>JAAVMX010000002.1:0-1250000 GCA_012934285.1 Ophiocordyceps sinensis | reverse complement strand
TACTGCTTTAAGCCCCCCCCCCCCCCCCCCCGAGAAAACATAGTCCGCTTGCTGCTTTAAAGCCCCCCTAAAAACATAGTCCGCTGGCTGCTTTAAGCCCCCCCCCTAAGAATACAACGACGGCTCTATCGGCACCCGGCACTATAAAGCCAGCTCTCTCGCTAACGCTTAAGGCAACGCTTAAGACAACGCTTTCAGCAACGCTAAATCCGGCGCTAACGCTAAAGAGGACGTTTCCGGCAGTCTTAGCAATAGCAATAACAGCGGCTCTAAATAAGCTCCCGCAGTTGTTTTTCCGCCGCTCCGCAAACGACTTACACGCTCCGCCAAGCAGACAAAAGCTCCGCCAAGCAGACAAAAGCTCCGCCAAGCAGACAAAAGCTCCGCCAAGCAGACAAAAGCTCCGCTAAAGCACACGCACGACGCTTTCGGCAACATTAATCCAACAGCCGAAGTCCGCAGCCGCAGTCAAACGCTCCGTCAATACAACAGCCGAAGTCCGTAGCTATAGTTAAACGCTCCGCTAAACCCGGCAAGACCGCCTTTGCCCCGATAGACGCCTTCGTCCTTTACTCTTTGTTTTTCCGAGATAACGTCTTTCGCCCTTGTTTGTATTCGTTTTTATTCGCGTTTTTTTTCTTACTTTATTTTTCCTGCTTTTGTTTTCCTGCTTTATTTTTCCCTTTTTCGACGCCCTATTCTTCCCCTTTTCGGCGCCCTATTCCCTCTTTTGCTTCCCCTTTTAGTACCCTAAAACAAGCACCGAACAAGCTCTGTTTCTGCCTGCTGCCGCTGCTTTGCTCTTTGCCGCCTCGAAGCAGGACCTATAAGAACCCGACAACGTTCTTTCCCGGCCCGAACACACGCTTTATTTCACGCTCTTTTCCCGGCCCGAAGATAACTCTGTCTCTTGCTCTGCTTCGCCCCTCTACTTTGCCTAAAGCTTAATGCTTCCCGACGATCTTTTCCCCTTTTGCGATTTGTATTTACGAATTATATTCATTAGGCATTGTGACCTATTATACAGTTTTTACGCTCTTTTTCCCAAGGCTATTACAAGGTTGGAAAAGCCGGATCTACGATAATAATACGGCCCTGTTTAACCGGGCTATAGATCCCTATTTAGCCCTTTATTGCTATATTCGTTTATACTATTTCTACGATTTTATAAAGACTGCTAGTATAGGAATAAGGGATAAGGGATACGTACGAAGCAATTACAGCCACGTAATCCCACGTAATCACGTGCGTGCAATAAGGCCACGTTACTTATAAAGGGGCCCTCTTTCCTCTTCTTCCTAGCTAGAGAAGACATATAGAACATATAATAGAACGAGTTTTTGCGAATGCAAATGCAGGAGATACCTACTAACATATAGTCTATTAATAGTGTTAATTATTATATTATAGCCTTTAATTACTGCGATTTTAAATAGACCTTGCCAACCGTTCTTTTCTCTTTAGATATAGACCTTACTTTATAGTAGAAGATTAAGAATCTCCTTTATTAATAGTCCGTTTCGGCTATAAATAGCATCCTTAATTCGTCGTTTAGCAGAGATCTAGCGAAGCAATTTTATAGCCTTTTATATAGCTATAGCTCTCTATATCGTTATTATAGAAGGGGGTAATTCCTATATAATCCGGGGGTAAGCACTAAAAACTAATAATATAGGAACTAAACTATTAGGACTAGCTATATTATTAATTGCCTTAACTACTATTTAAAGGATAGCTTTAGCTAATATAACGTTCCTAATTTCCTCTTAAAGAATACTAAATATTCGTTTAAGTAGTCTATAATATCTCTTAATCTTTCTAATATACTAATAGGCTTTAACTAAAACTTACTTATACGTAATTCCTATAACTTTAGCTTCGTTTCGGAATTTAGTAGAAGCAAAATTCGTTCCTACGTCGTGTTTAATAATATCTAGCGGACCGAGATATATATTAATCTATAACGCACGTAGTATTTCCTACGTATCTTTAGCGTATATTAATAGAAGGAATCTTACTCCTTAGATTAAAGTTGCTAAATCTACTACGTATAGCACTAGTCGTTATAGGTTTCCGAGGTATATAACGTTAATAATAATCTTATAGTTGAATTCTCGATTATCTCATAGTATAAATTTAAATCGTCTGGGAGCTTAAGAGTGTATCTAGCATTAGTGATAAAATTTAGAAATAGTTTTAAGTCTGCTAATTAATATATTATTATATCTTGCTTAATGTAGGAATAAGGGATATCCGTTCTTTAGGCACGATTACAATTCACGTAATCAAATAGATTACGTATAAGCAACGCCTAAACGGATGCGCTATTAACTATACGATGCATCGTATGCATTAGGGACCCCGGTAATAGCGTTACTAACTCGGCCGCCCTTACGATAATTAAGTTATTAACTTAATCGCCCTTATAGGCATAGCCCTAACGTCCTAAGCAAGGGCTCGCAAAGGTCCGGCTTTAGGCCCTATTAATATACGCGTTTATAGCCTATATAAAAAGGCTATTCGTCGCCCCTTAGTTAATAGACATTATAGACTAATTCCAACTAGTTTGCAACCCCTTTTGTTTGTTTAACTAACTAACACTAATTAGTAATTAAACGATTAATTATAGATTAGTAAGGTAGAAGAGATAGAGCCCGATCGTCGAAAAGTACCGGATCTTTATCCCTCGCGGATTCTATTGCCTATACCTAGAGACGATCCTTTATGCTAAGAATAAGGAACCTACGCGAGTTAGAGCCGACGAAGCTATTACGATATAGCTAGCTCTCGGTAACCGCCGATAAGTTCTTTCCTAGCTTTTATTTAATCCCGTCTCGCTTTAAGAAGAAAAAGAGTTACGTCGAACAATAGTGCGTCTATAACGTAAGACAACCTTCGTAACGACCCTCGCGATCCCCTTTAACAATAGTAGTATGCTTTATTTAATTACACTATATCGGACCCTACCGATAACCCTAACGCTCCCGGTCCCGCACCGGAAGCAACTAAGACTACCGACAACCCCCTTCCCGATTAGCTAGGCGGCATCGGCATCTTCGGGTCGTTCTAGAATAAAACCGACATTGCTTTCTAAGAGATAGAGGTCACCTATAACAATATAAATAAAAAGGCTATTATAACTTACGTAGCCCGGTTTATTATTATTAATGCTAGCATAACTATCTATAGATATAAGTTATTCCTAGACTTCTAGGACTACTTTAACGGGTGGATAGAGGCTATATAGAACTAAGGAGATAGGTATTTTAAGAAGGCCCTTAAATCCTTCTTACGGTCTTATAGGATTTAGACCGGCGCCTTAAACCTTAGCTTTACGACATTATTTTTAATACTTTAGCGCTAGCAGATTCCCCTAATTTAGCCTAAGGACGAACTACCCTTAGAATAGTGAAAGTTTTACGACGAGCAAACCCGAGAGTTTGTAAGAAATACATCTATTATAGCCCCGGCTGCCGTAACTAACCCTCCTTCTCTCGTCGCCTTAGGCACGGCCCTAACGGCGCCTCTTACTGCCCTAACCCCGGCTCTTATAGTAACCTTTACGACGGCACTATCTACGCCCGCGGCCGTCCCCCTTATACCTCCGACCGCCCCGGCAGTTATATTCGCGCTAGAACCCTCTTTTGCTCTAATAATATCGATATATACTACCTCTATCGATCCCGGCTTATACCCGCGAGATTAAATACCCTGTACGTTCTTAAACCCTTAGGCCCTTCCGTTCTAAGATATATCGGAAACGCTAATAATACTTTACCTAACTTCGTATTAGTTCTTTAAGACCCCTCCGATTAATATAACGTTAAAGGCAGCCTATATAATAGTGCCCCCCTACGACGTTCCGAACGAGGAGATAGACGTAGACCTCCTATAAAAGTTTATTAAGTTATAGGATAAAAGCAAGAATTATATAAGGGAGCCCTATAACATTCTCGATAATAAAGTCCGTATCTTTACAGACGTTTATTATATAGTTAAGGCCTAGCCCGGCTATTTCTATGCCCTCTTTCCCCGGATCCTTACCGGCCGAGCCTAAGACTACTATATCTAGTATATAGAGTAGGATAGTATATTTAGGCAAGCCTACGACCGACTAAAGGCTTACTTTAATACCGAAGTAAACTATTAGCACTATTAGGTAGATTAAAGCACTATAACTTTTAAAAAGCTGCGAGTTAAGTATTTAAATAAGACCTAATAGGAAGTCCTATAGACCTTTTTTAATAAGCTATAACGGTATTAACACGCCTTAGGATTTAAGTTCGCTAGAGACCTCCCCTTTCGCACTATATTGCTTAACGCATGCCGAAACGTCCCGGAATTTAGCTATACGCTATATAACCCCCTTAAGACTACGGAAAAGCTATTCTCCGCGCTACGTTCCTCCCTAAAGACCTATCTATCGATATAGGCCGAGAACGGCACGTCCGGCATATTCGTATAATATCGTAATGAGGTGATAAATATAAATAATAAATATAATTTATTAGGCGCGTTCTATACCGACCGAAGATATACTAATAACCGCGGCAACGGTCGTAGGTTTAGCGGAAGCAGCGGATAAAGCTACTATAGCCCTCGTAGCGGCGGTAGTAGCTTTAGCAACCGCTAATAGTCGAGGAAGTGCTTCGTTTATTAGAAGGAAGGATGCTAGTCGATAAAGCATACCCTATAGGAACGAGCTAGGTCTAAGGCTTAATACTACGCTTAATGCCTGCTAACCGGCAACCCTAGCATAGGCTTTAAGGCCTATCTTACCGAATATAAAGGTGATAAGACTCTATAGGCCGCTATCGAGTAGTATAACGATAAGGCTAATAACGACGAAGAACTAACTAAGTAGTAAGCCTCGTAAATCCTCTATTAGCAGTCCTTTAACTATTTAATTACGGGCGAAAACGCATAAGGGATAGACTATTTAAGCGTTCTAGCTACCTAATTCGTCTTCGACCGTTACTTAAAGGACCGCTTTTACGGTATCCTCGTAGATACTAGAGCAGCTATAGTCTCTACGGTAGGTTAAGACTAGTATCTCGCCTTATAACGAGAAGACCCGTCTATTATGCTCGACGAATCTACCGCCGGCTAGGCCTATATTAAATTCGGCAGCGGCGAGGACGTGCGTTCCCTCGGCTCCGTTGCCCTTAAAACCCCTATTAGCCGTATTACGTTCTACGTGCTAGGAATAACGACCCCCTTCCTCCTCTACCTAGCTAATATAGATCGCTTAAGCGTATACTTTAATAATACTACCGATACGATTATCGGTCCCGGTATTACCGTCCCTATTGTTCGTAAATAGGGATATCTATAGTTCTTCTTTAGTAAGGAAGAGAACGTAATCGCCTTCTTAACTAAAGCCGAGATACGAACGCTCTACCGCCGATTTAGCTACCCGGCCGTTAATAGACTTTATTACCTATTGAAATAAGTAAGGCATAACGATATCTTAGTAGAAATACTTAAGGATATCTTAAAATTCTGCTATTACTGCTAGCTCTACGCGCCGGCGCCTTAAAGGTTTAGGTTTATATTAAAGGATAACTAAGAATTTAATTTCGAGGTCGTCGTCGATATAATATACCTAAAGGTCGGTAGTAGCACCCGCCCGGTGCTATACGCGGTCGATATAGCGACCTCTTTCTAAAGAGCGTAATTCCTCCCGTCTATATCGGCTAAGGATATATAGGAGATACTTAAGGCGCTATAGATCGATATATACCTCGGCCCCCCTAACTTTATCCGGTATAACGCGGGCACTAACTTCGCCTTAACTAAGTTTCATAATAAGGCTTATATTATAGGTATTACGTATACCTAGATCCCCGTTAAGGCATATTAGTCTATAGGTAAGGTTAAAAAGTACTATAGCCCGCTCTATCCTACGTTTAAAATAATATACGCTAAGATCGGTAGGATAACGGCCCTTAAATCCGTCCTATAAATAGCTATTAAGGCCGTAAATAATATAGTAGGACCTAACGGCCTCGTCCTTACGCTCCTCGTCTTTAAAGTATACCTACGGATAACTTAGGACTGCCTTCCTTCGGCAACTATAGTATAGAGAGCCGCGACTATCTAAAAGGCTATAAAAGCCTTACGGTAGCTCTCCGCCGCGCGATAAGTTAGGGATAGCCTATAAGCTCGAAACGGCCCTTTAACCCTTAATACTCTATTAGTACCGCTATAGAGTAAAGTCCGCGTATAGAGAGAGAAGCGAGGATAGCAGAGTCTATAAAAGATTGCCTCTATTAACGGCTACAACGTTACTATCGAGACCGTCAACTGCCCTATAGTCTTCCGTTCTACCCTTATACAACCGTACTACTATAGTAAGGACGATACCCTAGATCCCCCTGCCCTCGATAATACAGACACCCTCTCTAAGGTCGATTCCTCTACTCCGGACGAAATTCCCGAGCTAGATCCTTCCCCCTTACGGGCACTACCGACACCGCTATAGCCCCGGAAACGCGGACGTCCCCCGGGCTTAAAGAATAAGCTAAAGACCGTAACCTTCTATAATTAATTCCTAGTTAAAAAGGAAGAGGATATACTACGGCTTTCGACTAAGCTACGCAATAACGGCGTTATTACTACACCTAGCGTCCCTTTTAAAGAATCCGACTAATAGGAAATTAACGATCTCGTAGCCCGCGGAGTGTTTAGCTTCGAATAATACAACGAGTTAATTTATAGGTCTTACCGCTTATTTCGATCCCGAATAGTCCGGGAAGTAAAGGGCCGTAACGTTAAACTATACGAGAAGTCCCGACTAGTAATCTAAGGCTATAGCAATATAGAGAAAAGCTCGCTCCTAACCTATTCTCCTACTATTCAATATGTTAGCTAGCGCTTAATCCTAGCCCTTGCCCCCGCCTTACTTCGCTAAGGCATAAGCTTATCTCTTCGCGATATTATATAGGCTTATCCCTAAGCTTAAAGAGAGCTTAATCGTATAGTATTAGCGGCTCTTCCGATAGAGCTTTAAGGCAAATACCTAAAGGGCACTATTATAAGAGTTATTAGACCGTTATACGGTCTTATAGAAGCCGGTGTATATTAGTAGAAAACCTACTATAAGCACTATATTAAAAGCCTTAATATAGCTCCCTCTACCTATAACTCGTGCCTTCTAATTACGAACTAAGGTCCCGACGACTTTAGCCTCGTCGGGATATAGACCGATAATACCCTAATGCTCGGTTTAGACACTTTTTCGGCCTAAGAAGAAAAAGAGCTTGAGATAGCCTAATTTCGCGCTAAGCCGAAGGCTTAGATAACCTTAGGGAATGCTATAGACTTTAATAGAGTAAAACTAACGCTTTAAGACAACGTTCTACTCCTATAGTAGAAGGGATAGGCCTTAAGGATTAAGGTAGTCGACTTACGGGCTCGTAATAAAGCCTAGCAGTACCTTAAGCAACGCGCTTATGCTACGTACGTCGCCTCTATCTATTAGCCCGAGGCCTTATTCGATATCTCCGTAGCAGCCTAGGTATAAGCCCCGGAAGAGAAGGATTATAATATCCTTAATAAGCGCCTCTAGTAGTAGATCGACTATTAATAACGTAGACTTACGTACCGACTAATTAATCTCGAGACCGCTAAGCTCGTAGTGTTTATAGATAGCTTATTCGTAAACAACCGAGACCTTTCGTCTTAGTTAAGCTTTGTTATTACGCTCGTTAATAAGACCGAGCGTACGGATACGCACTTTCGGGTTAATAGTAATATTATCTATTAGAGCTCGACGAAGTATAAGCGAGTAACCCGTAGCGTTCTTACGAGCGAGATCTACGGCATAGTTAACGGCGTAGACCTTAGCATCTCCCTTATTATAACCCTCCGTATAGTTACGGAACGGCTTTAGCTCTTACCGATCCCTCTTATTATATATACTAACTTATACTCCCTCTACGAATGCCTTATTAAGCTCGGCACTACGAAGGAGAAACGCTTAATAATCGATATTATAGCGTTGCGTTAGTCGTATAAGCGACGGGAGATTAAGGAGATTAGGTAGATCTACGGGGAAGATAACCCCGCCGACGCTATAATAAAGGCATCGCTAAATAAGGCCCTTAAACGCCTTATTAATATAAATAGCCTCTCGATTAGGATAGAAGCCTTCGTCCTTCGCCTATAGTAACTAACGGTATTCCCTTTATTCTGCCCCTTTTTTATTTATATTTATTAAATGTATTTATTAGGCCTTCTACCTAATATATCGTTCTTTTTATCTCCCCTTATTTAGATTATAGGCTTACTATATAGCAACTATAAAGAAAAGTTACTAGTATAGGAATAAGGGATATCCGTTCTTTAGGCACGATTGCAATCTACGTGATTAAATAGATTACGTATAGGCAACGCCTAAACGGATGCGCTATTAACCACACGATGCATCGTATACATCGGGGACCCCGGTAATAGCGTTACTAACTCAGCCGCCCTTGCGATAATTAAGTTATTAACTTAATCGCCCTTATAGGCATAGCCCCGACGTCCTAAGCAAGGGCTCGTAAAGGTCCGGCTTCGGGCCCTATTAATATACGCGTTAATAGCCTATATAAAGGGGCTATTCGTCGCCCCTTAGTTAATAGACATTATAGACTAATTCCAACTAGTTTGTAACCCCCTTTGTTTGTTTAACTAACTAATACTTAACGTAGTAGATAATATAGTCTTATAACTACGGGATGTCTAAACCGATAATAGAGCGTTCGGATCTTAACTTCTATAAGGAAGTTAATTAATTCCTTATCTTTAGAAAGAAAGAACTATAGATATCCCTATTTTCGTATTATAAGAACTACGCCTCGACTAATAATTATATCTATTATATTATTAAAGTATATACCTAATCGGTCTATATCGGCTAAAGAAAGCAAGAAAGGTATAGGTGTCTTTAGAACGTAAAAGGTTATCCTTCTAATCGGTGTTTTAAGGGCAATAGAACTAAGTAAGTTAATAGCATCTCTACTACTAAACTTAATAGAAGCTTATCCTACCGTTAATTTATCGATAGTAATAGAAGGGTCTTCTTTTTATAAGGCAATATACTAGTTAAATCCGGTTTATAATACTTTTACTACACCTATATTAACTATAATGCCTTAGAAGCGTGTCTTAAAGTATCTTTTATTAATAATAAATTAGTTAGATATAGTAATAGCTTCTTATTTACTATATAGGTCTTCTTTAGTAAGCAGATATATAAAAGCTTATTAGCAAATTATCTAACTAGCTTGCTATTATCCTATAAAATTATCGTCGTCTCTTAGGTAAGATTTATTATTAAGGTCTTCTACTATATCGTCTATCTCGTAACCTTTATATTATATTACGTAGGCTATAAAACCTATTGTTAGGATATTCGTAAAGTAGCATTATGCGATATACTAGTCCTTCGATTTCTATCGTTCCTTAGGTATATATTAAGTATTGCTATTTGTACGATAAGAAATCTCTATTTACACGATAAACACCTAAGTTCTCTACTTTTTCTACGCGACCCCGCGCGCTTAGGTCCCGCCACTAAAATTAGGTAGAGGTATATAGCAATTAAGAGGGCCGCGTAAATCGTCCCTAGCCTAATTTTATATCCTTAATTCTACATCGCGTATTCGTACGTAAAGTAAAGCCTTTACGATAGACTAAATTCCTCCCGCTTAACAGCCTATTAAAGAGCCTCTTAAAGACAAAGAGGCCCTCGACCCGAATGCCTACTAACCTAACGCCTACGACGCACGGCTAATTCCACCCCTACCGCTATCGCCGACCTTTAATACATACGATAAGCTTTACAACTTCCTCTAGACATTCCATCGCGAGCACGGCGCCGCTATCGTAAAGATAAATAGCGCTAATAAGCGTACGGTCGACGGATAGCTAGTTCTTACTAACGTTACCTTTATATACGATCGTAGGCCTCGACGAGCCTCGAAAAGCGCTAGGCTTTATAAAGCCTTATCCGTAAAGCTTAACTATCCTATTACGATTACAGCCTTAGTAACTAAGCGTTTAAACTAGAAGTAGACTTTCCGCGTTAGTTATAATAGCTAGCATAATTATAGGCAGTTAATTAATCCCTCGGCGTATAATATATATCGTCGACGAACCCTTACGCAATAAGAGCTTAAGAGCAGGCTTTTTAAGCTTCGAGCCGTTCCCGCTCGCGAGATCGCATTAATTCTTAGGGAATTAACCGCCGAAGAGACCTTCTTTCGGCAACGCGATATCTATAACGACCGATAGAAGATCCGCGCCGCAGCCCTTAGTAGGAAGACCGCTACCTAAGCCTTTATCGCCTACCTCTAAGACGCCGGGCTTAAACATATCGTAAAGCTTGCTAACGCTAATAGCGAGGCTAACGGCGATAGTAACGGCGATAGCGATAGCGGTCGGAAGGTTAAGGCTATCTTCTAGACCTACCCTTAGTGCGAGAAGATATAAAAGTGGTTCCCTAAGGTCATCGGCCTTAATAATACGTATAACACTAACCGTTTTAAGATATTTCTCTTCTAAGCTACTAGAATCACCGATTAGCATTCCGTTGCTAACTTCGCCTTTAGCCTTATTAACATAGAAAAGGAGGAGGGCTTCTAGTGGCTAGCAGAGCGGCCTAACGAGCTACGACTAAAGGTCGAGGCTGTAGAGCCGACTATTATTATTATAGATAAGGGAAAAGCCCTTAAAAACGCCCTCTCGAACGTTTTCCCTTCCTCGTAGCAATAGCTTTACGTATAGCATATTAACGCTAATATCTACGCGAGGATAAAGACGCGGTAGAAGGAGCCTAGCTGCGACGACAACGACGACGACGATAACGACGATAATAACGATAACGACGACGAGGCTAACGAGGCTAACGAAGACAATGCTGCCGGACGAACTCGCATACAATAAGAGGCAGAAGAGGCAGAAGAGGCAGGGAACGCGCCCTTACCCCCGGCCGATAAATATACCCGTAAGAGTATGTTCGTAGCTTAAAAGACTATAATCTATACGGCTACGGAAGAAGCCTTTAACGCTAATTAAAAGACGTTTAATAAGACCTATAGAGAGCTCTAGGCCCGCATTATTAGGTATATCTTAAAGGAGTATATGCCTTAGCGGGAGCAATAGGCTGCCTGCTTTATTAGTAGGTATCGCAACTTCGGCTAGAGAGTTAATAGCCCTATAGAGACCGCCTATAAAGACGTTAAATCGTACCTTATTATAGGTATAAGAGACCTCTTTTACCTTTATACCGCCTTGCTTTAAATAATCGAGAATAAAGAGCGCTACTATTAGCAAGAGGCCGCCCGATAGTAGGCACGGCAGCGGCTCCTCTATAGCGGTTAGGATTAGCTTAGCAAGCTAACTTTCTAAATCATATATTAGGCTATTAACATACTTGCCGTATAGCACCGGCTTACTATAGCCGCGATGCCCTTAGAGCTAGGGAAAGAGCCGCGGGAGCTAATCCTACTACCGCGTTATACCGGGCGTTTTATATAATAGTAGGGGCTTCCTTATGCCTACGTTATTCTCGAGCGCCTTAAAGCCAACCCTCCGCTTCCGCTTATTAGGCTTAACATTCTTCCCCGGTGGTAGCTTAAGAAGCCTTTAGTACGACCCCCCCTTTCCCCCTTTATCTATCTATATAGAAGATGCTAATAACGACCTTTAGGACCTTAAGGAGCTACTGCTCTGTATTCGTAACCCCGACGTAGTGCAAACGCTTAAAGGCCGGCCTCGTATTACGAAGAATACTAGTCTAACTATGCCCTTAACCCTATAACACTAAGAGCAAGAGGAAGGCCTCGATTAATAGGCACTAGCAGCTTTACAAGCAGCTTTACAAGCAGCCTCACAGCCACATAGACGAGGGATATAGAGGCGGCTGCCGCGATTAAGTTAGGCTAGTGCCCGCCGACTTAACGCGAGCGTACGGCGCACACGCACATAGAATAAGGTAGACGATATACAGTCATAAGCCTTACAAGCGTCACAAAGAAGATCGCGTGCACGCGCAAATACACGGGCAAGGGGATCTCGAGGGAGACAGGCTAAGGGTAGAAGAGCTGCGACGGCGATAGCGCCGACGACGGCGACGGCGCCGACGCAGCCGTCGCAGCCGTCGCAGCCGTCTATTAAGGAGGTTATTCCAGCTACATAGGCCACGCAGTCCGGGCCGGACTAATTAACTGGCCGATTGTGCGCATATCTCGCGAACATGCGTTATTTAAGCTCTTTAAAGCTCTTTTCCTTGCCTTATTACGCGCGCGCTGCTATAACTATTAAATTAAGGGAGGCTAGGGACGATTTACGCGGCCCTCTCAATTGCTATATACCTCTACCTAATTTTAGTGGCGGGACTTAAGCGCGCGGGGTCGAGGCGAAAAAGCGGGGCTTAGAGGTATTTGTCGTGTAAATAGAGATTTCTTATCGTATAAATAGCAATACTCTATATATTTAGTTAACTAGCATCTTTGTTTTCTATATATAAAACACTTCTTAGTCTATAGACGATTGCCGTAGTTGCCTCTATAGCTGCTTCGGGCTTAGGACCTTGCTTATAATCTAGCAGCTAATAGGGAGTATCCGCTACGGAATCCTCCGCGGAATCCTCTACGATTAAATAATCGGCTATAGTTTCGTCCTCCTCGTCCTTAGTATCTATATCTTCCGCGGTTATTATTATTATATCTCCGATCCGTATAAAATGTCTAGTTATACAGGTCGTAGTTATCCTTTTTAGTGTTTTAGTTATTAGACTAATATTCTTAGATAAATTAGTTAGATAAACCGCGAGATAGGTGTATTTATAATAAGGATCTTAGGTCGGCAAAAAGTGCTTCGGCATTAGTTAAGGGTTTAAATAAAGCGTACTTTAGTTTAAGAACTCCTCTATATACATTAATAAGTATAGTTCGTAGGGGAAGATCGCCTATAAAGTCTTTGCTAAGTGCCCGTTAGCTAAGTTGCAATTTATCGAATAAAGCTTAAAGGATTTTATATAATAGTTTAGCCGGGTGTTCTCCTCGCAACTTATAGAAGGTCGTTGATATCTAGTCTATATAATAATATACGTAATTAACTTCCGTATTAAAATATCTCTTAATTATATCGTATGCCTTTCGGAATATTGCTATTTAATTAATATATTAAATATAATAGGTTTACGCACGTCCTACGAGGATCCTAAGGAATAAAGGATAGAACTAACTTAGTTTAATTTATAGGTTATAGCATAAGTTTATAAAAACCTAAAGTTTATCGTTAAGTAAGTTATATAGTTCTCCGGTATAGTTCTTATCTTTTGTCTAAAGCTTAATAAAGCGTTATTAGATATCTATATTAGCGATAGCATTCGGAACATTGTCTAAAGGAAGTCTTATATATGCCTCTAATAGAATAAGTTTAGAATTGCTTAGCTATTTAGTTATCGCTATAAAACCTTAGTCCGTAGGATTTATAAAGAGATCTAGACGATTAAATCGGTGTAATATTAAGTAAATAGTTATACTTAGAACATTAGTGTTAAATAGCTATTGTTTATATAGAACTATCGGTTGTTGCTTAGATAGAATAGTCCTTCCTAAATCGAACTATAGAACCGTTAAAGGTATATTAAACGTCTATAGCATCTCTAGAACGTTTGTTATAGATACTGCTTTTTCTATTAGAACTATTTCCAATGGTTAGAAAGGGGCTATTCTAGCGGTAATAGGCGTAGAAGGATATATCGTATTTTTTATCTCTATTTTCTTAGTGTATTCCTCTATGCTATCGTTTAATTTCTATGCTATTATATCTTCTATAGGCTATTCTAATAGTTTCTTAAGTGCTTATAACATTAGGAAGATCGTTATATAAGATGCATTACTACGACCGGTATATATTCCTCTTTTCCTTATTAGAACTTTTAGCGCTCGTTTATAGTCTGCGTATATTAGACCCTATGTATTCGCTGTCTATCCTTAGAAGTAGTCTTAGAAGTATAATAAGATCTCGTTTGCTTAAAAATCGATCGACGCTTCGTAGAGGGCAATAAACTTAGCGACTAATATTATAATCGCGATGCCGTTATTCTCGTCGGGTTTAATATTGCTATCCTAATGTTTTACGTTAATATATAGAAAAAGGGATCGGTAGATAGTTATGCCTTCTATCTATTCCCTAAGAGTCTCCTCTATTATATTAGATAAAGGACTAGTAGGTTAGTATATTAAAGTTATAATACATGCTTGTTTTTTACGTAGTTTATCGGTGTGTTCGTAAGGTTCTCTACGAAAGATTTATCGTTCGGCGTTATTAACGCACTTTCTGCTAGTGCTACTCTTCTTTTTCTAAAGCGGTAATCGGTTAGTAAAAAGTTTTAAGAAGAGCTATACGCAACCCCTAAGGGCGAGCTAGACTTAGAAGGTAAAGTCTTCTTATTCTTAGCATAGTTATCCTTCTCTAAGTGTATAGAATAGGATCGTCGGGCGGAAGCCGTTCGATAAAGATCTATAATACGTTCGAAGGATATAGAACTATCTCGTCTACCTTACTGTCTATAATTAAGCCTTATAATTACTAATTAGTATTAGTAGGTGTCTTAAATACTATCGACATTTTATAAGCTATTGTATTACGTCTACGGTCGGGATATATCTTACTTTTGCCTAGTTGGTATAATAGTAATGTTAATAGTTATAAGCCCGGGAGCGAAGTCTATTTTGCTAGGACTTAGCTATAACTTCTACTGCTATTAACATTCTTTTCGAACCCCGCGTTAATTCGTTATTTTTTCGCTACGTTCGCTATAAACGCTATAAACGCTACATTCGCTACTTTAGGCCCGGTCGCACTTTTAGCGGCTGCGCGCTACCCCCGCTTATGCTTCGATATATTAATTAATCTAAATACATTAGTCGGTACGGCACCTTTCGGCACGGCACGGTACGGCACATTCGGCGGCGATTAATACCACGGCTTATTTAGCACGGTCGGGCAGGCTACCGTATACGTAGGGGGGTATATCGACATTTTATAAGCTATTATATTACGTCTACGGTCGGGATATATCTTACTTTTGCCTAGTTAGTACAATAGTAATATTAATAAATGCAAATGTAAATATAGGTTTAGTAGTCTTATTAGAATTGTTAATACCTATCTAGCTAAGGATTATACTACCTTCTTATAGATAAGACAAGAGAAGGGTCGGGGCTTCCTTCCGGGAAGCCTCGGTAGCTAAGAATAAAAAGGGATCCGTAAATAGAATATAAAGACGGATGCGTTAGTTAAGGAAGACCTTCCGCGGACGGATGCGTCTATTAGGACGACCGTAGAAGTCTATAAAAGGAAGTGGAATTCTATCTATAGAATTTACCTTAGAAGGGAAGTTCTTCTACCGTAGAATTCTATCTATAGAATTTACCTTAGAAAGGAAGTCCTTCTACCGTAGAATTCTATTAGAATTCTATCTATAGAATTCACCTTAGAAGGGAAGTCCTTCTACCGTAGAATTCCATCTATAATTCCCATATATTCTATAGTAGTCTATAAAACAACTAATAGTAAAAAGGTCGTAAGAATATTAGCGGTAGCCGTAGCTTATACTATCTTTATCTTAGTCTTATTCTTCTTCCGCTATTCCTCGTCGCGAAAAAGTATTGTATTAACTTTAGCCTTATTAGCCGGAACCTTAAGGTAATCGTCTATTGTCTTTTAGACGTCTTTATCGGGTTTCTATAATAGAAGTTAAACGGAAGGGTTAAAGTAATAATACTATCGGAAATAGTATCGTTCTCCGTAAATATACAGCGGACTATCCTTTTTCTTGCCTTTATCCTTATCTAAGGACGTAGCTGCTAAAGTAGTTGCCGATTTATTAGTAGATTCCGCGGCTAGGAACTATATTCCCTAGCCTTAGAACTTTATAAAAGCGTTGGTTTTTAGCGCTTTAGTCGTAGCCTTTAAGGCCTATAAGCGCTCGAAAAGTTCGGATATCTTAAATCCGGTAGGGAAAGACTACTCTTAACCTAGCTTATTTAGGCGGGCATTATCCTCTATTTAATTTATATAGTATTCTGCAAAAGGGCTAGAAATTGGCTAAATAGCGTTAAGAAAAGCTACATAGCCTAAAGACCTTCCGATTCCGGTAACTTAATTCACCGGGCATCGGTAAAGACCTTCTGCTAGATAGAAATCTATATCGTAATATCCGTCCGGTCTAATGCCTTTAAAATAGTATAGAACTACGTAAGAATTATTTTCTATTGCGTTTATAAAGTCGGCTTTATACGCCGCTAGAGTAAAGCTAATTCCTTAAAAACCTTATATTTATCGGCAATCGTTAAATAGTAGTTCTTAATATTCTAAACGATAAACTGCTAGATTAACGTAAGAGATTTTTATTAGTCTTTATAGGCTTAAAGCAACGTACGATACTAGGAAAAAAGAAACTTAAACCTCTTAAGTTCTTCTATAGATAAACTAGTAATATTAGTAATAGCTACGTTAACTATTCTAGCTATTAGTTCTACGGGAAGAGGCAATAAAGGTTTCTAAAGTTTAGACATAATAAAAGGATCGATTTTCTCCTAAATCCCTTAGGCGAATGCGTATTTCTAGATCGTTAAGATCTATTAGTCTTAGTCCGCTAGTCTATTTAAGATAGTCTTCGAAGTAATATCGGCTATAATAAATACGGTAACGTAGGTAAAAGTATAGTAAAATCACCGGAAAGGGGTAGTAAAATATATAATATATATAAATAAACCGTAAAAACTAAACTAAGTATAGGAAAACACTAATAGAATAAGGTAAACGTACTAACTAGTCCTCCGCGAGTCGATTCGCTAGATTAATAACGCTCTTTAAAAGAATTATACTAGTCCTCCGTAAGTCGATTCGCTAGATATAAAGGCAAAGGCTTTACTACCGTAAGTCGTAGCGTTAGTAGGCTAGAAATATAAGCCGTTAGAACTCTCTATACGTAGAGAAGTTCGTCCGGGCTTATAACTATCGAACGCTAGGCAGTCGGGTTCTTAATATTAGTATAATAGTAATTAAGTAGAAGAAAGGCTCTAAGGCTAAAACAGCCTATATAAAGGGATTAGAAGCTGCAAAAGGATGTAAATTACTAAGAATAATAGCTTTTATCTTATCTAGTAGGGAGGCTAACTAGTCTCTATATATAGGAAAAGTCCTCGGACGAAATCAGCCGTATAGACCTAAGGAAAAATAGGTAACGTAAATAATCGGACGGAAGGATTGGTAGGAAAAGCAATAGATCGTGCTATACAATAAATAAGTTATATAGTTAGTAAATAAAATGTAGTCTAGTAGAAGACTAGTAAATTCTACGGTAAAAGCCGTAACTATATAAAGGAATTCTACGGTAGAAGCCGTAGAAGGGAATAAGAATTCTACGGTAGAAGACCGTAAAAGGGAAGAGATTTTATAGGTAAAGACCGTATAAATAATCGTAAAATCATCGTAAAATCACGGTAAAATATAACCGTAGAAAAGTAGGTAATACGCCTGTAGAAGTACGGGGTAAATAACCGTAGAAGCCCGTAGAATTCTATAGTAGAATCTAGGGAAGAACCGGGGATTTCCCGGTAGAAAGCAAATAGGGAAGACGGTAATATCAATAGCTAGGATAGCGTCCTTAAACGACGTAAGACTTATAGCGAATAAGGTTATATTGCGTTTGCCTACCGCTATAATATCTATATTGCCCTTCTTAAAAGGATTAATGCCTTATTAACGCTATTCTTCCCGTTTCTATTCCGGGGCTTTATTAGGGTAGAGAGTCTAGCAGTTGCTTAGCTTATAACCTCTACTAATAGCGACGATATAACTATATTCGAGTTTTACTTACTTAGATAAGTTATTATTAGTTTAGGATCTAGTATTATCGGAGCTACCTCTGCCTTTACTACGGCCTTTATAGCGGCCTTTGCCTCGTCCTCCTCTATAGGAGTTATCTATTATAGATAGGGTTAAGGATGTTAATGACTTATCTTAGACAGCTAACGCCTAGGAGCTAGGGACCTTTTAAGATCCCTTCTCTACCTAGCATTAATATTATAAAAACTTATCGATAGCGGCTTTAGTAGGAAAATCATCCTTCTTATAGTCGTATTACTAAGCGTAAAACCAGTAAGGGTAACCCGTCTAAAGGCTATAGATAGCCGTATAAGCGTATATATTCTCGTCTAGTGTCTTATAGACGGCCTTTAGTTAACGCTAGCACTACTCTAGTCGTCGAGAGTATATATCTAGAGTATTGCTATTTGCACGATAAGAAATCTCTATTTACATAATAAATACCTTTAAGCCCTGCGTTTTCGCCGCGACCCCGCGCGTCTAGGTCCCGCTACTAAAATTAGGTAGAGGTATATAGTAATTAAGAGGGCCGCGTAAATCTTATATAGCCTTAATTTAGTTAATTTAATAGCTATAGGCGCGTGCCCTACTACGTGCCCGGCTGCGTGCCCGGCTGCGTGCCCTGCTGCATGCCCTACTGCGTGCCCTACTACGTGCCCTACTGCGTGCCCTACTGCGTGCCCTACTGCGTGCCCTACTGCGTGCCCTCTACTATATGTGCGGCTCCTTAATGTATGCTTTGTGCCCGGCTGCGTGCCCTACTGCGTGCTCTACTGCGTGCTCTACTACGTGCCCTTTACTGCGTGCCCTACTGCGTGCCTTCTGCTATATGTGCGGCTCCTTAATGTATGCTTCGTGCCCGGCTCCCGGCTGCGTGCCCTTAGGGTAGTATTCTTTATTCTTCGCACGATTTGCGCGGCTCTCTTAATTGCTATATACCTACACCTAATTTTGCTAGCGGGACCTAGGCGCGCGGGGTCGCGTAGAAAAAGTAGAGAATTTAGGTATTTATCGTATAAATAGAGATTTATTATCGTATAAATAGCAATACTCTATATCTAAAGTAGTAAAGTTAGAAGCTTTAAGTCTAAAAAACTCGAGCATAGTCTCTACGATAGAAGACTTAGGCAGCTGTAAGGCTATACGTTATATAAGGAGGTATGTTTATTAACTCGTAGAATTAATAGTCTAACCTCCCCTTATAACTATCTCCTTTAGATTATCGGATAGAGTAATTATAAGGATTCTTATAGCCTTTAAGTCGTTCTTTTACTAGTTCTTTTATTCTTCGGTAATGCTAATCGTGCCTACCGGTCGTTCGGGCTTAGGAATAAGCCCTTAGATATATTCGTAAATATCTAATATCTTTAGCGTAAGATTTACGTTAATTAGCTAGGCAGTATACCCCTATAGCGGAGTAGTCAACCGCCTAGATAAGCCTATAGATAGGAGTCGGTTTAAATCCGGCTAGGGTGACTTTTTGCGATTGCGCCTATAGTCGCGGGGAAAAAATAGGCCGGCCGCGCCCTGTTATCGCGTCGCTAGTAAGTAGGTTACGTAGGCGAAATCACGTGCAGTGCCTAACTACGTTATTTATCGGAAAAAACAGAAGGCCGGGCAAAGCGCTCCCGATATTAGCCACTAAGCCGTACGGCCCGGTACTAGGCCTACGTATAGCTATACTAAGGGAAAAAGAAGGGTAGTAATAATCTCGTACTAATAACTACGACTATAATATATGCCCGCCGCGTAACTACGCGGGTATATATATACGGGGACTAGGCTAATTTAAATATAATATAACTAAAGGAACCTTGCCTAGCCCCCCGATAGCTAATTAAAATAGTCGGGCTACTCGCTATACTAAGAAAATACCGTCCGACTACTTGTCCGACGTAGCCGCGACTAACTAAATCGACCGAAGCGAAGCCGGGCTAAGGACGCTATGTAACCTACACGTTTAGGGATATAACGCGCTTAGTCGGCCTAAACGACCGCAGTAGGAAGTGTGTAGGTTTTTCCTAGGGTCCTCCCGTTTCCTATACTAGCTAAGATCGAGGCACTAGGCCCGTTAGGGTAGCTAGAGTACTTTAATTAATTAATTAAAGCTAGGCAGTATAGTTTTCTAGTTCTTTTAGACGTTTAATCGTGCCTATTAGGGCTCTATTATTGTTAGCTATCTTAAACGTCCCGTTAGGCAACTATCCTACGGGTAAAAGAGGCGTTATCGTAGAAAGGGAATTTTTATGCGTAGAAAAAACTCTTTAAATAGGCGTTTAAGCAAAAAAATAGCTATAAAGGCGAGAAAAGTCGTAAAAGGATCGTAATAATTAAAAAGAACTACTTATAAAGTGTAGGGATGCGTTTTAGCGGCGCTTATAACCTCTTAAGGCCTACGTTAGGGCATATAAGGCGTGCTACGTAAGATAATACAATAATAATAATCTAGCTAGGAAGAAGCTATAAGAGAACGAGCTTAGGGGGGGTATATAATTATTGTTAATCTACAAAGGGACATAGCTATAGACTAGGTCTAAATGTCTATATATACGATATAGAGGTTACGTAGGATAAAATATAATATAACCTAGTACTATAATAGTATATTCCCTTTAAATCGGCGTTTGACTTAAACGCTTAAAAGGGGCAATAGGCTAATAAAAACGAAGGAAATCTATATTAACCGGTCCTAAAAGCGGGCCTAATATAGAACGAGAGAAGAATAAGGAGAAATAAGGAGTAAAATAAAGGGTAAAACTAAGAATCTACGTATACCGTTATAACGTAAATTATATTAATAAATTATACTTATTATCACTTAGGCAAAGGTAAAGACATAAGGAAAGCCGTATAAAAGGCCGGTTTAGGCTTAGTTAGGTTAAAGGCGTAAAAGGCCTTAAGGTCGTCCTAGTAGCCGTTAAGGTAGGAGGAGTCCTCTTACGTAAGGGGGCTATAACGCTATTAAACGCGATACTTAATCTTCCCGGAGGCGTACTAGCGTTACGTAAGGATAGAAGAAAACTCTTACTTAAGGTATGCGTTATCGCCGTCGTCGTCGCTAAGGGAAAGGAGAACGCCGTTATCGGCGGGCCGGACGTTAAGCTCCGACTAGCCGGGCAAAAGGGGCTCTTAGACCTTAATAAAGAGGGAGTAATAAAAAACAAAGTAAAGGCGGCTGCCTTTAAGGAGGCGAAGAAGATACGCCGTCTTATATACCTTAAGGACTTTATATAGGCCCTCCCGCTTATAGTCGAGCTTCTTTATAAAGCGGAGGGTCTAAATCTAGCGGGTGCTAAGGAATACTATATCGCTAGGCTAATACGCTAAGGCGGGAGTCCGCTAGGCGTTCGCGTAGTAAGCTTAAGTAGCTTAAGCATCCTTAATCGTATTATAAAGGAAGTTAAAGATACGCTAAAGGCGGGATATAAACGCGTTACCGTAGAGATATTCCTTCCGCTACTAAAGGGTTATACTAGGCGGGGGGGGGACTAAAGGGCTTAATGCTAAGCTTTAGGTAGAAGCTATAATTAGCAAAGAAAAAGGAAAGGCCGGTAGATTTAAAGACTTAATTATTAATAGTAAACCCGGCGAAGGGAAGGAGGTCGACTTAATCGTCCTAAAGGTAGGTAGTATAATAATAAAGGTAAACCTTTATCTAAGCGTTCGCGATCTTAGTCTAACCGTCGGTCTAAGGGTAGTAGGCGGAGCTAAGGTAAAGGCGGTAACTAAGGCGACGATTAAGCTACTATTAGAAAGCCGAAATAAACTAAGTGCTATAGTCGCTAATAATAAAGGCCGGGGTACTATAGAGGGACTAAACGTAGGAAATAAATATATTAATAACGTCTTTAACGGTTATTAAAGGTATTAGGATATAGTAGCGTATCTTCGTAAGGCGGTCGACGATAATAAGTATATTAGAAAGCTTAACGCCGTTATAGCGGTAGATAGGGAGGTTAGTAATAAAATCGACGGATATATCGGTCTATAAAGCAAAGGGAATACTTAAGGGCTAGAGTAGGCCTTAAGGGAAGGAACGAGGGGATTTAGCGCGTAAGCACGTATAATAATTCCGCACTAGGCTAGAAATAGAATGATATATACCGGGCTAGATATAAGACCGGCGGTAGAGGCTAGCGGTCTTTATACGTCTAGGGTAGCCGGTAAGGGGGGAGGTATAAGCGCGGACGAGGATTTAAAGAATTAAGGCGTCGTTAAAGGGAACGAAGAGCTAGCCTTAAAAATAGAACCGGCTTTAGACCTTAGAGAAAGCGGTCTTAGGGATCGAGCGGAAGGGGGCTCGAAGGGGGTAAAGCTAGCGGGGCTAAAGGGACTAAAGAGCTACGCAAATAGCGGAGATAAGCGGGGAGGAGGAATAGGCCTAGTCGATAAGGTTATCGATCGGCTTAAAGTCGTCGAAGGCGTAAAGGTTAAAGCAGTCGGAATTATATTTATAAATTATATCTATAAATAAATCGGACTCCTTAACGGTATTAAGGGCGGTAGTAGTATTAGGGTAAAGGGAGGCATTAACCTTAGACTTAAGGAGGATAACTTAATATCGGTGGTTAATCCTTTCGTCGGCTCGGTCGGTAAAGGAGAAAGGGCGGGAGCTAGGCAAGCGGCTAAAGGCGTCGGGGAGAATAGCTTAAGAGCCGGGCTAGAAAACGATCTTAAAATTAAAATAACTAAGGAATTCGGCCTAGCGGGCCTATCGCTAGTTAAAGAGCTTTAAAGTTATAAAATACTAAAGATTCTTATAGTCTAAGGCTATCTTAAATTTAGGCAGGCCTTTAAGCTTAAGGCGCTACTCCTTAAGAGATTTTATAATCGCGAGGAGTTCTTTATCGTAGATCTCGTAATTATACTCTTAAGCGGAGTATTTTAACGAGAAGAAGGCAATTAAATAGTAACGACTATCGTCGAGGAGCTATATTAGTATACCCTTAGCGGCTTACTTAGAAGCATTTATCTAAACTATAGTCTTACGATAGGGGTTAAAGTATATAAAGACTAAGGCGGTAGTAAAGGCGTGCTTAAGGGCTTCGAAGGCGTAAGCGTAAGCGGGAGACTAGATCTAACGGGTAGAGTTCTTAGTAAAAGCGTTTAAAGGGTTCGTAAGCTTAGAAAAGCTATAAATAAAACGCTAATAAAAATTAGCGAATCCTAAGAAGCGCCGGAGGTCTTTTATAAAGGAGGGGGTAGGCTAGTCTAAGACCGTACGAACCTTTTTAAAGTCTATACGAATGCCTTTATCTAAGATAATTAAGCTAAGGTACTTAGTCTTAGTAATATAGAAGTTATACTTATCTACGTTAAGCTAAAGGCCGGCGGTATTAAGGCGCTTAAGACCTATATTAACGTAGGCCTAATGCTCCTCCCGCGTCTTTAAGAAAATTAAGATATCGTTTAGATAGGTAAAGTAAAACTCGTTAAAGATACTATAAAAGGCCGTATTAATAAAACTCTAAAAGTAAGACGAGGCGGCGGTAAGGCTAAAGGGCGTAATATAATACTTAAAAAGCCTATATCGTATAGTAAACGCGGTCTTTTACTTATATCCCTCGGTAATACGAAGGCAATTAAACGCTGCGATAACGTCGATCTTAGTAAAAAACTTCGCCTTCCGGATATAAGCGAGGGTATTATAGATAAAGGGTAAAAGGAAACGGTTTTTAATTATAGCCTTATTTAAGCCGCGATAGTTAATATAAAAATAGACGCCCCCGCCCGGCTTATAGGTAAATATAATAAAGGTAATAGCGGGGGAGGTAGAGCGGCGGATAAAGCCCTTCTTAAGCTATTTATTAACGTATACGCGGACGATCTAGTTCTCGGCTTCGCTAAAAGGGCGAGGGTAGGTATAAGGAGGTTATATTCCCTCCTTAAGGTAAATTTAAGTATTAATAGTATAGTAAAAGGCGAGCTTATTAGCCTCGCTCTTAAGCTATATATAAATTATATAGTAGAGCTCCTTAAGGACCTTAGCCTAAAGCTCGTTAAGTATATAAAGGACCTTCTCTTACTTCTTAAAGAATTTAGCGATATTATTAAAGGAGATTTTATTAAGGTAGATCTTATTAAGGTAATCGTCGATAAAGTTATAAAGGCGGGGGTTAAGGTAGGCTTTTACGTCCTTAGCATCTATATATCTAATTAAAACGGCCTAATAAAGGTCTTTTAGGATATCTTAGTCAATAGGTAATAAAGGCTTAATAAGCAAAGGCTTAGCGGTAAAGGCCTTAATTAAGGTCTAAGAGGTCTAAACTCTAGGCTATTAGTAGAATATTACTATTATATCGACGTTAAGCATCCGGACGTTAAACGCTAAGTCGTTAAAAGACGAGAAGTAGAAGGGCTAAAGTCTAATAGTCTTACGACTTAGCCGTAATATAAAGCGGCGGTAGCTAGCGGTCTTATAGATAGGATAAAGGTAAGGAGGTCGAACGTAGCGGCGAGGGTAGAGGGTAGCCGGAGAGTTTAAGTTATAGCTAGAGTTAGAGTCGGCGTCGTTAACCTAGCGGGAGGAGTCTAGATAGGCGGGTTTACCTACGTTAAGAGTATCCTTAAAAAACGTAGAGAGGGAGGGGCTAGGGGATAGGGGAATGAACTTAAGAACGTCGCTAAAGCGGACGGAACGGATAAAGGCCGGAGGACGGGCTAAGGCCGGACGGGCGGGAATAAGGATCGTAGCGGCGGGAATAAAGATTATAGCGGTAAAGGGCTTGCTTTTATCGTTAGAATCCTCGATAGAAGGACTAAAGGGAAACCCCTTTAAGGTAAAGGTAGGTAAAGGCGCGGTAAAGGGCTCGCCCTTATCGTTAAAGTCTTTAATAAAGGGGGTAAAAGTAATGTATGTAATACACCCTTTAGCTAGTAGGCTAGGGTAATTACATTAGCATAGATAAGATAGCGGGAGCTATACCTAGCTCCTAGGGCTCTCGCCGACCTTAATAATATTATCCTTCTATATATACCCTTTCCTACCTATTTAGTATATTAAATTAGTAGCAATTCCTACCTTTTCTGCTTTTTTAAGCCACTAGGCATATAGCCGCTAGGCGTAAGCCACTACGAAACGTTTACTAAGAGCCTCGCTCTTACTATCACTAGGAGCCTCGCTCCCGCTATTACTAAAAGCCCTTAAAAGCTCCTACTATCACTAAGAGCCTCGCTCCCTTCACGCAGTGTTTCTAGCTTATGTTACTACAGCTAGCGTGCCTATGCAATAGTTAAATCGAGCCTTACCTTCTAACGAAGCTTAACGCTATCGACAGCGGTTTTCTACCCTGTTTTTTCTGTTTTTCCGTCTCGCGATTCCTTCTTTTTGCCCTTGAGAAATTTTTTCATTAGCCTACCTTTCGGCTGCTAACGCGGCTCGCACGATTCCCTCTCTTTTCTTTACGATAGCCTATGATATTAGCCGTCGCCTCTCTCCTCCCGAGCTTTAGGAAGCAGCTCGGGTCTTTAGTCCCTACCGCTAGTGCCTTTAATAGAGCTTCTGCTTTCTATAGTTAATAGAGGAGCATCCGATGAAATTGTCCTATTAAACCCCTACCGCCGTCGACCTCTATTTTGCAAGGCGCTTAACCGAGCTTCTTATATAGCTCGGGGACTAAAAGACTCTTCGCCCCGCCCGAGACTCTTATCTTACCTCGGTTCTTCCCGACTAGCGCCGCTTGGTTTAGAACCTTTTTACCCTCTACGACTCCGACCGTTATAGGGAGTATAGAGGCTATTAAGAACCCGATCCCTACGAGCTATAGACCGATCGCCGCCCTACCGGTTAAGGCGAAGAATACGGTAAGGAAAAGAGCACGCCTGCCGCTATAGAAATCGTCAATAAGAAGTCTGCTCTTAGTAAACCTAGTCGTAAGCTATACTCCGACGATGCCTAGAGCGCCTCCTAGCCTGCCGCTATGGAAATCCTCGCCGCTACGCCTTCTGCTATAGAAGTTAATACGGCCTAAGTCAATACGGCCGTACGAGGGGACGTTAGCGAGGACGCTAAGAAGTTCTTTTCCGAGCCCGTAGAGCTCGCAGAGACTATTAACGCTGCTAACGCCGTAGGAGGGGACGTTAGCGAGGACGCTAAGAAATTCCTTTCTAAGCTCGTAGAGCTTAACGCTGCCAACGAGACCGTAGAGACTGTTAACGCTGCCAACGTCGCAGCCAACGCTGCCGCCGCCCTAGAGATCGCGGGCAAGACTATAATAAAGCCACTCGACGGCTTTATCGTAGAGATCTTTAAGCCACCCGACGCCCCGACCGTCGTAACGACTAGCGCCGCCTTAGGCGCTTTTAGCAGAGCGGCCGCTCGTGGCTAAATTAAACAAGCAGAAAGGGTAATCGGAGGAAAAAGATTACTAGCGTGTGTAAGTATAACTTACAAGGAAAGGAACGAAGGATCCGGGCAATAGAAGCATCCCTTCTAATTACCCGATTAGGATTATGTTTACGCGGTATAACTACTATAGTTAGCAGAGCTTTTCTTTTGTGCCGGCATTCTAATGCATGCAATACACCTTTTAGCTAGTAGGCTAGGGTGATTACATTAGCATAGATAAGATAGCGGGAGCTATACCTAGCTCCTAGGGCTCTCGCCGACCTTAATAACATTATCCTTCTATATATACCCTTTCCTACCTATTTAGTGTATTAAAAAGGAAAACGAATTATATTTATTAATTATATTCCTTCCGAAATAAGGATAAAAGATGCCGGGATAAAGCGGGTAAGCCGGGTAAAGGTAGCCGAAAGGCCTAGGATAAGATAAGGCTAGTAGTTTAAGAGATAGGAGGCTAGATAAAAAAGGGACTAAAAGGAAAAGGAGTTACCGCGCTAGCTAATAATAAGGTTATACTAGCGTAGCTAAAGGAGGCTAAGAATAACCTTATAGCTAAGCTTTATAAGAAAGAAGTAGATAGACTTAGTATAAGCGCTAATTTAAGAGACCGAAAAGGCGTAATAGGTAATAGAGCTAGACTTATAGTCGCTACTATCGGCGAGAGAAAGCTAGCCCGGGAATTAGAGTTAGCGGATAAAAAGGGTAAAGCGGTATATAGTCTAAGCGTATATAAAGGTGTATCTAAAATAGCCGGAGTCGATTAAAGCACTTATAACAATATCGGCGGATATAAAGGATAAAGGCATAAGTAAAGCACGTGGTTATATTCCCGCGGGGAGGCAAAGATCCTCCTTAGTGTTAAACGAAGCTATAAACTTAGATATAAAGAGCTTTATTACGCGATAAGGCGAAAGAGCTATGTATTTCCCGAGGATAGGGAAGAGGCAGGGAGGTCGTCTACTTCGCCTTTAATAAAGCCTTTATTACGGCACTAGGTAATAGCTAGATAACCTTATTATTCTATAAAGAGGAGAAGAACTATAGAGGCTAAAGGCTCGTTTATATATAGGACTATATATCACGTGGCATATTATTATATACTATATTATGTAATATAATACTATAATAGTACTCCCCCTCTAAAGACGATTTAGTCCTTAAATCGCTAAGAAATATTATTTTCGCTAGAAATCCGTGTGTAATAGAGGAATCTTTTATAAGCGGGCCTAATCTAAGGGGCCCGGCTTATCTAGGTTATATCTATAGAAGCGTTAAATAGCTTTAGGGCAACCTCTTAAGTTATCTTTAGGCTACTAGGTCGGTTCTTAGTGATATTTCTATTTAATTAGATAAGTTAGGGTTAGGGCTTCGTTATCGTATACGTTAAGGATCTTCTTAAATTCCTATATTTCTTCGATATTACCGTCGTTATCGCGTTCTATAATACGGCCTATAACGTTACGTTGTTCCTCTCGATTAATCTATGCCTAGCCCGGTATTATTTCCGTTGTCTAAAGCCGTACCTTAGACATATAGAAAGACTTATTGACTTAGATATGCTTTAGGAGGTCGATAACTATAGCGCCGTAGTAGACCTTAAGAATAAGATAAAGACCGTCCTATTTATCGTCCTATTTTTTCTTTAGGCGATTAGTAGTTATATTCTTTAATAAAACTATAACTATATTACCGGGTTAAAAGAGAAAGCCTTCGTCTTGCTTTATATTAGCATTATCCTTATATTTCTATTATAAGGCTTATGCGAGAGCTTAAAGCTAAATAAGGATACGGTCGAAACGACTAGCTATTACGTCTACGCGAAGGAATTCCTTCTTTACCTATAATAAGAGCGTTAGGGGTTAAAGACCTATAGGTTTAATGCCGAGATAAGGATTAAAGCCGTAGTTAACGAAGAATAGAGAAATACTAGTTATTTTATTAACTTAATTATTCGTTACGAATTCCGTAAGCGGGAGCTAGTCGACCTAGTTATCTTAGGTAAAGCTAATATAAGCTCGAATATATTTATTTATCGTAGCGTTAACGATTTTAGTTTAACCGTTAGTCTTTAAGTACTATACCGAGCTTAGTTTTAACGTTATTCTTAAATAAGTGCTAAGCTATCGCTAAAAATTAGAGATAAACTAAATGCCTTAGTCGGAGATAATAGTATTAGGTGCTTTATATAAGCGATAGACTATATAGATAAAGGAGTTAATTAGTTCTTCTATAGAAAGGCCGGTAATAGGGATAAAATATCTTATTTTCGTAAGCCTATTAACTATCGTAAGTATATTCTTATAAGTCTTCCCGTTTTAGGTGCACTTAAGGAGTATCGTAATATAATTAATTAATATATCGGCCTATAGTTAGACCGGTAGAGCGAGGGGTTTTAGGAATCTAAAGGGAGATAAGCGGGGGGTCTTAGTCTAAAGATAGAGAGCATAATCTTTAATAAACGTAGCGGCGAAGTAAGAAATCCTCGGCTATTAGTATATTCGGTTTAATAGATTAAGGGGTTTTACCCTCCTTAGGTATCCTACTAGGCTACTGCTATAGGATTAATAAACGACTTTAAGGCGGAGATCTAAGGTATTAAGGACGAAAAGCCGGTCGTAGAAAAAAATACGTTCGTTAATTAACTAATATTCGGATATATCGTAACGTAAGAGCTTTCGGATATACTTTAGCTAGCGTTAGGCGTATAGATCCCGGAGTATCGCTACTATATCTTAGGTAAGATTATCTTATTAGTATGCTTCGCGGATAAGCTTATCGAGTGATTTACTAGCTACGTTTAGTCTAAAGGCGGCGACTACGTTAAAGTCCTCCTTTAAGGTATAGGAATCGGTTAAGAGTTCTTTTAAGATAGTTAGGTCGACTTTCTCTTAAAGGATAACTACCTCATTTCGATAGAAGAGTCTATCGTCGTCTACGGTAGCTAGTCTATCGCTAAAGAGCCTGCTAAAAGCGTTAAGGAGAATTGCCTTATTGCTTAAGCGGTATATAATCACGAAGTTAAATTAGGAAAGGAACTTAGCCTAGCGTACTTATCGTTAGTTAAGTTGCTTTATAAATATAAACGTCTAAAGATTCTTATAGTCCGTAATAACGTCGAACGCTTTAATAGTCCCTTAGAGTTTTAAGCGCTATTCCTTAAGCGCCTTAATAATTGCTAATAGCTCTTTATTATTAATCTCGTAGTTATACTTAAGGGTAGTATACTTTAACGAAAAAAACGCAATAGGGTAAAGATATCCGTTGTCTCTAGTCTATAAAAAGACTCCTCTTAAGGCCTAATTTAAGGCGTTAGTTTTAATAACTATTTTCTTTAAGTAGTTAAAATAGGCTAAGACCGGGGCAATAGTAAAAGTAAGTTTAAGGGCCTTAAACGCGGTAGCTTATTTAGGTCCTTAAGACTAACGGGAATCCTTTCGAAGTAGCGTAGTTATTAAGGAGATAATACTAAAGTATCCTTTAATAAAACGACGGTAGAAGTTTATAAACCTAAGAAACTATTAAAGTTCTTTTACTAAAGTTAGGGTATTCTAAGCTGTAATTATACGTACCTTCTTAAGGTCTATGCTTATGCTAGATATTAAAATAATTAATCTAAGGTACTTAGTCTTCGTTATATAAAACTCTAACTTCCCGATATTAATTTAAAGCCCTACGTTACTTAAGCGTTAGATAATTATTCGCATATAGTTCTTATATTCCGCCTTAGTCTTTAAAAAGACTAATACGTTATTAAGATATACTATATAAAAGTCATTAAGGGTATTATAAAGCACGTAATTAATATAGTTCTAAAAGGTCGACGGTGCGTTATAAAGGCCGAAGGGGGTAACTAGTATCTCGAATAGTCTAAAGCGTGTGATAAATGCTATAAGCTACTTATAACCCTTAGCGATTTAAATACGGTTAAATATAGTAATTACGTCTAGCTTTATATAAAACTTAGCGTCGTAGAGAGAATCTAGTATTTCGCGGATTAAAGGTAAGGGATATCGATTCTTAACTATAACTTAATTTAAACCTTAGTAGTTATAATAGATACGGATACTACCGCCCGGTTTATAAGCGAGGATTAGTAGTACTACGGCTAGAGAAGAAGACTCTTAAATAAAGCCTTTATTAAGTATATCGTTAATCTACTTCTTAATATAGCGGAGTTCTACGGGTTATATAGGCCGATTTCTATAGTACGGAGCTTATTTACTAGGTATAAGTTCGATCTTATAATCCTAAGGGCGGTATAAGGGGAGCTCTTTCGTATTCTTTAGAAGGAAATAAGGAAGCTTATCCTAAAACTCTTTTAGGAGTTTCTTTAGGATATCTGCCTTTATAACTTCCGGTTTTACTTAGAGGAATTTTTCTACGTCGGCCTCGTCGACCCTCCGAAATAAAGATTTAGAATTAGCTATATCTTAAAGGTTCGTCTAAAGAAAATTATAAAAACGTTTAAGGAAGGCGGCTTAAGCTACCTCTATTATATAGTCCCCGGTAATAACGCGTTATAAAGAGGTTTCGGATAGTTCTAAGACCTTAACTAGGCCTACTAAGAGTTCGTTAAGGAGTCGTAGATTTTCTCCCTCCTCGACTAACTTAGCTAATTTAGATATACTAATTCGCATCGCTTAAGTACTATCCTATTTATAGAATTAAATAAAGTTAACTACTTATATATAGCGGATATCGTTTATATCTAAAGGTATTTAATCTTCCTATTATATACGCTGGCGGGGGCGTTTCGTCCGGCCTTATTAGGCGGGAACGTAGCGACGGCCGGCGGTAAGACGAATAAAGAGTAAGCAAGCTACTAAAGTAGTCTATAGCGGAGTAGCCTTAAAGGCTTAAGTCTTAAGGGAGTCCGGAGGGCTAATCGGGGATATTAAGCGGGCGGTTTCTTAGGCGAATAGCTATATCCTATATAGAGGATATCGAATCGGTTAGCTAAGGTTTAAAGAGTACGATACTTATTTAGGTAGATATTCCTTAGTAGATAAGTCTATAGATATATAACTTCCCGGTAGGATAGTCTAGTCTTTTAGGATATTAGTCTCTTCCTACCGAAAGGGGATTTCCGGTATATCTTCTATCGTTATAAGGACCCCTTATTTTAAGGTAAACGTCGGGGTTATCTAAATCTCTACGACGTTAGAAAAATATACTTTCTAACGTAATTAATGCCCTCCGGGCGCGGGAGTAATAGGAGTCCTAAGAGCTATCCTATCCTCGGCTATTATGCTTAAAGGCAGGTAGTATCTTATATAGTAATCGGAATTAAAGCGAACTTAGAGAGATTTCTAAAGCATAGTTAGTTTATATTCCTAAAGCTAAGGGATGCTTAGGATAATCGGGGTAAAGGGTAATAGATTTATAACGAAGAAAAGCATAAGTTCTATATGCTTACTAATAGTTATTTAGGCTATAAAGTAGTCCGTTATCTATATTAAGGGTATACCGTCGGCTAGTCGAAGTGGTTAAGGTTTAAAGAGCTTCTTTATAGTAACGTTATATTTCTATACGATAGCGTAAAGATCGGCGAACGCTACGGTAGTATAGCTAAAATCTATAAAGGATAATATATTAACGTAGTAAAAGGACTAAAGGTTACGCGTAGAGGAGAGATAAGTATAAAGAAGGATTAACTTTTTATTATTATTTAATAAACTAATCTAAAGATCCGTTCTATCTAAAAGCAATAACTTAATCCTCTTATCCTCCCTTATATATAACCCTTAAGAGCGACTTACTTTAAGGGTATATCTTTTAGCAATAGCCTTAACGCTAGCCGCTCGCTTTATAAATCTATATCCTCTTTTCTAAAGACACGGCCTTATTTATAGTCGGCCGTACGGACGAGCTAGCCTTAGCTATACCCGCCGCCGCGGGCGCTTTAAGATCCTCGGTCGAAGCCGGGGGAAGGGGCGCCCCGGCCTTAAAACTAGGGACTACCCTAACGTAAGGGCATTAGAAGCGGATTCGCTATCTTAGCCGGGTCGTAAGCCTCCTTCTAGTGTCTAGGCTCTCTATAAGCTATATAGAGTTTATTATCGATCTTAAATTATCGTTTAGTATCGGAAAGCTAGTCGAGGTCTATAGGGTTACTATATAAGGGTTAGGCCGAGGCGGTTAAGGTAAGGGTAGGTATAAGCGTCGGCGGGAACTACGAATAGGAGGCGGCCTTCTTTTTAAGCTTCTAACGATAAGTATAGTTAGCGAGATTTTTCGTAAAGATATCTATCTACGCTAATTACTTCTTATAGTCGGTATTAGGGATCTTAGTCTATATATTCTTAACGAGATCGCTTATATCCTTTAATATAAACTTCCGGAGGAGGTCGACTTACTATTCCTTTATCTTCCTTACCTTACGTATATAGGCGTTAAGGTCTGCCTTCTAGATCTAATAGTTCTTATCGCCTTAAGGGAAATTATCGAGGATATTCTTAGCGGCTTACGTTAAGTCTAAAACCTTATACTACCTACTTAAAGCTATAAAAAGCGTCGTTATAGTAGGCTATTCCTACTTCTCCCTCTCGGATAGGTTAGCTATAATAGTAGCTATCCTATCTTTAATAAAGTTATAAGCCCGTTTACTAAGCCTATCGCTAATATAAAGGAGGCAGGCGCTATCTAAGTCGAACTATATGCTATCGCGGAGGAAGATACCCTATATCTTAAGTTCTTAGGCCTTATATTTACGTTAATAGTCGGAGGTAGACCCCTTTTTAGTAAAGATTAAAGGGTCTACCGTCTTTCGTTTTTTAGACGACTATGCCGGGGTTATCGTCTAAGACTATAATATTTTTATAGTTAAGATTATAAGGTCCTTAGCCTTCAGAAATTGCTCCTTCGTAGCTAAGAGCTAATCCTTCTTAGCTAAAAGCTAATCTCGTATAGTTACGCGTTTATTTAACCTAGTATTTCGGTTAACCTAAAAGGCCTCCGCTACGCGAAGGGAGCGAAGACTTTCCTCGATATATATAAGAATATATTAGGTATTTAAGCTTTAAAGGTTTTCCTAGGTCTCTTACGTATTAGCGACCGGGACTACGTTATCGAACCTCTTAATCGCCTAAGCGATCTAAGGAAATTCACTAATAAACTCCTTAGCAAAGGCCTTTAGACTATCGCCCGTAGCGTTAAAGGCTATAGGTATATCTACTATAAGGAGGAAGGAGGAATATCTAATCTAAGGTATTTATCGGGGACTATAAAAAAATTTTATAGGCTATATAGGTTTCTATAGGCTAGGGAAAAGTTCTTAGGGGCTTAAGGGCTTAAGGGAATAATTTCTTAGGGGTTACGCTCGGGTCGCGATAACTAAGGGGATAAGGTAATAGAGCTACTAGGACTATATTTGTAAAGCTAGGGATCGCGACGGGGCGTAATAAGAGATAGAATAAACTATTACGATATTAAGTAATAGCTAAATAACCTTATTATTCTATAAAAAGGAGAAGAACTATAAAGGCTAAGGGCTCGTTTATATATAGGACTATATATTACGTGGCATATTACTATATACTATATTATATAATATAGTACTATAATAGCCTTACTTAATAGCGCGAACCTAATAGCGGGGGGGAGGGGGTTTAAGCAAGCGTAAGGCAGATATACCGCTACTATAGCTATAGCCGCGGCTAAAGCTAGAACTAGCGCTAAGACTAACGCTAGGGTTAGCGCTAGGATTAGCACTAATACCCTTATTAAAGTAAGTCCGGGCGGTATAAGTAGCGGTAGCTAGCTAAGCGTAGTAAAGGTAAAGATAGTTCTTAAACCGCCGTTGCTTTTTAGCGTTAGTAAGCCGGGCTTAGAATATATCGAGCTATATTAGGTTACCGGCAAGAGACGTAGGTAAAGCGGGCGAGGTAGGGCTAGTGCGAGCGGGGTTATAAAGCGGCTAGAGTTAAGAACGGGCCTTAATACGCTATTAGTTATCCTAAAGCGTAGAATATATCTTAGCCTAGGCCGTAAAGTCGTTATAGGCTAGGCATTCGACTTATAAAGCGGCGGCGTTAGTAAGTTTAATAAAGATCTTTAAATAAAGGTAGGCGACGTAAGCGGTACTATTAAACGATAAGTCGGCTTAAAGCTAGGTAAACTTCGAACAAAAGTCTAGCTAAAAAATATTCTTTATCGATAAAGCATTAAAGTCGGCCTTTAACTAAGTATAGGTAAAATTAGTACCTTAGATAAGGCTAAGGTCGTCGGTAAGAGCTTTTATAATAGTATACTATTAATTAGCGAAGGACTTATTATCGAGGATATCTTAAGGAACGCTAGCGATAATAAAAGCGGCTTAGCCGGTAAGCCGGCTAGCTATATAAAGAATATAATCCTACTCCGTAAGGTATAAAGCGGCGTCTTAACGGAGCTTAATAATAAGGCCGTTACGCTAGGTCCGGAAAGCCTCCTAACGTTGCTTTTAAGTGCTAGAGTTGCCGGCGAACCTCTTAAGGTTAGCTATATAGGAATAGGTAAAGGTAAAGGCGGGGGTAAAGGTAAAGGCTTAGTCTTAAGCCGCGTTACGTTTAGTTAAGATAAAGAGAAAAGATATAGCGTAGTTAAGCTAACGTTAAAGATTAGTAGCGTACTTTTAAGCAACGGCTATATGCTTTTAAGCAATAAGCACTCTTATATTTAACTTAACGTAAGTATTATTAAAGTAAGTAAAGGCCTTAATCTAAAAGGCGCGGAAGTCGTAAGTAGCGTTAGCTTAAATATAGGCGAACGTACCGAATATAGGCCGTTAGGCTTAAAGAAAGGCGGCGAAACGGGGGTAGTAGGAAACGTATTTAGTCTAAGGCTTTAGGTCGGTAGGAGCCGGTAGGGTAACGGCTAAGGTAATAGATAGAGGATCGGCCTTTATATAGTCGGTTATCGTAGATTATAGGGTAGTAGGATAAGGTAAAGGTAAGGGAAAGGTAAGGAGGGAAATTTATATAATTCGCGTTAAAACGGCGTATCTATATTAGGAAAATTTTAATATTTAAGGAAAACTTAATTAAAAGGGTTTAGCGAGGAGGCGGACTTACGTCGTAAAGAGGGGAGATTAAAAAAGAAAAAGGTAAGATAGCGAGATTATTAATTAAAGGCAATAGGATAAAATAGTAGATTAAACTATAAGAGAATAAGCTTAAAGAGGGTATATAATTATTATTAATCTATAAAGGGATATAGCTATAGACTAGGTCTAAATGTCTATATATACGATATAGAGATTACATAGGATAATAGACTAGGTCTAAATGTCTATATATACGATGTAGAGGTCACGTGGGATGACATGTAATATAACCTAACACCGTAATAGAAGCCCTATAGGCTGCTATACGAGGGTGTAAAAGACACCCTAGCACGAGAGGCTAACTAACTAAAGTAGGGCGAACCACAACAGAAAGATCTATAGTACATGTACCTATGTACCCATCTATATAGTATAAGTATGTATGTACCTACCGAGGCGCACCTTTGCTTAAATAATACACCCTCTACGCGTCAGCGCGTCTGCGCAAGCGCGTCGCTCTCAACGAACTGCATTTCACTAGCAAACTTGGCCTCATCTGTGCGCAGACACAGGGAGTGACACAGGGGACCACACAGGGGACGGAGAGCTCGGTCAACAGTCGATGCCGCATCTGCCCGCCGCAGAGTCGACCTCATACCCTCAAACATCCAGGCACTTCCAACATGGACGACGACGACGACAGGAAAAAGGACGACGGACAGGGCGCCCCCGCTGAGGATGGCGATGTCGAAATGGACGCCGGCGAGACGCCCGCTGCGGACGCTGTGCCCCCAAAGAAGGAGGTCAAGCTAGAGGATCTTTTCGCCGATGTCGATTCCGACGAAGAGTTCCCCAGCTCGGCGCCCGTCAAGCACGAGGATCCGTCTTCAAGCTCGCCCACGTCCAGCCCCGCGTCGCCAATGTTTGTGACGCCCGTTATCCGTCCTCTTGTCCCTGCGTGATGCTTGACTGACAGGCCGAGACGCAGCGACCTGTCGTCGGCTCTCAAGGCCTCGGACCCCGAGGTGATGCGCAGCTTCTACCAGCGACTCTTCCCCTGGCGACAACTCTTCCACTGGCTCAACCACAGCCCCTCGCCCACCAATGACTTTGCCCATCGCGAGTTTGCCTTTACCCTCCAAAACGACGCCTACCTACGCTACCAGTCCTTTCCCACCGCTGACCTGTGCGTCACACCCACACCCTCCCAACTGGTCGTGACGCTTGCCCACTGACCAACAACGACGAGGCGCAGTCTTCGAAAAGACGTGCTACGCCTCATGCCCTCGCGCTTTGAGATCGGCCCCGTCTACTCGGCCAACCCGCGCGACCGCAAGACGCTGCGCAACTCGTCCGCCTTCAAGCCCCTCTCCAAGGAGCTCTGCTTCGACATTGACCTGACAGACTACGACGACGTGCGCACCTGCTGCGACAAGGCCAACATCTGCAACCGCTGCTGGACCTTCATCACAATGGCCATCAAGGTCGTCGATGTGGCCCTGCGCGACGACTTTGGCTTTCGCCATATCCTCTGGGTCTACTCGGGCCGCAGAGGCGCCCACGCGTGGGTCTGCGACAAAAAGGCCCGCGCCTTGGACGATCACAAGAGGAGGGCGATTGCTGGCTATCTAGAGGTTGTCAAGGGCGGTGCGCAGAGCGGGAAGAAGGTCAATGTCCGGCGGCCGCTGCATCCCCATCTCTCGTACGTGCTCGTCCTACCGATCTTGGCCCCGACATGCTCATTATTCTGACCTGATCCACAGTCGAAGCCTTGATGTCCTCAAGACGCACTTCCAGCAAGACGTCCTCGAAGTCCAAGACCCCTGGGCCTCCAACGAACAAGCCGAGAGGCTCCTTCAGCTGCTCCCGGATCGGGTCCTCAACGACTCGCTGCGGCGCAAGTGGGACGCGGCGCCGGGCCGGACCTCGACGTCCAAGTGGGCCGACATTGATGCCATGGCCAAGACGGGCGCCAGCAAGAGTCTCGACGCGCGGGCCCTGCTAGAGGCCAAGCAGGACATTGTCCTCGAGTACACGTACCCTCGCCTCGACATTGAGGTCAGCAAGAAGCTCAACCATCTACTCAAGAGCCCCTTTGTCGTCCACCCGGGCACCGGCCGCGTCTGCGTGCCCATTGACACGAGGAGCCTCGACGACTTTGACCCGCTTGGCGTCCCTACGGTCCAGGGCCTGCTGGCGGAGATTGACGCGTGGAAGGACGACGGCGAGGGCGCGGGCGAAAAGGGCAAGAGCGTGGCGGACTGGGAAAAGACGTGCTTGAAGCCGTACGTCGAGTACTTTAGGGCGTTTGCGGCAGGCATTGTCAAGGACGAGAGGGATGTGCGGGTCAAGAAGGAGCGCGACGAGGATACCATGGAGTTTTGAGGCCTTTGGTCCCCCATCTTTTGTTTTGCATGGCTGAGACGGCTGGCTAGACTCGGGTAGGCAAGGGCTTTCAGGGGCGCACAATCACGACGACGTTGAGTAAAATGAGAGGGTTGAGGCCTTTCAATGGTCGGATCGGGCACAACAGAGAGTCTCTAGGCTCCCGGCTTGGAAGCTTCGTTAAGACTATGTTCTGTGTGTGGTTGATTGACTAGCTAAGGTTGTAGGCGCTTAGGGCTTTAGGGAAAACCCTATAGCGGGGCGCTGACTAATACGCCTACCTAATAGGATCCTTAATACCCCTTTGCTTAAATAAGCAGTCCCCTGCTTGCTAAAGCAATTAATAGAACCTAAATAGGAAATAGTATATCGGCATATACGATGCGAAATAATAATAGTAAAAATACCCTTAATCCTCTATTATATAGTAGCAGCGGCTCTTAAGCGCTCGCGATCCTTCTCTAATATCGTGCGGCTCGCGTACTATAAGCTACGGACCGGGTATCCGTCGCGACTATACGCGGGAAATAGATTTATTCTATTATACCTACTAGGAAGGCCGAATCCTCCTAAGGACGTAAGAGAGTAGGCATTGCTTAGATAAGCGGCCGTAATAGCTTAAGGACCGTCGTAGTAAGGCTCGTGCTTTCTAATACGCTAACGCACTCGTAAGACCTAATCTCCTAGCGCGTATACGCGGATTAATCCCTTATATTCCTATAGGTAAGCTCGTATATAAGCGTAAGCGGCTTTAAGGCTAGTAATATATCCTTATACGATAGGAGTAAGATGCTATTACACGAGTTCTTAGGCCTACGCAATATCTTCCTCTATTATAGGATCGTAGGTATAGGCTACGTACGTAGCTTTATAGTATTACTCTAAAGGCTAGGTTCTATATAATAAGAAGAATAAGCTATAGCCGTACGGGCCTTCCTAACGGTTATATAGGTAGACGGCTTATATTAAACGCTATACTAACGGTATAGAGGGATTATTAAGATATAGGCGGTAGATAATAGCCTTAAGCACTCCGTTCGCTTATTCGACCTTTCTATTCCCGCGAGGTCTAATAGGCGTAACGGGCTTAACGGTTATACTAAAACGCTTATAATAGTCTTAGGCTTATTGCTTAATAAAGTAACCTATATTATCGCTTATAATCTTATAGGGTAGGCCGAATTACGTGCTAATAGTCTATAGGACTAGGATTATTCCCTCGAAGTCTATAGACTACGTAATAGTAGAGATAAGCCACCCGGTTGTATACTCTACGGCGTTAAGTAGCTATTGCCTTTTATACCCTATATAGTCGATAGCCTACCTTATTAAGGGCGGCATAAGTGCTAAAGGCATTAGGTTAAAAAGCGTTAGGTCCGGCGGCTTTATTAGTTAGTAGGACTAGCAACGACGAATAGCTTTATAAGCTATAAGCGGGAGTTCTAAATGCTAGTATCGTATAGATAGGTATCGTATAACGTGACTAACGGTGCTATACCCTAAGGCCTTATATACTTGCTTAGCTATATCTACGAGAGCGTTATACTTTAGTACTAGTAGTAGTATAATTGCCCTTATAGGGTTTAGCGGCTCGCTAGGGGGAAGGGAACGCTTATTCTAGCGAATATAGTATAAACTGCCCTTTAACTCGTAGAAGTATATATTCGCCTACTATAGCGTAATATTATATAGTAGGGTCTCGCTAAATATAAGGAATTCGAAGATCGCTTATAAATTAATTCGTGCTAGCTATTTTAATTAAGTAACGAGCTTTATAGTATTAGGAGCGGCGTTATCGGCTTTAGGCGTAGGTTTAAGCGCTATATCGTATATAGGATCGTCTTTTAGGATCGTTATAAGCTCGTCGTTATCGTTAATTATAGCTATCCTCCCCTCGTTAGCGTTATAAGCAGTATCCTTATCGTATAGCGGGCGAGAGAGATAATCGGCGAGTATATTCGCTTTACCGCTACGATATACGATCTTAATATTATAGTATTCGATAACGTTAAGGAACCGAATAATTCGCATAGGTTAGTCTATCTTAGTGCGTAGGGTCTTAAGAGACTTATAATCTATAATAATAGTAATATCCGCGCCTTCTACCTAATGCTTCTAATATTATATAGCTATTATAATCCTTAAAAGCTCTCGTTCTTACGTAGAATAACGCTACTACGTTTTAATAAGCTTTTTAGAGAAGTAGGCTATTAAGTAAAGGTAGGAACGCTCCTTACCACCCGTTAGGTATATATACGGCTATAGAAGAGCTACGCCTATATATTTCCTAGACGCGTCGCTCTTAATAATTACGGGAAGCATCTAGCTAAACTTAACGAGGACTAGTGTTATTATAATAGCATTACGGATCCGTTCTTAAATAGCTTTAGCTTCCGCAGTTAGGGCAATAAGGACGTTCTTACTACTAAGGGACTATTCGATTAACGGGATAGATAGGTCCGAAAAGTTCGGGATTAATATACGTAGGTATCCGGCCGCGTAAATAAAAGCATAGATTTCCGTAGTAGTCGTAGGCATTAAGCGGTCGCGAATAGCAGTAATCTTAAGAGGATCTGCCTAAATGCCTTTAAAACAGACGATAAAGCCTAAGAATACACCTATATCGACGAAGAGCTTTATCCTCTTAGCGTTTAAGAGTAGGCCGTACTTAACGGCGCGGGCGAAGAAGGTAAGTAAGCGTTCGTAAAGCTACTCGACTATATCGGCCTAAAGGCATATATTGTTAAAGAGACTAGCGGCGAACTCACGCAATAGCTATAAAACTTCTACTATTAATTAATTAATTAAAGTACTCTAGCTACCCTAACGGGCCTAGTGCCTCGATCTTAGCTAGTATAGGAAACGGGAGGACCCTAGGAAAAACCTATATACTTCCTACTACGGTCGTTTAGGCCGCTTAGGCGCGTCGCATCCCCGCACGTACGGGTTACGTAGCGCCCTTAGCCCGGCTTTGCTTTAGTCGATTTAGTTAGTCGCGGCTACGTCGGATAAGTAGTCGGACGGTATTTTCTTAGTATAGCGAGTAGCCCGACTATTTAATTAGCTATCGGGGGGCTAGGCAAGGTTCCCTTAGTTATACTATATTTAAATTAGCCTAGTCCCCGTATATACGTACCTACGTGGTTGCGCAGCGGGCACGTGCTATACCGTAGGAACTTAAAAAATTAGAATAGTCTTAGCAACATAGGGAAGTAGGGGCCCTATAGGTCTTAGCGCCACCGAATTTATACTAGGCTAGTATCTGCCCCTGCCCGGCTTAGCTATTAACATTCGACTTGTCGTAGACAATAGCTAGGGCGGGTGTAAGTAGGTACTAGCCTAATATAAATTTAGTAGCGCTAAGACCTATAAGGCCCCTACCTCCCCGTACTGCTAAGACTATTCTAATTTTTTAAGTTCCTACGGTAGTCGTAGTTATTAGTGCGGGATTATCGCTACCCCTCCTTTTCCCTTAGTGTAGCTATGCGTAGGCCTAGTACCGGGCCGTGCGGCTTAGTAGCTAATATCGGGAGCGCTTTACCCAGCCTTCTGTTTTTTCCGATAAATAACGTAGTCGGGCACTATACGTGATTTCGCCTACGTAACCTGCTTGCTAGCGACGCGATAACAGGGCGCGGCCGGCCTATTTTTTCCCCGCGACTATAGGCGCAGTCGTAAAAAGTCACCTTAGCCGGATTCGAACCGACTCCTATCTATAGGCTTAGCTAGGCGGTTAACCACTCCGCTATAAGGGCAAAACTTCTACTATAAAAGCTTAGAAAGTAGCCGGAGCGTTCGTAAGGCCTATAGGCATAACTTCCTATTCGTATAGGCCGAAAGGCGTAATAAAAGCAGTCTTCTTATAGTCTTTTAAAGCGATGCGGATATACTAAAACCTATCTTATAGGTCGATAAAAGCGTAGTAATAGTAGCCGGCTACGCGCTAGATTTTATCTATAGTATTTAGGAGAGGATACGTATACTTCTTTATTAAGGTATTAAGTATACGGTAGTTAGCGTAGATACGCTAAATAACTTACCTACGGGCATTATGCTATAAGCCTATAAGTGCTTTCTTTAGCGTTAATAGTAGAAGAGATAACTATAGGCTAACGGACTTTCGAATAATATTCCCTTTATATTTCTTAATAAAGTCCTTAATAGCTTAGGCCTATAAAGGACTATAGCGTTAGAGAGCCTGCTATATAGGCGTGCTATCGCCTATATTAATTCGATAGACTATCTATGCTAATTTTTCTATACGTTAAAGCGATACGTCGAAGAGCTTTAGGAATTTAGCGAAGTATACGTCTATAAAGAGTTTCGCCTATTCTAGCGTATTAGTGTAAAAGCGGATAGCATACGTAAGAGTAAGTTAAACGTCGGTCGAATTAGCGAAAACAGCTATAGAGAAAACGTTTAACGGCCGCGGCTATAATAAAGGCTTGCACTTAAGGTTACGCAATCGTATAGCGCTATTGCCTTTATAAGCGACTCTAAGGGCGTTAAAGATAGACTGTCTAAAGGTTAAGTTACTAAGGAAAGTCTTATTAAGGACGATACCGTAAGAGAAAGCAATCGAACTAGTCTAGTCGTCGTTGCCTTACTATTATATAGCGATAACGATATCGTCTTAAACGCTTAGCCTAAGAATCCCTCCTATCCCTTTTATAGTAGAAGCGACTTAGGACGGGTATAAGGCTAGCTTATATACGAGTAAAGAAAAAACGTAATAAGATATAAAACTATAGTTAAAGAAGTAAGAAAGAGTAAAGGATAGGGAAGTCGTTAGTCGGTAAAGGAAAATACTATAATAATCGCTAAAGCCCTTATAGAAAGGCTTTTAGCTAGTATTAATACTACTATCTATAATTATAAAGTAGATAGCGTCGCCTCCCTATTAGAAATACGCTAAGTCTATCCCCTCTTATATAGCTATAAAGATAGCTTCTATTTCTACGTCGTTTTCCTTAAGTTAGTACGTCGGATCTTAGTCTTCGTCGGTATTATCTATAACCTTATCGTCGAAGTATATATATAGGCGGTTAGCGTAGTTGCGATAATTTCCTCGTATGCCTTTACGTATGCTTTTACCTTAGTTACCTCTACTACGATTACTACCGCAGCCGCGGCTACTCCCTCTAAAGCGCTAGCGGGAACCGAATGCCTTAGTAGCTTTATATATCTTCCTTTTTATCGTAACGTCTTAAAGCGGGCTAGACGATAAAGATAACGCAATATTAAGTGCTAGTAAAGACAATAGTCGGTAGTCTTAGGCCTAATATCTAGCCTTACTATAGTTAAAGTAAGTATTCGCCTTAGATAAGGCTATAAAAGTTAAAGCGGCGATAGCTTTATTATCGGCGGCGTAAATAAGAGTATTAGTCGTACGTAGATCGGCTATAATAATACCTAAAGGGCCTAAATAAAAGAAGGCGGATAGTAAGCTAGGATTAGCTTTAACGACTTTTATTATCGCCGGCTTATTACTAACGACCTTATTTATCTTCTATATCTAGTATAGTTAGCCTTCTTATATACGGATAGAAGTAGCTAGCTTACTATAGATGTCTTTTATAGGCTAACGTATTTACTCGCTAGCTAATAGCATAAGACGCTAAATAAGGGCTATACTATATAGTATAGTAATATCGGAACCGATCTATAACTAAATGCGTAGGAGGTTATTCTAAATATACTAGAGGGTAATAGTATAGATACTAGGGCTACGTTTCTTAATATCGGGAAGGTTTAAGAACGCGTTACGAATACGCTAAGCAAAGTTAACGAGGGCCTCGTCCTTAACTAGCGCTAGTTAGGCGTAAATAGCTAACGGCGCGTCTAAAATACCGTAGTCCTTTAGGACTATAAAAATGCCCTTAAGGAGCAATATCTAGTCTAAGTGCCTAACGTTAACCTAATACGCGATAGGGCCGAAGTCCTTAGACAACTCGTTAGCTATCTAAGTAGGCTAAAGGTTATATAGTATCTATCCGATAAAAAACGCGGATTATATTTATTAAAGCTTCTAAAGGATAGTATAGTCTGCTTAATATAACTTCTACTTAGGCTTTATAGTAATCTTATTTCGGTTATTAGTTACTATATCGTTAACGTCTTTAGCAGCTTTTGCTTAAGGCTAGATGCTTTTTATAAAGGTTTTAGTAGCTCGATCGTAAATAGCATTATACGGGATATATATAGGATAGTCGAAGTTTAAACGTAAGTTAGGACCTTATTTTAGGAATACGTATTAGTCAACGGCTCTATCGTCGTAGTATAAGAAAGGCTTTACCGGCAGCTAGTGCTATTACGGTAGAACTGGTTAAGCGGGTTGCCTATACTATAGCTAAGCTACCTGCCCTTACTACTGCTAATTCGAACGAGTAAATCGCTGCTCGCTTATAAAGTTAGCAATAGGCGTTGCCGTAATACTTTAGTTAGGTAGGTCTACGGGAGGAGTAGGAGGCGACGAGTAGTCCGGTATAAGAGGCGCGGGAGGAACGGGAATAAGTCCTAAAGCTAAAGAGCTAGCAGTAGGTAATAGTATTAGAAGAGGAGGTACTTATACTTAAAAGAGACTAGCTAAGCGCTCCTCTATACGTTTTATTTAGGTAGCTTAACGCTTTTCGAAACGCTTTATTTAAGTAATTTAGTTATCTTTTAGCTATTTAAGCTAGTTAGCTTACTATCGAGACTACTAACATATTTTACCGCGAAGTTCTTTACGTAAGTCGTTAAGGTAGGTATTAAAGACTTCGTTTTAGCGGGTTATCTTTTAGTCTACCTATCTTCTTAAGCTAGCGACTAAACTCGTCCTATTCGGCTTAAGGCTAATAGTAGAGCTTACTATAAAGCCCTAGCGAGAGCTTCGGTCTGCTTTAAGCTCGTCTTTAGACGGCGAATTCGGCGGCAATACTACTAATATACTATACAACGTTAGGCGAAAGAAAAATAGGGTAGAACGTAAGTTTAGGGTAATACGATAGGTCTACGTAGCGTAAACGCTAAGGTACGTAATTCGTCCGATTCTTAAAGAGGCTAAGGTTCGCTCTTTAAAAATACGTATTTTTAAGGCCTTTTAATAGTCGGATTAGGCATAATAGAGAGTCTCTAGGCTCCCGGCTTAGAAGCTTCGTTAAGACTATGTTCTATGTGTGGTTGATTGACTAGCTGAGGTTGTAGGCGCTTAGGGCTTTAGGGAAAACCCTGCAGCGGGGCGCTGACTAATGCGCCCACCCAATGGGATCCTCAGGGTGGCGAGGATCGGACTGCTGGTGTGTTTGGACGGAGACCGGAGATGCTCATTGCGACTTGCCGCGAGCTTCTACGATACTCGCATCAGGCCGGGTCTCCTCGTCGATAGTCGTCGCCATGGTATCCCCTGTTCTGCCATGGTCGTCGTCGGCAACGCCTTGATCGCCACCATGTTTCCCTTTCTCTTCCTCTTCGTCCTCATCCTCACCCCCGGCCGCGCCGCCATCCCCAATGAGCCTCCCGCCCTTGCGCTTGGGAATGACGGCCATGAACGCCTGCCCCCAGTCCTCGCACTCGAGCCACCTGAGCATGATCTCGACGACGTGGTTGGTGGCCAGCACCTGGCGGCTCTGCATCACCATGAACTGGCCAATGGGCAGGCGGGCGGTGCGGATGCCGCGCTGGCGGGCGCGGCGGTAGCACATGCCCTTTTCGCGGTTCTTATCGACGAGCCCGCCGATGACGTAGCTCGTGTGCGCCTCCAGGCGCTGCAGCGTGTAGGGCGACTCCGAGGTCAGGTAGACGACGTCGCGGTAGGCCGGGTCGAGCTCGGGCTCGGGGTCTGCGAGGGGGAAGGGCTCGTTGCCGGGCGCGTCGCGGATCCACGAAGACCCGCCGCTTCCCGCCTCGTCCTTGTGCGCGTTCTGCTGCTGGCCCTCCGCCTCATCGGCCTGGCGGGCCGGCTGCAGGGACGCAATCATCTCGCCGGGCTGCTCCGTCATGCGCCGCCTCGCCTCGTCGGCACAGGCGAGAAAGTCCCCCTCGACGAAGCCGACGCCCTTCCAGTGCCGGTGCTGGTCGCCGAGGACGTTGTGGAACCGGTCGCGGATCTTGCCGGTCCAGCCCGCCATCCACAGGTGCGACTTGTAGCGCGCGTTGCGGTTGTCCGAGTAGGAGCGCGTGGCCTGGCTGGCGAGCGAGACTTGCTCCTTGTCGTTCATGTAGGCCTCGAAGTCGCAGTCGACGATGAGGGCCACGGGCACCAGCGTCGCCTCGGCCTGCTGCTGCTGTTGCTGCTTGTGCCGGGGCATCACGGCCGCCGGGTCGGCGCCCTGAGCCAGCAGCGTCGCCCGCTCGTCGCGCTGCCGCTCCCGCCGGTCGTGGCGCTTCTCGCGTCGCCGCTTGCGCCGGTCCTCCTTGCCGTCTTCCCACTCCTGTTGGCGGCGGCGGCGCTTGAGGGCGTTTTTGGATACAGGCGCCTCGGGTAGTGATTGTTCGGCGGCAGTGGCGGCGGTCATGATGGCAGCCTCGGGTATTGTCTCCGCCTGGTGCTGCTGGGGTGCCGATGATGGCGGATGAGCCTCGGCAGTGCCATTGTCGCCCGTCTCGCGCTGTGCGTCAGCTCGAGCGACGTCTTGGTTGCCAGCATCGCCGGCCTCGCCAGAACTCATGGTGAGGATTCCCACTCACGCCGGGATGCGAGTAGTAGCGGAACCAGGGCTCGCAGACAGGCAGAGTGAGAGGGTCTCGCCAGCGCTGAGTCCTTGTCGCAGCGTGCCTATTTCAAACCTCGAATTCGTGGTGTGGCAATGTAAGAGAGCGGGCAGCGAGCGTGTGCTCTGGTCCTTTTTTCGTCAGATCCGGACGGCCTTTGCGTCTCTATTATTATTTCGAGGGTGGCTTTGAGCGTCGAATTAGACTTGGTGGCAACTTTTCACTTGAATTTTCAGAAAGCCGGCCGCCGCCGATCGGGAAGAAGCTTCGTGCCAACGTGCCTCGAGGAGGAAAACTACAGGTATCCTCTAATAGTAAAGCGATACATTTCCACACGAGTTTGATAGGCAATCAGACCATACCGTGTGCTATTCAATTATCATCGCACAGTGATCCAAGATCCAATCAAATTGACAACTTGGTCATCAATCAATCACGTGAGCCACTCTAGCTCAGCACGCAAACCACTCACTCGGGCCCCCACGAGCGAACCGGCCCAGCTCAACCGCCGCCCTCGTCGAAGCCCGCCCGCCTCTCCTCCGTCCCAGCCGGCGCCATGGATCCCCAGACGAACCACAGCCCAATGGCTGCCGCCGTCGAGTCGGACGCGCCCTATGTCCCCCACGATGTCTTTGACGAGACGGCAAACACGGCCCTCCTCGGCCTCTGCAGCGGCCTCTTCATCGCCGCCATCCGCAACGCAATGTCGAAGCGCAACGTCGGCACCATGAGCGTCTTTACCCGCGGTGCCCCCATCATGGGAATTTGCGGTGCGTTGGCCATGTCGCCACCAGTTGCTCCCGGCTCTGGCTAACCCGCTTTGCCAGCCGCCGCCCCCGGTGCCTACGCCTTCTTCTCCCGGACTACGATGAACCTTCGCGAAAAGGACGATGCGTGGGCCGCGGCCTTTGGCGGGTTCATGTGTGGCGGCATCCTCGGCCTTCCCTGTACGTTCTGGCCCCCCAAAAGAATCCTGGCCCTCGGGCTCGACCACGCCCATCCGCCTCCCCCGTACTCCTTGTTGGGGCACCCAGCCTGCTGACTCGTCCCGCCTTCACGCCTGCAGCCCGGAGGTTGCCCGTCGTCTTCGGCCTCGGTGCCCTGGTCAGCTCCATCCAAGGAACCTTCTACTACCTCGGCGGCCGCATCGACACCTTCAAAGAGGAGGGCGACGAGTTCGAGCGCAAGGAAATTTTGCGTCGCACCACGCGCGTGCCGATTGAGCAGACACTCGCTTATATTGGCGAGGGGCGAGGTGAGCACCCCCCGTACACGGCTACACCTGTTTCTTCTCTCCGAGCGCGCGCTGACGTGGAGGCGCGCCGTCAACCAGGCATCAAACCCCCGGGCTACGAGGAGCGGAGACGAGAGCGCATCAAAGAAAAGTACGGCTTCGAAATCAACCCTGTCAAGGCCACGGTCGACGGCAGCCGATAGAGTCGCGTGCCGGCCGAGTCGCGTGCCGGCCGAGTCGCGTGCCGGCCGGGCGACATGCCCGTCAGGAACATGTACAGTATATTTCCGCCTCTTCTCGGACGGGGAAGGAGTTTGCGTTCCAGCCGCCCACATTTCAATCGCGACAGGTACTACCTTGTCTAGAGAATCGGAGTTATTTTCTTGGTCCACGGCGCCGTCTGACTCGGCGAGGAGCCTTGAATGTCCCATGGAAAAATATTCCTGTGCAAAAAAATGGATTTCAGGCGCCAATGCCGCCCGTCATGAGCAGCTCCATCCCATGTCTTGTCCCGCAACGCCCGCTCGTCAAATGTGTAAGTGCATCAAGTGTCAAGCACGGCAACCCCAGCAGACCCTTGGGTGGTCATGGTCCCCGTCTTTCCCGCACGCCTGAAAGGATGCAAAGCAATCAGAAAAGAGACTTAGAAGCTCGTTCGCCTCTTCGCGACCCTTACAGCGCCTTGACCGACTGAAAAAAAGGGTTGGCCAGCAAATCGGCGTCGGCGGCAACCAGCTCCTTGAGCTTGGCCACCTGCTCGCCGGGGGACAAGGCGGCGGGGCCGGCGACCTGGTCCTTCCAGCGGACGAGGAGCTGCTTGAGCATGGCGCTGCCCTGCTCGACGTCGTCCTTTGTGTAGGCAGCCTGGGTCTGGTCCTCGTGCTTGGTGGTAAAGTCCTCGAGCTCGTCGGCCTTGCGCTTGGCCATGCGCACCACCTTGTCCGGGAAGCGCACCAGCTCGGCCACGTGGATGCCGAAGCTCTGGTCGCAGATGCCCGGCGCCACCTTGTACAGCAGCGTCACCTCGCGCTTGGAGTCGGGCAAGGCGGCGTCGGCATCCGCATCGGCCCCTGTGCCGCCAATGTGCGCCGTGACGTGCAGGTTGCGCACCTGCGGGTGGCGGTCGGCGAGGGCCGTCAGCTCGTGGAAGTGGGTGGCGAACATGGCGAAGCAGCCAATCTGCTCGACAATGTGCTCCGAGATGGCCCAGGCCAGGCCGAAGCCGTCGTAGGTCGAGGTGCCACGCCCCAGCTCGTCGATGATGATGAGCGACTCGCTCGTGGCCGACTTGAGAATGTTTGCTGTCTCGAGCATCTCGGCCATAAAGGTCGAGACGCCCTTGAGCTGCGAGTCGCTGGCGCCGACGCGCGCGAGGATGGAGTCGAAGATGGTGAGCTCCGCCTCGGCGCACGGCACAAAGCACCCGACCTGCGCCATGAGGGCAATGACGCCGGCCTGGCGGATAAAGGTCGACTTGCCGCCCATGTTGGGCCCGGTGATGATGAGAAACGACGACGAGGCGCGCTCAAGCTCCACGTCGTTTGTGATGAACTGCACGTCGTCCTGCAGCTCCATGCACGGGTGCCGCGCGCCGACGAGCCTCGTCTGGCCCTCGCCGCGAGCGTGCATCCTGGGGCGGACGTAGGCCTCGGGCGCATACACCGAGGCGTGGGCCAGCGAGGCAACGACGTCAAGGTGCGCGAGCACGCCCGCCAGCCGCTCGAGCACGGGGCAGTACGAGGACGCGACGTTGACCACCTCGTTGACGAGGCTGCTCTGGGTGCGGTTGTAGTTTTGCGACAGCTGGTCGTGCTCGCGGCGGAAGGCCTGCATCTTCTTGGTCGTGAAGTAGACGCCGTTCTTCTGCGTCGAGCACTCCTGGTAGCGCGACTTGTTGCGGATGCAGCCCGCCTCTTGCCGCGTCAGGCGCATGCACACGCCGTGCACCTTGTGGCCCGTTTCGAGGAAGATCTTCTTGTCGGGCTCCTGATCTAGGTCCTGCGCCGCGTCCATGAACTCCTGCCGAATGTCGCTGTCGAGCTTATCGAGCTTCCTTCGGATAATGCGCAGGCTCTGGTCGTACTCGGGCTTGATGATGTACTCGTGGCGGTCGAGGGCGCCAAGGTCGACCGTCTGCTCCACCATGTCCTGGAAACGACCCAAGCTGTCGGAGAGATCGCGCAGCTTGGCCGTGTAGGCCTCGTCAAGCGGGTCGCGGTAGGCCTCGTCCATGACGCCCTCAAAGGTGCCAATGAAGCCGGGGAGGCGGATGACGACCTGGTATGCCCGCACCACGTCCTCGAGGTTGGCCTTGCCGCGCTGCAGGCGCTTCGACAGGCGGTAGAGATCGGGGATCGAGCGCAGGTGCTCCTCTTGCATCGTCTGGCGGAGCTCGGTGTCGCAGAAGAAGGCCTCGACGAGCTGCTGCCGCTTCTCAATCTCAGGCTTGCTCATCAGAGGCTGCTTGAGCCACTGGGCCAGGAGGCGGCTGCCGGCCGGTGTCTTGCAATAGTTGAGGATGCCGTAGAGGCTCATGGTCTTGGAGCCGTCGCGCGGGCCAGGCATGAGGTTCAGGGCCCGGAGGGCGGCGGCGTCGAGCTTCATGTACTGGGCAAGGTCGTGCTGGTAGAGCTGGTACTGGCCAAAATTGGACGGGTCCTGCAGGACGCCAAGGTACTTGATGAGGGAGGAGGCGGAGCCCATGGCAAGCTTCAGATCTGTTTGCGGGAGCAAGGTGGCGGCCCTGTCGTCCTTGAGCAGGCGGGCCAGGTCCTGCTCAATGTCGCGGGTGGCATAGTCGGCGGCAGGGCGCTCGGCGATGGCGACGCCGCAGTTGTCGATGATTTGCCGCAGCTTGGCCCACTCTGGATCCTTATCCTTGTCGCCCTTGTCGAGCTGGACGAGACACTCCCGAACGCCGAGCTGGATTAGGAGAGACTCAAAGTTGGAGTAGAGGTCGTTGTCGAGGAACTCGCTGACGCCGAGCTCGCGAACGCTGGCGTCGGCAAAGCAGACGCCGACGCTGCGGGCCTCGGAGGCCTTGGCCGAGATCTTGACCGCCATAATCATGGGGGCCGAGTCAAGCTGGCCGCCGAGATCGTCCTCGACATCCTGCAGGTTTCCAGGAGACGCCTGCTTGGCGCACTTCCAGTTCATGCGCCCAGAGGGGCTCTCCCATATCTCGATGCGCTTGCCGAGCTTGAAGAGGGCTTCGCGGAGGAACTGGCGGAAGACGGTGACGGTCATTGTGACGGATAACAGGCCGGTGTGTTCGCTGCGGCCGAGCTGCCTGACCACAGAGGTTGTCTTGTAGACCTGACGCAAGGTAAAATTAGCCGGGGAAGAAAAGCTTGCTTTCTTAGCGGCCACTAGAGGCCATACCGTCTTGGCGATGAATGTGGCATCTTGGGCGTGGGCCGTGTACCAGTCTCCTCTATCAAAGATGCGAATCGTGTCTTGGCCGACGGCGGGGAGAGACTTGAAGAAGCGGATGAAGCCGCCCTCGTCGTCGAGCTGGGGAGATTCGATGGCGGAACGTCAGCGATGGCTGCGGGAGAGGTTGTTCGGGGCATTCTCTTACCTTGAGCTCGGGCCTGGATGCCATGCTTGCCGCAACCGGACCTACGGGCACTCAAACTATGGATGGAGTGCAATGGTTGGTGATGACGAGGGGGGACGCCAGCAGATGCGGCGGTCGGCAAGAGAGTCGCGGTGTCGAAGTGTGTCGGAGCTTAGACGCGCTTGGGGAGACGCGTTTCTCTGCTGCAAATTCAATTAAAAGGGACTATGCACGTGGTTGTCGGCAGGTGTGGGTCTCGGATACGAAGTACGTACTAGTAACTCGTATCCGTACACACCTGCTCCACTTCGGCACTTGCTCCACTTCGGCACTGGCTCCACTTCGGAGCCCGGAGTGGACCAGAGCGTGGGAAATTGGATGGGACGGAGTACATACATATTACTAAGCCAAATGTTATCATTGGCTCACATGCTTCCGGAGAGCCACGACCACATCCGTGGATTGAGAAAAAGAGTGAAGATGTTGTGTCCCTCGGCAGCTTGAGAAGGAGGGCAGCAAAATACTCGGCAGCAAACCACGGAGTCCGGCTCATCTAGACTCGAAAGCGCAGCGCCTTGTCGTATCATCGTTGGAAGCAACCCGGCTCGGCAACGCGCGCCCATGCAGACGGGAACGACCATCCCCTCCCAGACGCGGGCAATCATGCCAGTTGGTGGCATCCGCTTCTATATTGATTGCCAACGTACGTTTTCTGTGCATAATTGCTTAAGCAGGTCTCGCCCTGGTCGAGCGAGGCGCGCCCGAGAGGTGGTGGAGGAGGTGGGTGCCCCGTGATACTCGTCCTGACTCGAAGCTGGCACGATGGTCCCGACTGGACTGGCGCTCGCCCGCCTCGACTTGCTGACGGTTTCACACAGACGAACGGAATGGCAAGAGAAGAAGGCGACCAGTATCATGCAAGTCAGACTTGCTGACCGCTGAGCTGAACGACCGACACAGCGCAGCGGAGGATTTCTCTGTTTCTCTGTGCTACTTGTACACCGCACGGATGCCGAATCGGGTGAGGCTGTGTGATGAATCATGCCCGTGCTTCCGCTGCGTTGGTGCTGCTCTGTTGCTGCTGCCATCTGCTGGGTGGCCCATCAGGGTTCTTGCCGCCGCCCCACCCAACGTGTGCGACATCAGGGTTCTAACGTACCTCCCACTCTTCCCCACCCTCCACCTCGTTCCTCATCTCTGTCTCGCTCTTTTTCGTCTCCAATCGACGCCTCGTGTGGCCATCCTTTCCCGTTCTCGTCGTCCCACAGCCTGTTCAATCTGACGGGCTTTCCGCCAAGGCCATCGCCATCTGTGAGGTGCGTTCGACTCTGCTTCGGCCGGGGGGGGGGGGGGGGGGGGGGGGGGGGGGGCCAATGATCGGCTCGGGAGGGGGGGGGCAGAGAAGAAGAGGCCAAGGAGGAACCAAGAAAAGGGGGGACATGCAGCCGGGCCCCTGGGCCGTGTGTCCTAGGGCCCAAAGAAGAAGCTGGACAAGATTGAGAGAATAAGGACGCTGATATGCCGCTGCCTGGGTGCCCGTCGTGTTCCACACTTGGTTAAAAGTTTATAACTCGAATGAATCCCCTTGCCCATCGCATTTCCTCTCTCCGACTTTCCCCCTGCCTCCGTGTCCAGACTTTTTCCTTCACTTCCGCCACCTCTTCCCATCGTCGGCTTCGAAGAATCGTCCAAAGGTGAGAGGGTGAGAGAAAGAGTGAGGAAACAAGGCCCGCACGACGGCGGACGCCCAAAGGACAAATCAGACTTCTCCTGCGCAGTCGAGGCTTGCCTGGCCAAGTCTTTAAGTCTTTGGGTCATCATAAGCTTAACTGTTACTTTTCTTCCGCCCCATTACGATTCGACGACGGCCAACGTGGGCCAGCGGTTCCACCAACTGAAATTGCCCAAGGCGAAGGGATAAAAGAAGCGAGAGAGGAAAAGCTGTGTTTACGCAGCCTGCCAAGACAATCACGGACAATCACGGATCTTCCCGTCACCGCCAACCATGTTCGTCAGTCCTAAGCTGTGCGCTTCGCTAGCCCTCTGGCACGGGCTCGCCGCCGCCGACCGACTGTTTCCCCGACAAACGGCGGCGCCGTCGCCCGCCGCCCCCGAAGTCACGGCCGTGACTCGCTGCGGCCTTCAAGGATCGCAACTGTTCGTCGTCCCATCCCCCCCCCTTGTCCTCGGTGCCCCTGAGCATTTACTTGGCAGCAGGGCTGGCAATCGGAGACCACGAAGCGCTTGGAGAAGCGTGATATTGGCCTCAATTGTCTGACCCGTTCTTGTCGAAAAACAAATAGGACGTGTCTAGCAGGAGAAGTCACATTTGTGGGGCAAACGACGCCTACGCAGACGACGAATATTCCCGCGCAGTTTACCGGCTGTCATATTCATGATGGCTCCGACATGTGAGCTCCCCGAGAGTCCCAGGGCTTCGACTCGACTGACGCACTGTTTCTTTTTCCGTCACTCGCAGGTTCTGCATCGCTCCCGATGGCGAGGAATTACAATTCAGCCCTGCGGCGGCCGGTAAAGCCGCCGCCGCAACCCACACGCCCAAAGGCGACGCTTCTGCCGGCCACAGGCACTGCCATTTTCATGCCGGTGTCGAGTACGTTTCTCCCGCCCTGATATAACGCCATTGGCCTCTTCCTCCCCCTTCCTCTTTGACCTACTTCGTCCCGCTCTCTCGTCTAACTTGTCCGAATTAACACAGGCACTGCGTAGGAGGTGACGAGAAAGAAGGTGCCTCCGGGTCCCAGTGTCTGGGTGCCAAGCGTGAATACAACGTCGGCCTCCGAGTCGGCCTCCTGTTTGCCATCCTCGCCACCAGTGCCCTCGGTAAGTTACTCTGCCCCTGTCTGTCTCGGCAATTGGGCGTGAAACGGTCACCTTGTTGCTCCTGCTGACCTGATCTGGTGCCAGGTGTCTTCGCCCCTATCCTTCTGCAGAGCCTTCTTCCGCACAAGCTCGGTCTGGCCTTCATCGTGCTCAAGCAGTTTGGTACTGGAATTATTGTTTCTACGGCGTTTGTTCATGTACGTTGCTCGCTCAGCGCTCTCCCTCCACGGCCGATTATCATGATGCAAAGAAGCAGTGCTGCCTTGGCTCTATGTGCAATCTCCGCTGACTCTCTCGCCAGCTCTTCACTCATGCCTCGCTCATGTTCGGCAACAAATGCCTCGGCGAACTCGGCTACGAGGGGACCACGTCTGCTATCCTCATGGCCGGCCTGTTCCTCTCCTTTCTCGTCGAATATATCGGCCACCGCATCGTCCAGGCCAAGACGAAATCTGCTTCGGCTCTCACCGCCAAGGAAAAGGCTCATGCCCTCTTGTCGACTGAAGTGGTCAGCATTCTTGTCATGGAGGCGGGCATTCTCTTCCATTCACTCCGTGGGTCGCCTTGAAAGCCCGGATTCCCCCTTTCCCTTTCCCTTTCCCTTTCCCCCTTCCGTCCGTTTCCCCGTGTCGTCTACCGCGCCATCTGTTATCAAGCTGACCTTGTCCATGTCTGCCCCCAGTCATTGGCCTCACCCTCGTCGTTGCCGGCGACTCCTTCTTCATCACGCTCTTTGTCGTCATCCTCTTCCACCAAATCTTTGAAGGCCTTGCCCTCGGCACCCGTATCGCAACCGTCGGCACCGACGAGTCCAGACACACCTCGCCTGACGCTGTCTCTGGCGGCAACGTCCGAGACGCCGAGAAGTCGGCCGCCGCGGCCGCCGTCGCCGATCCTTCGTCTTCGTCAGCGTCCTCGTATCCCCTGGCCCCCAGCCCCGGCCTCTCCATGAAGAAGAAGCTCGCCCTCGCGTCCCTCTTCGCCTTCATCACCCCCATTGGCATGGCTATTGGCATCGGCGTCTTGCAAAATTTTAATGGCAACGACAGGTCGACCCTCATCGCCATTGGGACCCTCGACGCCCTCTCGGCAGGCATCCTTGTCTGGGTCGGCGTGGTTGAGATGTGGGCGGCCGACTGGATGGTCGGCGGCCATGGCCACCCGGCTGAGCTGGCCGACGCCAACATGCTCACCGTCCTCCTCGCAGGGTTCGGCCTCGTGGCGGGCATGGTCCTGATGAGCTTTCTCGGTAAATGGGCCTAGCAGGCCACCTGACGACGGGCACGACCTGCTTTGACCGCATCTCGACAAGGATGTGATACCCGCGGTGGTGGTGCTTGGCAGGGTTGGTTTGAGCTGGTGACAGTTCAGGGCGCGCACCCTCCACTTCCCCATCGTTCAGATGCATATTCTGTATATACCTAGATGAGCAGCGCTCGAAAATGGTGAGGCCGCAAGCCTGCTACTAGGGGGGTCTGAAAGTCGACATCCCCCTCCTGCTCCGCTAGGATATGTTAAGGCCCCCCTAGTACAACTAATTATGGATGGATACGGGTTTTTTGCCCCCGTCCATTGAACTCTGACTTCTTAACGTTCAATCTATTTGATGTGGTGGGGAAAATGAGCAGCTCTGGGCAAGCCATTCAGCCTCCCAACGAATATCGCTGAGGAGTTTGACAGGGACTACGAATAGGGTTGAACATATAAAAGGCAGATACACACATCGTATCCCGCGCGCTGTCATCCCCGGTCGAGCGGCCCCCCTTCTTTGAAATCGGACACGATGCAGTCGGCTCGACTGTGCGCCCTTGCCTGCTCGGCACTGGCGCTGTTTCTGGCACTGTCGGCTCCCGTCGCCGTGGCCGGCAGACGTGAGGCGAGATCCACGCAGAACAAGTTCATTGTCGAGGTGACGCCGGTACGACGAATTTTCTCGCATAGGGTTCCTATAAAAGCATGCCGTATGCGTGTTTGGTCTAACACACAGCCGCTCTCCAGGCCTTCCGCACTTCGAACCTGGTTCAACAAGACGGCGCCGCGGGGCGTCCTGGCACTCCAATCGTCCACAAGCCCCTCGAATGCGGCGGAATCTTCACGGGCTTCGTCGTCGAGTCGCACGCCAACGGTGTCGGGGCGCTGCGCGGCATCGACGGCGTCATCAACGCCTGGCCGGCCCGGGCGCTGCCGCTGCCGGCCACAATGGGGCATCCGGCGGCAAAGGGCGCCCCCAAAGGGGCTCGCAACGCAAAGGCCTCGGTCCATCGGCGGACCGGCGTGGATAAGCTTCACGCCGCGGGCATTAGGGGCAAGGGAGTCAAGGTCGCCATTATTGACTCGGGCGTCGATTACACGCACAAGGCGGTACGTGTGAGATGGAACAGAAGGCTTCTCCTGTTGCTGCCGTTGGCGGCCCGCTGGCTAACGAGACAAGCTCGGGGGGTGCTTCGGACGCAATTGTAGGGTGATCGGGGGCCATGACTTGGTGAGCGGTCGATGTGCGCGCTCCTCAGTCTTCCCCTGACCTGCCGACGTCCATCAACGGAAGAGTGAGGCTGATATCTCCACCAGGGGGCCCCCAATCTAAACATGGCGGCAAGCCCATGGATCATGACGGGCACGGCACGCATGTAGCGGGCATCGTTGGTGGAAACGGCAATGGGTAGGCTGTGCTTCCTCGCATGGTGGGCGCCAAAGCTTGATCCGGTTCTGACGGCCTTCTTTCGCACAGATTCGTGGGCGTGGCGCCGGAAGCCCAGCTCCTGGCGTACAAGGTCTTCCCCGATGTACGGACGCGGCCCTGCTTCGCGCTCCGGCCAGCCGAGGCTAACAGCACGTAGAATGGCCGTAGGACTACCACCGAAGACATCCTCATCCAGTCGTTTTGCGACGCTTATATTGCCGGGGTAGCCACCCCTCGCCCGCCATCTTGCTTGGTTGAGCGTGGCTGATCTTGGGTTTAGGCCGACATCATCACCTCAAGCATTGGCATGGAAGACGGCTTCAGCGATAGCCCTTGGTCCTTGGTGGCCTCTCGTATCGTCAGTAGGGGAGTCGTCGTGACCATCTCGGCGGGCAACAACGGCCACAAAGGCCCCTTTTCTTCGGGAAACGGCTGCAATGGCCGTGGGGTCCTGTCCGTGGCGGCCATCAACATCACCGAGGATGCCAAGAACAAGCACGTTCGGCTCAGCCCAGCCCACTTCACCTCGTGGGGCCCGACGCACGAGCTGTTGATAAAGCCGGACATCGGCGCACCCGGGGTCCATATCACGAGCACCACCTTGAACCAGAGATTCAAACCCCTCAGTGGCACATCCATGGCCGCGCCGTACATTGCGGGCGTTGCCGCGCTATACATTGGCCAGCACGGCGGGCGTGAGATTCATGGTCCTGATTTCGCGCGCGGTCTGGCAAAACGCATCATTGCCAGCGGGCAGAGCGTCAGCTGGTCTGCGCAGACGGCCCTCGAGCACGCAACGGCCCCCCCTTTCCAGGTAGGAACTGGCCTGGTGGACGCGCAAAAGGTGCTGCACTACACCACGGAGCTCTTGTTCGAGCCCATTGCGCTGCTGGACACGAAGCTGTTCCGCCCCAACTGGGGTGTTTACATTGCCAACATGGGCAATGCCAAAGTCAAATACCGCTTCGAGGTAGAGCCGCAGTCTGCCGTCGAGATATATGATGGCCGCTATGGCATCAGAAACCTGTCCGGAATCAGTCCTTCAGACTTGAGACCAATGGTGGCCCTCCCGGAGCCCCAGGTTGTCAGTGCCAGGCAAACGAAGACTGTTGTGTAGGCGCGATTGCCACCTGCCCAAGGTCGCTACCATTAACAGATTCTCCATCAGGTTCAAATTTTCGCAGCCCAAGGGTGCCAACAACGCCATGCTGCCACTGTACGGCGGCAAGATCTGGATCAAGGGCGACAACGGCGAGAAGCTCTGCATTCCATACGCAGGTAACCAGGACCACGACGGCTGGATCGCTTCATACCCGCTTACAGATGGACAGGAGCTGCATACGACACGGGAGAGGCATTCGACACCATGTTTGGTGACGTCGACCTCATCTTGAGGGAGAATAGCACTCGGACGTAGGTGCGCCTTGACTCGCCGCACACCACCAGAAGCTGATGTAGTCGTGGCGGGTTTTGGTCCAGGAACGCGAAGGATTTCATCGACTTGAGAGCAGTCCTCGTGTATGCATGCACCAATCTGCGGTGGGACGTCAGTCACTTCGACCCTATGGACGCCTGTCCGTCCACTGACTGCTTTTCCAGATCTTTGCGAGCAACTGGGCGGAACGAGACTGGGAGTACCCACCAAAGGTGAGCAAAAATGGCTATGTCGGCTCCGTGGCCGCAATCCCCGTCTGGGGGCATTTGCAAGAAGACGACCCAGCCATCAACAGCAAGAGCAAAACGACGAGCTTCCCAATCACCAGGGCACCCCGCGGGACGGTGTCGTATCGCTGGTTCGGCAAGCTTTCCAACGGAAAGCAGATTGCACCGGGCAATTACACGTGGGTGCTCTTTCCTCGACTCGGGCGCGCTGGAGCGTGAGCTAACCGACCTCGTGGTGGAAAAGAATGCGATTTGCCGCGCTGAGACCGTATGGAAACCCGCGCTTGTCGGACCACTGGGATGTCCTGTCCACGGGTGCCCGTAGCGTGGAGATTCGCCATGATCCGCGCATGGGAGCGAAGCAGACAATTGTTCAAGGCCGACGGTGATGAAGAGAAAAGGGACGAGGCGAGTAGAAGCTCGGCGTAACAAACACTGCCCGGTGTACGAATAGTCCATCGTTGAGCGAATGAGGCTCGTCTCTCCCGGGCGTAATTCCGTCCCGACGTCCGTTGTGCCGACATCATTTGTTGGCCGTCACCGCTGCCGACGTATGTAGGTCCAGCCTTCTTGGACTTTGCCGCAGCCGAGACCACTGGCCGAGGGCCGCCGCCGGAGGCATTGTTTCCAGCTTTCAGCGAAAAGCTGCTCGTTGGACAAAAGACGCGTTCAGCTGGTGGAGTGACTGCGGTCGGCTCTGGGCGCATCGGCCGAACAGCCCCTTCAGTCAAAAGAAACGTGCAGGATGGGGCTTTGGTGGACGCATGCACGTCAGAGCCCTATGCGCAACACCACGTGACTGTCCTCCAACGGCGACGTATGTACTCTATCGCTGAGGGATGACTTGTCTCCTTACTAATACCTAGGGGAGGCAGTCCCAACAATCGTATTCATCAGCAGAGTCTCGACATATACAACATAACGCCTGAGAGGCGGCCTCTACCGCCGGCAAACGTCATCTCGGCCCTTGTAACTCGTACGAAGCACCACTCAACCTCTTGTACCGAAGCGCCGGGACAAAGGCGCTCCTCCTTGCGTGCGGGCGGGTCTGTCTTTGCTTATTCGCGCCTGTGCGCCATTGTGAAGTACCCACGAGTTACGGATAGTACGTACGGTACTACTTCGTACACTCCGTACCCTACACCACCAAATCTGCCCGCCTTTGCAGGTGCCGAGAGCACTGCAACAATCGAGGTTCCAGGCTCGCCCCCCCCCACCAGTCCGTCCCGCCCCCCGTTTTGCCCTTGTCCTTGGTCCCCTGTCTAAAGTCCCCCCCCTAGCCCCCCTCTTCCACGCGAGGCTTCTTCCTCCTTACGTCGTGTTGCTTCTCTCGCTGCCTCTCATTTCCTTAATTAATCATGCTCCTCCCTCTCTCTCCAATCCGCATCAGTTCTTCTTCTTAGTCTGTCGCTCTCTACGCACTTTGAACTCTTTCTTGTCCCAAAAGCCACAGACAGCCCTGACCTGACCTCGTGTCTCGAGACAGAATCCTGGTGATTCCCTCCCGCGAACCTACTGACTGCTACCGCCGCTCTCGCTCCCTATTTCCTTTACGTCGGACAGCACGCCGACCATCAGCACCATACCGGCCTCGAGAGTCCAGAGTGTCTCGTACCAACCGCCGATTACCAACTGTCAGATCCCATACCAGCCACAGCCAGCGAGGCTTTGAACCCGGCCGCCCATCAGCTTCGCCAGTCAACACAAGTCGGCAAGCCACAACAAACGCTTCTCTCCCAGCCGATTTTCCGACAACAAACTGTCTCCCCTTGCTTCTCCGGTCTCCTCTTCAACCATGGGTCAAAGTCTCTTCGGCCGCATTCAAGCCAAGCTCGAGCTGTTCCGCCTCGAGCAGCGCTACACCCGTCACCGCAATCGCCGCTCCACCTTTGTTTCCAATGCCATTTACGTCGATGGCGAGTACATATACCAGGTCCCCAACAGCACCGGCTCGTCGACGGACTCGAGGTCCAGCCGCGTCGACGCTCTCCACGGCGATAAGGCCGTGGCAGGTGCCGCCGCCCAAAACAATGGCTCGATGATGACTGTCGCCGAGGCCGTCCAATCTCCTCCGCCAGAGCGCAAGAGACTAAACCGTTTCAGCTCGATGCCTGGATTCGGCAACACTTTTGGCAAGGACAGACGACAGGTCATCGAGCGCCAGACCAGCATACTCAGATAAGAGAGACGCGGGAGCCACGCGCTTGCCCCTGCTACTTGAGCGACATATCCTGGCGCCGTCTCAGTGTGACTATTTCGGGATACCTAGACACAATGCGAAAGAGAAGGATAATTTGGGGGCGGCGAACTGGGACATGACGAACCTGTTCCAGTTTGCACAACGAATGGCGATGTTGTCTCTCACGACGACGACTACTCTCTCTGGCTTCTCGGCTGCTTTGGGGCCTGACGTGACGGGCAGGGGGGCATACAAGGACGCAGTGTGGATGGACACACCCGCACCCGCATCGATGAGACTACACAGCCTCAACCCTCATCCACCGGGCCAAGGGGTTGAAAGGGTGAGCTAGGGGTGAACGTAACCACCGGGCAAAGGGTTGAAAGGGTGAGCTGGGGGTCAACGTAAATCTTGACGGGTCGAACGAAAGAGTTGGGCCGCAGGATATCGGTCTGTGTACTACATTTGTCTAGACGCGCTGTACCCAGTAGGTGTGTACATGAAGGAAATATGGATGCATGCTGCGGACAAGATGGCCGTGTGAAGAGCTTCTCCATGTCCGACCACGTCGAGCAGCGGCCGACGATGCTCGAATCCCCCAAACGTCTCGCCCGTCCCCGGAGAATTTGCGACAGGGACGGGGGATCCCGAGACGACAAGCGCTCTTGGTCGCTGGTGCGACGAGCCAGGTTTGAGACGCTCGTTGTTGGGATGGGGAGGAAAAGGATCCCCAGTTCAGACGATTCAGAGCCCCAGGGCACTTCATCCGAAAGCCTGCCGGACCAGATCAAAAACACTGCGCGTAGCGGCGTCGTCATCTGGGGAGCATGGAGAATTATGCGCAATGCTAGACTAGACCCCTGAAGCCAGACTCACACGCCGATGCGCCCCCCCGACTGTCACGCGCCCATCAAACGCCAATGCAGACTCCGGTGCAGCACAAATAGAGACGTCGAAACAGGAACAAGACGATGAACAAAGACAAGGGCATTGAAACAAAAACGATGCGCACATGCCGTGCTGAAACCTCGTCGGCCCCCCTCTCCAAGCTCGCTGTTCAATGCCCGAGACCAGGAGGCGCAGAGCCACAGAAAGTCTCCCTTTCCGCCTCGTCGCTCGCCGGGTCGGCTAGGCAATCACCAAGCCCGCATAGGCTCTCTCTACCGTTCTCCCGCCAATGCCCGGCAGTGCCCGCAGCTGGTCGAGGCTCTTGATGCTTCTGGCGCCGCCCCCGTCGTCGGCTTCGAGCGCCGTCGGTTCCAGGTAGTCCATCAGGTCCTGCGCTCGCTTGGCCCCGAAGCCCACCAGTCCCCGGATCCGCGCCATGTCTCGCGAGTTGACCACGTCCAGGAGCCGGAGCGTGCGTGGCGATGCCGGAGCCGAGCCCGTGTCGTCCGCAATGGCCGGCAGGGACGTGGGCTGTGGCTTCGACCTGGGCTTGGCCCTGCTGCGAGGCTTCCACTCGTCGCCATCGGCCCCCTCGTCCTCTGCCTCCCACTCGTCGTCGTCATGGGCCGTGGACTTGGCGCACCTTCCCTCCCTTGCTGACTGAAGGGGCTGTTCGGCCGATGCGCCCAGAGCCGACCGCAGTCGCTCAATGTGGCTCAGCAGCTTGGCCTGGCCGGGGAAATAGGGCAACGCCATCTCGTAGGCCCCGAGGGCGGCCGCATCATCGCCCCTTTGTTTGTGTTGTCGCGCCGCCAGCAGGTACCGCAGCCCATCGGACCTGGTGTCGCCTCGCCAGCCGTCGCCTTCCACTCGCCTCTCGAGTGCCTCGAGCCGCTTCTGTACCGCCTGGCTCAAGTCGTTCTGCACGGGGCCAGCCTGCGGAGAAGTTGGTGCGGCCGTTGTCCTCGCCGCCAGCATCTGGCTGACCTTCTTCTCCACCATGGCCTCAATCTCCGCCGCCGACATGGTCACCTGGTCCTCCCCCGCGGCCCGGGCGGCCTTGGTCTGCCTCGAAGCCTGCTCATGCTCCAGGGGGCGCTTGCGTGTGCTCGGGCGCGGCAAGATGCTGGCGGTGCCGACAACGGAACGTGGCGCCACCGACAGCGAAGACGAAGGCTTGGCCTTGTCCGTGTAGACGCTAAAGGCCTTGACCGGCCTGCTGGCATCTGCGGCCTTGGCAGCCATGTTGCCGTTGTGGACGTTGTGGGCGTTGGCCAACGGCCGCAACGGCTGACGAGTGATGCCGCCCCCTGCCAAGCCCGGGTTCGCCCTAGGAACCTGCTTGAAGACGACCTCGTTCTCGATCTCGCGCACCTCGATGCGCTTGGCGCGGGAGCTCACGTTCAGGCTGCTCAGTGTGTCGAGGTGGTAGCTGCGCAAGGGGGCCAGGTTGAGTATCATGACGGTGATGCCCTTGTTCTGGCCGAGGGACAGGATGCGCGTCATCTTGGACTCGCGATAGGGGATGCGCTTGTCGCCGCGGGAGATGGCGTCGATGCACTGGCTGAGGACAAACAGGCTCTTGTTGATGGCTGCCGACTCGACGAGGCGCTCCTTGCCGTTGTCGGTGCGCCGGTTGTCCTCGGAGCCGGCAAGGTCGATGGCCGACGCGGTGCTCTCGAGGACGGCGTCGCCCGTCGTCTGCGTCAGCTTGACGCGCAGGATCGCGTGGCTGCGGCTGCTGTGGGCGTTGAGCTTGGTGGCGGCCGTGACGCGGTTCGCGTTGGCCTCGATGTACAGCTTCTCAAAGTCGCGCAAGTCCTCGCACGCCCGCTTCGACAAGCCCACCACAACGGTCCTGCCGTTGGCCTCGGCGCGCAGGGGCAGGCCGGCCGGGGTGCGCTTCTCCGGGGGCTCGAGCAGGTCGAAGACTTTGTCGTTGTAGATTTCATAGTACGACAGGCTGACCCGCACCGTCGTCTGCCCCCCCGTGTCCTTTGCTATCTTGCGTCCCCGGCGGAAGACGCCGCTGAGCAGCCGGGGGATCACGCCGCGCTCCGCGAGCTTGAGGCCGCCTCGCATCGTGTGCGTCTTGCCCGTGCCCGTGACGCCGTACGCGAATATCGTGACATCGTAGCCCTGGAAGAGGGACTTGAGGTGCGGTTGTACTGGTGCTTCCGTGTCAGCGCGTCATGGTCCTCGTGGCTTTGTGTGTTTTCAGAGCGTCATCCGCACCTTCGCAGGTAAACAGGGTCTCCTGGGACGTGGGCTGGTCGTAGACGCCGTTGAAGGCAAATGAGAACTCCTCGGCCTCGTTCTTGGGATTCGGAATCTTGACAATCGTGTCCGGCTTGCCAGGCTCTACCCTGTCTGATCGCACAATCGTGTCTTTGTCAAGCTCCTTGTCCAGCAGCGGACGTATCCTTGCGACGACCCGGATGGACATTGCGGCTTTCAGTGGGAGACGGAACCACCAAAGTCAATACGCAGAAGCCAACAATAGGCACAGCCGGGGAGTCCCAGGAGTAAAGGGGGGAGGAAACGCCGTTGCGGAGCCCGCGAGAGTGAGCAGCTTCGAGGTTCAGAGATGCTGCCGGTGCATGCAAGAATCGTCCGGTTCCACACGAGATGGCGTCGGTTGTCGTCTGCGATGTGGTCGCGCGCGGGTAAATTGCCCTGCAAAGGGATGGAAAGCAAACTAAGCTGTGGTTGCCCAGCAACGCCATCGCACCGGGACCGGAAAAAGATCGCTAGCGAGCTCGAGAATGTCGCGCAGATTTCCTCGACGACGTCAGCCACCATCTTGTCTACCCCCCCGCATTGGGAGAGGAAAAAAAAGACAAGGGGTTGGAAAAGGGCCACTCTTTCTAAACCGCCTTTTTCTCCCCTGGAGCAGCAGCTGCACGATGCGAGGCCCTCCTTCGGCGCTGCTGCTGAGCACGGCACGGCGATTGCGGCTTCCACAGCCCTCGACGACGACAGCGGCGACGACGTACGTGTGCCGCCTATGCAGGGGAATCCGGATCAGTGCCGCGCCAAGCACCGATGCGTCGCGGGCTGGTGCGGACGCGTTCGGGACGCCAATGGGGACGACGAGGAGCATGGCTGGCATGGCTGGTATGCAGTGGAAGCTTCCTTGTAGGCGCTGTAGCTGACGGGTTGACTTGCACAGATGCCCGGTTCGAGGTGCTCGGCTCCCCATACTCGCTTCTATCCGTGACTATCTCGGCGTCGCAGAAGCTATACACTCGGAGGGGCACGCTACTTGCGGTGACTGGGCAGCCAGACAATGTGAGTGCCATGAACAGGCTAGATCTCTTGGAGATGTGGGAGAGAGGACAAGGAAAAGGGAAAAGCATTCAACGAGGATAACAACGAGCCGACTCGGCTGACGGACTCCTCTCCCAACTAGGCCCAATCGACGCTGTCGTTGCTCAACCCCCTCGCGCGAGCCCCTTTGGGCGTCCCGTTCCTGTACCAGCGAATATCCGCAACAACCCCCATCACCGCCCTCATCTCGACAAAGTCGCCCACGACGACCTTTAGCGTTTTGCATCTCGACGGAACGACGGATTGGATAGTCTCGCAACGCAACGCCCTGCTGGCGTGGACGGGACACACGATCTCGCTCTCGCCGCGCATCCAGAGACAGCTGTCAGTCGCCCACTGGGGTAGCACGCACGTGACGGGCCGCGGGCTGGCGGCCCTCTCGGCGCCAGGCCAAATCTACCAGCTGACTCTGGCCGAAGGCGAGGAGATTGTGGTGCATCCCGGCAGCGTCGTGGCCTACTCGGTCTCGCGGGACCGGCCGCAGCCCTTTCGGTTCAAGAGCTCGACCCTGCGGCTCCGGGTGCCGTCGCTGACATCGTGGGTCTGGGAGACGGACCCGGTGAAGAAGCTATGCAAGACGGACACGTACAAGTTGCTGGCACGGGCGTGGTGGAGTCTGAGGACGACGGCGCGGCGCACTATATGGGGAGACCGGCTCTTCCTGCAGTTCAAGGGGCCAACGACCATCATCATGTCGAGCCGTGGCGTGCGCTTGGCCGACGTGCTCTCCAAGGAGCAGGTCAACGAGATTGCCGAGGCGCCGCCCGGATCCGTGGCGGCGGCCCTGGAGCCTCTAGGCCAGCAGCAAGGCCAGCAGCAAGGCCAGCCTCTAGGTCAGCAGCAAGGCCAGCCGCAAGGCCAGCCGCAAGGCCAGCAACAAGGGGAGGGGGACGAGGGAAAGGCGGACGCCAAGGCGACGGCAGAGCAAGCTCCCAGTGCTCTGCACGTGGCGTCGGTCAAGAGGGACGGCAAGGTGGCGTTTGAGGATGCCAAGGATCTAAAGGAATTCGTGCGATGATTGCCCGCAGAAGCTGACGGGATCCAAGGCCCGTTTGATGCCCCCCGATGTGCTGCACGCTTACTGCACCAGTAGTATACTCTGATGGCGGACCTTGGCCGTGAAGCCGAGATGAACATGTGTGTATACCGAGACGTCCATCTTGGCAGTGCTTGCCGCAGCGGTAATGGACGTGTGAGTAGGATTGATGCCACGGCATAGCTGTCACCACTTGGTCGATGGACAGGGACAGTCTCGGGACCGGGCATTAGCAAGGCCGACTTACGGGCGGAAAGGGCGAGGGTCGGAGCCGAGACGAGGCGCTGCGGGCCATTGACGGAAAGCCAAATGGCGCTCCCGAAGTGACGAGTGTGCGTGCACCGGTTCCACGGTTCCACAAGTCTTGTTACAGAGTACGGCCGCCCTAGTGTGTATACAGGCAAGCGGTGGCTTCAAACCTTGATTGACGCCGCCTGCCGTTGCCGTTGCCGTTGCCGTTGCCCACCTTGCACCGAGACACCGAGACGGCTCTCTGCCTCTCCAAGACACGTCACGTCGAGAACAGGGATGGACGATGAATAGAAGAGGGTTGTGGGACTGGCGCCAGGATAAAATCCGAGGCCGACCTTGTTAAACCCGCGCGCGAGGCAGCCCCCGGCTATTCATCCAGCTTCCGGTGTTTTTGGAATACCTGGCTACGGTACACTCCGTAGTCTGTTCGCCATATTACACGAAGACCGGGGCTCGGAGACCGAGCGCGACTTCTAGGTCCGTGTAAGCAGCCGCTGGGTCATCAAGTCCGTGGTGCCTGGTGCCTCTCGTCGTTGCTCAGCTGTCCTATATATCCGCGGCTTCCCCTTCCCCTTCCCCTGCCCGAGTCGTCAAAGCCAAAATTGCCCCAATCTACCACGGACGCTGCATCTATACTTGCAAGCGACTACAAGCGACGTCGACCCCCTGCTCTCCTCCGGTGGGCGCCCGTGTCTTGTCTCTCTTTTCTTCTTCGTCGCCGTTGCCGAATTCCCGTCGCCATTGGCCTGTCCCCTTCTCGACTGAGACCGGGTGAATGCACCCTGGCCGGCCACTCAGCCCTGCCGCCGCCTCTACCGGACACGGTCTCCCGTGGGGAAAAGGCATCGTGCCGTGACCGTTATATATACCCTCATCGTTGGTCCAATATCGGCAAGTATATACCCTCATCGTTGGTCCTATATCAGTCCGCAAGCCAGCCCGACTCACGCCGCAGTTGGACCATTCACGTCTCAGTTGCCCCGAGAAGGCCTCGGACGCGAAGAGCATCTCAACAAGACAGGCCCCATGGCAGGCTCAGGGGCAGCATCATCGTCGTCCGACGACTTCCAGGAAAAGCGCAGCTCCGACACCATGGTCCACACGCCCATGGACAAGACGGAGGCGAATGACGCGACGGCCGCTGCCCAGGCGGCCGGCATGCACCTCGAGTCCAGGCCGGACATGGAGCGGGGCCGCCGACTGGGGCCGAAAAAATCGCCCGACTCTGCCGCTGCCAAGCCCGGGGCCGGTCCGGCCGGACCCGGCGACTTCCCCGACGGCGGGGCCGCGGCTTGGCTTGTCGTCGCGGGCGGCTGGTGCGCCTTCTTTTGCACGTATGGCCTCATCAACTGCGTCGGCGTCTTTCAGCAGTTCTACGTCGGCGGCCCGTTGCGCGAACACAGCAGCTCGACCGTCAGCTGGATCATGTCGATGCAAGTCTTTGTCATGATATTCAGCGGCACGCTGGCGAGTCTCTCTCTTCTGCGTCTCCGAGCCCCCGACATTAACCAAGGCACCTTAGTTTGGACGCCTCTTCGACAACTACGGCCCGCGCTGGATGCTCTGGGGCGGCACCGTCGTCTACGTCTTCGGCCTCATGATGGTGTCGCTGTCGAGCAGCTACTATCAGTTCTTCCTTTCGCAGTCCATCGTCTCCTCGGCCGGCTCCAGCGCCGTCTTCAGCGCCTGCATGTCGTGCCTCGTCACCTGGTTCTCGCGCCGCCGCGCCGCCGCCTTTGGCATCATGGTCTCGGGCTCGTCCGTCGGCGGCGTCGTCCTGCCAATTTTCATGGTCAAGCTCACCGACCGCGTCGGCTTCCCCTGGATGATGCGCACCATGGCCTTTGTCTTCCTCGCCCTGCTCGTCTTTGCGTGCCTGACGGTCAGGTCGAGGCTGCCCCCGAGCCCGCGGCCCTTTCGCTTCGCCGACTATGTCGAAAGCCTCAGGGACCCTCGCATGGCAGTCACCGTCGCCGGCAACTTCTTGTTCTTGTGGGGCATGTTCTTGCCCTTCAACTATGTCCTGCTGCAGGCGGCAACCGTTGGCATGTCTCCGAATCTGATTCCGTACATGCTGCCCATCTTGAACGCCGTGAGGTGAGTTTGAACTTATCAAGACTCTGTCAGCCCGTCTTTTCGCCGGGGAGAGAACGCTGACGGCAGACAGCATCTTGGGCCGCATCATCCCCGGAATCGTCGCCGACAAGCTCGGCCGCTACAACGTCATGATCATCATCACCTTCATCTCGGCCCTCTTCTGTCTCGCTGTCTGGACCCCCGTCACGAACTCGGCCGGCATCATCGTCTTCATGGTCATCTTTGGCTTCTCGTCCGGTGGCTTCATCTCGCTCGCCCCGACCCTCATTGCCCAGATCTCGGACATTCGCCAGATCGGCACCCGCGTCGGCACTGCCTATGCCATCCAGTCGTTCGGCGCCCTGACCGGCAGCCCCATCGGCGGCTCCATTGTCGCCGCCCAGCACGGCAGCTTCCTGGGCCTGCAGCTCTTTTGCGGCTTCTCCATGCTTGCCGGGTCCATTGTCTTTGTCGCTGCCAGATATATCCAGGTCGGCTTCAGGATGGTCAAGATTTAGCCGGGCTGACACGTGAATGAGGCAGATGGCGAGATGCAGAAGGACGAAAATAAAGACAGCAAAGAGATGATGGTCGGAGGGCGAAGGATCGGGCAGTCTAGCTTTGAGGGCGATGCAACCAGACACGACTTGACGCTTGTTGAGAAGGCCGAGGATTCGGACGGGAAAAAAAGGGGGGGGGTGTGGCGGTACTAGATATATATAGAGCGAATAGAAATTAGAATCGACACGACATCTCCGGCAACTTGTCTCGGCGAATGGACGGCCGGCGACATTGGCGCGCTTTGTGCTTCCTCGAGGGAGGGAATCGGAAAAAGAACAAGGTCTCACAGCCTGACGTCAGTCAGTCCTCACGCCGCGGGGAAATGACGACTGTGTTTACATTTGAAGGCTCCGTCGTCTGTAAAAAGAAGACCCTCTGTATATCACGGACGTCTAGGATCCAGAGCCGCTGGCACAGCCCCCAGACTCATCCACCCCATCAGAAAGAAGACCAAAGAAATGGCAAGCAAATAAAACAAGAACAAGGATTCACTGAAAAATCACAAGACGATGGGTCTCTTACCTTCAAGTCGAGCAAGCTCGCGAGTCCGTCTCCTCGGACCGGAGCGACGCCGCTGCACCACCCCGAGACGCCGCAGCCGCCGGATCCGCCGGATCCGCCGGGGCCGACCATGCCCGAGATTGGCGGCGAAGGAGATGGCACGATTGATTTTTGAGCACAGCATGTTGTATGACTCTGGGACACGAGTTGGCTTGGTTGGCCCAAGGGGGATATGGGGGACGGTGAGGGATGAGCATGGCCAAAATTGTCTCCTTTTCCTTTGTTGTTATTACATGTCTAGAGCAACTCGAGAGAAAAAGTCCATGATCAGAGAAAGGTGACAAGTGTGATGAATGACAGCGGCATACGTATGTATGTACCAGGCAAGGCCATCAGCCCCTCCGGCCCCCGCTCCGTCCGTCGCGGACAAGCCGAAGCGTTGTGCATCATCATCACCCTCATCATCAGCATCATCATCAGCAGCAGACGAATCAAGCCATGGACGGCGCCCCGAGCTCACTGTCTCCCGAGGCCATTGCGCTGGCCGCCAGGATGTACGACGCGGCCAGGGCAGGCGACCTGCCCGTCTTCCAACAAGCTCTGCCGGCCGGCCTGCCGCCCAACATGACGAATGAAAAGGGCGACACTCTGGTACGACGGCCTTTGTTGTTTCTCTTCCTCTCTGGGCCCGTTGCTTCTCTTCCTCTCTGACCCGGCCCGTTGCTTCTCTTCCTCTCTGACCTGGCCCGTTGCAGCTCATGCTGGCCGCATATCATGGCCACGCCGACCTGGTCAAACTCCTCATCGAGCACGGCGCGGACCCAAACCGGCTCAACGACAGGGGCCAGAGTCCCCTTGCCGGCGCGATCTTCAAGAACGAAGAGGCCGTGATAGAGGTTCGTGGCACACTTGGGAACGAGAAGGACCGGGGAAAGCTGCGAGGGACTGACAAGCGCAAGGCTTTGCTCGAGGGCGGCGCGGATCCCGAGCATGGAAGCCCCAGCGCTCTGCAGTGCGTAGAGACGTTTAACCAGGGCGACAGGTGGAGAGCCAAGATGGAGGCGGCGCCGGGCCGGGCAAAGGCGGCGCCGGCAGAAGCATCGTGAGGGCGGAGAATGCTTCTTCTTTCCCTTTCCTCCCTCTGTCCGTTTCTTTATCGGCCGTGGCGGGGCTTCTTCATCTTATCGCCATTCAGAGAACTGCAAAGTAGAGATACATGGACAACCGATCTAGAAAATGGAAATTCAAGGTACCTGTACAGCCAACGGCAAATTGCGGCCCGTGCATAGCAACATTTTTCGAGAGCTTCCACGGCGACGACATGCGATGCCGAGCAGCAACCATCACCACTCATCATCGCCCCAATCCATCGCCCTCTCGCCCTCCGTCCCTCTTGCGCCATAGCCACGCATAGGCTCCTCCCTTCGACCCTCACCCCGCTTGCCTTTTCAGGCTCTCCGACTCCTGGGCGACGCGTTCGCTCCAGGTGCCATCGTCACCGTCAGCAACCATGTCCTTCGGAGGCCAAGCACCCACCATCATTGTCCTCAAAGAAGGTGAGCCATCCCCTCGTCTCAGCCGCTCTTTATCGCTTCTTCTGTCTCCATCTTGTGCCATGCTTACCGTGTGCTTTCAGGAACCGACACTTCCCAGGGCAAAGGCCAGGTCGTCTCCAACATCAATGCCTGCCTAGCGGTTCAGGCCACCGTCAAGCCAACTCTGGGCCCCTATGGCGGCGACCTGCTCATGGTCGACGAGAATGGCAGGCAGACAATCACAAATGATGGCGCAACCGTCATGAAGGTGGCTACCCACGCAGACGCCCAAGCCAAACAGGTCGCTAACGCCGGCCCTCTAGCTCCTCGACATCGTCCACCCCGCAGCCCGCATCCTCGTCGACATTGCCCGCTCTCAAGATGCCGAGGTCGGTGACGGAACCACGTCGGTCGTCGTCCTCGCCGGCGAAATCCTCAAGGAGGCCAAGGAGCACGTCGAGCAGGGCGTCAGCTCCCAGATCATCATCAAGAGCCTGAGGAGAGCCTCCCAGATGGCCGTCAACAAGATCAAGGAGATTGCCGTCAGCACCGACGAGGGCAACCACCGTGAGACGCTCTCCAAGCTGGCCGCCACCGCCATGACCAGCAAGCTGATAAAGCGAAACACCGAATTTTTCACAAAGAGTACGGTTGCCGTCTCCCTTTCAAGCAATCAAAGAGAAAAGACTGACTTGTGTCGCGCTCCACAGTGGTTGTCGATGCCGTCCTGTCCCTCGACCAGGACGATCTCAACGAAAAGCTCATTGGCATCAAAAAGATACCCGGTGGTTCTCTGACGGATTCTCGCTTCGTCAACGGCGTCGCCTTCAAAAAGACCTTTTCCTACGCCGGCTTCGAGCAACAACCAAAGTCGTTCAAAAAGCCAAAGATTGTCTGCCTCAACGTCGAGCTGGAGCTCAAGGCCGAAAAGGACAATGCCGAGGTCCGCGTCGAGCAGGTTTCCGAGTACCAGGCCATTGTCGACGCCGAGTGGCAAATCATCTACAAGAAGCTCGAGGCACTCTCAAAGACGGGCGCAAAGGTGGTACTGAGCAAGCTGCCCATTGGCGACCTGGCCACGCAGTTTTTTGCCGATCGAGACATCTTCTGTGCTGGGCGTGTCGCCTCCGAGGACATGGAGCGCGTCGTCCAAGCCGCCGGTGCCACCATCCAGTCGACATGCTCGGACATACTCCCCGAGCACCTCGGCACCTGCGGAACCTTTGAAGAGCGCCAGATTGGCGGCGAGCGCTTCAACTTCTTCGAGGAGTGCCCCGAGGCCAAGACGTGCACCTTGGTGCTGCGCGGCGGAGCTGAGCAGTTCATCGCCGAGGTGGAGCGCTCGCTGCACGACGCCATCATGATTGTCAAGCGGGCCATCAAGAACAACCTCATTGTCGGCGGCGGCGGCGCTGTCGAGATGGAGGTCTCGGCGTACCTGCATCGCTTTGCCGATGAGAAAATCAGCCACAAGCAGCAGGCCATTATCAAGTCGTTTGCCAAAGCCCTCGAGGTCATCCCCCGGCAGCTGTGCGACAATGCCGGCTTCGACGCCACCGACATTCTCAACAAGCTGCGCGTCGAGCACCGCAAGGGGCGCACCTGGGCTGGCGTCGACTTCAACAACGAGGGCGTGGCTGACATGATGGAGCGTTTCGTGTGGGAGCCCGCCTTGATCAAAGTCAACGCCATCCAGGCCGCCACCGAGGCCAGCTGCCTGATCCTCGGCGTCGACGAGACCATCCGGAACGAGGAGAGCGCCAAGCCCCAGGCGCCGGGCCAGCTGCCGGCGGGGGCCGCCCAACGGGCTGTCCGGGGGCGGGGGAGGGGCATGCCACGCCGGTGAGGGAGGAGGTTAAAGGGGCAACGCAGATACCGAGAGGAATACAAAAGTAAACAAGGAAATATGCGAAAGTCTATGAGAGAGCCGGAGTGAGGAGAGGGTTTTGTAAGAATTATCCTAGAGACGGCGTCTGATTTCAGGGCTGGAATGCCATTCTCGACTGAAGCCGCAGCAAAGGCTCATTTACTTGGCTGGTGTGTGAATGGGTGACACGTCCAGTTAAAGAAGAAACAGTGCGCACCACGCGATGACAAACACAAAGGAACACCGTCCCCAAAGGAAAATGAAGCTAGCTTGGTGAATGTCGATGCCCACAACTCGACCCGGAACCAGTCAGCCAGCCCTGCAGCGTCTTCGTCTATGCCCCCTCCCCCTTTTCCTCCCCCCCTGCTCATCGCCGCCCATTTGTCTACCATTGGATACAAGGCACGGAGAGTATATAGTACAGCACAAGGCATGAGCGACATCATGCGGTGAAGTTGTGGTCGGCCGACAGCCCCGGCTCGCCGCCCGGGCCATGGAAGCCAACGTCGTCGTCGTCGCCGTCGTCGTCGTCGTCGTACAGACCCCTTTCGGCCCTGGTGGCCCTGCGGAGCGAGGGAGGGGCCTCCTCGAGCCCTTGCATGGCCTCGCCGTTGCCAATGTCTTGATCGACGTCGTCTTGCTCGATGAGCATTTCCAGGTCGCGGTCCACGGCTGCTGCGGCGGCGGCGGCGGCATCGCTGTCGGGCGGTCCGATGACGGGCATGTCGTCGTCGTCGTCGTCGTCGTCGGTGGCGGTGAGGAGGGCCTGGAAGTCTGCGTGCGGCGGGTAGGGGTCGAAGGGGTCGTCGTCCTGCGGGTGGTGGTGCTGATGCGCGTCGTGGTGGAGGTGGTGGTGGTGAGGTTGGCTGATGATCTGCGGGTCGATGGGCTGGTACAAGTCTGGAGAGCGGTGCGGATGGTGGGCAGGCGGCGAGGCGTCGGGGGGAGAAGCCCGGTGGTGATGGTGGCGGTGCGGGTGCTGGCCGACGGGCTGGTCTTGGAGCATGGGGCTGTGGTGCGGAGACTGGATGCCGTGGCCATGGCGTGTCGGATCGGCCACCGGGAGCGTCGTCGCGTCTAGGTGGTGCGACGATGCCAGGACGGACATGTCGCCGGGGTTGGCGTATGGACTCGGGCTGGTGGCCGGGCCGGGCCGCGACAGGGCCGTCATGAGGCCGTGAGTGTGCTGCAGTGCCAGGACACGGTCCGCGTCAGCCATGGGGCCGTCGACGTGCTGGCCGTGATACGGCGGCTGGTGTTGCTCCCGCAGTGGCGGTCCGTCGGGCGAGGCCGTCGCCACAGCAGCGTCCAAGCCCCCCGTCGTGGGCTTGCGGCTGCCCCCCGGGTTGGGCGTCTTTCCGAGCTCCTTACACTCGGCACAGGCGCGGATGACGTCGCTGACCGTCTCCTTGATGCGGCTCCAGTGGTACTTGTCGGCGATGGTGGCCGTCGTCTTGTTGATGCCGCCGTGGTGCATGGCGTGGACGCTGCGGGCGACTTCGTACTGGCGCACGGGGTCGGCGATAACCTCCTTGTCCTTGAGCATGAGCTTGTCGCCCTCGAGCAGCTTGTAGTGCGTGGCGGCGCTGCGCAGCCGGCTCTTCTCGGCGCGGTCGGCACCGTTGGGGTACTTTGCGTACTTGAGGTAGTAGCGGATCTTGTCGAAGCGCTCCTCGCTGACGAGCTCGTCGCCGTCGCCGGGCGGGCCCAGGTCGCGGCCGTAGATGATGGCGTCGACGAGCCGGTCCGGGTGGCTGCGCAGGTTGCCGCAGGCCCGCACGCGCCCGATGCGTTTGAAGCCCAGCGCGTCCCAGATGCGGCACGAGGCCACGTTTGTCTCGTAGACGAGGTTGAAGACGCTGTACGTGTAGCCCAGCCGCGGCGCCCAGTCGAGGTACGCCTCGCCCATGAGGCGCCCGACGCCGCGGTTGCGCGACCCGTCCGTCACGATGAAGCTGGCGTTGCACACGTGGCTGCTGCGGCCCGGATAGTTGGGCTTGATGAAGAAGCTGCCGAGGCACTCCTTTGCCCAGTCGCGGCCCTCGACCACGTCGCCGGTGCCCTCGAGGCCGCCCAGCAGCATGACGGCGCCAAACGACTGGAACCAGTAGTCGGCGAAGCCCTCGGCGCCGAAGGGGTCCATCATGGGGTATGTGTCGCCGCCCTCGATCTCGCGGTTGAGCTGGTCGCACAGGTAGACGAGCAGCGAGGGCGGCACCTGGTGTCGCGAGGCGAACGGCACAATCGTCGCCACCGTCTGCCGGTCCCGGAGGGTGACCTGGCGGGGGGCGATGTCGGCCGGCAGGCCCGGGTTGTTGGGGTCCGGGAACGGTGGTTGGCCCGAGACACGGAAGACGGTGGGGCCGGCCGGGTCCTCCATGACGGCCGGCATGGTTCAAGATGGCGGTGCCTGGTTGGTCGGCCTTTTGCAGGTAGCCGTGGCGGCAGCACAGAGACGCCAGTCAGGAGAGTGGCTCGAGCGCTGGGATGCTCTGCAGGGCTGTTGGTCGAGGAAGAGACCGAGGATGCCTTGTCGGGCTGCTGCCCATGTTAGCCCAGGTCTTGCGCGGTGCCGTGCTGCGGAACGAGTTGCTGAGCGGTGCAATGCGAAGTGTCTAGTATTTTCCCCAAGCAGGCAGGCGACGAGGAAGCCGTATGCAAGTACTAGAGGCTTGAGCAACAGCTCCACATGCAGATACGACATGGTTGCTTGAACAGAGGAGGGAAGGGAGTACACGAAAAGAGGCATCTCAATACAAGAAGAGGATGAAGACGATGAAGAAGACGTCGGCGTCAAGGGTCAGAAACCGACACTGACGAGCCTTACCTGGCGAACCCCGACAATGAGCCAACCTGTCCACCTCGACTGCTCCCCTGCTCTATCCCTCGCCCTGTCCCTCCCTCTCTCTCTGCCTTGTCTCCCTCACTGCCCAACGCAGCAGTGACACCAGTCCCGGGGGTTGAAGCAGTCGGAGGGGAACCCAAAGCTCCCCCACTGGGCTGTCCGTCTGTCCCCTCCCCCCTCCCTCCACCCTATTATGGCCGGCTGCCTGCCAGGGCAAAAGGGGGGCGAGTCGGGTTTCTTTTTAAAACTCTTCTTTTTTTTGTGTTTGAAAAGGGTCGCACCGGCGCAACCTCGTCGAAAAAAGCGGTTCGCCTGCGTCTGCTGTGCTGAAATGTTCGGTCGTGAAGAAAAGTCCGTGATGACGGGAACTGCGCAGGGAGGGCCCAGAGAATCGCGTTAGCGTCGTCTGCCACACGTTTCTCCGCTCCGCCAACCTGCATGTGCTAGCATGTTTGTTGCACGCAGGAATGCATAACGGCTTCAGTGCGTACGGGGCGGCGTTAGTGCAACGAAGGAAAACGTAGTCTAGATAGGGCAAGAGGCTAGTGCAGGTCTCTTTTACGGTAACCCTAAACGACTACCTACTAAAAATGTATGTAAAGCTGTTAGGCTAGGGAGGTTAAGGTACCTATAAATACCTAGACCCCTATCGGTCCCTAGATTTAATTAGATAGAGCAATATATATACTTTAAGATATATAAGACTTTATATATTGCGCTTAAATAACTATATTAGTTATAAGCCCGGGATAAGGTCTATAGCTTCGCAATAGACGCTTTTTTAGAGATTAAATCCTCCTTTCGTTAAAAGCCGCCGACTGCTTTAAATTTAAAGTCTTATTATAGGAATTATAGATGGAATTCTACGGTAGAAGGACTTCCCTTCTAAGGTGAATTCCATGGATGGAATTCCAATGGAATTCCACGGTAGAAGGACTTCCCTTCTAAGGTGAATTCCATGGATGGAATTCCACGGTGGAAGGACTTCCCTTCCAAGGTGAATTCTATGGATGGAATTCCACTTCCTTCTATAGACTTCCACGGTCGTCCCGATAGACGCATCCGTCCGCGGAAGGTCTTCCCCGACTAACGCATCCGTCTTTGCATTCTGTTTACGGATCTCTTTCTATTCTTAGCTACCGAAGCTTCCCGGAGGGTAGCTTTAACCCTTCTCTCGTCTTGTCTATAAAGAAGGTAGTATAGCCCTTAGTTAGATAGGTATTAACAATTCTAATAAGACTACTAGACCTGCATTTGCATTTGTATTTAGAGACACTTACTAATACTTATCCCTTTATTCTTATTACGGGTTTTAAAGCTATTACTACTTTAATACTAATACCTTTTTCTAATAAATAATAATAATAACTATTTAATTATTATAGAATTATTATTAAAGTCTACCTTTATAACCCCTAAGTATACCTTTAAAAAGCCTAAGGACTAGACTAGTGTTAGATTATATAATAGAGGCTATTATATTAGGTTAGTATAACTATTATATAGCTTCGTAGAAAATTTCCTATAAAACAAGCCCCTTAAGAAAATAAGGGCTATATATATATCTTTATATTATATTAATACACCCTCTTTTGCTATATAACCTATTAGACTTATTAAGACCTACAATCGTGCTTATTTAGTCCGAGCCGTAGATTAAAGATCTAATAATTAAGAGTCTTATACTCTAATCTACCGGAACTATAAATTAAAAACCGAAAAAGGCTCCCTTTAGGCCGATAATTACTATATCTACCCTTACTAAGAAAAATAAGGTTATTCTTAACGATAATGCTAACTAGTCCCTTTAAGACAATAAGTTTAAAGCGTAGGCCTTTAATAGCAACCTCTAGGACTAGGTCTTTAGGACTAAAAAACTCCTTCCTACTCCGACGATGCCTATCGAGGATAACGCCCCGAAGGGATCTCGCGTTCGTACCGTAGACGAAGAAATAATCTAATAAAGCCAACCGCCTAAAGGATCTTAGAAATAGTAGGTATTCCTCTATAAGGAGAAGAAATAGGAGAGCTAGAGAAAGGATATTAAAGAGCTACGCACTTAGATTACTATAACAATTTCCGACTACCTTTTCTAGACTTATTATAAGCCCGATAAGGACCTTAAGGAGTAGTACGCCACGCTTAAGAAAGAGGCAAAAGGCAAGCCGGAAGACATCCTCCGTGCTATTTAGGTTCGCTATAAAGCGGTAGTTAAGCCTTCTATAAGTTAGCCGAAGAACTAGCACTATTAGCTTAAGAGCTAGAAGAAGGTTATATATAAAGTAATTTAAGAAAAACTCCTTAAAGCTACCTATAAGAGTATTTAGGTATCTAACTTCCTATCCTTTATTAATCCCTACTATTATTACTAGGTTAATTCCTTTAACCTTTCGTACCTTAAGAATAACGTAGATTTTAATATCTATATAATAACTAACGAGTTTACCGTCTTTATTAATAAACTACCTACTTAACCGTCTTATACGAAGAGAGGCGCCTTTAGCCCTTCTTTCGCCGGATAGGACGATTAAAAGGACGATAAATAAGACGGCTAGTTAGAAAATAAAAACACTAAAAATAATAAAAATAATAAAAGAGATTATAGGCTGCTACTTTAAATAAGCGAGGTATTCCTAAGTGTAGGCTATACACGCTTAATAGCTATACGCTTAAGAACTATTAGGAGATTAAGTCCGATAAGGCCCTTAAGTAATAGCTATAGAATAGATAGGAAGCTATTACGAAAAGCATAGAAGACCCTAAGATTGTAAAAGAAGTCTAACGACTAAAAGGGAAAAAGGTAATATTTAAAGACGATAAGGATTAACTAATATAGGAAAAGGGAAGATACCCTTCGGCTTCTTTCCTTATCTCCCTCGTTAAGGCCTCCTTTAGCATTAATGTTTATCCCTTTTACTATTTGGCTATTCTAGACTATAGAACGATACTCTATATCTTTAACGAGATCTTACGATTTAAGAACTTTAGGATAGCTAAAGAGGGAGACTTCCTTTAGGCAGGCGTAGAAAAAGTGCCTATCCTCGGATATAGCGATATTAACGTCCGCCTTTAAACCCCTTCCTTTAAGCCTTAAGTACTACGGCTGCTTAATATCGCATTCTATAAGAACTTTACGTATAACCTAATCTCCTATAGGTTGTTAAAACAATAAGGGATATAGTAAGATAAACGACCTTATAGACCGTCGATGCTTTAAGCAGCTAATAATACTATAGTCGGACTCGTCGAATAATACTACGGATAGTTCGTCCTAGAATATATCCCCTACGATATAATAAGGCAGGCCTTTTATACCCGCCGAAACAAGTTCGATAGCTATACTAAAAGGAAGCTATAAAAGGCAACGGTAGAACTTTAGTATCTCTAGATAAGACATCCGGGACTACGAGCGCTCGAACACCTAGTTAACTACTCCAAAGGTATTAAGATTAAGGGCATTATAACGATTTAGTACGATAACTATAGCACCGCTAAAGTAAAGCGGATAATACGACGAGCTCCTTAAGATAAAAGCATCGTAAGCGAGAGAATTATAATTAACTTCTATAACTTCGTGCTTAATAATAAAGGTTATAATTTACTAATGCTCTTAATAGATAGGGCGAGCGGCTTTATATAGGATTTCTACCTATAGGACCGCCTTATAGAAACTATTATCGCGGCCCTTAAGTCCGGCCTTAACTACCTTACGTATTAATACTAATTCTATACTAAGACTATCGAATATAATAATAAGATTACTAGTTAAAAGCTAGTAGTAGAAGCTTTCCTTAAGGCGAGACTCCTTAAAATCGAGCCCTCGGCCCTATATATATAGGACTAAAATAGTAGCGCCGAGCGCTTAGAGGGTATAATTAAAGACAAATCGCAGGCAATATAAGGCAAACTTCTAACGCAACTTTAGCGAGAGATATATAAGTTAGTAGTATATCTTTACAAACGCATACTAAAGTATGGTTATAAGTAGGAAAGTCCTTACAAAAGACTAACCGGCAGGAAGCCTACGTAATAGCATCTTTATGCCTATAGGTATAAAGTATTCGCGATAACTACTATAGCTTAGGAAAAGAGATAACGCTTTAAGAAGCTCGACTTACGAGCCTAGGTAGGCTTTCTAGTAGGATATATATTATCTAATATCTACCGTATATAGGTGCTTACTAAAGGAAAAGTTATTACTATATAAGACGTTGCGTTTAATAAGCGGGAGATTTTCGATAGAACCTTCGAGAGTCTTACCGATAGCGTTAAGGAGAGCGACCTTAAGGAGCTAGCCCTAGCCCTAAGGAATATTAGCCTTCCCGATAATAACCGAATTAACACGCTATAGGTACTTAATAATTAAGTCTTTAACGATATTCTCGTCTACGAAGATATACCTAGTATACGCGGTAAGCTAAGAAGACGATATAGACTTTACAATAGCGCTTAAGAACGACCGAGAGAGCATAAAGCAGTATACGGAAGCTAGATTTAAGCCTCTACCTACTCCTTTAAACACTCCCCCGGCGGCCCTATTTACAGCTATAATCTAATTATATCTCACTAACTAGTCGATAAAACTATAGAGCGAAAATCACAAATACTCGCGAGTAGCCTTTTAGGCGGGAATACTTCCTTTACCGTATATAAACATAAGTCTATATATATAAGGAGTAAACCCCTCTATAGTATCTTTATTAAGTCTATATATATAAGGAGTAAACCCCTCCGTAGCATTATTATTAAGTCTATATAAATAAGGAGCAAACCCCTCCGTAGTACTAAAAACAAGCCTATACGAGCTAAAAGCTTAGGAATAATCCCCTCCGTAGTATAATTAAAAACATACCTACTAGCACTCGGCATTTATAGTAGGCACTTAAGCCGCACCGACCTTAAGAGATACTAATACGCTACGATTTAAGGATAAGGCTTACCTCGACTGCTTAATCCTAAAAAGGCAGGTGTATTAGCGAGACCTTCCCGCTATGCTAACATATTATAGATAGCTTAAACACTATCCACTCGGCCCTTACTTCGAGGAGGCGGAGCGATTATATCTTTAGAGCTATAAGGAAATAAGGTCGTAGACTAAAGTCGACTATAAAACACTTACGAAGAAAGGCTAAGTGCTTAACTATATATAGGTATACGTATATAAGATAGATAAATATAGGAGACTCTCTAAATATAAGGCGAGATTAGTTATACGAGGAGATTAATAGCTTAGAAACAGGCAAAAGACCTACGTAGCTACTCTCGCGGGACGGAGTTTTTAAACACTTATAACAATCGCGGTAAGGTTTAATCTCGAGCTAATATAGTATAACGCTATTAACGCCTTTATTAACGCTAACCTCAACGAGATTATCTATATAAAGATGCCTCTAGGATATAGGAAACACTCGATCGTGCTTAGGCTCGATAAGGCACTCTACGGACTACGGAAATCCCTTCTTCTATAGCATTGCGAACTTATATTAACGCTCCGGGAGATATAATTCTAGATAGTACCGTACGAACCTTACTGCTTAGCGTTTAACGGCATTATCGTCTTCTTCTATATAGATAATATCGTTTTTATATATTATAAGAAGGATTAAGAGAGGGCTAAATCGCTTTAGAATTAGCTTAAAGGAAAGTATAAGCTTATAGGCGGTAATAGCCTATAATAGTTCCTTAGTATTAAGATTTTACGTAATCGCAAATAGGGTTATATTTAGCTATTATAAGCCGCTTATATTAATAAGATCTACCGACTAGCGAAGAAACGCAGGTTATTTAACATACCGATAGGAGTAAACGACCTTTTTCCCTATAAAGGGATCGCTAAATACTACGAGATATAGTCTTACTAAGTAAACGTAGGCTCTATACTATACGCGGCGGTTATTACCCGACCCGATATCGCGTTTGCTATATTAAAACTCTGTAAATATAATACTAACCCTAGACCGAACTATAAAGAAGCTATCGATTGAGTTATCTACTATTTACACCGCACTCGTAGACTTACGCTTCGTTTAAGGGGTAGAGACGACTTCGAGGTAGTAAGTAACGCCTCTTTCGCTAATAACACTAATCGCAAGAGCTCTTAGGCATTTGCTATAAAGCTATTCGGAGGCTTAATCGGCTAGAGAGCTAACAAATAGGATACTATTATAACTTTAATAATAGAGGCGGAGCTTTTAGCTCTATTATAGGTAGTAAAGGAGTCGATCTACGTAAGTAGGCTTATTAAAGAGCTCGACGTCTCTCTCGATAACTCCCGAATTCGTATTTAATATAATAACACTTAGACTATCCGACTAATTACGGCCGAAGTCGTAACTCTATAGACGAAGCTTCGCTATATAGATATATACAACCACTAGCTTCGTTAGGAGGTCCTTAACGAGACTATCGAAGTTAAGTATACTCCTACCGCGAAGATAATAGCAGACGGCCTTATAAAGGCGCTTTAAGGGCCCTCCTTTAAGGCTTTTATTAAATAAATCGGCCTCTACGATATCTTATAACGCCTCGCCGATCGAGAGCTCCCTAAATCGACCGACGAAGCGATATAAACCGATAATTATATAGTATAGGAAGATTAAGAGGTGTAAGGCTATAGATAGCCTCGAAGTATGCTTTACGCCCCGCGACGACGTTAGGGAGACGACGGACCTAGGGCTTAAAGAGGCTACGCATAGCTACGCTTAAAGGCTCTATAGCTCAATTAGGCGTAGAGAGCTAAGAAGGAAAATAGTAAGGACGAGGGGTCCTCGAAGGATTAAGAAGAGGTGTAAGAGCTTAAGAAGCCGCACTCTCTAAGGCGCTTAGGCGTAGGAATAAAAGGGCATGGATTAATAATGTCCCGACCCGATAGCTTAACGATAGAACGAGGATTAAAAACTCATCGGATTTAAGCTATTAAGCGACCTCTTTACGCTAGCTTCCCTCCCGCGGATATAGGTTTAAAGCTAGGGTGGTATATTAGATTACATAATAGAGGCCACTACATTAGGTCAGCATAACCGTTACGTAGCTTCGTGGAAAATTTCCTATAAAACAAGCCCCTTAAGAAAATAAGGGCTACACACATATCTTTACATTACATTAATACAACCTCTTTTGCTATACAACCTATTAGACCTATTAAGACCTATAATCGTGCCTATTTAGTCCGAGCCGTAGATTAAAGATCTAACAACTAGGTGGTATAGCTAGGTTAAGACTATAGCCGAGCTACGTCGGGTTTAGCAATACGTCGACCCTTATTTAAACATCGTCCCTAAAATGCCTAAAGTGCCCTCCTTTAATAAGAAAGAGATCGAGGCAGAGTTAGAAAGCCCTACTGCCGAGGGAGGTGCTATAAAGGCAGTATTACACCCTTAGGAGAGGTTAACCTAGCTAAGACCTTAAGAACTCGGACTTCCGGTCCCTTAGGAAGACTAAGAGGAATTAAGGCTCTAGGCATCTAATTTTCTCTCGGCTATAGCCCTTAAGACGACTAAATCTAGTGCTTTAGGCCAAGCTATATATAACTTCGAGAGAGTTATTGTCCTATAATACAAACGGGCAGTTAGGGTCTATAAGAAGAAGATAACTACGCTTAAAGATATTAGTCTATATATCTTAGCTAGTATCTCTTAAGACTACTATAACTTTATTACCTATATCACCGCGGCCTAAGGAAAGCTCTAGGAACTTTTTATCTAAGTCTATCTAAGGGCTAAGGATAAGAAGAAGTATGCCGAGAGATTCCTACGAAAGCTTCTCGCAATAGACCTTCGAAAGGTCAATTTAACGGCCTAGACTAATTATATCGTAGATAGCTTTAACCTCTATAAGGATATAGGGTCTATATTAGGCGAAGAATCGGAAATCATCGAATTATTCCTTAACGCTATCGCTACTTAATATTAGGCTTAGTCGAACCTATAGACAGTGACTTATTAACGGGCTAAGAAAGAAAGGAAAGAGATCCCTATATTTAAGGAGATTACCTTTAATTTCCGCATTTAGGTTACCGCTAATTTAACCTAATAAGATTCGGTATTCCTAGCGACCTATTAAGGCCGGGATAAGGATAGAAAGGAGGTAAATAACGGCAATAGCGGTAGCGGCAATAGCGGTAGCAGCATAAAGCCATCGGGAGGTTAAGGACAGCGGGTTCTACGGTCCGAATATACTAAATGCAAATAGTATAATAGGTCTTACGTAAATCCCGTTAAACACAAGGATTAACCTTATTAGCAAAGCTATTTCTATGCCTTTAATTAGAAGCCGCAATTTTAGAATCGACCCTTAGATATAGAGCTTTTAAAGAAGGTTAAGGCTAAGATCGATAAGGAAATAGGCCTTAGAGCTAAGATTAACGCCTAGAAGGCTAAGAACCCTAAGAAATCCGTAGAGTTAGCCCTTAAGGGAGGAGTGTTCGCAACGACCGATAAGGAAGCTACGTTCCTAGTAGGGGACTTTAAGAGCAATAGCCCTAAGAGCGATATTAAGGATCGGGCTCTCTAGGATATAAGGGCCTTTAAGCATATTTTCAACGACCTAGCTTAGTTTATCGATCTTAACTATTCGAAGAGCTCGAGGCTCCTTTTAAGCACCTAGACCGTTAGTGCCGAAGCTATTAGAATAGCCCGGGTTATCGCAGACATAGGCTTCGTCCTAACTTTTAAGAACGCCCGCTATATTCCCGGTTTTTATACAAATGTAGTCTCTATAGATAAATTCACAGCTAAAGGCTACCTTTAGAATAACCTTATAGGCGAGCTCTTTAACCCGGCTGGAAAATGCGTGTTTACGACGTTCCGGTTATACGAATAGTCGTAGATCCCGCTTTAAGCAGCCCTAAATAGGGCTTTCCTGACATATTATTCTAAGGGGCTCCTAAAGGCTCTTCCGCGCTTCCTAAAGACCTTAACTAGGACCGTAGACGCCCTATAGCACGCACGAATAGGCTACCTAGGAAAGGGTGCGATAAGGCATCTTTTTAGCGGTTAGGACGATAATATTATTAAGCTTAAAGGCATCGACCTTTTAGACTATAAGGTCTACTATACGATAAAGAATAGGAGGCAGATTTCGCAGGCATATTAGGATCCCTTATACCTAAAGAGGCCGTACGGCGCGGTCTCTTTCGACCTATTTTACCTAGGAATAGCGTATCACGGCATTAATAATATAGCTGTATTTACTTATTTTAACATAGGAATAAGGCATTGTTTTAAGGTAGGTAAAAAGACCGAGCTTTAGGGTATCTTCCGAGGCCTTAAGGAGACTATTAACGCTAAATTCGGGATTAAGATTACGATCCTAATATTAGACGGCGAGACGGCCTTCCTAACCGAGGAATACGTTAAGGATATACACGAAGTAAGAATAGAGGTCTAGGAATTATCGCTATTACACCCGCATTAGAATAGTTATACCGAAAGGTCCGGGGGCATAGTAGTTTAATTAATAACAACCCTACTAGCCTAGTCCGGCTTCCCGCACACGATATAGCTATTAGCGATAGAGGCAGCTATCTACCTACTTAATTAAACACCCGTTAAGTCTAAGGGGTAGAAGCCGCTGCTATAGCGCTTTAACGAGTAGCTCTAAGATAACCGCGACGAATAGGCATATATTAGGGTTAAACCCTAAAAATAGTACATCCGGTGTTTCGGCTGTAAGGCGTTCCTTATAACCCGTTAGAGACTTAATAAGACCTTTGCTAAGCTTAATTTAAGAGGGCATCTCGGCTACCTTACGGGCTATATTTCTAGCACTTAGTACCTTATTTAGGTGTTTAGTCTATAGAGAAACGCCTTTTTTAACACTTCGCACGTTATTTTCAACGAGAAGGTCTTCTTCGGCCGAGACTAGCGTAAAGGGGTAGAAAGGCAATAGTAGGAGTAGATTACATAGATCGACCTATTAGAAGACCTCCCTAACTTTATAGATAAACTAATTCGCGAACCTAAGGACGAAGAAGAGGCTATTCCGGACCCTAAGGAGCATGCCGCCGCACTTAAATTAGCGATTAAAAAGGACTCGTAGGAAGATTAAAGGGTAAGTCAACTATTAACACCGGAATAGACCCTTAAACCGCCTAATTAAATAGACCTCGCTAATATCCTTAACCCGGAAGACCCTAGCCCGGAAGACAGTATGGTTTTCGCTACTTTAGACTTACAAGCACGCCTATATTAAGACTACATTCTGCCGGTTCCTATAAGCTTTAAAGAGGCTATATTAAGACCTAATAGCTCTCGATAGATTATAGGGATAGGAAACGAGATTATAGGCCTTAAAGAGGAAGGGGTCTATAGGATCGTAGACGAAAACACCGTTAACCTTAGAGAATATAGCACGATTCTGTTAATATAGGTATACGTATATAAATTTAATACCTAGGGCTTTATAATTGAATATAAGGCTCGTATCGTCGTCTAAGGCGATTAACAACCGAAGAACGAGCTTATAGTTACGGCTTATACGCTAGCGGCCCGGACCTTTTAACTATTAATAGCCGTTGCATACTACTACGATCTTAATGCGAAGCAATACGATTTTATTCGTGCCTTTTGCAACGCAATCCTAGACGAGGTAGTATATTACAGGCTACTAGAAGGCTTTAAGCAGAAGGGGAAGCTTTAGCTGCTCTTAAAGGCTTTATATAGTCTTCGGCGTTCTCCCTTATTATAGTATAAAGAGCTCGCTACCTTTCTTAAGGCCTAAGGCTTTATCGTCGTAATAGAAGACCCCTATATAATGCATAACGGCAATATTATCGTCTTCTTTTATATTAACAACTTTATCGCCCTCTTTTAGAACGGATAAAAAGCCAGTTATTAGACGTTCTATAATGCCCTCGTTAAGGGGTATAATATTAAAGTCCTTAGCGACTTAAAGTAGTTTATTAGCATCGAGGTTATTTAAGACCGCTGAAATAGGAAGCTTTAGCTATCGTAAGAATCGTATATTAAGAAGATTGTATAACGGTTTAACTATCTATCTTTATTAACTAAGCGAAAGCAGCCCCTCGGTCTAGAGCCCCTTAAGCCGTTTAAAGGGACTGCTTTAAGCAACGACGTCTCCCTATTCTAAGCTCTAATTAGCTCGCTTCTCTATACTATAGTTATTATAAAGGTTAATAGAGCGTACGCGGCTAGGAAATTCTCCTAATTCCTAACGAACCTAAGCCCGGAGCATATTAAGCGGGCGAAAGAGACTATCGAATTCCTATATAGGGATATTAACTATATTATTAAGTTTAACGGGAATAGCTCCGCCCTTTGCGAGGCTATATCCGATGCATCTTTTGCTAACGATTAGGTTAACCGTAAGAGCACCTAAGGATATGCGATTAAGCTATTCGGTAGCCCTATTGTATAGAAGTCCGGGAAATAGAAGACTATAATAACCTCGTCTATAGAGGCTAAGTTGCTAGCTCTATCGCAGGCTTTAAAGGAACTAATAGCCTTTTATAGGCTCTATAAAGAGATATCGCTAAAGCTAGAAGGGACGGATTAAATAATTTAGTGCGATAACTAGCAGACTATTCGCCTCTTAACGAAGGAAATCGTTACCCTTATTATAAAGCTCCGGCACGTTAATATATATTACTATTAGCTTTGGGAATAGGTTTAGACCGGGAACCTCGACGTAACCTAGATACCGATAGCTTAAATAGCCGCTAATAGTCTTACGAAGCCTCTTTAAGGATAGAAATTCGCCGAGTTCTAGCGTTAAATCGGACTCGTTAAGATGCCCCCTTCCTAACGATCCCCTATACGATCGTTCCTTTATTTTGCTTTATTTTATAGTCTTAATACTACTTATTACGAGGCTATTCTAATAATAGCCTTACTTATTGTTTATTATTCGTTTTCTTCGTCTTAGTTAGGCTAGATTAAGCACCCCCTTTTCCTTTTGTTTTCCCTTGTTAGAATACTAATAACCCTCGTATTCACCCGTTATCCCGCTTATTTAGCAGGCCTCGTGTAATCTCGAGACCTAAAGGGGTATATTACACGTAGGAATGCATAACGGCTTTAGTGCGTATAGGGCGGCGTTAGTATAACGAAGGAAAACGTAGTCTAGATAGGGCAAGAGGCTAGTGTAGGTCTCTTTTACGGTAACCCTAAACGACTACCTACTAAAAATGTATGCAAAGCTATTAGGCTAGGGAGGTTAAGGTACCTATAAATACCTAGACCCCTATCGGTCCCTAGATTTAATCAGACAGAGCAATACACACTCGAAGACACACAAGACTTCATGCATTGCGCCTAAATAACTGTATTAATGTTGTATGTACGACTACCACCTGGTATGTACTAGTACTATTTGGGTAGTAGTACGAGTATCCGTACTTGTGCTCTTGATGCCCTCACTCAATGCCTGCCCACTTTGTCGCATCAGGCCTGAAACCGATACTTATGCAGTACATCTCTCAGTCTTGTTCTGTAGAAATCTGATTTTATACTGTACAGACACATGTCCCCCTCAACCCTTCTTGCCCGCCTTGCCCTTCTTGTCCGCCTTGCCCTTCCTCACCGTCTGCGGCAGCGAGTCCGTCTCCGCCTTTGCCTTCTCGCCTGCTGCCGTCTCGCCCAGCACGTCCATCATCTTTGCCTCGTCAAAGTCCGGAGCCTCTTCATTGTAGTGTGTCCTCAGCATCTGCTTCTCTTCCTCGGTGAAGCCCTCAACCTGGGACTGAATCTTGCCCATGACCTCTTTCTTCTTACTTATGGCCTCCTTGGTCTTTTGGCCCATGTGCTTCTGAAGTTCCGGCGATGTCTCCCACGGCACGTTGCCCATCTCCGCGTCCAGGAGCCTCCGGATCTTACCTTTTTCGCCCGCCCTGCCGAGCACGCCTGCGACTACTGCCATGGCTCGAAGACTAGGACCACGCATTAGCTCCCTGCTCTGTTCAAGCCGCCCACCGGTCGGGGAGTGTGTCGCTTACCTGTCGTCGTTTGCGGGAATTGTGTACGTCACCCAAGACGGGTCCGCATTGGTGTCGATCACGCCAATCGTGGGAATGTTCTTCAGGCCACACTCGTATAGCACGGTATAATTCTCCACAGGATTCAAGCAGATGACCAGGTCCGGGATCAACGGCCTCGTGGTGCCGTTGTAATCGTCAAAGTTGTCCAGCGTCTTGTCAAGGTGGTCCACCACCTTTTTCATCCTGTTTTTGAGGATGACGTCGCGGTTGGTGATGGCTCCCGGCGTCCATTTGGTAAACAGATGACAAGCCCCTGCCCGCTTGGCCGCCTTGGTCACAATTTCCATCTGGCCCTTGCCAGTTCCGACAAACACAATGAGGCCCCCACGGTATGCCACCTCCTCAACCACTCGTGCCGCCCGCCGAAGATGGGCCGCCGTCGTCTCCAGCGAGATGATATGGATACCCTCTCGTACGCCAAAGATGTATCGCGAGTTGGCCGGGTTCCAGGCCGACGTGATGTGCCCTAGGTGGGTTTGCGACGCCAACAGCAGCTCTAGCGTCACGTCCTCGGGCCTCGGTGGGTTGACAAGCAGTTCTGAGGGAATGTATCGCTTCTTTACTTCAGTTCCAAGGTTCCGAGTATTCTTCTTGATGCGCTGGAACCCTGCATATTGCTGCGCTGGCGACACGACCTCGTCACCAATCTTGTGCGGTCTTGCCCATGAGGCGCCCCGGTGCTCCCGGACAGCCTCGGAGCTTAGTGTCGTGACGACCTCTTGCACCGACTTTTGCTTCTTTTTCTTCGACGACAGAGGTAGTCTCGGCGGCGGTGCGGCCGTTTGATGCGTCGCCCAAGCCTGCTCCGACGCGGGAGGGCTCGCGTTTGGAGTGCTCTCGACCTTTGCGTTGCCGGTCTTGACCTCGGTCGATAGCCGTCGAATCGCTGTTGGTGGCAGAGGAGCTGCCAAGGCGCGGCGGCCTGGACGCAAATGTGAGAATGTGAGCCCAGAGTTTGCGGCGCATGTTCACCTACCGTACCGCAAAGCGACGTTTCGTAGTGTCATGGCGGGCTTTGAACAAGCTCCGCCAATGATGTCTCGTTCGAGCCGTCTTCTAATCGTGCAATTTTCGTCTCCAGACGAGCCTGCGGGAGGTCGAGGGCTTGGCGCGGAGTTGGGATTTTTCCGCCCCGACTGCTCTAGTAATCCAACGCCAACAAATACAAATGACATGAAGAAGGCGGGTATTTTTCCGGTCCCGAGAGCTCCCTCGGATTAGGTGGTTGAGCCCTACGAATTACTTCTATACATGTATTCACGCCTGCCTCTGAGCCCAATTCGTGATTTCATGACCCTCGAATGCAAGCCGCTTACCGGCTGGTGGCTCGCGCGATGGTGAATACTCCCACAATCACCACGGCCAACGTGACAATGGCACCTGGGAGAAGTAGCTCGTTCGACACTCCAGCAATGAGCTGCTCGGGCGCGCGAACGGCCCTGGTCCTCCGCGACCGGCGCACCACCGAGTCGTCCTCATCCTCGTCGCCTTCTTCCTCGTCATCAGACCCTTTCCGTCGCTCACGGAGAATCGAGGACATGGGGGGTGTTGTGGTTACGGGCGTCTCCAGGGGAGCGCCAGCAGCAGCAGGAGGCTTGTCCGGGTCGTGGACGTAGAGGTCGACCTTGTCGCGATGGCGCTGGCGAGCAAGCACAATAGCCTCGAGGAGATCGTTGTCGGTGGTGATGGAGACGCTGTCACCCTCGTCGTCCATGTAGCTGAGTGCGAAGCCAGAGCCGCTCATCTTGCCATCCTCGACGACCGGCGGTCCACCAATCGCAGCTACTTCGTTTCCAAGCTTGGTGGCAACGGCGGCCACGAGCACATCCAGGCCGTGGGAGGCAACAATCTGCACACGGTGGACACGTCCCGAAGGGGCCTTGAACTTGAAGGGGAACGGCGTGTCGGCGGGGTTGACTGGCTCAGGGGTCTCGGGAACGAGGGAGAGCGGGGGTGAGTCGGCTCCAACGTGGGAGGCAGAGTCGCCCGGGGCGACGCTATCGCCGACACGGTCCCGCGTCGCGTCCGGCGACATCATGCGCGAGCTGAGAATGGTGTTCTGGTGACTATGGCTCCCCTCCCCAGACATCACCGACTCGGTCTCGTTGTCGATTGACAGCCAGAATTTGTTCCAGGCAGGCCCCTCGCCGTCGCCGTTCGACATGGTATTAATCTGCTCCAACGTCGCGTAGGTCAGTTTCAAAACGTCGACCATACCGACGATTTCACCGCCATTGTTCATCACAGGCAGGTTGAGGTAATGGCCATCTAGGGAGAGTCACCAAGTCAGCACGGCTCGACCAGCTCCAGCTGCCACGGCTCCATCCCCAGGTTCACTTACCATGCATCTTGCGAAGAGCTGCCTGAATAGTCATGTCCATTGGAGCAAAGTCTGGGTGAGGCGTCATGACGCGGACCACGCTGCAGTTGGCGGGGTCGAGGCCAGGGGCAATGACCCGGAGGACCACATCCTTGCTTGTGAATATGCCTGTGATGGCACCCTGGTCTTGCACCAGGAGAGCCGTGGTGTGGTTCTCCTTCATCAGCGCAGCAGCCTCCTTGACCGAGGTCCGGACGCTGACGGTGGTTGGCGGGACGCCGTTGAGGACCGACTCGAGCGTGGGCCCAGACATCTTGGAGCGCAGGGCCTCGACATATTGGATAATTTGCTGCGGCTGGGTGGCGCCAAGCTCCGAATGGACGCCCTCGAGGGCATCGTAAAGCTTCCTCGACGAGGAATAGGCGCGCTCGAGCTTCTCCATGGCGTCGTAAAAGCACTTTGTGATGTCCAGCACGCCGGAGATGTCCTGGTTCTCGTCCATGACAGGCAGGTGACGGAAGCCCTTGCGGACCATCAAGTCCAAGGCGTCAGTGGCGCTGGTGTCTGTTCGGGCGCAGAGCGGGTTCTTGGTCATGATCTCGGCAATGGTGATGTTGGCAGCCTTGTGTCCCGCACCGACGACGCGGAAGGCCAAGTCCTTTGCCGTGAATATGCCAGCAATCCGTTCGTCATCGTCGGTGACAAGAACGCAGTCCTCTCGTTTGGCAGCCATGAGCTGGGCCGCCTCGGAAACGGTGGTGGCGGGCTTGATCTGCAGTGCTGGGCTGGGCTTCAGGGCGAGGACAGTGCCCGGGGGCGCTTTGCGGGTATGGCGAGCGCGACTCGTGAGGTGCTTCTTCTTGGAGAGGTCGTTCTCCATCTTGCGACGGATGGCCTACGAGGCCGGTCAGCCATCAAAGCTCCCTGGGCAGGTTTCAGCAGCACCTACCTCATCACGTTTGGACTGCTTCTGCCGGCTTGCGCTGACAGACGAGCTCGACTCTGGTGGCTGCGTCTCGACGGCGGGACGGGGGATGCCCGACGCAGCAGGCGCCGCAGGGCTGTTGGCAAAGGGGATGCTCCCGCGGCCCTGGTTGCGGTTGGGCGTCCCTCTGAGAGTGTTTCCAGACATGACGGCCGTGGGGACGAGTCGTCGAGCAAGAACGCAGGGCTAGGCTCGGACGTAGCTCAACGGAGGTCAGTCGGGCTGAGAGATACCTAAAAGCTTGGATGATTGTACGAGGTACACGTGACCAGCCAAGCTGCAAGAGAGCAAAAGCAGCCACCGACTGCACCAAATAAGCAAAAATAAACACGATATTTTTGTCAAGGTGAGCCACGGAAGAGGGGAGGGGAGAGACTCGAAAGGACTCGCCTATTTTTCCCCTGTGCAAGATTGCTTCGCGCGTTCCCGGGTGACCAGTGGCCCGTCGTACCTACTGTCAGGTGTCGATAGTAGTCGAGGTATCGCAAACGAGACCAGGTACAAGCGCCGGCGGTGGGGCGCGACTGGTCCACTGAAAAGGGGGTCGTGAGAACGGGGATGCTAGCAGGGGCTTGGCAGAGATACATGGCCTTTCCTTGTCGGTACAACAGTCAACGAGTGACCGAGCTGCTGGGTCTGCTCCTTTATGCAGGGAAGATGAAGGGGGGGTTGTTTAGGTACTCCGTACGGATACGAATGCTTCGTACCTACGAAGTACCTGGAGATGGTTTAAAAAACGATGCCCCGTGAAGACTTCATGTACTAGGGGGGACTAAAATTCGTCCCTCAAAGTACGCAGTGATCTGGATGGAGCCTGACAATTCGCCGGAGTACAATGCGTCTCGAAGAGGGCAAGACAACGGGTCACTCTAGGTAGTGGCAATCAACCCACCGCTTCTCCCCTCTGACCCCCAAGCGAAGAGAGTCCACGAACGATGTTCAGCGCCCTTGTCTAGCAACATCAGCGCCCTTGTCTAGCAACATCAGCGCCCTTGTCTAGCAACAAGTCCGCGGACAAACCGATGCAAGTTACCCAAACACCCAGTCCAGGAGGGCTCCTCCGAAAGTCCCGACGAGGCCATACATCACGGCCTACCCTATAGCGTCCACCTAATCCTGTGTGATCTCATTTTCACGAAAGACCTACGAGTTCGCTGCTTCAGGACTGGTCGAAGGTATCTACTATGTACGCAAGCAACGGTGGATCTGCTCGACGGTTACCAACAAATTCCCGCGGCCCCGTTAGCCATACAGCCTAATGTCACACTCTGCCCTTAACGCCCCGGTCCCCGTTTTTAGGTATTTTTGCGTATTCTCATTTCACGGCGAAGGTGATTAGCGGAGTACTTAGGTTCGCATAGTAAGAAAGCGGGAAGGGTTGTATACGTTAATAGTTAGTTTAGTCTTACGGCCTATTTCTATACGCGTGCTAATACGACCGGGATTATTTCTGTTAGTGCTAGCCCGCGATTTTAATTAGCTACCCGGAAAGGCTAGGCTCTATGTGTATGCGACGCAAGCCGCTTCTAGCCGCCCTACTACGTATAGGCCCGGGAGCGCGCCCGGCTTCCGGCTACGTGCCCGGCTTCTAGCTCCCGGCTATATGCCCGGCTCCCGGGGATTAAATAGGGGGATTAAATAGGGGACTTAAATAGGGGGATTAAATAGGGGGATTAAATAGGGGGATTTAAACGGGGTATTTAAACAAGGACTTTAAGGGGGATTTTTAAATAGGGACTTTATAGGAATAAGGGATAAGGGATACGTACGAGGCAGTTACAGCCACGTAATCACACGTGATCACGTACTTGCAACGAGGCTGCGTTACCTATAAAGGGGCCTCCTTTCCCCTCTTCCCTCCTAGCTAGATAAGACAATAAGAACCCAACCGTATACTATTACACATGCGATAGGTTCGCTTCCGGCTGCTTACCGTAGAGAGCCCTACCAACAGACTTAAACGGGGGATTTAAATAGGGGAACTAAACAAGGGATTTAAATAGGGGCTTTAAATAGGGGACTTAAATAGGGGACTTAAACGAGGGATTTAAAGGGGATTTTTAAATGGGGACTTAAACGGGGGATTTAAAGGACTTTAAGGGGGATTTTTAAACAGGGACTTAAACAGGGGATTTAAATAAGGGAACTAAACAAGGGATTTAAACAGGGGCTTTAAATAGGGGACTTAAATAGGGGACTTAAACGAGGGATTCAAACGAGGGCTTTATACGAGGGATTTAAACGGGGGATATAAGGGGCTTAGACAAGGGATTTAACCGAGGGATTTAAACGGGGGATTTAAACGGGGGGCTTAAACGGGGGGCTTAAACGAGGTATTTAAACAAGGGATTTATACGAGGGATTTAAACAGGGGATTTAAATAAGGGACTTTAAAAGGGATTTTTAAAGGGTGACTTAAACGGGGGATTAAAATAGGGGATTTAAACGGGGGATTAAAAGAGGGGACTTAGATAAGGGATTTAAATAGGGGACTTAGACGAGGGACTTAAACGGGGGATTGAAATAAGGGATTTAAACGGGGGATTTAAACGAGGGATTTAAACGGGGGATTTTTAAAGGGTGACTTAAACGGGGGACTTAAACGGGGGACTTAAACAGGGGACTTAAACGGGGGACTTAAACGGGGGACTTAAACAGGGGACTTAAACAGGGGATTTAAATAAGGGATTTTTAAAGGGTGACTTAAATAGGGGATTTAAACGGGGGCTTTAAACGGGGGGTTTAAATAGGGGACTTAAACAGGGGACTTAAATAGGGGGCTTAAACGAGGGATTTAAAAAGGGACTTAAACAAGGGACTTTAAATAAGGGATTTAAACGACGGATTTAAATAGGGGATTTAAATAAAGGACTTTAAAAAGGAATTTTAAAAAGGGGCTTAAATAGGGGATTTAAATAACCCTTACCCTAAGGATTGATTTATAATCACGTGCCCTAGGGCTACCAACTAAGCTAACACCCCGCGGAGCGGGTAGGGCTACCAATTAGAGAGTGCACGCCGCGGAGCGGGGTCACTCTCTAAGGCAGTCACGTGCAAACCCCTGGCTACCAACTAGGGAGTGCACCCCGCGAAGCGGGGTCACTCCCTAGTCTCGATGCTACTGCCCTTCAAGGTTTAATCGCCAAGAGCCAGCTGCCCAGCCGAGGATTTCAAAACCCAACAGTTCATGCAACGTGGAGACGGTGAGAGAAAGTCAAGTACCCAGCTCCTTGCAAAACGTCCTCGCAAGACGAGGTTTGTTCTGTTTACTTACCGACTACAGGTAAATCCACATTTCCGTGCACTCGATCGGGCCAGACAGCTGACATGGGGAACGTGACGACAAAGTTGGAAGAAAAGTGGAATCAGCGCTACCGCGTCGTGGCGAGTGCTTGGTGTACCATCGCCCACTGTCTCACCGAGGCTTCGCCAACGGGGGATATGTACGGATACGGAGCACGGATACAGAGTACTAGTGCCGTGAATCAGACATCCGTGAAAAAGACAAAACTGAAAGAGGCAAAAAGAGGCTTGGTCGCTTGACTGCAAGGCCATGCAAGACAAGATCTTATAGAAACTCGGTGTGAGTGAAAGTGACGAAGGCCGCCCCGATCGGCCAAAGCAACCTTGGCGCCCTCCCCAGCCTTGGCTTCGGGAGTGAACTGCCAAAGTCTCCGCAAAGCAGTGCGTGCATGAAGATTTTTTTTCCCCTCGCACAGCAGGTCTAAGGAATGTCTTAGCATGGCGACGGGGCTGGGCGCCGTGGTGACGTGGTCCGGCTGCTGGGTTGCCATGGCAACCCGTCAACAGGGAAGCTGCGCAGTACACCTTGCCGCTGCCCCGTCACATTCATCGCGCCTGCTGTATCCGAACCCACTTCTCCAAACCTCTATCGTTGCTCTCGATAGCATCTCACGGATAACGAGCCAACCTCTCTCTACACACACACACACTTTCCTCAAGCAGGGAGACACACTCGAGAGAGGCCAAAACTCTTGTTCACAAACCAACTGCTCTTCGCCTGAATAAGGCGTATATACCCAAAACCTGTTCGTGGTAGCAAATACCGCCCTCTACTGAGCGCGGCCACGACGCTCCCCTAGCCCGGCGCTCTGTGCTTGCGCTGCGTGAGGTGAGTCGGCAAACCCCACGGCTGCGAGAGAGCGAGACAAGACGCCTGCAGGATTGTCTGGATCCTAACGAGGACGGTTGCACAACAGTTTCGGACCAAAACGGTTTCCTTCGACAACGACTTCAACCGACGACAACGTTCCCCCATTCCGGACTCCCTTGCGACTAATATGCTGTCCAATCCGACCACTGGGCTTCACGCCAGGCAGAGGCAGCACCGCCGCCAAAGCTCGACACCCTCTGCCTTTGAGGGCGTGAAGATCCCGGCCTTGCCAAACGTCAACCAGCAAAGGCAGGCCGCCGGCCACCGCCGCGGCCTCAGCCTTGACAATCGACGACAACATCAACAGATGGCGTCGCCTTCGACACGGCAGGATTACAAAGTAAGTATGAGTACTAACAACCACGGACTAGCACCCAATCCGCAGCATCACGTTCTGCGAGAAGCGCAGCAGCAAAGCCTACAAGCACGCCCGGGCACCCACCAGCAGCACAGCCAGCAGCAGCAGCAGCAGCGGCGGCCGCCTACACAGCAGCTGCCGCCGCCGCCGCCGCCACCGCCGCCGCATTACGCCTCATTGGCACTTGGCGATCGCGAGAGCTTCCTCATGTCTCCCCATGCAACGCCGCAGACTCACCGGTTCAACCCGGCATCGTGTTTCGACACCAGCTCCATCCCCTTCAACCCCTATGGAGCCCAGTTGAACCTCATGATGCAGAAGAACCAGGAGAGCTTTGCGAACAACATGGGAGAGGCCAAGGAGTTTGAGCTTTACACCAACGAAGGCGACCTTACCACGCCCACATTTGTCAACTTCCCAGAAAGTCCTTCCGGCCAGAACTGGACTCCAGAAGACGCCTCTCGGAGAAACTCGAGGAGAATCAGCAAGGGAATCATGGACCGGGTTCACAAGTTTGAGATTATGGGCGTAGAGGGAATGCAACGGCCAATGACACCTCCCAACCAGAATGCAAACAGTATGTTGTGGCCGCGGGCCTTGTCAATAAGAGAAGACACGGCTAACGAGAGCGACAGACTACTATCCTCCTACACCAATGGAGACTCCCCATGACCGGACAACCAAGCGTGAGCAGCGGCCTGACAGGTTTCACGATGACTATGACGAGTCCATGGAGGAAACCATCAAGCCGATGCGTAACCGTTCAAACCAGCGCACCCCCAACATGTTCCAGGAGATGCGGCAACAAGCCGAGGGGAGCCCCGCACAGCCTAGCCCGCCGCGGTCCAACAGAATGCCCAATGCCAAGAGGTTCGTCGGAGTGCAGATGCAGGCCCCTGAGTTCGTGGACATGAACGCTCTGCGAAGCCAGTTCGCCAAGTTGGAGGGCAAATACGACGGCCTGGGCTTTGACGGAGACGCCCTCCATCAAGGCGCAGACCTCCACCAGCCCTCGCCCGCAGACGCGCAACATATGGGGCAGTTTCTGGGGGGCTTCGAAGACCATTCAGACATGCCTCGCTTCCACCCCCCAGGCCCCGGCGACGCCGGCTCAAGTGCGCCTTCAAGAAGAGCATCGGCGCATCGGCGCAACGAGTCGGTCGACAGCATCGCGAGCATCGCGAGCTTCGCCAGCGTCGCCAGTGCCGCTAGCATCGCCAGCATCAACATCGAGGAGACCAAGACAGAGACAGGAGTGACGATTGAGGAAATTTCACAGTTCATTCGCAGCCCCGAGACGACGGACGGCAAGTGGACGTGTCTGTTTGATGACTGCGGCAAGAAGTTTGGGCGAAAGGAGAACATCAAGTCGCACGTGCAGACGCACCTCAACGACCGTCAGTATCAGTGTCCGACTTGCAAGAAGTGCTTCGTTCGGCAGCACGATCTCAAGAGGCACGCCAAGATTCACACCGGAGTCAAACCCTACCCGTGCGAGTGCGGCAATAGCTTTGCCAGACACGATGCCCTGACTCGTCACCGCCAGCGAGGCATGTGCATCGGCGCCTTTGACGGCATCGTGCGCAAGGTTGTGAAGCGAGGCCGACCGCGCAAGAATCGTCCAGACATGGAGGAGCGGACGGCAAAGTCGGCCCGGCAGCGCAGGAAGAATATGTCCATCAGCTCCACGTCGTCAATGTCGGGCTACTCGGACAGCTCGGCCGTTAACTCGCCGGACAATGACTACAACATGCTGGACGACATGGTGGACCTGAGTGTCGACAAGTCGGCCTCGTTTTCCTCGGCGCCAATGCCCACCATGATGCCAATCGCCCACCGGACGGCCGTTGAAGTCTCGCCATCGCCGGCCGCGAGCGTACATTCGTACGTGTCGCCCGACGACATGATGGAGAAGACACTGTCCAATCCTGCCACGCCGGCCAAGAGCGTCGAGAGCCACTACACGACGCCGCCTGAGCTATCGCAGTCGTCTTCGCCGGCGGCGGCCCCCTTCTTCGACGCCGACTTTGGTGGCCCCGGCGGCTGCGACGACATGGCGGCTGCCATGGCCTCGGCAAGTGGAATGGTCAACCCGGCAAACATGGGCGCGGCTATGCCCGTCGGCATTGGCGAACCGGAAGAGGATCTGCTGCTCCAGTTCACCAACGATGACGGCCTGGCCCAGCTGGACCGCGACTCTCATATGCTGATGATGACCAAGTTTGACGAAGAGTTTGACAGTGTGGGCATGTTCAGCAGCGACGACATGTTTTTCGGCAGTACCTGAAGCATCCAGTCGCCTTCTGAGCATGTCTCTCGTCACTAAGCCCGGTATGTACTGATATGAAGTAACGTCACGCTCCAGCTTTTGGACCGCCTTTCTTGCCATTCTCTATTCCATTTCGATTCGAATGCTCGAGCGACGGCGGCTTGGCGCCACGCTCGAGGCAATTCTTTGCACGGCAGCTTTCTCCCCCACGACAAGGACGTAATGGCGGTTGGGAACGGGGATGACGACGACGACGACGACGACGGTGGGTTGGCCAGGGGGCGACAATGTCTGTACAGTATGAGGATTTACGACGGGACCGGAATAGAAAACCCGGCCCGTTTCGATGCAAGGGCGAAAGGATTTGCGATTTTTATTTAAGAAGCCAAGGGCCTGGCAACGGGGCCATGGGCGGTTTTGCGCTGCTGGAGTTTCCCACGACTTGCTTTGGCATCTGAGAGAATGCGAATCAACTTGCGTTGAACTATGCGTTGCCATCGTGATTAATCTTTGCACCCGAGCTGAATTGTATGACTTGGTCGTCAAACCCACACCGAAAAGTACCTTGAAGCCTCGGCACGTGGGGGCTCATCTCACCTCGCCCTACGAAGTTACTCACCGTAAAATTTCGCCTCTGGACTCAAAAGTACTAGCGCTTTTGGTACTAACACCAGCATATCGCCACATTTGTCAAGCTACTTCGGCCGCGGGCGTCTCGAGGAAGATATCCGCCTACATGTTGACTCCAACCGTCGCGAATCGGCTAAACTGGCTGTACGCAGCCGGCAACACACCAGCCACCAGCTTGACACGCAGCATCCCTCATGGTCAGGACGCAGACATTCTGACCCTCGGCTGCGGCGACTTGAGGAATATTCTCTTTACAGCCTACGTCGAGCGTGGACTTGGTAAGCTTCACTTTTTACCCTACTCTTTTCAGTCTCCCGTTTTTGTACGCCGATTGGAGAGACGCACTCTGGCTGACTCCGATTCAGTGGCCCGGAAGCTCGACATTACCTGCTGTGACTATGACGAGCGAATAATTGGTGTGTAGCTTCCAATATCCAGAGTCGAGCTGGCCTTGTCACTTGCTGACGTCTATCAGGACGCAACATCATTCTCCTGACCCTGATACTGGATGGCGACGCCGAGGTCAACGAGGCCTCGCTTTGGGACATCTATTACCACTTCTACATTGGCGATGCCACCGCGGCCATCATTCTTCGACATGCAGAAAAGATTCTGCCCCTTCTCAAGTCAATTGAAGATTGGCGTGACGGCCCGTATGGCAGCACCCTCAATTTCTGCGACCGCGATACCCTCGACGACGTCCGTCGGGTTTGCCGCGATATCATAGACGGAGCCAAGAAATGCGGCAACAAGGCCTTCCAAGACGCCTTTACTCATCACTCAAAGGTCGCGACAGAGTTGAGAACCCGGCAGATTGGCAAGGGCTCAAATTTGTCTGCCATGCGCTCCGCGGCCCCCATTTCAATTTCAATGTCGGCTACGAAAGAGCTGCCCAAGGCAAACACCTTCTACTGGGAGCATGGCACGGTGACGCCCAGCAAGCTAACGGATCCGGTCCCCAACCCCATGTTTGCCGCCTTGGTCTCCGAGCATGGGATACTTCACTACGGCACAGATCCGATCTTAGGCTACCATCTCGCAACTGCTTTTGCGCCGCTCTCCGCCCACTCTCCTCTCAAACCCAAGAACCCGGTCCCGGGGTTCAGGGCGGCGGCGGCGGCCATGGCGCAGTTTCGAGAGTGGATCGCTGCGTTCCGGTTGGCAGTCAAGCGCGGCATTGTGCTGCGATTTGCAGTGGCCGAAGCGCTCGCCTTTTGCCACACTCTGCAGCACGTTGCTGCCTCTGGCCAACTCTCAGCAAATTGGTACAGGCGACAATTTGAGCTCAAGCCGCTCGTCCTCGACCAGACCGCCTACGGAAGCGGCGGCGGCGGGCCAGCGGCGTTTGACATGATTGACACATCAAATCTGTCAGACCACCTGGGAACGCTCAATGTGGTCATTGCAACGGCTCCGTTGACGAAGGAATCGCCCTGGGCTACCGTCTACACGGAGCTGATGATCAAGCGGCACGACTCGCAGCAACGAGCCTTTGACGGCCTTCTCTGCGGCCATGCCCCCACCGTTTCGCTTCTGCTGGGAGTCAGCCCCGTTCAGTACTGGACGAACGCAAAGTGCGAGTCCCACGTAATCGAGGCGTTTCTTGGTATCATGACCGACCAGACCAAAGCAGGCAAGGAAAAGCAGCTGCACAGCCGCCTGGCGTGGAAGCGAGATGACCAGCTCTCGGGCCAGTTTGGTGGACGCGGCCTGCTGCACATCGAGGCACAAACCCTCTGCCGACTGCTCTTCCAGATATATTTAGACATGTTTCAGTGGGAAAGCTTCGAAGCGTGCTTGGCTGCTGCTACGTCATACTCGAGAAGCGCCATGTATTCTCATTATCACAGAGGCAGCTTCGTTACGCTCCTCAAGGTGGTCAAGGATCGGGTCAAGACTGACTGGTCAAAATTGTGCTCGAGTCTTATCGACTCAATTGCGCAGGATCGCACGATCACGCTGTCCAGCAACCACTTACAGGAGCTTGGCGCTCAGATGCACCTACATGGAGTCAGCACGGAGCCTTGGCTGCTCAACGAGGTCAAGACTCTGCCCGACGCTGGGCATCTGAAGGGGTGGAGGGACATCCCTCTAGTCGTCGCCGTTACCCTGGTGGTGCCTCGAGAGGCATTTATGCGACTGTTTGCCTTGCCCAAAGAACAGAAGATAGCCTCGCCCACGCTTGTCGGGTCTCTCAGGGCCGGGCCTGCCACAACGAACCAGTGGCATAATCTATACGGCGTTGTGCACATCACCTTTGGTAACGTCAAGTCCTATAAAGACGAAGACGCCGCCGTCGTTGTGGAACAAGACGAGCTCGGATGGGAGGGCTCGTCGCCACTAATCGCCTCCTTTGTCGTTCCCACAGCTTCGCTCCAGGTGGAGCCGACGACGGCGTTGCTGGGGCTTTCCGTTCCGCCTTCTCGGCAGGGCGCAATGGTTTACGGACCCATCCTCGGCTTGTCCATGTCCGTCTTTGAGACGAGAATCGGTGACAAGAAAAGAGTGTTTGTCTCGAAGCGCATGCCTGGCCAGTCGGCCCATCGCGTTGCCTGTGGAGGCGTGACTCCATTCGCAGATGCCGTCGGGGAGGAGAGCAAGGACCAGAGGGTGAAGATGATGGCCGAGGTGCCTGCGGCGGAAGCGCGCATTTCCACCGTGACGGGCCACGTCGACATCTCCTCAGACAAAGGCAAAGGCCTTCTACGGGACAAGTCTCCGATCGAATTGCGGCAGCAAGACCCCTTTGTCATCGAAGTCGTGTTTGGACACGACGAGCTCGTCTGCCACCTGAGGTTCCCCGTACCCGTCACCAAGGCCGGTAGCAAAACACGCATCGCTCGCACATCTGGCTACGTCGAGGTCATTGCACCGCTGGCTGACCCCGTCACCTCAGATAGCCTGGCCGACTTCATCTACCCGACGAGGCTGTCTCCCGCGAGTGTGCCAGTGACGCTGAACACGCCACATGTCAATTTGGACAACCTGCCCGTCTTGAACATGAACAAGAAGGCCGAGATGGAATGGTTGATCATGCAGACGTCTCTTCAATTTTCGGCTCGAGAAAAACAGTTACGCAAGGTGACTGGCGAGTCCGAGAACCTGAGGGTCGAATTTAAAGAGCTCATTTTCAACATGTTTATGATCGTGTCCGGTCTCCAAGGAAAGCAGCAGACTGGCTTGTTTGCCATCAACCATCCGAAAAGGGGCGGTGTGCACATGCTCATCCTCGTGTCCGCCATGCGGCTGGATGGCGACGCAGCTTCCGTTGTTCTCGACGCAGCTGTAATTCCACTGACAATGGAGCTCATCGCCTCGAAGCGGTTCGAGTCTTTTCTGATACTCTTCCAGACGTTGGATTGCTGTATGCTCAACGTCAACGACGCCGATCTCATCCTTTGGAAGAGGACGCTCCCTTCCCTCGTGGAGCGATGCCGGACGTGGAACCATACACCCGAATGCGAATACAAGCGAAAGGGAGCCATGGTGCCTTTGAGCATCGAGCCAACCAAGCAGTTTCTCTGCTCCTGCGGTAACGGCAAACTGCCCAAGGACTTCGTCTCACTCCCAAAGTGGCATGCGGCGGCACCGAACGCGGTTCGCGTAGCCATCAGTCCGACATATGCCGTTCCCTTTGTCGAGGACGTGATTGACCCGTCACTTACAGACAAGCTGACGGCCCGCCGCGAGAGGTGCCGTGGTTGCGGCAAGGGGGAAGGAGGGAGCCCGGTTGTCACATTGAAGAAGTGCGCGAGATGCATTCGGGCAAGGTATTGCTCGGCGGAGTGTCAGAAAAAGGACTGGAAAAAGCATCGCATGGAGTGCAAGAGTGACTGATAGCATCAATGGAGGGATGAAGCTACTGATGAGCCAGGATCTACTGTTGTAAAATCTCCTGAAAAGGCCTGAAATATAAAGACAGGGAAGCGCTGGGTTGCCAGTCCTTCAGGCCTCTACCTAATGCCGCAAAACACTCAGGAAATGAGACGGCGATTCTGGGCGGTTCTGATGCTGGTTGGTTTGTATGTAGTTTGTAGCTTGTACGGAGCAGCACTTTGTCCGAATAAAATCAAAAGCTCTGATTGGCCTCTCACCGAGAACCGCCCTGCCCTCACCGCCCCCACTGGGAGGGGCAGAAAAACAGCCCAGCGCCTCATTTCATCACTTGGTGCTGGTCACACCGCACCGCTAACAATCAATTCCACGCCGCAACATCCGGCCTCAGAATCTCAGAATGTCGGCCGCGCAACTCCTAAACCCAAAGGCCGAGTCCCGCGTACGTCTTTAGAACAGATCTCTGCTGGCCCGACGCTTGCTAACTCAACTGGCCGCAGAGGAGGGGCGAAGCTCTCAAGGTCAATATCAATGCCGGCGTAGGCTTGCAGGATGTCCTCAAGTCCAACCTAGGGCCTCTGGGTACCATCAAGATGTGAGGAAAGATGGACTTAGCTTGCTCAGACCTGCCATTTGCTGACTGCATGCTAGGCTCGTCGACGGTGCTGGACAGGTACTGATTCGCACCAACGGCCCGCAATCGTCAGGATGTCAAGTGCCCTTGCTGACACGCGACACAGATCAAACTCACAAAGGACGGAAATGTGCTGCTGCGCGAGATGCAGATCCAGAACCCGACCGCCGTCATGATTGCCCGGGCCGCGACCGCCCAAGACGACATCTGCGGAGACGGCACCACCTCGGTCGTGCTGTTGGTCGGCGAGCTGCTGAAGCAGGCAGAAAGGTACATCTCGGAAGGACTGCACCCTCGGATCATCACCGACGGCTTCGAGATTGCCAAGATAGAGGCACTCAAGGTTCGTGTGTCGGGACGACAATGTACACTCTGCACATGGCCGAGTAGAAACTGACAGTGTTGCGCCCAGTTCCTTGACTCGTTCAAGCTGTCCAAAGAGGTGGACCGAGAACTGCTCCTCAACGTTGCGCGCACCTCCCTCGCCACCAAACTCAACGCCAGCCTGGCCCAGAAGCTCACTCCCGACATTGTCGACGCCGTGCTCGCCATCTACCAAGCGCCCGCCAAGCCCGACTTGCACATGGTGGAGATTATGAAGATGCAGCATCGCTCAGCCTCGGACACGCAGCTGATTCGTGGACTTGCTTTGGACCATGGCGCCCGGCATCCAGACATGCCGAAGCGACTGGAAAATTGCTTTATCCTGACGCTCAACGTCGGCCTCGAGTACGAGAAGACGGAAGTCAACTCGGGCTTCTTCTACTCGAACGCCGACCAGCGCGATAAGCTGGTGGAGAGCGAGCGCCGGTTCATCGACGCCAAGCTCAAGAAGATTGTGGAGCTCAAGCAGGAGCTCTGCGGTACCGACGGCAAGAAGAACTTTGTCATTATCAACCAAAAGGGCATCGACCCTCTGTCCTTGGACATCCTGGCCAAGAACGGCATCCTGGCGCTCCGTCGGGCCAAGAGGAGAAACATGGAGCGGCTGCAGCTGGTATGCGGCGGCACCGCCCAGAACAGCGTCGACGACCTGTCCCCCGAAGTCTTGGGCTGGGCCGGCCTCGTCTACGAGCAGACGCTGGGCGAGGAAAAGTACACGTTTGTGGAGGAGGTCAAGGAACCCAAGTCGGTCACCATTATGATCAAGGGCCCCAATCAACACACCATCTCCCAAGTGACGGACGCGGTCCGAGACGGGCTGAGGAGCGTGTACAACATGATTGTCGACAAGAGCGTCGTGCCTGGCGCCGGGGCCTTCCAGCTCGCCTGCGCTCTTCACCTCAAAAGCGACGCTTTTATCAAGACGGTCAAGGGCAAGGCGCAATGGGGCGTCGAGGCCTTTGCCGATGCGCTTCTCATCATCCCCAAGACTCTGGCCGCCAACGCGGGACATGACATCCAAGACGCACGTAAGTGTCCCCCCCGGAATTCTTAGTTTTCCAAGAACGTTGACTGACATGACTACACAGTGGCTAAGATGCGGGACGAATATAACCAGGGCGACGTGGTTGGCCTGAACCTGGAGACTGGCGAACCGATGGATCCCGAGCTCGAGGGCGTGTTCGACTCGTTCCGCGTACTAAGGAACTCGATGGCGTCGAGCTCGAGCATTGCGTCGAATCTGTTACTCTGCGATGAGCTGCTGAAGGCCCGGCAGATGGGCAGGTCAGGCGGACCGGGCCCGGGCATGGATGGGCCGGATGACCAGATGTAGATGGCGGGAGGGAATTCGATGTGGTAAATAGACTTTGATTACGAAGTAGACAAGTCTACGATTCGATCCACGTGCTTGATCAAAGACTGGGTGATTAACATACCTGTTGGTTAGGCTCTGCTGTTGGGGTTAACCGGTGTGTGTGTATTGTGTCTATCTTGCTAGCTAGAGAGGGGAAGGCATCGCGGAGATGTGGTCTCGTTGCGTGCACGTGATCACGTGGATTACGTGTCCGCAACAGCACCTTGCGTATCCTTACGTATCCCTTATCCCTTGTTCCCACACTGGCAGTTCTTCTTTAGAAGGCTGCAAATAGCAACAACCCAGCAAGGTCGAACTAAAGGAGGTATAACCTAATTAAACGCATCGAACGAACGAACGCAGCGAAAGAGGGATCTACGGGATCTTTAGCCCGGTTAAACGGGCCGTGCGATGCCATCGAGGATTAAGCTAAAAGAGTAGTGTTGCGAGCTATAAGCAACGAGCAACGAAGCAATAAGAGAGCAACGAAGCAATGAGAAAGCAACGAGCAAAGAGCGTAACGCAATAAGCGAAGGAAGGAAGGGAGCGTTAGGAAGTCGGGCTAAGCAACGAGCAACGAGAACACACGAAGGAAAGGTCGGGTAGAGCAACGGGCAGGGGAATCCCTCGAGAGTTCTTCTTCTTCGAGGCTTGCGAGGCTAGGGATACGGAAGCTCGCGAGGCTGCCTGCTTTACCGTTGCCTTAAGCTAGCCACGCGGAACGAAGGGTGCGTTGCTAAAGCTCGGAAAAACAATATATTAAGGCGAGGGAGTCGTCTGCCGGGACGAAGGCGACTGCCGGGGCGAGGGTAACTGCCGGGTCACCGGCGTAAAGGAAGCCTATATAGGCTTCTAGTAGTAGTCTCTTGCTCTACGGTAGCGAGAGAGTAGCTAGGTAGCAAGCTAGGGCTAGGGAGACTATCGGTTGTTGCCCTATTGCTTAACGGGCTAAGAGGAAGTATTATAGTATAGGACCTTAATAGGTACGTACCTATATAAATGCGGGTTAACCCTAGACTACGCTAATATTGCCCTACTATATTTCACGGGTATTTTACGGGCATTTTACGGTTATAGTATAGTAATATTACGGTGAAATCTAGCATAGGTAAACCCCGGCATTACGCTACGACTCTACGGCTGTTTCGCAACGCGTATTATAAGGATTTTACTATAATACGTAAAGCGTATAATAAGGGGAAATCACCGCGTTAAGGCATATATAGGGAGAGGATTACGTATATATAGTAATATGCGATTAGGCATTATTAAAGAGATTCCCTAAGGAAGCTATAGTAATACGCTAGGATTTTATAGTAAAAACCCGGATAGTAATATAGGTATATAACGGGTATCTTCCCCGGCCTAAAAATAGAAGGGATAAGTAATTATTTTCTATATTATTTAATAATTAAAAACCTACTTTACCTTATACTTACCTTTGCAACCGGTAGATAGTCTATTATTAGTAGAACTATTAGCCGGCTTAACTCCCTTCTTAGGCCTTATTACGGCTAGTAGTATCCTATCCTTTCGATAACCCTTATAGTATACTAATTATATTAGTCTATTATATAATAAATAGTAGTAATTCTCTTTCCTTAATTCTAAACTAACTTTAAGAGCGCCGTAAGTTTAAAGCCCTATAGTGCTAAGAAGAGAGGAAGCATAGACTTATGCCGATCGAGTACTATATGCTAAAGGATATCTTCTAAGGAAGAAAACTCCTGCTTATATATAGCTAACTCCCGGAAGCTAATTAGTTCTTTACTAAACGACTTCTCTAGGATCTTTAGGAGGAAGTAGACGCTTAGACTAAGGAAGCTTAAGCGGTATAAAGCTTTTACGCTAACTACTCTTAATACCCTTTCGACGGATTATATCTACGAAGGTTATACGGCGAACTTCTTATTAAGTTCTTAAATAGCTAGCGGAAAGACACCTAGCTAATTTAATAGGAAATCGCTAGTTTTAACTCCTCTTTTAGAAGATAATACTAAGACGCGCTTTTCCGTCGCGTTAATAAGCTACGGTATTACCCTAATAGACGCCTATATAGGATAGAACTAGACCTTAACCCGCCGGCCGGTAGCTCTTATAGATCCGTAGAGTCTTAACCTAGCCCCGCCTTAGCGTTAAGCCTAGCCTAAGCGCTAGCTCTATAGACCGGAACGATGCCTACGCCGGTTATAATAACTAAAGATATACTCGCCCGGCTGCTAGACCGTCTATAGATAGGGATATCTTACCCTATAGGATAACCGAACGGCGCCGGCAATTATATACCGAATAAGCCTACGCCTTAGATCCGAGCTAAAGACGTTAGATTTTTTAATCCGGCTAATCTATTCGACGCCTTATTTAATACCCTCTAGGAGACCGAGAAGACTATTACATACCGAAGCGTTAAGAGATTTATCGACGCCTTCGAGAGGGTTACTATCCGCGGGACTAAGTACGCCGACGAACTAGCCGCCTTAGTCCCTAGCCTCCTTAAAGAAACCGCGATCGAATAGTACTTTAGAGACCTCTCGGAGTTAGACCGGTTATTGCTCTATACCCTAGGCCTAAGCTATAGGGCATAGTGCTAAAAGCTTAGGACTCGCTTTACTACCCGACCTAAAGTCGTAGTATAAGCGCTTTAGAAGGAATACTTTTCTATCGAGGATATTATTAGCGGTGCCGACTTTCGTAGATAGATATCACGCTTAAAGCAGAAGGCTAAAGCAGCTTTATATACCGATTAACACCTTACTATAATAGTCTATTAGCGGCTCGATACTTTACTTTAAGAATCCTTTAGACAGCCTATAAGAGCCGACGACCTTAATAATTAGGTTATAGAATACGAACGGACGATTTCCTAGCTCTAGACTAAGCTTATAGCCGGATCTTAAGGCAGGCTAGCTAATAAGCTAGCCGCGAAACCTTAATAATCCGCCGGAGGTTAGCGGCCGAACTACGGCTAACGCAATACATAGGGATCGCTACGATCTAATTCCGCGCCGCGATCTAAGTATAGTACTAAAGCAAGCGGTTAGCGTTTAAATAAGCCTAACGCTACTAACCTTAGGAAGACGCCGATACTAGCCGCATAAGTCCCTCCCGCTTTAGCAATAACGCCCGCGCTTCGACCTTAGTCTAAGCCTAAGGACCCGCTTACGACTAAACCTATAAACGGTTCTAAAGATAACCCTATCGTTATTAACCTCGCTTAGGAAATCGAAGCTAGAGCAACCGACGGCGGAGGAGCTTACCTACCTTAGCACGTTATTAACTAGATTCTTTATGCTTACGAAGACGACCTAACGCCGAGCGGCGAGCTAGAACTTATAGACGTAGATAAAAAGGACGAGCCCGACTATATTAACTTTACGACGGACGATCCCTTGCCTATAGGGCCTCGCGTTATCCCTACCTTAATCGGCGATATACTAATTATATAAGCTATACCGTTAAGGCCCGCCGACTCCTTAGATAGGCTATCCCGCTTTACGCACGCTTATATTATAGCATACGGTAAAGATAGGCCTACCGACTAATACGAAGTATACGTCGATACTAGCGCTAATCGTAGTAACGTTTATCCGGACTTCCTCGCTAACTTCGATAACTCCTTAGTCGACTTTATTAAAAAACGCCCTTTTACCGGAATCGGTAGCGCTACTACGGAGGGATAGGCTAACTTCGATATATATATCCCCGGTAAGATTAATAAAGACCTTATAGTCGGCGCTATATAAGTTAGCGCTTAGATTAACCTTAAGCAGCCGATCGGGTTACTGCTCGGCTAATCCTAAAGCATCCTATATTAGGTAAACGTTATAAACTTATTAAGCTACGTAATTATTAGAGCCTACGGCAATTTATCTATCGACGCTCGTTTAGAACGGGATAGACCTTAGGTCTATAGAACCGTCTATAGTATAGCGGATATCTACGTTCCGCCCGGTATAACCGTAAGTCTTCCGGTTGATATTAAGGACCTTCCCGCTAATAGGGACCTAATGTTTTTCCCGATAAAGATAGAGCTCGCCTATAGCATATTTTCTAAAGGCTAATCCTTAGTTATAGTAAATACTAATAGTCGTACGATAAAGATTTATAAAGGGTAACGAATTAGAACTATTATTAACCTTTATAACTAAATCTAATTTATAAACATCGGTATATATACTACGATCTTTAATTCGTCCTCGGACGGCTAATCCGCTTTAGAATCCTTTAAAGACTAGGATAACTTAGAGTTAGCCGAAGCGCTAGATATCCCCGACGGGAAACTACCCCTATAGGATAGCGGCCTTAACTAGCATCTTAAGCTCGGCATTAAGCGCGAGACTTTATTTCTAGAGATTAAGTTAAAAGACGGAGTAAAAATCTACGCTACCGACCCTAAGTTTACTAAGAAAATTAAGCAGTTAGCTAATAAATTCCCCTTACTTTAGACCGACTAAAGCACTATTAAGGTCTACCCGGATTACTATATAAAGATCCCGCTCGCCGATAATTAGCACTAAAAGAAGATCGCGTCTTATATATACCTTTTAAACTAACGGGATAGGGAATATATCGACGAGATATACGATAAGCTATACCGAAAAGGCTAAATAGAATAAGCTATAGAAGCGACCCCCTTCGCCTCCCCGGTCTTCGTCGTATAGCGGACTATTAATAGTAAGGAAAAACCCTAAATAATCGTCGACCTACGCGTGCTTAATAACGTCGCTATACCCGATAGTTACCTTATGCCGCTTTAGGCCGATATAATCTAAAAGCTTTAGGGAAAACGATTTATCTCCGCCGTTAACGCCCGATCCTTCTTCTATTAGTTCCTTATCTACCTCTACTATCGTAAACGCTTTACGATAGTTTCCTACCGAGGGCTAGAACGCCTTACGGTAGCCTTAATAGGATATAAAAACTCTCCTATATACGTCTAGCAATTTATAGACTAGATCCTTTAGGACTATATAGATTACGCGGCCGCGTATATCGACGATATTATTATCTTCTCTAATTCCGCCGAAGAGTACCTCGCCTACCTTATAGCGATCTTCTAGCTATTCGCCGACTTTAACCTCGCCCTATCCGCGCTAAAGTCTTTCCTTAGGTACCCTCCCGTATAGCTGCTTAGCTTTTAAGTCGACAGCATCGGCCTTATAAATATAGACGAGAGGGTCTACGTATTACGCTCTATCGCGTTCCTTAATACCCTATAAGCCCTTAAGAAATAGATCGGCCTAGTTAACTAGTTGCGATACTTAGTCGCTTACTTCTTATAGTATATTAAACCGCTATAGCGACGTAAGATAGACGAGCTTAAGTCCGCTTAAGACGAAGGAAAGCTACCCTTTAGGCAAGCCTAAGTCCGCTTTACCGCGAATGCTAAGTTCGATCTAACGCCGGAGGAGCTTTAGGTATTTTATAATATTACCGACGCTTTTACCGCTAATACTAAACTCTATTACTTTAACCTAAAGAGCTAGCTATTTATCTAGCTTAACGCTAGTTACGACGGTTTTAGAGTCGTGCTTTTTTATATCGCTCCTAGTATAACGTAGAACCCGGTGTAAGGCCCCCCTCGTATAAGCATTCGGCTTATTCTTTACCTTAGCCGCTAGCTTTAGGGAGGCGAGCCTTAATACTAGCCTATAGAGCTTAAAGTAGGATGCCTTATTTAAGCCTATCGTAAGCTTCGGTCTTACCTTATCTTTACGATAAAGCCGAAAATTATAGTGCTTACTAACTACGCTATTATATACGCGATTATTAAATAGTAATTACTATTTACGATTAGTATAAAGAGTAGTAACCGCTTTGTCCTTATATCCTAGTACTTTAGCTAGTTCCCGCTCGAGGTTTATTATATTCCCGGCGCTAAGAATATCTTAGCCGACTCGCTTTCTCGGCTGCTAACGATAGAGACCCCTCCCGTTAGGCCTAGCGAGCTCGATCGGATATAGGAAGACGAGGCCCCTGTTAATAGGGTTTACTTAGTTACTAAGGCCGTTATAACTCCGGCGCTCCGCTAGGAAATTAAGGCGGGATACGCAAACGATCCCCGATAGTCCTAAATCATTGATTAGCTTAGCCCCGACGGCTTTAAGGAGGGACTTACGTTCTTTATCCTCGACGGCCTCTTTTACCTTAAAGAGACCGAGGGACGGCGACGCCTCTATATCCCTAAGGCGTGCGTTAAACCGATAATCGAAGACGAATACTAGCGGAAGTTCTACGCCGGCAAGCGCTATATATAGGAGGAGCTCTCCTTTAGCTTCGTAATTAGTCGGCTCTTTCGTCGAATCGACGATTTCGTCGCGAAATACGATACTTATAAAAGGAATTAGTCGAACCGGCTTAAGCCCGCCGGCGAGCTAGTCCCTATCCGTATGCCGAGCGTCCCTTTCTATATAGTCGCTATAGATTTCGTTATAGGTTTACCTAACGTCCCCTCTAAGGGTCTTTTGTAAAAGACGCCTATAAGCGAATACTTTAATACTTTACTTACGGTTACTAATAAATTCTCTAAGATATGCCTTTTGCTTTTAGGCTATAACTAATTTACTATAAACGATTAGGTATAGACCTTATACTACGAGCTTATTCGCTATAATTAGAGGATTCTTAAGCAGATTATCTTAGACTACGACCCTAAGTTTATATCCGACTTTTAGCGTATATTATAGAAAGCCTTTAGATCTAAGCTCTTAGTCTCTATCGTATAGTACCTTTAAACCGACGGCCTCTCTAAGCGCCGGAACTAGACGGTCGAAATCGCCTTATTAATTCTTTACTACCGACTTCCCCGATAAGCGCTAGGTCGAGGCCCTCTTGCCTCTATAGTTCTCGCTTAATAACTCTTTCTCCGCCGTTATCTAGACTTCCTTAAGCGAGCTTATTACCGGCTAACGTATAGATAATAGCTTACGTTTTCTTAGCGAGTAAGCTAGCGCTAGCGACTAATAGGTTTTCTAAAAGTAGGCCTATATATCTCTCGCCTACGCTTAGGCCGCTATAAAGCGGTAATATAACGCAAAGTACCGTAAGCTTAAGTTTAAACCTAGCGATTAAGCCTAGCTTTAGCTTAGTAAAGGCTACTCTATCGCCGACGGGCGCGTCGCTAAGCTTAAGGAGCAGCGTATAAGCCCCTTCCTAATTATAAAGCGGATCGGCTACCTAATATACCGCCTCGATATAAATAACTCTATAAATATTTACCCTATAGTATCCGTAGCCTAGCTTAAGCCGGCGGATACACCCGACTCCTGCCTAAGCCTTAAACTAGACACTAATTACTAAGAAGTCGACTATATCCTTAATATACGTAAGCGTAAATACAGTCGTAGTATAGTACGCGAAGAGTTCCTTATTACTTAGAAGGGATAGCCTAGCAGTTATAATTCCTAGATTCCCGCTTAGGGCTTCGCCTAGTAGGATATTATCGACGAGTTCTATACGTAATAGGAGTAACTTACTACGAGGATTACTTAGACTAGGAAGTAGCGCGCGCCGGCCCTCGCTATATATAAGCCCCTTTAGCCTAAGGAGAAATCCTCGTAACTTATAGAGCGTCGCTTACAGACGTTTTTACCGGCTTACTATAAGCGTTACTGCGTTAACTACCGATTTTCGGCGGTTAACCGTTAGCTATTTTGCCTATTCTACGCTTTTATTTTAAATTTCTTTTTGTTTTCCCCTACCGCTACGCTTTATCGAGCTTTTTTCTCTTCGCTCGTCGTTAAACGCTCCTATCTCGCTACTTCTCCCCGCGGCCTTATATAGTCCTTTACGGTTCCTCCTATCCTTAGTAGTTGCATTCTATCCTACGACCTAGTATTTCGTGCCCTCTTTAGCGACTAAGTCGCCCGCTAGCCTCCCCGCCTTACCTTACCTAAATTTAAGCGCGCTATATAAATCTACGGTAGTAAGCCCTATCTTCTCTAATCGCTTAAGAGTACCGCTATATCTTTTATAGCGTAGAAAAACGCAAACCCTACTCTTTACTAGGATTTTATCGACGCTATTATAAAGGAAGGATATAATTGCCTATCCGGCGAGGCAGTCGATAGGCGATATTTCCCTAACCCCGACCTTCCTAAGGCCTTTACCCTTACCTTAAAGCATCCCTATTGCCTAGCTATCCCTCTTATATCTTCCTTAGACGGCCGCTCGTCTACGCTAATAGCACGCCCTATGCCTACTCGCCCCTATCGCGACCTAGCGGGGCGCTTTCTTCCCGACGCGGCTTAGCCCCCCCTACCTATAATACTTAAAGGATTTATAAGGAATATCTTTTATATAATAGACGACCTTACCGGAAACGCCCTTGGTATAGCTTAGCTTACCTTAACGCTAGCCGACGCCCTTACCGCAGCTATATCTAGAGCCCTTTCCCTAGCTAAAGCTATGGAAATCTAAGCTATCCTCCGCGTCGTTTAGCACGCTAGGGCTATTACCGCGTATATAACCGCGGCTAAAGCGGCCTTCGCCGCTTTTAGGACTCTAGCGACGCCCGCGGCCCTGCTTTTTAGACGGCACGTCTAGCGCACGCCCGGCATACTAGCCGGCGCCTTTCGTTCTTCCCCGGCCGACGCCGATAACTCGCTATATAAACGATAGGACGCGTTACTTAATAATATCTTCGCGGTTTCCTATAGTACGCTTTATCGTCGTCGCTACGACGATACGGCTTACTTTACTCTTATCGCTACGTTTACCCCGCTAATACCTCTACGCTTATAGATCGTTAAGTATAAGATCCTAACGTACGACGCTATTATATCCGCCGCTATTATCTACTTAAGTACCTTTATACTACTTTATAGGCATACCGCTATTGCTATTACTTTAGCGAGCCTTTTTACCTATACTTAGTGCTAAATCGGCGATAACCTTACTTTACCGGCATTCGCCGCTATAGCCGGGCTACTAAGCTCTTTACTTATCTACTTTAATATACCGACTATACTAATCGACGATAGCGCCCTCGCCGCTTATATCTTAGCGTCCGCCGCCTCGGTAATCCTAGCTAATAGGATAGCCGCGGTAGAATTCGCCGCTATATACTAGATATAGCTAATTGGCAATAGATTCGCCTTAGACCTATTAGTCCTTATAAGCTCCCCGCTTGTAGGCGATACGCGTGTTACTATTTATACTACGCTAGTCTTATTCCCTATTAGCCGCTATAATAACCTATAGATTGCGTACGCCGGCGAACTATCCGCCGCTAACCCGCGCGGCGTTTTTATCTATAACGCGGTAGTGCTTACCGCCCTCTCTTAGGAAGATTAAGCCGAATATTGCTTATTAAATAATCCGCGCCTTACGTATGCCTATCTACCACCGGGATATAACGCACGGTATCCTTAAGAGCATTCGCTATAGCCCCTATCGTTATTACCGGCGATAAGGTCCCTCGCGATAAGGCCCTTAGCGCCGCCGGCTCCGCCCTCGCTTAGCCGGGCTCGTCCTTTATTCGCTTAGTCTCGCCTTCTCGGCGTTTTTCCTTTCTCTTTTAGCCGTTTAATACGGCTCTTTTATCTTAGCGTTTGCTTTATTATTTTAGCTATATAATACGGCTTTATACTTGTCTTTCCGCGTCTCGCCTCGTCTATTACCGCGTCTCGCCTTATCTATCTAATCCTTTTAAGCTCTATATTCGTTTAGCGGTCGCCGCCTAATACTCGCCTTCTGCTATAGCACCCCGCCTACTTCGTATTAGCCGTCTAATACGGTTTCTCGCCTTCGTCGCCTATTGTCTTAATACGACGGTCTACCTACTTTATGCCGGTCGTCTAATACGGCCTTCGCCTTTTCCTTACGCGCTTTATTTTTACTTAACCGTTCCTACGTCTTTCGTTTATATATCTATACTCTACGCTTTATCTCCCGTCGCTTAGATTGCTTCCTATCGATCTATAAGCACTATAAGGGCGTAGTATATCTCTTTAGGGTAGGCATTTATTACGGTATAAGACCTTAATAAGTATATACCTATATAGATACGGGTTAACCTTAGACTACGCTAATATTGCCCTACTATATTTTATAGGCATTTTATAGGCATTTTACGGTTATAGCACGGTAATATTATAGTAAAATCTAGCATAGGTAAACCCCGGCATTACGCTATAACTCTACGGCTATTTCGCAATACGTATTATAAGGATTTTACTATAATACGTAAAGCGTATAATAGGGGGAAATCACTACGTTAAGGCATATATAGGGAGAGGATTACGTATATACGGTAATACGCGATTAGGTATTATTAAGGAGATTCCTTAAGGAAGCTACGGTAATACGCCGGGATTTTATAGTAAAAACCCGGATAGTAATATAGGCATATAACGGGCATCTTCCCTAGCCTAAGAATAAAAAGGATAAGTAATTATTTTCTATATTATTTAATAGTTAAAAACCTACTTTACCTTATACTTACCTTTACAACCGGTAGATAGTCCGTTACTAGTAGAACTATTAGCCGGCCTAACTCCCTTCCTAGGCCTTATTGCGGCTAGTAGTATCCTATCCTTTCGACAACCCCCGTAGTATACTAATTATATTAGTCTATTATATAATAGGAAGCTTATATAGGCTTCTAGTAGCGATATCCTTTAGCGAGGTAATAAAAGAAGGCGCTTTAGGAGTTAAAGTAAGTATTATAGTGCTAGCAATTAGCCTGCTTTAGTAAGTGCCTTTAGGGCAAGGTCTACTATATATGCCGGGTTTAAGGCATAACGGTCTAGGAGGAAGTCTATATGCGCTTTATATACTAACATCCTTCGCCGAGGTAGCGAAAGAGTATGCTACGAGACTTAAAGGGCGCTTTATAATAACGGCATTTGCTTAGAATTAGGGCATGCCGTTTAGTGCGCTTTTAATAAAGCTGCTATAGGACCTATAGCTTTATGGGTTGCGAGCAGCTTAGCGAGCTGCTGCGAGAGCTTATAGAAGAGCAGCTTAATGAGCTGCTTTAAGGGCCGAAAGAGCAGTCCGAAGAGCTACTGCGAGAGCTTAGGGCAGGCGAAGCGGGCGAAGCGGGCGAAGCAGGGAGCCGGGTTAGAAGAGGAAGTCGGCTTAGCCGGCTTAGCCGGCTTAGCCGGCTTAGCGAAGTGTGCGGCTATGGCTGCGGCTTTGCAGCAACTAGCGGACTTTAAAGAGTCGGCGGAGCAGGCATGCTTGTAAGGGCGGGAGCTACTATTATTGCTGCTAGGGAGGGCGAGGAAGGCGTCGTTAGCGAGGCTGCCGAGACTAACGAGAGCGAAGAAGGCGATAAGGAAGGCGACGTTAGTAAGGCTGCCGAGACTATCGAGACTAACGAAGGTAAGGGCGAGGGCGAGGGCGAGGGCGAGGCTAGCTTAGCCGGCTTTAGCGATAGTGCCGGCTTTAGTATCTAGCCGAGTTAAGCTCGCATCTCTTTTTGCCTTCTTTCTTTAGGCGTTTCTATATCGAAGTCTATCTCGAGATATTCTTCTTAAGGCTAGGTTAGAGGGTCGTCGTAGACCTTTAATAGCTATATCGAGAGGAGTTATCGTACGGTCGAGTTATTCGTCTTAAGGTAAATACCGCGGCGCTTAAGGAGGTTCCTTAACGCTTTTTTATAGTCTTTATATACGGTTTTCTCCGTGTCTTCCGACTATCCCTCGAAACGCAGTTAGAAGAAGCTAAGGATGCTAGTGCTATATTCGTCGCGGTCGAGTTCGTAGACTAATATAAAATATGCCGTATACGTCGTAGCGGCAAGCGGGTTCCGACTTAGCTTCTTATCGTCCTAAAGGCGAACGTCGATATGCTTCCACGCTGCCTTTACGATAGGGGTATGCCCTAGCACTTAATTAAGACGGACGACGATTTCGTCTGCCGAAAGGGGGGCTTAGGTAGCGGCGACGTTATTCGCCGTAGGGTCGGCTGCTACGGCGTTAGGAGTCGGGCTTTAAGAAGTCATCGTAATGACTAGGTTGTAGGGATCGCGATAGTCTTCGCGATATTTGTCGGCGTTGCTAACGCACTTCGTTTTTAGTGTCGTGCTTCTATCGAGGATAGCGACAACGGGGTTAATTAGAAGCTGGGAAGGAATCTTCGCAGGCGAGGCAAGCGGAGATGTCCTTATTCTTAGCACGGATAACCCTCTCTAAATGCACGGAATAGGATCGTTCGAAGGAGATCCGTAGCACGTTCGAGGATTAAATCTATCTCTTCTACCTAGCTGTCTGTAATTAACTAAGTCAACCACTAATCCTCAACCATCGACGGTGTAAAACACCCTACGAGGGAACACCTAGAGGTGGTTATCTTTATGCTTTAAACGAGCTCTCTTATCTATAACGTTACTACGTTAACGCTATTTCGAGATCTCCTAAGCTATCTATTAATCCCGTCTCGCTTCCTAAAGGAAGAAGAGTAAAGTTAACCTATAGTGCGTCCCTAACGTAGAAGACAACTTCGTAAGAGAAAATCCCTTACGCCGATAAAACACGTAAAGACTATTACGTATAATATTAATATTATAACTTTATTAAGTCCTACCCGCGTAGACAATATAAGGCGCGAGAAGCTATTAAAGATCACCCTTATCCTAGAAAACGACTATTAGTACACCTATATAGGTATTTAGGATATATAATAATAACCCGATCTCGAAAACCTAAGTAAAGCAAAGGCTACTATATACGTTATAAGGTTCCTCTATAAGTATACGTACGATAAAGATAACTAAGGCTATAAAGCCATTGCCTTCTTCTAAGAATACTTTCGAGGATAGCTTCTATTGACATAGGATAGGGTATACTAGACCTATAAACGTTCCTTACGTAAGCTCTTAAAGAGACGTAGGATCTACACCGGCCTAGACAATTAAGGCTTTAACATATAGTTCCTTAAACTATAGACTATCTTAGAACTACTATAATAGCCTATAAAAGAGTATATAAATCAGATATTTAATTAGGGCACGATCGTTATATTTATACTACCGACTATAGCCCTAAGCCCGGCCCTAGACCTAGTTCTAACCGATTAAACAACTATCCCTAGTATAACGCAATAATAATAGACTATACACCTAATAATATACTAGTTTAACTAACCGACTGTCCCTATGCCTGCCCCTATCCCCGATGTGCCTACTATAACTATTGCCCCTATTTCTTAAGCTCTTACTCCCCCTACTAATAATGCTATTATAACTATTGCCCCTTTGCCGTCCCTTAATGCTTATACTACGATCCCTTTAATCGATGTTCCGAACGTCGATATAGATATAGACCTCTAGTAGAAGTTCGTAAAGCTATAGAGGAAGGATAAGTATTATATAGGATAGCCCTATAATCTCTTCGACGATAAGGTCTATATATTTATAAGGACCTACTATAAGCTTAAGGTCTAACTAGGTTAATTCTATAACCTATTCTCTTAGATCCTAATAGATAGAGCTAAGACCTTCTATATTTACTACGTTAAATTAACTATATCGTTCTATATAACCTATAATGCTATTAAGCAATATTTTAACATAGATATTAACTATAGTTATTACTTTACGGACTAGACAATAACTATATTTAATAAGGTCCGCGTAGAGAATCCTACGATGCCGCTTTATAAGATACTATAGACTCTCTTTAATAAGCTTTAGCTATATTAGAGAGCCCTAGGAAAAGACTACGAAGGTGATATACTACTTCGTACGTCGTTTATTAACGCGTGCCGTAGTATTCCGGAGCTAGAATACGCTCTCTTTAAGCCTGCCCAGAAGGTCGAAACCGTATTTGCAGACTTACGTGCATCCATCGAGACACACCTAGCACGCAACCCGTCTAGCCAGTTCCCACAATACCTATGGGTGCGCTGGTGACAGGGGGGTTATCGGGCATTAGGTAATAAAGACAAGACCCCTCCCCCCCGCACCCCCCCCCCCCCCCTAAGCTCAGGCGGCACCCAAAGTAAAAAAAAATCAAAAAAATCAAAAGACCAAACAAACCCCCACCATCCATCACAAGCTTCCCATGATGGTCACCGACTACGACTCCGACTCGACCGAGGGAGACTACACAGAGACAAACGTGCTACTCGGCTATGCCTCCAGAGACGCAGACGAAGATGGCATTAACAAACTGGGCGGCCTTCCCGTAGGCCCCCCCAAAACAGTCCCCGCGATGTGGCGCTCTCGACGGCTAACAAAGGCACGCGCAGGACTGGCTCGAGGCCGAAAAGCCACCGTCGGCGGCCCTGGCACGATGCAAGGCCTGCGGCGACGTCATGGTATTGCTGCTGCAGCTCAACGGAGAGCTGCCCGAGCGCTTCCCCGGCCACGAGCGGCGGTTATACGTCTTTGCGTGTCGGAGGCATGCCTGTCGGCGCAAGGACGGCAGCGTTTGCGCACTGAGGGGCGTGAGGGTGTGGAAGAAGCAGGAGGAGCGGAAGCAAGGGGAGATGCGGGAGGAGGAGGAGACGACGCAAATCGTGTCTGAGGGGGAAGCGCCCCGGACCGACAACGGACCTGCTGGCGGACTACTGGGCGATGCTCTGTTTGGGGGCGCAAATGCCCTGGGCGGCGGAGAGAATCCCTTTTCGACAAGCGTGAATCCCTTCAGCTCTGCGCCGTCGGCAGCATCACCGCCCACTGCTCCCGCCTCCTCGTCCTCGTCCTCCAACGACAAGAACCCCTTTACCAGCGATCCAGCGTCCAGCAGGGAGGGCGATGCGACACCCGTGCCGGCTCTCACCAAAACCTTTGCCGAAACCCTCTCCCTGAACGCACCCCCGCCGTCACAGCCAGCCGCAGCCCCCGCGCCGGCAGCAGCAGAGCCATGGCCCGAGGCGTCGCAGCAGCCCAGGCCGTACCCGACGTCGTACCTGTCCGACGCCGACTACGAGACGCTGGACCCGACGCCGGAAAAGGTGCCCGACCAAGCGCGCCTCGAAGACGCCGAGGCCCCCGAGCCGTCGGCCCTCGACCGCGAGGCCTTTGAGTCGGCCATGGACGCCGCGTTCCAAAAGTTTGCGGACCGCCTCGCCCAGAACCCGGACCAGGTCATTCGCTACGAGTTTGCCGGCGCGCCGCTGCTCTACTCCAAGACTGACCGCGTGGGGCAGCGCCTCGGCGGCGCCGGGATTCCTGGGTGCGCAAACTGCGGAGGCCAGCGAGCTTTCGAGGTGCAGCTGACTCCCAATGCCATTGCAGAGCTCGAGGCTGGTGACCTGAGCCTCGAGGGCATGGAGTGGGGCACCATCATCGTCGGTGTCTGCGGGCTCGACTGCGTGCCTAGACATACCGCACAGGGCGACGCTGGGTACCTCGAGGAATGGGTCGGTGTGCAGTGGGAGGAGCTGAGCAAGCAGAAGTGATTGATTACTGGCCAGCGTGAGAAGATGGAAACCACGAGGCATGACTTATATCAAGAGACTGCAGTTCAAGGCCACTTATTGGATCTTTGGTGCCTCATTTCTTTCCTCCTCTCTTTATACCCCCCGCCCCTCTCTCTTTCCTTCCAATGACATGTCCTATATAACGCCAAACGTGAATCATCCTTCGTCTCCCCACCGCACCACCATGCTAGCAGTCATTTCGCGTCATGGTTCGCCATGAATACCATCCACGGGGCCAGACCAATGCCCTCCCATTCGCACGTCCAGAGCTCAGGCGATCGTCTCCCAGGATCTCCGAATGACCCTCGCAAACTGGTCGACGTTGACGTCCTCGCGAATCTCCGCCTTCTGAGCCTCGTTATCCGGATTCGAAGGGATCTTGATGCTGCCGTCGCCGTCGACGTCCCAGCCACAGACGTCCATGACGAACTTCTTGGTCGCATCCTCGCTCAGGCCAAGCCATGATTCCAAGTGGCTGACATTGATCTCCCTAAAAGCGTGGGAGACCAGAAGGGCGATGCGGTGCCGGATCATGTCCTCGAAGCCCGAGATGTCGGCGACGAGGTCGGCGCAGAGATCGTCGCCGTCGACGTTTGCCCAGAACTGGGTGTACTGCGCGCCCTCGAGCTGTGAGTTGAGCGCGCGCAGCTTGGTCAGGGCCTCGTGCAGCTCGCCCGTCGCGGCGACCGAGGGGTTGATGAGGTGGAGCGCGAGGGAGAATTGTGCCGAGGGAAACTGCGTCATGGCCTTGACGAGGACATTGGTGACGACCTCATCCTTGATCCGGTCCGGGTTGAGCTGATAGCTGTGGCGGGTCAGTTTGATGCGCCGGCTTGATGCGACAGGCAACGATATGAGAGAGTGAGGCTGATCAAATAGAGCTGTAGCTGACTTCACATGAGAGAATGGGCTGATAAGACCCGTCGCAATCAGGTAATAGAAACGTTTACGTCTAATCATCACAGTAGGGCAAGAAAAAGAGACTAATTGTTATGCAGCGGAGTCACTACTCACAGCTTCAGCAGTGTCCGGTTGGCACTGCAGTCGCAATACTTTTGTTCGCATTGCTCCGTCAGGTACGTCTCGAGCGAGCCGACGGCCTCTGGGTTGTACCGCTCGAGTCCGTTGATGATGCTGGTGATGTACTCGGGCCGCTCGGGGGGGTCTTCGCCGTTCATCTTGACGGGCTTCGGGAGAGGGTGTTGAACGGGAGGGGGAAGAAGTGAAGTCGGTCGAAGAGACCGACAGGCTCGCGATGGTGGGGCAAGAAGTTTTCAATTGTGTGAAGCACGTCGCTTGTGGAAGGGCGGAGCCAGTTGTTCCGTGCCGATACCGAGCTGAAAGGACGATCACGTGGTGTCGCGTTACAGCGTCATCGAGCCATCGCGGCAAGCTGCCTATCTGCATCGATGCCCAGAAATACCTACGGAGCCATTTCTGGGCCTCGATGAAAAGCTGTAAGTGCAGACTCTGCGAACGCTTCATTCGATCTGTCATTTGTTCACTCGGTCCGTCGGAAGAGGCTTTACTGACGCCATGTCAGCTTCACCGTAAAATGCCCAGCCCACTCAAGAAGATAAAGCTCAACAATGGAAACAAATCGGCGGCAACGCAGTCCAAAGGGCTCGAGTACTTCTTTGCCAGGCAAAAGGACAAAAGCTCGGCCGTGAAAGAGGGCCCGAGCGAAGCTGCGTCGGAGCTCACAGACGAGGAGCTGGCCCGCAAGCTTCAGGCAGAATGGGACCAGGAGGCAGCGAATCACGCCAAAAGCGAAGAAGCCGACCTTGAAGGTGAAGTCGAGGATGCCAAACCAGAGCCTAAAAGTCAATCGGCCTCCTCAAAGGTCGAGGTGAAACCCTCACCAGCAGAGGCTGTCAACTCAAAGAACCCAGAAACCCCCGCCGGGACGTACAAATCTACACTGAGCCTCCAGTCTATAGGCACGCCTGAGGACGAAGTCAACTCGTTTATTCCACTGGAAGAATCGCCTCTCACGTTTGAACCGTCGAAATATGTATCACAACTGCGGGAGCATTGGGCGTCGGAGGGCGGCAATGCCTCTTATGCACTTCTCACAAAGTGCTTTGTTCTTGTCAGCGCGACGACGAGTCGTATAAAAATCGTGGACACTCTAGTAAACTGTCTGCGAGTCTTGATTGAGGGAGACTTCTCCAGTCTGCTGCCAGCGGTGAGCTCGACCTCGCTGCCTCTTTGTGTTGGTTCTAACCTGGGCAGGTATGGCTGGCAACAAACTCCATATCTCCGCCATACATCTCGATGGAATTGGGGCTGGGCGGCTCGGCCATCTCCAAGGCTTTGAGGCAGGTCTGTGGCCTGGATAACCGCGCACTCAAAGCCATCTACGACAAACATGGCGATGCGGGAGACGTGGCCTTTGAGGCAAAGAAGAAGCAGAGCTTTACCCTGAGGAAGCCCAAACCACTGACCATCAAGGGAGTCTATCAGTCTCTCGTCAAGATTGCAACAAGCCAGGGTCAAGGCAGTAATGAAGTCAAGCAGCGGATTGTGGATCGACTGCTGCAAGATGCAAGAGGTGGAGAAGAGAGCCGCTTCATCGTGCGGACTCTTTGTCAACATGTTAGTGTTCTCCATCCCCATCATCCACATTGCTCACTCACATTCTTGAAGCTCAGGATAGGCGCTGTGAAGACGACGATGCTCATCGCCCTGTCTCGAGCTTTCTTGCTCTCCCGTCCGCCAACCGCGGACTATCCGCTCAAGTCTGTTTCGGAACTAAGCAATTTGAGAAAGGATGAATTGGCCGAAGTCTGGGGCAAGGCTGAGGAAATTGTAAAGGCTTGTTTTGCACGGCGGCCAAACTACAATGACCTCATACCGGTTCTTCTCGAGACGGGCGTGACGGATGAGCTTTTGGCTCGCTGTGACTTGACTCTGCATATTCCTCTTCGACCCATGCTAGGAAGCATCACGCGAGATCTGGCCGAGATGCTGACGAAGCTGCAAGGACGAGACTTTGCCTGCGAGTTCAAGTACGATGGGCAGAGAGCGCAGATACACTGCGATGAGCAGGGCAAAGTGTCAATATTCTCCCGACATCTGGAGCTCATGACCGACAAGTATCCCGATATTGTCGAGTTGGTTCCCAGAATCCGAGGAGAAGGTGTCAGTAGCTTCATCATGGAGGGAGAAGTCGTCGCTGTCGACCGAGAGACGGGCGCGCTTAAAAACTTCCAGGCGTTGACGAACCGTGCACGCAAGGACGTCGCCATCGATGCCATCAAGATCGACGTCTGTCTCTTCTCGTTTGACCTCATGTATCTCAATGGACAGCCTCTCCTGAACCGGCCATTCAGGGAGCGGAGAGAGCTCCTGCGGTCGCTGTTTGTTGAAATCCCTCACCACTTCGCTTGGGTCAAGAGCCTCGACGCCACGTCAGCAGACTCGGAGACTGTTCTCGAGTTCTTCAAATCTGCCACTGACAGCAAATGCGAAGGCCTCATGGTCAAGATTCTCGACAATCTGCCTGCAGTACCGTATCTCTGCGACGTGGAGGACGCGGCGCCCGCCGATGCCGAGAAGTTGTCAACGCCAAAGTCCAAGTCGAAATCCAAGCAAAAGTCCAAAGCTGGAGGCACAGCCGACACCGACGACAAGAAGCCCAAGTCTCGCAGGAAGCCGCTGCTGGCCACGTACGAACCGGACAAACGGCTTGACTCCTGGCTCAAAGTCAAGAAGGATTACAACTCCAGCTTCGATACACTGGATCTCATCCCTGTGGCTGGATGGCATGGGCAGGGACGCAAGGCAAAGTGGTGGTCGCCCATTCTCCTCGCGGTACGCAACGAAGAGAGCGGGAGTCTCGAGGCCATCTGCAAGTGCATGTCCGGCTTCACGGACGTGTTCTACAAGGCAAACAAGGCTTTCTACGACGATGGCGCGGAGAGCGGCGATCTGAAGAACACACACGTACAGAAGCCCAGCTTCGTTGAGTATTCTGGACCGAGGCCGAGCGTGTGGTTCGAGCCGCAAGAGGTCTGGGAAATGGCATTTGCAGACATGACCTTGAGCCCGACGTACACGGCGGCGATAGGACTCGTGAGCGACGAGCGAGGTCTAAGCTTGAGATTTCCCCGCTTCCTGAAGAAGCGAGAGGACAAGAGCATCGAGGAGGCCAGTACCAGCGAATTCTTGGCGGGGCTCTGGAGGAAGCAAGAAGCCAAGGCTTTGACGGAAAAGGACACCAAGGGAGAGCCCGTGGAAGAGGATGGCGACGATCAGGACCACGAGTAGTAGCTTGTATGGTAGTGGGGGAACGCAACGCATCAGAGATACATGCCCAGACGCGTTGGATACCTTGGAGGCGAAAAGAGATATTCATTTGCCCGCATTGAGCTTTTGTGCGATCAAACTGAAGACGGCGACGGATCCCATGAAGAGCACGGCATTGTAGAACTGGAAGACATTAGCACAGTGAGACACCCCGTAGATGGAGGAGCACTCGCGGCCTTTCTGGAGACGGCTCTCTCCTCGTCGTCAGTCCTGGCTTCGATGAAGAGCCTGCGAAGGTTTGGAAAGTTGGCCTGTTGAAGGGTGTGAGTTTGAGGGGGTTCAAGCAAGCAGCCAGGCTTTGGGAGGGTTACCATGGCTGGGTTCGGCTCAACCAAGGTGAGCTCGATGGAAGTTGAGCTGGCTGTTTCTAGAAAAAGATACGTATGTATGTACGAGTTACGAGTCACAAACAGGAAGCTGTTAACAGGCCCCGCCACCGCCCACCGGGCGCACCCGTGGCGTGTAAGGATGTACTAACTTGTACTACCCGTTTACTCCGAGATACGGACGGTTAGCTGCCTCGAGCGTTTCTTCTTCCTTGGCTTCATCCTTCAACCCCCACAACCCAACCCCACTACCAAATCAACCGCTTCGAACCCAACCCGCCCCTGTGCCAAGCGACGCGACGCACGCGAGACCCGACGCGGCTCAGCATTCGAGGCGCGACAAAGGCCATCGGGCTCTTGTTTGCTGCAGTCGAGTCGACTACCGGCCTCCCCGTCGCCGTCACCGGGCATCTCCACGCCCCCGAGCCGCTCGATGGCGGTGAATCGTATCCGCGGCGCCTTTGCCGCGCCGCGCAAGGGCGAGACATTTGAGCTGCGGGCGGGCCTGGTCTCTCAGTATGCCTACGAGCGCAAGGAGTCGATCCAAAAGACAATCATGGCCATGACGCTCGGCAAGGACGTCTCGGCCCTGTTCCCCGACGTCCTCAAGAACATTGCCACGGGCGACCTGGACCAGAAGAAGCTCGTCTATCTATACCTCATGTGCGTCCCAATCTCTCGGCCTCTAAATGTGAGAAGCAGGTTCCGGCTGGATGACGCTGACACGCCAAGACAGGAACTACGCCAAGTCGCACCCCGACCTCTGCATCCTCGCCGTCAACACCTTTGTGCAAGACTCAGAAGACCCGAACCCCCTGATACGAGCCCTGGCCATCCGCACCATGGGCTGCATCCGGGTCGACAAGATGGTCGACTACATGGAGGAGCCGCTACGCAAGACACTGCGGGACGAGTCGCCCTACGTTCGCAAGACGGCGGCCATCTGCGTCGCCAAGCTCTTTGACCTGAACCCCTCCATGTGCATAGAAAACGGCTTCCTCGAGTCCCTGCAGGAGCTGATTGGCGATCCGAACCCCATGGTGGTCGCCAATTCGGTCCAGGCCTTGGCCGAAATCACCGAGACGGCCCCCGAGACGAGAGCACTCGTCATCACCTCGCCCACCCTCAAGAAGCTCCTCATGGCTCTCAACGAGTGCACAGAGTGGGGACGCATCACTATCTTGAGCACCCTGGCCGACTACCGGTCGGTCGACGAGAAGGAGGCCGAGCACATTTGCGAGCGGGTTGTACCGCAGTTTCAACACGTCAACCCCAGCGTCGTCCTGGCCGCCATCAAGGCCGTCTTCATTCACATGAGGGCCGTCAATCCAGAGATGGTCAGGTCACTTCTCAAGAAGATGGCCCCTCCCCTCGGTGCGTCGACAGCCATACACGTCCTGCACACTCATCGCGCGTTTGCTGACGATGTAGCCAGTCACCCTTGTCGCCTCTGCCCCCGAGGTGCAGTACGTAGCCCTGCGAAACATCGACCTCTTGCTCCAGGCAAAGCCGGACATCCTCAGCAAGGAGCTACGCGTCTTTTTCTGCAAGTACAACGACCCGCCGTACGTGAAGCTCCAGAAGCTTGAAATCATGGTCCGGATAGCAAACGAAAAGAACTTTGAGCAGCTGCTTGCCGAGCTGAAAGAATACGCCCTCGAGGTGGACATGGACTTTGTGCGAAGGGCAGTCAAGGCCATCGGACAGGTGGCAATCAAGATCGAGAACGCAAGCGCCAGGTGCGTTCTTGCGCTCGAGGAGCTCATATCGACAAAGGTCAACTACGTGGTCCAGGAGGTCGTCGTCGTCATCAAGGATATTCTGCGAAAGTATCCCGGCTACGAGGGCGTCATACCGACCCTGTGCAAGCATATCGACGAACTGGACGAGCCAGACGCCCGCGGCTCCCTCATCTGGATTGTGGGCGAGTATGCCGAGAAGATAAACAATGCCGACCAGATCCTTGAGAGCTTCGTCGAGGGTTTCATGGAAGAGTTTACCCAGGTACTTCGAACGAACCCCTGACCAGCGCTGCGTCTGCCACTCGTCTTCCCGCCCGTCTCGTGTGCTGACAGGAAGCCAGACGCAACTCCAGATATTGACGGCCGTTGTCAAGCTATTCTTGAAAAAGCCGGGCAACACGCAGGGCCTTGTTCAAAAGGTGCTGCAGTTCGCCACGGCCGAAAACGACAACCCAGACATCCGCGACCGAGCATATGTCTATTGGCGGCTCCTCTCGGGCGACCTGGACGTGGCCAAGGCGAGTTGAGGCATCTGATGAACAGCCAGCGGACGAGAGCAAGTGCTGACGGGTTCCTAGAACATCATCCTATCCCAGAAGCCCACCATCTCCACCACCATGACTAGCCTGCCGCCTGCGCTGCTAGAACAGCTGCTGGCCGAACTATCGACACTGGCGTCGGTCTATCACAAGCCCCCGGAGTCCTTTGTCGGCAAGGGCCGCTACGGAGCCGACGAGATCCAGCAGGCGGCCATCATGGAGCAACGGCAGAACGCGGCGGAAAATCCCATCGCGGCGTCCGTGGTGGTCGGGGCGAGTGCCAACGGCACCAGCAGCGGGACTCCGCAGAGCAACGTGGAGAACCTCCTGGACATTGACTTTGACGGGGCCGCACCGGCATCGCACGAGCAACAGAGCGCGACGCCGGACCGCGTGGCCAGTCCGTCGAGCGGGGCTGCGTCGGGGGGCATGGCTGACATGATGAGCATGTTCGACGCGCCGCCCCCGGCAAGCGGCGGCGGCGGACCGGCAACGAGCGGAGGGAGCGGGATGAACGACCTCATGGGCGGCTTCGACGGGCTGAGCTTTGGCGGGACGCAGGCCAACCAGCCGCTGCCGGCGGCGATGCAACTGCAGAATGCGCAGGAGAGCGGCGGCGCGCAGGCACCGAAAAAGGACAGCGACGACTTGCTGGGTCTGCTGTAAAGAGCGTTTGCATTGTTCAGGCTGTTGTTGGCTGGGCTAGGAGGGCATATAGGGGGTGGTGTTTTCGAGTGAATGGGCCACGAGGCTACGTCGAATCAAGACAGTTGCACACGATGAAGTCTGTGTGATTTGATCAGGGCGGCGCTCTGAGGCATCGGTCGATCTGGCTCGGGCGTGCATGGCGCTGTCCTTCAATCACGCTTGAAGCAATCCTAGCCTTGAGGCGTCGTTTTCCGCATGCTTGCTTGCCTTTGCTTAGAAGGCCGTGTCGTCTTGCGTCGTCGATGCCCGTCAACAACGGACCCGACCCTGGTGCGCCCATCCCTTTGCAGTCTGACGAGAAAAGCAGGTAGATATATACACCATCAGAGGCAGAGGGAGAAGGTCACGCCCTGGTCCCCTCGACGTGGCCATCGACGGTGCCGGCCAGGTCCGGGGCGGCGGCGGCCTTGTCGCGCTCCCACTCGTCCGGGGTGCGGCACTTTGCGGTCCAGGCGTGGATGGCGGCGATTTCGTCCTTGAGGGCGGCGTTGACGCGGCGGTGGCGCTTGAGGGAGCTGAGGCCGTGGAACTGGGGTGAGACGATGAGGACGGTGAAGGCTTGGCCGCATCCGCCTGTTTGTCGTGTGCCCGGGGGGACGGAGAGTGAGGGGAGGGAAGAGAGAGAATGATGGAGCATTTTATATCGTCAAAGATTGGTTGACGTTCTTGTCTGCTCCCAGTCCTGGGTATGGATTGTCCGGATATAAAATATAAACCATCCACACCCACTCTCTCTCTCTCTCTCACCCTCGTGCTCTCACTCATCCACCCCCATCAGGCATCGCCAGTCAGCAAGCGGAACAGAAAAGGCCGACATGGCAAAAGAGGGAGCGTCTTGAACTCACCAGACATGTCCGTCACCTCGACGTGGACGGCCCCGAGGCGCTCCGTGATGGTCTCGCGCAGGCGGGCATCCGTGATGGCGACGTCGGCCATGCTGCGTCTGCCGCGAATCCGAGGTGGGCCGTGTATCTCGCGATCCCTCCTCCGCTGCCGTATATCTGGGCAGTGTGTTGTTGGCGTTGTTCTTTTCTCGGAATTCTAGTTTTTGCAGTGGGCGTGACACGTCGAGGAGATGCGATTGATTAGATGACGTGTACGAAGTACGAAGTACTACTAGCTACTGATCCACGACGCGGAGCGGCGCCTGACAAAAAAAATGTCAGACGCGGCGAGAGACTTGCTCCACTCAATTTTAGTGCGGGGCTCCTCTTGTACTGTCTTACATCCTTGTCGGCGTATTCGCACTTTATCGCCCTCGTCGCACTCATCAATCGCCCTCGTAACACTTATTAATCGCACTTAGTAGAGCTCTCGCGATGCCTCCCTCGTCTAAAAAAGACCTTTATTAAGGCCATTAAGCCTAATAACCGAACGAATGCCTCGAAAGTGCCTAGCCGTACCGAACGAATGCCTCGAAAGCGCCTTAGAAATCTGACATAGGCGATATGTAAGTTTTGTCAGGCGCCGCGCCGCCTGACGAATTTTACATATCGCCAGGGCAGAATTCGATAGAATTTGTCAATTTTCTTAGCAACTTTCCCTAATTAGGGACCCTTACTAGCTCGATACATTATAAGCAGGGGTAGACATGCAGCTATGGAAGGAGGAGTACGTCTCCTTGCATTTAGGCCAAAAATTACGACTAAACGGGGGACGAATACTCTTCTAGCCGGAACGCATGTCTAAGGTCGGTGGGTGGATGCTTAGCTCATGGCCGTGGCGCCTATGAGCTCATCGCAGTGGGGGGGTTGCGCTAACGCCCCTGTACCCCTGCTCCGGGAAAAGAGGACAAGGCAGGTGCGGAATTCACGTGAACAATTGACTGAAAAGCTTGCGTTTCCTCCTTTCAGACATTGTGAGAGTCATGAGGCCATCTCGACTTTGCCTCTGGCCTCATTCTTTCTCGCTCACCGCCCCCGTCACCCGGCTTCGCCCCTCGCAGGCACTCCGCTCGCCACTTCGAAAGCCTTCACCTCCTTCACCTCTCGCCAGGCCCGCGCCTCGCAACCACTGCAGCACCCCGATCCAGAGACGCAGCTCCTCCACGGCTCCGACTCGATCCCATTCGCCGCCCACCATGGCCACGACCGGCGCATCGACACCAGGAGCCTGGGGAGCCTGGCAGGTTCAGCCGTCCGAGTTTACCCAGCTGGTGGCCGATTCGATGAGGAAGCTGTACGATGCCCTTTCTCTCCACTCCAGCCCTCCAAGTCGTGGCAGCTGTACTCATCCCTGCCATCTAGGTATCCCGAAGAGCTCGCCGATCGAGCGTGGGACAATGTCGGCCTCTTGGTCGGCAACGAAGAGACCAAAGAAAAGAAGCCCAAGGTGCTGGTGACGAATGACTTGACCTTTCAAGTCGCAACCGACGCCATCAGCCAGGGAGCCAGCGTCATTGTCAGCTATCGTGCGTACAAGAGCCTTCTTGCCTGCAGCCGCTGCGTCTGCTCTACCGCATCTTATGCTGACTTGTCCCCAAGACCCCTTCATATTCTCCGGCCTCAAGTCCATTACCCACAGGGACCCCCAGCAAGCCACCCTCCTCCGCCTGGCCAACGCCGGCATCGCCGTCTACTGCCCGCACACGGCCGTTGATGCCGCCCCCGCCGGCCTCAACACGTGGCTCGCCGACATCGTGTCCGGGCCTCACCGCTCTACCCGCTCCGTCGCCATCCCCTGCGTCCCCGCCGCCAAAGTCCCCGACTCGCACTCACCCGCTGGTTACGGCGCCATCGGCCACTTTGACCAGGCCGTGCCTCTGCCCGAGATCCTCCGCCGCCTCGCAAAGGGTCTCGGCGGCCTGCGCCACGTCATGGTCGCCCGCCCCGTTGGCGCCGACGTGCGCGCCACGACGGTCCGGAGCTTTGCTGTTTGCGCCGGCAGTGGCTATGACGTGCTCAAGGGCGCCGATGTGGACCTACTCGTCACGGGCGAGACGAGCCATCACTCGGCGCTGAGGGCCATTCAGCAGGGCAGGACGCTTGTCCAGGTCTTCCACAGCAATTCTGAGAGGGCCTATCTCAACGAGGTACTGCGGCCCCGCTTGCAGGAGCTGCTGAGAGAGACCGTGCCAGCGGCCGAGGTGGTATTGAGCGAGCACGATCAGGATCCATTTACAATCGTGGACGTGGGCGAGTTGGAGTGAGGGAGCGCCCAAGGACTTGGGCGAGGCGCTTGGCATGTCGGCCCCAGTATAGAATAGCGGGAGATTCAAGGGGTGCGCGCGACGAATTCGGCGCCTCGAGAGGGTCATCGGCTTTCGTTTCTACCGTCTTCTCTCTCCGAAGGACACGCGCGCTGCCTTCACCGATTTGCGCCCCTCGACGTTTTCTGCGACGCCGGCTGGCTCGTCGTGGGCCCGAACACGGCATCTCCCTCGTCGATGCAAGCCTGAACATCCTCGCCGCCCACGCCCCTATCCCTCCACGACACCAGCAACCTCCGCGGTAGCTCCCACTGTCTCCTCGCCTCGTCCGTCTTGCCCTGCTGCGCCAGGTCACGCAGTCGCTGCGGTGTTGCGAGCGCCTCGACCGCGAGCCGCCTCGTCTTGCGCCTCCGTGCCTGTGCATCCCGCGCTCTTCCCTCGTCCGAGTCGGGTGGCGGCACCGTCTCGCGCGTCGCTTGCCGGATCGACGACGCTTGGCTGTAGATTTGCGCAATTGCGGGGTCGAGGGTCGATGCCAGGGGTTTTAGGGGGTCCATGTTGGCACGCATCTGGGAGGGGGCTGCGTTAGCCTACTCCTGCTTGGGGGCTCTCTGCGATTGATTGGGGCCGTAGAGACATGGAAGCTCGGAAGCAACAGTCAAGAGTTGCAGGCAAGCAGCGACGCACCTTTCGTATCGTCTCCGTCGCGGTAATGAGTTTACTGTAGTTGTCGTACACGAGGGCCTTTTTCTCGGCATCTAGCGCCCTGACCTCGCCCAGGACCCGTGTGTATAGCCGCAGTAGATCCTCGAGGCTGCTACGCGCCACCAGCTCCTCAACGTAGGCAGCGGCATCGAAGTCCGGGGCGTCGAGTTCGCTAGAAGGCACCTCGGAGTCGGGGACCTCGATTCGCGGCAAGGCGGGCGGCGGCGGGGAGCGCAGCTTGTAGTACTCGCGGAGGGCGGCGCGGTTGGAGCGGCGAGGAGGGCCCTCAGCGGCGGCGGCGGCGGGCTGCGACTGGGGAGACTGCTGGCGCTGCGGCGACGACGGGTAGGCCTTTTCGACGGGGGAAGCGATGCCGGAGCGGGTGAGGTCGAGGGACGGACGGGTGGGCGGCGGCGAGGTGGGCGTGCTGGAGGGGAGGCGGCGGAGGAGCGGGGGTTCTCGAGGGGAGGCGATTGTTGACATTGCTTTGGTCGGAGGAGGAGGCTTGCCGTCGATGCCCAAGTGAGGGCGACGGAATGCTGGACTTGGGGGAACCCGGGAGGAGCTGGTCGAGGGGGTCTGATGCTGCTTGACGTGGCGGAAAGGCGAGGCCGATGACGATGTCGCCAAAAAGCATCGTAGATGTACATTGGTACTACAGTAAACCTAGTCTATAACGATCACGTGAGGTTACGATATTCGGGTTGTACCGATAAGATTGCGTGCATCGGCCTATAATTAGTAGGAAATTTCGTTATCCCTAATAATAGCGATATCGTTCCGTATCTACTAATAAACCTTATTTTCCTACTAAAGTATCGGTATAGGTACGTACCGCCTCTTTTTTAGTAAGCTACCTTAGGGCATATATTTGCAAAATCTTTACCTTCTATTATAATTCTATAGTTAATTTAATTAAGCTTATACGTATTAGAAAATATGCCTAAGGTATTAAATATACGTCGTTAGGGAATTTCCTAAGCTTAGCGGAAGTAAATCTATTAAAAGTCGTGTAAAAACGCGCTTTAAAGGCATTCCGATATTATTCGGTAGGTAGAATAATAGTATAGAAGAAAATTCTCTTAATCGACGATTTTAAAGACTCTTAGCGCTAAATACGCCTACGTTAATAAGGCGAGGAGCTCCTAGGTGCTTAAAAGAAGGGCTATAGAGTATCCTCTACTTAAAAATGCCTTTAACGAGGCCGTCTAGCGATTTAATAATACTAAGCACTTAGTTAACGGCGATATTATCGTCTCGCTAGCTAAGAAGCTATAGGCAACGATGCCTAACTTCCGAAGGTAGCTTAAGCTAAGCTTCTTAAAGGGCTAGCTTAACGGCTTTAAGAAGAGGCATTACCTTAAGCGCTACCGATAGCACGGCGAGAGTAAGTCTACTAACTAATATAACTTTAGCGAAGGCCTCGCTAAGTCTTAAAGGATCTACGCCGAGTATAAGTCGAAAGATATCTATAACGCGGACGAGACTAGCCTCTTTTAAAAGGCTACGCCTATATACACACACTTGCCTTAGGACTGTAAAAAGGCTTAAAGGGCAAGAAAGACCGTATTACGCTTTTGCCTTACTATAACGCTACCGGTAAATATCGGCTATAGCTTTAGGTTATTAGTATAATAGTAAACCCTCGTGCCTTTAGCCGCGCTAACTATAAGATCGCCGCGATACTATTTTACTATCGTAATAATAAGACGGCTTAAATAACTATAGTTATCTTTACCGCCTAGCTAAAGTAGTTTAATGCCTAAATAGCTAGCCGTAAGGTGCTACTCTTACTTAATAACTTTAGTGCCTACGAATATGCCGTCCGTAATGCTAAAGCCGAAGGCTAGCTTTAAAACACATGCTATTACTTCCTCCCGCCGAACTTAACCGCGTTATTTTAGCCGATAGATTAAGGGATTATTAATAACCTTAAGGTATACTATAAGAAGCTATAGCTCGAGTTCTTCTACTATCTTACGTTTTAAAGTCGCGACCTAATACACGATATAATAATACTCTACGCTATAAAGTAGTCGATAGAGTTATAAGGCGCTATTAAAAATAAAACGATCGCTAACTACTAGACTATATTATAGCTCTTTAGCACGCGCTTTAAGCTATAACCGCGCCTAAAGAACTAAGACAAGTCCCGTTAAGCTTTGCTTAAGAATCTATAGCGCGCGCGTATATAATCGGCGATAGGGATTAATAATCTTATTAACGCCGATTCGGAGGAATTCTAAAGCTTTATAGACCCTAAGAGCGAACGTATTAAATCTTAGGAAATAGAAGACGAGATTCTCGCCTTTATCGCGAAGACCTTTATAGAGCTTAGTATCTCTCCCGACGACGATTTCGGCAACGATAGCGATTAACCTAAGCCTACGCTAATAATAGTAGCATAAGCGTTAGAGTTAATCGCTAGATTAATTGCCTTTCTAAAGTTACGGCCGCGTTCTTACTAAGAATGCCTTTATATCCTTAAGCGAGAGCAAAGGCAAATTTAGGCGGATTAGTAAGCGGCGCGAAATGCGGTAAAATCATAATAATCTATCGAGAAGTATCTTTTAGCTAGTTTAGCGGGGGAAAACGCGTAGAGGTACTTCGAGCCTAGTTCCCTAAATATACCGATGTCTTGACTATAGCGATTAAAAAGGTGTGACGGCGAGTATCGTTATAGACCAGGTTTACTATAGCAGCACGCCGCTGTACCTAGACGGGCGGAAAATCTCCCCACCCGGCCTCACCTCGCCATCTCCACTTCCGCGGGAATCTCTCGGCCTCCTTCACCGCCTCTTCACCTCCCAGCTTCTCCCGACGCTGTCAACACCAGGCAGGGAGAGGGGGTCCAGGGGGGAGGTTATACAAGGCGCAGAAGCAAAAAAAAAAACACACAATGGACCTCATCCCCCAGCTCCGGGCCTCGCTGCTCGCAATCTCGCTGCCCGCGCCCTCGACCGCCTTCCTCACCACCCTCGTCGCCTCGCGCTCGCCGCCGCCGCCGCTGCCGTCGCTCATCGCCACCGCAAAGGCGCGCCTGCTGGCCTGCGACCTCGCCGCGCCGGCGGCCCTGCTCGACGCCGCCATGCTCCCCGCCCTGCCCGCCGCCGCCATGGCCGCCGACGCGAGCAGCGCGCGGCTGTCGCGCGACGTGCATGTCCAGGTCCTCGACGTGGAGAACCTCAGTGTCTCGCGCTGGGACCAGATCGAGGAGCTCGAGGCCGTGGCTCGCGGCGAGCGCACCCGAGGGCGCCAGGTCGTTCGCGTCGCCGCGGGTGCCGACGATGACGCTGCTGTGGCCCCCGACAATGACGGCCCGCGGTCCCGGCGCGACGCCGTCGCCGCCGTCGCCGGTCCAAGCGCGACCCACCGCCTCGTCCTGCAAGACTGCCGGGGAAACCGCGTCTACGCCGTCGAGCTCCGCCGCATCGACCGCATCGGCATCGGCAAGACAAACATTGGCGAGAAGATGCTCCTCCGCGCCGGCACCGTCGTCGCCCGCGGCACCGTCCTGCTCACCCCGGAGACGTGCCTGCCCCTTGGCGGCAGGATAGAGGCCTGGCACGAAGCCTGGGCCGAGAGTCGTCTGCAGCGGCTCAAGGATGTCGTAGGCGGTCGTCATACGCGGTGAAGGTGTGAAATGCACCGTGCCGCGGACCGATATGGCTCACGATACCCTTCTCAAGTTTCCCGTCTGCTCAAGAAGTGATACCCGACTTGCCTGTTTTCCTTTGGTTTATTTTATATTGCGTTTCCTCTATAACGGACGAGGCAACATGTATGGACATGGACAGACCCTCCACCATCTAAGAGACAGTCTCCGTCGCCACCCGCAGCGCTTCCCATCCTGCCTTTTCCCAAGGGGCGAGGAGCGCCGCCTTTTGCGCGTCAGCCGCCATCCCCGTCCCGGCGTGTGCATGCGCAATCTGCTTCGCCTCGAGGGCCCCCCTCGGCGGCAGCCCGCGGGCGGCAACCTTGAGCGCCATCTGGGCCGCGTGACCGTCGCCCGTCGCCTCGGCCAGCGAGCTCCAGCCGTGAGGCAGATGGGGATGGAGCATGATGTTCTCCTGCACCTGCGCCAACACGTCCTGCTCCGTGCGCCCCCCGCCCATGCCAGCAATGGCTCGGAGCACGGCACCCATCTGCCACTGCTCCGCCACCGTCACCTTGTCGCTCGCCCGCAGCCCGTGCAGCTCCTCCACCACCGCCTCCAGGCTCCCCTCGTCCTGGTCTAGAAGCGCCACGACGCCCAGCAGCAGCACGCTCTGCACATGCCCCGGGTGCTTCTCAATGACCCCGTACAGAGTTGCCCGTGCTCTCTCTCTCGACGCCTCCGACCCTTGCGCCCACAGCACCTGCGCCAAGAGACAGGCTGCGTCTGGGTTGTCACCCGACTCCTCGAGCGCCGCCTCAAACCGCCTCTCTGCCTCGGCAAACTCGTCGAGGTGGTATTGGCCCAGCCCCACCGTCAGGTGCGCCGAGAGCCTGGCCTTCTTCCTCTGCTCGCTCGTCAGCTCGCCCTCGCTCTCTTCGCCGCTCAGCCCCAGGGCCATCTCGCCACACTCGACAGCCTGCTCGTACGAGCCCGCCGAGAGATACGCCCTGGCCAGGTCGGTTTTGGCAAGCGTGAACCTCGAGAGGCTATCCGCCGACTCCGTCGTCTCGTAGTCGGCCTCGATGACGCTGCAGATCTTTTCCAGAGTCTGCAAGGCGCGCGACCTGTCGTGGGTTCGCTCCTGGAACAGCGTCGACAGGTGTGCAAAGACGAGATCCTGGGGTCGCAGACTTTGCACCTGGCCCAGTGCGAAGAGCGGCTGAATCAGTGACACCGCCGTCATGCCCGGCGGGGCGCTCAGGATGTGGTCGAAAACGGATGCGGAATAATGCTGACGGCTTGGCAACGACGAGGACTCTGCAATGTCCATGGCGTGCGTGAAGAGGCCTCGAGCCTCCTTGGCATCGCCGAGCAGCAGCGCGACAAACGCTTGTCCCATCCATGCATGTGCATAGTCGGGGTCCGCCGACTGCGCCCGCGTGTACGCCTCGTTGGCGAGCTTCATGTCCCCCGATAGCAGCGCCAGAGTTCCGAGGTTGGTCCACACCACAGGGCTGCGCTCGTTTAGGTGCAAGCTTCTGGCAAAGGCGTGCTGCGACACGGACGGGTTGATCTCGCTCGTCACCACGCCCAAGGCGTTCCAAAACTCCGAGTTGCCGCTCTCGAGCTCAATGGACCGCTTAAAGGCCCGCACCGACGCCTTGAGGTAGCTGCTCGACATTTTGCGCAGACGCGAGGGGAGACAGGCGTGAGCCCGCAGCTCGCCCCATCCCAGGTTGTAGTGGGCCACCGCCTGTGCGTGCATATCGCCAGACGAAACGTGGATCGCTTGCTTGTGGCACAGGATTGTCGCATGAAGGCATCTCGTGAGGTCCACTCCCGTCTGCTCATCGTTGGCGTAGATGCCCTTTGCGTAGACGACGTCGGTGCCGACCTTGTCGACACCCGTCAGCAGGTCAAAGGCCTCCTGGTGGCTGCCTTGCAACAGTTCCTTGATGGCCTGGGTGGGAAAGTCGGCTGTGCGGCTTTGGACCGACGAGAAGACAGAGCATGCGTCGGCAACACTCTTCCAGAAGTTGAACGTCTCCCGGACATGTCCGCTTGTGGTGGAGGCGAAAGCAATCGTGTCCATGGCTAGCTGTACGGCCTTTCCAAACAGGCCCCTTTCCACGCTCGCCAGGCCGCTTTCCACCATTGTTTGCATGAGGGCAATGACAACGCCCTCCTCCCCTGCATGGGTTTCCAAGGCCGACTGGTACAGGGCGATGGACTCGTCAAACTCGCACAGCTCGCGTCGAATATTTGCGAGCATATACTTGGTGAACCACGAGTCTTCCAGGACATCTTCCTGGGCGCCCGGCTCCAGACTCTGCGCCTGGAGGATGGCCTTGGTCGCAGCGATGTATCGGCCGGAGCTGTGGTAGCTTTCCCCCAGGCCGACCCATGAGTGATAGTCGTTCGGGGAAAGCCTCAAGGCCGACTGGAAAGAGACAATGGCCTTGTGGAACTCCCGTTTGTTCAACTCAGCAACACCCAGCGCCGAGAATGGCCAGCTAATGCCTTTTCTTTTGGACCCTGGTGGAGGCTTCACTTTGCCAGAGTCCACCACCCGCCGCGCCACCAGCTCGACACGATCCCAGTCCGCGTCCTCGGCAAAAGACCGAGCCAGTCGTTCGGCGGCCAAGACTTCCGCAGAAGAGAGCTCGAGCGCCTTTTGGAAACAGCGACGTGCCCTCTTCCGATCCTTGGCGTAATCGTTGTAGAACATTCCGAGGCTGGTATACGTCGACGCGTGGTTCAGGTTGTTATTGAGTGCAGCCAGCCAGTACGCATATGCGCTCTCACCCTTTCGCTGTTTCCTCGCTTGCCGGCTCGTGTCCAGGTTCCAGAGGCAGCATCCGACGCGATACTGGGTGTCTGCGAGCAGCTCCTTGTCGACGGCGTCTTGCTGCTCAAGTTGTTTGATGCAGCTCAAGAGCTCGTCCCTGGCTCTTGGCCAATCTCCATTTAGGGCCTTGACCCAAGCCGCCTCCGACTTGACGCGGAGATTGGAGCCGTCCCTCTCGAGGGCTCGGTCGAGGAAGTCGATGGCCTGATCGAACTCTTGCTCTTCCTCAAAGATCAACCCGACACCAATTAGTGCCGAAGTGCAAGTCTCGTCACGCTCGAGGACCCCGTCAAACATGGCTTTTGCCTCTTGGTGGTGCCGAGGAGACTGGTAGTAGACCAGGGCCGTGGCAAGGCACACCGAATAGGCATCTTGCGTGTTCTGGAAATGCATCCCAATCCTTGCGCCCTCCCCGGTCACAAACAGCCGTGCTTTGCGCATGAACTCGACGGTGCTCTCGTACTCGCCGACCCGCAAAAAGTAATGACCGACGAGCCGGTACGCAAGGATCGATTCCATGGTGCTCATGCCCTCGGTAATCATGATCAGACGGTCCTCTTCGTTCAACGGCACGAAAGATGTAGGGGCACCGCCGTCTTCATCGTCGTCCTCGCTATCGTCTGAGGCGATCGCCGCGGGTCCCCGAGACTCAACCTTTATCGGAACAGGAAACGGCGAAAAGGTGCTCGTCAGATACGCGGTGATGACCTTGTATAGATCACTATCCGGGAAGAAGGAGCAATAACTCCGCAACAAGTCGACATCCCAGTTCGCAATTTCCTTGTGGTCTTGCCAGTCGACGGCAATGTCCCAGGCAAGTTTGAAGGGATGCTTGATGATGACCATGTCCTTGGCCAGGCCGAAAACGGCTGCCTGCTGCTCTGGTTTGACTGCTGGCGGGGAGACGAGAAGGCGGTCGTAGCAGTACTGAAGCAGCTTCTCTTCATAAAGACGCCTCAGGTCGTCGTCGCTGGTCCAGTCGATGAGATGGCGATAGATGTACTCGAGTTTGCTCTGGCCATAGATTTCGCGCTTGACCTCGACGGTTACGTCGCTGAGCTTGGCGCCAAGTCGAGTGCGTCGCTCGCCGATGAGCGTGTTGATGCGCTTCCTCTCAAACTCTTCGAGGATGTGCGCGATGCTCTCGTAGGTCCTCGCCGGTTTGGGAAATCGGCCCTCCAACAGGGGGTAGAGAGGACTCTCCGGGAGCTGAATCCATAGAGCGTCCGCATACTGCAGCTGGTCACCTTGCACCCTGGCAAAGTCAACAAACTTGTACACGACGTCTTGGCATTTGTACATGTCGTCTGCATCGTGAAAGATGCAGGCCAGGCCGACCACGGCTCGCTGATAATCGGCTAGCTTGTTGGTACCCAGCCTCTCGTACAGCTTGATGAGCCCCTGGAACGCAGGCGCTTCCTGAGGTCGAAGCGACGTGGCTGCTAGGTAAATTTTTTCTGCCTCTTCCGGCTTGTTCTTCTGGTCCAGCGCAAAGGCCAGGAAGATATGCCTGTCGAATTCAGCCTTGACATCCACCCATGCTTTGCATGTGCTTCGGGGACGCACTCACCCTTGGTAGCTTTTGGGCTCTTTGACTAGAACCTCCCGGGCTTTGGCGATGGCTTCGTCGAAGCTTTCCCGCCGAATGGCATCGTTGACGGACTTTAGCATGCCCTTGAGGCTCGACATGGTGCTGGCGCTTCGGCCTGGCCGTCTTTCAAGAGGGACGGGTGTCAACACTCATAATCTGTCGCGGTGGATGAACGGTGAAGAAGCTCTGGTGGGGCACGGCAACCTTATGTCACTGACTGGTGGGGCACGGCTTCCTATGTCACGGGTTGATCGCGGATTAATTATAACTGTTACCCGGTGATCCGTCGACCAACATCCTCACCGACGACCTAACCTGCACAATGCCCCTTTGGCACCATATGAGGCGATTTGGCCCTTTGGAGCACTCTCCCACTGGCCAGGACGTTCAAAATGCGCTCCCGCAATCGCCAGCCAGCAATCGCCGGGCGGCAAGCGTTTCTGCAGCGAGCACAATGAGGCATCTCCCCGCACGGTGTGCCCTTTCGTCCAACGACATGCGTCCTTCCAAAACTTGAGATCAGACCCGGCTCGGCTGTCCGATGCTGCATGACTGAGGGCAATTCGGGGCGACAAGACACGAAGCACGGATCCAGGACAATCGACGCATCTTCACGTTCCTCTCCATGGTGACCAGACTGGGGAAGCAGACACACTGTGCAGAACCTAGCTCAGCTGAAGTAGGGGCCGATATGGCTTGAGCTGTGTATTCCTCTGTGTGACGATCAGCCGGCGTTTGCAAGTATACTGGGCCTAGGATATAAATGACGAGTCACGCATGGTGCTGGCCGAAACTCGAGCTAAGAAGACCATGCCTTGGTCTAGATGCGAGACGGCCGCCGCGTGATTGGGACCCAAGGCTCACATAAATAGAGCAGGGGTGCTGAGCCAAGTGCCAATATTCGAATGTTGGTGGCTTTTGCCTTGCAGCTACGGCTCGCTTCACTAGGCTCCAGCGCCAGTCGCCTGACCAGCCTCAGCCTCAGCCTGAGCCTGCACTTGCACTGTGCGGGATGGCCACTCAAGGTCTGCTCTGTGAAGCCTGCTAGTTTGGATACCCTCAGCTGTATGTATGGACACTTGGCGTCCAGTCTCGATGATTTGCGGTGTCTTCTCATGGCGCCCGCATGTATTCGTACTTGCCTCGTGTTGGCAGGCCCCGTGTCACGGCTCTGCAGAGTCCTAGTCTGCTCGAATACAGCGTCGTGGGCATTTGAACTTGCCAAGTCGAACGTCTCCCGCTGTCACTCAACTTCTCCCTGGCTTCCCTGCTCGTTCCTAGAGCTTCCCACGTTACTCGTCTTCATATAATCCAACACGGCATACCGATGCACCACAATATCTCGACTCACGGAAACCATGAAAAGTTTGCCGCGCAAGTGCGCAGCAGGACAACCAACGATGGCGCCGTCATCGAGAACCCTCTAGGTATGGTCTTGATTCCCTCCTGGCAATGACGGAAGCTGACACGGGAGCAACCACAGCACATATGACGGATGCAGAACTAGAAGAGGACGTGAGACAGTTCGCCGAGACTCACCTTCCCTCTGTCAAGTACGAAACCATGCTGCGCGCCGCGAGGGTGGCCAAGGATAAACGCATATACGAAGAGGTGGCGGGGAGACCACGGTTCGACGTGAGAGGCCGCCTGCCCGTCCATCTCACCAAAGAAGAGAAGGATGCTCTGTGCAGGGAGAAGAATGTTGCCTTTAGCGAAAAGGGCATGCGTATCGTCATTGCTACCGTCTCTCTGGCGGCTCTCCTGCAAGGTGGGTGTCTCGGGCTATACATTGATATAACGTCGTCCTGGTCTAAAGCCTGACCCGCGTCTTTCCCAGGTTTCGTCCAGTCTTCCTTCAACGGGGCATCTCTTTATCTGAGCCAGTGGGGCTCAGAGAAAACGATTACCGGTGATACCTGGCGTCTTGGGGCCGCCAACGCGTCGCCATGGTTCTTCGCCGCCTTGCTGGGCTGTCCTCTGGCGCTGCCCATCAACTACTGGTTCGGCAGACGGGGCGCGATAGCTACAGCAGCTTTTCTGGTCCTAGCGAGCTCCATTGGCGCCATATTCGCGACCAACTGGGTGCAGCTGTTTTGCGTCAGAATCGTTAATGGCTTGGGCATGTTTCCTCATACTCGTCGTCGGACTCGGCCCTCCTACTGACAAGCACCCCTACTAGGCATGGGCATCAAAGCAGTGAGCACGCCCATTCTGGCCTCGGAGACGGCAGTGGGCTACTGGCGCGGCTCTGCCATTCTCGCGTGGCAGCTTTGGTATGTGCACCAAGCACACCCAAAGATGCTCGAGTCTGACAAACACGGCCGCAAAGGGTGGCGTTTGGTATCATGATGGGCTTCGCCTTCAACATGATCTTCACAAACGCCGCGTCTTCCCAGACGACTCTCGCCATGATCCAGGGCGCGCCTCTGGTCCCGAGTCTGGCCCTTGTCGTCTTAGCCCTGGGCTTTTGCCCGGAGTCCCCTCGTTATCACCTCATGAAGGGACCCAACTACAGCGTCGAGAAAGCCTATCGGGTACTGCTGCGAGTCCGGAACACCGAGGTGTGTGTCTCTGGAATGCGTCTTTTGAAATCTGCGTGTTCCCCCCATCTCCATGTCTAACCGGGATTCGATCCAGTTGCAAGCTTTGAGAGATTTGTATCTCGTCCACAAGGCGCTCGAGCAGGAGCGGGTCGGAATCGGCAACTGGGATCCCCAGAACGCCGCGCTGTCCCCGGGCTTATTCTGGGTCATACATGACTTTTGCGTACAGTTTAGGCAACTGTTCCAGCAGCGACGATTGTACAATGCACTGATTTCGGCCTCGACGGTCAATCTGGCGCAGCAGCTTTGTGGAGGTGGGCTTATATCTTCTCATGACCACCACGGGGTATTCCGACTGGCTGACCTTGAGACCCGCAGTCAATGTCCTCGCGTTCTACTCTGGTTCGTCGCTTTCCTCGGCTGCTTCGTCGTTTCATCCGCGCTGACGCACAAGCAGGCAACCTCTTCCGTTCCGGAAGCCAAGACAAGCTAGAAGCAATGGCCTATAGTCTTGGTTTTGGTTTGTCACTCTCATGGTAGCAAGCAATCGCCGACACTGATTCCCCGAGTAGGCGCCATCAACTTTCTCTTCGCACTGCCGGCCGTCAAGAGCATAGACACGCTGGGGCGGAGACGATGGTTATTAGCCACCCTGCCCTTTATGTCGGTCTTCATGCTGGGGGCGGGGCTCTCCGAGTTCGTCGATGATACTAAGCGCAAAGGGCTCACGGCCTTGTTCTTCTATCGTGAGTCGTCGGTGCTCTTTGTCCGACGCCTTCTTGAGCTCTAACGCCGACGGAAGTGTTCGCCATCGCCTACTCGCCTGGCTTGGGGCCGATACCGTTCACGCTCGCCTCGGAGAGCTTTCCGTTGTCTCACCGAGAGGCGGTACGTCTATCGATGATTGATGAGGCAGCAAATACACTGAATAATTTGGCAGGGAACCGCCTTCGCCATCTCAACCAACCTATTTTTCGCGGGGCTGCTTTCCATAGTCTACCCGAGGTAGGTGCCGCACCGGTTGCCCTGAGCCGTTCGTGTCCTGTTGCTAACAGGCCATGCAGCATCGATGTGGCTCTCGGCCAGGCCCGGTCGCTAGGGCTCTTCGGCGGACTCAACCTTGTGGCCCTAGTTCTGGTGTTTTTGTTTGTTGAAGAAACAAAGAGGAGAAGCTTGGAAGAGCTCGACCACATCTTTGCCGTCTCGAAGCGAAAGTTTATGCGTTTCCAGATCACAGAGCGCCTGCCGTGGCTGATGAGACGCTACCTGTTCGGTGCGCAATACCCGCCTCCGGAGCTGTATCAAGACTTGATTTGGGGACCAGCGGATGCAGAAGAGCTATCTTCACGGCTCGACGTGATGAGTCACAGGGGGCGACAGCAATCCCAAGATCAAGTCTCGTTGGCGGTGACAAACAATGAGGGAAACGGAGCGCGTCGGGGTCCGCACGTCGTCGAGATTGATGACGGCTACCCTCGCTATCCGTCTCCGCGAGTCCCGTTTGCGACAGACTGGCCGTCATCAGCGCTTGAAGCGACAGGCCGCTCCGGTTCCCAGAGCGGCGGCTATCGACGTCCATCCGCGGTGTGAGCCGACGTGGTGGTCATGCCAGGATGGAGGGAGCAAGTTCGTTGTCGGAAGGTATGGGTGGGGGGGAAAGCAAGGTGGTCGACGTCATACAATCGGGCCGGCCCATCATGGATCGTCTTTATTAATGCATGTACTTCGTAGTACGAAGTACTAGGTATGTACAAATAGACCTGGGGCTCCGAACATGTCCATGGGTACGAATACGGACATATGTATATGAATTGATGGTAGGCATGGATTTCGACAACAGCTAGCTTCTTCCAGAGAAATTGAAAAGGTTGGACACGCGGAGCTGCAATCGGCCGAGCTCCAGATCTTCTGCCAAGCCGAGGGTGAAGCTTAGGTAGAGGAGAGATAGACTAAGATGTCACTTCTCAACCTCGAGGCCTCAGCAACGGGCTACCGAGGACCATGGAGCTCTCCCTAGGCATGAAAAGGGAAATTAACCCAAGTCTGCATCTCGCTACTCATGTTCTCGCTCCATTCCTTTGCAAAAAAGGCAACCTCGAAGCTCTGTTCGTATCTACCTCTACCTTCATACTTATCTTGTAGGCGCCAATGCTATAGCGCTCGCGCCTGTTGCGGCGCCGGAAATGCCCCTCCCGAGTTCCAGCCAACACGGGCAAGTTTCCTCCCTTGTCATCTTCTGGCCTTTACTCGCCTGCCTCCACGAACCACGTCCATCCCCCAAGAGCACGCTCGGCCGGCTGTGAGGAGACAATGGCTTCCTTCCGCTTGGAGATTGAGAATGGCCAGTTCCGCGACCGTCATGGCCGGCAGGTGGTCCTCCGCGGCATCAACATGGCCGGCGACTCCAAGCTCCCCAGCGAGCCCAACCAACCATCGCACATTGTCGACAGCTTCTTTGACGGCGACAATGTCACCTTCCACCAGCGCCCCTTTTCCAAGGAGGACGCGCCCACGCACTTCGCCAGGGTAAAGCGCTATGGCTTCAACACTGTTCGCTACGTCTTCACGTGGGAGGCAATCGAGGCTGCCGGCCCCGGCCGGTACGACGAGGCCTTCATCCAGCACACCATCGACATCCTGAGGATAGCAAAGTCGTACGGGCTCTACGTCTTCATGGATCCTCACCAGGACGTCTGGTCGCGCTTCACTGGCGGCTCCGGCGCACCCATGTGGACCATTTATGCCTGCGGCCTGAACCCCGAAAGCTTCGCCGCCACCGAGGCCGCCATTGTTCACAACACCTGGGCCGAGCCAGACAAGTTTCCCAAGATGATATGGGCCACAAACTACTTTCGTCTCGCCGCCGGCACCATCTTCACCCTCTTCTTCGCCGGCAGGGACTTTGCGCCAAAATGCATCATCGATGGCGTCAATATCCAAGACTACCTGCAAGACCACTTTGTCAATGCCTGTGCGCACCTCGCCAGGCGCATTCACGAGGCCGGTGATCTCGAGGAACAGGTCGTAATGGGCTGGGAGAGCCTCAATGAGCCCAACAAGGGCATGATCGGCTACACTGACCTGTCCGTCATCCCCAAGGAGCATCCCCTGAAGAAGGGCACGTGCCCGACCATGTGGCAAACCTTCTTGACGGGAATGGGGCGGGCCTGTGAGGTTGACACGTGGGACATGGGCGGCCTGGGCGCTTACAAAACGGGCACGACTCTGATTGATCCCCGGGGCGAGGTGGCCTGGCTGCCGAAAGACTACGATGACTCCAAGTACGGGTGGAAGCGCGACCCAGGGTGGGTATTGGGCGAGTGCATCTGGGCTCAGCACGGCGTGTGGGATCCTTGCACCGACACGCTCCTGAAGAGGGACTACTTCCATAGGAAACCCAGCACCGGCAAGACCATCGACTATCCCGAGTTCACCAACACGTATTTCATGGAATTTTGGAGAAAGTACAGCCGGGTGTGCCGGGGTCAGCACAAGAACTGCATCATGTTGTTGCAGTACCCGACGTTGGAGCTGCCGCCCCTTATCAAGGGAACCGAAGACGACGACCCGAGGATGGCCTTTACGCCACACTTTTACGACGGCATCACGTTGATGACGAAGCACTGGAACAGCACCTGGAACGTCGATGTCATCGGAGTGCTCCGTGGAAAGTATCTCCACCCCGTCTTTGCCATCAAGCTTGGCGAGACGGCAATTCGCAACTGTCTCAAGGAACAGCTGGCGTTTCTGCGGCAGGAGGGCTTGGACCGCACTGGAAACCACCCCTGTATCCTGACAGAGTTTGGCATCCCCTACGACATGGACGACAAGAAGGCGTACAAGACGGGCGACTACTCGAGCCAATCGGCGGCTCTCGATGCCAACTACTTTGGCGTTGAGGGCTCGCAGATAGAGGGACATTGCCTGTGGCTCTACTGCGCGACCAATGACCACGAGCGGGGCGACCAGTGGGACGGCGAAGACTTGTCGATATTCTCTCTCGACGACAAGGTGCCGCCTCAGTCTCCCATCCCCAAGAGCACTCTGCCCAACCAGTCGGCGACTAGTCTCCTGCGACTCTCTGCCATGAACAGGGAGGCGGGCGATGACGAGACCGTGACGCCCGGCAACCTTCAACGCACTCTCACGAACCCGTCCATCAGCTCTAGTTTATCGGTCAAGGACCCTGGATTGACAAATGCGCCTGGCTACCGCGCGGCCGACGCCTTCATCCGGCCGACGCCGACAGTGGTGGCGGGCGACGTCATCTCGAGCGGCTTCGATCTGCGGCGATGTACCTACAGTCTCAAGCTCAAGGCCCCCAGGGCAGCGGCGGACGAGGTGCCCACGATTGTGTTCCTGCCCGACTTTCACTTTCCCAAAGATCAGTGCGAGGTGACGGTGTCGTCTGGGAAGTGGGAGATAAGCTCGGACGAAGACGAAGGCCCCTGGCTGCAGAGGCTGCGGTGGTGGCACGCGGCCGGTCAGCAGAGCCTGTCGGTGCGAGGAACGGTCAGACAAAACAACGCCCTGCAGGGGTCGGCTGAAGAGGCGGGCTACCTGGAGCAGTGCCAGCAGGGCTACGGGTTCAACTTTGGAAGCTGCGTCGTCTTGTAGCAAGAGTGGCGCGAGGTTTTTTGGCGGGAAGCGTTGGATCGTGTATTTGCTCGAACAACCGTCGAGGGACGGCGCTGTGTTGATGCCTGGGCTTGGTTGGGAGTCTTGGTTGCTGATTCGGGTCACGACGTTGGCGCGATGCTCGTCGGAGCATGTTTCGATGATCCGAGGCCATGGGGCATGGTGGAGACGACGCATTTGTTGGCCGGCACTGATGTCTCTTACTCCTTCCTTTCTTTGGAGAGCCTCGGCGGGTTTCGAGGAGTTACTCGAGCCAGAGGTCCATTTGCAGGTTGCCAAGATATAGGCTGGCCTGACTGGGGCCCAGCTGTAGAGGCTCAATTTCTTTACAAGTGTTGGCACTGGCAAGGGGAGAGATGGAAGATATTTTAAAAACTAACGACGCATATTCGTAGAGCGCTGAATAAAGAGTTCCCAACGGGTAGTAGCCTGGCGGTTGGCACGGTGGCGGGCCGGTAAAGCGCCAGGGCGTGTATTCAGCCAATTGGAGGCGGCCTCTGCAAGTGGCTTCACCGGCTTCACCGGCAGCCACAATGTTTTTCCTTTTCCTCGTCCCTGTACGAAGTACGAAGTACGAATACGGATATGTACATATGTACGAAGTACTGCTTGCTTTTGCTTTTTCTACTATCTTTGGGACGGGACTGGGAAGCAAAGGATTATTAATGTGCACCTGCGAGGAGATGCAAGTGTGTCCGACGAGAGAGCACATTTATGTCTTCAGCCTATATGTACGAAGTAGGTACATACGAAGTCGCGTAACCCGTTGGGAACTTTATAACTTCCCAACGGCTACGGATGCACATGGGCCCGCTTATTACCACGGACCAAACATGCAATCACCCTCCGGGGCGGACAATCAACGGCCTTTTGGCTGCTGCTTGTTAATGCATGCAACAACCAGAATGCAAGCAAACGGACGACGACCCTTTTTTTAGCGGCAGCGAACAGACTGTCACGGCTAGCCGCCTTCATCCCACCCTCCTCTTCTCCCCTCGTCTTTTCCCTCCCCCTCACTCTCTCCTCGCAAGCCCCCCCCTCCCCGTTTGCCCATGGGACGACAACGCTTTTGCTCCCGCACCGACTTCCTCGTCTGAGCAGACAAAAGTTTTGCCTGCCTCCCTCCCCCCCGGCGCGCCCTTCCCCGGCCGGGCAGCCACTCGGACAGGCTCGGCTAGTGTGAAGCCCGCGCTCTCTCCCCGGCGCTGCGGCGGCCCCTCACTCGGCAGCCCGGCCTGCCCCGACGAGCCTCCTTGTCGCTGGCAACAACGGCTGTCGCCTGCAATCGCCGGCGGCCGGTCCAGCGATTGCTCCAGGGCCTCCATCCAGCTCTAGCAGCGGCCGGCCTCGGGTCAATCGCCGACAACTCTCCGTCATGTATCAGAGACATGTCTCGGCCAACGATGGCCCTCGCTCCTTTCCTCCGCCGCCTCCCATCTCGCCTCCCATGGCTGGCACTCCCATGAACAACATCATGGGCATCCCGCCGCCTCCTCCGCGATACCCGTCCGCGACCTCGGCAAACATCGTCCCGCCGCCGCCCGGTCCTCCCCCGGGCCCTCCTCTCGCCAGCGCCGCCGCCCTGGGCCAGCAGCCGTCGTGGCGCGGCAACTACGGACGCATGTACGACGGACGCGGCCCTCACACTCTGCCGCTGCCGCATCCCTCCAGCCAGCATCAGCCCTACAACCCCAACAAGTTTCACGCCCACGCCCACATGGCTGCCGGGCAGTCCATCGCCATCCCGCCGCCGCCGCGGCCGAGCGACGCCATGGGCGCCACATACATCCCTACCGGCGAGACGTACGGCGAGGGCGTCGGAATCCCGGGCTTCGGCTTCGGCGAGTCCACCTTGTCCTCGAGCACCCTGAGCTCCTGGCACGGCACCGCCTACCAGAGCGGCACCGACACAAATGCCACGACGCCTCACGACGATGCCGGCGCCCGCGATAGGCTCTACATGGCCTCCCACTCGAGAGGCCTGTCCAACGCCTCGAGCTCTGTCGCCGGCGGCTCCATACCCCCAGACGTCATCGCGCAGTGGCCCCTCGACACCGTCCTCATCTGGCTGGCCCACTACCAGTTCTCAAAGGACTGGCAGGAGACGTTCAAGGGGCTCAATCTGCACGGCCTCCAGTTCCTCGAGCTGGGCAGCCTGCACGGCGGCCGCGGCAACTATGGCATGATGCACCAGAGGGTCTATCCGCGCCTGGCCCAGGAGTGCGCCAACAGCGGCACCGGCTGGGATCAGCCACGCGAGCGCGAGGAAGGGAAGCGCATGAGGCGCCTCATCCGGAGCATCGTCACCGGCAAGCCCGCCGACCAGTCCAAGATGAGCTCTCACGGCCGCAAGGTGTCGCTCACGGCTGGGCATGGAAACAACCTGCCGAGTGCCGGCACTGACCCAGCCGACTCGCCCAATGTAAGTCCGTCTCTTCCAGCAGTGTATAGGTTGCGCTGACAAGCAGGCAGCCTCTCGTAAACGCATCCGAAGCCAGCTTCTCTGCCCGGCGCTACTCTCAGTCGCGGTCCACGACCTTGCCCACTCTCAACAACGGCATCACGAGTTCCGACTCCAGCCATCGCTTGGCCCTCAAGCACGTCGACGCGGAGCCCAACAGGCGGCTCAGCCCCATTGCCAGCGAGCTCGCCGAAGGGGGCACCTTCTGGGGAGTCTCCTCCCGGACAGACAGCCCGGGCGGCAGTCCAGGTCCTCAGTCGGTCCTCTTTCCCTCGGCCACGACGCCGGTCCTGTCGGCCTCGACCCCCGGGTCCGCAATGTTTGGACACCGCTCCCGCCACAGTACCGACTCGGTGTCCTCGAGCGCCGCGATTTACGGGTCCGGAGTTCCCGCCGAAGCTGCGGCCATGCTCGCTCGGGGCATGAGCCTCGGCGAGGTGATGGCGGCGGGCAGGCATCCTGCCGACGCGCGCTCCAAGAATTCGTCTCTCGACTCTGGTGACAGGTCTGCGGGCCTCGATGGCCCTGCCTCGGCCAAGGACTCCAAAAGCTTCCTCAGCTTCCTCTCACGCCGGAAGCGAGCGACCAAGGACGATGGATCCTTTCCGTCTCCAGACGACTTCGAGTCTCCCGAATCGCCCAATACCTTGCACAAGCCCACGTCACTCGGGTACCGCGCCGCAGGCGGCAGCGATACCTACCTAGACCGGCCCAGGTCGAGCTTTGGTGCCAAGGATAGCAACGACTTCGCATCGCACCAAAAGGCCAACCGACCGAGTACGGTCAGGACGTATGTCTTGGCGACCGTGGATCACTGGAACTACCGCATGTGCGACATCACCGATGCGGATTCCGCCGCCGAGATTCGTCAAGCCATCTGCGCGAACCTGGGGTTGGCCGATTCGGAGCAATTATTGATTTACGCGACGGAACTTGGGAATTTCGACCACAGGGCGCCTCTGGACGACCAGCAACTCCTCATCAACAAGCGGGTCAGGGCAGACTCTTCGGGAACGCTCAAGTTCTTCGTTGCCCCCGGAAACGGCTCGGGCTCCAGAGTAGCCAGCGGAGTGCGCGCGTCGCTATCTCCTGGATACCTCCCTCCAGGCATGGACGAGGAGGCTTATGCGCGCCTCAATGGCCGGCAACGATCGAGCTCTTCGCCGCCGACGTCCCGATCAAACACCCTGTCGGGGGATAGAATGGACGAAAAGACGTTGGCCCAAGAGGCTAGTGAGTATAGAGCCGAGATTGAGCGGAAACAACGCGAGTATCTGGCCAAGAGGAAGCAGGCGAACAAGAGGGAGAGCCCCACGGCGGTCGATCGCTCAGGATACGGAATCGTGGGCCGGAACGTGGACTTTGACCAGCCGCGAAATTCGCCTTTCGAGGACAAGAGGCCAGAGCTGCTCTTCCCGCAGAGGAAGCCGCCGGCGCCTCCTAGCGATCCGTCGGCGACGCTGATCAAGGCGAATTCGTTGAGCAGGAGGTCGGGCCAAAGCTTTTCGGCTCTGAGCGCCGACGACCGCCCCCCGCTGAGGCGCCCGCCGTCGACTCCGGCCGGGAACAGCGAGGGCCTAGACTCGGGCTTGAAAGGCAAGTACGCGGCCCAATCCTCCGGCGCCGCGGGCTTCATCGGCGCCGCGCTGGTGGGCATGGGCAGAAACCTGGGCGCCATCGGGCAGTCGTCGGCCAACGGGGGCCGGGGAGGGTCGCCAACCGCAAACGTGTCTTCGCCAGGGGCCCACCCCAATGGCAGCGGTGCGCAGCAGTCAGGTAAGAAGGCATTGCCCAACGTTCAAGTTGGCCAGCAGGGCTGGGACAGGGGCAGTCCCAAGGCGTCTGGCTCGCCTGGCACCTTGACACGAAGCTCTGCAAACATGACATTCATCGTTCCAGACTACTCGCCTGGGGGCACGCCTCTGGTGGCGGTTCAAACGCCAGACAGTGGAACAAGTGCTAAGCAGCGTGATGCAGGGCGTCGCCCGGCGACCCCAGGCGACGTGAGCCCGAACTCGACACACTCGCGGGCGACGAGGAGCTCCACCGACGCGGCCTCCCGGCGAAAATCCCATGGGCCAGACTTGGACTTTAAGGAGTCCAACGTCAGCTTCTCCAAGTCGACGCCGCCGTCTCGGCCGGGGGGGCAGCGGAATCAGCAGGACGACGACAGCGATGACGACTCGGACGACGGCTTGTTTGCCATTCCGCTGGCCGGCAGGAAAAAGGGCAAGGCTTCCGCGGGCGGCGGCGGCGGCCAGGCCACGAATGCATCGGGCCATGCTCAGCGGCCAAGCTTGACGCTCAACACATCAAGGTCCAGGAAGCCACTGTCCGTGTCGTTTACGTCGCCGCAGTCGCTGGGGAGCGCCGCAACCGCCGACAGCACCGACGGCAACACGGGTGCCGGGAGCGGCTCACGGAGAACACCGGCCACCCCCGGCTCCGAAGGATGGGACTCGGAGGACAAGGAAAGCAAGATGAACAGGCGCAGGTCTTTCATCGAAAAGGACGTGTGGGCGAATCGGCCCCCTACAGATGACCTTCTCAACAACCTCGACGACTTCTTCCCGAACCTGGATCTGGATCAGCCTGTGCTGGAGGACAGCTTGACGGGAGGGGTTGTGCCGTCGCCCATACCGGAGGCGGATGAGTTTTTTGACCAGAGAACGGCATCGGACTCGGCGTCTGCCGTGTCGCCGCTGATGGCAAGCAGCTCTGGCTCGATGGGTTCCGCGGCCGAAGCACCGTCGCGGCATTCGTTGTACAGTGATGGCGACACGCTGGGCTCGGACGAGTCGACCCTCAAGGCATCGGAGCAGCAGCGCACCAACGGGGCCCAGGCGATTGCGCACCGGAGCCTGCGACGTTCGGGCGGACTGGGACGCATGAAATCGATCCGCGAGGTGGCACGCGGCGCGCACGAGGCCAACAAGCGGTACACGAGCGCCTCTCGGAGCGTAGACAAGACGGCTACCAACATGATGCGGCGCAAGAGCACCAAGATGTTCAACGCCAACATTGTCCAGATCCGGCCGGACCAGCGCGGCAGCATGGTGATGCCGCAGATACCGCAGGACACGCTGCCCAAGCGTCAGACGACGTTTCGGTGGTTCAAGGGCCAGCTCATAGGCAAGGGCACGTACGGGCGCGTCTACCTCGGCATGAACGCGACGACGGGCGAGTTCCTGGCGGTCAAGGAGGTCGAGGTCAACCCCAAGGCCGCGGGCGGTGACAAGAGCAAGATGCGGGAGATGGTCGGGGCGCTGGACCAGGAGATTGACACGATGCAGCACCTGGACCACGTCAACATTGTGCAGTACCTGGGATGCGAGCGCAAGGAGACGAGCATCAGCATCTTTCTCGAGTACATTTCGGGCGGCAGCATCGGATCCTGCCTGCGCAAGCACGGCAAGTTTGAAGAGTCGGTCGTGTCGTCGCTCACGCGCCAGACGCTGTCGGGGCTGGCGTATCTGCACCGAGAGGGCATCCTGCACAGGGACCTCAAGGCGGACAACATCCTGCTGGACCTGGACGGCACGTGCAAGATTAGCGACTTTGGCATCTCCAAGAAGACGGACAACATCTACGGCAACGACAAGACCAACTCGATGCAGGGGTCGGTGTTTTGGATGGCGCCCGAGGTGATTCGCTCACGGGGAGAGGGGTACAGCGCCAAGGTGGACATTTGGAGCCTCGGGTGCGTGGTGCTCGAGATGTTTGCCGGGCGGCGGCCGTGGAGCAAGGAGGAGGCGGTCGGAGCCATCTACAAGATTGCCAACGGGGAGACGCCACCGATCCCAGAGGACATCCAAGAGACGATTGGGCCGCTGGCGGTGGCGTTTATGATGGACTGCTTCCAAGTGTAGGATGCCTCTGTCCTTTGTGTTGGGCTGGCCCGGCTACCGTTTGCACCGCTGACTGACAAGGATAGAAACCCGTTTGACCGGCCGACAGCAGACGTGCTGCTCTCCCAGCACCCATTCTGCGACCTGGATCCCAACTACAACTTTTTCGACACGGAGCTCTATACCAAGATTAAGGAGACTTACAAGAACCAGTAGGCCGAAGCACGAGGAGGCCGAATCTAGCCCTTTACCCACGTTGCGCCGGGTACGAATAACTAGGGGCAACGGAGATATGACGCCGAGGTTGCAAGGGTCTTGGACGGAGCTCGGGCCCGTTGGATGAGGAGAGACACGGGCGCTCGCAGACGAAGGAGGGTTGGATTTCCGAGGATGACGGGTTCAAACGATGAACGCCATGGCCAATGCGCCATGTGGAGAGCTTCTCCAGGCGGGCGAGGGAAGGTTGAACCGTGGAATATTTGTCTGGTGCGGGATGTGCTTGATGTATGTATGCATGTACGGCCAGAGACGACGAGACGGCCATGGGAATTAAAGCAGGTGTTGGAGACGTCAAGAGAGACTGCTTGACTTGAGGATATGCCTATATGCAATGTAAATATATGCAATGCAAAGAGAGACCGTCGAAACTAGCCTTGAAGCCGTGGGGAGGTAGGTGGGGGCCCCATATAGACTGCCAAGGCTGTTCCTAACTTTGACCATTTTCGGGCATCACGACTCGGGTTCTGATACAACATACAAGCCCACATAAGATAAGATTCAACATCTCCTCACTCTTTTCAGATCTATGCACATTAGCGCATCTCTCTTCATACATATGTACCCCCGTTGACTGTCTTTATGCCAACTTAATTAAGTGCGGAGCTAATTAAGTTGGCATAAAGAGAGCCAACGGGTACGGATACATGCTTGGTCCATGATTAAAAATCTAGAAATCAACCCAAGCAAGTGCTTATGTATGTATGTACATCCAATCCGAGGGAGGGGGTCTACGAATACGAGTTACGAGTTACAGGAAGCAGGAAGGCGCAGCCACCAGGCGAAAAAGCAAGCTTCGACGCAACCACGTCCTTTGTTTTGCAAGCAGTACGAGTTAGCAGCTCTCTCTTCCCACCTCTCCATCCCTCTTCTTGATCGTCGATCGTCTAATCACCACCAGCCAGTCAAACGCCGATTGAGACGCTCTCGCACCAAGTACGAAATTGTCGGCGGCGTCTTTCAGCGATAGACTGGGCAATGCAGCCGCCATAAAAGGATCGAACCCCCTCCGTGTGCGCGCGAGATATTACATACGTTTCGAGTACATCACATCCCTCCAACCGACAAAGAATCACCAGCAGCCAGCCTCCACGATGCCGAAACGCAGATACAGGCTCTTCGCCCTCTGCGCCATCGTCGTCTTCTTGCTCTACCGCCTCGTCCAGAATCCATGGACCCCTGCCCTCGACCTGGCCGCCACTCGCCGCCCGCCGCCTCCGGCCCCCGAAGCCGCGCCTCAGGGCCCGAACCGTGCACATGCCAAGTCGCTCGTCGCCAACCGTCCGCAGGAGCCACTCAATGGAGAGTCCGGGCACGACGACAAGTCAAAGCCAGCCCACGTCGTCCAGGGTAAGGCGGGCGGTGACGAGCGAGTCGACCTCAAGCCTCCCCCGTCATCCAAGGATGCGACCAAGGAAGGGAAGCCGGGCGGCACAGACTCCCGGCCCTCCAAGCCTGGTGCCCATGACGGAACCTCTCCAGACAAGACCAACAAGGACGAGGTGCCCCAGGGCTGGAAAACCCCCCCCAAGGGCGCCGCCCCCGAGTCGCGCCCGCCCGCCGATGGCCAGGTTCACTGGACCAAGCCCGAGGAGCATTTCCCGCTGTCCAAGGAGTCCATCATCCCGCTCCCCACGGGTGCCGCCAGCAAGATTCCCAAGGTCCAGTTCGACTTTGCCCCCGAGTCCAAACAGGCAAAGGATACGCGCCTGCAACGGCAGAGGAAGGTCAAGATGGAATTGGCCCGCTCCTGGGCTGGCTACAGGAAGCATGCATGGATGCACGACGAGCTCTCCCCCGACTCGGGCCGCTCCCGGGACCCCTTCTGTGGCTGGGCCGCCACCCTGGTCGATGCCCTCGATACCCTGTGGATCGCCGGCATGAAGAAGGAGTTTGACGAGGCGGCAAAGGCCGTCAAGGATATCGACTTCACTTACACCCCCCGCCCCGAAATCCCCGTCTTTGAAACCACCATTCGATATCTCGGCGGCCTGATTGCGGCCTTTGACGTCAGTGGAGGATCTCAGGGCAACTACTCCTTTCTGCTGGACAAGGCCACGGAGCTGGCCGAAATCTTGATGGGTATATTCGATACTCCCAACCGGATGCCGCTGCTGTACTATCGGTGGAAACCAGAGTACACGTCTCAGCCTCATAGTGCCGGTCAAGTCGGCGTCGCCGAACTGGCCACCCTCTCGATGGAGTTCACGCGACTGGCACAGATCACCTTCCAAGACAAGTACTACGACGCCATCGACCGCATCACCAATGCCCTGGTTGATCTGCAAAAGAGAGGGACGCTTATCCCGGGCTTGTTTCCCGAATCCCTGGACGCTTCAGGGTGCAACAGGACAGTCGCAAGCCTGCAAGACTCGCTCAGCAAGGGCGCCAAGGAACAGATGAATTCTCAGGAAGTCCTCGGCGAGCCCGAGGGCTTTGGCGGCCAGTCAAAGGGGCTGCGCTCTATCCTTGACTCGAACAGGCAGAAGGAACTTGACAGTGCTCTGGAGGGCCAGAAGCAACGCAGGTTCATCCGAGACTCGACAATGGCTTCGTCCGATGGCACAACAATGAGCAAAAAGAAGCGGGATGGACCCTTTGCAGCAGACGGAAAAGGGTCCAGGTGGGACTGCGAGCCCCAGGGGCTGGTTCCCGGCGGAAATGGGCTTCAAAGCTTCCATGTGGGCGGTGGACAGGACTCGGCCTACGAATATTTTCCCAAGGTGAGAATCCCGCCACGGTCGACTCCTTGTTGGCTAACTTTGGCTACAGGAATACCAGCTTCTCGGTGGCCGAGAATCCAAGTACCGGAAGCTCTACGAGGACGCCGTCAGCGCCATTAACAAGTGGCTCATTTTCCGCCCCATGATCGAGGGTAGCTGGAATGTTTTATTTCCCGCCAAGTTGAGCACCTACGGAGACTCGGTCCAAGACTTTCGCTACGAGTACGAGGTGGCTCACCTGACATGCTTCGTCGGTGGCATGTATGGGCTCGGAGGAAAGCTCTTTGACAGGGAAGAGGACATTGAGACGGCCAAGAAACTCACAAACGGCTGCGTGTGGGCCTACCAGTCGACCTTGTCGGGCATCATGCCAGAGTCTGGGCACGTCCTTCCGTGTTCTTCCAAGGACCGGTGCGACTTCAACAAGACTCGGTGGTGGGAGGAACTCGACCAGTCAAAGGGTCGGCGAGACGAGCAAGTGAAAGAATGGGAGGCGGAGCATGGGACGAAGAAGGTGCGCCGAGCGGCCTCTTTGGAAGATGATGAAGCCGACTACGACGGATCCAAACTGCCCCCGTCGCTCAGGAAAAAGGTGGACCAAGGCCTCGGCGCCATGAATGGCAGGTTGAAGACTGGCAAAGGCTCCAAGCTCGATGTTCCAAAGAGTTCATTAGCAGGCGACGACACCGAGGAGGCGGCCGAAGACGATTCCGACAGACCGGCCAAGCCCAAGCGGCCAGTCCCACGGGCGTCCATGTCGGACGTGTCAGTCGCGGAAAAACCGCAGTCGCACGAGCAATTCGTCCTGGAGAAGATTGAGCGAGAAAGACTGCCTCCGGGCTTCGTGAAGGTGCCGTCGACGTCGTACCTCTTGCGGTATGTCGGGCTGTATTCCTCATTTCGTTTCGGCCCCTCCTCTTTTCGACGGGCATCTGTACTAACGGGCATGGCCACAGGCCTGAAGCAATCGAGTCGGTGTGGTACATGTACCGCATCACGGGCGACGTGGAGTGGATGGACAAGGGCTGGCAAATGTTCGAGGCGACGGTTCGGGCGACGAGGACCTCGATTGCCAACAGCGCCGTGGACAACGTGCTGTTGGAGGAGCCGAGGACCAAGGACGAGATGGAGAGTTTCTGGATTGCGGAGACGCTCAAGTATTACTTTCTCCTCTTCTCGGAGCCAGACGTGATCAGTCTGGATGAATGGGTGCTCAACACGGAGGCGCACCCCTTCCGGCTCTGAGGCTTTGAGACTTGGCATGTTTGCTTTGGGACAGGGGCGTTTGACCAGCGGGCCTGCTGAGATTGGCGTCTCAATGGATAACCAAGACATGACGGCGTTGGAAAGCATGAATACGGAGGGTGGACAATAGATGTTTGCGAATATCATGCCCTTGCTCAACTTGCCATGGGGCCTTTCTGCGACGGCAATGCAAGCCTGGCGTTATTTTCGTGATTCCGTTGCATATGTGCCTGGGCCACCCAACATGTCATCTTCCCCATTTCTCCCTCGTCTCGTGAAAAAGCAGCAGCTTGGGGAGAGGGGTGGGAGGAGGCCTGAGAAAATAAAGGTCCATGTCCGACACACGGCAGCAAGGACGGGCTCCCCCGACGCAGATGTGAAGGATGACGATAAAAACACAAAAAAAGACTGGTTCCAAACATGGGGCGCATCTGCCATGGGAGGGGAAACATGATGCCCGTGCTGTATATATCTGGGCTGTTGCTGCCGAATGCCACATGGTGGGTTCTGCCCCCTATTTGCTGTATCCTGTTTCCGACTCTGCGCATGTCGAGCTCGGTCGAAGAGGCCGGACGGGTCCAAGAAGGAGGGGGGGGTTGAGTATGAGGAGAGGCCTGGAGGAGGGGGGGGGGGGGTTGAGGATGAGGAGAGGCCTGGGTGGTGGTGGCGTCTTGATGCGGGCTTGGTTGTGAACGGGGTGTTTCTGACGGCTGCTTGCGTCGCCCATTATAATCTTGCTGTATTCTTCTCTCTTATTCCCCTTGGGCTCAGGCTCGTCTCCAAGAGGGCCAGGCTCGTCTCCAAGGGGGCCGGGCTCGTCTCCAGGGGGGCCGCATCACGTGTCACGCAGCATCTGTCCGAGGACGCGTATGCTCAGTATCATGACGAGCAGGCCGATGGTGACAATGATGAGCAGGGTAAAGGAGAACCAGCCCATGACCATTGCGCTGGTGCCGACGCCGCTGCGGACGGCGCCGTTGCCAAAGTCCTGGGCGATGATGGAGGCGGCGACCGAGGCCGTGTGCTGCCACAGGACCGAGACGAGGACGAAGATGGAGGCGATGAAGATGATTGCGAGGGCGATTTGCGAGACGGGCCGCGAGGGAAAGGGCTTGACCTCGCGCTCGGAGCCCTCGGAGTCTTCCTCCTCGTGCCAGCCGGGAAAGGTGGCGAGGAGCAGGAGGCAGAGGAAGGCGAAGATGATGGCGATGATTCTCCGGGCCAAGTCAGCTTCACGGCCGTCTGCGGGTCAGGGAGCAACGCACATGAGATAGGGAAAGACAATCATGTCCTTGAACTGCGCGGCGAGCCAGATGAGGTTGAGGGGGTCCTGGTCGACCGACACCTCCTTTGCGAGCGCCGTCGCGTTGTTGCTGCAGAGCCAAGAGCCGCCGTCCGGGTTGACGCAGATGCCAAAGTAGCCGACGCGGGCCTGCATGCTGGCGCCGCCGGCCATGTTCTCGATGGCCGTGTGCACATTGTAGTCGACCTGGGCCGTGTCGGGGACGGCCTCGTAGTGCTGGTAGTAGAGCGAGAGGAGGAAGATGTCGGGGATGAGCGGCGACGACGACGAGCAGCCGGCGAGGAGGAGGGCTTTGTAAGCAGCGCGTCAGCCGAGGAAGAGAAGAAGGAGCACAGGCGACGTTGACGAGCGCAAGCCACGTTGACGAGCGCAAGCCACGTTGACGTACACAGCAGGATGATTGCGACGACAATCAATATCATGAGCACATGGTGATAGCCGAGAAACGGCACGAACCCTGGGCCGTGGACGCCTTTTAGCCTCGACTCAACTCGCCTCGTTCCGGGGACGGAAAAGGGGCCTTACGGGACCAGCCGGCCTGGAACGCCGCCATGGTGCGACGAGAGCTCGACGAGGCGCTCGCGCTGGCCATGCGCCGGGAGTTGTTGCGTCTCCGGCGAGAGGAATGCAGGAGAGGGTTTGCTTGCCGGTCGGAATGGTGAGCCTGCTGCTGCAGAGTTGGGTTTAGTAAAGAGGGACCCCTTGTTTGAGGAATGTGCCTGTCTCTGGGCAATGCAAACAACCTGTGGGGAGAGAGGAAGCGCGTCAATGAGTTGGTGGAGAGAGGGTATGACGACAGCGAACTTGACCTTGCAGCTTTCACTCTTACCCACGCAGTTCTTTTTTTTTTCCTAATGCGATGGCTGGGGGGGAAAGGGGGAATCGAGACGGGTGGATGAATGGGTGACGACGCATCGTGCTCCCCAACCTCTTCCTGGCAGTGCTTCCTTGCTGCCCGCCGTTGGCCCAGCCACGTCCGTTTTTATTGACTCTGTCGGGTTGACGGGACGACGACGTACCATGTGCCCCGGAAGGGCGGTTAGTGGGGCGGGAGCGGATGGGACCGCTCGAGAGAGGCTGCGCCACAATCAGTACCTAATCGTGGGGGGAAACGTGCACATTACATAATCAAGCAAAGCGCCGCTGGTCGACGAAGAACAATGAGTCAATCAGGAGGTCTTATAAGTCGAGACTTCTATTCTGCAACTTTTACGAAGTGCTAGAGGCGATAAGCACTGACATTATTGATGGAAGGATGGTCCACCACGCGCAAATTGCCTATAGGTGTTAGATCCGCGGGTAAAGGGATTACATGCAGGATCACGTGCGGGATCACGGACGGGAAATTAGGCTAAGAGACCCCTTAAATAAGGTCTCGAGGCAGCCCCTTTTCGGGCACAATAAGCATTATTATTATTATTACAAATATACTACTTTCAGCGGCCTTACAGCCGCTGCAGCGCCCTTACGGCCGCTATAACACATATCTCTCGCATCCTTATTTAGTAGGCCGTAGATCGAAGATCTAATAATTAAGAGTCTTAGTCTTCTAGCTATAGCTACTAAGAGAAGCTACTATTTAACTATTAGGCCCCTTTTAAACCGCGAGAAAAGCCTAGCTAATTATGCTCGGTAAGAGGACTAGATTCCTCTCGCATCGAATAAAAGCCCGTAAACACACGGCATTATCGAAAAAGCCTGTAAAACACGCGGCACTAATACATCGAACTAAGCCCGCGAGAACTATCCTCGCGGCACTATATCGAACTAAGCCTATAAGAGAACTACCTCGCGGCGCTATATTAAATAAAGCCCGCGAGAACTACCTCGCGGCATTATATCGAATAAAGCCCGCGAGAACTATCCTCGCGGCACTTATATATCGAAGAAAGCCCGCAATACATAGTATAATATATCGAAGAAAAGCCCGTAAGACTCGCGGCACTAATACATCGAAAAAGCCCGTAAGACTTACGGCACTAATACATCGAAAGAAAGCCCGCACTAAGCGGCACTAATATATCGAAAGAAAGCCCGTACTACGCGGTACTAATACATCGAAAAACCCTGTAAACCTCGCGGCACTAGTAAGAATAACATCTATCGAACGCTAGGCAGTCGGGTCCTCGACATTTAGGTAATAGCAATTAAAAAAGTAAAGAGAGGCTCTAAGGCTTAAACAGCTTACATAGAGGGATTAAAAGCTGCAAAAAGATGTAAAACACTAAGAATAATAGCTCTTGTTTTATCTAGTAGGGAGGCTAATTAGTCTCTATATATAGGAAAAATCCTCGGACGAAATCAGCCGCGTAGATATTATACAATAGACTAATATAATTAGTGCACTACGGGGTTATCGAAAGGATAGGATGCTGCTAGCCGTAATAAGGCCTAGGAATAGAGTTAGGCCGGCTAATAGTTCTACTAGTAATAGACTATCTACCGGTTGCGAAGGCAAGTATAAGGTAAAGTAGGTTTTTAACTATTAAATAATATAGAAAATAATTACTTATCCCTTCTATTCTTAAGCCGGGGAAGATGCTTATTATATTCCTATATTGCTATCTAGGTTTTTACCGTAAAATCCTAGTATATTACCGTAGCTTCCTTAGGGAATCTCCTTAATAATGCCTAATCGCGTATTACCGTATATACGTAATTCTCTTCCTATATATGCCTTAACGTAGTGATTTCCCTTTATTATACGCTTTACGTATTATAGTAAAATCCCTATAATACACGTCGCGAGATAGCTATAAAGTCGTAGCGTGATACTAGGGTTTACTTATGCTAGATTTTACTATAATATTACCGTACTATAACCGTAAAATGCCTATAAAATGCCTATAAAATATAGTAGGGCAATATTAGCGTAGTCTAGGGTTAACCCGTATTTATATAGATATATACTTATTAAGGTCTTATACCGTAATAAATGCCTACCTTAAAGAGATATACTACGCCCTCGTAGTGCTTATAGATTAATAAGAAGCGATTTAAGCGATAGGAGATAAAGCGTAGAGTATAGATATAAGAACGAGGGACGTAAGAACGGTTAAGTAGAGATAAAGCACGTAAGGAAAAAGCGAAGGCCGTATTAGACGACCGGAATAAAGTAAGTAGACTATTATATTAAGATAGCGGGCGACGAAGGCGAGAAACCGTATTAAACGGCTAACGCGAAGTAGGCGGGGTGCTATAGCAGAAGGCGAGTATTAAGCGGCGAACGCTAAACGAATATAGAGCTTAAAAGGACTAGATAGATAAAGCGAGACGCGGCAATAGATAAGGCGAGATACAGAAAGACGAGTATAAAGCCGTATTATATAGCTAAAATAATAAGGCAAACGCTAAGATAGATAAGCCGTATTAAATAGCTAAAAGAGAAAGGAAAACGCTAAGATAGCGAGACTAAGCGAATAAAGGATAAGCCCGGCTAAGCTAGGGTAGGGCTAGCGGCGCTAGGGGCCTTATCGCTAAGGACCTTATCGCTAGCGATAACGATAGGGGCTATAGCGAATGCTTCTAAGGATACTATACGTTATATCCCGGTAGTAGAATAGGCACGCGCGGGGGCGCGGATTATCCGATAAGTAATATACGGCTTAATCTTCTTAAGAAAGGGCTATAAGCACTACCGCGTTATAGATAGGGACGCCGCGTAGGTTAGCGGTAGATAGCTCGCCGGCGTATATAATCTATAGGTTACTATAGCGGCTAATAGGGAACGGGACCGATATTACGCGAATAGTAACGCGCGTATCGCTTATAAGCGAGGAGCTTACTAAGACCGATAGGTCTAAAGCGAATCCGTTGCCGACTAGCTATATCTAGCACGCGGCGGCGAATTCTACCGCCGCTATCTTACTAGCTAGGATTACTAAGGCGGCGGACGCTAGGACGCAGGCGGTAAGGGCGCTATTATCGATTAGCATAGTCGGTATATTAAAGTAGATAAGTAAAGAGCTCGGCAGCCCGGCTATAGTAGCGAATACCGGTAAAGTAAGGTTATCGCCGATTTAGCATTAAGTATAGGCAAAAAGGCTCGCTAAAGTAATAGCAATAGCGGTATTCCCGTAAAGTAGTATAAAAGTGCTTAAGTAGATAACGGCGGCGGATATAATAGCGTTATACATTAGGATCTTATGCTTAACGATTTATAGGCGTAAAGGCATTAGCGGGGCGGATATAGCGATAAGAGTAAAGCGGGCCGTATTATTATAGCGACGACGATAGAGCGTACTATAGGAAACCGCGAAGATATTATTAAGTAACGCATCCTATCGTTCGTATAGTAAATCGTCGGCGTTAGCTAAAGAGGAACGAAGGGCGCCGGCTAGTATACCGGGCGTGCGCTAGACGTACTATCTAAAAAGCGGGGCTACGGGCGTCGCTAGAGTCCTAAAAGCGGCGAAGGCCGCTTCGGCCGCGGTTATATATATAGTAATAGCCCTAGCGTGCTAAACGACGTAGAGGATAGCTTAGATTTCTATAGCTTCGGCCGGGGAGAGGGCTTTAGATATAGCCGCGGTAAAGGCGTCGGCTAGCGTTAAGGTAAGCTAAGCTATACTAAAGGCGTTTCCGGTAGGGTCGTCCGTTATATAAAAGATATTCCCCGTAAATCCTTTAAGTATTATAAGCAAAAGGGGCTAGGCCGCGTCGGGAAGAAAGCGCCCTACCGGGTCGCGACGGGGGTAAATAAGCGTAAGGCGCGCTATCGGCGTAGACTAATAGTCGTCTAAGGAAGATACGAGAGGGATAGCTAAGCAATAGGGACGCTTTAAGGTAAAGGTAAGGGCCTTAGGAAGGTCGGGGTTTAGGAAGTATCGCCTATCGACTGCCTCGTTAGATAGGCAATTATATCCTTCTTTCGTAACGGCGTCGATAAAATCCTAGTAAAGAGTAAGGTTTACGTTTTTTTACGCTGTAAAAGATATAGCGGTACTCTTAAGCGATTAAAGAAGATAAAGCTCGCTGCCGTAGATTTATATAGCGCGCTTAAATCTAAGTAAGGTAAGGCGGGGAGGTTAGCGGGCGACCTAATCGCTAAAGAGGGCACGAAATACTAGGTCGTAGGATAGAACGTAACTATTAAGGATAGGAGGAACTATAAAGGACTATATAAGGCCGTAGGGAGAAATAGCGAGCTAAGAGCGTCTAACGACGAGCGAAGAGAAGGAAGCTTAATAAAGCGCGGCGGTAGGGGAAAATAAAAAGAAATTTAAAATAAAAGCGCGGAATAAGTAAAATAGCTAACGGTTAACCGCCGAAGATCGGTAGTTAATATAGTAACGCTCGCGGCGAGCCGGTAAAGACGTCTATAAGCAACGCTTTATAAATTATAAGGATTTCTCCTTAAGCTAAAAAGGCTTATACGACGGGAACCTAAGAATTATAACTGCTAGGCTATCCTTTCTAAGTAATAAGGAACTCTTTACGTACTACGTCGCGACTGTATTTACGCTTACGCGTATTAAGGATATAGTCGACTTCTTAGTAATCGGTATCCGGTTTAAGGCCGGGGCGGGAGTTAGGTATATCCGCCGGCTTAAGCTAAGCTATAGATACTATAGGGTAAATATTTATAGAGTTATCTATATTAAGGCGGTACGCTAGGTAGCCGATCCGCTCTATAATTAGGAAGGGGCCTATACTCCGCTCCTTAAGCTTAGCGACGCGCCTATCGGCGACGGAGTAGCCTTTACTAAGCTAAAGCTAGGCCTAATCGCTAGGTTTAAACTTAAGCTTATAGTGCTTCGCGTTATATCGCCGCTTTATAGCGGCCTAAGCATAGGCGAGAGATATATAAGCTTACTCTTAAAGAACCTATCGGTCGCTAGCGCCGGCTTATTCGCCGAGGAAACGTAAGCTATTATCTATATATTAGCCGGTAATAAGCTCGCTTAAGAAAGTCTAGATAATAGCGGAGAAGGAGTTATTAAGCGAGAACTATAGAGGTAGGAGGGCCTCGACCTAGCGCTTATCGGGGAAGTTAGCGGTAAAGAATTATAGGGCGATTTCGATCGTCTAGTTCTAGCGCTTAAAAAGGCCGTCGGTCTAAGGGTGCTATATAGTAAAGACTAAGAGCTTAGATCTAAAGGCTTTCTATAATATACGCTAAAAGTCGGATATAAACTTAAAGTCGCGGTCTAAGATAATCTACTTAAGAATCCCTTAATTATAGCGAATAAGCTCGTAGTATAAGGTCTATGCTTAATCGTCTATAGTAAATTAGTCGTAGCTTAAAAGTAAAAGGCATATCTTAGAGAATTTATTAATAACCGTAAGTAAAGTATTAAAGTATTCGCCTATAAGCGTCTTCTATAAAAGACCCTTAGAGGGGATGTTAAGCAACCCTATAACGAAATCTATAGCAACTATATAGAAAAGGACGCTCGGCGTATAGATAAGGACTAGCTCGCCGGCGGGCTTAAGCCGGTTTAACTAATTCCTTTTATATATATTGTATTTCGCAACGAAATCGTCGATTCGATAAAAGAGCTAACTAATTATAAAGCTAGAAGAGAGCTCCCCCTATATATAGCGCCTGCCGGCGTAAAACTTCCGCTAGTATTCGTCTTCGATTATTAGTTTAACGTACGCCTTAGGGATATAAAGGCGTCGCCGTCCGTCGGTCTCTTTAAGGTAAAGGAGGCCGTCGAGGATAAAGAACGTAAGTCCTTCCTTAAAGCTATCGGGGCCGAGCTAATCGATAATCTAAGACTATTAAGGATCGTCTATATATCCCGCCTTAATTTCCTAGCGGAGCGCCGGAGTTATAATAGCCTTAGTGATTAAGTAAACCCTATTAACGGGGGCCTTATCTTCCTATATCTAATCGAGCTCGCTAGGCCTAACGGGAGGGGTCTCCGTCGTTAGTAGCTAAGAAAGCGAGTCGGCTAAGACGTTTTTAGCGCTAGGAATATAATAAACCTTAAGCGGGAACTAGCTAAGGTACTAGGATATAAAGACAAGGCGGTTATTGCTCTTTATACTAATCGTAAATAGTAATTGCTATTTAACAATCGCGTATATAGCGGTATAGTCAGTAAGTATTATAATTTTCGGCTCTATCGTAGAGATAAGGTAAGACCGAAGCTTATAATAGGCCTAGATAAGGTATCTTACTTCGAGCTCTATAGGCTAGTATTAAGGCTCGCCTCCCTAAAGCTAGCGGCTAAGGTAAAGAATAGGCCGAATACTTATATAAAGGGGGCCTTACGCCGGGTTTTACATTATACTAAGAGCGATATAAAAAAGCACGACTCTAAAACTATCGTAACTAGCGTTAAGCTAGATAAATAGCTAGCTCTTTAAGTTAAAGTAATAAAGTTTAGCGTCGGCGGTAAAAGCGTCGGTAATATCGTAAAATGCTTAAAGCTCCTCCGGCGTTAGATCGAACTTAGTATTTACGGTAAAACGGACTTAGGCTTACCTAAAGGGCAGCTTCCCTTCGTCTCGAGCGGACTTAAGCTCGTCTATCTTACGTCGCTATAGCGGTTTAATATACTATAAAAAGTAAGCGATTAAGTATCGCAATTAGTTAATTAAGCCGATCTATTTCTTAAAGGCTTATAAGGTATTAAGGAACGCGATAGAGCGTAATACGTAAACCCTCTCGTTTATATTTATAAGGCCGATGCCGTCGACTTAAAAGCTAAGTAGCTATACGGAAGGGTACCTAAGGAAGGACTTTAGCGTAGATAAAGCGAGGTTATAGTCGGCGAATAGCTAGAAGATTGACGTAAGGTAGGCGAGGTACTCTTTAGCGGAATTAGAGAAGATAATAATATTATCGATATACGCAGCTGCGTAATCTATATAGTCCTAGAGGATCTAGTTTATAAATCGCTAAACGTATATAAGGGAGTTTTTATATCCTATTAATGCTACTATAAGGCGTTCTATCCTTTAGTAAGAAACTATCGTAAAGCGTTTGCGATAGTAGAGATAGATAAAGAACTAGTTAAAGAAGGATTAAGCGTTAACGGCGGAGATAAATCGTTTTCCCTAAAGCTTTTAGATTATATCGGCCTAAAGCGGCATAAGGTAACTATCGGGTATAGCGACGTTATTAAGTACGCGTAGGTCGACGACTATTTAAGGTTTTTCCTTACCGTTAATAGTCCGCTATACGATAAAGACTAAGGAGGCAAAGGGGGTCGCTTCCGTAGCCTATTCTATTCGGCCTTTTCGGTATAGCTTATCGTATATCTCGTCGATATATTCCTTATCCTATTAGTTTAAAGGGTATATACGAGACGCGATCTTTTTCTAGTGCTAATTATCGGCGAGCGGGATCTTTATATAGTAATCTAGGTAGACTTTAATAATGCCTTAGTCGGTCTAAAGTAAGGGGAATTTATCGGCTAACTGCTTAATTTTTTCGGCAAACTTAAGGTCGGTAGCGTAGAGTTTTACTCCGTCCTTCGACTCGATCTTTAGGAATAAGGTCTTACGCTTAATGCTAAGCTTAAGATATTAGTTAAGGCCGCTATCTTATAGGGGTAGTTTCCCGTCGGGAATATTAAGCGCTTCGGCTAACTTTAAGTCGTCCTAGTCTTCGGAGGATTCTAAAGCGGACTAGCCGTCTAAGGATAAATCGGGGATCGTAGTATACGTGCTAATATTTATAAACTAGATTTAGTCGTAAAGGTTAACGACGGTTTTAATTCCTTGCCTTTTACGAATCCTTATCGTATAACTACCGGTATTTACTATAACTAAGGATTAGCCTCCGGAAAATAAGCTATAGGCGAGCTTTATCTTTATCGGGAAAAACATTAGGTCTTTATTAGCGGGAAGGTCCTTAATATTAACTAAAAGACTTACGGTTATACCGGGCGGAACGTAGATATCCGCTATACTACGGACGGTTCTACGGACTTAAGGTCCGTCCCGTTTTAAATAAGCGTTAATAGATAAATTACCGTAGGCTCCGATAATTACGTAGCTTAATAAGTTTATAACGTCTACTTAGTATAAGATACTTTAAGATTAGCTAAATAATAACCTAATCGGCTGCTTAAGGTTAATATAAGCGCTAACTCGTATAGCGCCGACTATAAGGTCGCCGTTAATCTTACCGGGGATATATATATTAAAGTCGGCCTATCCCTCTATAGTAGCCCTACCGATTCCGGTAAAAGGGCGTTTCTTAGTAAAGTCGATTAAAATATTATCGAAGTTAGCGAGGAAGTCTAGATAAACGTAACTACGATTAGCGCTAATATCGACGTATACTTTATGCTAGTTAGTAGGCCTATTTTTACCGTATGCTATAATATAAGCGTGCGTAAAGCGGGATAGCCTATCTAAGGAGTCGGCGGGTCTTAACGGCGTAGCTTATATAATTAGTATATCGCTAATTAAGGTAGGGATAACGTAAGGCCCTATAGGCAAGGGATCGTCTATAGTAAAGCTAATATAGTCGGGCTTATCCTCTTCGTCTACGTCTATAGGGTCTAGCTCGCCGCTCGGCGTTAGGTCGTCTTCGTAGGCATAAAGAATCTAGTTAATAACGTACTAAGGTAAATAAGCTCTTCCGCCGTCGGTTGCTCTAGCTTTAATTTCCTAAGCGAGGTTAATAACGATAGGGTTATCTCTAGAACCGTTTATAGGTTTAGTTATAGGCTAGTCCTTAGGCTTAGACTAAGGTCGAAGCGCGGGCGTTATTACTAAAGCGGGAGGGACTTATACGGCTAGTATTAGCGTCTTCCTAAGGTTAGTAGCGTTAGGCTTATTTAAACGCTAACCGCTTGCTTTAGTACTATACTTAGATCGCGGCGCGGAATTAAATCGTAGCGATCCCTATATATTACATTAGCTATAGTTCGGCCGCTAACCTCCGGCGGATTATTAAGGTTTCGCGGCTAGTTTATTAGCTAGCCTGCCCTAAGATCCGGCTATAAGCTTAGTCTAGAGCTAGGGAATCGTCTATTTGCATTCTATAACCTAACTATTAAAGTCGTCGGCTTTTATAAGCCGTTTAAAGGATTCTTAAAGTAAGGTATTAAGCTGCTAATAGACTATTATAGTAAGGTGCTAATCGGTATATAAGGCTGCTTTAGCCTTCCGCTTTAAGCGTAATATCTATCCGCGAAAGTCGGTATTATTAATAATATCCTTAATAAAAAGGTATTCCTTCTAAAGCGCTTATACTACGACTTTAGGCTAGGTAGTAAAGCGAGTCTTAAGCTTCTAGCACTATGCCCTATAGCCTAGGCCTAGGGTATAGAGCAATAACCGGTCTAACTCCGAGAGGTCTTTAAAGTACTATTCGATCGCGGTTCCTTTAAGGAGGCTAGGGACTAAGGCGGCTAGTTCGTCGGCGTACTTAGTCCCGCGGATAGTAACCCTCTCGAAGGCGTTAATAAATCTCTCGACGCTTCGGTACGTAATAGTTTTCTTAGTCTCCTAAAGGGTATTAAATAAGGCATCGAATAGACTAGCCGGATTAAAAAATCCGACGTCTTTAGCTCGGATCTAAGGCGTAGGTTTATTCGGCATACGATCGCTAGCGCCGTTCGGTTATCCTATAGGGTAAGATATCCCTATCTATAGACAGTCTAATAGCTAGGCGAGTATATCTTCGGTTATTATAACCGACGTAGGCATCGTTCCGGTCTATAGAGCTAGCGCTTAGGCTAGGCTTAACGCTAGGGCGGGGCTAGGTTAAGACTTTACGGATCCGTAGGAGCTACTAGCCGGCGGGTCGAGGTTTAGTTCTATCCTATATAGGCGTCCGTTAGGGTAATACTATAGCTCGTTAACGCGACGGAAAAGCGCGTCTTAGTATTATCTTCCGAAGGAGGAGTTAAAACTAGCAATTTCCCGTTAGATTAGCTAAGTATCTCTTCGCTAGCTATTTAAGAACTTAATAGGAAGTTTGCTATATAACCTTCGTAGATACGATCCGTCGAAAGGGTATTAAGAGTAGTTAGCGTAAAAGCTTTATACCGCTTAGGCTTCCTTAGTCTAAGCGTCTGCTTCCTCCTAGAGATCTTAGAGAAGTCGTTTAGTAAAGAATTAGTTAGCTTCCGGGAGTTAGCTATATATAAGCAGGAGTTTTCTTCCTTAGAAGATATCCTTTAGTATATAGTACTCGATCGGCATAAGTCTATACTTCCTCTCTTTTTAGTACTATAGGGCTTTAAACTTACGGCGCTCCTAAAGTTAGTTTAGAATTAAGAAAAGAGAATTACTACTATTTATTATATAATAGACTAATATAATTAGTATACTATAGGGTTATCGAAAGGATAGGATACTACTAGCCGTAATAAGGCTTAGGAAAGGAGTTAGGCCGGCTAATAGTTCTACTAGTAATAGACTATCTACTAGTTACGAAGGTAAGTATAAGGTAAAGTAGGTTTTTAATTATTAAATAATATAGAAAATAATAACTTATCCCTTTTATTCTTAGGCCGGGGAAGATACCTATTATATGCCTATATTGCTATCCGGGTTTTTACCGTAAAATTCCGGTATATTACCGTAGCTTCCCTAAGGAATCTCCCTAATAATGCCTAATCGCGTATTACCGTATATACGTAATCCTCTCCCTATATATGCCTTAACGCAGTGATTTCCCCCTATTATACGCTTTACGTATTATAGTAAAATCCCTATAATATGCGTCGTAAGATAGCCGTAGAGTCGTAGCGTAATACCGGGGTTTACCTATGCTAGATTTTACTATAATATTACCGTGTTATAACTATAAAATACCTATAAAATGCCTGTGAAATATAGTAGGGCAATATTAGCGTAGTCTAGGGTTAACCCGCATCTATATAGGTACGTACCTATTAGGGTCTTATACCGTAATAGTAGACCTAAGGAAAAACAGGTAACGTAAATAATCGGACGGAAGGATCGGTAAGAAAAGCAATAGATCGTGCCGTACGATAAATAAATTATATAGTTAGTAAATAAATAAGCAGCATAGTAGAAGACTAGTAAATTCTACGGTGAATTCTATAGTAGAAGCTATAGAAGAGAATTAGAATTCTACGGTAGAAGACCGTAGAAGAGAATTAGAATTCTATGGTAGAAGACCGTAGAAGGGCAGAGATTTTATAGGTAAAGACCGTATAAATAACCGTAAAATCACCGTAAAATCACGGTAAAATATAACCGAAGAAAAGTAAGTAAATACGCTTATAGAAGTACGGGGTAATGCTTGTAAAAGCCTATAGAATTCTATAGTAGAATCTAGGGAAGAACCGGGGATTTCCTAGTAGAAAGCAAATAGGGAAGACGGTGATATTAATATACCCCCTTAGCTAGAAGGGAATAACTTCCGGCTGGTTAGAATTATTATCGACTTTTTCTTAGATCCTAGAAGAAATATCCGTAAGTCGAAGCTAGCGAAGGGACGTTTAGAAACTTTATCGTAGAAGTAATTTAGTTAATCTATCCGCAACTATCTAGTTAGAAGGGATGTATTTAATATTAAAAGTATTGCGTAAGAATTCCTAACGGGCCTAGCAGTTGTAAATTTCAACGTGCTTTAAAGCGGTCTAAATCTTTAGAATCTCGGCGGAAACTAAGCGGATTGTCTAAGTGTTATTACACTAAATAGTAGGAATAGGAATATCTAGCTATAGGGAAATATCGTTAAATAAACGAAGAATAGAAATTAGCTCTTTCGCGGTAGAAGAGATAGTAAGAAGTTCGGCTTCGGTAGATAAAGTAGTAAACGTAGATTATTTCCGGGCACTCTACGCGATTAGACCGTTAAATAGGCTAATAAAATAGCCTTTAAAAGAATAACGAGTGTCTAAGTCGTCGGCGTAGGCAGCATTAGAAGCTATAACGAGCTCTTGCTCGTCCGTATCCGAAAACTCAATCGTAAGGAAACGCGATTTATATAAATAAGTCACTAAGCTTTCTACGAGCTTAATATAGAGCGTAGACGGGTTCTATATATACTCCGCTAATAAATTCGACGATTTTACGGCGTTAAGACGGGTGGAAATAGTCGCGTAATTATAAGAACCGACTAAAGACTAAAAGTAATAGATTTAGTTATCTATAGCCTATCCTTAGTGTTTCTCTAGCTTCTCGGGAAGTAAGAATAGGTAAAAGGTCGAAATAGGCCGTAGAACTATAGAAGCAAGGATTAAACTAAACTTAGAAGCAATCTTATCTAAGTAAACGTCTTAGTATAACTATAGCTTTCGCTACTTACGGTCCCGGATAATCCTTATCCTAAGGAAATAGGTAAGCTCTCTACGGTTAGTAACTATATACTTCTGCCTAAAGCGACGGATAAAATCGTTAGTAGCCCTACGGTGCTCCTTACGGAAAAGGATAATAATATTATCTATAGGAATATAGTTATATAACTAAGGGATAGAGTCGCAATTATATTGCCGACTATATATAGGAAAGGGGCAATAGGGGTTATAACCACGCGGCGTATAACGCTACGTAACCCACATAGTTAATAACCTCGTTATTAACTAAGGGCATCGTTATAACTAGAGCAGTAAGCCCTAGCGTAGGCCTTAACAATGTATTATTAAGGCATAGTAGGCTCTATAGAAGGACCCCGGCAGACGGGTATAAAGGGGCCCCCTTATTCCCCCTTCTCTAGCTAGATTAGATACAACTATAACTAATACAACCCCCTTTATTTAGATTAATCTAAGTAAATCACCTAATAACACTAATTAGTCATTAAATAGATTTAATTATAGAATAGTAAGGCAGAAGAGATAGATCTTAATCTTCGAAAGTATAGTAGAATCTTTATTTCTTACGGACGCTATTTCCGCGTATCTTTACCCTCGAGGTTCTATTGCGCATACCTAAGAGAAGTTTATCTATGCTAAGAATAAGGATTATTTATGTTAGCTCTACGGCAAATAAGACCTTCTAAGCTCTCTATTAATCCCGTTCTCGCCTATTATAGGAAGAGTAAACGTTAATAGGCAGTGCGTCTATAACGTAGAATAATATCGCGAACCCTTATAACTATTTAATCCTATGCTTACTTCCCTTAAGGAGGAAGAGTTACGTCCTTTAGAATAAAGACTAATCGCTTCGATATTTCTCGTAAAAGACCCTTACGATACTAACTAACCCTTAAACGAACTCGAAAAATAAATAACAATAGTAAGATTACTATCGAATATAAACGCACCGGCTCCCTTTAATAGCCCGGAACCGATTATATAATAGATAAAGGAGATCGGCGTCCCTCTTACCGCTCGCATAGAGGTAGATATATAATACTAAGATATAGAAAAGATTACGATAGAAGATCCCTATAAGGCGGAGGTTATAACATTCGTAGCCCGGTTTATTATAATAGGTAAAGCATCTATCTACTATTAAAGTTAACGGCTCTTTAACCTATTCTAGGAATATTTCTAAGGATAGAATAAATCTATATAGAATACGGTAGATTATAACTATAAGAAGGTCCTTAAGATGCTATTGCGAAGACGCGGCGTTTCGATAGGACTAAAGAATACGCCGTTTATTAGATTATATATAACGATGCTTTAATCTAATAATCTACTCCCTTAGAACGAGAAGGAGTTTATAACGGAGGTATTCGATATAGGCATAAGGGCCCTTAGTAAGTAAGAAAAGAAGAAAAACGAAAAAGAACGAATAGCTTAAGACTAGATAAATAAAGATCCCTTCTCAACTATAACGAACTAGTTAACGGTCTTTCCGACTTCGCACCGATTCTAATATAGCGGCCCGGCCCGAGCGGCGACTATAGATCCGACCTTAGAACTAGACTAAGACCTAAACACGGCTATAACGGATGCACCGGCATTTCTACTATTTAATCGTATAAATCGGCTTTATGCGCTACGACTACTATTTCTCCTAAAACCAACGTTATATATCCTAAGGGCGAAACCGAGGCTCGATCTATCTACTTTAATAATCGCCCCGAAGGCTATTATAGGAATAAGGGATAAAGGATACGTACGACGTCGTTAAGGGCACGTGACCTACGTGACCCGAGGCTACGTTAGCACCTATAAAGGGGCCCCCTTTCCCCTTCTTCCTAGCTAGACAAGACATATAGAACACATATAATAGAACGAGTTTTTACGAATGCAAATGCAGGAGATACCTACTAACACTAATTAGTATTCGTAAGGCTCGAATACTAATAGTAAGGCAGAAGAGACAGATCTTAATCTTTGAATATATTATAAATCTTTATTAAACCGGCCTCCTCCGGCCTAATAATCCTATTTTATGCACTTAGAGAGGGTTATTTGCGCTAAGAATAAGAAGACTTTACCTTCTAAGTCTAGCTCGCCTTTAAGGGTTGCGTATAGATCTTCTTTAAGCTTCCCGCTAACCGATTACCGCTTTAGAAGAAGAAGAGTAGCACTAGCAGGAAGTGCGTCTATTAACGCCGACCGCTTTGCGAAGAACCTCGCGACGATAACCTCGATTCCTTTATTAGCTAGTTCGAGAAACAACCTGCCAACCGCCGAAAAGCTCTTCCGCTTCCTCGAGAAAAGCTCTTCTAACGGCACACTAAAAGACAACCACGAGCCCGACCCTTAAGACCCTCGTAACTAAGCCTGCCACCGCGTCGGACCACTCGTTATAACAAACATCGCGAAGACCCTCGCGACCCGACAAACACTCCCGAATCCACGGGACATTCGATTAACACATAAGCCATTTAATCACGACTATCGCGTGAAAACCCTCACGTAATAAAAAGCCCGCCGCCTGCTTCCGATAAGATCATCGCGTAAAGACCCTCGCGTACGATAAACACCCCGCCGTCTTCCGACCCGGCACGAGAATACAGTCCGCTTGCTGCCTTAAAGCCCCCCCGAAAAAAACACAGTCCGCTTGCTGCTTTAAAGCCCCCCTAGAAAACACAGTCCGCTTGCTGCTTTAAAGCCCCCCCCCGAAAACACAGTCCGCTTGCTGCTTTAAAGCCCCCCCCGAAAACACAGTCCGCTTGCTGCTTTAAGCCCCCCCCCCCCCCGAGAATACAACGACGGCTCTATCGGCACCCGGCACTATAAAGCCAGCTCTCTCGCCAACGCCTAAGATAACGCTTTCGATAACGCTTAAGACAACGCTTTCGGCAACGCCGAATCCGGCCTAACGCTTAAGACAACGCTTTTAGTAACGCTTAAAACAACGCTTAAGACAAAACAACGCTTAAGACAACGCTTAAGGCAACGCTAAATCCGGCCCTAACGCTAAAGAGGACGTTTCCGGCAGTCTTAGCAATAGCAATAATAGCGGCTCCGCAACCGTTAAAACAAGCTCCCGCAGTTGTTGTTCCGCCGTCTGTAAACGCAGTTAAATGCTCCGCTAGTCAAATGCTCCGCCAGCCGAATCCGCAGCCGCAGTCAAATGCTCCGCCAGCCGAAGTCCGCAGCCGTAGTTAAAACGCTCCGTTAATACAATAGCCGAAGTCCGCAGCTATAGTTAAACGCTCCGCTAAAGTCACCCGGCAAGACCGCCTTTGCCCCGATAGACGCTATCGTCCTTTACTCTTTGTTTTTCCGAGATAACGTCTTTTGCCTTTATTTATATTTGTTTGTATTTACCTTTATTCGCGTTTGTTTTTCCTGCTTTGTTTTTCCTGCTTTGTTTTTCCTGCTTTGTTTTTCTTGCTTTATTTTTCCCCTTTTCGACGCCTTATTCTTCCCCTTTTCGGCGCCTTATTCCCTCTTTTGCTTCCCCTTTTAGTGCCCGAAACAAGCCCCGAAACAAGCCCTATTTCGCCCTAACAACGTTATATGCCGACCCTGCTACGCTCCGGCTCCGGCAACGTTCTTTCCCGACCCGAACACACGCTCTGTTTCACGCTCTTTTCCCGGCCCGAAGATGACTCTATCTCTTGCTCTGCTTCGCCCCGAAGCTTAATGCATCCTAACGCTCTTTTCCCGTACGTTATACGGCTGTTTGCAAGGCTATTGCAAGGTTGGAAAAACCGGATCTACGATAATAACACGGCCCGTTTGACCGGGCTATAGATCCCTATTTGGCCCCTTATTGCGCCCTTTATTAGCCCCTTATTGCTACGTTTATTTAGGCTGTTTCTACGATCTTATAAAAACTGCTAGTATAGGAATAAGGGATAAAGGATACGTACGACGTCGTTAAGGGCACGTAACCTACGTGACCCGAGGCTACGTTAGCACCTATAAAGGGGCCCCCTTTCCCCTTCTTCCTAGCTAGATAAGATATATAGAACACACACAATAGAACGAGTTTTTGCGAATATAAATGTAGGAGATACCTACTAATAGCTATTAAAGCATTTAATTATAACATTAAGGAGTATATAGCACTCCTACCGGCCGATATTCTAAACCTTTTATTAGATCCCGACGTATAGACTAAGTTCGTTAAGATATAGGATAAGGAGAAGAGCTATACCGGCGAGCTATATGCCCTATTTAACGAGACTATCCGTAAGTTTATAGGCGTATGTTATAACCTTAAGATTAAGCTAAGGCTCTTTTATATACTCCTTCCTTAGATCTTAAAGGGACGAGCCGACCGCTTCTATACGGAGAATATTACTTAAATAACTACCTTCTAAAGCGCATACAATAAGATTAAATAATATTTCGATACTAAAGCGACTTAGGCTTAGTACTATACCGATTAGACTAACACAATGTTTAACTAAATTCGGGCTAGCAACCCTAAGAAAGGCCTATAGGAAGTGCTCTAGTTGCTAATCGATAAGCTATTGCTTTATTAACGGGCTTTAGGACCTAAGTTTATAGGCGAAACCCCGCTTATAGTAAATCTTACTAAAGCGTTCTAAGGTGTCCTAAAACTCGAAGGTGCTTTCTTTAAATAGGCTAAGGAGGCTAAAGAGCTTTATGCCGACCTCTAAGCTTCCCTTACGACGTACCTCGTACGATAGGCGAGAAATACCTCGCGCTAATTTATCTAAGATCGATATCGTAATAACGATAGGATAGATATAAATTATAAATACAATTCGAAGAACCCTAATAGTTAGTTTTATATAGACCGTAGGTATATTAATAATCGTAGTATAGGTAACGGAGGATTTCACCCGCGAGGCTTTAGATAAGGCTATCGACCTCGCGGTAGAGGAGGCTACGGCTAAAGATATAGCAATAAGACCTAGACTAAAAAGTGCTTTATGTATAGAAAGGAGGGATATTAGTCTACGAAACATTCTATAGAGGAACGACGGAAAGCTAAAGACTAATATCTCTCGTATTATCTTTATACCGGCGTCTCCCTAGATATTATAGCCTATTTAGCAGGCTATAAAGGTTATAAGGACGATAAGGAGAAAGAGTATAGCAACGATAATAAGCCGGAGCAATAGTAAGCTAGTTAAATGCTTTGCTAAATAGCTTTTAACTACCTTATTATAAGAGACAACGTCTACGGTATAAAACCGATAGTTTCGGCCGACTAATTCCTTATCGATAACCGCTATTTAAAGCTCTATTTCTAAGGCATCCTAATTAATACTAAAGTAGCGAAGGTCTTAACGGCTAGACGAGAATAATATATAGCCCTTTAATAAGAAGACCCTTCCGTCGATTTAGACATATCGACCGTAAGACAAAAAGCAATTAGATTTAGCGCCGGCAATATAATAATGTTACTAAGATTAATTAATCTTATTACTCCGATTAAAAAGATTATATTCTATATGCTAGAAACTCCGACCCCTTTCCTACTATATCTCGCGGATATAGATAGGCTAAGCGTATTCTTTAATAATACGACGAATACCCTTACCGGCCCTAAGGCAAACATCCCGGTAGTTAGGAAATAGGGATACCCTTAGTTCTTTCTTAGGAAGAGTAAACAATCGACCGCATTCCTTATAGAAACGGAAATTAGGACCTTATATCGTCGATTCGGACATCCGGCTATAGCTAGGCTATATAACCTATTAAAGCAAGCAGGCTACGGCGATATATCTCTTAGCACTCTAGAGAATATCTTAGAACTATATTACTATTGCTAGATGCATTCGCCTACCTTAAAACGGTTTAAGTTTAACCTTAAAGATAACTAAGACTTTAATTATAAGGTTATCGTTAATATAATATACTTAGACGTCCCGAATTTAGTATAACGCCTAGTATTATATATTATTAACGTATCGACGGCCTTCTAAAGCGCTCGATTCCTTCCTTCTATATTAGCTAAGGATATATAAGAGACTCTTCGAGCCCTTTAGATTAATATATACCTTAGTCCCTTTAACATTATTAAATATAATACCGGCACGAACTTCGCGGCGGTAGAATTCCGAAATAAAGCCCGTATTATAGGGATTATATATATATAAGTTCCTATTAAAGCATATTAGTCTATTAGTAAGGTTAAGAGGTATTATACCCCTTTGCGCCGAGCTTTTAATATACTCTCTATAGAAATAGGCGGCTTTACCTCCCCTAAGGCAATTCTTTAAACGGCTATTAAAGCTATTAACGATACTACTAGACCGAACGGACTAGTACCTACGTTGCTTATATTTAAGGCATATCTTAGGATAACTCTTAATTCGCCGCTATCGCTAATAACCTTTAAACGAGCTACTATAGTATAAAAAGCGATAAAGGCACTTAGGCAGCTTACGGCTAAACGATAGGTCTAAGCAGCGCTATATAGCCGCAATGGTCTAGACATAGCGAACACACTTGCCCTTCCTCTCTAAAGCAAAGTCCGCGTATAGAAGGAGAAGTTAGGATAGTAAAGACCGTTTAAAATTGCAGCTATTAACGGGTACTATTACGGTGTTAGGTTATATTATATATTATCCTACGTGACCTTTATATCGTATATATAGACCCTTAGACTTAGTCTATAGCTGCGCTCCTTCGTAGATTAATAATAGTTATATACCCCCCTTAAGCTCGTTCTATAATAGTTTAATCTACTATTCTTCTGCCCTCCCGCCGAGCCTTTACGATTCCTTAGTCCCCTTAGCTTCGCCTATACGCCTGCCTTCGTTCTTTGTCTTATTACGCCTCTTTTCTACTCTCTTATAGATTTTTCTAGCCCCTTTTCCCGCCGCTACCCCTTTTTCCCGCCGCTACGATAGCCACTCCTATTTCTACCCTATTATAGTATTAGGTTATGTTATATATTATCCTACGTAACCTCTATATCGTATATATAGACATTTAGATCTAGTCTATAGCTATGTCCCTTCGTGGATTAATAATAATTATATACCCCCCTTTAAGCTCGTTCTCTTATAGTTTAATCTACTATTTTATCTTATTGCCCTTAATTAATAATCTCGCTATCTTACCCTTTTCTTTTCTAATCTCCCTTCTTTACGACGTAAGTCCGCCTCCTCGCCGGACCCCTTCGACTAAGTTTTCCTCGATTGTTAGAATTTTCCCGGTGTAAATACGCCGTCTCGACGCGAATTGCATAGATTTCCCTCCTTACCCCTTACCTTATGATTTACGATAACCGACTATATAAAAGCCGATCCTCCGTCCGCTACCCCGGCCGTTACCCCGCCGGCTCCTACTAACCTAAAGCCTTAGACTAAGTACGTTTCTTACTACCCCCGCCTCGCCGCCCTTCTTCGAGCCTAACGGCCTATGTTCGGCACGTTCGCCTATATTTAGGCTAACGCTACTCCCGACTTCCGTACCCCTTAGATCGAGGCCTTTGCTTGCCTTAATAATGCTTACGTTAAGTTAGATATAGGAGTGCTTATCGCTTAAGAGCACGCAGCCGTTGCCTAAAAGCACGCTACCGATCTTTAGCGTTAGCTTAACCGCGCTACGTCTTCTCTCCTCGTCTTAACTAAACGTGACGCGGCTTAGGACTAGGCCCCTGCCCCCGCCCCCGCCCTTACCTTTACCTATTCTTATATCGCCGACCTTAAGAGGTTCGCCGGCGACTCTAGCACTTAAAAGCAACGTTAGGAGGCTTTCCGGACCTAACGCAACGGCCTTACTATTAAGCTCCGTTAAGACGCCGCTTTATACCCTATAGAGTAAGACTATATTCTCTACGCGGCTAGCCGGCTTATTAGCTAGGCCGCTTCTATTATCGCTAGCGTTCCTTAAGACGTCCTCGATAATAAGTCCTTTGCTAATTAGTAGTATACTATTGTTAAAGCCCTTACCGACGACCTTAGCCTAGTCTTTAGTACTAATTTTACCTACGCTTAGTTAAAGGCCGACTTTAACGCTTTATTAATAAAGAATATCTCTTAGTTAGACTTCTATTCGAAGTTTACCTAGCTTTAAGCCGATTTATCGTTTAACGGCACCGCTTACGTCGCCTACCTTTATTTAAAGGTCTTTATCGAACTTACTAACGCCGCCGCTCTATAGGTCGAATGCCCGGCCTATAATAACTTTACGGCCTAGGCTAAGATATATTCCACGCTTTAAGACAACTAGCAGCGGGTTAAGGCCCGTTCTTAGCTCTAGCCGTCTCGTAACCCTACTCGCATCGGCCTTACCTCGCCCGCCTTACCTATATCTCCTGCCGGTAACCTAATACAGCTTAATGCATTCTAGGCCCGGCTTACTAACGCTAAAAAGCAACGGCGGTTTAAGAACCGTCTTTGCTTTTACTACGCTTAGCCGGCTACCGCTACCTATACCGCCCGGACCTACCTTAATAAGGGTATCGGTGCTAATCCTAGCGCTAACCCTAGCGCTAGTCCTAGCGCTAGTTCTAGCTTTAGCCGCGGCCGTAGCTATAGTAGCGGTACGTTTGCCCCGCGCTTACTTAAACCCCCTCCCCCCCGCTACTAGGTTCGCGCTATTAAGTAAGGCTTTATCGAGGGCGAGGTAAACGACCTCCCCGCCTCTTCCCTATCTTCGGGAAATACGTAGCTCCCTCGCTTTATCGCGCGATAGAGCTTTTAGTATCTAAGTTTATAGCTTCGTTTAATACTAAGGAGGATCTTTGCCTCCCCGCGGGAATATAACCGCGTGCTTTACTTATGCCTTTATCCCTTATGTCCGCCGATATCGTTATAAGTGCTTTAGTCGACTCTAGCTGCTTTAGATACGCCTTTATACACGCTTAGACCGCGTACCGCCTTGCCCTTCTTATCCGCTAGCTTTAGTTCTTACGCCGGCTTTCTCTCGCCGATAGTAGCGACTATAAGTCCGGCTCTATTACTTATTGCGCTTTTTCAGTCTCTTAGATTAGCGCTTATACTAAGTCTATCTACTTCTTTCTTATAAAGCTTAGCTATAAGGTTATTCTTAGCCTCCTTTAGCTACGCTAGCACGACCCTATTATTAGCTAATATAGTAACTCCCTTTCCTTTTAGTCCCCTTTTTATCTAGCCTCCTACCTCTCGGACTACTAGCCTTGCCTTATCCTAGGCCTCTCGGCTACCCTTACCTATCCTACCCGCTTTATCTTAGCTCCCCCCGCCCTTATTTTAGTAGGAATATAATTGATAAATATAATTCGTTTTCCCCCCGCTCCTTCCGTCGAAGACTCTAACGACGAGGGCGAACCCCCTACCGCCCCCTCTATTAGAGACTTAGACGACGAGGGCGAACCCCCTACCGCTATAATCCTTATTCCTACCGCTGCGATCCTTATTCCCGCTCGTGCGGCCTTAGCCCGTCCTCCGGCCTTTATCTAGTCCGTTTGCTTTAGCGACGTTCTTAAGTTTATTCCCCTATCTCCTAGCCCTTCTCTCTCGGCGTTTTTTAAGGATGCCCTTAACGTAGGTAAACCCGCCTATCCGGACTCCTCCCGCTAGGTTAACGACGCCGACTTTAACTCCGGCTACGACTCTAACTCCCCGGCTACCCTTTACCCTCGCCGCTATATTCGACCTCCCCGCCCTTATCCTATCTATAAGACCGCCGGCTACCGCTATCTTATATTACGGCTAAGTCGTAAGGTTATTAAACCTTAGCCTTTCCGCTTTTCGTCCTTTAACGGCTCGGCGTTTAACGTCCGGATACTTAACGTCGATACGATAGTAATATTCTACCGGTAGCTTAAAGTCTAGACCTCTTAGACCTTAATTAAAGCCTTTACCGCCGAGCCTTTACCTACCGAGCCCCCGCTACCTATCGATTAGGATATCCCTAAGGACTTCTACTAGGCCGTCTTAATTAGATATATAGACGCTAAGGATGCAAAAGCCTGCTTTAACCCCTACTTTTACGACTTCGTCGATAACTACCTCGATAAAATCTGCCTTAATAAGATCTCCTTTAACGATATCGCTAAATTCTTTAAGAAGTAAGAGAAAGTCCTTTATACGTTTAATAAGCCCCGGGCTAAGGTCCTTAAGGAGCTCTACTATATAATCTATATATAGCTTAAGAGCGAGGCCGATAAGCTCGCCCTTTACCGTACTATTAATACTTAAATTAACCTTAAGGAAGGAATATAGCCTCCTTATACCCGCCCCCGCCCCTTTAGCGAAGCCGAGAACCGGATCGTCCGCGCGTACGTTAATAAGTAGCTTAGGAAGGGCTTTTTCCGCCGCTCTACCTCCCCCGCTACTACCCCTATTATACTTGCCTATAAGCCGGGCGGGGGCGTCTGTTTTTACGTTAACTATCGCAGCTTAAATAAGGCTATAATTAAGAACCGTTTTCCCTTACCCTTTATCTATAATACTCTCGCCTATATCCGGAAGGCGAAGTTTTTTACTAAGATCGACGTTATTATAGCGTTTAATCGCCTTCGTATTACCGAAGGATATAAGTAAAAGACCGCGTTCGCTATACGGTATAGGCTTTTCGAGTATTATATTACTCCCTTTAGCCTTACCGCCGCCCTATCTTACTTCTAGAGTTTTATTAATATAGCCTTTTACGGCATCTTTAATAAGTTTTACTCTACTTATTTAGACGACGTCTTAATCTTCTTAAAGACGCAGGAGGAGCATTAGGCCTACGTTAATACGGGTTTTAAACGCCTTAATGCCGCCGGCCTTTAGCTTAACGTAGATAAGTATAACTTTTACGTTACTAAGACTAAGTACCTCGGCCTAATAATCTTAGATAAAGGCATTCGTATAGACCTTAATAAGGTTCGTATAGTTTTAGACTAGCCTACCCTTTCCTTTATTAAAGACCTCCGGCGCTTCTTAGGATTCGCTTATTTTTATCGGCGTTTTATTCGCGGCTTTTCTAGGCTTACGAACCCTTTAAACGCCCTTACTAAGAACTCTGCCTTTTAGATTTAGTCTCCCGCCTACGCCTACGCCTTCGAAGCCCTTAAGCACGCTTTTACTACCGCCTTAGTCTTTATATACTTCGACCCTTATCGTAAGACTATAGTTTAGATAGATGCTTCCGACTAAGCCGCTAGGGGTATGCTAATATAGCTCCTCGACGATAGTCGTTACTATCCGGTTGCTTTCTTCTCGTTAAAGCACTCTACTTAAGAGTATAATTACGAGATCTACGATAAGGAACTCCTTACGATTATAAAATCTCTCGAGGAGTAGCGCCTTAAGCTTAAGGGCCTATCTAAGTTTAAGATAGCCTTAGACTATAAGAATCTTAAGTATTTTATAACTATAAAGCTCTTTAACTAGCGATAGGCCCGCTAAGCCGAATTCTTTAGTTATTTTAATTTTAAGATCGTCTTTTAGCCCGGCTCTTAAGCTATTCTCCCCGATGCCTTTAGCCGCTTACCTAGCTCCTGCCCTCTCTCCCTTACCGACTAAGCCGACGAGAGGATTAACTATCGATATTAGGTTATCCTCCCTAAGTCTAAGGTTAATGCCTCCCTTTACCCTAATACTACTACCGCCCTTAATACTATTAAGGAGTCCGATTCGTTTATAAATATAATTTATAAATGTAATTCCGACTGCCTTAACCTCTACGCCCTCGACGACTTTAAGCCGATTAATAACCTTATTAACCGGGCTTATTCCTCCTCCCCGCTTATCTCCGCTATTCGCGTAGCTCTTTAGTCCCCTTAGCCCCGCTAGCCTTGCCCTCTTTAAGCCCCCCTCCGCTCGATCCTTAAGACCGCTCTCTCTAAGGTCTAAGGCCGGTTCTATTTCTAAGGCCGGCTCTTCGTTCCCTTTAATAACGCCCTAATTCTTTAGATCCTCGTCCGCGCTTATACCTCCCCCCTTGCCGGCTACCCTAGACGTATAAAGACCGCTAGCCTCTACCTCTACGCCGGTCTTATATCTAGCCCGGTATATATAAGTCTATTTCTAGCTTTATACGGAACTATTATATATACCTACGTGCTAAATCCCCTTATTCCTCCCCCTAAGGCCTGCTTTAACCCTTAAGTATTCCCTTCGCCTTATAGACCGATATATCCGTCGATTTTATTACCGACCTCCCTATCTACCGCCGTAACGGCGTTAAGTTTTCTAATATCTTCGTTATCGTCGACCGCCTTACGAAGATATACTACTACGTTCTAATACCTTCGATAACTATTAAAGACGTTATTAACGCGTTTGTTTCCCGCGTTTAGTCCTTTTATAGCACCCTAGCCTTTATTATTAGCGATTATAGCACTTAGTTTATTTCGGCTTTCTAATAGTAGCTTAGTCGTCGCTTTAGTTACCGCCTTTACCCTAGCTCCGCCTATTACCCTTAGACCGACGGTTAGACTAAGGTCGCGAACGCTTAGATAGAGGTTTACCTTCGTTATTATACTACCTACCTTTAGGACGATTAGGTCGACCTCCTTCCCCTCGCCGAGTTTACTACTAATAATTAGGTCTTTAAATCTACCGGCCTCTCCCTTTTCTTTGCTAACTATAGCTTCTACCTAAAGCTTAGCACTAAGCCCTTTAGCCCCCCCCCCGCTTAGTATAACCCCCTAGCAGCGGAAGGAATACCTCCGCGGTAACGCGCTTGCTTCCCGTCTCTAGCGTATCTCTAACTTCCTCCGCGATACGATTAAGGATGCCTAAGCTACTTAGGCTTACTACGCGGACGCCCGGCGGACTCCCGCCCTAGTGTATTAGCCCGGCGATATAGTATTCCTTAGCACCCGCTAGATCTAGACCCTCCGCCTTATAAAAAAGCTTAACTATAAGCGGGAGGGCCTATATAAGGTCCTTAAGGTATATAAGACGGCGTGTCTTCTTCGCCTCCCTAAGGGCAGCCGCCTTTACCCTATTTTTTATTACTCCCTCTTTACTAAGACCTAAGAGCCCCTTTTGCCCGGCTAGTTAGAGCTTAACGTCCGGCCCGCCGATAACGGCGTTCTCCTTTCCCCTAGCGACGACGACGGCGATAACGCGCACTTTAAGTAGGAGTTTTCTTCTATCCTCGCGTAACGCTAGTACGCCTCCGGGAAGATTAAGTATCGCGTTTAATAGCGTTATAGCCCCCTTACGTAAGAGGACTCCTCCTGCCTTAACGGCTGCTAGGACGACCTTAAGGCTTTTTACGCCTTTAACCTAACTAAGCCTAAACCGGCCTTTTATACGGCCTTCCTTATATCTTCCCCTTCGCCTAAGTAATAATAAGTATAATTTATTAATATAATTTACGTTATAACGGTATATATTAGTTTCTTAGTTTTACCTTTTATTTCTTTCTATTTCTCTCTTATTCTATATTAAGCCCGCTTTTAAGGCCGATTAATATAGATTTCCTTCGTTTTTATTAGCCTATTAACCCTTTTAAGCGTTTAAGTCGAACGCCGATTTAAAGGGGATATACTATTATAGTATTAGGTTATATTATATATTATCCTACGTAACCTTTATATCGTATATATAGACATTTAGATTTAGTCTATAGCTATATCCCTTCGTGGATTAATAATAATTATATACCCCCCCTTAAGCTCGTTCTCTTCTAGACCCCCTTCCTCTCCCCTTCGCCCGGCCCTCCGGCAGGCGTTCCCCTTTAGGACGTCCCTTAGCCTAACGCCCTCTCTGCCTTCCCTTACTTAGCCTTTATTCTCCGGGGTTCCTCCGTCGCCTCGTCCGTCTTCGCCGACCTTTAGACAATTTCCTCCGGCATACCGATTAGACTTAGTCTCTCGTCCTTCTTAAGTCTATTTTCCTTAAGGCCGCTACCTCCGCTACTACCGCCCGTAAAGAGGCCCTCGGCTACCGGCAGTACGCGGAGGGACTTTAAGACTAGCTTAATTAGTCTAACGCCGCCCTCGCTTACCTTACCGCCCTTTAGGCTACCTTTACCCCTCCTACTATAAGTCCTTATGCCTGCTTCGCCGACTTTAAACGCTTTTCTAGCGATATCGGTACTTAAAAGCAACGCTAGGACGCCTTCCGCGTCTAGCGCAACGGTATATCCCTTAAGATCGCCTCCGACCCTTATATATTCCCTACCGATAGGGACTAAGTCGTCTACGCGACCGGCCGACTTTCCGGCCGGGCCGCTTCTATCGCCGCTAGCATCCCCCGCTATATCCGCGACGATACCCCCTTTAAGTAGTAGCGCTTTTAGTCCCTTAACTCCTTTACTTACGAGCTTGCCTCCGTCTTTAGTGCCTTAAACTACCGCGCTTAGTCTAAGGCGGAATTTAATACCTTAGCTATAAAAGGCACCTCTTAGCCGGATTTCTTCTCGCGGTTTACCTAGCTATAGGCCGACCTCGATTATAACGAGAGCGCTTACGTTAGATACCTTTATTAAAAGGTTACTAACAAGCTCGCTAATACCGCCGCTCTCTAAGTCCTTAGCCTTAATACCGACGACTTCTACGGCTAGGCTAAGCTCTACGCCGCCCTTTAGGAAAACTATAAGCGTATTTAAGCCTATAAGAGGCTTATCTAGCCCTAGACTATTCCCCCCCCCGCCCCTACCGGGTCCGCTAGCCCCGCCGCCTCTACGCCTATTAGCGACCTAATAGACCTTAACGCGTTTTAGGCTAGTCTTACAGACGCTAAGAAGCAACGATAGTATAAGAACCGTCTCTATCTCTACTACGCCGCCTTAGTAACCCCGACCTATACGGCTTAGACTTATCCTAAGAAAGGTGCTAGCCGGGGTCGCGGCTAAAGCGGCGGTACTCCCGCCCTACGCCTCCTTATGCCCCTTCTTTAGCTTAACGTCCGGGCGATTAAGTAAGGCTTTGTCGAAGGCGAGGTTACCGACTCCCTTGCCCCTACCTCCGGCGCTTCTCCCCCCCTAGGAAACGCCTAGCTCCCTCGCCTTATCGCGCGATAGAGCTTTCGGTTTTTAATTTTATAGCTTTGTTTAATATAAAGGAGGACCTTTATCTCCCGGCGGGAATATAGCCTCGCGCTTTACTATTGCCCTTCTCCTTTATGCTTACTAACGTCGCTATAAGTGCTTTAGTCGACTTTAGTTATTCCGGATTCGCCTTTATATATACTTAGACCGTATACCGCCTTACCCTCCCCGTCCGCTAGCTTTAGTTCCCTCGCCGGCTCTCTCTCGCCGATAGCGGCGACTATAAGTCCGGCGCTATTACCTATTGCGCTTACTTAATCGCCTAAGTCGGCGCTTACGCTAAGTCTATCTGCTTCTTCCTTACGAAGCTTAGCTATAAGGTTATTCTTAGCCTCCCTTAGCTACGCCGCTACGACCTTATTATTAGCTAGCGCGATAACTCCCTCTCCTTTTAGTCCTTATTCTGCCTTATCTCTTACCTCTTAGACCCTTAGCCTTATCTTATCCTTAGCCTTCCGGCCGCTCCCGCTATTCCTATTCCCGCCTTTAAGGGAATATAATTTATAAATATAATTCGTTCCCCCTTTGCCCTTTCTATCGCTAACTCTAATAACGAGGGCGAGCCTTTTGCCTTATCCTCGCCTTTTGCCTTTCGGGCTTTTGCCTATGCCGTCCGCTTTTCTAATACCCTTAAGTTTATTCCCCTATCGCCTCGTTTTTCCCTCGGCCTCCCGACGTCCCTTAAAGATACTCCCGACGTAGGTAAACCTATTTAATATATATAAAGCATCCTCTATACTATATGCCGGGGCTAATATAATTAGCTATAGATAAGATAGCAGGGAGCTATTCCTAGCTCCCGGGGCTTACGCCTACCTAATAGAAGCATCCTTCTTTACACATACATTCTTAGTGCCTAGTGTATTAAATTAGTAGTAATTCTACACCTTCTGCCTTAAAGCTACTATTAGGAACGCCCTTCCTATCTCTAGAGCTTCGCTCTACTACGATACGTTCGCTAAGAGCTTCTTAAAGCTCTCGCTATTCGTTAAAAGCCGCTTAAAGGCTCCCGACACTTATAGTATAACTAGCTTATGCAACCTTAGCTAGCACGCCTATATAACCTCTAATATAAGCCTTACAATCCGACGAGGCTCGCCTTTCTAAGTATTATTAGAACTAGGGCCTACTGCCTAGTTCTCTATTTTAAGTCCCTACGTAATTAGCCGTAAGGAAAAATTTTCTCTCTATGTTTTCGATTTCCTACGCGTACCCGTTCCTACGCTAAAATTAAAACACCCTATACCTCCTACTATAGACTTTTCTCCTCTCCTATAACTCTTCTTTCTTCGCAATCCCTCCTTATCTCTATCTATCGACCTCTTCGCCCTCTTCCCTCGTTTTATTAAGCTATTATTACTATAGCTAGGGACGAAGAAGCCCGTTAAGCTATAGCGTCCGTATCTCGCTTAGACGACTCTTACCCTCGCTTACTAATATAAGAATATACCCCGCCGGATAGTATTTATAGCGCCGCTCCCTCTAGGGACTCTAAGAGTAATTATAAAGATCCTCCTCCTCCCGCCTGCCGTCGTCCTCGCTTATCCTTAGAGACCGAGGTGCTACGTAAGCAGTCTGCTATACTAGCTATAGAGGATAGAGATTGCAATAACCTATTAAAATAGGCCGTCCGCTACTCTAAGTTAATTAAGACACTGCCTACGGAAAGGGTTATTAAGACCTTTACTAATATAGACGTAATATACATAAAGTAAGCCTATATTCTCTTAGGCTCTTTAGCTTCTAAGTCGGAGATTATCTTTAATATCTTAGATCTTCCGTCCGTAAAGGAAAAGCATCTATAGCACGCCGATACTTAGCGAAAGGGAATTCGCTTATATCTTTGTTTTATAGGCGCGCTTCCCGATAATAAGACTCCTCTCTACGCTATAATAACTCTAGTATATCCGCTAGTCCGAGCCGTGCCTCTTAACCCGTAAATAATCAACGGAGACCCTTCTAATAGTTAATCGGAGGAATAGCCTCCTCTTCGTCCGTAAGGAATACTTCGCTTATCCGAGCAGCGCTCTATTAGATAGTAGTATTACCCTAAGGAATAACCCTAGGTTCTATATTATTCTCTTTAGTCTAAGTTATCTAAGTACTCTTAAGCCTTTTACTCTCGTCGATAGAAGGATTTAGATAATAATAATAATAATAATTTATCTAGGTCTAATAATAGTTTTATCCGCCGCCCCTTAAAGTCTTATCCGAACCTACGTAAGCACCGCGAGGCGAGTTATACCTCCTCCTTAGCCTATAACGACGAGGCTATTACTAAACGCCTTAAATAAGATAATATTAGTACTTTTAACCTAGATAAGCATAATCTAAAGAACCTAGGCATTATCGCTTTTAGCAATAGAAAGAATATCTATATAAACGTCTATCTCTTTACGGAGCGTCTAAGGATCTATTAAGACGAGGATCTATTCGCCCTTTGCCTATATTACCTCTCCTTCTTAGTAAGAGGAGCTCTTATATAGTATATAAGTAAGCTTATAGCGGAATAACGTGATATCCTTAGTTCCTCCCCTCGTAGAACCTTCTATAAGTGCTTAACTAAGCGTTTTAAGCGTCCTAACGCCGACGTCTTAAAGGAACTTTATAGGGAAAGGTATATAATATCTATATAGTCCTCTAGCACTATTACTCTCGCGTAGTAGATCTAGAGAAAGGTTTCGCTCGCCCGCTAACTTAAGATAGGCAAAGATACCTAAATTATTAAGGCTATCTATCCTCTTATTGCCGTCTAGATCTCCTCGCTTCTTCCTATTCCTATAAAGAAGACCCCGATCGATAAATAGATTCGCATTATTAAGGAACGAAAGCCCCTTATTATAGCCTCCCTTAAGCTATATATCTCTAGAGACTGAGACCGTTCTCGCCGCGGTAGCTTTTCCCGTCGGGATAATAACTATCGTTAGGATAACCGTCGCCGTAATAATAGTTACCGTTAGGTTAACCGTAATCGCAGCCGTCGTAATAATTATTGCGATAACTATCGTTAAAGTAACCGAGGCAATAACTACCGATAGACTAACCGCTAGGATCGGGATTAAGGTTATAATCGCAACCGTAGCCCTAAAGGACGAAGCTTAGGTAATAACTATAACTAGTTAAGCTTACGCCCGCTACGCCGCGATAAGCGTTACCCTCGCCGGGACGACCGACGAGACAACCGAACGGAATACCGCCGAGGTAAATATAAGGGTAATAATAATAAAAAGAAAGTGTGTTTTAAGTCGAAATATTAAAGCGATAAAAAGACTGCTTTTAGCGGCGATAAAGCTAGTAACGAGCTGTACTTAAACGACTCTTAGGACGATGCGTCCTTTTACGCCTCCTTAAAGGCTAACTTCGTAGGCTATATAAACTCCCGCTACCTTACTAAACGAGCTGGTAAGTTTAAATATAGCACCTACGACTATACCTTCGCCCTTACCTCCGTGCTTAAGGAGTATATACGTGCTAACTGCTATATATCTAAGTAATAGCTCTATAGTAAAGAGCGCGTACCTAAGCCTTTAACTTATAAGGTTTATAAGGCCTTTTTTCTTTCTTACAACGCTTTCTTCTCTTACCTCCGTCTTAAGTATAAGAAATCCCCTCCTATTACCGTAGGGAACGTCTCCGATCCCGTCGTTATTAAGCCTAATACCCCCGCCGCCCTAGAGCTTATTCTTACCGCACTTATTATTAAGGAGCCTATTTTTCACGCAGCGCTAACTACGGCACCCCGACTAAATTAGGTCTTAGAAGCTAAAACCGAGGAGCCCTAGTAGGATCGGGATTCCCCGCCGCACTTATACTCCTATATAAGGATTAAGGTCTCTGCCTAACCCGGTAGGCAAGAAGTCTAAGTTTGCCCTAACTCTAGCTATAGTAAGCCTATAATTAATCGCGACCTTCTTTAGACTTTTAACTATACCGTCGAGAAGAAGCCTCCCGTTATTATTAACGGAGTTAACGGTCGCTCTTTTTGTAAGGACTAAGCTACGTTCTCCTTCTACGCGCGCGGTACTATAGCTAGCCCGACCGCTTAAGCAGCTATAGCTAAATTCACTTACTCCGCTTAGGTCTCTAAAGTAGAGGCCGGCGCACTTCTCGGCAATGCCTTCCTTAAGCTATACCAAGGATCCCTTAATTATAACAAAGAGGTTATTCGCATCGGAGTGCTCGACGGGTTTAAAATCCTATTCGATATCTATAAATAGCCCCGCGAAGTTATTCGCCGTGTCTAAGCCGTCCGAAAGACTATTATACCACCCGGCACTACCCTTATAGTCCCTGCCTCTTAGAAAGAACTTCCTAAAGACCGCGCCTATACTTTCTTCGCCTCTTACGCTAATGCTATTTATAGCATCGTCGATGCTAAATCTCTTCCTACTATCCTTATTACTAATAGCACAAACGTTAACCTCGTTATTAAGCGCAAGCAGAAGCTTAGCTAAATATAGGAGTATTAAGAGTCTAGCTATTTTACCGCCCTATCTTAGAAATTAGCTATAAAGGCTCTAACGCTAGCTACGGTAGTTTCGCCTGCTCTTAGAGCCGCTGCTATACTATCCTCTTCTATAGGAACCGCTATTACTACTACTGCTTCTTCTATTAATTTATTAGTTAACGTTGCGAGCACTTTTCTACTTACTTAGGAAGTCCTCGAGTGCCTATAGGCTCCCGCCCTATCTTAGCCTATAGAAGCTCCTATTCTAGGCATTTCTCTAACGCCTTCGCTATCCAACTCTATCTACGCCTATATTATAGCTTCTTCGGCAGGACCCGCTAAATAGTCTAAGGTTCGCTAAAACCTCGCAGCAGCTACTACTAACCTAACGGCAGCTGCTATAGCTATCGAGACAGACGCCGCGGATAGAATCGAGAATCCCCTCTCTAGCCGTATTCTATACTAAACGCACGTTTAGCGCCTACCGGAGCTTTAAGAAAAATACACTAAGGAAGGGATTTATATTTTCGACTATAGCCCTTCTTTCGTGCGCCGCGTTAAGAAGCTTCTTAGGAAATACTCCTAGCTCTAGCGAGATATAAGCACCGCCGTCGTAGAACTTAGAAAGGAATTAATAGTTCCCTTAATCGACAATTAGCATAAAAAACGAGTCGCTTAAAGGCCTTACCCGTAAGGGCTTTACGATAGGAAGGTTATCGACGATATATTTAACCTACTTTATAAGCAGGGTCGCCTAGAGTAGGCCGATAAGCCTACGCCGTTCGTAGCACCTATCTTCGTAGTCTAGCGCATAGCCCGAGGCGAGACTAAAAGCCTAGTCGTTATTAACCTACGTGCCGTTAATAGTATTACTATCCCGGACTCTTACCCTCTACCGCTATAAAGCTTTATTATTGCTAAACTCTTAAGCGCCCGTTTTATTACTACTATCGACGCTTCCGCCTTCTTCTATTAGTTTTAAGTTAAACTTAAGCATTAGGGCAGGTTTACTATCACAAGTTATTAAGGTCTAGAGCGCCTAATAGTTACACCTATTAGCTTCCGTAATAGCCTAGCGTATGTATAACGCTATATAGACCGAGTTCTCCGTCCGCACTAGGGCTATAGCCGCGCGTTTATTAATAATATTATTATTTATTCCGCTACGGAAGAGGAATACTTTTAATATCTTAAGGCTATCTTTAAGCTCTTCGCATCGCTTAATCTATCTATAAGCCCTGCTAAGAGCTAGATCGGCTACCCTTCCGTAGAGTTGCTTAGATTTCGTATCAACGCGTTTAGGATAAGCACTACGAAGCATAGGCTTGCCGCCTTTATAAAGCTTTTATTTCCCGATAATCTCGCCGCTCTTAAACACTATATTAGCGCTATAGGGTATATTCGCAACCTTATCCCGTACTACGGCGCCTCTATTGCCCCTCTATAGGATCGTAAGACTAGTCTTCTAGCTTAAGGTCGCTTAATCGGCAAGGTTAAGAACGGGAACCCTAATAAGCGGAAGTCCTATACGCGAGTTATATTGTTCTAGCCGACCTTAGCCGAGCTTTCCTCCTTCGCCTCCCTTTAGAAGGAAATTACTTCTAGCCGTATAATTTACTATATAGACCCGTAGAAGAGGCTATTCTATTAGATTAACGCCTCCTTATTGCGAGGCTTTATAGCCGTCTTTTTCTATCTCCGCGACGGCACCGTTTAGCAGCTAGGCTAGCCTATTCTAGTTAAAGCTATTATGCCTATCTACTTCCTCTCCCGTACTCTAACGAGAGCCGAGCAGTCTTATAGTCCCTTAGAAATAGAGGTCGCCTATCTCGTATAGGCTATAAAGAAGATACGCACTACGGTATAGTCGTTAACCCTCCCGCTCGTAGTCTTAACTAATTACTCCGCGATTAAGCAGATCGTCGCTAAGAAGACCCTCGATACTTCTAGCATAGACTAAGCTAACCGTCGCCTAGTTGTAGCCTTAATTTATCTCTTTAAGTACGACATTAAGGTTTATTACCTCCTTAGTAAAAAGAACTTTATTCCTAACGCCCTTAGTCGCCTACTAGCCGAGGAGTCCGATTAGCTGCTTAACCGTCGCCGCCCTAACTTTACTATACTTAACGATATGCTTATAGCCTCTAAAGCTATTATAGCTCCTAAGAAACGTAAGGAATTCGCCGTCGCCTACGATAATAACCCTTACTATAAGCGAATACTTTAGATAATCGCGGATAGCGAGGACGCTATCGAGAGTCTTTCCTCGCCCTTAGAAGGAGCTATAGTTACTAACTCTATAGTAAGGATAAAAGCGTAGCTTAAACGCCGCGGCATACCGTTTTTTATAGTCGATAAGCTCTTATACTACGAAGGCCCCGACGGCTTTACCTAGCTATATATCCCTAACGCCTTCGTCCTATCTATAATCTCGGCAGCTTATAATAATAAGAACTACTTTAGCGTCGTCCGTATAATTAAGGACCTAGAGATATACTTAATTTACGGAGTCACCCGTTAGGTAAAGAAGCATATCGCGGCCTATAAAGCCTATTACCTTAGCTAAATAGACCGTTAGACCCTTGCCGGCAGCTATAAGCCTATTCGCCCCCCGCTACTTCTAATATAGAGTATCGCGATAGACTTTATAACCGATATACCGCCCTTACTTTTAGCAAGCTCCCTATAGTAGATCCTAGGCTTTAATATCTTTAACTAACTTATTATAGTTACTTACCTAACTAGTAAGAGATGCTTGCTAATCCTAACCAACGCGAAGTATAGTATAAAGGACTAGGCTTAAAGCCTAGCCTGTTAGTTGCTTCTTTCCGATTAAGGCATGCCGAGAACTATTGTTAGCGACCGGGATCGTAAATTTACATCCGACTTTTAGAAAGGCCTTTAGAGCGTATTCGGCACTAAAATTGCAATAACTACCGCCTACTACCTATAGGCTAACGGGCTTACCGAACGGCGCAACTAGACCGTAGAGACCGCTCTACGAATATCCTACATCGAGGATCCTAGCCTAGATTAGAAGATAATAATCCCCGCCCTTTGGTAGAATCTAAACACGGCATTTAACGCTAGTACGAAGATCTCCGCCTATAAATCTATCTTCGGCTTTAATATACGTAGACTATTAAAAGCTGCCGATAATATCCTAAGCACTACTACGGACGAATTGCCCTACTTACGAGAAGTTATCCGTAGATAAGCGAGCCTAGCTATAGACCTAGCCGCTATAAAGGCTAAGCAGCGGTATAACGCGAAACACCGGCCGGTTCTTCTTAAAGCTAGTAATAAGGTCTATCTAAAGTTGTATACGGGCTATTATAAGCCTAGCTAGCCGCTAAAGAAATAGTCGCGGCAATAAGAAGGCCTTTTCGTTATTAAGCGTATAGTTAATAACCTCGCGGTGGAACTTATACTCCTAAGCTAAGTTAGGATCCACCCCGTCGTATCTATTTAGCACCTTAAGCTCGCTTACGACAGTCACTACGTTAAACTAGAGCCTAGGCTTATTAAAGCAGCTCGCGATATCGAACAAGCGCTTAATAACGGAGACTAGTACTATAAGGTCGAGCGCTTAATAGACATCCGTGTTCGTCGCATTAGTCGGTTAAAGCAACCTATAACCGAATACCTTATACGATAGAAAGGATAGGCTACTATGTATAACTAATAGGTCCGAGCTAAATAGGTCTCCGCTAAAGCTATTACGGAGTTCTAGGGTCGCCCTCTAGCACGCGCTATATAAAGCAAGAAGGCCGCTTAGTAGAAGGAACGATTAGAGGAATAATTACTAGTAGATATAAGCGTAACTTATAAGAATAAAAGGAAGGATTTAGGCAATAGGAGTATTCCTCCTAATTGCCTAATTAGGATTATATTATAACTACTATAGGCAGTAGTGTTTTCTTTTAAGCCGGCATTCTAATATATATAAAGCATCCTTTATGCTATATGCCGGGGCTAATGTAATTAGCTATAGATAAGATAGTAGGGAGCTATTCCTAGCTCTTAGGGCTTACGCCTACCTAATAGAAGCATCCTTCTTTACACACACATTCTTAGTGCCTAGTGCATTACTATTTATCTAGACTCCTCCCGTTAGACCGACCTTAACCTAGGCTATAACTTTAACCCCCCGGATACCCTTTACCCCCGCTATTACGTCCGCCCCCCCCGCCCTCGGCCTATACGTTAGGCTACTAGCTCCCGCTACCCGGCTCTTTAACCTAGGCATTAAGCGTTAGGACCCCGCCCTTTTATAATCCCTCCGGGCGACCTTACGTTCTCTATCCGGATGCTTAACATAGCCGCTATAGCGGTATTCTACCGCTAGCCCTCCGTTACGACTTCTTAGACTATAATTAAAGCCTTAGCCGCTAAACCCCTACTTACTAAGCTTCCGCCTCCTATTAACTAAGAGATCCCTAAGGAACTCTATTAGGCCGTTCTATCTAAGTCTATTAATCCTAATACCGCTAAAGCCTAACTTAACCCCCGCCTTTACGACTTCGTCGATAACTACCTCGATAAAATCTTCCTTAATAAGGTTTTACCCGATAATATCGCAAGTTCTTTTTAAAATACAATAAGGTCCTTTATACTCTCGATAAGCTTTAGGCTAAGGTCCTAAAGGAGCTTTACTATATAATCTATATATAGCTCTAGAGTAAGGCCGATAAGCTCGCCCCCTACCGCGCTATCGACACTTAGATTAACCTTAAGGAGGGAATATAACCCCTTATACCCGCCCCCGCCCTTTTAGTAAAGCTAAGAACCGTATTATCCGCGCTTACGTTAACGAATAGCTTAGGAAAGGCTTTATTCGCCGTTCGACCTCCGCTACCGCCGCCCCTATTATACTCGCTTATAAGCCTAGCGGCGGCGTCCGTTTTTACGTTAATTACCGTAGCCTAAATAAGGCTACGATTAAAAACCGCTTTAATTTACCCTTAGTCTATAATACCCTCGCCTAAATTAAGAAGGCGAAGTTCTTTACTAAGATTAACGTTATTATAGTGTTTAATCGCCTTTATATCGCCGAGGGCTATAAGTAGAAGACGGCTTTCGCTACGCGGTATAGGCTTTTTAAGTATTGCGTTATACCCTTTAGTCTCTCTAACGCGCCGTCCTACTTCTAGAGCTTTATTAATATAGCCTTATATAATATCCTTAATGATTTTTATTCCGCTTACTTAAATAATGTTTTAATCTTCTCTACTATACGGGAGGAGCATTAGGCCTACGTCCGGGAGGTCCTTAAGCGCTTTAACGCCGCTAGCCTCTAGCTTAACGTCGATAAGTGCGATTTCTATATTACCGAGACTAAGTACCTTAGCCTAATTATCTTAGATAAAGGCATACGTATAGATCTTAAAAAGGTCTACGCCGTCCTTAACTAGCTAGCCCCTTCCTCTATAAAAGACCTCCGGCGTTTCTTAAGGTTCGCTAATTTTTATCGGCGTTTTATCTACGGCTTCTCTAAGCTCGCGAACCCCTTAAACGCCCTTACTAAGAACTCTGCCCCTTAGATCTAGTCCCCCGCTTGCGCTTACGCCTTTAGAGCCCTTAAGCACGCCTTTACCGCCGCCTTAGTCCTCGCATACTTTAACCCCTCTCGAAAGACTATAGTTTAGACCGATGCTTCCGACTAAGCCGCTAGGGGCATGCTAATATAGCTCTCTAACGACGGCCGCTACTACCCTATCGCGTTCTTCTCGTCGAAACACTCCGCCTAGGAATATAACTATAAGATCTACGATAAGGAACTCCTCGCAATCGTAAAGTCCCTTAAGGAATAGCGCCTTAAGCTCGAAGGCCTACCTAAGTTTAAGATCGCTTCGGATTATAAGAACCTTTAGTATTTTATAACTACGAAGCTCCTTAACTAACGGTAGGCCCGCTAGGCCGAGTTCCTAAGTCGCTTTAACTTTAAGATCGTCTTCTAGCCTAGTGTTATAGAACTACTAATCTAGGTTCTTAGTTTACTTTCTTTTTTCTAAAGTACGGGACGACTTAAGTACTAAGGGACTTAAGTACGGAAATACTTAGTACGAGGGTACCGGGGTACTTGGTACTTTGGTACTTGGTACTTTATGACTTAGCATAAAGATGTTCGCCCCGGACTTACCTATTATCCGGTTATACCCCTTTTTAGCCTAGGACACACCCCTTTTTCGAATCTAAGTCCTTTAAGACTTAGCTTCCTTAGGTACGGGACGTACTACGCAGCTACGGTTACGCCGACGATCTTATTAGGCACCCCTGCCTAATAAGACCCGATGATTGGCTCGATGCCCCGTATAATAGACCGACACCTAGACCACCGGGAGCTATAGGCCTAATATAGCCCTCCCGGCTTTTAGGACCGATTATTCGTCCGATCCTCCGTATAAAGAGGTCACACGACTTATGTCGTATGACCTACCTATATAACGTTATGCACGTGGTGCATAAATGGACCTATATGACCTAGATTAGTCTATAAGGGCTTTAAAACGACGCGGGAGGTAGCCTTTTCGAGGTCAGCCGACCTATATAGCCCCTACGCAGCCCCGGTGACCCGCATTAGCTCGGGGCAGTGTAAGGGATACGTGGCAGAAGGTGCTAGAAGGAAAGGGACGTACCGGGACCGTCTAGACGGACGGGAAGAGCTATATAAAGGAACTTTAGTCCGCCCTTCCTTAGGCTCTTATTCCTTCCTTTCTTCTTTAGCTTTTATTATAGTTTTAGTTTAACTACTTACTAAGTGACCTATACCTCTTCTAGTAGTGCCCTTAGTGCTCTAGCCTCGACTACCCCTACTTGCTTAGACTTAGCTAGCCGGTCTAGTATAAGTGACCCCGAGTGCTCCTTTACTTACTATTCCACCCCTATAGCTTTTAAGGATAAATAACGCCCTCTCTTAGTCTTTAACTATTAGAGACTTAGTCCGGTTAGACTATCTTCTGTCTTCTAACCGTTCTATTACACGATAAAAGCTCTTACCTTTTGCTTAGCCGCGGAGTGTGTTTTTAAGACCGTTGCTTAATCTTTGTTTAATCTTTGCTTAGTCTTTATTTTACCCCTTAATCTTTTTTTTAATCTTTCCGATCTATTAGATCTTAGATCTTATTTCAGTCTTTGTGGATTCGAAGAACCCTTTTTAGAAAAAACACTAAAAACAACTACTTCTTTAAGAATGTCTTCTTCTACTTCTTTAACCTCTCGCCCGGCAGCTCGCCCGGCAGCTCGTCCGGCTGTAGCTACGGCTTCTGCTTCTACTACTACGCCTACGGGCCCGGCTCCGGCTTACACCGCCGCCGCCTTAGGACCGCCGCCGCCTCTAGGCCCGGCCGGGTACGCCCCGGTCCCGGCCCCGGTTCCGGACTTCCGCTACCCCCGGCAGTTCGGGAAAATTGTTAAAACCCTAAAGCCGGCTGTTTACACTAGAGAAGCCGGCAAGCTATAGGAATTTCTTACCTAGCTAAAGGCCTTCTTTCTTTCCTTTCCGGATTCCTTCTCTATTAATAAAGCAAAGGTCTTTTTTACAGCTAGCTGCTTAAAGGGATTAGCTTTAACCTAGTTTAAACCTATTCTTAGGGATAGGGTGACTAAGGCAGAGGGGGACCGGGATAAACTTACGGACGATATCTTTAATAGTTATTAAGCTTTTAAAACTAACCTCTAGTAGACCTTCGGCGTAGGTAACGAGAAGAGAGCCGTAGAGCATAAGCTACGGTATTTACGATAAAAAACCTCTATTTCTAATTATGCTGCCTTATTTAGGTAGATAACATCGAAATTAGAATAGGACGACGACGCTATAATAGCGGTTTTCTATAAGGGGCTAAAAGACGATATAAAGGACGAGATCTTTAAATAAGACCGTCCCGACACCCTCGTCGAGTTTATAGCCTAAGCAGTTAGAATCGACGACCGGCTTTTCGAACGCCGGCAATAGAAGAAGGACCCCCGCTTAGGGTATAAGGTTTTTTCGAAGAAAAAGGGGAAACAGACGAATTACGGCGATCCTATAGACCTAGATGCTATTTTAAACCCGGGAATAATTAGCTATTCGGCAGCAGCCGGAAGCTCGAAACACAATAGCATTTATAAGAGCCTTACCTACTTCTTTTATAAGAAGGCAGGGCATATTGCTAAAGATTGCTACCGGAAGAAAAATCTAGCTAAAGGAAAGCCGGCGGCTTCTAGAAGCCTTAATACCTTGGAGCAAGGACCTTTTAGGCTCTCTCTACCGCCTTTAAGAGAAGCTCTCGATCCTACGCTTTTTAATAGCCATCCTATAGGCCTTTCTGCCTATCCCTACTACGAAAAACGTTTTACGACTATTAGGGATTCTAAGAACAATATAGCACCTATTCTAGACAGCCTAGATAGGCCCTCTATCGAAGAAGAAGAGGACCTATTTAGATAGTCGGACCCGGACGAGGATCCGGCCGGACCGGAGGACCCGGCCGGCCCGGACAGTCCGGACGCTCCGGACAGCGTGATAGAGGATCTAGTGATCGACTTAAAGGACGGAGAGATTATAGATAACTCTACGGATAACGCGGGGGTCGGACTAGCACCCCCGGACTCCCTAGACTCCCCGGATTCCTTTATAGAGTCCGCTCCGGACTTAGAGGGTCCGGAGCCCGGGCCGGAGCCGGACGACGACGACGACGATATACCCCTAACAACCTAATACGACTCCGAGGAATTCCCTTAAGAAACCTAGTACTAGTACAACTATAGCTAGGCCCCGGAGTTAGAAGATCTCACCGGAGGCTATATACCTAATGCTTATAGCCCCGCTAATACCGAAGAATTCTCGGAGGGCAGCGTAGCTACGGCTGCCCTATACGACGGCTCGGAGTCCCCTCCGGCCTACCGCGAACTTAAAGACGTTAAGGACTTTCTCGATAGCCTTAACCCGGAATATAGCAGCTATAGGGAATACCTAGCTATTACGAACTATCTAGAAGGAGTTATCGAACGAGAAGCCTAGGGATACCCTAGCGCTAAAGATAGGCCCCCGGAGTGTCTTACCGATATAGCCGAAGAGACTTTAGCTTTACTTCGAAGCTATAAGCGTAAAGCAAATCGGCTAGAGGCACTGCTTCTATATAATAAGCACGAAACCCACGAGGAATTCGGTAGGGAAATTGCATCCCTATCCGACCTTATAGAAGAGAAAGAACGCGAGAAGCTTAACCTCCTTACTAGACTAGACCGTCTAGGAGGTTATATGCCGGAGCTATACCCGGAACCCTCTTTTAAGGTCCGGACTCTTTAGGAGGCTCTCCGGAGGCTAGAAGGCGTCTACTACCTCGCTTCCCGGACCCTCGGACTCGCTTCTTAAGTTAACCGAGACCTACTCGAACGGGTCCGGCACCTATAAGGTCTCCCTTTCGAGACTACGAATTATAGGGTTATAATACAACCTATACCCCGGGGAACTACTAATAGACCTAGCAGTAAGTCTATTAGAGAAGAGCCGGGTTCTACTAGGTTTAAAAAAGAACCCCTTAGGTTTAAAAGACAACCCCCGGAGCTTAAAAGAGAGCTTAATCTATATAGACTTAAAAGATAGTCTAGTAGACTTAAAAGAGAGTCTACTAGGTTTAAGAGAGAACCTAATCCCCTTAAGACTATTTTAAGGGAGGGGATATAGGTTAATAGCACCCTTACTACTAAGGATTTAAAAAACCTCTATTACTAAAAGTAAAAGGGCTACTTACTAATAATTAAGATCTTCTTATTACTAATAAAACTATTAGTAAGAAGATAACCCTTACGATTAACTACTAAGGGCATAGACTTTCCGCTTTAGTAGATAGCGGATTTATAAGCAACTATATTGCCCTAGAAACGATAAATCGTCTACGCCTTCGTTACCGGCAGAAAACCACGCCTTATACGCTATTTATAGCCGAAGGGAAACCCTTTACGTATAACAACGGGAATATTATCTACGAAACTAATCCTTTCGAATATTCTATCGGAAACTTATCGTTTAAAGACCCTTTCGATATCCTATCTATACGATACGATATTATACTAGGACTACCCTTCTTACAATAATATAACCCTTCTATCGACTAGAATAAAGGCCTTCTAAGGTTTAAAGACGATACCTTAGATATTCTACTCTATAATAAATTAAAGGACTTAACCGGACTAAAAACCTCGGAACTTAATACTAGCTTAGAAAGGCGTAGCCTAGGAATTAAGGAAGTTGCTACCTTATTCGAAGAGGAACTTCCGGACCGATTTAATACGGTCCCGGAACCGCTAAACCTATTATTAGAAGACGCTTCGAATAGCGCCTCTATAAAAGAAATAAAAACGGACCTTAAAGCGGATAGATTTAAGACTATACCGCACGATATCCTCGTTAAATTCGGTGTAATATTTAACGACCTACTAGAGGATAAACTACCGCCTTAAACGCAATAGGATTACGAAATTAACCTTAAAGACGGAGCGAAGCCTCGCTTCCGTAAGATATATAACCTTAATAAATTGCATTTAAAATTGCTTCGAGATTATATCGACGGAAACCTTCGAAAAGGTTATATAAGGGAGTCGAAATTAGAATATCGGGCCCCGGTACTATTTGCTCCGAAAAATAGCAAAGATAAGGTTAAGACTAGGCTATACATCGACTACCGCTAGCTTAATAACGATACTATTAAAGACCGGACCCCTTTACCCCTTATTATCGAATTAAGGGATCGATTATCTAAGAAAAGATATTATACGAAAATCGACCTTAAAGTAGCTTATAGCTAGATACGAATTAGGGAAGGAGACGAATATAAGACCGCTTTTAGAACTTAATACGGCTTATACGAATTTTTAATCCTCCCTCTAGGGCTTACAAATGCCCTAGCGACTTTTCAGAAGCGTATTAATAACGCCCTGCACGAACACCTCGATATATTCGTCTTAGCTTATTTAGACGATATAATCGTCTATTTAGACGATTTAGAAACGCATAAACTCGACGTTATAAAGGTGCTTAAGGCTCTCGAAGCAGCTAGCCTTTATATTAAGCTAGAAAAATGCATATTCTACACGTAGGAAGTCGAATTCTTAGGCTATATAATTACCCTAAACACTATACGGATAGACCCGTATAAGTTAGAGGCAATTAGTGGTTAGCCTATTCCTTCTACGATTAAGGAAATATAGGGCTTTATAGGCTACGCGAATTACTACTCACGCTTTATAGTGGATTTCTCTAAAGAGTTAATCCCTATACTAGCAGTAATAAAGCTAGCTAGGACGAAACCCTATACCTAGACGGACGAAGCTAATAACGCTTTTATTAAGCTTAAAAGCTATTTAACTTCCGCCCCGGTACTATACAGCTACGATGCGGAAAAGCCGTGCGAATTAAAAACCGACGCTTCTAATTTCGCATTAGGTACGTAGTTAAGCTAAAGGGACGACGATAATATATTGCATCCTATAGCTTTTTACTCTAAAAAGCTAAGTAGGGCAGAGATATATTATCCGATCTATAATAAAGAATTTTTAGCGATTATAAACGCCTTTAAAGAATTTCGGCATTATATTCTAGGGAATTCCTATAAGACGAAGGTCTATATAGACTATAGGAATATTATATATTTCGCTAGTACGCAGTAGCTTAACGCACGGCAAATCCGTTAGGCAGAGTTCTTAGCAGATTTTAACTACGAAATTCTGTATAAGAAGGGAATAGAAAATTCCTATGCCGACGCTATTAGTCGACGTCCCGACTATAATACGAAGATCGAACCTTATAACGAAAGGCTTTTATATCTTAATACGGAAGGCAACTACGAGTAGTAATCACTCGATGCCGTATTTAAGATTAAAGGAGATAATTCTGTTTTAGAATTACTTAAAAGCACTTATAAGGATACCGATTTTAGTAGGTTTAAGAAGCATATAACCTAGGAAAACGACCTCGCCTACTATAAGGGAAAGTTATTCCTTACGCCTAATAGCGAGGCAACGATTATAAAGGATTTTCACAAAAGCCCGATATATAGCTACTAAGGGATATCCCGGACTTATAATCGAATTCGGAATTACTATAATACGTATAATCTTCGCCGCAAAATTTAGAAGATTATTAAGGCATGCGATACTTATAATAAAGCTAAGGCTGCACGGCATAAGCCCTACGGAAATCTATAGCCTATAGAGACCCCCGAATTACCTTAGGAATCTATTGCTATAGACTTTATTACAAAGTTACCGAAATCTATCGAACCTATAACGAATATAGAATACGACTCTATATTAGTTATAGTAGACCGCCTTACGAAATACGGTTATTTTATTCCGATTAAAGAAGCTATATCGGCTAAGGAATTATCTTACGTCTTTATAAGATATATTCTAGCCGATAGAGGTCTACTAAAAACCCTAATTACGGATAGGGACCGAAAGTTTATATCACACTTTTAGTAGAGCCTTATGCGAGCTCTAGGAACTAAGCATAAATTATCTACTGCTTATTACCCTATTACCGACGGAATTACGGAACGGCTAAACTAGACCTTAAAGCAATACCTTCGAAGCTATATTAACTACTAGTAAGACGACTAGCTAGTTAAGCTACTAATAGCCTAGTTAGCTTATAATACTTCGGTATCGGAACCTATATAGCAAACGCTAGCCTTTGCAAATTACGGATTTACGCCCGAAGCCTATAGGTCTTCCCTACCGGAAGTTATAGCCGAAAAAGCTATCTTAAGCTCCGAGCAGCTAAGAAGCTTACATTCCGCTATTAAAGACGAGCTCGACTTTATAAAGGAGCGAATAACTTATTATTATAATAAGAAGACCGAAAAGGAACCTACTTTTAATAAGGGCGATAAAGTCTACCTTATTAAGAAGAATATTACTTCTAATAGGCCTAATAATTCGTTAGACTATAAGAAGATAGGACCTTTTCTTATATAGGAAAAATTCTCCGACTTAACCTATAAGCTAGACCTACCAACGGGTATGCTTATACATCCCGTTTTTCACGTTTCGCTACTCGAATTAGCGCCTAAGAATAGCCGCCTAGCGAAAGATATCGACATACTAGTCGAAGAAGACGAATATAAAGTCAAAGAGATTTTATCTAAGAAGATAGAAAACGGCTAGCATTTCTATCTTATAAAGTAGAAGAATTATCCTTCTTCCGATAACACGTAGGAACCTATTAAGCATCTTAAGAACGCTCTTAAGAAGATTAAAGCCTATAATAAATCTAACCCTTAGGTTTAAGGGAAGAGGAGTTTAAGGGTTTAAAGGTTTAACCCCCCTTAGGAAGGGTAATGTGTTATAGAACTACTAATCTAGGTTCTTAGTTTACTTTCTTTTTTCTAAAGTATAGGACGACTTAAGTACTAAGGGACTTAAGTACGGAAATACTTAGTACGAGGGTACTAGGGTACTTAGTACTTTAGTACTTAGTACTTTATGACTTAGCATAAAGATATTCGCCCCGGACTTACCTATTATCCGGTCACACCCCTTTTCGGCCTAGGATATACCCCTTTTTCGAATCTAAGTCCCTCTAGACTTAGCTTCCTTAGGTATAGGACGTACCACGCAGCTACGGTCACGCCGACGATCTTATTAAGCACCCTTGCCTAATAAGACCCGATGATTAGCTCGATGCCCTGTATAATAGACCGACACCTAGACTACCGGGAGCTATAGGCCTAATATAGCCCTCCCGGCTTTCGGGACCGATTATTCGTCCGATCCTCCGCATAAGGAGGTTATACGACTTATGTCGTATGACCTACCTACATAACGTTATGCACGTAGTGCATAAATGGACCTATATGACCTAGATTAGTCTATAAGGGCTTTAGAACGACGCGGGAGGCAGCTTTTTCGAGGTTAGCCGACCTACACAGCCCTTACGCAGCCCCGGGGACCTGCATTAGCTTAGGGCAGTGTAAGGGATACGTAGCAGAAGGTGCTAGAAGGAAAGAGACGTACCGGGACCGTCTAGACGGACGGGAAGAGCTATATAAAGGAACTTTAGTCCGCCCTTCCTTAGGCTCTCCTTCCTTCCTTTCTTCTTTAGCTTTTATTATAGTTTTAGTTTAACTACCTACTAAGTAACCTACACCTCTTCTAGTAGTGCCTTTAGTGCTTTAGCCTCGACTACCCCTACTTGCTTAGACTTAGCTAGCCGGTCTAGTATAAGTAACCCCGAGTGCTCCTCTACTTACTATTCCGCCCCTATAGCTTTTAAGGATAAATAACGCCCTCTATTAGTCTTTAACTATTAGAGACTAAGTCCGGTTAGACTGTCTTCTGTCTTTTAACCGTTCTATTATACCTAGCTCTTAAGCCACCCTCCCTAACGCCTTTAGCTAACTCCCCGATTCCCGCCCTACCTCTTTAACCGACCGCGCTAATAAAAGGATCGACTATCGTTACTAGGTTATCCTTCTATAGTCTAAGGTCGACGCCTCCTTACTCCCTAACGGGTTTAAGGAGTCTAACTCGTCTATAAATATAATTAATAAATATAATTCTAACGACTCCGACTGCCTTACCCTCTATGCCTTTAACGACTTTAAGCCGATTAACGACCTTATCGACGGGGCTTATTTCTCCTCTCCGCTTATCGCCGATATTCGTATAGCTCTCCGGTCTCCTTAGCTCCGTTAGCCTAGTTCTCTTCGCGCACCTCTCCGCTTAATCCTAAAGTCCGCCCTCTCGGAGGCCTAAGGCCGGTTCTACTTTTAGGGCCGGTTATTCGTTCCCCTTAACGACGCCTTTATCCTCTAGATCTTAATCCGCACCTATACTTCCCCGCTAGCTAGCTACCCTAAGCGCACTAAGACCGCAAGCTTCTACCGCTAAACCTACGTTTAGCCTAGCATATATAAGTCTATTTCTAGCTTCGTTCGTAACTACTACGTCTGCCTCCGCGCTAAGTCCCCCCGTTCCGCCCCTTAAGGCCTTCTTTAACCCTTAAGCATCCCTTTCGCCCTTTAGACCGATATCTTTATTAATTTCGTTACGGACCTTCCCGTCTGCCGCCGTTATAGCGTTAAGTTCTTAAGCATCTTAGTTATCGTTAACCGTCTTACGAAAATACGCTACTACGTCCCGACGCCCTCGATAACGGTCGAGGACGTTATTAACGCGTTTATTTCTCGCGTTTAGTCTTTTTACGGCACCCCCGCCTCGATAGTTAGTAATAAAGGCACTTAGTTCGTCTCCGCCTTCTAGTAGTAGCTTAGCCGCCGCCTTAGCTACCGCCTATACCTTAGTTCCGCCTACTACCCTTAGACTAATAGCTAGACTAAGATCGCGAACGCTTAGATAAAGGTCTACCTCCGCTACTATACTACCTTCCTTTAAGACAATTAAGTAAATCTCCTTCCCCTCGCTAAGTTTACCGCTAATAACTAGGTTTCTAAGTCTACTAGCCTCTCCCCTTTCTTCGCTAACTACGGCTTCGACCTAAAGCTTAGCACTAAGCCCTTAAGACTACCCCCCCCTAGTATAACCCCTTAGTAGCGTAAGGAGTACCTCCGTAGCGACGCGCTCGCCTTACGCCTTTAACGCGTATCCGACTTCCTTCGTAACGCGATCGAAGACGCTTAAGCTACTTAAGCCCGGCACGCCGATGCCCGCTAAGCGCCCGCCTTAACGTACTAGCCTAGCGATATAGTCTTTCTTAGCACCTATTAGATCTATACCCTCCGCTTAATAAAGAAGCTTAACTATAAACGGGAGGGCCTATATAAGGTCCTTAAGGCGTATAAGACGGCTTGCCTCCTCTGCCTCCCTAAGGGTAGCCGTCTCTACCTTATTTTCTACTACTTACTCCTTACCTAGACTTAGGAGCCCCCCTTGCCTAGCTAAGCCGACCTAAATATCCGGCTTACTAACGGGGGCATCCTACTTTCCTTAGACGGCGATAACGATAACGACGCGTACCTTAAGTAGGAATTCTCCTCTATCCTTACGTAACGTTAATATGCATTTAAGAAGATTAAATATCGCATTTAGTAGCGTTATAGCTCCCCTACGTAAGAGGATTCCTTATGCCTTAACGGATATTAGGACGACCTTAAGTCCTTCTACGCCGTAAACCCGGCTAAGCCTCGCCCTGCCTTTTATACTACCTTTCTCGCCTCGTCCCCCTTACTTAGATAATAATAGATATAATTAATAAAGAGTATTACTATTTACATAGATATAAATCTCTATTTGCACGGAAGTCTAGGAAATCCTTACTCTTTCTGCGTAAACCCCGCGCGCCTATGTCCCGCTACTAAAATCTAGTGTAGTTATATAGTAATTAAGAGAGCCGCGCAAATCGTGCGAAAAACACTAGTCTGTAAAGGCTACGCAGCCGGGAGCCGGGCACAAAGCATACATTAAGGAGCCGCACATATAGTAGAGGGCACGCAGTAGGGCACGCAGCCGGGAGCTAGGCATAAAGCATACATTAAGGAGCCGCACATATAGCAGAGGCACGTAGTAGAAGGCACGTAGTAGGGCACGTAGTAGAGCACGTAGTAGAAGGCACGCAGCCGGGCACGAAGCATACATTAAGGAGCCGTACATATAGTAGAGGGCACGCAGTAAGGCACGCAGTAAGGCACGCAGTAAGGCACGCAGTAGGGCACAAAGCATACATTAAGGAGCCGCACATATAGCAGAGGCATATAGTAGGGCACGCAGTAAGGCACGCAGTAGGGCACGAAGTATACATTAAGGAGCCGTATATATAGTAGAGGCACGTAGTAGGGCACGCAGTAAGGCACGCAGTAGGGCATAAAGCATATATTAAGGAGCCGCACATATAGTAGAGGGCACGTAGTAAGGCACGAAGCATATATTAAGGAGCCGTATATATAGTAGAGGGCACGTAGTAGGGCACGCAGTAGGACACGCAGTAAGGCACGCAGTAAGGCACGTAGTAAGGCACGTAGTAGGGCATATAGTAGAGGGCATATAGTAGGGCGCGCGCGCTACTATAGCTATTAAATTAATAGGTAACTAAATTAAGGCTATATACGATTTGCGCGGCCCTCTTAATTGCTATATACCTATACGGAAAATTTAGTAGCGGGATATAGGCGCGCGGGGTCGCGTAGAAAAAGTAGGGATTTAAGCGAACTTCCGTATAAATAGAGATTTATATCCGTGTAAATAGCAATACTCTTAATAAATATAATTCATCTTAGCGCGTATAGGCTTTCCGACCTCGAGCTTTATTTTCTTTCCTTCCTTTATATTATAAGGGCCTACCTTTTAGGTCGATTAATATAGGATTCCCTTAGCTCTCGCTCTTCTACTATTACCCCTTTTTAAGCGTTTAAGTCGAACGCTAATTTAAGAGGGATATACTATTATAGTATTAGGTTATATTATATATTATCCTACGTGACTTCTATATCGTATATATAGACCCTTAGACTTAGCCTATAGCTGCGCTCCTTTATAGATTAACAATAGTTATATACCCCCCCTAAGCTCGTTCTATAATAGGCACGATATTACGATCGATATAGTTAATAGACCTTAAGTCTTTAGATCTATGCTAGTATAACCGTATTATCGTAATTAAATGCTTAACGACCTTCTGGCATTAGAATCCAAGCAGCCTAACGAACCCGCCCGACCGGACCCTTTAGCACCCCGTAAGCGAGGACGCCCGCTTAGATCGAAGAATAAAGCTAGGTATTTAATTATAGAAGGACTAGACGTAGAGGATAACTTAGACGATAACGAGGACGATATAGATCTCGACTATTTAAGCGATAAAGAAGCGGACGAGGCCTTTATAATAAAAAAGGAGGAAGAGGCCTATAAGCTAGCCGTTAAGCTCCGGTCTAAAGGCGCTATTACGACCCCAGGCGTACTATTCGAAGCGTTAGATAGTACGGAGATCGACGATCTTATAGCATAAGGAGTGTTTAGTTTCGAATGTTATAACGAAGCTATTTACGGCGGCTACCGTATCTTTAGCTCCCGTATAGTTTAAGAGGTTAAAGGTAGAGACACTAAGCTATATAAGAAATTAAGGCTTATAGTCTAAGGTTATAATAATAAGGAGAAGACTTTCCTACTAACGTAGTCCTAGATAATCTAACGCGTTAGCTAACGATTAATCTTAGCCCTTACTCTTAGCCTTATACGCTATAGGATAACGTTATCCCTTCGAGATATTACCTAAGCGTATCCTTAGGCGATTATAAAGCTCTTTCAAACGGTCTTAACACGCCTCCCCGCCGAATTATAAGGGAAGTATCCGCCCGATATAATTATCCGAGTTATTAAGCCCTTATATAGTATTATAGAATTAAGAGTCTATTAGTTTAATACGTATTAGAAGCACTATATTAAGGGCCTCGATATAGCGATATCGACCTTCGACTCTTGCCTTCTAATATCTAATATAGGACTAGAATACTTTAGCATCGTTAGGATATAAACGGATAATACCCTTATGCTTAGAACGACGAGTTTTTCGGCCGCTAAAGAAGAAAAGCTCCGAGAGGCATAATTTAAGGCGAAGCCGAAAACTATAATAACTTAGGGCTCTATTACGGATTTTAACGGCGCGAAGGTAAGCTTACAATAGGATAAGATACTCTTACTCTAATAGAAAGGATAAGCCGCCCGGATCGACCGAATTAATATTAAGGCTCCGGACTATATATAATAGTACCTAGAATAACGTGCTCGTAGAGCTTATATAGCCTTAGTATGCTAACCGGAAGCAGCATTCGATATCTCGGTTACAGCATAAGTATAGAACCCGGATAATAAAGATTATATAATCTTAAATAAGCGACTTAAGTAGTAAATAGACTACTAAAGTAGAGGTTTAATATATAAACTAATTAATCTTATAAAGGTAAAGCTAATAGTATTTACGGATAGGTTGTTTGCTAATAATAAAGACCTATTATCGCAATTAGGCTTTATTATTGCATTAGTTAATAAGACCGAAAGGTCTAATAACTAGTTTAAGGTTATTAAAAACATTATCTACTAGAGTTCGACGAAGTATAAGAGAGTTACTTAAAGCGTGCTAGCTTCTAAGATATACGGTATAGTTAACGGCGTTAACCTTAGGATCGCCTTAGCAACTACGTTAAAAATTATTACTGACCGGCTTAAGCTACTAAATATCTAATTAATTATCTATATAGATTCGTATTCGCTTTATAAATGTCTCGTAAAGCTCGGGATAACTAAAGAGAAGAGATTAATAATTAATATTATATCTCTTTAATAGTTATATAAGTAACGAGAGATTATAGAGATCCGTTAGATTAATAGCAATAATAACCCGGCCGATGCTATAATAAAGGCATTACCGAACCGAGCCCTTAAACGCTTCGTAGACAATAATAGCTTAACCATTCGGATAGAGGCATACGTTCTACGCCCCTAAGTTCCCCTTTTAGGACTCTCTTTTATTTATACTTATATATTATATTTATTAGACCCCTTTAGTCTAATACACGTTATCCTTACGATTAAGAAGGTTGCTTAGCAGTTAGAAAGAAAGACTGCTAGTATAGGAATATAGTTATATAATTAAAGGATAGAGTCGTAACTATATTACCGACTATATATAGGAAAGGGGCAATAGGGGTTATAACTACACGGCGTATAACGCTACGTAACCTATATAGTTAATAACCTCGTTATTAACTAAGGGCATCGTTATAACTAGAGTAGTAAGCCTTAGCGTAGGCCTTAACAATGCATTATTAAGGTATAGCAGGCTTTATAGAGGGACCCCGGCAGACGGGTATAAAGGGGCCCCCTTATTCCCCCTTCTCTAGCTAGATTAGATACAACTATAACTAATACAACCCCCTTTGTTTAGATTAATCTAAGTGAATTACCTACTAATATTATCTATAAAGAAGAAAGCAATAATGCTACTTATAGTAGATATAAAAATGCAAGGATCCTCCGCACTTTGCTAAAGGCCTAGTTTAGTAAAAGACCCGGATAATTCCTATTGCTAAAGAAATTTTCGGGATTATTTAGGTTATACTAAGGCCTATAAGGCTAGGCATTAATATCGAAAATCTTAATCTCGACGTATGTAATAGATCTATTAGTTCGATAAAGCCGGACTAAAATATGTCTTTAGCGTTCCCCTCCGCGGGCTATACTAGTGCGTTTATACTACATACGGATTAGCTTACGCGTAATAATAGAGGCGGGATAAGGGCGATAGGACGTACGGAGGGTAGGCCGTCGGCGTCGTTATAATTATCGTCGTCTACCCGCGTCTTCCTCTACGGCGGAAAGCGCGCTTAAAGGAGTACCTATTAGGAACTAAGTGTCTTCGTTACTTCTTATATTCCTAATAGGTAGGACGCCGTACTAGTTGTAATCGTATGTAAATAAGAACTCGAACTAGTTTAGTGCGAAGCGACTAAAAGTTAGCCTAGCCTAAAATAACTATAGGTAGGTTATAGAGTGAGTAGGTTATAGAGAGAAAGTAGAGCAGTAAGTAGGTTGCACTAAAAGAGGATACCTAAAACAGAAGATAGATAGATTAGTCCTAAAAAACTCTGCCTACCGGAGCTCTAGAATACTAGGTACCTAGGTATTAAGCCACTCTGGTCTTCACGTGATGTTCTCCACTCAATATCCTTTCTAACTAATCAGTTGTAGAGAGATAGCTCGGGGTGGGTGCACTTAGATCGGTTAAAGTGGTTGCACTGTCTCGTGACCCAACTCGGTAATGATTCTCGGCGTTGCCTAATCTGCCCAATCTGGCAAGCAGCTGGCGATACTCGGACGTATGTACATATGTATATACCCCGTGTCCAGCCAAGTGTGCAGGTGAAAAAGCTGTGAAGCGAGCCGCGAATAGGACAAGCCTAGGCATTGGGCAGCATCCCGAGTGAACGCTGCATTGCGAACCGAGGCTTCGGCGTTAGAGCTTGGCGTGAAGCTCGTCTTCCCTCTTACCTTGACCCGAGAAATACGAGGTACTAAGCGCAGGGTTCCTTGTCTCCTTCCTTATTGGCCTCGCCTTCCCCCGCTCTCTATTTTGCCAATTCCTTGCTGGTTGCCCGCACTTCTTCCATCATCAATGCCGTCGCCTTTTCAACCTTTCGCATAAAAACACATAGAATACGGCCGTTAGTCACGCAGAGGGGGAAGACGGAGTCAGGTACGTTCCATAAAACCCTCTGCCCAAGCCATGAATGATGAATGTAGCTCATCGAGAGAATCTGCCACAGGACTCTCGCCGTCCATTCCCGACACTCGCCTCCTAATCGCCCCTAGTATCCTGTCTCGACCTTGAACATCCTCACCGAGCTCACGTTGGAGCACAAAACCATGTCTGGCCCCGCGCCCCACCGGCCGGCTATGAAGCCGGCCGACCAAGGTGACGATGACAAGACGCCCCCAGCCAGCGGCTCCCTCAAGGGTAAGAAGACTTCCTCCTGTGCTTGTGTGTGCCGTCCATGACGACTGCCTTGCAGCCTGGTGCGGCGAGGAGGCAACCACGACAAGATGCTCTCCCGACTGGCCTGCCTGCGCCGCTTCTCCCATTTCGCATTCGACGCTGCAGCCTTCGCTCAGCCCTGATGCACTGTCCAGGCTCGGCGATGCTATGGCCAAGCCAAGTTAACTGCGTCAAGTCTCTGGCTGGCTCGCTCTACAATCAAGGAACCCGGCTATATTTGGGAAATACATCTTGGCAATCTCAGGCTTACTCAACCCACAGCCGTCCAAATCGCCGAGCCCGTCCCCGATTCGCCGGCGGACGATGAGTTCCATTCAGTCAGACAGTTTCGCGCCAGACCTGCCCGTCGGCTGAGTGGCAAGTCGGCCCCCTCTCCCTCCTCGGGGCCTTCTGTCAGCGAAGGCGGCACCCCCGTGCATACGGCCGATGAGACGACCCAGTCGGGGCATCAACATCACAGCCTGACCCGGTACCAATATTATAGCGAAAAGCTGCTGTCACAGGTGGGGGACTGGCTTGAGCATGAACGTAACAAGGCCGGGCGGCGCCTCAAGACGACACGCCGGCGCAAGTCCAAGTCTCCACCCGGGCAGTCGGACCCCCCCGACTGTGGCGGGTTTGGGCGAGAGAGAGCCGACTCGATCGAGTCGCAGTCGAGCGACGTCTCCTGGGACAGGCTGCAGAGTATCCTCAACGACTCTTTGTCCCATCTAGGTCTCAGCGCCGTGCCCCGAAACACACCAAAGGTATCCCGCTCAAGACGCCGGGCCAACTCGCGCCCCACACTGGCGCGCGCCGTCTCCTCCGATACAGAGTACGTTGACGGGGACGCTATTGTGCCCGACTGCGATGCGTGGCTCGACAACTGTAAGACAGTCGGCTACACGGGCGGTGGCACCAGCGTAGAGGACGTGGCCGACATGGCCGCCAGAACGGAGCGGGAGCGGGAGTCGTGCCTCACTTTCAACAACGACATTATTCGCATCGCCCATACCTTGAGGCTCAAGGGATGGCGCCGCGTGGCACTGGAAAGAGGAGACAGCATCACCGTCGAGCGCCTAAGCGGCGCCCTGACCAATGCCGTGTACGTCGTCACCCCGCCGTCCGACCTTCCCGAGGCCGAGGGCAAGAAGTCGCCACCCAAGGTTCTCCTGCGCATATACGGCCCCCAAGTGGAGCACCTCATCGATCGCGACAACGAGCTCAAGGTGCTCCAGCGACTGGCGCGCAAGAAGATCGGCCCCCGGCTGCTGGGAACGTTCAAGAACGGCCGCTTCGAAGAGTTTTTCAACGCCATCACGCTCCAACCGCTGGATCTCCGCGATGCCGGAACCTCGAGGCAGATTGCCAAGCGAATGAGGGAGCTGCACGACGGCATCGACCTGCTTCCACAAGAAAGGGACGCCGGGCCCGGAGTGTGGAAGAACTGGGACCAATGGCTCGAGAACGTGGCAAAAATCATCAACCATCTGGACAAGCAGCTGGAGAGTACGGCACAGTATGCGCGATGCGACTCGGTCATTCACGCTTGGAAGGCAAACGGCTACGTGTGCGGAGTGCCGTGGCATCAGTTCCGTGAAACCGTGGCCAAGTACAGAGCGCACCTGAACGGCCTCTACAAGGACCCCAAGGAAATCAAGGAACGCCTCGTGTTTGCGCACAACGATGTAGGTCTTGATAAGCCTCGGGTTTGTCGCAGCTTTGCTAACTCTTGATGAACGAATAGACACAGTACGGAAACATCCTCCGCATTCGCCCGGATGACGAAAAGTCGCCGCTTCTCCAGGCTGCAAACCGGCACAAGCAACTCGTTGTCATTGACTTTGAGTACGCGGCCGCCAACGTCCCCGGCTTAGACATTGCCAACCACTTCACCGAGTGGTCGTACAACTACCACGATCCCGTCACGTCACATGCCTGCAACACGGATCGCTACCCGACGCCCGAGGAACAGCGGCGCTTCATCAAAGCCTACGTGGATCATCGGCCCCAGTTCCCCACGGCAAGCTCCACACCCCGCATCCGGCCCGCCGATGGCGGCTCCTCTTCGTCCTCGAGCAACGTCAACACGCCGTCTCTCGTGACGTCGCAGTCTTCTAGCTCCATCATTGACTTTATGCTCGACGCCCGGGCTCCACCGGGCGGCTGGGGCGCCGCCGAGCGCGACCGCGAGGAACGAAGCAACCAGCGAGTGCGCGAGCTCATGGATGAGACGCGCCTGTGGCGGCTGGCCAACAGCGCGCAGTGGGTTGCGTGGGGCATCGTACAGGCCACGGTGCCGGGGCTACATGCCAACAACGAGCCGCTCCCCGAGTCGGAGGCGCTCGAGGCCGAGCGGGAGGTTGGCCCCGGGGACTTTGATTACCTGAGCTACGCGCAGGACCGGGCGCTCTTATTCTGGGGAGACGCGGTGCAAATGGGCTTGGTGCAGCCGGAGGAGCTGCCAGACAAGTTGCGGGCGAGGCTGAAGATGATTGACTTTTGACAGCCGATGCAAGGGGGCTGAGCTTCGAGGCGCACTTGGATTGCGCGAGCGCCGGTTGAGGATGGGATTTGCACAACAAACAGACGGATGCAAGGGGTTGGGTTCCAATGGTTGGGTTCTCTTGATTAGACGTGGGCCTGTTGTCTCGACCCAACCAGGACTTGTTGTTATTGCTTACCAATGGCTCTACTCCTTGCGAAGCGAGGAGGAGAAGCGAGGAGGAGAAGCGAGGAGGGGGAGAAGCGAGGAGGGGGATAGGCCAGCTTTTCGCCCCCCCTAGTATGTGCTTTCTAGCAAATGTTATATGCATTGCCTCAACTCGTACCCATTTATAATCTAGGCGAATCTCCAGTTCTCTCGTCAGAGGGGGGAACAAACTGCACTCGGCGGGAGGAGGGGGCGATTGTACGCGGCCAAAGAGTGAATGTCAGACAGTGCATCTACATATCAGGCGTCGAGCTTCAGACTGTCCAGCATGGAGTCGATCTTGCCCATCAAGACGTCGTAGTTGATGGCGTCGGATGCAAACTCGTCGTCGGCCGTGTCCCCTTCTCGCGCGCGCACCACGCCCGCGTCGACGGGCGTCCTCTCTTGCCCCCGATGCTGCTCTTGCTGCTGTCGACCCTGCCCTGCTTCTCCGACATGCGGCTTAGCAGGGCGCGCGCCCGTGACAGATTCGTGGTCCTCGAGAAGCTCGAGGTGCTTCTCCGCATCGGGCGTCAGCATGTCCTCGAGACGGGGATCCTCGAAGCGCAGACGGAAGCGCTCGGAGAGGTAGTAGCGGATGTCGTCGAGGAGCTCGATGGAATCCGTCTCCTCGCGACGGCGGATGCGGGCGGCGCTCTGGCGGATCAGGTCGTGAAAGTCGGGGTCGTCGATGTAATCCTCCAGACGGCCGGCGAGGTAGCGCGCGGCGAACTCCTCGAGGCGCCGTACGCGCAGGTCCCAGGCGGCGTGGATGACGTCGTAGATGTTGACGGGCTCTGCGTCGGTGCGGGCGCGCGCGCGGTCGACGAGGGCGCTGGCGGAGCCGAGGGTGCTGATGGCGACGGCGGCCTTGGTCTTGAGGCCGTCGAGGAAGAGCATGTCGGCGGCGTAGAGGAGGTCGAGGGCGTGCTCGAGGGGGCAGGCGACGGAGTCGGTGTAGAGGAAGCCGAGGACGAGCTCGAGGACGGCGGGCGAGCAGTCGACGGTGACGACGCGCAGGTGGGCCGACGCCTGCGACTCGAGGTATTCGCCCGAGAACATGCGTTCAAAGTAGGGGCTGCGGATGAGCATGGCCTTGTGCGCCGGGTACAGGGCCGTCTTGGGCGGCCTGACACCGCCGCCGACTGGGATGCCTTGGCCGTTGAGGATCGGAGGCGTCTCGGTGCCGTCCTCGGCGCTCGGCTCGTCGGCGCGGAGCAAGACATCGGCAAAGGCGGCGTTGTCGTAGCCATGGCGCATGTCGGGGACGCGTTCGGGGTCGAGAAGCATCTTGCCGCCAACGACATGGGCGCGGAAGAAGTCGCCAATCTGCTTCAGGGCGCGCTCCTGGTCGTCCCGGAGCCGCTGACGGGCCAGCCTGCGATGGCCTCTGCTGGCCAGAAAGGCGTCCCAGAGCGCGGGTATGCCGAGCTGCTTGCTCAGGCGGTCGAGGCCACGGACGACGTCCTCCTCACGGCCGGGCGGGCTGCCGGCGGGGACGAGGTCGCGCGGCAGGTCGCCGAGGTAGACATGGCGCAGGGCAATGTGCAGGGCCTCGACGGGGACGGCGGCGAGGGCGGAGCAGACGGTGGTGTCGGGCCGGGCGGCGAGCTCGGCGCGGAAGTAGGGGGTGCGGGCGGCGAGGAGGAACTTGTGCAGGTGGAAGCGGCGGTGGCCGGCGGTGGCGACGAGGCAGAGGTCCGATGTCGGGGGCGTGGCGCGGGCGAGCAGGCCCGAGATGTGGGCGGACCAGTAGCGATGGGGGTCCGACGTCTTGGAGAAGTCGTAGTGCAGCAGGAGCTTGCGGATGCGGTCGTTGAGGGCGTTGTGGACGCAGCGCTCGCCCTGGAACGTGTTTTGCTCGGCCAATGCGCCTGCGCGGGGGGTGTCAGTCTCTCGAGCACGAACAGGCGAGGCAAGGCTTGTCCAGAGGGATGATACCCGACTCCAGCAGCAGGCGGACCAGCTCAAAGTGTCCGCAGAGACTGGCCTGCGAGGCGTCAGCGCGGGCTACCCTATACCGCCTACCCTATACCGCCCATGGTAGGGCCAAGGCGCTCACAATGATGAGGGGCGTGTAGTCGAAGCTGTCCTTGGCATTGATGTTAACGCCCAGGTTGATGAGCTCCTGGCACTTGCGCAGGTCCCCGTGGCGGCAGGCGAGCACAAAGGCGTCGAACTCGGGGCTCTGGTCGAGCGGACTGTCGTCGCGGAGGAGGCCGCTCTTGACGATGCAGCTCTCGTCGCCCCGCTTGTCGAGCTCGTGTTTGTGCAACACCATTCCTTCCGAGGCTCAGGATGAAACCAAAGAGGCACCTCTAGGGAAAAAAAGAAAAAAAAACAGGCTCCCGATCAAGGTCAGAAGTATCGTGTTGATGGCTGGCTCACTGCCTCGAAACTCCAAAGCCCACCGCTATGAATGACAGTCCTAAAATAACCGGCGCTCGGACCCGCAGTGACGTGCACGGATGACACGCCTATCGATAAGCGACCAGAAAAAAAAAGAAAGCCGCTGCGAGACCAGGCCGCAGCGGTTGCGTTGCCATGGCAGCCGCCCCAGACTGTTTACTTTACTCCCGGCAACAGGACGGACCGCTTGGCGTCACGGATGAATTGCGCAGGCCGGAAGCGATTCTCTGCACGCACGCACCCGTAAGGCAGGCAGGGCATCCTAGTGTCCGTTGCATGAAAAAAAAAAGGGCGCCCCCTCCTCCACCATCGCAGACTTCCTCACCAGCTCCCTCCGTCGCAGAAGCCCGACATCAACAAGAAGCGCCGGGGCCCCGGGTCTTACTAACCTTGCGCAGGTGCTATTATTGTTCCCACACGCACAGCGACGGACGACTCCGTTTTATGCCTGCTGCCCCCTCGTCCCGCGGCCGGACCCAAGCTCTCGCCTCTCCATGGGACTTGACGCACTGCATCACCATCCGGCACCGTCGACCAACATAGCCCAACATGCCGTCTTCCGAAGACAAGTACGATACGCTGGAGAAGATTGGTGAGCCTCCCGCTGCCGTCTGTTCCGGCCAGGCCGACCGACCCGCTGACAGCGCCTAGGCCATGGCTCCTTTGGCGTCATCCGCAAGGTCCGCCGCAAGGCCGACGGCTTCATCATGTGCCGCAAGGAGATATCGTACCTCCGCATGTCGCAAAAGGAGCGCGAGCAGCTCCACGCCGAGTTCCAGATCCTGTCGCACCTGCGCCACGCCAACATCGTCGCCTACTACCACCGTGAGCACCTCAAGATCAGCCAGGACCTGCACCTGTACATGGAGTACTGCGGCAACGGCGACCTCGGCCGCGTCATCAAGGACCTGCAGCACAAGGGCCAGCGCGCCCAGGAGAGCTTCGTCTGGAGCATCTTCAGCCAGCTCGTCATGGCCCTCTACCGCTGCCACTACGGCGTCGACCCGCCCGAGGTGGGCGCCCACGTCCTGGGCCTGACGCAGGGCAACGCGAGCGGGAACCCCAAGGTGCCGGCGGGCACCATGACCATCTTGCATCGCGACCTCAAGCCCGAGAACGGTACGCCCCTTGGTTGCCATCCTTCCTTGCCCCTGCTGACGCCCCCCAAGTCTTTCTCGGCGAGGACAACTCGGTCAAGCTCGGCGACTTTGGCCTCTCCAAGATGATCAAGTCGCACGACTTTGCCTCCACCTACGTCGGCACCCCCTTTTACATGTCGCCCGAGATCTGCGCCGCCGAGAAATACACGCTCAAGTCGGACATTTGGTCCCTGGGGTGCATCATGTACGAGCTGTGCGCGCGCGAGCCGCCCTTTAACGCAAAGTCGCACTTTCAGCTGGTGCAGAAGATCAAGGAGGCCAAGGTGTCCCCCCTGCCCGACATGTACTCGCCCGAGCTCAACCAGGTCATCAGGGACTGCCTACGCGTGAACCCGGACCGTCGCCCAGACACGGCCCATCTGCTCAGCCTGCCCGTGGTGAAGCTGATGCGCAAGGAAAAGGAGGTGGTGGACCTCAACAAGGCACTCAAGGTCCGCGAGGAGGCCCTCAAGCGCAGGGAGCAGGAGCTCGACGACCGCCTGGCCGGCCTCGAACGGGAGACGGCGGCCGCGCGCGACGAGATGGAGGCGTCGGTCCGGCGGGAGTGGGAGGTCAAGGCGCGTCTCGAGATTGACCGCCAGGCCAACATGGAGATTGAGTCGCTGAAGAAGTGCTTCGAGGACGAGGTGCGCGCGCGCGTCGAGGCCGAGCTGCAGCGGACGAGGGGCGTCGCCCTTGTCGCCGACGAGGCGGCCATGGCGGTGACGGCGACGCCCGTGACGACGGACGACTTTGGCTCGTCGGCGGGCAAGTCGGACCATGCTGGATCGTCGACAGACTATCCTCGATCGTCGACGGGCGCGAGCGGCGACGACTTCCCGTCCACGACGGACATCACCGACTGCTCCCTCGACAGCCCAGACGCCTCGCGCGAGGCGAAGCGCAGCACGCGGACGCCCTTTGGCCGGGCGCAGACCATGTTTGCCGGCACGCCCATGGACATTGAGATGGCCTCGCCCAGCCCCATGGCCATCGCCTCGCTGTCGCTCTCGCCGCGCCGCAACGGCACCACCAAGGCGCCCTCGACGCACTCGGGCAACATCTTTGCCGTCAACAAGGCCGCCAACGGCGACGCTCGCTGGGACGTGCACCGCGAGCCGACGCTGAGCGACTCGGACGACGAGGACAGCGTCCCCTCGCCCACGCGCCACATCCGCTCCTCCAAGAACCCCTTTACCTCCAAGGACCGCCCCGTCCTGACGTCGCAAAAGTCGTGTCCCGCCCACCAGCAGCACCGTCTCAGGACGAGGGTGTCGAGCGCCGGCCTCGTCTCCAAGGCCACGGGCGCCGTCGTCAACGCCGCCGCCGCCGCCGGCACCGCGTCCCAGCCCCACCGCTCGCCCGTCCGCCAGTTGAGTAAGATTCCCTCGGTGGCCGGCCTGCACGAGGCTTGCGCGACCGGCAACAACGGCAACGGCAGCAACGCCGCGGGAGGCGGCCTCGGTCGCAAGACGTCGGTCAAAAAGGACGCCGAGGCCCTCAACAAGATGGCGGCCAAGAACAACATCCGCGGCCGCACCCTGGTGGAGCTGCAGCAGGCCCGTGCCGGCGGACGGCCGCCAAGCGTGGCGTCGGGGGAGAACCTGAGCCCCAAGCGAGCCGCGTTTCGCGACCGGCCCGCCGCCGCCGCCGACCGCAGGGTGAGCGCCGACAGCAGCGGGAGCGGGAGCAACAGCGGGAGCGGGGCCGGCGTCGCCGAAGCCGTGGCCGTGTGGGACCCCGAGCGGGACGAGATGCCGAGCCCGTTCCTGGTCCGCCAGCGGCGAATCGCGAGGGTCTAGATGTCCCGCTTGCGGTGAGGCCACGCTGGGGCACCGTCGTGATGGTGGCGACGCCTTGCCCGTCCTTTTTTGCCCTTTTGTTTTCCTTGCGTCGACTTTTGTTGATATCCTTTTTTATTTTTCGCATTCTTTTCACCAGCCTGACGAGGAGAGCGCGAGGATCACGGGACGAGTTGAGAAGCATGGGGCGAGTTGAGAAGCACGCGGCGAGTTGGATAGAGCTCGGGGCCGGAGGACTTCAGGGGCGAATCGACTGGCGGCAAAGCCAGCACCAAGGGGATACATTCTACGGCGTTTGGGCGTTGCTTTTCCACAGGGTCCCTTTGCACTGCTCCCTGTGCGGACTCACACACACCCCGACTTGGTCTCCCCTTTGTCTCTCTCTCCTTTCTACCCACGCGTCGTTTTTCTCCTGTCCTCCAGCCCGACGACGACGAAGCGGGAAGTAGACAGGGCGGAACGAGGACGTGCTTCTCGCTCTGCACGCGAGGGATGGAGGAGGGCGTCTGGGAAGGGGGCCGGTGTGTATGCATGGCGAAGAGAGAGGGACCGAGATGGTGGTGCTTTGCTTGGCGAATTTGCACGCTCCTCGACTCACGCTTCCGCCTTTTCGTTCCACATTGATGTGCCTGGAGTTGCGGTGTGACTATTGTTTGACTGCTATGTGACAGTGTCTCGTCGGGTGCGAGTTTGTCTCTGTCTCTCCACGTCTTGTTCAAATACGGAGTACTATCCGTACATTAAGCAACAACGTGACACTTGTCGTGTCTTTCTTTTTCCCTTGCTCTGAAACCTGTCCTCAAAACCTCGTACAAGGGGGTATCCCAGACAACTGCCTCCCTCCACGGGCCACAGGACAAACGCAAAAGCAAACAGGCAAACAACGCCGCAACAGTCTTTTCAAACGAGCCGTGAGGCATGTCCCGTCTTTGCCCAGCCGCGAGGCCTCGATCCATCTTCCAAGAGCACCGCACCCCAGCTTCAAGCATCAGCAGAAAACGCCACCCCCCGTAACCTCAACGTGCTGTGCTCCCCCCATGTCGCAAAAGTCCCTGGCCCGCCGCACCATTCATGTCTCCCAGTTGCTCAAAAGGCTGGTGCATGCTTTGCGGTGCGCCTTCCCGCCACTTGTGACTGCCCGTCGCCCGTTTCTCTCTGGCGCTTTTGTCGAAAGAAATAAAAACGAAACAAGAAACCGATGTGCATCAATGCTTCTGCTTGTGTGAGGAGCCATGACGATGCGAATGGCCATGCCGATGTGAGGATTGTTTGTGTTGTCGACTTGACGAGCCACTCGTCTCCAGGTCCCGCTCCAGCTGTTCAACTCGTTGCCGATATCCCTTGACAATATCCTTGATATGGGATATCCGATCAAAGTCCACCTCGAGTTCGTCAAGCTGACGCAGAATCTCCGTGTAACGCGCGATCTCGGCGTCGGCGCCGTCGATGATGTTGCCGGCGCGGTCGTACTGCACCTGCGTGAACATTTGCGCCTGCTCGCTGAGGTAGCGAATGTTGTGTTCGATGCCAGCCATCAACCGATCAAAGTATCGCCCGAGAGCCGTCAGAGAAGAGCTGTCGAGGAGCAGCAGGCCCTGGCTGCTGGCGCGACTGGCGGCTCGAGAGCTCGTCGAGCCGCCGGCGCCGCCCAAGGCCGCCTGGCCCTGACGCAGCAGCTGGATCTCTTCGGCGCTGAGGCCGAGTTGCGTGTCTGGGATGGCGTTGCTTGTCATGGCGAGGCCGCGCGCGCAAGGCGCCGGAGCGCCCGGGGGGGCAGGACCGTTGTCGAGGTGCCCGACTTGGGGGTTGTTCAGGGAGACGGGCGCTGGGCGCCGTCGTCGGGCGCCAACGGCGAGGTGTCGAAGGGTAATGCGGTAAATGTCGCGGTCAGGAGCATCAAGGGTGCAAGCGGTATGTGCCTTGTATTCGGCGACAAGGGTGCGCAGAGCGTCATGGTATCTAGCCGGGAGTCATGGAAAGCATGTGCACGGCCGTGCAAGGGAAGTCTTGGAACGAGTAGGCGAGCGTCGGTGTTTGGAGGCCTCGGTGTTTACGGGATCCGGCCTTGGAGGATTTGGGGCAGCTGCGTGATTGGAGAATGCAAAGGCGGAAGCAGGGCGAGCGGCCGGTTGTCTGTATGTACGAAGTACCGACTTGGGATCCGGCTTGCGCTTTGGCAGCGGGAGGAGGAGAAAGGGCGAGGAGAAAGGGCGAAGAAAGGCGACGGCGAAGATGAGGGTTCCCCGCTGGGATAGGGCTGAAGTCGGCCGAGGCTGGCAAAAGTTGTTGAGTTGAGCGACTCTGTACCACCCCTTATTGCCTCTCACCTCTCACAAGCATGCAAGCTATGTGGAGAAGTGCAGCGAGTGCAGCGAGTGCAGCGCAGAGCAGCGCAGAGCAGCAAGAGTGGAGAGCTGCGGCAGCAGTTCGCGCGGCCCCAAGCGAGTCGCGGCACCTACTAAAAAGTCCGCTGTTCCTGCTCGCGCCGCACTGCAGCCCAAGTGCCGACCGACGAATGCTCGACGTTTGCCGCTGCTGAAAGCTGTCGATGGATGCCAAGGATCTCGCAACCGAAGCGCATTCAGGATGGGGGGGCGAAGCAGAGCACGGGACGGGCACGAGGAGAGGGCTGAGAAGAGGGAGGAACGGGAGGAGGGGGGCGGCAGAGGAGAGACAGAGAGGGAGAGACAGAGAGAAGCTCGGTGGGTTGGTTGTGTCTTGCTTGTGCTTGCACAGAGTCGTAGTGGCAGGAGTGGCGGAATCGTAGGGGTCGGCGGAATGATCAGGCACCGAGTGGTAGTCCGGCAGGTACAAGAAAGTGACTACCACCTTACAATGTGACCAGAAAGCTTACCGTAGCTACCTGCCCACGTATGTATACTCCGCACTGCCACTCTTCACGGCACTGTATCCGTAACATCTTGTGCTCTCGACTGACTGCTGCCAGCGACCGGTAAGGGTCTTGAAAGATTAAGAACCCTGCTCGTGGGTAAAAAAGCCAGAGAGCCTACGAAGTAGGCATGTACGGATAATCCAAGCCTGTTGCCAGAATCTCATCAAGCATCATCTGGCCTTGCGGCAGCACGTGCTTTGCACACAGTGTCAAGAGCATCGCACGGTGAGGCTCGGTACCTGCCACACCATGCTCTCTCTTCTCTCTCCCCTCTCTTCTTCCTTTGTTCTCTTCTCTCGTTAGCTTCCGCCGCCTCGAGGTACGAAGTAGGGCAGTCTTTTTCGTAACTGCCTACCAATCATTTCCGCTTCTCCGTCATGGCTCAGAACAAAGGGCTCCCCGAGCTTGTCAAGGCGTTCGCACAACCGGATTGGTTATCCCTGAATGACTTGTCTGCTGACCTCTCAAACACCGAGGTTACTTTTCGGCTTCGTGTGCCTTTTCCGAACGAGAGCATGGATTTATCCCCTTTCGCATTCTTCATCCAAGAATGCCGGCAGCAAGAAGCCGAAAACCTCCAACGGCTCTTCAAGAGGCGACGAGTAGTATGCATTGACTGAAATTGCGCATCCCTCTGGTGTCTTCTTCGGAGTGGAGAGACGGCCTGAGTGTATCAAGGCGTTTCTGGTGTCGCTACTTCGTACACGGACGGCGAAATCCCCGTATGTTTGGTGATTCTTCACACGCAGTTTCCCTGGCGACGAGTGACGGGACACACAAAATCAGCCGTCACAATGGCTCCCGCGCCTCTGACGCCCACCAACGAGATCGCCATGACGTATTCAGGGACTCGCTGCGGATCCTCAGGTCTCGGAGATATTCATCCATGGTCCAGTGCCATGAACATTGCAAACCCTGTGAGTCTGAACTCAGGGGTCTAAACTCAGGGGTCGGGCGTGAGGACCTCGCATCCCGGTGCTCATCCACGACGGCAACGTCTAGGTGCCACCACGGCAACGTCCAGGTGGTGCTTTGGTCTGAACCTCTTTCAAGGTGAGTCGTCTCTACCTACTGCCACCACTCAGCACGACTAGATCCGACCAAGTGTAGGGATGACGCAAAGCTCAGAGCACGAATCGTTCTCATCCGTCGCCGACAGAGGTGGCTATCCCAAGTCTAGGTGCCTGATGTGAAGGCGGAATGAAGCCGGCTAACTGCCCATCCGTCTCGCCATGCCTTGCGAGGCCATCCAAGCTGCCGTCCCGTTGGCGCCTCCCCACGCAGCGCTGTCCTGAGAACCGGCTTGCTATCCTCACTCCCATCCTTGTCCACGGGCCTCGTGCAAGAGGGCAAATGACGACCCGCCACACTCGCCACGCATCGTCCGTCCTTGGCTGGCGTCCGGCGTCTTCACTCGCCGACGGCGTCTGTCGCACAAGCCGTATCAGTTCGCCGTCACGACGCATCCATGCAGGCTGCAGACACCCCCGGATCGACGGTCGGGATGGGGGTGGGACGATCGATCTAGCGTGGGATGCGCATCCGCCCGTCACCGAGGTCCGCACGAACTGAGGTGTGAGGCTCTCGCGGCACGCATGAAAACGGGGTCGCTCGTGAGACGGAGCGTCGGGCCATGTTGGCCAAGGATGAAACTCCAACGAAATCGTTGGGCTCGCCGGGCATGAAGATGGGAAGACGATGAAACAAGGCCTTGATCACCGGGGGCGGGCAATCAGACCAGAGTATTTGAAATCCCACAAAGTTTAGACGGTGGTTAAGCAGGGTAGACCATGTCAAGGTTGGTCATTCCGTCACCAGCGTCGGAGACATGGAGGGGCAAGGAGGTTCTTCCATTTGATGCGGGAGCTGACGAGTTTTACACGGGACTCACCATGGTTAGAGGAGAAGAGCCCTTGTCTGACCTCTTGGACGAACGTCTGCTCTCTGTGTTTGGCTGATGCTCATGAGCCAAAGACTGCACTCCCACAGGAGGCATCAGCCTAAGCGAACCCCAGACTCGCATCTCTCCATCCACCTTTACTCATCCACAATAGGGGAGTTGGCACAGATGAGCCTGGAGCGGCTTCATTTCAAACAAGAGACGGACTAAATCATGGTAATGTGAGACGCCGAAAAGAGGAAAGACGCCCTGTGAGTTGGGACGCCATGGTCACCAGGGTGTCGGATGGACGTCTAGGTCCCATCCGATGCGGCTTGGCAGGGGTTTGTCTGTCACCGGGGACGAGGAGGCCGTCAGACGGTTGACCGAGGTCAGCTGTCGGCCAACTCGCAAGCGTCGGGTCGAGGCAGCACCTCCAGTCCTTGGGGCCTCCAGTCTTGGGGTCGTATCGCCCCTCGGCTTGGCAGAAGGGCGAATCGTTTCGAAGAGTGGCGGACCTTTCAGAGAGGGATGACGCAGAGGCAAACGTCTGATTACGAAGCAGATTGGCCTTGTCGGCGTGCGCGCTGCTTGATGCAACGACAATTGGATTGGAAACGCAACTCTGAAGTCGGAAAGCCGTCGTGTGTATCCGTCTTGCCCATTTGGGCGCCTCCCCACCGCCGATGGCACGCTCGACATGACACCGGCTCAGTGAGACATTTCCCCTTGGCCGTCGAGGATGGACAGGCGTTTCCCGACCTTGGGTAATTATTGATCCTGACGCTGGCGGGCCTCGTCACGATGGCAACTGCAGCTTCTATCGGGGGCACTTGCGGGTGTGATACATGATGGTACGAAGTACATGATAAAGCGAATGCCGAACCACCGTTGGTGATTTGCCGCAAAGCATAAACCTAAAAGGCAAGGTGCCAGGGGTACATGCCAGACAGTATCATGGCCAATCAGGGTGCCCGTATATGTCACCCGTAACTCATACCGTAACTCGTACTTCGTACGAGTTACGAATACCGAGTTCGATGATGCTTCTCGTCCGTGCCCGCCGACGACAAGAGTCCTTGACCCCTTTTGCGTCGGAAAGAGAGAAGCCGTGGATTCGTTCGTCTCTTCTGCATCCTCTCGGCTCATTGCGAGTTTTACAAGGGCCGGTCGCTCCGGAGAGTCCCCGCTTCTCCCCGCTCCGCCGCACGCCCGCTTCTTTTTTTCTTCCTCCGGGGGCCCGTCTCTCCTTGACACCGTCTGTGCGTTTTTCCGTGCCCTGACTCGCCACGTGCATGTAGAGCCTTTTCTTCACCGCCCCTTGGCGCAATGCAAAGCGAGCGAGTGCCTTGTGCGATAGCCGAGGGAAACCGGGCCGCCAATATAACGGCGAAGCTTGTTAGATTGGTACGTATGCGCCGGTCCGGGATACGAATAGTACTACTTATACGAAGTGTGTGCCGTGCGTGATATGGGGGACCGCGTCGTGCCAAAGGTTATTTGCATCCTTCAAGTACACATGGCACGCATATCGAGTCTTCTGCCGCCTGTCGTGTCCCGTCACCTGCAGCGCACATCACTTGTGCATGCATACATGAGAATCCGCGGCTCCGGGACTGACGGCGCAGGATGGATGCGAAGTGGTTTGGGCCCGCCGGACGAATCCTTGGACAAGAGTCGCCTGATCAGCGTCGTTCCCGCGGCCAAGATGATCCAGTACTAGGTATAGATGGGCCTCGTTTCCCGGAATCCACCATGCGTACATATGCGCAGTCGATGGCCTTGTCTTGTCTATATACCATGGTCTTTCTATATACTCCGGGTCTATACTCCGTGTGTAGCACAGCAATTGTCCCCCCTGCTGGAACCTTGGCCCAGTGTAATGTCCAAATGGCTCGATATAGACTTTGCCGCCACCTTGACATGACTTTACCATGTACATACATACATACATTTACAACCGCGCTGACACTGTTCTCTGTATTATAGTAGTAGTTGCAATCCTAACGGCTGTCGCCATTTGTTTCCCTTGTCCTCATCACCCGGCGGGGCACATGACACGATGATGCACCATTTATTAGTCGCTAGGGGCACATCTGCCGGCCTCCGCGGCTCTCGTCGGTGTCGGTACCGGACAAGGGCGCATGACTCGGCAGAAACCAACCCCCCCTGAATACACTATGGAATCAAACCACGACAGGGCTGGTGCCTCTCTCGTATTTACGTGGAGAAAAAGAGGCGAGTTGAGTAAAGCTCTGTAACGTATTAAACCATACTGAGAAAGTACATGTTGTTAAGCGCTGCCCAGCCTCCTTTGCTCTCTTACATCCACCCCCCCTGACTCCGCCGCCAAGTCGTCTTGTCCGTAAAGGCTCCGTACACTGCAGTACTGCTACATGGTAGAACCCGGCAAGTGAAACCCACTGCTCGTCGATCTTTTGTCTCTTTATATTCGTCGGATGCCTCGCGGGAGGAAAAAAAGACGACACTTTTGCCATGTCGGGGTGGCCACCTCCTTGCTCGTCTCGGTTGCTTGAGAGCCAGATACGGCCACAACGTCAGCACGCCCTCATCGAGGCAAACTAGTCCTGGGCGATATTGGTATTATTGCGAGAGAAAAATCAAGAGAAAAAGGCGCCCGAGGCTGCGTCAGGATTTGATACTAGCGACTGTAGTGGTATTTAGCTCCCCGTACTCCGTCAAGTCCATCCAACGCCACGCAAATGCTATAACTCCAGGCCGTCGCTTGTCCTGCCCTCGATGATGCGCAACGCAATGCCGTAATTAGTTGTAGCTTTAGGCGCAGCAGTCGCCGTCATCACCCGCCAGCCTCGACACCTCGCCTCTCCATACACGCATCCATCAAACATGCGACGCCATGGAGCCGTCGGCGTCGAAGCTGTGGCAGCCGCGCTCGTGCCGCTTCATGTTGCTGCGCACGCTAAAGGCCTTGCCGCAGCCCGTGTGCGGGCACTTGAAGGGCTTCTCCCCCGTGTGCGAGTGGCTGTGGATGCGCAGGCTGCTCGGCCGGCTAAAGGCCTTGCTGCACGTCTGGCAGATGTAGCGGTCCTGGCTCTGCGCGTAGCCCGACCCGTGCGACGGGCTGAGGTAGTGGTGGTGCTGCCACGGGTTGGCCCCGGACGACGCCGCCACCACCACCGGCATGGACAGCGGCGGGAAGCTCTGCGGGAGCGGCTGCTGGTAGTACAGGTTGGAGATTTGGGGGTGCGGCGACGCGGCGGCCTGCAGCGGCGACTGATAGTAGTTGCCTACCGGAGCCTGCGTCGAGAAGGGACTCGCGGAAAAGGACGGGTGGCGGACCGGAGGCCGGGGCCCACCGACGGAGTGCCCCCCGATGGAGTGCCGGTGAAAGTCGGTCTCGAGGGGGGGCGTCGTCTCGTAAAAGCGGCCGGGCGCCGCGGCCGAGAGCAGGTTGACGGGCTTGCTCAGCGGCGAGTTGTAGCTGTCAAAGGCGGCATCCGCCCCCATGGGTGGTGTAGGGGGCATGCCGCGTTGCTGCCACGACTTTGTGTAGCTCGAGGCCGGACGACTTTCCGCGTACGGCGTCTCCTGGCGGCCATAGTACCAAGTCGAGCCAGCAACTGAGAGGCCATGTTAGTGCTCGTCTCCTTGGCCGTCGTCGGGAAGGGAGCCCTACCTTGGGCACGGGGGGAACCGGTCAGGGAGGCGGGGGAAGCAGTCTGGGAGGCGGGAGAGGGCTCGTTGGTCGGCGATCCAGCGTCGACCATGCCCAGCAGCTTGGAGATGGAGGGGAGCGAGCACCTCGAGTCGTCCATGGGAGGCGAGGGAGGCGGTTGTGGCAGCTGAGTATGGCGGAAGTAGTCGTTGTGAGGCGACATGAACTGAGGAGTTGACATTAATGAGGCGGCCATGGTGGCTGCGTCTATGATGATTAGAGGCCTTGGGTGTGAGTGGCAGTGGTAATAGAGTTGTGGTTGTAAAAGGGATGGAATAGAGCACCGGAGGAAGATGGAGATGGATGGCGTGAGTAATTAATTCGAGTATAGTAAGTGCTGGAGAGGCGAGGGCTCGGGGTGGCTGGGGGTCGACGACGTATAAGTACGCCCGCAGTGATCAAGCAGGCTAACGACAAGGGCGGAGACTGAATATCAGATCTGTATACGCGGTGATCCTGGCACGTCTTGTCACAAAGGTGGTCCCTGGCAGAACAAGTCTTTGCTCATTGGGGGCGCGCGTGGAGAAGCTGGGATGAAGATGAAGGGGGGGGGTGAGAGAGTATACTCTGTTACTCTGTACGAGTACGAAGTATTCGTACATAGGTACATGCACTTGCCGCATGTCACCGGCAGCTGGAAACCGTCAGCGGCGACGCTACTAGTAGTAGAGTAGTAGTACATAGACCACTAGTAGAGTATATACATACACCACTAGCCTAGCATTGTCCCAACAAGGCGTGTTGATGAGTTTTGCTGGGATGCACGACTAGGGGCGGGGCGTGTCTGTGTGGGAATGGCGGCAGGTACCGAGTACACAGGACGACGAGTTGCAGCGGGAACAAGGGGGGGGGGGGGGGGGGGCGCGAGACGAGAGTCTGTGTGTGGTTTGCAAGCAAGGAAGCTGGCGAGCATCAAACCCATGGCCATACATGCATACATGCGCCATCTCGATAGTACGGAGCAGGTTCGACACAAGATGTGATGGCGGCTTGTCAGGCTGTACTTGGCATGTACGAAGTACAGCGTACAGCTTGTATGGCACGTCCACATGGTTTGTACATGGAGGGCGTGTGTCGCCGCGACAATCCGTGGTGGTGGCGTGCGCCTCTGACTTGTCAGGTCAAACGGCGGAAACGTGATGCTTGTCTTTAGTCTGGCCGCCCTGCACACCTTCATCATTGCCCGTCATGCTTCTCTCTGCCTTCTAGCGCCGCGACATGACACCACGCCAGCCAGGCCGCGCTGCTGCGCGCAACTCTCTTTTCTTTTCTCCGCCGGCGCCCATGGAAACGGCCATGATTGCGTCTCTTCCATTCCTCAGCCTGTCGTGCCACGCCAGGGCCCATCCCGCGTCGACACTCCCCCGTGTCGACACTCCCTCCTAAGGGTCACATGTAGATCAAGCCCCCCTGTGCGACCGGATGTCGGGCTGATCTTATGCCGGTCCTGACGCCGGTCCTGACCCCTGCCATGTGTAACAGATGTTGAGCCTAGCCGTTCGTGGGCAGCCCTGTGAGGTCTCATTCTTCTCGGAGCCCCGGCATCGACCCTCTCACCCTTTACCCCATGTTTCGAGTGCCTCTGCAGCTGAGACCATGGCGGCGAGACGTCAGGGCTGTCAGAGCAGCCATTCAACGCAAAAGTACCGAGGAAGCCTAGCCTTGTCCTCTTCCGAGTCCTCTGACACTGGCCTCTCGACTGCACGGCCCGGCGCCTCCCGTTCAGCTGCGTCCGTGACGACGCCACTTTGCTGTTCCCGCCGCGCCCGCAACCATATGCGGTTTGAGCCGCTGGATTCTTGGAGAAAGAGGCAGCAGGGTTGCGTTGGTTCCTGACCCAAGGTCGTTTGATCGGCCAAGATGCCCATTGTCGCTCGCAGACGCCTCCGGAGCGTGAACCTTGGAGAGACAAGCCGCATGTCCGGCTGCTCACTCGTTCCGTGCACCCTGGCCGTTGACGTTTGCATTCGCGTTTGCAGATTACTCCAGCCGAGGATTCCTCGGACGAATCGGCGAAGCGAGCAGAGCCGCCCTTTGACTGAAGGAACATGTCACGGCTGCTTCGCATCGGTGTGCATGCATAGTGCAATGGTCAGCCAACAACATGCTCCGAGCACTGCATCGTGGTTGGCACGAGGCCGTCCTCCGACTCGGCTGCCAGCCCCGATCAAGGCTACGTTGCAGCGCGTTTGACGAAAAGGCCAGGCTGCAGGGGCGTATTCGACCTGCTCACAGCCGTCGTCGTCGTACCAAGATGACGCAAACCCATCGCAGACAAGTTTGGGCCGTCATGTCTGGACTGAAGGACACCGCCAGTCGTAAAGGGAGACGTCGCCCAGACACGAGACGGTCCAAGACGGCGCCGAGTCGGGACCGCGGCTTTATGGCCCTACGGGCGACTATAGCTAAGTTAGGGCCAAAACGATTTTTAGCAATTTTTTTTTACTAGCTATACCCTTATATATAGATAATAAATTTTCACGCGTATAATATAATAATTAAGAAGGTACTTATACGGTATAGGATAGTATAAAGGGATTTCCCTATATCGGCTATATAACTTAAAAAGTTCTTCCCCTTTAAAGAGGGATTTCCCTATATCGCCTATATACTTAAAGAGATTTTCCCGTTTAAAGCTATATTAGAAACTTTTTGTCCGTACGCCTTTATACGATTCTAGCGTTATATTATAACGTCCGATATTTATAGCAAGCAGGGATTCTCTTATAAAGCACTCTAAGTATAGTATCCCGACTAGAAACTTTATCTTTACTATAATACGCATTTCCCTCCCCCTAGTAACGTAAGCGATTCTAATAGTAGCGCTATTATCTTCGTTAAATCGACGATTAAGCTAGAGTCCGCGGACGAATAGCCGCCTCTAACTAATTACCCTTACGAATAGCCGCCTCTAACTAATGCCCTTTACGAATAGCCGGCACTAACTAATGTCCCTCTCCCTTAGACGGATCCCGTAAGAAATACGAGCTTTCGAAGGCTATAGTAGCCTTAACCTTAGCTCGCTAGACGAGTATAGCTGAAACGCAATAGAAACTACTTAATCCGCTAGCAATAGTTAGTATTACGCTCTTTTCGGCCGGGTACTTAGACGTATAGATAGGATCGCTCTCTATCTAAAAGTATACGTAAGGCTTTATTAGTCTTAGCCGGATTTCGCCCGTATATATTCTTAATCCGTTAAGAATATATAGTTTATATTAAATAATAGTAAACTCTTTAATCCGTACGGTATTAAATAAATTAGAGCATTACGATATCGACTAGATACTTTACTATACGATTAAGCAAAAGAAACTATATACTCTTACTAAGTTTTCTAAAGTAGTATATAATACTACTTTATTCGTCGAATTCTTTTAGAAGGCTCGACTATCTTTATAAGACCTTAAGCTTATAATTAATATACTTTACTCGTTTCCGGTCGAAGACGATAAAGATTTGCCCTTTCCGTCTTTAGATAGCGAAGATTAAGAGGATAAAAAGTCGGTCTTAAAAAAGAAAAAGTAGGCTCTAAAGAAAAGGAAGCGATTAGTTATTATCGTTCTTAAACTAGAAATTAAAGGGGAAAGGAATCCTAAACGATCGACTTCGACATTAGGCGTAATATAACTAGCCGGTTCGACGTTAGGCGTAATACAACCAGCCGGTTTAACGTTAGGATCGCTTAAACCGGATAGTGCGACGCCGGACGCGGCTAAACGCGATAGTTTAACGTTAAGCGCGCTTTAACTATCCGGTTTAACGTTTAATAAGACGGATTAATTAAGTTCGGCGTCTACCTTAGTAGAATAGTCGCGTTTTACGTCTACTATAATAGAATATTTAGGTATTAATAAGATTACCCCTAAAGCGATACGTTTAAGTACTAATACAAACGTGCCTAAAGCTACCGTCTTATAGTCGATAGTTATAAGAGGGAAGGCAAAGAAAAAGGATATAGGAAGTTCGTAATTTTAATTAGCCCTTTAAATCTAATGCCTCTATATCTAATAGTGTTAAATCTAATAGTATTAAAGGGAAATATATAGAAAGGTGCTTCTTAAGTCGCTCCTTACCTTTTGTTAGACGTTTAAGAAGTTAAATTATAGGTTGCTAGTTGTTTTAGACGTATTAGCGTAAGGCGTCCTATAACGTATAGTACTCTTTTATCTAAGGGAATTAAGGGTTTTCCGGCTCTAATAGCTATTCTCTAATCGTTTTCTAGACTAAATCCTTATATACTACTATAGTCTCCTCCGGTAGGTACGCATCGAGCTATTACTAGCTTAGTCCGAAGATATTTTATAGTATAGCTAGGCGATCTTACGGAATATCCTCCTTAAAATCCCGTATAGAAGTATTATCGAGCTTTTCGTAAAGAACGGATAAACGTCTAAAGACACCGCCCTCGTATATTGTTTATTTCTAGATATAATAGCTATTTTAGAGAGAAATAAATCTATAAAGATTAGATCGGATAGCGTTTATATAGCAATAGAGGATTATAACTTAATCGGCAATATTTATCCTATCTTACTAACCGTTCTAGGTTAGGAATATAAAGTATAACTATAATATATTAGTAGAGAAATAAATAGTAGCGTATATAACGTATATACTACCTTTAAAAGCGTACGTTAGATATCTATCGCTACTAGCTCTCGATCCGGACGTTATAAACACTCCGTTTATAATACTAACAATCTTAAAATATAACTAGTTGCATATAGTCGTTTTCCTTAATTTGCCGATGTTCGGATAGATAAAAATAAATAGCAGTAATTAAGCTTATTTTATTTCTATAATTAGACCGAAACGTTCGTAGTATTAACCTACGTTCTTAAAGGATTTAGATATATTACGCTACGATATTCTAACTTATGCTCGCTAAGAAACTATAATAAAACTAAGGGATATATCGAGCATACGCATTAATTAAAGCGTAGATCTTAAATCCCTATTGTTTAATCTTATCGTATGCATTAATTAACTATACATAGTTAAGCCTAAGGGAAATAAAAGTCTTCCTTAGTATCGTATTCTTATGCTATTATACGGAGAGATCCTCTATCGTTACGTCCTGTAAAATAGAATATAACGGGTCGCGGCTAATAATATGCCCTTATTTTCGCATATATATATATAGAAACTTACGACCGAGGTCCTTTATCTCTATATAACTATTAAAATCGTTGATTAGGAAGGTTTTTGCTCGTTCTTACGCGACCGTAAGTTAATCCTAAGATTAACGTCGTAATAGTCCCTCCTCTCGTCGGACCTTTTATATATTAAACTTACTAATACGTACGCCCTCGTTCTTAAGTAAGGCGGCTGTTTAATCGTCCGAAAGATATTAGTCGAAGAATAACGTACGGATACATTCGCGTAGCTTAGGCGTTAGCTCGGTTCGAATGCGTATTAAGATATTGTATTTCGATAAGAACTGTTTAAAGGTACGACGCGAGATAGAAACGTTATAAGTCTCGGAAAGAAACTTAAGAATATTATCGTAACTATCGCTATTCGAAATATAAGCCTTAATATCCGTATAGAACGGATCGAGGTCGATTTAAGGGCGGACTATAGTAAATAGTATATAGAAGGTAGAAAATAGTCGAAAATTAAATGTCTAGCTTAAACTAAGGCATAATAAACCTATTAAATTACGTTAAAGATAATATAATAGGAAAATGTCGAAAGGAAAGTTAAATAATAATAATAAAAGTATTAGTTAGTTAAACAAATAAAGGGGTTGTAAACTAGCTGGATTTTAGTCTATAATGTCTATTAACTAAGGGGCGACGAATAGCCCCTTTATATAGGCTATAAACGCGTACATTAATAAGGCCTAAAGCCGGACCTTTGCGAGCCCTTGCTTGCGACGTTAGGGCTATGCCTATAAGGGCGATTAAGTTAATAACTTAATTATCGCAAGGGCGGCCGAGTTAGTAACGCTATTACTAGGGTCCCCGATGCATACAATGCATCGTATAGTTAATAGCGCATCTGTTTAAGCGTTGCCTATACGTAATCTATTTAATTACGTGGATTGCAATCGTGCCTAAAGAACGGATATCCCTTATTCCTACACTAGTAACTTTTCTTTATAGTTGCTATATAGTAAGCCTATAATCTAAACAAGGGGAGATAGGAAGAACGATATACTAGGTGGAAGACCTAATAAATACATTTAATAAGTATAAATGAAAAAAGGGGCAGAATAAAGGGAATACCGTTAGTCGTTATAGGCGAAGGACGAAGGCTTCTATCTTAATCGAGAGGCTGTTTGTATTAATAAGGCGTTTAAGGGTCTTGTTTAGCAATGCCTTTGTTATAGCATCGGCGGGGTTATCTTCCCCGTAGATCTACCTAATCTCCTTAATCTCCCGTCGCTTATACGACTAACGCAACGCTATAATATCAATTATTAGGCGTTTCTCCTTCGTAGTGCCGAGCTTAATAAGGCATTCGTAGAGGGAGTATAAGTTAGTGTATATAACAAAAGGGATTAGTAGGAGCTAAAGCCGTTCCGTGACTATACGGAGGGTCGTGATAAGGGAGATGCTAAGGTCTATGCCGTTAACTATACCGTAGATCTCGCTCGTAAGAACGCTACGGGTTACTCGCTTATACTTCGTCGAGCTCTAATAGATAATATTGCTATTAACCCGAAAGTGCGTATCTATACGCTCGGTCTTATTAACGAGCGTAATAACGAAGCCTAACTAAGACGAAAGGTCTTAGTTATTTATAAATAAGCTATCCGTAAACACTACGAGCTTAGCGGTCTTAAGATTAATTAGTCGGTACGTAAGTCTACGTTATTAATAGTCGATCTACTACTAGAGGCGCTTATTAAGGATATTATAATCCTTCTCCTCGGGGGCTTAGACTTAAGCTGCTACGGAGATGTTAAATAAGGCCTTAGGCTAATAGATAGAGGCGACGTACGCAGCACGAGCGCGTTGCTTAAGGTACTGCTAGGCTTTATCACAAGCCCGTAAGTTAACTACCTCGATCCTTAAGGCCTATCCCTTCTGCTATAAGAGCAGAACGTCGTCGTAAAGCGTTAGTTTTACACTATTAAAGTCTATAGCATTCCCTAGGGTTATATAAGCCTTCGGCTTAGCGCGAAATTAAGCTATCTTAAGCTCTTTTTCTTCCTAGGCCGAAAAAGTGTCTAAACCAAGCATTAGGGTATTATCCGTCTATATTCCGACGAGGCTAAAGTCGTCGGGTCCTTAATTCGTAATTAGAAGGCACGAGTCATAGGTAGAGGGAGCTATATTAAGGCTCTTAATATAATATTTATAGTAGGTCTTCTACTAATATATACCGGCTTTTATAAGACCGTATAACGGTCTAATAACTCTTATAATTATGCCCTTTAGGTACTTGCCCTAGAGCTCTATCGGAAGAGCCGCTAATACTATACGATTAAGTTCTATTTAAGCTTAAGGATAAGCCTATATAATATCGCGGAGAGATAAGCTTATGCCTCGGCGAAGTAAGGCGGGGGCAAAGGCTAGGATTAAGCGTTAGCTAACACATTAAATAGTAGGGGAATAGGTTAGGAGTAAGCTTTTCTCTATATCGCTATAGCCTTAGATTACTAGTCGGGACTTCTTATACGGTTTAACGTTACGGCCCTTTACTTCCCGGACTATTCGGGATCGAAATAAGCGGTAAGACCTATAAATTAACTCGTTGTATTATTCGAAGCTAAACACCCCGCGGGCTACGAGATCGTTAATCTCCCGTTAGTCTAATTCTTTAAAAGGGGCGCTAGGTGTAGTAATAACGCCGTTATTGCGTAGCTTAGTCGAAAGCCGTAGTGTATCTTCTTCCTTCTTAACGAGGAATTAATTATAGAAGGTTACGGTCTTTAGCTTATTTCTTAAGCCCGGGGGACGTCCGCGTTTATAGGGCTACGGCGGAGCCGGTAGTGCCTATGCCGGAGAGGGGGAAGGGTCTAGCTCGGGAATTTCGTCTAGAGTAGAGGAATCGACCTTAGAGAGGGTATCTATATTATCGAGGGCAGGGGGATCCGGGGTATCGTCCTTACTATAGTAGTACGGCTGTATAAAGGTAGAGCGGAAGACTATAGGGCCGTTAACGGTCTCGATAGTAACGTCGTAGCCGTTAATAGAGGCAATCTTATATAGACCCTACTATCCTCGCTTCTCTCTCTAGACGCGGACTTTACTCTATAGCGGCAGTAATAGAGTGTTAAAGGTTAAAGGGCCGTTTCGAGCTTATAGGCTATCCCTAACTTATTGCGCGGCGGCGAGCTGCCGTAAGGCTTTTATAGCCTTTTAGATAGTCGCGGCTCTCTATACCGTAGTTGCCGAAGGAGGGGAGTCCTAAGTCATCCGTAGGTATGCTCTAAAGACGAGGAGCGTAAGGACGAGGCCGTTAGGTCCTGCTATATTATTTACGGCCTTAATAGCTATTTATAGGACGGATTTAAAGGCCGTTATCCTACCGATCTTAGCGTATATTATTTTAAACGCACGACGGAGCGGGCTATAGTACCTTTTAACCTTACCTATAGACTAATATGCCTTAATAGGGATCTAGGTATATATAATACCTATAATACGAGCCTCGTTGCGAAACTTAGTTAAGGCGAAGTTAGTGCCCGCGTTATACCGGATGAAGTTAGGGGGGCTAAGTTATATATCGATCTATAACGCCCTAAGTGTTTCCTATATATCTTTAGCCGATATAGACGGGAGGAATCGCGCTCCTTAGAAAGATATCGCTATATCGACCGCGTATAGCACCGGGCGGGTGCTACTACCGAGTTCTAGGTATATTATATCGACGACGACCTCGAAATTAAATTCTTAGTTATCCTTTAGTATAAACTTAAACCTCCGGGAGGCCGGTGCGTAGAGCTAGCAGTAATAGCAGAATTTTAAGATATCCTCGAGTGTTTCTACTAAGATATCGTTATGCCTTACGTATTTTAATAGGTGGTAAAGTCTATTAACGGCCGGGTGGCTAAATCGGCGGTATAGCGTTTATATCTCGGCTTTAGTTAAGAAGGCGACTGCGTTCTCTTCCTTACTAAAGAAGAACTATAGATATCCCTATTTATAAATAACAGGGACGGTAATACCGGGACCGATAATCGTATCGGTGGTATTATTAAAGTATACGCCTAAGCGATTTATGTTAGCTAGGCAGAGGAGTAAGGGGGTTATTATTCCTAGCACGTAGAACGTAATACGGCTAATAGGGGTTTCGAGGGCAATAGAGCCGAGGGAACGCACGTCCTCGCCGCTACTAAATTTAATATAGGCCTAGCCGGCGGTAGACTTATCGAGTACGATAGACGGGTCTTCTTATTATAAGGCGAGATATTAGTCTTAACCTACCGTAGAGACTATAGCTGCTCCGGTGTCTACGAGGATGCTATAAAAGCGGTCCTTTAAGTAATAGTCGAAGACGAATTAGGTAGCCGGAACGCCTAACTAGTCTATCCCTTATGCGTCTTCGCCTATAATTAAATAGTTAAAGGACTACTAATATAGGATTTACGAGGCTTGCTATTTAGTTAGTTCTTCGTCGTTACTAGCCTTATCGTTACGCTACTTAATAGCGGCCTATAGAGTCTCGTCACTTTTATATTCGGTAAGATAGGCCTCGAATCCTATGCTAGGGTTGCCGGTTAGCAGGCATTAAGCGTAGTATTAAGCCTTAGACTTAGCTCGTTCCTATAGGGTATGCTTTATCGACTAGCATCCTTCCTTCTAATAAACGAAGCACTTCTTCGACTATTAGCGGTTGCTAAAGTTACTGCCGCCGCTATAAGGGCTATAGTAGCTTTATCCGCTGCTTCCGCTAAACCTACGGCCGTTGCCGCGGTTGTTAGTATATCTTCGGTCGGTGTAGAATACGCTTAATAAAGTATATTTATTATTTATATTTATCACCTTGTTACAATATTATACAAACGTGCCGGACGTGCCGTTCTCGGCCTATATCGATAGATAGGTCTTTAAGGAGGAACGTAGTGCGGAGAATAGCTTTTCTATAGTCTTAGGGGGGCTATATAGCGTATAGCTAAATTCCGGGACGTTTCGGCACGCGTTAAGCAATATAGTGCGAAGGGGGAAGTCTCTAGCGAAATTAAATCCTAAGGCGCGTTAATATTATTATAGCTTATTAAAAAGGGTCTATAGGACTTCCTATTAAGTCTTATTTAAATGCTTAATTCGCAGCTTTTTAAAAGTCATAGTGCTTTAATCTACCTAATAGTGCTAATAGTTTACCTCGGTGTTAAAGTAAGCCTTTAGTAGGTCGTAGGCTTACCTAAATATACTATCTTACTCTATATGCTAGATATAGTAGTCCTAGGCTCGGCCGGTAAGGATTCGGGGAAAGAAGGTATAGAAATAGCCGGGCCGGGCCTTAACTATATAACAAACGTCCGTAAAGATACGGACTTTATCGTTAAGAATGTTATAGGGCTCCCCTATATAGTTCTTGCTTTTATCCTATAACTTAATAAACTTTTATAGAAGGTCTACGTCTATCTCCTTATTTAGAACGTTGTAAGGGGGCACTATTATATAGGCTGCCTTTAACGTTATATTAATCGGAGGGGTCCTAGAGAACTAATATAAGGTCGGGTAAAGTATTATTAGCATTACTAATATATCTTAGAACGGAGGGGCCTAAGGGTTCGGGAATATGCCGGGCATTTAATCTCGCGGGTATAAGCCGGGATCGACGGAGGTAGCACGTATCGAGGCTATTAGAGCAAAAGAGGGTTCTAGCGCGAATGTAACTACTAGGGCGGTTAAAGGCGTAGGGGGGATAGCCGCGGGCGTAGATAGCGCCGTCGTAAAGGTTGCTATAAGGGCTAGGGTTAAGGCAGTAAGAGGTGCCGTTAGGGCCGTGCCTAGGACGACTAGAGAAGGAGGGGTTATTACGGCAGCCGGGGCTATAACGGATGTGTTTCTTACGAACTCTCGGGTTCGCTCGTTGTAGAACTTTAACTATTCTAAGGGTAGCTCGTCCTTTAGCTAAATCGGCGGAATTTACTATCGCTAAAGCATTAAAAACGATGCTAAGAAGCTAAGGTTTAGGGCGCCGGTCTAGATCCTACGGGACTATAAGAAGGATTTAAGAGCCTTCTTAAAATACTTATCTCCCCGGTTCTATATAGCCTCTATCTACCTATTAAAGTAGTCCTAAAAGTCTAGGAATAGCTCGTATTCGTAAACGGTTATGCTAGTATTAATAATAATAAATTAGACTATATAAGTTATAACTGCCTTCTTACTTATATTATTATAGAAGACGTCTATCTCTTAGAAGGCAAAGTCAGTTTTATTCTAGAACGAACTAAAGATGCCGATACCGCTTAGCCAACCGGGAAGGGGGTTGTCGGCAATCTTAGTTAATTCCGGTGCGGGACCGGGAGCGTTAGGGTTATCGGTAGGGTCTAATATAGTGTGATTAAATAGATTACACTATTGTTGTTAAAGGGGATCGCGAGGGTCGTTACGAAGGTTGTCTTGCGTTACGGACGCACTATTGTTCGACGTAACTCTTCTTTTTATCGAAGCGAGACGGGATTAAACAAAAGTTAGGAAAGAACTTATCGGCGGCCACCGAGAGCTAGCTATATTATAATAGCTTCGTTAGCTCTAACTCGCGTAGGTTCCTTATTCTTAGCATAAAGGATCGTCTCTAGGTGTAGGCAATAGAATCCGCTAGGGATAAAGATCCGTATACTTTCGACGATTAGGCTCTGCCTCTTCTACCTTACTAATCTATAATTAATCGTTTAATTACTAATTAGTATTAGTTAGTTAAACAAACAAAAGGGTTATAAACTAGCTAGATTTTAGTCTATAATGTCTATTAACTAAGGGGCGACGAATAGCCCCTTTATATAGGCTATAAACGCGTATATTAATAGGGCCTAAAGCCGGACCTTTGCGAGCCCTTGCTTACGACGTCGGGGCTATGCCTATAAGAGCGATTAAGTCAATAACTCAATTATCGCAAGGGCGGCCGAGTTAGTAACGCTATTACTAGGGTCCCTAATGTATACGATGCATCGTATAGTTAATAGCGCATTTATTTAAGCGTTGCTTATACGTAATCTATTTAATCACGTGGATTGTAATCGTGCCTAAAGAACGGATATCTCTTATTCCTATAAAAAGCCTATATAAAATATATTTAAGCTATGTCTTTTTAATTTTTTTTACGTAAATAGACTAAGCTTAATTAAAATAAGTAGCTAATAAACTAAAAGCTTACTTTAAGTAATATATAATATAAAAAAGAATTTATAACTTATATACTATAGTATAGACTATATACTTTATATTATATATAGTTTATAATATTAGGCCTTAGGAATATACTCTTAGGCCTTAAGAGGGGTTATAAAGGACTAATTAGCAACTAATACCTAAATAGTCTTTTAAGCTAAAATGCATTATCTATTATATATATATCCCTATCTTCCTAACTCTATAGTTATATAGGTAGTTATATTATAACGATAGAAATATCTTCTTATTATAAGGCGAGATATTATTCTTAGCCTATAATAGATATTATAGCGACTTTAATATCGATAAGAATATTATAAAAGCGGGTTTTTAAATAGTAGTTAAATATAAATCTTAGCTTATATAGATAGATAAGTCTATAATAAAGATCTTAGCGTAAAGAATAGCTTTTCTACTATCTTAAGAGGTATTATAGTACTATATTATATAATATAGTATATTATTAGATAGGCTTTACTAAGGTTAAATAAAGGGGTATATTATATATAATACTAATAGCTAAGAAGGGAGGCATTATAAAGAGATATAACCTTATTGCATATACGTAATTACGTATCTATAACTATATCTTATATATCCTTTATCCTTTATTCTTATATTAGTAGTCTTTATAAGATAATAATAATAATATAACCTAATCGTTAACCTAAAGATAAGATCTATCGAATAAAAAAGGGATAGAGAAAGGCTTTTAATAGTAGTCTTTTACTCTACGGTAGTAAGAGAGTAGCTAAGGAGACTATCGGTTAAAGGAGTATTAGTTACTCTACTACTTATCCTTTTAAGCAACGGGCTAAAGGGAAGCTTATATATGCTTCCGGTAGTAATATCCTTTAGCGAGGTAATAAACGAGTACGCCTTAAGAGTTAAAGTAAGATTTATAATACTAGCAATTAGCCTACTTTAGTAGATACCGTACTTACTAGGCTTAAGGTATAATTAGCCTACTTTAGTAGATACCGTACTTACTAGGCTTAAGGTATAACAGTCTAGAAGGAAGTCTATATACGCTTTATATAGTAATATCCTTCGCCGAGGTAGTAAAAGAGTATATTATAAGACTAAAAAGGTAATTAGCAATAGCGGTATTTACTTAGCTTAAGAGCGCGTTACTAAGTTTAAAGGGTTAAAGGAAGCTACTATAAGAGCGGCTTCGTAGGTTTTAAGCAGCTTAAAGAGCTGCTTCGAGAGCTAATAAAGGACTCGCTATTTAAGTTAAAGGAGCTAAGGGAGTAGTCTAAAGAGCTGCTTTAAGGGCTAAAAGAGTAGTCTAAAGAGCTATTATAAGAGTTTAGAAAAGCGGGCGAATTAAAGCGCCGGCTTAGAATAAGGAGTCGGCTTAGCTTATTTAGCGAAGCGTACGGCTTTAGCTATAGACTTAAATTAACTAGCAGACTTTTATTAATCGGCGGCGGAGGCGTTATTACTATTTAAGGCGATAAAGGCGGCGGAATTATACTTAAAGCCGGCATTATAGTTACGCCTATGTAAGATAAAGGCAGACTTTAGGTCGTGCCTAAAGAAACTAAGAGTATGCCGGTAGAAGCTAGCTATAAAGCTAAGGCCGTGCTAGCGGGAGCGATAATAGGAGCGACGGTAGGAGTAACGGCGGTAGGAGGAACAGCGGTAGGAGTAACGGCGGGAGCATAAGTTAATAATAGCAAAGCCGCTATTACTATTGCTAATAAAGACGATAAAGGCGATAAAGAAGGGGATAAAGAAAGCGACGTCGGCGAGGCTGCTAGGACTAATAAAGGCAAGGCTAACGCTACCTTTAGCGATAGGGTCGGCTTTAGCGGCGGAACCGGCGTTAATATAAAGCTCTTTAATAAAGGTTTTAGGAAAGGCGGTACGCTAAGTTCGGCTTATATCTTATCCCGCTCGTAGGAGGCTAATATTGCGAAATTAAAGTCTATCTTAAGGAATTCTTTTTAAGGCTAGGTTAGCGGGTCGTATACCTCCTACAGCTATATCGCGAGGAATTATCGTATAGCTAAGTCTTCTTTCTTAAGGTAAATGCCTTAGCGCTAAAGGAGGTTCCGTAACGCCTTCCTATAGTCTTTATAAACGGTTTGCTATATCTCCTCCGACTAGCCTTCGAAATTAAACTAAAAATAGCTAAGTATAGCGTATTCTTATTTATCCCTTAAGCCTTCGCAGCTTATAATAAATGCCGTAATATAGGTAGTCGTAGCGATTAGGTTTTGCTTATTTAAAGCCTTATTAAACTAAAGGCTTATATTAGCGTGTTTTTACGCTACCTTTGCGATAGAGGTTCTTCCTAGCAATTATTCGACGTTAGGGACGTATTGTGCTATAGGATTTAGGCTTTAAGAAGTTATCGTAGCGGTAGGATTTAGGCTCTAATAACTAAGGTTTTAGAATCGCTATATAGATCGCGATATATAGATCGTAATAGTCTTCGCAATATTATCTAAAATGCGTTATTAAAGCACTTATAATAATCGCTTCTATTAAAGATAGCTACGATAGGTTTAATCGTAAGTTAAAGGAATCGTAGTACGGCAATAATCTTTATTCTTAATACGGATAATCCTCTTTAATATAAAGCATATTTAAGGATTATAAATCTATCTCTTTTACCTTACTATTCTATAATTAACTATAAGTTAACTATTAATTAATATTAGATAGGCTTTACTAAGGTTAACTAAAGGGGTGTATTATATCTAATGCTACTAGCTAAGAAGGGAGGCATCGCGAAGAGATATAGCCTTATTATATATACGTAATTACGTAGGGTTACGTAGGTTATATACCTGTAACTATATCTTATATATCCTTTATCCCTTATTCCTATATATATAGTCTATTAGATTATATACGTACGTAACTTATAGGAGGCTATATAATATATAGTTACCTCCTTTTTAGCTAAGATTAGATATATATTATTATTATTATTATTAAAGTACTCTAGCTGCCCTAACGGGCCTAGTGCCCCTGCATTTAGCTAGCATAGGAAAAACTAAGCGGCCTAGGGGAAAACATATACAACGTCTATCTATCTTAACGTCGGGCCGGATACGGCCTGTGTTCGCTACGGTTAATTAAAGATTAGATATATAGAATATATATATCTTAGTTAACTTTAATAGACCTTATCTAATAATAATATTATAAATTACATAAGAATAAGGGATAAGTATAGGAATAAGGGATAAGGGATACGTACGAAGCAATTGCAGCTATATAATCCTACGTAATCACATATGTGCAATAAGGCTACGTTACTTATAAAGAGGCCCCCTTTCCCCTTCTTCCTAGCTAGATAAGACATATAGAATATATATAATAGAACGAGTTTTTGCGAATGTAAATGCAGGAGATACCTACTAATACTAATTAGTATTCGTAAGGCTTAAACACTAATAGTAAGGCAGAAGAGGCAGATCTCGATCTTCGAACGTATTATAAATCTTTATTAAACCCGCGGCCTTTATTATAAGCTATAAAGACTCGAGAAATAAATAATAATACGCTATACTTAGCTATTTTTAATTAAATTTCGAAGACTAGTTTAAAGAGATATAGAAAACCGTTTATAAAGACTATAGAAATAGTTTATAAACCCTCCTTTAGCGCTAAACATTTTACCTTAAAAGGAGACTCGGCCGTATAATAATTCCTTGCGATATAGCTATAAGAGGTATATAACCCGCTAAACTAGCCTTAGAAATATAACCCGCTAAACTAGCCTTAAAAAGAATTGCTTTAGATAGACTTTAACGTCTATACGTAAGCCTATTACGAAAATGACTAAATGCAAGCTAGCCTTAAGTTGCCGCTATTCTTAAAACCGTTGCTAAAGACCTTCTCGCTAAAGCCGGCTTTTAAACCTTTATTAGTCCTAATAGCCTCGCTAACGTCGCTTTTCTCCTCCTTTTCCTTATCGCATTTTTACCCTTATTAGTAATAGCAATAGTAACCGCGCCGTCGTTAAAAGAATAAGATCCTACTATTACTCTTATTATTATTGCTCTTACCGGCATAGCCTTAGCTTTATAGCTAGCTTTTATTAATATAACCTTAGTTTCTTTAAGTATAACCTTAGAATTACCCTTAGCTTTAGTAGGTATAACCCTAATATAGGCCTTAACCTTAATTCCGTTGCCTTCCTTAATAGTAATAACGCCTTTACCGCCGACTATTAAAAGTCCGCTAATTACTCTAAAGCCGTACGCTTAGTTAAGCCGACTCCTTATTCTAAAGCGGCTCTTTACTTCGCTTACTTTAAGTAATAGCTCTTTAGACTGCTTTTATAGCGATTTACCTAACGAGTCTCTTATTAGCTCTTAAAGTAGCTCTTTAAGTAGCTCTTTAAAACCTATAAAACCGTTCCTATAGTAGCTTTCTTCGACCCTTTAGTAGCACGCTCTTTAGCTAAGTAAATGCCGCCGCTACTAATTACTATTTTAGTCTTAAAGCGTACTCTTTCGCTACCTTAGCGAAGGGTATTATTATATATAGCGTATATAGACTTCCTTTTAGACCGTTATGCCTTAAGTCCGGTATATACTAAAGACCGTTATGCCTTAAGTAAGGCATTTTGTAAGAGAACGAGCTTAGGGGGGGGGGGTATATAATTATTATTAATCTACGAAGGGACATAGCTATAGACTAGATTTAAATGTCTATATATACGATGTAGAGGTTATATAGGATGATATATAATATAACCTAATACTATAATAGTATATCCCCCTTAAATCGGCGTTCGACTTAAACGCCTAAAAGGGTTAATAAGCTAATAAAAACGAAGGAAATCTATGTTAATCGGCCTTAAAAGCGGGCCTAATATAGAACAAGAGAGAGAAATAGAAAGAAATAAAAGGCAAAACTAAGAAACTAATATATACCGTCGTAACGTAAATTATATTAATAAATTATACTTATTATTACTTAGGCGAAGGGGAAGATATAAGGAAGGCTATATAAAAGGCCGGTTTAAGCTTAGTCGGGTTAAGGGCGTAAAAAGCCTTAAGGTCGTCCTAGTAGCCGTTAAGGTAAGAGGAGTCCTCCTACGTAAGGGGGCTATAACGCTATTAAACGCGATACTTAATCTTCCCGGAGGCGTACTAGCGTTACGTAAGGATAGAAGAAAACTCCTACTTAAGGTACGCGTTATCGCCGTCGTCGTCGCTAGGGGAAAGGAGAACGCCGTTATCGGCGGGCCGGACGTTAAGCTCTAACTAGCCGGGCAAAAGGGGCTCTTAGGTCTTAGTAAAGAGGGAGTAATAAAAAATAGGGTAAAGGCGGCTGCCCTTAGGTAGGCGAAGAAGACACGCCGTCTTATATACCTTAAGGACCTTATATAGGCCCTCCCGCTTATAGTTAAGCTTTTTTATAGGGCGGAGGGTCTAGATCTAGCGGGTGCTAAGGAATACTATATCGCTAGGCTAATACGCTAGGGCGGGAGTCCGCCGGGCGTCCGCGTAGCGAGCTTAAGTAGCTTAGGCATCCTTAATCGCATCGCGGAGGAAGTTAGAGATATACTAGAGACGGGAAGTAAGCGCGTTACCGTGGAGGTATTCCTTCCGCTGCTAGGGGGTTATACTAAGCGGGGGGGGGCTAAAGGGCTTAGTGCTAAGCTTTAGGTAGAAGCTATAGTTAGCGAAGAAAAGAGAGAGGCCGGTAGATTTAAAGACCTAATTATTAGTAGTAAACTCGGCGAGGGGAAGGAGGTCGACCTAATCGTCCTAAAGGTAGGTAGTATAATAACAAAGGTAAACCTCTATCTAAGCGTTCGCGACCTTAGTCTAACCGTCGGTCTAAGGGTAGTAGGCGGAGCTAGGGTAAAGGCGGTAACTAAAGCGACGACTAAGCTACTATTAGAAAGCCGAAATAAACTAAGTGCTATAATCGCTAATAATAAAGGCCGGGGTGCTATAAAGGGATTAAACGTAGGAAATAAACGCGTTAATAACGTCTTTAATAGTTATTAAGGGTATTAGAATATAGTAGCGTATCTTCGTAAGGCGGTTAACGATAATAAGGATATTAGAAAACTTAACGCCGTTATAGCGGTAGATAAGGAGGTCGGTAATAAAATCGACGGATATATCGGTCTATAGGGCGAAGGGAATACTTAAGGGCTAGAGTAAGCCTTAAGGGGAGGAACAAGGGGATTTAGCGCGTAGGCATATATAATAGTTCTATATAAAGCTAGAAATAGACTTAAATATACCGGGCTAAATATAAGACCGGCGGTAGAAGCTAGCGGTCTTTATACGTCTAAGGTAGCCGGCGAGGGGGGAGGTATAAGCACGGACGAGGATTTAAAGAATTAAAGCGTCGTTAGGGGGAATAAAGAGCCGGCCCTAGAAGTAGAACTAGCCCCGGACCTTAGAGAGAGCGGTCTTAGGGATCGAGCGGAGGGGGGCTCGAAGGGGGTAAGGCTAGCGGGGTAGAGGGGACTAGAGAGCTACGCGAATAGCGGAGATAAGCGGGGAGGAGGAATAAGCCCGGTCGATAAGGTTATCGATCGGCTTAGAGTCGTTAAGGGCGTAGAGGTTAAAGCAGTCGGAATTATATTTATAAATTATATTTATAAACGAATCGGACTCCTTAATAGTATTAGGGGCGGTAGTAGTATTAGGGTAGAGGGAGGCATTAACCTTAGACTTAGGGAGGATAACCTAATATCGATAGTTAATCCTTTCGTTAGCTCGGTCGGTAAGGGAGAAAGGGCGGGAGCTAGGTAGGCGGCTAAGGGCGTCGGGGAGAATAGCTTAAAAGCTCGGCTAAAAGACGATCTTAAAATTAAAACGACTAAGGAATTCGGCCTAGCGGGCCTATCGCTAGTTAAAGAGCTTTATAGTTATAAAATACTAAAGATTCTTATAGTCTAAGGCTATCTTAAACTTAGGCAGGCCCTTAAGCTTAAGGCGCTACTCCTTAAGAGATTTTATAATCGCGAGGAGTTTTTTATTATAGATCTCGTAATTATACTCTTAAGCGGAGTGCTTTAATAAGAAGAAGGCAACCGGATAATAATAACTATCGTCGAGGAGCTATATTAGCATACCCTTAGCGGCTTAGTTAGAAGCATCTATCTAAACTACGGTCTTACGATAGGGGTCGAAGTATACGAGGACTAAAGCGGTAGTAAAGGCGTGCTTAAGGGCGTCGAAGGCGTAGGCGTAGGCGGGAGACTAAATCTAAAGGGCAGAGTTCTTAGTAAGGGCGTTTAAAAGGTTCGTAAGCTTATAAAAGCCGCGAATAAAACGCCGATAAAAATTAGCGAATCCTAAGAAGCGCCGGAGGTCTTTAATAAAGGAAGGGGCAGGCTAGTCTAAGACCGCACGAACCTTATTAAGGTCTATACAAATGCCTTTATCTAAGATAATTAGGCCGAGGTACTTAGTCTTAGTAACGTAGAAGTTATACTTATCTACGTTAAGCTAGAGGCCGGCGGCATTAAGGCGCTTAAGAACTACGTTAACGTAGGCCTAGTGCTCCTCCCGCGTCTTTAAGAAGATTAAGACGTCGTTTAAATAGGTAAAGTAAAACTTATTAAGGATACCGTAAAGGGCCGTATTAATAAAACTCTAAAAGTAGGATAAAGCGGCGTTAAGGCTAAAGGGGGTAATATAATACTCGAAAAGCCTATACTATATAGCGAACGCGGTCTTCTACTTATATCCCTTAGTAATATAAAGGCGATTAAACGCCGCGATAACGTCGATCTTAGTAAAAAACTTCGCCTTCCGGATATAGGCGAGAGTATCGTAGATAAAGGGTAAAGGGAAACGGTTCTTAATTATAGCCTCGTTTAAGCCGCGATAGTTAACGCAAAAACGGACGCCCCCGCCCGGCTTACGGGCGAGCATAATAAAGGCAATAGTAAAGGAGGTAGAGCGGCGGATAAAGCCCTTCCTAAGCTGCTCGTTAACGTACGCGCGGACGATCCGGTTCTCGGCTTTACTAAAAAGGCGAAGGCGGGTGTAAAGAGGTTATATCCCCTCTTTAAGGTTAATTTAAGTATTAACGGTATAGTAAGGGGCGAGCTTATCGGCCTCGCTTTTAAGCTATATATAGATTATATAGTAGAGCTCTTTAAGGACCTTAGCCTAAAGCTCGTCGAGTGTATAAAGGACCTTCTCTTACTTCTTAAAGAACTTAGCGATATCGTTAGGGGAGATCTTATTAAGGTAGATCTTATCGAAGTAGTTATCGATAAAGTCGTAAAAGCGGGGGTTAAGGCAAGCTTTCGCGTCCTCGGCATCTATATATCTAGTTAAAACGGCTTAATAAAGGTCCTTAGGGATATCTTAGTCGATAGGTAATAAGGGCTCGGTAGGTAAAGGCTCGGCGGTAAAAGCCTTAATTAAGGTCTAAAAGGTCTAGACTTTAGGCTACCGGTAGAATATTACTATCGCGTTGACGTTAAGCATTTAGACGTTAAACGCTAAGTCGTTAAAGGACGAAAAGCAGAAGGGCCGGGGTCTAATAGTCTTACGACTAGGCCGTAACGTAGGGCGGCGGTAGCTAGCGGTCTTATAGATAGGACGGGGGCGGGGAGGTCGAACGTAGCGGCGAGGGTAGAAGGTAGCCGGGGAGTTAGAGTTATAGCCGGAGTCGGAGTCGGCGTTATTAACCTAGCGGGAGGAGTCCGGATAGGCGGGTTTACCTACGTTAGGAGCGTCTTTAAAAAACGCAGAAAGTAAGGGGCTAAGGGACGGGGGAATAAACTTAAGAATATCGCTAAAGCGGACGGAACGGATAAAGGCCGGAGGACGGGCTAAGGCCGTACGGGCGGGAATACGGATCGTAGTAGTAGGAATAAGGATTATAGCGGTAAGGGTTTCGTCCCTATCGTTAGAGTCTTTAACGGAGGAGGCGGTAGGGGGCTCGCCCTCGTCGTTAGAGTCTTTAATAAAAGGAGCGGGGGGAAAACGAATTGTATTTATTAATTATATTCCCTCGGAAATAAGGGCGGGGGGAGCCGGGATAGGGCGGGCAAGGCGGGTAAGGGTAGCCGAAAGGCCTAGGATAAGATAAGGCTAGTAGTCTAAGAGGCAGGAGGCTAGACAAAAGGGGGACTAAAAGGAAAGGGAGTTACCGCGCTAGCTAATAATAAGGTCGTGCCGGCGTAGCTAAAGGAGGCTAAGAATAACCTTATAGCTAAGCTTCGTAAGAAAGAAGTAGATAGACTTAGTATAAGCGCTAATCTAGGAAACCGAAAAAGCGCAATAAGTAATAGAGCCGGACTTATAGTCGCTACTATCGGCGAGAGAAAGCCGGCGTAGGAATTAAAGCTAGCGGATAGGAAGGGTAAGGCGGTATATAGTCTAAGCGTATATAAAAGCGTATCCGGAATAGCCGGAGTTAACTAAAGCACTTATAATAACATCGGCGGACATAAGGGATAAAGGCATAAGTAGAGCACGCGGTTATATTCCTATAGGGAGGTAAAGATCCTCCCCGGTGTTAAATAAAGCTATAAACTCGGATACTAAGAGCTTTATCGCGCGATAAAGCGAGGGAGCTACGCATTTCCCGAGGACGGGGAAAAGGCAGGGAGGTCGTCTACTTCGCCCTCGATAAAGCCCTGCTTAATAGCGTAAACCTAATAGCGGGGGGGAGGGGGTTTAAGTAAGCGCGGGGCAGACGTACCGCTACTATAGCCACGGCTGCGCCTAGAGCCGGAACCGACGCCGGGACTAGCGCTAGGGTTAGCGCTAGGATTAGCACTAATACCTTTATTAAGGTAGGTCCGGGCGGTATAAGTAGCGGTAGCCGGCTAAGCGTAGTAGAAGTAAAGACGGTTTTTAAACCGCCGTTGCTTTTCTATCTATAAGCTAGGCCTAGAATGCATTAAGCTATATTAGGTTACCGGCAGGAGGCACAGGCGGGGCGGGCGAGGTAAGGCTAGTGCGAGTGGGGTAGCGAGGCGGCTAGAGCTAAGAATAGGCTTTAACACACTACTAGTTATCCTAAAGCGTGGAATATATCTTAGCCTAGGCCGTAAAGTTATTATAGGCCGGGCATTCGACCTATAGAGCGGCGGCGTTAGTAAGTTTAATAGAGACCTTTAAATAAAAGTAGGATACGCAAGCGGTGCCGTTAAAGGATAAGTTAGCCTAAAGCTAGGTAAACTTTAAATAGAAGTCCGGCTAAGAGATATTCTTTATCGATAAGGCGTTAAAGTTAGCCTCCGACTAAGCGCGGGTAAAATTAGCACTAAAGACTAAGCTAAGGTCGTCGGTAAGGGCTTTAATAGTAGTATACTACTAATTAGCGAAAGACTTATTATTAAGGACGTCCTAGGAAACGCTAGCGATAATAAAGGCGGCCCGGCTAGTAAGCCGGCTAGCCGCGTAGAGAATACGGTCTTATTCCGTAGGGTATAAGGCGGCGTCCTAACGGAGCTTAATAGTAAGGCCGTCGCGCTAGGTCCGGAAAGCCTCCTAACGTTGCTTTTAAAAGCCGGAGTCGCCGGCGACCCTCTTAGGGTCGGCGATATAAGAACGGGAAGGGGTAGAGATAGGGGCGGGGGCCTAGTCCCGGGCTACGTTACGCTCGGTAAGGACGAGGAGAAAGGACGTAGCACGGTTAAGCTACCGCTAGAGGTTAGCGGCGTGCTTTTAGGAGACGAGCACTCCTGTATCTAACTTAGCGTAAGCATTATTAAGGTAAGTAAGGGACTCGGCCTATAGGGCGCGGAAATTAAGGGTAGCGTAAGCCTAGATGTAGGCGAACGAGTCGAATATAGGCCGTTAGGCCTAAAGTAGCGCGGCGAGACGGGGATAGCGGGAAAGGTAGTCGTTCTAAGGCTCTAGGTCGGCGGGAGCCGGCGGAGTAACGGCTAGGGTAGCGGCGGACAAGGGATCGGTCTCTATAATAAGGTCGGATATCGCGGATTAGATAAAGCAACGAAGAAGACAACGGGGAAGGGGTAAGGGGGGGGGTAGGGAGGGGATCTTATGTAATTCGCGTCGAGACGGCGTATCTACACTAGGAAAATTCTAATAATCGAGGAAAACTTAGTCGAAAGGGGTCCGGCGAGGAGGCGGACTTACGTCGCGAAGAGGGGAGATTAGAAAAGAAAGGGGTAAGATAGCGAGATTATTAATTAAGGGCAATAGGATAAAATAGTAGATTAAACTATAAGAGAACGAGCTTAAAAGGGGGTATATAATTGTTATTAATCTACGAAGGGATATAGCTATAGACTAGATCTAAATGTCTATATATACGATATAGAGGTCACGTAGGATAATATATAATATAACCTAATACTATAATATATTTATTAAAGTAGGCTAATTGCTAGTACTATAATACCTATTTTAATTCTTAAAGCGTATTCTTTTATTACTTCGCTAAAGGATATCGCTATTAAAAACGTATATAAGCTTCTCTTTAGCCTATTACTTAAAAGGATAAATAGTAAAGCAACTAATACTTTAATAACTAATAGTCTCCTTAGCATTAGCTTACTATTTAGCTACTCTCTCGCTACTATAGAGTAAAAGACTACTATTAGAAGCCTATATAGGCTTCCTCTTTACTTATTACCTAATAGTCGCTTTTATCTTAGTAGACGCCTTTATATTTATTCTTTATTTTTCTAAGTAATAATAACGCACCCTTCGTTTTATATAGCTAGCTTATTATAGGAATAAGGGATAAGGGATACGTAAGGTGCTCTTACATACACGTGATCTACGTAAATCACGTGTCTATAATAGCACCTTATATATCCTTTATCCCTTATTCCTACGCTTATAATATTATAGTAGGTAGCCTTACGAGCTTTTATATCTTTAGCCTTATAAGCTATAAAAAGAAAGACTCTTAAGGGAGAGCTTTCCTACTTACTTTCTTTAGCTTTATTACTCTATTCGACCTTCTTTCCTTCGTATATTCTTATTATTCGTTGCTTTATGCCTCTTCCTAACGCTCCTTTCTTTTTGCTTATTGCGTTACGCTCGTTATATCGTTGCTTTATTACTTTATTACTCGTTATTCTTTTTATTTTTATAGTTATAATACTATAACTTTATAGGGCTATTTAGTTTAATCCTTAATAGTATAGCGCCGCCCGCTTAACTAAGCTAAGGATCCTTTTATTCTTCTTTCGTTCGATAGATCTTATCTTTAGGTTAATATAACTATATTATTATTATTATCTTATAAAGACTATTAGTATAGGAATAAGGGATAAAGGATATATAAGATATAGTTATAGGTATATTATCTTATATATTATTAATTATATATACGCAATAAGTATTAGTAGGTATCTTAAATACAAATGCAAATATAGGTCTAGTAGTCTTATTAGAATTGTTAATACCTATCTAGCTAAGGGCTATACTACCTTCTTTATAGATAAGACGAGAGAAGGGTCGGAGCTACCCTCCGGGAACCCTCGGTAGCTAAGAATAGAAAGGGATCCGTAAATAGAATGCAAAGACAGATGCATTAGTCGGGGAAGACCTTCCGCGGACGGATGCGTCTTTCGGGACGACTATAGAAGTCTATAGAAGGAAGTAGAATTCTATCTATAGAATTCACTTTAGAAAGGAAGTCCTTCTACCGTAGAATTCTATTAGAATTCTATCTATAGAATTCACCTTAGAAGGGAAGTCCTTCTACCGTAGAATTCACCTTAGAAGGGAAGTCCTTCTACCGTAGAATTCTATTAGAATTCTATCTATAGAATTCACCTTAAAAGGGAAGTCCTTCTACCGTAGAATTCTATCTATAATTCCTATACTAGCAACTTTTTCTTTATGCCGTTTATAAGAACCTCTCTTATTTTTCCTTTAATATTACCCTTCTTTAAAAGGAAATAAAAATGCATAATAAAATCCACTATTCGTTATATTAGAATAGTTCGTTATAATATTATATAGTGTTATAACTATATAACCTTAAAAGAAAGAATGTATTAGAAGGGTTATAGGCGAATAATAAACCCTTCTATTCTAATAGTTAATTTGTTTATATCGACGAAACGTTTAAAGGCCTAGTTTAGTAATGCTTTCGTTATTGCATTAGCTAGGTTATTAGCTCCGTTAATCTATCGGACCTCTATAATCTTACGGCGTTTATATAACTATCGTAAAGCTATAATGTCGATTATTAATCTTTTCTCCTTTATAGTACCTAGTTTAATAAGGCATTTATATAAAGAGTATAAATCAGTATAGATAATTAATAGAACCGGAGGAAGACTAAGACGATCCGTGATTATCTTAAGAGTTATAGTAAGAGAGATCCTAATATCGAATCCGTTTACTATACCGTAGATTTCTAATATAAGGACGCTTTTAGTAACTCGTTTGCATTTCGTAGAGTTCTAATAGACAATATTGCTTTTAATCGAAAATTGCTTATCTATTCGGTCGGTCTTATAAACTAAAGCAATAACGAATCTAAGCTATAAAGATAAGTCTTTATTGTTTATAAACGATCTATCGGTAAAGACTAAGAGCTTAGCCGATGCGAGGTTAATTAGAAGATATATTAGTCTACGTTATTAATTATCTAGTTGCTACTATAGTCTCTTATTTAGGATTATATAGTCTTTTTATTCTAGGTTTTAGACTTAAGTAGTAATAGAGATATTAAACGATGCTTTTAGTTAATAGATAGATATAACGTATGCACTATAAGCTCGTTGCTCTATATACCTTTACGCGTAGTTAATAGCTTTTAGTTTTACGGTTTTAATCTTAGCTGCTTAACCCTTCTATTATAGTAGCAAACTTCTATTGTATTATAGGGTTAATTTCGCGCTGTTAAAGTCTATAGATTGTCTAGCAGTTACTAGAGTTTTCGGTTTAGCTCTAAATTATGCTTTCTAAAGCTCTTTTTCTTTATAGTCCGAAAAACTCTACGTCCCGAGCATTAACGTATCGTCTATCTATATACCGATAATTCTAAAAGGTATAGGAGGGCTATAGTTAGAAATAAGCAAGCATACGTCGTATATTAAATAAGCTATATTAAGCTCTTAGATATAGTGACTATAGTATATGTTAAACTAGTATAGTCCGGATTCCGCGATGCTATATAAAGGTCTAATTATACGGATGATTATGCCTTCCGGATACTTCTTTACTAGTTTAGCGGGTAGAGCTATTAAGACTATTCGGGATAACTCTATAGTAGCCTATAGATATGCTTAGGTAATATCTCGTAAAGACAATATCATTCCGTATTCTTTAAGCATTCCGGCTGTAATTGCTATAATTAAACGTTAACTAACTCGCTAGATTATTAGTAACTATATAAGTATAGATATCTTCTTAACATTACTATATCCTTAGATTATTAGTCTCGACTTTTCGTATAGTTTAGTATTACGTCCTTTAACCTCTCTAACTATCCGAGAACGGAAGATTTAATATCCTCTATATTTTTCTTCGTTATATTATTTAAAACTAAACATACTACGAATAACTAGGTCGTTAATCTCTTTTATATTAGATTCTTTAAATAGGTTACTAGGTGTTATAATTACGCTATCGGCACGAAGTTTAAGTATAAGATCGTATGCGTTAACCTCTTTCTTAGCTAAGAACTACTAATTCTTTAGTTTGTTTTTCGCACTAGGTAAGCGACTATATTTTTAGGGTATACGAGGAGGTTCTTATACATTTTTATATTCTTCTATTAGTTTATTGTCTTAAGAATTATATTCCGGTATATCTTAATTTTTAGCTAGGAGCTCTTCTAATAGTAGTACCGATTTTTTATCTCGGAAGTATAGTTGCATATATATTAATCTAAATACTTATAGTCTATTAATAGTATTAATTATTATATTATGGCCTTTAATTACTACGATTTTAAATAGACCTTACTAGCCGTTCTTTTCTCTATAGATATAGACCTTATTTTATAGTAGAAGATTAAGAATCTCCTTTATTAATAGTCTATTTCGGCTATAAATAGCATCCTTAATTCGTCTTTTAGCAGAGATTTAGCGAAGCAATTTTATAGCCTTTTATATAGCTATAGCTCTCCGCATCGTTATTATAGAAAGGGGTGATTCCTATATAATCCGGGGGTAAGCACTAAAAACTAATAATATAGGAACTAAACTATTAGGACTAGCTGTATTATTAATTGCCTTAACTACTATTTAAAGGATGGCTTTAGCTAATATTACGTTCTTAATTTCCTCTTAAAGAATACTAAATATTCGTTTAAGTAGTCCGTAATATCTTTTAATCTTTCCGATAGACTAGTAGGCTTTAACTAGAACTTACTTATACGTAATCCCTATTACTTTCGCTTCGTTTCGGAATCTATTAAAAGCAAAATTCGTTCCTACGTTATATTTAATAAAATTTAGTAGACTAAGATATATATTAATCTATAACGCACGAAGTGTTTCCTACGTATCTTTAGCGGACATTAATAGACGGAATCTTACTGCTTAGAATAAAGTTGCTAAATCCACTACGTATAGCACTAGTCGTTGTAGGTTTCTAAGGTATATAACGTTAATAATAATCTTATAGTTAAATTCTCGATTATCTTATAGTATAAATTTAAATCGTCTCGGAGCCTAGGAGTGCATCTAGCATTAGTGATAAAATTTAGAAATAGTTTTAAGTCTTCTAATTAATATATTATTATATCCTGCTTAACGTAGTAGATAATATAGTCTTATAACTACGGGATGTCTAAAACAACGATAGAGTGTTTAAATCTTAACTTCTATAAGGAAGTTAATAGATTCTTTATCTTTAGAAAGAAAGAACTATAGATATCCCTATTTTCGTATTACGGGAACCACGCCTCGACTAATAATTATATCCGTTGTATTATTAAAATATATACCTAATCGGTCTATATCGGCTAAAGAGAGTAGGGAAGGTATAGGTATCTCTAGAATGTGAAAATTTATCCTTCTAATTAGTGTTTTAAAGGCAATAGAACTAAGTAAGTTAATAGCATCTCTACTACTAAACTTAATAGAAGCTTATCCTACCGTTAACTTATCGATAGTAATAGAAAGGTCTTCTTTCTATAGAGCAATATATTAGTTAAATCCGGCTATTAATACTTTTGCTATACCTATATTAACTATAATGCCTTAGAAGCGTGTCTTAGAGTATCTTTTATTAATAATAAACTAGTTAGATATAGTAATAGCTTCTTATTTACTATATAGGTCTTCTTTAGTAAGCCGATATATAAAGGCTTATTAGCAAATTATCTAACTAGCTTGCTATTATCCTATAAAGTTATCGTCGTCTCTTAGGCAAGATTTATTATTAAACTCTTCTATTATATCGTCTATCTCGTAACCTTTATATTGTATTACGTAGGCTATAAAACCTATTGTTAGGATATTCGTAAAGTGGCATTATGCGATATACTAGTCCTTCGATTTCTATCGTTCCTTAGGTGTATGCTTAGTTAACTAGCATCTTTGTTTTCCGTATATAAAATACTTCTTAGTCTATAGACGATTGCCGTAGTTGCCTCTATAGCTGCTGCGGGCTTAGGACCCTACTTATAATCTAGTAGCTAATAGGGAGTATCTTCTACGGAATCCTCCGCGGAATCCTCTACGATTAAATAATCGGCTATAGTTTCGTCCCCCTTATCCTTAGTATCTATATCTTCCGCGGTTATTATTATTATATCTCCGATCCGTATAGAATGCCTAATTATATAGGTCGAAGTTATCCTCTTTAGTGTCTTAGTTATTACACTAATATTCTTAGATAAATTAGTTAGATAAACCGCGAGATAGGTGTATTTACAACGAGGATCTTAGGTCGGCAAAAAGTGCTTCGGCATTAGTTAAGGGTTTAAATAGAGCGTACTCTAGTTTAGGAACTCCTCTATATACATTAATAAGTATAGTTCGTAGAGGAAGATCGCCTATAAAGTCTTTGCCGAGTGCCCGTTAGTAAAGTTGCAATTTATCGAATAAAGCTTAAAGGATTTTATGCAATAGCTTAGCCGGGTGTTCTCCTCGCAACTTATAGAAGGTCGTTGTTATCTAGTCTATATAATAATATACGTAATTAACTCCCGTGTTAAAATATCTCTTAATTATATCGTATGCCTTTCTAAATATAGCTATCTAGTTAATATGTTAAATATAATAGGTTTACGCACGTCCTGCGAGGATCCTAGGGAATAGAGTATAGAACTAACTTAGTTTAATTTGCAGGTTATAGCATAAGTTTATAAAAACCTAAAGTTTATCGTTAAGTAAGTTATATAGTTCTCTAGTATAGTTCTTATCTTTCGTCTAAAGCTTAATAAAGCGTTATTAGATATCTATATTAGCGATAGCATTTAGAATATTATCTAGAGGAAGTCTTATATATGCCTCTAATAGAATAGGGTTAGAATTGCTTAGCTATTTAGTTATTGCCGTAGAACTTTAGTCCGTTAGATTTATAAAGAGATCTAGACGATTAAATCGGTGTGATATTAGGTAAATTATTATACCTAGAACATTAGTGTTAAATAGCAGTTGTTTATATAGAACTATCGGCTATTGCCTATATAGAATAGTCCCTCCTAAATCGAACTATAGAACCGTTAGAAGTATATTAAACGTCTATAGCATCTCTAAAACGTTTATTATAGTCTATTATATCTCTGGAACGTTTGCTATAAATACTGCTTTTTCTATTAGAACTACTTCTAATAGTTAGAAGGGGGTTATTCTAGCGGTAATAGACGTAGAAAGATATATCGTATTTTTTATCTCTATTTTCTTAGTGTATTCCTCCGTGCTATCGTTAAATTTCTATATTATTATGTCTTCTATAGGCTATTCTAATAGTTTCTTAAGTGCTTATAACATTAGGAAGATCGTTATATAAGAGGCATTACTACGACCGGTATATATTCCTCTTTTCCTTATTAGAACTTTTAGCGCTCGTTTATAGTCTGCGTGTATTAGACCCTATATATTCGCTATCTATCCTTAGAAGTGGTTTTAGAAGTATAATAGGATCTCGTTTCCTTAAAAATCGATCGACGCTTCGCAAAGGGCAATAAACTTAGCGATAGATATTATAATCGCAATACCGTTATTCTCGTCGGGTTTAATATTGCTATCCTAATGTTTTACGTTAATATATAGAAAAAGGGATCGGTAGATAGTTATGCCTTCTATTTATTCCCTAAGAGTCTCCTCTATAGTATTAGATAAAGGACTAATAGGTTAGTATATCGAAGTTATAATACGTGCTTATTTTTCACGCGGTTTATCGATGTATTCGTAGGGTTCTCTATAAAAAATTTATCGTTCGGCGTTATTAACGCACTTTCTGCTAGTGCTACTCTTCTTTATCTAAAGCGGTAATCGGTTAGCAAAAAGTTTAAAGAAGAGCTATACGCAACCCCTAAGGGCGAGCTAGACTCGGAAGGTAAAGTCTTCTTATTCTTAGTATAGTTATCCTTCTCTAAGTGTATAGAATAAGATTGTCGGGCGGAAGCCGTTCGATAAAGATCTATAATACGTTTAAAGGATATAGAACTATCTCGTCTACCTTACTGTCTATAATTAAGCCTTATAATCACTAATTAGTATTAGTAAGTATCTTAAATATAAATGCAAATATAGGTCTAGTAGTCTTATTAGAATTATTAATACCTATCTAGCTAAGGGCTATACTACCTTCTTTATAGATAAGACGAGAGAAAGGTTAAAGCTACCCTCTAGGAACCCTTAGTGGCTAAGAATAGAAAGGGATCCGTAAATAGAATGCAAAGACGGATGCGTTAGTTAGGGAAGACCTTCCGCGGACGGATGCGTCTATTAGGACGACCGTAGAAGTCTATAGAAGGAAGTAGATTTCTATCTATAGAATTCACCTTAGAAGGGAAGTCCTTCTACCGTAGAATTCTATTAGAATTCTATCTATAGAATTTATCTTAAAAAGGAAGTCCTTCTACCGTAGAATTCTATTAGAATTCTATCTATAGAATTCACTTTAGAAGGGAAGTCCTTCTACTATAGAATTCCATCTATAATTCCTATAATAAGGCTATTATTATTATATTAGTAAATTAGACTAACTTTATTATTATATTAGGAAATAAGACTAAATTAAGATAATACGCTAAATAATACGTCCGAAAACTAAAAACAAAAGAAGTAAAACTTTAATTACGATTAGAAAGTATACGCGTAAAACTCTATTATTATACGTACTAAATAATACGTAGGGAAACCGGAAATAAAAGAAATAAAAACAAACAACCTCCTCCGTTCCCCCTTATCCGCTTAATCCGACTCTACGTTAGAGTCCTCTATTGCTATATATAAAGCGTCCGCGAGCTTACGCACTATCTCCTTAAGGACGTTAGCGAATACGGCGGCTATCTTATTAGGATTAACTAAGCCGGTCTTCCCCCCTTAGATGCGCTTTATACGAGGCGTAGTCGGACTATCGTTAACCTAAACACGCGCCCTCTTCCTTAGCGATTCTTTAGACCGCTCTATATTAAATAATATTAGTATATATAGGAATATAGTTATATAACTAAGGGATAGAGTCGCAACTATATTGCCGACTATATATAGGAAAGGGGCAATAGGGGTTATAACCACGCGGCGTATAACGCTACGTAACCTACACAGTCAATGACCTCGTTATTAACTAAGGGCATCGTTATAACTAGAGCAGTAAGCCCTAGCGTAGGCCTTAACAATGCATTGTTAAAGGGGCCCCCTTATTCCCCCTTCTCTAGCTAGATTAAATACAACTACAACTATTTGCAACCCCTTTGTTTAGATTAATCTAAGTGAATTACCTACTAACACTAATTAGTGATTGAATAGATTTAATTATAAAATAGCAAGGCAGAAGAGATAGATCTTAATCTTCGAAAGTGTAAAAGGGGCAGTTGTTATAAGAACGCGGCTCCTACGCATCTTTACCCTCGGGTTCTATTGCGTACACCTAGAGAAGATTATCTATGCTAAGAATAAGACTGTTTAAACCGAGCTCGACTAGCAAATAGACCCTTCTAAGCTTCCTTTTAATCCCGTCTCGCTTCCCTTAAGGAGGAAGAGTAACGTTAATAGGGAGTGCGTCTATAACGTAGAATAACAACGCGAACCCCTATAACTATTTAATCCCGTCTCGCTTCTAATTAAGGAGGAAGAGTAACGTTATTTAGAATAAAGACTAATCGCTTCGACATCCCTCGTAAAGATCCTTACGAGACCCCTACGATAACCTTATCGACGAATTCGAAATAAGCATAATAGTAGGACCGACATTAGCCACGAATACGCCGGCTCCCCTTAACCCTACCGATAAACCGGTTAAACTAATCGAACGATAGATAAAAGAGATCGGCATCCTTACCTCGTCTCGCAAAGAGGTAGATATACGATATTAGGATATAGAAGAGATTACATTAGACGACCTTAGCCCGGCTAAAGTTACGACGTTTATAGCCCGATTTATTATAACCTACGAAGCATCTATCTATTACTAAGGTTAACGACTTTTTAACTCGTTTTAAGAGCGTTTCTACGGATAGAACGAATCTATATAGAATATAGTTAGCTAAGAATATAAGAAAGTCCTTAAGGCTCTCTTACGCAAGCGTGGACTTTTTATAGGGATAAAGAATATGTTATACACTAGATCCTATATAACGATGCTTCGATCTAAAGATCTACTCCCTTAGAACGAGAAGGAGTTTATAATAGAAGAATTTAATATAGGCATAAAGGCCTTCCGTAAATAAGAAAAGAAGAAAAACGATAAGGAGCAAGCAGCCCGAGACCCTTTCTCTACTATAATAAGTTAGTTAACGGTCTACCTAACTTCGCACCGATTCTAACACAACGACCCGGCCTAAGCGGCGACTACGGATCCGACCCTAGAACTAGACTAAGACCCGAATACGACTATAACGGATGCACCGGTATTTCTACTATTTAATCGTATAAATCGGCTTTATGCGCTACGACTACTATTTCTCCCGGAACTAACGTTGCATATCCTAGGGGCGAAACCGAGGCTCGATCTATCTGCTTTAACAATCGCCCCGAAGGCTATCGAAGCATTTAATTATAACATTAAGGAGTGTATAGCACTCCTACCGGCCGATGTTCCGAACCTCTTATTAAATCCCGACGTATAGACTAAGTTTATTAAGATATAGGATAAGGAGAAGAGCTATACCGGCGAGCTATACGCCCTATTTAACGAGACTATCCGTAAGTTTATAAGCGTGTGTTATAACCTTAAGATTAAACTAAGGCTCTTTTACACCCTTCTCTCTTAGATCTTAAAGGGACGAGCCGACCGTTTCTATACGGAGAATATTACCTAGACGACTACCTTCCGAGGCGTATACGATAAGATTAAACGACATTTTAATACTAAAGCGACTTAGGCTTAGTACTATACCGATTAGACTAACACGACGTTTAACTAAGTTCGGGCTAATAACCCTAAGAAAGGCCTACCGGAAGTGCTTTAGTTATTAATCGATAAGCTATTGCTTTATTAACGGGCTCTAGGACCTAAGTTTATAGGCGAAACCCCGCTTATAGTAAATCTTACTAAGGCGTGCTAAGGTGTCCCGGAACTTAAAGGTGCCTTCTTTAAATAGGCTAAGGAGGCTAAGGAGCTTTATGCCGACCTCCGAGCTTCCCTTACGACGTACCTTATACGATAGGCGAGAAACGCCTCGCGCTAATTTATCTAAGACCGATATCGTAATAACGATAGGATAGATACAAATTATAAATACAATTTAAAGAACCCTAATAGTTAGTTTTATATAGACCGTAGGTATACTAACAATCGTAGTAAAGGCAATAGAGGATTTCGCCTACGAGGCTCTAGATAAAGCTACCGGCCCCGCGGTAGAGGAGGCTACGGCTAAGGATACGGCAATAAGACCTAGACTAAGAAGTGCTTCGTGTATAGAAAGGAGGGATGTTAGTCTACGAAACATTCTATAGAGGAACGGCGGAAAGCTAAGGACTAATATCTCTCGCATTGTCTTTACACTAGCATCTCCCCGGACATTATAGTATATTTAGCAGGCTATAAAGGTTATAAGGACGATAAGGAGGAAGAGTATAGCAAGGATAACGAACCGGAGCAATAGTAAGCTAGTTAAATGCTTTGCTAAATGGCTTTTAACTACCTTATTATAGGAGACGATGTCTATAGCATAGAACTAATAGTTTCGGCCGACTAGTTCCTTATTAATAACCGCTATTCGAAGCTCTATTTCTAAGGCATCTTAATCGATATAGGAGTAGCAAAGGTCTTAACGGCCGGACGAGAATAGTATATAGCCCTTTAATAAGAAGACCCTTCCGTCGATTTAGATATATCGACCGTAGGATAGGAAGCAATTAGATTTAGCGCCGGCAATGTAATAAGGTTACTAGGATTAATTAATCTTATTACTCTAATTAGAAGGATTATATTTTATATACTAGAAACTCCGACCCCTTTCCTACTATATCTCGCGGATATAGATAGGCTAAGCGTGTTCTTTAATAATACGACGAATACCCTTACCGGCCCTAAGGCAAATATCCCGGTGGTTAGGAAATAGTAATACCCTTAGTTCTTCCTCGGGAAAAGTAAATAATCGACCGTATTTCTTATAGAAACGGAAATTAGGACCTTATATCGTCGATTTAGACATCCGGCTATAGCTAGGCTATATAACCTATTAAAGTAAGTAGGCTACGGCGATATATCTCTTAGTACTCTAGAGAATATCTTAAAACTATATTACTATTGCTAGATGCATTCGCCTGCCTTAAAACGGTTTAAGTTTAACCTTAAAGATAACTAAGACTTTAATTATAAGGTTATCGTTAATGTAATATACTTAGACGTTCTGAATTCGGCATAACGTCCGGTATTACATATTGTTAATGCATCGACGGCCTTTTAAGGCGCTCGATTCCTTCCTTCTATATTAGCTAAGGATATATAGGAGACTCTTTAAGCCCTTTAGATTAACATATACCTTAGTCCCCCTAATATTATTAAACATAATGCCGGCATAAACTTCGCGGCGGTAGAATTCCGAAATAAAGCCTATATTATAGGGATTATATATATATAAGTCCTTATTAAAGCATACTAGTCTATCGGTAAGGTTAAGAGGTATTATGCCCCTTTACGCCGAGCTTTTAATATCCTCTTCGTAGAAATAGGCAGCTTTACCTCCCTTAAGGCAGTTCTTTAAACGGCTGTTAAAGCTATTAACGATACTACTAGACCGAACGGACTAGTACCTACGTTGCTTATATTCGGGGCATATCCTAGGATAACCCTTAATTTACCGCTATCGCTAACAACCTTTAAACGAGCTACCGTAGTATAGAAAGCGATAAAGGCACTTAGGCAGCTTACGGCTAAACGATAGGTCTAAGCAGCGCTATATAGCCGCAACGGTCTAGATACGGCAAACACACTTACACTTCCTCTCTAAAGCGAGGTCCGCGTATAGAGGGAGAAGTTAGGATAGTAAGGACCGTTTAAAATTGCAGCTATTAACGGGCACGATATCACGATCGACATAGTTAATAGACCTTAGGTCTTTAGATCTACGCTAGTATAACCGTATTATTATGATTAAATGCTTAACGACCTTCCGGTACTTAAATCCGAGCAGCCGGACGAACCCGCCCGACCGGACCCTCCGGCACCCCGTAAGCGAGGACGTCCGCCTAGATCGAAAAAGAAGGCTAGGCATTTAATTATAGAAGGACTAGACGAGGACGACCTAGATAATAACGAGGACGATATAGACCTCGACGACTTAAGTAACGAAGAAGCGGACAAGGCCTTTACGATAAAAAAGGAAAAAGAGGCCTATAAACTAGCCGTTAAGCTCCGATCTAAAGGCGCTATTACGACCCTAAGAGCACTATTCGAAGCGTTAGATAGCATAGAGATCGACGACCTTATAGCATAAGGAGTATTTAGTTTCAAACGATATAACGAAGCTATTTACGGCGGCTACCGTATCTTTAGCTCCCGTATAGTTTAAGAGGTTAAAGGCAGAGACACTAAGCTATATAAGAAATTAAGGCTTATCGTCTAAGGTTATAATAATAGGGAGAAGGCTTCCTTACTAACGTAGTCCCCGATAATCTAACGCGTTAGCTAACGACTAATCTTAGCCCTTGCTCCTAGCCTTATGCGATATAAGATAACGTTATCCCTTCGAGATATTACCTAGGCATATCCTTAGGCGAATATAGAGCTTTTTCGAACGGTCTTAATACGTCTCCCCGCCGAATTATAAGGGAAGTATCCGCCCGATACAATTATCTAAGTTATTAGGCCCCTATATAGTATCGTAGAATTAGGAGTTTACTAGTTTAGTACGTATTAAAAGCACTATATTAAGGGCCTTAATATAGCGATATTAACCTTTAACTCTTGCCTTCTAATATCTAACATAGGACTAGAACACTTTGGCATTATTAGGATATAAACGGACGATACTCTTATGCTTAGAACGACGAGTTTTTCGGCCGCTAAAGAAGAAAAGCTCCGAGAGGCATAATTTAGGGCGAAGCCGAAAACTACGATAACTTAGGGCTCCGTTACGGATTTCAACGGCGCGAAGGTAAGCTTACAATAGGATAAAATACTCTTACTCTAATAGAAAGGATAAGCTGCCCGAATCGACTAAATCGATATTAAGGCTCCGGATTATATATAATAGTACCTAGAATAACGTGCTTATAGAGCCTATATAGCCTCGGTATACTAACCGGAAGCCGTATTTAATATCTCTATTACGGCATAAGTATAAAACCTAGATAATAAGGATTATATAATCTTAAACAAGCGACTTAAGTAGTAAATAGACTACTAAAGCAGAGGTTTAATATATAAACTAATTAATCTTATAAAGGCGAAGCTAATAGTATTTACGGATAAGTCGTTTGCTAATAATAAAGACCTATCCTTACAACTAGGCTTTATTATTGTATTAGTTAATAAGACCGAAAGGTCTAATAACTAGTTTAAGGTTATAGGAAACATTATCTACTAGAGTTCGACGAAGTATAAGAGAGTTACCTAAAGCGTGCTAGCCTTTAAGATATACGGTATAGTTAACGGCGTTAACCTCGGGATCGCCTTAGCAACTACGTTAAAAATCATCACCGACCGGCTTAAGCTACCGAATATCTAATTAATTATCTATATAGATTTATATTTACTTTATAAATGCCTTATAAAGCTTAGGATAACTAAGGAGAAGAGATTAATAATTAATATTATATCTCTTCGATAGTTATATAAGCAACGAGAGATTATAGAGATCCGTTAGATTAACGGCGATAATAACCCGGCCGATGCGATAACGAAGGCATTACCGAACTAAGCCCTTAAACGATTCGTAGACAATAATAGCTTAACTATTCGGATAGAGGCTTACGTTCTACGCCCCTAAGTTCCCCCTTTAGGACTCTCTTTTATTTATACTTATATATTGTATTTATTAGACCCCTTTAGTCTAATACGCGTTATCCTTACAATTAGGAAGGTTGCTTAGCAGTTAGAAAGAAAGACTGCTAGTATAGGAATATAGTTATATAACTAAGGGATAGAGTCGTAACTATATTGCCGACTATATATAGGAAAGGGGCAATAGGGGTTATAACTACGCGGCGTATAACGCTACGTAACCTACATAGTTAATAACCTCGTTATTAACTAAGGGCATCGTTATAACTAAAGCAGTAAGCCCTAGCGTAGGCCTTAATAATGCATTATTAAGGCATAGTAGGCTTTATAGAAGGACCCCTATAGACGGGTATAAAAGGGCCCCCTTGTTCCCCCTTCTCTAGCTAGATTAAATACAACTATAACTATTTATAACCCCTTTGTTTAGATTAATCTAAGTAAATCACCTACTAATAGTATATATTATTATTAAGTAGAAGGTCCTCTCTATACCTAGTGCTAGTAAATATATTCGCCTACTACTACTATAGTAATAGTTTAAGCAGCCGTCGGACATTAAGGAAAGTATAACGTAGGCCGTAAAGGGCCTATTGCCCTAACGATATTACTCGCATTCGTTAACGCCCGAAAGTCCAATGCTATATATATGCTTTACGATCGCGTCGGTAGGTTAAAGCCGGTTAGTATATAGTTCGACTTTAACCTAACGCGACCCGATTTATTTTATATATATTTTTACGATACGTAAGGGCTAGGAAGTAAACTAGTTAGTACGTACGATATCGTAAAGAAAGAAGAGCTACTTACTATATTTAGGGAGGCATTTATCCTAACGACCGCCTAGGCCTTAGAGGATATCGTGCTACCGATAGCGTTCTACGCGCGTACTATTACATTTACGTTATCGTCGACCGGTCTATTTATTGCTTCCTCCTATAGAGGGATATCTATACTGCCGATGTAAGTCGGGAGCGTAGGGAGTAGTTCGCTTATAGTCTCGCGTGTATTATAGCGAGCTAGCTTATAGGAAGGCGTTTAAGGGCGAGCTGCCTTATAGGAGGGCGTTAAGCAGCGACGGCTAAAGAGGGGAAAGATAAAAGAAAAGGAAAGGAGCGATCGGGGATATACGCAGGGTATTTATTATTGTTTTTTTAGTTTATATTAATATGCAATAGATATGGCGGGTAAGCGGGGTAATATTATTATACGTTATGTTATATAGTTATGCGTTTATAAATTCGTTGCGGGCACTAGTGTATACGTAGAAAAAAAATTGCCAAAAATCGTTTTGGCCCTAACTCAGCTATAGTCGCCCGTATGGCCCCCACATGTTGGCTCGCCCTCGCATCACATCATGACCGACGGCATGGTTGGCTGCTTCGCTGTAAACCGTGGCGGGCAGGTGGTGTCGGGCCAACTTCCCCAACAGGCGCTGGAAGACCTGACTCTTGTATGCACAGAACAAGAAAGATGATGAGATTAATGCGTCTCCTGGCCATGCAAACGTGTTTGGCTCGTGCATCCGTGGGGCGTCGCAGTGTGGACTGGCTCTCCCAACAGCTCGGGGAAGAGCGGCGAGAGACGCCTTGCATTCTGCACTCAAGATGCGAGTCCTGTTTCGCGCCTTGAAAATGGACGAGCTAAGGTTTGCTTGCAAAAAAAGGCAACAGGCAACAGGACAGTCACCGCCCTGGAACTAGAACCGCCTCGGTAATAAATCGGGCCAGCTTTCCCCCGGACCCTACATTCTTCTAGCTTCTACACACACGTGTACATATTCGTACACTTCCAGGTTACCGCCTCGACCAGTTTCTTCTACTCGGCATGCCTAGACCGTTCCACCGAGGACCATCGTGCCAAGATGCAAATAGTGCCAAAGCCAAGGTAAGCAGCCATGGAGAAGCAACTCCAGACCCGTTCACTATGCAGATGATGACTGACCTTGGCAACGCAGGCAGTCGTCCCATGAGACAGCCCCGCGTCTCGGGCGGCAAATGGAGCGAGCTTCCTGCGGGATGACGAGCGAGGCCACGACCAAACGGCTCTCTCTCTCAGCCGAGCAGCCGCGGATGCGGACTCCAAAACCCTTGACCAAGACACGGAAATGACCGGCCGAGCTCGTGATAGCGTCAAAGGGCAGGCCCAGGACACTGGGAGCCCTATCGAGCACTACTGCGCCCGCCATGCGGCCGAATGCTTCCCCAGGCTGGGTGGACCTACCTACCTAGCCCAGCATCGCATCATGGCTGAGGCCACCAGGATCCAGGGTCGCGGGCATGGCACCGGCATGAAAGCCCCCATTAAGCCCATCGCGATGGTGGTGCCCTCTGAAGAAGGGTACGAGGACGAGTCGATGTAACCTGAAGAATGGCATCTCCCGCGGCTGATCAATCCCTGTTTCTGCACTGGCACTCTGGTGCCATCGGAACTCTCTTCCGTCTTCCGCCACCCTCCCTGGACGGACGGCAGGCGACGGTGCCACCAGCTACGAGTGCTTCCGGGTGGTGGTGCAAAAGGAAAGGGAAAAAAGAAACTTGTTGGCCTGGGCGAAATGATGACGGAGCAGTGGATTTATCTGCTCGGCTCAGCAAACCTGGTGCCACCATTTGCAAAGCCGCTTGCCCTTGCATGATTTGATGACCTGCCTGCAATGGTCTGGCTCTTGGTCTGGCTCTTGGTCTGGCTCTTGGTCTGGCTCTTGGTCTGGCTCTTGGTCTGGCTCTTGGTCTGGCTCTTGGTCTGGCTCTTGGTCTGAATCTTGGTCTCGCTCAACAGCATGTCCCATCCGGACAGATGGACACCGCGACTTGTTGCTGGTCACGGCGCGTGTCCAACCGGCTGTCGCGCTCATGTTTGCGAGCTTGATTTCGGCACAGGTCCAGTTTGTGCTTGACAGCCCGTGCCGACCCGGGCCTCTTGACCACTTCAAGACGCAGCAGAATCGCAACCATGGATGGATCATGGGCCCATCCCATCGGTCGGGCCATGGCGAGGTGGAAGCCTGGCGGGCCGACAGCCATTGGACGCTGCCCCATGAAAGCGCCGTGCAACCTTTTATGACGGGGGCCAACCAACTGCTGGAACTTTTGGAAGCTTTGGAGGGTCTAGAGTGGTGTAACCCCAGAAGGGTCTCGCTGCCCGTGTGACGTGGAGATCGACCCTGCAGGCATGTGCGGCGATCACTCTGCTGCCAGCCTTGCGTCTCACAGGACATGGACCGCAGCTCTTCAGCGGGCCGTGATGGTCAGGCCGGCCGCCTCTCCAACGCCCATGCGCCCAAGGAAAAACAAAACACCAAGCGCGCTTGGACGTCAAAATGACAGTTGGGACAGTGTACGAATCGACTCTCAAGCTCAAGTACAACGACCAACCAAACCCTCGCCTCAGCCGCTCCAGACAAGAGAACAGACAGTACGAATAGTATATATAGACAAGGGCCGTCTAAATCAGGAGGATCTGCGCTCCACGCCACCACGGTGATGCAGGAGACCCAGGAACCTGGGCTTTGATTCATTGATTCATCACCCTAGCTGCGCATGCACAACACACGCACCTACTCTTCGTCTTACCCTCGGTATCGGGGGACACGAGGTCGATCCGCGAGCCTTTGAGGGAACGGGCGACTCGGACAGCCCCTGGCGGGTGATGGTATGTACCTAGTACTGTCAAGCCCACCACGTTTGATGCTGGCAGTGCCTTGCAGCGCCTGCGGATCAGAGCTCCCCGATCCTGCATGTACACGGCGTGGTAAGTCGGCCGCCAATAGGAAGCCCAAGGGCTGACGAACAAGGAGAGTACGGGGTACAAAGTGCAAGGGAGTGCACGCAGCCGGGGACTTGTCCAAAGTGTGTGGCAGCCCGTCCGAGTTATACTTTATCTGGGAGGACGAGGCAAACTCATTGTCATTCATGTGGCCATGGACGCAGCACACGCGTAGATGTTGAGCGGTTCGCCCAAGCGTCAAGTCAAGGTGCACAAATCGTCATGATATGAGTTGGTTCTACCCTTTGGACGGGACGAGGATAGGCAAATCCGGTCCCGACCTGTAATCGCCTGCAGCATCACGGCCTCGCCGGATACGTGTACCCATAGAGGTCCCGTGCCATCTGCGACGCTGCGCTCACTTACATCACATCGACTCCGCATCTACGGGACGGCTCACCCCCCTCCCTGCTTCTCCTGCCAAACCATACGACATGCATCTTGCCAGCAACAATCCCGCATAAAGGGATATGCTGTGATGTGTCTGCTGCTGCGAGCGTGTCTGTTTTGGGAGTCGACGCTGATGGAAGCATGGGGGTTCGACTCGGCCGCGCCGCTGCGTTGGCAGGATGTCCAGGCCCGTCGCAGACGTGAGGTGTCACATGGGGCGGAATCGGATCCCGTCGGAAAGATCAAATCGCCAGACCGCCTGGAGAGGTACTCACCCCCTCCCCGCAAAGCTGAGACCATCGGTGCAAGGAGGCCAAGTATGGGGGAGCACGGTTCTCAGTGGCCAGAATGCTCCTCGTCATGGGGCGATAAGGGCTGCATGTTGAGCTCGTAGGGCTGCGCCGTGTTTGACTCGCACATGGTAGAGACTGTGTCGTTGGCGTACGAAGCTCTTCCCTTTGGTGATGTGAGGGAATGGAGTCTTGTCTGTTGAACCGGACGAGCCACCACAGTTTGCCTGAATCCCGGACGCTTGTCCTTCAAGAGAAATTTGTCTAGGGGAACCGAGTACCGGCCGGGTCACTTGAAGCATGTCGTGGCCGGCAAGTCCGGAATAAGGCCATGGCGGCGGCGTTTGCCATGGCGGCCATGAATCGTGGCGGGCTGTTTAGGGTTCGGTTTGAATCTAGGGTCAATCTGGGGCCCGGCTATGAAGCAGTCGGAGACGGTGAATGAGTCGCCAGGAGAAAAGGCCTTATTTTTATCTCCCGAACCTCTAAAGCGCTGTCAGCAAACTATAATATTGGGGATTCTGGTCGGGTGATGAGCTCATGGGTGACGGGAGGCCGAGCGCGGGCAACTCCGGGCAAACCCCTGACGGAAAATGAAATGGAACAAAGAACAAGAAAGACAAGTGTTTAAGCCGATACCAACCAACCGTCAAGAGTTGGGTGCGCGGACCCCGTTTAGTTGCGTGATGAATCGATGCGTTTCCAGACGTGAGGCTGCAAACGGGCACGGGGAGAAGGAGAAAGGCCTGCAAGGGAAACGCGGAGACGGGGGAGAAATGCTTAACCCATACAAGAGTTGGAAAGGCCAAGCGTCGGGGGGTGGGACGGCCGAGTATTATATCGTCGACGGAGTTGCTGGGCTTTGCAGAATCATCGTCGTCTCAGGGGGGGGGGGGGGGTGGGTGGTTTATAGGAGGAGGAATGTGCTGCCAGAGCAGAGTACATACATACATACATACTAGCAGAGCGGGACAGGTACTCCCGCAGCACTCTACCGGAGACTCGGGATTATCTGGCCGGACCAGTGGTGGGCCTTTTCTCGGTACGCGCGGCTCTAGGCAAAAACGCTCGGGCATCGCGAGCAAGGAAAAGGCAACCGTTTCAAATCCAATCCTTCTGGGCGCCTCCTCGCACCACTTATCACGCGTCTCCCCGCTGCTCCTCGGCCTCGTACTCGCATCTTGCCCCAATACCATCTTTTGGTCGTTTGCCGGAGCATCCATTGTGTCTTTTTTGCCTCGAGTCCTTTGCCTCGAGTCCTTTGCCTCGAGTCCTTTGCCTCGACCCGTCCTTTGACCGACGCGAGAGTGAGAGCGAGGGCGACAAACGTGGTCAATCCAGCGAGCGCCGCGAAAAGGGAAGAAAATAACCCCCAATGGACCCCCCCCCCAACGGCAAGACATCCAACAAGGCCTGTCACAACTGCCGCCGTCGCCGGCTCCGCTGCGATCGCTCGTACCCGCACTGCAACAAATGCCTTGGCGCCGGCAAGGAGTGCCTGGGCTACGGCAAGCTCTTCAGATGGATCGGCGCCGTCGCCAGTCGCGGCAAGCTAGCCGGCCGGACCTCGTGCGCCCCAGACGACGCCCCGCGCAACCCCAAGCCCAAGCCTAGCGGCGGTGCCAGGACCTGCCTCGCCAGCCCGGACCGCGAACATGGCCAGCTCGTGTGCCGCCAGGCCGCCGTCGACATGGGCGCCGTCGGCACGCCCTGGGCCCTCGTCGACCCCGTCTTTCAGGACGTCGAGCCGTCGCATCGCCGCTACCTCAGCTACTGTGGGTGCATCCGTCCCAGTGCCGCTCAGGCCTCGCCCGGCTGACAGATTCGCAGTCACCCAGCGCCTGTGCAACGAGCTCATGCCGCAGGACTCGTCCAACCTGAACCCCTTCTTCAACCTCCTCCCCCTCAGCAGAATCCACCCCCTGTTGCAGCACACCCTCGTCGCCGTCTCGGCATCTCACATGTCCAACCTCATCAAGCCGCGCCTGCGTCCCGCCGGCCAGTTGCCCCCGGGCGTCGAAGACTCGTCCAGATACGCCCACCAGCATGCGCTTGCCGCCAAGCACAAGGCGCTGAGCCTCATGCGGGATGCCGTCCAGCATATTGACTTTGCCAGCGCAGACGTCGTTCTCGCCGCCGTCGTCTTCCTCATCAACCTCGAGCTCATCGACTCGGGAAAGCATGGCTGGAAAGCCCACCTCAAAGGTGCCGGCAAGATCCTCTCCCTGCTGCCGCCCGCCCTGCCTGGCAACGAGGATCTGCGAGACTTGATGTTTTCCGACAGCCTGGTGTAAGTGAGACACTGGTTCGGCCATGTCTTGGGATGGCCTACTCACTGCGCACTAGATATTTTGTCATGGGATCGGCCTTTATACCGGCCCCCGAGTTCGACGGCGGGCCCTTCTTCCAGCCTTCCGACTTCCCAGGCATGCTCAAGAGAGCGGCCGCCTACAGCTACAACTCCTGCCCCTCGGAAATTCTCGAAATCATCTACGAGGCCTCTCAGCTGTCCAACAGGGCCGGCGACCCAGGCACCGACGACGACGTGGCCGCCGCCGGCCTGGCACTCATGCAGCGCGCCCAAGTGTTTGACGTCGAAGAGTGGGCCAACGACGAGGACAACTTCCGCTCCTTGCGCGCCTCGGTGTTGCAGACCCGCATCCACGCCGGATCGGCATATCGCCTGGCCGTCTGTCTCTACATCCTGCGGTCCATTCCGGCGTTGAGTGCCATCAAGTGCCACGACGTCATGGCCGAGGCGCTTGCCCGCGACGTCATCTACCACGTCTCGAGCGTGGCCGACGACGACCCGAACCTCAAGGTCATCACCTGGCCCACCTTTGTCGTCGGCGCCGACACCACGGACCCGGCGAGACGCGAATGGGTCCGGCAGAAGATGCATTTCCTCGCGGCTTCCTGCCCTTGGGGGTTCCTGTACACGGCCATGGAAACGCTCCAGAAGCTCTGGGACATGGACCCCGACGCATCGGGGCAAAAGTGCTGGGTCAAGACGCTCAAGGAAAACGAGATGAACTTTTTGGTTGTTTGACCATGCTAGCAATCAAAGGCGCAGCCGAGAGCAAAACATGTCCAAGGCCTACAATGCTCTGTCGTTGACCACCGTCCTTGAACAGAGCACTGCGCTTGCCGTCGAGCCTTGGACAGGATCTAGGTATGCCGTCTTTTTCAGTGCTGCCTCTTCGCGGCCGCGCTGACTCTTTGCACAGGAAATCCGAGACTGGCCGTCTTTGCAACCCTTTTCGCCGACGGTCGACTCAACCCGGAAGTAAGAGCTGGAAATGCTCAAGCGCGGGGCTCGCACGAGACGGACTTGAGCTGACGACACTGGCCCGGCCATGAGAGTGTAGCATGAAAATCAGCGTGTTTTGCAACCCACGGGCACTAGAATGGGGCAACGAGAAGTAGGTTACCGCCTCGACTCGCATGGCGACTCGAGCAATCTCATGACCTGGCTCCGGTAAAATCGAATGTCTATAGATAGATTTGGGAAGGGGTCTTGGTGCGGATTGAATCGACTCCCCTTGTGACGCTTGACGTGAGGGAAAAGCTGGTCAAGTGCACCTATCGACCGGCGCCGTGGCAGTCATGAACACCATGAGAAACCGCACAAGTGGACTCATCGCTGCCACGACAGCAGAAGCAAATCGGGGGACGGTAGATTTATGACCAAGTCCTAGTTCGGCACTATTGATGTTAGCGCGCAATGTCAAGCTCATCCTCCCCGGTGTTGATATTCTAAGTAACGAGTCGCCGTCTAAATGTGGCATGCGGGAAGACGGCGTCATTAACGGAGATGGGCGTGAAAGTCGTCGAGGAAGACGCACGAGAAACCAAGGCTTGGGTGCAGGCAACAAGAAGGGACATGAACGAAAAACTCACTGCTAGAGGGAACTTGAAGTCGGCATCCCCGTGACGTTGTGTTAGTGAAACGTTGTGTTGACCGAAACGTTAACATGACGTTTCACTAACACAACGGTCACGGGGATGCCGACTTTGCCCCCTTGGTAGCGACATGTTCCCAAAGATCGCTCGAGACTGCAGCCAACAAGCCCATAACTGTTTGTTTTTCGGAGGTAAAATTACCCGTACCATAATATATACGTCGTTAATTTATCGACCTACTAGGTCGTCGAGACAATCGTGTGGTTGCGATGAGATACCCGTCGGCATCCTCCCCCTTTAGAGTAAATGCGCTCTCTAGTGTAGCAAAGCGTAGCCTATAGCCAGGGCAATTTCTTTTGCCAGGTGCCCGCCCGCCCATCTCCCAATTTTCTATTAGCAAAGGTTGGCAACCATTTTAGCCACGAGCTCTCCTAGGCCCTATCCTGGGCTCTCAAGCTCCTCGTCCTCCGCTTTAAGCTCCTTCTCGTCGAGAGCGGTTAGGGAAGAGCCTTACCAGGGGGGATATATATGACCAAATCAACCCCCAGCCCACGCCCTAAATCATATCCCCAAGCACCCGCATCAAGGCCTCGATAGCCACCTCGTCACCCGGTCCCGATGTCGGAAGGAAGCTCCGGATCCATTTGAAGAAGGCGAACATATTGATTGAAGGAAAGGCTTAATGCTGCTTCTAAGCTTTTTCTCCGGACGTCGGGACCGGATGACGGGGTGGGTCGAGGGAGTATGGTATAATTAAGACCCGACCTTATGGAAGGCCCGAGATTATACCTAGTATTGCTATCCGGCCGCCGTGTATGTACAACGCCACTGGCGTTGAAGTGCCTGCCCAATTCGCTCTTGGAGTGGGCTTGGGTCTTCGAGTGGCCCTGGCTCTCGCTCTTGCGGTGGGTTGACGATTATACTTGGCCGAATAGCAATGCCTTCAAATCCAGCAAGTCCACGGCTCGCCCACCTGCCCAAGCCAGCCAAACCCCGATTCGTAATGCCCTCGTCGCAGGCAGGCTTCAAAGGGCGATATTGGCGGGGGAAATATAGGGACAACAACATCGGCTCCGTGTATAAGGGCATCGCCATTGCCGTGGCTTTCTAGGCGGCGAGGGCGGTGTTACTTGCACTATAGGCCGGAGCTGTCGCCTCTTGGATGCCGGCAGACTTGGATGCGGTGGCCCAGGCCTCTTTGGCGAGCTCTCGAGCGGCTCTTCTTGTTCCTGCCAAGGCGGGCTCCGCGGTGGGCTCTCAGGCGGCTCTTGTCATGACGGCTGTCGTACCGTAGTTGGTTGGAGAGTGTCGGACAACTTGTTGGAGAGTGTTGGGCAACGGCGTTAGAGTGTCGGACAACCGGAGAGCATCGGACAACCGGTGTTGATAAAGTCCCCGAACTCGGCGGCGATTGTCCACGAGCTGAACCAGGCAGCAGAGAGGCTCGTTGAAGATTCAATGAGAAGAATGAATGTAGGAGTGGAAGGTCGAGAGAAGAGAAGAAGCGGAATGATTAAAAGGTAAGAACGGACAAGACGGAATAAAGGAGGGAAAGAATGAGAGGGGGAAAGAATGAAAGGGGAAGCTAACGTCATCATGTCGTCGGCATCGTCGACATGGAGCTAGGAAGGCATGTAAAGTTTGACCTGTAAAGTTTGACCAAGTCGCAAAGGCACCGGGGAGGATGCCCCAGGAAGCGGTGAAGCTGTCACCGAGATGGATTAGGCAAGGCGACATGCTGTGGCGGCCCCTCCCGAACCCCGTCATATCTGACGAACAAGGCGGTGATTTACAAGGAGTTATCGGGACATTCCGAGGTTCAACAAGTGGAACGAAACTGTTTTACAGGATCGACCGGCCGAGATGGAGTACAACGAGAAACCCCTATCCCAAGTATCTACTCGTATCCGTACAAGTTGAAGCCGGGAATGGAGTTGTTCGCGCGCCTAGGCAAGGGAGGTCTTCCAAGCCATGACGAGTTTCTTCCTCCCTTTACCCGCGGCAAATGATTTCGTCGTCGGCCAGCGATGCCTCGGCGCTGCTGCTGGTATCGCCGTCGCGATTGTGCCGTGCGTGAATTAACCCTTTCGAGGTCGTTTAGCTTCCGAGCGACAAAGGTGGAACCGGACATGTCACTTTTCACACCCAGTTGCTTCACCGCCAGCGATGCCTCGGCGTTTCTGCTGCGTATCGGTAAATTTCGGCTGCGCAGCCACCTAAAAGAGGGGTGAGGGGTGACTGTGGCTTGGTCAAGGCTAAAGTCCGATACCGCCAAATTTGTACTTGTACCGCCGAAGAGCTCTCACAGGATACAGAGACATGGTGGGCTGCGATGGAGGCACATTGGAACAAGATGGATGAAATGAATAAGGGCATTTGCACCAAGAAATGGCCCGACGACCAAGAGCATTATTACATCAATCATCAATCAATTCTATCCGTCTCGAGCCTTGCAATCTGCAATGTCGGACTTTAACCTCAAGTAGTCTGCCATGTCGGACTTTAACCTAGTCTGCGATATCGGACTTTCTTGACAAGTAGTCGACTTTTCACACGTTGCTATACCGTCACCTCGCGAACCTCGTATCCCACTGGTTTGTTCGGCCGAATCACGCCACCAATCACCCTCTCCACGTCGTTCGGAATGTCAATGTCGGCCCGCGACAGCAGCACGGCCAGCATCGTCTTCACCTGCAGCAGCACAAAGCCGGAGCTGGGGCAGGCCCTCGGTCCGGCCAGAAAGGGCAGATACTCGCCGCGGTTCCGCACGCTGTCGGCATTCACGCCCAGCCACCGCTCGGGCACGAAGTCGTCGGCAGTCTCGCCCCAGACCTGCCTGTCTCGGTGCAGTAGGTAGACGGACGAAAAGAGCTGCGTCCCCCGCGGCAGCACAACCGTGTCGTGGTCTCTGGTCTCGACGGCAATGGGATGCGTCACCCTTCGTGCCGTGGTCGAGATGGGCGGATGCAGGCGGAACAGCTCCGTGACCACGGCATCTAGGTAAGGCATCGAGCGAAGAGCGCCGTAGCTAGCGTCGCCGCGGCCGCATCCTTTGCTGCATAGTTCTCGGCGCAGCTTCTGCAGGACCTCGGGGTGGCGGTTGAGCGCCAAGATGGCCCAGAAGAGCGCGAGGGCCGAAGGGTCGTGACCAAGGGAGAAGATCTGGCGCGCCTGCGAAAGGACATCCTCCGTCAGTGGTTGCTGGGAGCTTCTGGATTGCGCTGCTAATCTCTGCAGGAGACTGCTTCCACCACTCCCCGAATCAGCGTCCTGGAGATTCCGACTCAGAAGGGTCTTCATTGCTGCGTCGAGGTCGTCTCGTATGTCTTGCTCGACGCGGTCCGGCTCGCGGAACGGCTTCCCGGCAACCATGTTTCGAAGGGCGTGTCGCCAGAGGTGCGATGGGCTTCCGACGATTTCGCCATATCGCGCCAGGACCGACACGAGTTCCGCCGACGACTCGGACGCGTTGTCGATGCCTAGCGCGATCAACCAGACGGTATCGAGTGCGTAGGCCTGCATGGCCTCGAGGAGATCGCCTCCGGATCTGCCGTCCACGATGGCTTGCGCGTGTCTCTGTGCGATGCGTAGAATGCCGCGATGTGACCGCTTTAGAGCCGCCGGGTTGTTGAAGTCTCTGAGGAACCCGTTCCGCCAGCGGTGCCAGTCTTGGCCGTCTGCAGTGGCGGCCGTGTTGCCAATCATGCGATGATTGATGCTAAACGGACCCTTGCCGTCTGGGCCGACGCGCGTGATGCTGTCGGCGTTCTTGGCAAACACTTGCCGGATGATGGCCGGATCCCGGAGATAGACGATTGGTATCGTGCCTACGGACGAGCAAGACATGCCGCAATCTTGGGCCAACTCGAACAGGGTGGTCATGGTGGTGGTATACAGGCCCTGGTTGCACATCTGGGGAAGTATGCCCAAGACGGGATAGCCGGCAGCCCTCGGCACGTTGCCCAGAGGCGAAGCCGTCAGACGCCTGACACAGTCTGATTGCTTGACACAGTCTGATAGTTGCTTGACACAGTCTAATACTCGGTCCCCGACGAGGCTCGACTGCGAGAGCAAGACGCGGTAGGTGGCGGCGATGAGCGGCCTCAACCTTGCCTGGAGTCTTGATAGAATGTTGGACAGCGTCGAGCCGCCGACAAAGACAAAGGGAGTCATGGTTGCTGAAGATGAAGATTGCGATGGGCTAAGCCGATGTTGTCTTTCTAGATATATCGCCGAGAGATTATCGTAGAGAGATTGTGCTATAGAGATGAGTAGCGGTGAGCACTCTTCAGTTTGACCCGGTAAAGACATTATGATGAGACGACGCAATGGCTATATGTATGTACGACACACACACTCCTACATAAAGTGCGACCTGCAGCCGAGCATCGGGCGGGAGCGACGACGACACGCACGCGTGGCGTGACGGTGACGGATTGTCGGGAAATAGGAACGAGGCCATATATCCCGCCACCCTGCATGAGCGGCAAGAGCTAAAAGCTGCCGACGCACTTATACTCCCTTTGCACATCTATCCGTACGCATGTGCGGAGCGGCGGCGCATGCAGGCGTCCGCTCCGAGAAAAGGGGCGCGTTCGGTGAGTGTTTGGGCCGAACCTGGAAGCGCTTGCATGCCAGATCTTGGGTTAGGTCAGGGCTAGTGCTGCATCAACTTGGGGTTTGGGCAGCAACAAGAGTCTTGGGCTCCGATATATGTGCCGTGGTCGTACGTGTAAAGGTTGAAGCCCTATTAGGAGACAAAGGTTGAAGCCCCCATCAGCAGACAAAGGTTGAAGCCCCCATCAGCAGACAAAATGGGTTGCGGGCCGCAGGACGTGATGAATCTTGGTTTGGCTTTACTCTCTTCCCCCCTTTGCCAGACTTCCATGTCCACGGCATAGCTTCGGGGAGACGAAACCCCTTTATGTGTATCGATACATGTCCATCTAGCTCTTCGATCCTGCATGCATATGCAGAATGGGCGGCCCCAATCGGACCGACAACTCCGCGGCAACACCTCGATTGGAAGGCGATCCGGATTCCCGGGGCCTCGCACTCCCCGTGCCGGCCCGTGCCGGGACCGACACACGGCTGACCCAGCGTGTAACCGTCCGATCCGCCAAAAACGCACTCGCATGTTGCATGTAAGCCGTGTTGCCATAGAAAGGCCGAATTTACGGGTCCACCGAGATCCCGGTTACTCTACAGCGGATTCTCGACTTCTTTCTCTTATAGGTGTTACTCTCGTCAAGTCCGCCTTGTTCCACGCCCACGCCAGTACGGCCACAGAAACGCCGAGTGGGGGAAGACCGCTGCTGTTAACCCGGTCACTGCGTTGAAAGGCCTAGACATCATCGGAAACGTGGACACCATGTTCTCGGAGACTCGGTGGGCTGTGGTTAAAGAGCCTGGTCAAGGTGGACAAAGCGTCTGCTCTAGAGGGCCACATGACAAGATGTAAAGTGATGACCAGGGGCAAAAGCTCCGAGTCGTCCAACCCTAGTGAGCCACTCTTGCATATCTTCATCCATGTCGTCGGGAACGACCAGAGATTGAAAAGCTGGGGAAGAGACAGGCATCCCCGCTCGAGTCCGGGGAAACTTGGTCAGGCTAAAGGCAATGCGACAGAATAGTACCAAGGTAAGCAGCTAGCGATTTTGTGACGCCTAATGCGGCTCAAGAAGCATATGTCTGGGTGCCCGACGGCGCAGAATGCTCGGGAGCCCGATGTCTCTGAATTCAAGCACTTATGGTCGTCACTCGCTAAGAGCGGCTGGTCATATAACCCTGTCAGACGGCAGCCTAATAAGTATCTAGTGATGCACCACGATGGATGTATAGCCTGATCTGTAAATGGGTATTATATTAATGTGATGCGTGTGCGTTATATGTGCGTTGTGTCTATGTGTTGTAGTAAATTAAGGGTGCATCTTAAGAGTCTGGGAACCTGTTTAATAAGAGCCATAATGTCATTCAAGTCGCAAATTCCCCTTTTCGGGTCCATACGCTTATAAGCTGATAGAATCTTCATCTTGATGATCTCGTGGGACTCGGCGTGAGGAACTTCATTCTCGGCAAGTTCCGCGAGAATCTTCCCGACGGGCATGTACCTAGCCTAACCATTGTGTTAGTACGAGCTAGGACAAGCAAGCTAGGAAGGGTACTAACCTGATTCCCATCGACGAGATCAATTGGGACGACGGTGCGGGTCAAAGGGTCACGCTAAGTAATACCACAATGCTTCTCCATGTTCTCGGAGAAGGACTTGTTGATTCTAAGCATGTTCCTTTTGAGGTCTTCGTTTGTCAACCCAGGCGGAAGGGCCAGAAAGATGTCGATCCTGACGCAGTACTGTTAGTTATCCAGGTTCAAATCATAGAGGGCTGCAGGGAACTAACCTTTGTCTCACGGAGGTTGCGATGCTGCATGTACATGCCTCCAGCGACGGCGATTCTGACCTTCGACACATCAGAACCTAGAGCATCATCCTTTATGGTCATTATGACCGGGACAAGCGCTCTGATGAGGATGGCTTCCATGGTTGCGTTGTTAATAAGTCAGGTAAACAAACGCCTCGACTAACGCGCTGATGCCTGCAAAGTCTAGAGCTTCACAGCCAGCTAGGCATGCGAGAAGTGAACGCAAATCCGCGGGAGGGAATAATTCTCAAGCCAGGTCGTACTCATAACCGCAGCAGGTCTCCAAGGTGAACAGCCTCTGGTTGATAGAAATGTAGATGAGGGAAGTCGGCAAAATAGATCCGTAACGCCTTAATAATGCCAACATTCTGACGAGGGTTATTTGGCGCAGAACGTGACGTGCGTTTGACTGGAGGTCGAAAATCTCGTGATAGCTCATCCTCGGAGGTATTGGACGCGGAAAATGACAGTGGTGCATTGGAACTGGCCGACGCCTCACTTGCCAAGTTCAACCCTAGGCCACCACCCTGAGGAGACGCAGCGACTTCGTCGCCGGCTCCCCTCTCGTTTGCTTGCTTAATCGCGTCGTCTCTTTGTCGCTTTGCCCAGTCCCTGCCATTTCGGTACGCAGCAGCGCCTTCTCGAAAGGTTTCTGGGTCGCTCGTTAGAGCCCATGCTCTGAGCTGCGTCATAGCAAAACCAGGCGGTTCCCCTGGATCAGATGGTGGTATTGGGTGACTGGTGTATATCTTGAGCTGCCCTCCGTGGTATACCGACGTGAGTGTGTACGCCTTATTGTCGTACTGTGGCTCCGATAGATTGTATGAATGCAGGCTGTGAATCCCTCTTGCACCTAGCGCACCGTCGTAACACGCTTGTCGAGATGCAACCGATAAGATTCCCTCGGGGCCCTTTGCTTGGAGGAAGAAGTTTGGCGCGATGGGAAGCTCATCTTGAGTAGTGGGGACAATATGGCCATCGAGCTCTTCGCGAGTGCCCCGGTCGAGCTGTTCAGGGCGCGCGCCGTAGTATATATCAGGATTGCCTGCCACGAGTGTACCGTCGGTCAAAGGGTCGAGGTTCATTAAAGGGATCTCGCCCGCAACACATCTCCTATCCTCGATGTCTCCTTCAATTATCGGCATGACAGAAGTCATGACTTGACTCTCTTTGGCCGCATGCGCATCGGCTCGTTCGAACTTGCGGAACTTTTTGTTGGAGAACTTAGACGGCGATAGAGATGCTCTAGGCTGAGACAGTGCTCGGAGAATCTCCTCCATGTTCTCGGGCTCCGGCGGCAACTGGCCATCTGGATATTCGTAATGATGGGGCAAGATATCGTGGTCGACGAGGTGTTGGTGGAAAGCGCGATCGTACGGCCCTAAGCTCTTCTTGGTTGTCGTTTTCGGCGTGGGCTTGCTCTTCAAGGGTGATTGCGCCGTGCTCTTTTTCGATGATTTTGAGCCTCTCTTTCGGCGCCCGAGACTCGACTTGCCGGAAACCATGTCGTCTTGGGGCTCGTCTTGGGGCTCGTCTTGGGGCTCGGGACACTGCTTGCTGTCAATACGGGGACGATGATGCATAAATATTCACATACCTGTCTTAGGTGTCTCAAATCCGGGCCGCCTTGCCTCGCAAAACGCTTCAAACAAGCTGGCCAAGACGTGCCAAGATGGTGATGGGCGTCCCGGTGACAGCGCTTCTCCTGAATGGACAGGCTTCGGGTGGGCGTCGAGTGGCGGGAGACGTCGGCGTTCCTTCTATCCAACTCTCGTAGTGCGTTCCGCGTGAGAGGGACCTCGGAGAGGTTGTCCCAGAATCTCGCGGGTAGGAATGCTGGATGTTTGAGCTTTTGCTTCTTGGATGAAGGCCGCCGAGCTAGCTCGTCGTCGACCGAACTCGAACGAGAGCGCTTGCGCCGGCCAGGGGCAGTCGGTCGCATGTATGGACCTTGTGGCAGGAGCATCTTAGGCGCCTGTTATGGTCGACATATATGCAGGTCATGTATGTAGGTGTAGGAGGACTGTTTTTTCACGTCTGGTCGTGCAGTCGTGCAGAAAAACGTTTTCGGGGAAGACGACAGATGATGCCGTTGATTGGTTTGCCAGGTGGCAGCCTCGGAGCCCCGCTCTATCGGGGAGCACTTCCAACCAACCAGTTGGCGCTATGGGCGGAACTTTTGAATAGTGACTGTGTACTTCGTACATAGCTAGCTCCTTAGCGCGGCGGGGCAAAATTTTGAGCAGCCGGTTCCGTAGTGCGGAAGCTTCTGACTTTGCTGTTCTAGGGTCACGCCAGCGGATCTCTCCATATGCACCGTGAGCCGCTGCCTGCTCAGTGCTCTAAAGAGGCTGCGAGCGAGTCGAGACGGACCTGTGCTGGCTGCTCATCCTCGACAACGCGGACCATGTTGCAGCGTTTGGAGTGGGCCGCACACAATCAGGCGCAGAGGGAAAAAAGGACAAAGACGTCGATGAGTCCGTTTCGGCTTCCGGGCCGTAGACAACTATCTCTGGCCTAACCTCGACGATAAGCCAAACGAGCCCGGCCTCCTGCCGCGAAGCATCCTCGGCATCAACCTCAACGTGCCCGTCGAGTACAGGAGCGCTCCGCCACTTGACGCTCCCCTCAGCCCTCGCAGTCGCCGCCGCTGTGAACAGCGCAGCTCTGGGGAAGATTCTGTCGAGAGCGCCGAATCTGACGACATCCACCACGAGCATGGCTTCGCCTTCGCCCAACTTGGTTCCCTCCACCGGTTCGACGAGCACGGCAACGACAGCGACTCGGACAATCCACCAGACTACATGGCCCCTGATTTCACACTCTATAAGAAACATGTCTACGACCCATGGATCTGCAACGGTTACGGCGTCGTCGTCGAGGTCGACCACCGGGGACGAACCGGTGCCGTGTGGGTTATCTACAAGTTCTTTAAGGGTCTGGTGCCGCTGCGCGATTACGAACAAAGGCTGCATGTTGACACCTTGGACGACAACGACGCGCTCCTGGGCCACCTTTACGAACAAGGGCAGCATGTTGACACCTTGGACGACAACGACGCGCTCCTGGACCACCTTGGGCGCCTTTACCCCGACTGTACCGAGCAGTTTACCGTGGCCAAGATTGCCGATAGCCTCGACGACCTTAGGCAGCCGCGAGAGGGGTTCTGTTTTGATATCGAGGCGCGGACTGAACGTCAGATTGTCCGCGCAAAGCTGGCAGGCCCCCAGCGGCTGGTGCAACGCCAGTACATCCATCGGTCTCATCGCCACGCGTGCTAAGCGGCACAAGCGGCACAAGCGGCACAAGATTCTGGTCAGGGAGGTAGGAAGGGAGCAGAGAGGATACTTAGACTGGACATTGGTCACGGCAATAAATCAAGACGTTATGAGAAAACCCCTCGAGGCCAGTCGAGCACCAGTATAGCCAAGGCAATCAAAGTCGAACATGACACCATGTCTAAGCCGCGGCATTTCTGACGGCGTGTCAGCTGCGGTCTGCTTGTCCGCTGTGTGGCTGAATTGGCGCATCACCAACGACACCGTTCTCAGTCCGAGCGACGCTCGCCTTGTCGGGTCTTCACCGTGTGCCCTGCTCGTGCTGCCCCCATAGCCCCAGAACCGCTGGGACAAGCATGGCTGTAGACGTCGACGGACATGTTTTGGCTGATCAGTGAGTGGCCCATGGCGGAGCCACCCCGAGCTCGCGTCCGTCTGGAGGGACCGTCGGGGCGACTCACAGCTAGGTACTTCGTACGTGGTGGTGACAAGGTTTGTATTCGTACTTCGTACCTATCCGTGACGCCTTGGAGGCCGAATACTGGATACAAAGATATCAAGAACCCTGTCGGCCATAGTTGCATGCACCACATCTATGCAGCTATCGGTGCAAAGTGGCACCGTCATCTTTCTGTAAACCCTCTCCAAGGCCTCACGCAAACGACGCCGCGGACTCTCCTCGACAGCATCTAGAGCTCTCTCCGCTTTACCGAGTCATGGCAAGATGACGACCCTCTCAGAAACCGCGCCCGGAACCTCCCTCGACATGCGCGTCGAGGACTTTCTCGATGATCGCCTCCAGTCCACCGCCGACCTCGACACCCTCGACGAGCTCCTCGCCAGCGTCGAGACGCAGCGCACCCAGCTCCAGTCGCAGCTCGACGATGCCGTCAGGGAGCTCGAAGAGGCCCGCCGCACCGCACAGGACCGCCACGTGTCCCTGCAGGCCCGCATCGACGACTTCAAACAGCTGCAACAGACCATCGATGTCCGCGCAAAGATCGCCGCCGCCTCCGACGCCCCGAGCGAAGCCATTGCCCGCCTCCAGCAGCCCATGAAGAAGCTCCAGACCATTGAACTCGCCCAAAAATACCTGTTCCTGCTACAGGACGTGGAAGCCCTGCGCGCCGAGGCCCGATCGTATCTGCCCGCTAGCCCCAAGGCCGCTCTTGAGCCCTATGCTCGCCTCAAGGAGCTCGCCGTGAAGCTGAGGGCCGTTCAGGGCAGCGAGGGCCTGCACCTGGTCCACCATGTCGAGAGAGTCACCGACGTTCTCTGGGTCGAGATGACCAAGATCATGTCGGCCGAGCTCGAGGCCGTCTTGAGCAAGCGGCAATGGCCTCGCGTCGACCCCCAGTCACAGATGGACGACGAATGGATCGCATGCTTCGAAAAGCTCCTCGATCTCCAGATGCCTGAGCTCGTGCACAGCCCCAACGTCGTCTCGCTCCTCCCCTTGGACGTCATGGCCAAGATGTTTGTAGCCGAATTCCGCTTCCACTTCCTCAGCGACAAGCCCACGAGCAACCTGCAAGCCATCGGCTCTCACTGCTTTCCCTGGTTCCTCGCCACCATTGACAAGTGGGAGACCTTCTTCCGCGATAACCTCGGCCACCTCCTGTCGGCTAAGTTCCGTAACAGTCAGCTCCACAACAAGACGGCTTACCTGGACCCCGTCTGCGCCTTGGTCACCGCCCTGCTGCCCGTCATGAGGGAAAAGGTGCAAGCAGTGGCAACCGAGGCCATCAAGAACCCCCCCTTTCTGAGCGGATTCATGTCACAGCTCATGGCCCTGGACGACGACATTCGAACGCGGTACAGCTACGACGGCGGCGATGCCGAGGTCGGCTGGTCTGGTCTCGCTGCCCATGTCTTGGACAACCACTTTGATGCCTGGTTCCAAGTGGAACGGGACTTTGCGCTTGAGCGTTTTGAACAGATTATGGAGTCGCAGGACGCGCGGAAAATCGACTACGACTATGCCGTGGCGGGCAAGATGAAGCCTACCTTTGCCGCCGTGCGCATTTTGGACCTGCTACGAGCCGTGACCTCAAAGTACGAGCGGCTGCGCAAGCTCAAGCACAAGATTCGCTTCCTCACCGACATCCAGCTCGACATACTCGACGGCTACCACGACCGGCTGCGAGGGTCCCTGGAGGCTTACCAGTCCATAACCTCTACCATTGGCAGGACCCTGCACGGAGCAACCAAGGAGCAACTGGCTGCCCTGGAGGGCACGGGCGCCCTGGAATCGCTGTGCAAGGTGGCTGGCAGCGCGGACCGAGTTGCCAGCACCTTGTCAGAATGGAGCGACGAGGAGGTGAGTGGTGCTTTGCGCGCGCGTATCCTTGGTCTCATGACTGACCAGGTGCTTAGTTCTTTGCCGCCTTGTGGGAAGATATTCAGGCTCGCGATGCGCAGCGACGGAGCAGTGAGGTCGGTCGAGATGGCCTCGAGGGCCGCCTTCCCGACATGTCGGGCGAGAGTGACGAAGAAAGCGGCATATTTGACGAGACGGTTGCCGCGTACACGATGCGCCGCAAGGCGGCAGAGGAGCTGCTGATTGGGACATTGGCCGAGTCGCACTCCAAGGCCTTTCGTGCCTACCTCGGCCAGGTTCAGTGGACGACGGTGGGCGAGACGGCCGTCTTGGGTGAGTCGCCTCCCTTTTGTCTACAGGTTCTCTGGACTCGGCGACCAAGCGGCTGACCTCGTGTTGATAAAAGACGACGCCTCGCAGCTGTCCATTACGCCTGAGCTGGATGAGCCGCTGCACGTCGTCAGGCGTAACCTCGACTTCCTGTCCAAGACGCTGTCGACGGCGTCGCTGCGGCGCGTCTGGCACGAGGCGCTGGGCCGGCTGCAGGACTTGCTCTGGAACGGGGTGCTGATGCGGCAGTCGTTTACCACGCTGGGCGCGGCGCAGTTTGCGCACGACGGCGGCGCCATCCTGGCCCTCGTGGACCGCTACCTGCCCGGGGGCTCGTCGGCGCTCGAGGCGTTGCGCGAAGGCACGCTGCTCCTGAACCTGCCGGCGTCGGCGGGCGGGGGCGGCACGACGCTCAAGGAGGCGAGCGGCAGGGCCTTTGCCAGCAACGACGAGGCGCGCAGGGTGCTCGAGGAGCTGGGGTTGGAGGCGCTGACGCCCGTGAATGCCAGGCACATTCTGGAGAGACGGGTCGAGAATAACGATAATGTCGGGTGGTGACGGGACGGGCGGGGGGGAGTTGAGGCTTAAATGGACGGGGCCTTGTGTATGTATGTCCCGTCTTGTGTGTCTAGCAGCATCACTAATGAAGCTCCGGGGCAAGCCATGTCGTCGTCAAGCAATTGTATGCCGTCAAGTCACTCAGCCAAATTGTTGACAAACCCAGGCCAGTTCCGCCCGTCTCTATGCCGAAGCCGCGTGTCTAATCAACCAGGCCCCCAGAACTGAAAGGCCAGCCATGTCCTTTGTATACCCGCTGTAGCACATGTTTTCTTGCCAAGGTCCCCCTTTATCTTTGTGTTCCGCCCTTTTCAACCATGGGCGTGAACAAGTCAACACACGAGAATAGTACATTCGGACAACAAGGCCCGGGACAAGGGAGGCCTCAGCTGAGGGCGCGCATCGTCATCTCGACAACGGCAAACGTGCCGGCGCTGACGGGCATGGCGCGGAAGAGCGTCGGCCAGATGCCGCGCCAGAAGCCGGCGAGGCCGTCGCGGCGCCACGTGGCGGCGACGCAGCTGCGCAGGGTGGGGTAGGCGCGGGCGTCGGGGGCGAGGGCGTCGGTCTGCATCTTGCTCTTGACCACGTCGAAGGGATAGCTCGCGAGCCAGAGGGCCTCGCCGGCGAGGCCGCCGTACAGGGCCACCTTCCAGGCGGGGACGCGGGCGCGGTCGACGCCGTTGCGGGCGGCGTCGGCGTTCATCAGGTACTCAAAGGCGGCGAACCAGGCGCCGTAGGCGGCCGCCTCGCGCATGACCGTGACGCACTGGCCGCGGTACAGGGCGGGCACGAGGCCGCGCGGGTGGGCGGCGCCGAGCTTGCGGGCGCAGTCGAGCGGGCCGGCGTAGAGGCGGGCGGCGCCGTGGGGCTGGCTCTGCAGGCGGATGCGGACGTGCTCGATGGGGCCCGAGAGGGCGGCGTTGGCGACGCCGGCGAAGGCGCCGGCGGCATAGTACTGGCCGTACGAGAGGCGCTGGCCCCTCGGCTCGCCATGCTGCCGGGCCTCGAACCAGCGGCGCGCCGCGTGGAAGGCGCCAAACTGGATCGACACGCACGCCCCGATGCCCAGCAGCGGCGTCAGCGTCCCCTTGTAAAAGGCCAGGGCGCCCTCGTGGCGGTAGATGGAGGCGGCCGCGTCGAGGGCGCCGGCGTACTGGCTCGTCGTCTGCAGGCGCACCTTGACAATGTCAAAGGGCTGGCCTGTCGTCGAGCCACTCAGTCGTCAGCACCTCCGTGTCTCGCTTTGATGGCCCCATTGGAGGGCTCGGGCACACGCACCAATCAAGACCTGGGCGATGCCGCCCACGGCGCCCGAGAAGAGGTCCTTGGCCGCCTGCCGCGCGCCCGCCTGCGACTGCGGCGGCGGCTCGACCACCTGCGAGTCTAGAGGCGCCTCCATGGAGGTTCCTCCCCCTTTATCCTTGCTCCCCTCTCTCTCCCAGCGATGGCGTGATCAGGAGGGACCTGCGGATTGGCACTTCCCGGGAATGGAGGAGTCACGGACGGGAGGAGGAAGCCGAGCCGGTAGTATTGCGCTCAACGTCGTCTGGCAAGGGGGCCAATGGGCTGGCTGGAGGAGCGGGTTTCCGGGTTGGTTGGTGTTGGTTAGTGTTGGTTGTTGGTTGGAGCGTCGGCGATTTGCTGAGAGCTGGGGAGGCGGTGGGGAGCTGCAGATGTCGAGTGTGTCGTTAGCCGCATATCAGCCGCGAACCTCATCGTAAATTTTGCTTCTTCCCACGGCTACATCCGGGGTCAGCACAATGCTCTTTTTTCACGAAGTACGAAGTACTTTTACGCGTGTTACAGCGACGGTTACCCTGTCCCGGGCAATCGTCCACTACCTCACTACCTCAAGGGTTTCCCAACATGTCCCACCGATTAAGAAGCCACGTTTTGGCGTCGGAAAGCAATTATGGGTTTCTTTCTATTATATGAAACCTCGTAAACCCGGCATAGGCGATGCCCAGCGGCTGCTTTCTGGCGATACTTGGCTTTCATCCGTTGGCTGATAGATGCTCTAGCAACTCGATCAGTGCAAATCGAGGTCTGAGGAAGGTATGCCGAGCAGGCGGTCACCAACACAGCCACCCGTGATCTAGATCTCGAGACCCGGGAAATGCTTTGCGCATTCGAGCAAGAGCTACGAAGTACGAAGTACGAATACGCAGAAGCTGTTCGGCGGGGAGCCAATCAATCACCGTCTCTTTTGTCGCCATCGCCTCCCCTGGACTGAGGCATGGGTCAATTTGATATCGCCGGCGGGAATGGGCCGGCGTAAAGGAGGTTTCATGTCTGATCGATCAATCAACATTACCAACTGAACTCTCTCACCTAATTGGCTCGGATGACCCCTTTTCCTGCGCGGAGGTCTGCTGCCATCTCCGTTGTCGATAGCGGCCAGCCACGCAACTGGACAGGCGGACGAACGGGCGGCCCCGCAAGACTTCAACCTAGAGAGCAGGAAGGCATATCCCTTTTCCTGCACAGAGGTCTGCTGCCATCTCCGTTGTCGATAAGCGGCCAGCCACGCAACTGGACAGGCGGACGAACGGGCGGGCGGGCGAAGATGGACAGACGAGCGGGAGGGGACAATGCGGCTGGTTCGTTGACCTTACGCCCGGATCAAGAATACGATACCACAAGCCCACGAGAGGCCAATACGGGTCGCGAAAAGGATCCAAAACACGATGCCATACGCCTACGAAGTACGAAAGGCCACTACGGATCGCAATACGCTGCGAGGCGAGTCTCGCAACATGACATCATCTTTTCCTTGTCTATGAAGGCTTTGTCGCCACGATGGTTTGTCGCCACGACGGCTTCGTCGCCTTGTTCCGGCTTCGTTGGCCCCTTCTTTTGGCCTTGTCGCCACGTTGGCCTCGACGGCCCCCTTTTCCCTTGCTGAATTTGAAGGATATACGCGGGTGGATATAGGGAACAAGGAAGGAACGGCAGGTACGGAGGACTAGGGACAACAGCCGCAAGGACGAGTGCATCATCTGCACCTTGCTGGGCGCTCGCGATAGCTTCTTATTTAGCGTTGAATAGTCTGTTATGCTGCACATTGAGTGTCCCCAACCAAGAAGATACATGCATCCGACATCCTACCAGCTTGATGTGCAACGCCCCTCAAGGTAGTACTATTAGCTAGTATTACTGGCTATTCGTACATAGTATTGGCAAAGTGAGGCGGAAGGCTCTCCGCCTGCGGCTGGCCTCGCCTGTAGCAGGTTCTCTGCCGCGCCAAGGTGGGGTGACGGGTTGACGTTGCTGTGAGTGGAGTACCTAAGTACCCCCGAGGGTATTTCAGGTTGTTGAGATCTGCCTGGTGCAGCAGCCTCTTAGTCAGCAGCCTACGCCTATTTAAGGGCACACCTAGCTTCTTCCCCCACCAATACACACACACACATGCCTTTTTGCCTCTCTTTGCTCTCGCCCTAGCCTTTTAACACAGGTCATCACGGGATGAATTCGTACTTCGTAAACGAGAAGTAAACGGAACAGATCCCCCCGTTGGCTACACGTGTGCGTCCGGCAACCTGCTTGCTGCTCCGACACACCTAACTCGTACCAACCTAACGCTAGTAGTACTCGGGCGGGTCAGGCCAACGGGTACGGCCCGGCCCCGGCCACCTTGAAAGCGGCAGTGGCCACTTTTGCACAACTTACCCGCTTTGCAGAAGTTCTTGAAAGATAAGCGTGCAGAAGGACCAATGACAGACAAGTGCCTGTGGTGGCCAAACCACAGCTGTACAGCCACTGTACAAGCATGTTGCGTTACATTATACAGGCCGGCGGCTTCCCATTTTTCCGGGCCACTGCCGCTCATCCTTCGTGCGTCAACCTACGCAGAGCAAGTATTTACTCATTCTCGTCATGTTCCGCCTGACCACCCTCATGCAAATTGAGCGGCTAATGATTGGCTTGCAGACCCGGCGTCCAGGCAACCAAGGCGTGCCTACCCAATCATCCCCCCCTGTTCGTATGCCGCTTCGACCACTCGTTAATAGGCGACCGCGACCGCGACCGCGACCTGCTTCGTCTTGATCCCTCGAGAATATCCGCAACAAGTCGCCCCCCATGGCGAGCGTGTGCAACCTAAAGAGGTCGCGCGTTGACGATTGCTCCCAAGACAACCGTCAAACAAAAAGGCACAAGTCGGCGCCTGGACACCGCGCCGCCATCTTCCCGCCGTCATTTTGGGACGACTTGTCAAAGGTGTGGCTCACGACACGTGCTTTACGAGAACTAGATCGGCGAAACAAACATCGTCCTGCGACGCCCGAAGCCTCGGGTAGGTTCGCCACCAAAGACCTTGCTCGATTCGCAAGACAAGGCGGTCCAGACCTTCGCCGTCTCCGAGGGGTAAGTCCTTCTTTCTGTCTTGTTGCCAAGTGCTGTCTAACTTTACAAGTTTCTCGAACCGAACGGGCCTGTCGTCATGGATTCCACACCATCTACGTCTTCCCGAGGTGGACGGACGCCATTGACCAAGGCAACTACCCCTGGCACCCGAGGCGGCAAGTCATCCGCGTACAGCAATAATTTCCATCAGCATCTCATCGACCATAATGTGTATCCAGTATGGTACAGGTACGCGGATGACTTTCCGGATGCCGAACCTCGCAATTTGGACAAAATTCAGGATGAGCTATTGGCTGAAAGAGCTTCTCTTTCTCCGTCCCAGTTCCCCCAGTCGACGTTCCAGGACTTCAAGCAAAGTAGCTACGAGGTAACCTTGGAGACCGACGTCATGGCCACTGTCCTACCTGTCATTTGCGGGAGCAGCGACATTCCCAACAAGCAAAATGTCCTCTTCACTGAGCTTAACCCTATCACGACTCATAAAGCAGTGAAACCGAAGCCCGACTTTTTCGACGGAGCACGCCTGCAAGACCTTGGTCCAGAGCTCAGGAATGATCAGATTGTGCGATCAACTGTCATCCCCACCAAACACCACAACGTCCCGGTAGCGCCCAACTTCTTTCTAGAAGCGAAGAGCCCGAGTGGGGGTGCAGGCGTGGTACAGAGGCAGGCATGTTACGACGGAGCCTACGGAGCCCGCGCCTTGCATGCCTTGCAAAACTACGGAGAGACCGAGCCGACATATGACGGCAATGCGTACGCATACAGCTCGACGTACCACTCCGGCACACTTAGGTTATACGCGCACCATGTCACGGAGCCGAGCACCGGGGAAGGACGGCCCGAATACCACATGACCCAAGCAGGGGCGTATGGCTTGGATCATAATCGACAGGCCTTCATGGATGGAGTTAAAGCCTTCAGAAATGCCAGGGATATGGCAAAACAGCATCGAGACATTTTCATTCAGGCCGCGAATGCCAAGGCAGCTCAAGCGGCAACAATGGACCCAGCAGACGTGACTGGGGCACGAGAAGAGGTTCCGGCCTCTCGTGAGATGCTCGAATCCGCCGGTGGTCTAGACTCCCTCGTCTGGCAGTATACTGATGACGCCCTTCAGGCGCAGATTGCCGACATCAGCAACTGCCCTCCCCAAGATGATGCGGGAACGGCCGATCCGCAGATTGCCGACATCAGCAACTGCCCTCCCCAAGATGATGCCGAAAAAGCCGACCCGCAGATTGCCGACATCAGCAACTGCCCTCCTCAAGATGATGCGGGAACAGCCGCCATGACCCGGCATCTAGGCATAGGCATGGAGGGCGATTCGCAAATACCCAGTCAAGAACCGGCCGTCTTGGACTGTTCGACGGCCCTTGGCACTAATCAACGTCCTCCTAAGCGTCCCAGGCAATCGGTCAGTCCGCCTAATTCCAAGAGGACTCAATCTTCCATGAGCGGAACGAGTCCCAGCACAGGTCCGCGAACCGTGCAGTCTGCGGCACCGACGCAGTCCGGCTCAAGCGAGTCCCACTAGGTGGCGACGAATGCACGTAAAGGGAAGGTCTGCCAGGAAGTGAAAACTGAGTGGAGCAAATAATAAACAGTACATGGTGCTTCTATTGGCAAAGCCCCAAGTCAGGACGGGGTGTTCCGGCCGCCTCTTCCATAGGCCGCTTTGCTTCCCATCTCTTGCAAGCCCCTCAGGGGTTCTCGTACGGCGGTGGCAGCTCGTTGGCCCCGTCACACATCTGGGACGGCTTCATGGCGGACAAATCCACACCGTCCAGGACACGCAGATTGACGGGGTGATTCGCCTCGGCCCATGCCTTCAGGGGGCGGTCCCCCTCCGAAATGGCGTCGTCGGCCAGCTGTGCGTTTCGCTCGTTGGTCATGCACACGCCACAAGTCCTGCAAAACGTCTTGTTCATGATGCGTCGCGCGAACGAGTACCGCCCGATGTCGGCGTCGTCGCCGGCCAGCACCACGGCGTCCACGGGCGGATAGACCCAGCGGTAGCCGTTCTGCAGAGCTCCAGTGTCAGCACTCGTGGGCCTTGCTGTCGGTGCGGGCGTCTGCTCACTCTCTCGCAGATGCTGCAGTTGCACTCGACCGTTCTGTCCTGGTACGTGTCGTCCAGGGGCTTGCTCATGAGCGCCACGCGCACTTTGCCGCAGTGGCAGCTTCCCGTGTACAGCTGCTTGCCGTTGACGGCTGCCGGCAAGCTGCCGTTGTACTCGCCATGGACGTGCTTGTCTCCCACGGCAGCCCCGTCGACGCTGACGAATAGCTTTAGCCCTCGAAGGGGTTGTTGATCGAGCCCGCACCGGGAGCCGGGCAGCAGAAACTCACTGCTTCTTCTCCAAGCTCCACGTGTTTAATCCCTGGATGGCACGGACCTATCCCGAGCAGAATCGTCAGCCTTGACCATTCCTGCCTGCTTCTCCTTTACTGCTCATCGAGACACGGGGGCTCATACGTTCAAAGCCCGTTGCCTACCCGGCGGCCCGTCTGGGAATACCCCCATGAGGGGCGTGGCACACTTGGGACAAAACTGCGCGGCAAGTCGTCAGCCTCCGTGCTCGGCGGGTGGATTGCCCGGTAACCTTGAGGGCGAGGAAGCACCTTGTGAGCCAGCTTCCCGGGCCCAAACGTGTAGCTGACAAGTCCATCGTCGGCCCCCTTGACGACCCGGAAGTCGTCGTCGACGCCCAGGAAGACGCCGAGGTAGCCCTTTTTGCGACAGATGCTGCAGTTGCACTCGTGCACCGACGTGATTTCCGGCAGTCTGGCCTCGTACACGTAGTCGCCGCAGTGGCAGTTGCCCCGGTACGTCCGAATCGGCGCCTGCGTCTCAGTCCTGGTCATTGCGGCAATGATGAGGCTTTGCGAACAAAGTCTGGTATAGAAGCGAGGGTGTGACATGGACAGTCTTTGTGAAATGACGCATATATACTCGGTAGTAACGTCCTTCCGATTCGCGTCAGCCGCTCCACGTCCAAGTGTCAGACCGGACAAGCGTCTGTCCGTGTCGTGTCACCCACACATGCAGCCCTCACGCAGTCTAACCCGCTTTCTAACCCCGTCGGGCGTCACCCACATGGGCTCACCTCCAGCTCAATATCGCTTCGCACCCCTCTCCGCATCCTTGGCGTTATTCTGCGCCTGGGCATTCAGTCGAATCGCCTCCTTGAGCTTCGAAATAACTTCGGGTTGGTTGTGAAACGCCTTGGTCAGGATGCTCTCCAGCTCGGCCTCCGCCTTGGCTATCGGCTTGACACCCGTCTTTCGACTCTCTGAATCCTTCATCAACGTGCCCCATCGCTTCGTAAAGGCGTAGATGGACTGCCGCAGCAGCTCATCCAGCTGTTCACTCATATCTTCCGCCGTCAGCGTCTGGGCCGTCACCGCCGGCGCCCCGCGGGTCCACAGCGAGCCGCCGATGACGTTGCTGAAGAAGCCAACCCAGTTCTGGGGGCTGAGCGTGTCCCAGACGCGCCCAAAGTGTTGCATCGCCTGCGGCTGGCTCCTAATGTCGCCAATTTCGAGGGCGAACAGCTCGTTCTTGATTATGAGCAAATTTTGAATCATGAACAGATCCGCATCCGTGCCTATTTTGAGTGACCGGATCCTCGCCTCGGCCCGCTGCAGAACCTGTATCGTCTCGCGAACAATGTTGAACACGACCGAGCTGTTTTTGGTCTGGGAGACGGCCAAGTCAGCACCGACGGGTGGAGAGGTTGCTAGCATTGTAATTCTTACCGATCGTTCCTTGGGCATGGTCTGGTCAAACATGGCAAGCAGCTCAATGGCCCGCCTGACGACCGGATATGCCTTGGAGGAAGCTGCACCCTCCACTGCAGGCTCAATCTTGAGGGCGCCATCTTGCATCGGAGCCTTGGAAATCGACTTGGTCACTTCGGCGGCGAAGGCTCCGTCGGTAAAGGACCAGAGATGATCGACAAGCAGCCGCGCTGCGTACTCTCTGTACTTCCTCAACGACGCCGACTCTTCATCGTCGCTCTCCGAGATGGAATACTCGTCTGCCAGCCATCCAACCACATGACAGACAGCTTGCAGGTCGGCGGTTTGCAGTACCGTCTGCAAGCTGGCCGCCAGAGGGGCCAAATTGCCTGGGTGCGCCATGGACGTGTTGATGGCCTTTATTGCCTGAAAAGCCGACTCGGCCGTCGAGTTCCACATGGGCTCGACATTGAACACCCTAGAAAACAGGCCGTCTTCGTTGTACATTTTCTCAAACGATTGCTTCATCAAGTTTCGACACGCCGTTTCCACGGAAAGGGTCTTGACTTCCCTTTGAAACTCCTCGACGTGGTGCAGCGTCATGGTTTTGAGGTCCCGATCTCTGGTGGTGAGATAGGTGCGAAACATGCTTGCGGCGGAATTGGCGTACACTCCCGAAACAGGTGATGCTTCTACCGGTCTGCCGTAGGGGTCGTAGGCGCAGCCGATGGCCCTTTGTATGTTGGGGAGCAGCGAGTACGAGTCGGTCATCATCTCCTCGAAACGGCCGTAAGCTAGAGCATGGCGAGCCGACTCGGACTTTGTGGCGGCAATCTGACGCGCAATCTCGGACGACACCTTTTCCAAGCGGCCCGTGAATGCGTGGTCCAACAGATGCAGAGCCTTGGCGAGAAGCGCGTTGTAGCGAGCCAGATACGACTCCCGCTCGCGATATGATTCCTGCGCGGGCTTCTCATCAGCGGCTGCGCAGCGGGACAACTAAACAGGGGCGGATATGCATACGTGAGTGCTCATGAAGCGAATGCATGAGTCAATGTTCTCCACCATGTCGCCAAACGCCTCGTCTTCCACCAGCCGGCTTGCCCCGGGAGCATTGAGACGGCGCGTGGCCGTGTCCAAGTAGGCGTAGTAGTGTAGGTCAGTCCCGACCTCATCCGCGAGCTTTTCCAGCCGTCGTTGTTCGTTCAAGAGGCCTTCGCACTTGGACTGGAAAGACGACGTCTGGGCTTGGACGGACTGGAACGAGTTTGACAAGGACGTGAGCAGCTTGAGCGCAGCATTGGCGTCGTCGATGAGCCCGTCGAGATGGCGTTCCGTGAGCGTCAATTGGTCTTGATAGAGCCTGGCCATGGTCAGCGAGTTCCCCTGCGCCCACCATCACAGGCCAGACTCTTACAAGTAATCCTGCTGGCTGGCCTCGAGCATCTCATCCTCGACAGCCAGGTCGGCGAGCATTGCGTCGGGACCGTCGGGCGCTGCGACGACTGAAGTTTCGGCGCATAGCGTCAGCGCTTCCCATCCTCTGTCTCTTTTGCTCGACGGCGTCTTCTTCCTCTTTGCGCCTCCGTCCTTGGCCAGCTGCGCCTTGACAACGCGGTAAAAGTCCGAGTACGAGGCGGCGCGGCGCGTCAGCGTGGGCTCGGGCGGGGTGTTGGAGTCCTCGATCTCCTCGTATACGTTTTCCAGCGGCCCGGAACTGCCATCGACCTTGCCGGTACCCTGTCCAGATTCGACTCGGTCAGCTCTCGGCGCATGGCGGTGGAGATTGACGGGGGAAGGGGTGAGCAGCTTGGGAGGGACGACATGCATTGGGCTGCTGGACGAGAGACTCGCTTCGACGATGGTTCGGCGGCTGGGCGGCAGTTGTCGACTTCTTGCTCGTAATGTCCGGCACGAAGCTGTACCACGAGTCGTCGTACATGACGGCGATGGCGAAGGCAGGCCTGTTGAGAGTAGAAGCCACCGACGACTTTCTGACTCGAGACTCCGGCCCGCGCGGAATCAATTGCTCCGTCTGCCGATGGGAAAGTACAGTGTACAGCGCCTTCCCTAAAAGATTGTAGGTTAATTTTTATCTTATTAGCTCGGATAGGTACGTACCGACGTGAGGATAGGTACGTACCGACGTTAGCTAAGGTACATACCGACGTTAGCTAAGGTACGTACCGACGAGAGCTAAGGTACGTACCGACGTAAGCTAAGGCACGAAAATCACTTAAAAAGTAAAAAAAGTATATAGGCAGCTTTATTGCTTTCTTTTAAATACGCTAGAGCTTAAAACGGAAATAAAATTAGTAAGGGAAATAGAGCGCGTCTCTATAAGTATAAAGATACTATTTTTTTTCTTAGGTTATTTATTATTATAGCGAAAGTTAAGGGTTTATCTAACGGATTCCCTAAGTTACTTCCCCTACGTTTTTAATTTCTTTACCGGCTATATAATAGCGCTTTTTTATTATACTATAATCGAGTCCTTCTTAGCTAAGTACTAGCTACTAGCGCTAAAGGATATTACTACTACGCTTTAGTAGTAAGATCCTCTTAGCCCGGAAGACTTTATATTATAAGAGAGGGGTTAAAAGTCGAACTCTATAAGACCTACTTTTTATGCTAGAGTCTCCCGCCCCCCTATCTCCCGCCCGCCTATATTAATTTTTAATTAGCAAAGGTAACTATTACTAATTAACGAAGAATTCACCTATCTTTAAGCACCTTTTTAAAGCTTTTTTACGCCTTTTTATCATAGTGTTAGGCTATATTATATATTATCCTATATAACCTCTATATCGTATATATAGACATTTAGATCTAGTCTATAGCTATATCCCTTCGTGGATTAATAACAATTATATACCCCTTTTAAGCTTATTCTCTTATAGTTTAATCTACTATTTTATCCTATTGCCTTTAATTAATAATCTCGCTATCTTACCCTTTTCTTTTTTAATCTCCCTTCTTCTCGACGTAAGTCTACCTCCTCACCGGACCCCTTCGACCGAGTTTTCCTCGATTATTAGAATTTTCCTAGTATAGATACGCTATCTCGACGCGAATTATATAGATTTCCCTCTTTACCCTTCCCCTACCCTTATCTATTAGATTATATAATAAAGGCCACTATATTAGGTTAGTATAACCGTTATATAGCTTTATAGAAAATTTCCTATAAAATAAGCCCTTTAAGAAAATAAGGGCTATATATATATCTTTATATTACATTAATATAACCTCTTTTGCTATACAACCTATTAGACTTATTAAGACCTACAATCGTGCCTATTTAGTCCGAGCCGTAGATTAAAGATCTAATAATTAAGAGTCTTATACTTTAATCTACCGGAACTATAAACTAGAAACCGAAAAAGGCTCCCTTTAGGCCGACAATTACTATATCTACCCTTACTAAGAAAAACGAGGTTATTCTTAACGATAATGCTAACTAGTCCCTTTAGGACAATAAGTTTAAGGCGTAGGCCCTTAATAGCAACCTCTAGGACTAGGTCTTTAAGACCGAAAAACTCCTTCCTACTCCGACGATGCCTATCGAAGATAACGCCCCGAGGGGATCTTGCATTCGTACCGTAGACGAAGAAATAATCTAATAAGGCTAACCGCTTAAAGGATCCTAGAAATAGTAGGTATTCCTTTATAAAGAGAAGAAATAGAAGAGCTAGAGAAAGGATATTAAAGAGCTACGCACTTAGATTACTATAATAATTTCCGACTACCTTTTCTAGACTTATTATAAGCCCGATAAGGACCTTAAGGAGTAGTACGCTACGCTTAAGAAAGAGGCAAAGGGCAAGCTAGAAGACATCCTCCGTGCTATTTAGGTTCGCTATAAAGCGGTAGTTAAACCTTCTATAAGTTAGCTAAAGAACTAGCACTATTGGCTTAAGAGCTAGAAGAAGGTTATATATAAAGGGATTTAAGAAAAACTCCCTAAAGCTACCTATAAGAGTATTTAGGTATCTAACTTCCTATCCTTTATTAATCCCTACTATTATTACTAGGTTAATTCCTTTAACCTTTCGCACCTTAAGAATAACGTAGATTTTAATATCTATATAATAACTAACGAGTTTACTATCTTTATCGATAAACTACCTACTTAACCGTCCTATATAAAGAGAAGCGCCTTTAGCCCTTCTTTCGCCGGATAGGACGATTAAAAGGACGATAAATAGAACGGCTAGTTAGAAAATAAAAACACTAAAAACAATAAAAATAATAAAAATAATAAAAAGAGATTACAGGCTACTACTTTAGATAAGTAAGGTATTCCTAAGTATAGGCTATACACGCTTAAGGGCTATATGCTTAAGAACTATTAGGAGATTAAGTCCGATAAGGCCTTTAACTAATAGCTAGGGAATAGATAGGAAGCTATTACGAAAAGTATAGAAGACCTTAAGATCGTAAAAGAAGTCTTATAACTAAAAGGAAAGAAGGTAATATTTAAAGATAATAAAGATTAACTAATATAGGAAAAAGGAAGATGCCCTTTAGCTTCTTTCCTTATCTCCTTCGTTAAGGCCTCCTTTAGCATTAACGTTTATCCCTTCTACTACTCGGCTATTCTAGACTATAGAACGATACTCTATATCTTTAATAAGATCTTACGATTTAAGAACTTTAGGATAGCTAAAGAAGGAGACTTCTTTTAGGCAAGCGTAGAAAAAGTGCCTATCCTTAGATATAGCGACGTTAGCTCCGCCTTTAAACCCCTTCCTTTAAGCCTTAAGTACTACGGCTGCTTAATATCGTATTCTATAAGAACTTTACGTATAACCTAATCTCCTATAGGTTATTAAAATAATAGGGGATATAGTAGGACGAACGACCTTATAGACCGTCGACGCTTTAAGTAGCTAATAATACTATAGTCGGACTCGTCGAATAATACTACGGATAGTTCGTCTTAGAATATATCCCCTACGATATAATAAGGCGGGATTTCTATACCCGCTAAAATAAGTTCGATAGCTATACTAAGAGGAAGCTATAAAAGGCAATAGTAGAACTTTAGCATCTCCGGATAGGACATCTAGGATTACGAGCGCTCGAATACTTAGTTAACTACTCTAAAGGTATTAAGATTAAAGGCATTATAATAACTTAGTGCGATAACTATAGCACCGCTAAAGCAAAGCGGATAATACGATAAGCTCCTTAAGATAAAGGCGTTATAAGCGAGAGAATTATAATTAACTTCTATAACTTCGTGCTTAATAATAAAGGTTATAATTTACTAATGCTTTTAATAGATAGGGCGAGCGGCTTTATATAGGATTTCTACCTATAGGACCGCCTTATAGAAACTATTATCGCGGCCCTTAAGTCCGGCCTTAACTACCTTACGCATTAATACTAATTCTATACTAAGACTATCGAATATAATAACGAGATTACTAATTAAAAGCTAGTAGTAGAAGCTTTCCTTAAGGCGAGACTCTTTAAAATCGAGCCCTCGGCCTTATATATATAGGACTAAAATAGTAGCGCTAAGCGCTTAAGGGGTATAATTAAGAATAAATCACAGGCAATGCGAGGCAAACTTCTAACGCAACTTTAGCGAGAGATATATAAGTAAGTAGTATATCTCTATAACCGTATACTAAAGTATAGTTATAAGTAGGAAAGTCCTTACGAAAGACTAACCGGTAGGAAGCCTACGCAATAGTATCTTTATACCTATAGGTGTAAAGTGTTTACGATAACTACTATAGCTTAGGAAAAAAAACAACGCCTTAAGAAGCTCGACCTATAAGCCTAGGTAGGCTTTCTAGTAGGATATATATTATCTAACATCTACCGTATATAGGTGCTTACTAAAGGAAAAGTTATTACTATATAAGACGTTGCGTTTAACAAGCAGGAGATTTTCGATAGAACCTTTAAGAGTCTTACCGATAGCGTTAAGGAGAGCGACCTTAAGGAGCTAGCCCTAGCCCTAAGGAATATTAGCCTTCCCGATAATAACCGAATTAACACGCTATAAGTACTTAATAATTAAGTCTTTAACGATATTCTCGTCTACGAAGATATAAACCTAGTATACGCGGCGAGCTAAGAAGACGATATAGACTACGCAATAGCGCTTAAGAACGACCGAAAGAGTATAAAGCAGTATATAGAAGCTAGATTTAAGCCTCTACTTACTCCTTTAAATACTCCCCTAGCGGCCCTATTTATAGCTGCAATCTAATTATATCTCGCTAACTAGTTAATAAAACTATAGAGCGAAAATTATAAACACTCGCGAGCAGCCTTTTAGGCAGGAATACTTCCTTTGCCGTATATAAACATAAGTCTATATATATAAAGAGTAAACCCCTTTATAGCATCTTTATTAAGTCTATATATATAAGGAGTAAACCCTTCTATAGTATCTTTATTAAGTCTATATATATAAGGAGTAAACCCCTCTATAGTATTATTATTAAGTCTATATAAATAAGGAGCGAACCCTTTAGTAGCACTAAAAATAAGCCTATACGAGCTAAAAGCTTAGGAATAATCCCCTTTATAGCACGATTAAAAACACGCCTACTAGCACTCGGCATTTATAGTAGGCACTTAAGCCGTACCGACCTCGAGAGACACTAATACGCTACGATTTAAGGATAAGGCTTACCTTAACCGCTTAATCCTAAAAAGGCAGGTGTATCGGCGAGACCTTCCCGCTATACTAATATATTATAGATAGCTTAAATACTATCCACTCGGCCCTTACTTTAAGGAGGCGGAGCGATTATATCTTTAAAGCTATAAGGAAATAAGGTCGTAGACTAAAGTCGACTATAAAACACTTACGAAGAAAGGCTAAGTGCTTAACTATATATAGGTATACGTATATAAGATAGATAAATATAAGAGACTCTCTAAATATAAGGCGAGATTAGTTATACGAGGAGATTAATAGCTTAGAAACAGGCAAGAGACTTACGTAGCTACTCTCGCGGGACGGAGTTTTTAGACACTTATAACAATCACGGTAAGGTTTAATCTCGAGCTAATATAGTATAACGCTATTAACGCCTTTGTTAACGCTACCCTCGACGAGATTATTTATATAAAGATGCCTCTAGGATATAGGAAACACTTAATCGTGCTTAGGCTCGATAAGGCACTCTATAGACTACGGAAATCCCTTCTTCTATAGTATCGCAAACTTACGTTAACGCTTTAGGAGATAGGATTCTAAATAGTACTATATAAACCTTACTGCTTAGCGTTTAACGGCATTATCGTCTTCTTCTATATAGATAATATCGTTTTTGCATATTATAAGAAGGATTAAGAGAGGGCTAAATCGCTCTAGAATTAGCTTAAAGGAAAGTATAAGCTTATAGGCGATAATAGCCTATAATAGTTCCTTAGTATTAAGATTCTATATAATCGCAAATAGGGTTATATTTAGCTATTATAAGCCGCTTATATTAATAAGATCTACCGATTAGCGAAGAAACGTAGGTTATTTAATATACCGATAGGAGTAAACGACCTCTTTCCTTATAAAGGGATCGCTAAACACTATAAGATATAGTCCTACTAAGTAAACATAGGCTCTATACTATACGCGGCGGTTATTACCCGACCCGATATCGCGTTTGCTATATTAAAACTCTGTAAATATAATACTAACCTTAGACCGAACTATAAAGAAGCTATCGATTAAGTTATCTACTATTTGCACCGCACTTATAGACTTACGCTTCGTCTAGGGGGTAGAGACGACTTTAAGGTAGTAAGTAACGCCTCTTTCGCTAATAATACTAATCGTAAGAGCTCTTAGGCATTTGCTATAAAGCTATTCGGAGGCTTAATCGGCTAAAGAGCTAATAAATAGGATACTATTATAACTTTAATAATAGAGGCGGAGCTTTTAGCTCTATTATAGGCAGTAAAGGAGTCGATCTACGTAAGCAGGCTTATTAAAGAGCTCGACGTCTCCCTTAATAACTCCCGAATTCGTATTTAATATAATAATACTTAGACTATCCGACTAGTTACGGCCGAAGTCGTAACTCTATAGACGAAGCTTTGCTATATAGATATATATAACTACTAGCTTCGTTAGGAGGTCCTTAACGAGACTATCGAAGTTAAGTATACTCCTACCGCGAAGATAATAGTAGACGGCCTTATAAAGGCGCTTTAAGGGCCCTCCTTTAAGGCCTTTATTAAATAAATCGGCCTCTACGATATCTTATAACGCCTCGCCGATCGAGAGCTCCTTAAATCGACCGACGAAGCGATATAAACCGATAATTATATAGTATAGGAAGATTAAGAGGTATAAGGCTATAGATAGCCTCGAAGTATGCTTTACGCCCCGCGACGACGTTAGGGAGACGACGGACCTAAGGCTTAAAGAGGCTACGTATAGCTGCGCTTAAAGGCTTTATAGCTCGATTAGGCGTAGAGAGTTAAGAAGGAAAATAGTAAGGACGAGGGGTCCTCGAAGGATTAAGAAGAGGTGTAAGAGCTTAAGAAGCCGCACTCTCTAAGGCGCTTAGGCGTAGGAATAAAAGGGCAGGGATTAATAATATCCCGACCCGATAGCTTAACGATAGAACGAGGATTAAAAACTTATCGGATTTAAGCTATTTAGCGACCTCTTTACGCTAGCTTCCCTCCCGCGGATGTAGGTTTAAAGCTAGGGGGGTGTGTTAGATTATATAATAGAGGCAACTATATTAGGTTAGCATAACCGTTACGTAGCTTCGTGGAAAATTTCCTATAAAACAAGCCCCTTAAGAAAATAAGGGCTATATGTATATCTTTACATTATATTAATACAACCTCTTTTGCTATACAACCTATTAGACTTATTAAGACCTATAATCGTGCTTATTTAGTCCGAGCCGTAGATTAAAGATCTGATATTATCCTATCCTATTGCCTTATAATCTACGATAACCGACCGTATAAAGGCCGATCCTCCGTCCGCTACCCCGGCCGTTATACCGCCGGCTCCTACCAACCTAAAGCCCTAGACTAAGTACGTTTCCCGCTACCCCCGCCTCGCCGCCCTTCTTCGAGCCTAACGGCCTATATTCGGCACGTTTGCCTATATTTAGGCTAACGCTACTTACGACTTCCGCGCATCTAGACCCTCCGCCTTATAAAGAAGCTCGACTATAAGCGGGAGGGCCTATATAAGGTCCTTAAGGTATATAAGACAGCGTATCTTCTTCGCCTCCCTAAGGGCAGCCGCCTTTACCCTGTTTTTTATTACTCCCTCTTTACTAAGACCTAAAAGCCCCTTTTGCCCGGCTAGTCGGAGCTTAACGTCCGGCCCGCCGATAACGGCGTTCTCCTTTCCCCTAGCGACGACGACGGCGATAACGCATACCTCGAGTAGGAGTTTTCTTCTATCCTTACGTAACGCTAATACGCCTCCGGGAAGATTAAGTATCGCGTTTAATAGCGTTATAGCCCCCTTACGTAAGAGGACTCCTCCTGCCTTAACGGCTGCTAGGACGACCTTAAGGCTTTTTACGCCTTTAACCCGACTAAGCCTAAACCGGCCTTTTATACGGCCTTTCTTATATCTTCCCCTTCGCCTAAGTGATAATAAGTATAATTTATTAATATAATTTATATTACGACGGCACGCATTAGTTTCTTAGTTTTGCCCTTTATTTCTTTTTATTTTTCTCTCTCTCGTTCTATATTAAGCCCGCTTTTAAGGCCGATTAACATAGATTTCCTTCGTTTTTATTAGCCTATTAACCCTTTTAAGCGTTTAAGTCGAACGCCGATTTAAAAGGGATATACTATCATAGTGTTAGGTTATATTATATATTATCCTACGTAACCTCTATATTGTATATATAGACATTTAGATCTAGTCTATAGCTATGTCCCTTCGTAGATTAATAATAATTATATACCCCCCCTAAGCTCGTTCTCTTATACTTTTACTTTATTACCTACTATTAATATACTATCCTTCTTTTAATAGATTAAGAGCTTTCTTCTAGGGTATTAGGAGTCTTAAGCTAACCTTAAGGAGGCTTTAACTCCTTTAGGACTACTCCCGCCGCCCTTTATAACCTATCCTTATTATTATAACCTGCTAAGATATAAAGAAGCTAGAAACCGCCGCTTAGCCCTAGCCCGACGAGAGCTTTAAGTCTAATAGTAAGAGCTTAAACAGCGAGACCTTGTAGTTTAACAACGAGAGCGCTACGCGCTCCTACTCCTCTAATAGCTATAAAGGCCACTCGAAGGCTAAATCCTAGGAAGCCGCTTAATCCTAGGAAGCCTAAGCCCGTAAGACCTTTGCCTACCTTAATATTAAATTAAGGCACGTTTAATATTAGCACGCCGCTTACTATAGCTAGGTCCGCCGCCTATACTACTACTACCGCTACTGCTAATAAGGCTGATCTTATAGTATAATTCGAGGCGGTATACGTGCTCGCGAGAGAGATCTCCGCCTATATTGCGTTTAATACCGCCCTTACCGTCGCTTACGATGCTATCGCTTTTCCCCTCGCCCCTAACGGCGCCCCCGACGGCGCCGCTCCCGACGTCGCCGCCTTAGGAGCTTACCTAGCCCTCGCCCCTAACGTCGCCCCCGCGGAGGACGATACTAATGCTAATACTAAAAGAGGGGTCTTAGCTCTAGGGCTAGAGGACGAGGAAGAGGACGAAGGCGAGGAGATACCTATACGTAGGCGGATGCTAATCCTACTATAGCTAACTAACGCCTATAGATTAAGACCTTACGGTTAATCGCTATAATATTAGTTCCGGATATTACAACAGCCTTTAGTCTCTCGTAAAGATAGGTTTACTATACATTAAGCTATAGTATAACGCCGGCCTACGGGAATAGTAAGCGCCCTTTAATTATGCTAAGACCTCTTTTAGATAGTCTTAAAAGCATAATTTACACGCTAAGGAAGACTAAGCGGTTCCTATTACTTATATAGCTACGTAAAGCTATTCCTAAGCTTCGCTTCTATAGTAGTAAGGCTATACGTAACGCTCTTAGCGCAATTAAAGCCCGACGCTACCTTTAACGGGTGTAGCTTAACCTAGAAATATCCTAGCGTATACGGATTAAGTTTGCTCTTCGTTAACGGTATCTTACTAAGGAAGATTAAGAATAATAAATCTAGTCTAACGAGACCTATATTACTAGCGTCCCTCGTCGCCGCTAGATAACACTCTTTCTAGGTTAGTTCTTTCTTAATTATCTCTTTATATATTTTATATATTGTATTAATCTTTATTAGATAAGAACCTAAACGATTTTAGTAAGTCTAAACTTAGGGGCAAGGGTATTATATTCTAAGGCTACTTCGCTAGTGTAGAGAAAGGCATATATCTATTATAGGATAAAGCAGCTTTAGGCTACGCAACGGTAGAGTCTTATTCCGAATATATTTTACCTTTATTCTAGGACTTCTGGCTTTAGCGGAAGGAATTTACGATCTAGTAAGACAATGCCTTAACGCACGCAGCCGCCTTTATATAAGAGGTTATTATAAGGCTCTTCCTAAATGCGAAGCTAGCCGTATAGCCGCCTTATAGCCCTAATCTTAACCTAATTAAGCATATATAGTCGGAGATAAAGTTATAGATTAATAATAAATATATATAATAGCGGCCTATAGGCCTTACCCTTAAAGGTGCTATTATTAATGCTTAAAACGCTATTTCTAACGATTTTCTACTACGGTTAGTGTATTTAATGCTAAAGAGGCTTTAAGCTATGCTTAAGGCGGGCGGCGGATATACTAAATACTAATTAACATTCTAATACCTCTATTAATACTGCTTTTCGCTTGTTTCTTATATATCTTTTAGTATCCTTATATGTCTCTTATCTTAGCGGCAATATGCCCCACCCTTATAAAAGGGCAGAAAAACAGGGGGCCTTAATTCACATGTTTACAATCTTTTAGGGAAGGCGCTGTACGTACATACCTACTTCTGTCCGGCGAGTTGTCGGGCCGGCAGAAGGAAGTCTGATTAGGCATGGAATACAAGCCTTTGACCGCGACTGGAGTCGGCAAGTGGCTCCGAGAGTCCATGACCTCACTGCCAAATTGACTGCAGGCCTGTTTCGTCTGCCAATTATCGTGAGTGTCTCCCAAGTTATCCAATCACTTGCGGGATCTGGCGGCATTGTTCGCCATGAACTCGTCCCAGAAAGCTCTCCGGCGAGCGGCTCAAATCCGCTGCTCCTCGCAGAAATCAGTCATCGCATCCCAGCGACAGTGGGCGCGGCTTGCCAGTAGCTCGGCTCAGCAAGGCGGTCCGCGTCGCAATGGAGGCAAGGTGGTTGGTTTCACTGCCGTTTTCGCCGCCGCCGCCGCCGCCGCATACTACTATCCTCAACTGACAGGGCAGCCCGCGCCCGAGCCGCAGCGGCCCGAGGCGGAGCTTGAATTCGAGAAGCCAAGGAGGCAGGCCGCTTCCAGGGAGGACAACAGGGACCTCATCAGCTCCCAGCACCTCCAAGTCAAGAACAGCTGGGAGCACCCGGGCGTGTACGCATGGGGCTCCAACGCCGGCAAGGTCATTGATGCCAGCTCCAATGACAAATACATCAAGCGACCCCGGCGCATCGCCTACTTCAACGACCAGCTTCTGCGAGACTTGAAGCTCACTCGGGAGTTTGGGGCGGCCATTACTGAAAACGGAGATCTGGTACAATGGGGCCTGGGCTTCTCCGAGGCGGATCCTCGGCCCCAGGCGACGCTCAGGGGTAAGGATCTCGTCAAGGTGGATGTTTCGGCGGACCGCGTGGTTGCGCTGTCGCGAAAGGGCGCCGTCTACTCTATCCCCGCGTCACGCGACGATCAGCAAGAGGGCGCCAAGCTGGAGCAGAGCAAGAACTCGTGGTCTCTCTGGAGCCCCAGCGGGAACGAGCCCATTAGCTTCAGGAACTTGACCCCTACCCAGCTGAGCCGAGGTGAAAAGGTCACAGACATCAGCAGCGGCCTCGAGCACTGCCTCATGTTGACCAACCGGGGGCGGGTCTTTTCCGCGGCCTCGAGCGCCACCTCGTTTCCCACCAAGGGCCAAATGGGCATCCCGGGCCTTGGCTGGGAAACGAGGCCGACAGGTCCTTACGATCAAGCTCACGAGGTGGCGGCCCTTGGCGGATTTGACATTGACAAGATTGCTACGGGCGACTTTCACTCAGTCGTCTCAGACAAGACCGGAAGGGTGTTTACCTTTGGCGACAATACGTTTGGCCAACTCGGATTCGAGGCCGAGGTGAGCTTGCCGTACGCGTCGGCCCCGACCATGGTGTCGACGACCAAGCTCTACGGGAACAGTGGGCTAGTGCCCAAGGTCACGTCGATTGCCGCGGGAGGCGTCAACACCTTGTTTACGGTGGATGCGGAGGCGCCAGGGCCAGCCGAACGAGGCGTCCTGAACGCGGCTCCCGCCAGGCGGATGCCTCGAACCGCATCCGACTTGTGGGCCTGCGGGCGAGGCGTGTCTGGGATGCTGGGGACGGGCAAGTGGACGCACGTGTCGCTTGGACCGGCCAAGGTCAAGTCGCTCTCGTCGCTGTTCGAGTTTAACGAGAAGACCAATCGGATGATGCCCATCAAGCTCAAGTCGCTGAGCATGGGGAGCACGCACTGCTCGGCCGTCATGGACAACGTTACGGAGACCAACATCTCGAGGCAGTCGACGGAGAACGAGACCAACTGGGGGGCCGATGTGTTGTTTTGGGGAGGCAACGAGCACTACCAGTTGGGCACGGGGAAGAGGACCAACATGAACACGCCGACGTACATTGGCCCACTGGATGGGGGCGCGGGCGACGCGGACAAGGGGAGGGGGGCCGAGGTGCACCGCCTCTGCCTGACGCCGCGGCAGACGGCTCGCGTGGGCGAGGGTGGCAAGGGCCGCAAGGTGACGCTTGAGCAAAAGGTCGAGTGCGGCAAGTTTGTCACGGGCGTGTATTCTGCCGTTTGAGGACCCTTTTGGCAGTTGGCTCGCGTTGGCCCTGGCAGGCGAGACGATTGATGAGGAAGAGCGTCGCGTGAGGGCGTGGTTTGGAGGGGACGACGACAGGCTGCAATGCGACGTGTCGGTGCCGAGGAGGGAGGCTTAGGGATGACGAGACGGCCCTTGGCACGCGAGGCTGCTCTCGACGGATCCCGGGACGGGTGGATTTGCTGGGGGGATATTTCCGGAGAGGCTTCGTCACGGCTCAGGGTGTGATTTGATGGGCCCTGGCAGGCAGCTGGTGTTTACGGCCCGTTTCCGTGTGTCTCCCCTTTTTGTTCCCAAGGGAGGGAGATTTCTAGAAGTGTGTCTAGCCGTGTAGTGTGTCTCTGCTCTGCTGCAACGAGGGCTCCTTGGAGTACACGACTGGCTGCTTATTGGGTTATTTACGTACCTCGGTTATTTATCTTGACAACCCATGTGGCGGCGGTGATGGAGTTTCCCACTGACGTGTGTTTGGGCTGAGACGGCAGACTGACTGATGACTGTCCACGGACGGTCGGGCTAAGAATAGAAAGCGCATGCACCCCGGGCGAGACCGGCGTTATCCGTGCGTCTGCCCGGGCAAAGCTTGAAGAAGACTTGCATGATTGTACATGCGATGCAGCGTGTGTTCGAGATGGAGTCATGTGGGAGGGATACTTTATCAAGCTGGTGACAATGGAGGGTTAGCAAAGGACGAAACTGTTGTTCTTTTTACCATCAACCTTCGTTCCTCGTTGCCTTTACAGCGTGTACAGCCAGGTACTTTGTACATACACAACTACGTCAGCCTCCGAGCGAGGTCTCCACTATAACGATAATATAAACCCCCTATTGGCGCTGCCACCCCACTACCACTAGCGTCCCCCCCGCCGCGAACCCGCTACCAGTTACCAGTGCTCCTCGACAGTACGAGGCTCTCACCACCACCACTCTCTCTCCTCACGGGCGCCACCGCCTCCTCTCCCTTTCTCCCTCATCCTCCTCCTCCTCCTCCTCCTCCCCCCCCCCCCTCACCCGAGACACGGGGCGGCTTCTGGAGCCTTCGTCACCTGTCCCCCCTTATTCTCGTCCCTCGTGTCCAGCCAGCTGAGCCTCCCACCAATCTGCCGCCTCTTCTCTTTTTCCTCTGCTGGCTGGAGACGAGTTTTTAAAAGGGCGCTTCCCTCTTCCCCTCGCCTTTTTCATCCTCTCGGACTACGCCGCTCTCTCTGTTTGTATCCTGCTCCTACTCGGTTCCCTCGCCAGGCGCCTTGTCTGTGCATACGCTCTGTCAGCGGTCGCGCCGCCGCCGTCCAGGTGGTGGCTCGCCTTCCAGCAATTTCCCGACTTGCCCCGGCCATGGAAACTCTTTCGCGGCTTCGCCGTAAGCCCAAGCCCCCGGCCATCGAAACCTCGGTCCGCCGCTCCAGTAGAGACTCCAACCCCGGCCGGGACCTACCCAAAAGCACCGAGGCCCCCGCTGCTGGTGCTGGTGCGAGTCCTGCGGCGGCGCCGGCGCCTTCGTCGTCGCCCTCGTCGCCCTCGCCGCTGCAACCACCGCCACCGCCACGGCAGCAGCAGCAGCCGCGCGCGCTGCCAAGTCACCAGCAGAAGCTCCATCACCTTCAGTCTCTAAAGAGGTCGCCCTTTTGGAGCCTCAAGATTCGCGCTTCGGCCAAGCGTGCCCGCGGCTCCTCGCCCGCCCACCAGCCCGCCTGCTCACCCGTCGTCGCAGTCTTCAACCAGGACGGCCTCGCACCGCAGCCCGTGTCACGATGCACCACCAGCCATGGCCACCACCACGGCCACCACCACCACCCGGCCAACCGTCGCCCGACCTCCCGCCCCGAGCTACCGGGCTTCCTCGCCCTCTCCACCCAAGGTTGGTTGTTGCTGTCCCCTCGTTGCCCGCAGACGACTCCTCCGCTAACCAGGCACGCAGAGATGGATCGCAAGTTCCACGAAATCACCTGGGCCGAACGCCTCCGAGTCGCCGACGCCCATCGCTACCAAAACATTGACGAGTACCGATGGGGCCGCTACCAGCAGCTCATGGACCGCTACACCAACATCCGCCCTTGGAACTACAACCGCGTCAGGCTTCACGTCCCCGCAAACCAGTTCGACTATGTCAACGCCTCGGCCGTCGTCCTCTCCTCGCCCTCCGACGACTCTCTCCCGCCCCTTCGCTACATCGCCATGCAGGGTCCCACCGAGCCCTCGCTCGACTACGTCTGGCGCATGGTCGCCGAGCAGATGCCCTCGCCCGCCGTCATTGTCCAGCTCACCACCATGCGCGAAAACGGCTTCGTCAAGTGCCACCAGTACTTCCCCCACTGCGACGACGAGTCCACCTGGTCCCTCAACGAGGACGATGTCTGGGGCGATGGCTGGACCGCCCAGCTCACTTTTGTCCGCCAGGACGAGGCCGCCGATGGCGCCATTGAAATTCGGAAGCTGCTGCTCGACGTGGATGGCGAGGACGAGACGCGTGTCGTCTGGCATCTCCTCTACCGGCGGTGGCCCGACTTCGGCGTCCCCACTCTCCAGGACATGGACGGCTTCTTCGACCTCATGAGGCTGTCGCGCGAGTACAGCGCCCCCTCGGGGCCTCGCATCGTTCACTGCAGCGCCGGCGTCGGCCGCACCGGCACCTTCATCTGCCTCGAGCACCTGATGCGCGAGCTCGAGACGGGCGCCTTCGACGGCTACGACTCATCGGCCAAGACGCCCGACCCCATCTTCGATGCCGTTGAGTCGCTCCGCCAGCAGCGCCGCGGCATGGTCCAGGGCGAGATACAGTACCAGTTCATCTACCACGTCGTGCGTAAGCTCTGGCGCGACAAGTACGGTGTCCCGGACGATGACGACGATGGCGGCGCGCACGACAGCGGCGAGCCCGCGCCGAAGAGGCTCGAGGTGGCGGATCCCTTTACCGACGAGACCGCCGATATTGTGCCAGCTCCGTAGGCCGCCGCCGGCACCGACGCCTCTAGGTGGAGGCTCGGATCGGCCTGCTGCATGACGCGGCTGGGGCGCATGCGATCCGAGGCCCTGCGCCGGGCCAACGGCCCTTGGTGCGACGGATAGGTCTTTTCCTGTCGTCCACCATTACCACCGACACCGACACTACCAACGCCATCTCTGTTTTCCCTCACACCAATCATCTTGAACCCTGGAAGCGCAAGGCTCTATGGTGGTCAATCTTGGAGGTTGGATAATCATGTTTCCGTCGAAATGCCAGCTGCCCCCCCCCCTTTTCAATATTTCCCTTGTTCTTTATACCCTCTTGTACACCTTTATTTGGTCTCTGTTCCGGCGGGGAGAGGGAAGAAAGAACGAGATGCTGCATCATACAGTCCGCAGCCCGGCGCGGCTTGATCGGACACCCGCTCGAGGCGGGGAAATCGGAGGCGGTGTTTCATGGCGTCTTTTTCTTGTTTCTTTGCAACCTGTCTCTTTCAACCTGTACGTGCTTGGTGCCCGGCACGACGCCCATTCGAGAACTGTGGAAGAAGCATCAGTCCTGACCCTCCCAGGGCAAGACCAAATCAATTCACCTGGCGACTTGTACCAATTGGGTCCGGCTCGTCACCCAAAAGTCGCGTGCCCGCGTGACCTGTCGTCATGCCCCTCAGGAGGTTCAGCTTAATCTGTAAAGGTGGGCGAATGGCGATGGGATTCGCCACTGTCCATGAGCGGGCTGGAGGTGGGGAGGACTAGAAAGGGGGTAGTTCGGCTTCTCCCTCCTTCAACACGTTGTCTGCTCCCAACGACATGCATACAGACCACTGCGAAGCAAGGCATAACACTCAGGGATGAAGAGACAAAGCACTGCTGCCATGGCGCAGCGTAGATACCAACAATCTAGCAGATCCACAAGTAGCGAAATTAATTACAATACAGTACGCCCCCGATGCCCATTCTATCCGCTGGACTCCGTCTCCCAACTTCCTAACAAAGTGTAATCACACTGTATGTCATGTGTAAAGACTCCGGCCGACTCCCTTTTAGCCAACGAAATGCCACTCGCTCAAGGCGGCGCAGTGGCTCTTTTCCCCGACCCTTATCAAACACGGCCGCCTCAGGTGCTAGGCACGAGAAGCGTAACCGTCTTGGTCTCGCGCTCCTTTTCCGTGACGGTGACGGTGACGAAGACGGACACGGTGGGCGTGCCGTTGATCACCCCAGTAGTCCGCAGCGTACCGGTATCTCCCTTGCCACCTGCTTCGCCGTCCTGGGGGCTGGCTGCCTGCGTCGTCACCGCTGCCATCTTCCCAGGAGGAGGCGGACTTTTCGAGGGAGTAGGGTGGGCTTTTTCCGTGCTCGGGCCGTCTTCGATAGGAACAACCACCACGATAGTGGAGTCGGGACCCGGATATTCTGTGCTGGAAGAGGGCTTTTCGTCGACGGGTTTAAGCACCAGGGTGGACTTGGGCTGCGGGTCTTTGGTGCGGGAAGGGGAAGGGGGTGGAGTTTCCTGAAGGGACTGCGTGATGGACGCAAGTACTCCTGCATCATCATGTGGGGGCTTGGGCGAGTCCGCTACCGGAGGCACAGATGAAGGCGCTGCTAACGGCACAGGTGAGGCCGTCGGTGGAGGCACTGGCAATGCCAACGGAGAGGAAGGTCCAATAGCAGCCTCCGGTGACGGGCCAGGCTCCGTGATATATGTCGGACTGGCAACGGGGGCAGTAGGCGGTGGTTCAGGGGTAGCAGGCGGTGGTTCAGGGGCAGCGGATGGCGGCTCGGGAACATTAGCCGGCGGCGATGGGTCTGCAGCCGGCGGCGATGGGTCTGCAGCCGGCGACGATGGGTCTGCAGCCGGAAGAGGCGTGCTGTCCATGACTGTGATGACGGTCGTCGTGGTCATGGGCAGACCCCCCGTCACCGTCACTAGAGTCGTGGTCGTCTCCGCCGGCACCGGGGGCGCACTCATCGAGTTTATACCCCTGGTCCCGTCTCCGAAAAGGCTCTGCGCCTCCTGCGAATCTCTGCAACCGATGGAAACACCCGCCACGTTGGGCATCGGGAAGGCCAGGCATTTCTGGTCTTTGGGACACGCCTCGAGCTGGAACGCGCCAGAGTTGCAGCGAGCGATCTGGCCTTCGATACAGGCCACTTGCGTGCCGGAGCAGGCGGATTGGGACGTCAGGCCCGAGTTCAGGTCGTTGAGGCTCTTGGCTTGGGCAAGGTTCACTTGGTACACATTGTCCGCCACGGAGGCGGTGCCGACGGGGTAGTCTGTCCTTTCTGTGGGCACCAGGGGATTTGGTAAACCAGTTGGCTGGATGGTGACTGGAAAAGAGTCTGCATTTGATCCTGGCGCCGTCGACGAGGGAGAGGATGTGAGCTGCAACCGAGGCGGCAGCGGGTCGGTCTTTGGAAGAGCCAAGGAATCAGTGGGCAATGGCGTTGACGGCAGCGGGTCAGTCTTTGGAAGAGCCAAAGAGTTGGTAAGCGTCGGCGTCGACAACGGCGACAACGGGTCGGTCTTTGGAAGAGCCAAGGAATCAGTGGGTAATGGCGTTGACGGCAGCGGGTCAGTCTTTGGAAGAGCCAAAGAGTCGGTAAACGTCGACGTCGACAACGGGTCGGTCTTTGGAAGAGCCAAAAAGTCGGTGACTGACTGCGTCGAGAGCGGTGGCAACGGGTTAGTCTTTGGAAGAGCCAAAGAGTCAGTAAACGTCGACGTCGACAACGGCGGCAACGGGTCGGTCTTTGGAAGAGCCAAAGAGTCGGTGACTGACTGCGTCGAGAGCGGTGGCAACGGGTCGGTCTTTGGAAGAGCCAAAGAGTCGGTAAACGTCGACGTCGACAACGGCGGCAACGGGTCGGTCTTTGGAAGAGCCAAAGAGTCGGTGACTGACTGCGTCGAGAGCGGTGGCATCGGCAGCGGATCAGTTGTTGGGAGAGCTAAATAGTCGGTAAGCGTCGACGGCGGCAACGAATCGGTCTTTGGAAGAGCCAAAGAGTCAGTCACCGACTGCGTCGAAGAGACCAAGCTCGTAGAAGGGTCGCCAGCTGGGCCAGTGTAGAGATTCGTACTTGTGAGCACGTCTGACTGGCTAGCCGCCGTTTCAGGCTGGGCAACAGGTGGTGATGAGGCCGATGGGGTACTTGCGGTCGGAGCCACAGCATTCGTCGACTCGTCGACGACTGCCGAGCTTCCACCGATGTCGGTCGATTGGTTATCAAAGACGCCCGAAAATGACGAAGACTCAGCCTGTGTCGCTGTTGGGATGCCGGAATCGCTCCCCGCCGGGCCCAGTTGGGTTGCCGTACTAGACAGGGGGCCTGCTGTGCTCAAAAGCAGAGACTCTGAGTTGGCGGCTGCGGAGAGGTTGGCTGTTGGGGCTACTGTGCCGGCCGGCAGGTCGGTTGGCGGTTTGTAAGATGCAAATGGCTCCGAGGTGGAAGACTTTGTGCCTGGGGTGTCCGAGGCCGTGCCACTTGAAGACGTGTTTGGCGCGGAAGACTCCGTAGGTGCAGAGGAAGCAACGGTTGAGAGCGTCGTCGACAAAGGGATACTCAACGACTCGACCATTGATGGCGTGTCGGCAGCGGAGGAGCTGGGTGTGAAAATACCACTGCTTGTCTGAGCACTTGTGATCTCTGCGCTAGAAGACAGCGTCGTCGCAGACTGCATGCTTGAAGCAGTTTCCCCTGGGGATGTGGGAGCCGCAGCCGAGCTTCCCGGAGGAGTCGATGACTCCTCAATAGGGACCACCGTGAGAGGTATATCTGTGGAAGACGTGGCCGCAGCTGGGGCGACGCCTGGGGTGATGGTATTAGGAGAAGAAGCAGAGTTCAGACTCTCGCTGAACAATGTCCCTGGAGTTGTCGACGGGGCATCGCCGGAGCTCCCAACCGAGCTATCATCCTGTAAGTCGACGAAGACGCAAGGCCGTGAGAGGGAGCGAGACAAACCTGCCGGCTGCCGAAGAAATGAGGGAGGGTTCGCTGGCACTGGATACATCTTGCCGCCTTTCCACTCTAGCCGGTGTTGTTAGTTACATCGGGAGAGTCGGAACAGAGAGAGCAGGGAGTCACAAACACTTTGCCAGCCCAGTTTAAGGGACCTGCCTGTCCGGGCTGACTGGTCAAGAGAAACACGACGGCGGCCGCAAGTCCAACCCGGCCGCGCATCGTATCGCCGGCTGGCAATGCGACGCAGACGAGCGAAAGGGTTCGATGAAGTAGGTAAGTGGGAACGACGCCAAGAAATAAATCCGCAAAAGAAAATGATGAGCCGATTCGGGTTGTCGCTTAGAGAGAGAGAGAGAGAAAGACAGCGGGGGAGAAGATGAAGAAGAACGGGGGAATAAGCAAACAAGTTAGGATCCAAGCAGAGAGAGAATGGTACCGGGACAAACGGGTAGGGAAGGGGATGCAAACTGCGCAAGAAGGAGACAGACACAAGAGGAACCACACAACAGTGAATGAATGGGAAGCGAAGACGAAGAGTGTAAGCAAAAGAGGTTCAAGGCAAAGATGCGCGGAGAGACCCAAGACACAAAGACAACAAACAGGCGGCGAGCAAGACACAGAGAAGGCAACCAAATCCAACGTATCCAGGCGCCCAACTCAGGCCGAATCCGCCGGCGGAGAGGACGAGCAGCAAGGACAAAGAGAAGGAGAAGCAACAAAGCTGGGCAAATCGAACGACGCCCTCGAGCTCATTATGTATCCTCAACCGCCGTCTTGTCCCATTGTTAGAATCCGACCCTCCCGGCCCTCAGCTCAAGCAGCCGCAGGCCACCAACACTGGGGGGGGGGGGGGTGAATTTCTGCCGGCATGGGGGCCCGAAACTCCACACCAAGAGGCCATCTCCAGCCAGCCAGCCAGCCAGCTGGCAGCGTATCCAATGCATCCGCAGCGAGCTCTCCATCCGCGCGGCTGCTCGGCTTGGTCCAAGTCGCGTCGTGATTGGCGTGCGAGCTTGCGGCTTGCGGGAGCCGCCCGTCGTCTGCCGTGAGACGCTGCTGGCCAATCGCCCGCGCTCCATCGGCCTCATTTGGCCCATCGGCCTCACGTCGCAACTCGTGTTCGTGCCGGACCGGATGATTTGCTGCTTGTGTTTGCTGGGCCGCGGCCCTTTTGCTGATGCCCCGTCAAGGTTTTTTTCTTCTCTCACTTGTCGTTTTTTTGTCTCATTCCCCCCCCCGCCTTGGTTCTTTCCTTGGGTGGTTGTTGTGGCTTGTGTCAGGCGGCAGGCGTGCCTTCCCAACCACAAACCAACACTCGGTGCAAAGATCTCGTAACATCCGGGGCTTTCTCGCATGCACGTCATATCCAATTGATGCAATGCACGGATGTCAGCCTCAAGCATCGCTAGCCGCCGAGCCTGCTTCTCATGCCCGCCGCCAAATGCGGATACCCAAGGCACTGCCGCATCCTCCAGCTACCTCTATTCGTACATACATTTAAACCATGTGAAGCAAGCATTGCAACTGTTTGTGCCCCAGCGTCTCTGTTCCCTGTTCGAAGCTTCACATTCACAGACGAGGGGATAAATACCCGTCGCCTATTGTCCTCGTGCTGGCCCCGCGTCTAACTGCAATGCCAGTTCCCGGGGTCATCCTGTGCCCCTGAAACGCCGTTCCCATCGCCGCCATGTCCCAGTATGCAGTCGGGTATGTAGTGTAATCTTCGGGCCTCTTGCGCTTCGGAGGCATCGAAGGCGACATCCTTGACAAGAGCGTCATCCACACGGGTTGCCGGCTCGCGCTGCGGCTTCTCTGCTGTCCACTCGGCCGTCTCCCAGTGTCGTACTCTGTCCAGTACGCGCCGCAGCGTGGCGATGTAGTCGTCTTGTTGCATGTCCACAAACGTCGTCACGGCCTCCTCGTCTGGCCACACCCACCCTGTCGCCGCCTCCAGCTCCTGCCGCAGCGATTTGACCACTGCTTCGCCAAGCATCGGCTCTGCCAGCAGTCGGAACGCACACAGCGTCTCAAAGAAGTTTGCGTGCGGCGGCGGCTCATCGAGCTCCTGCATCGCGGCCACAACGTCCGGCTGTCCCCACTCCTCCATTAGCCAACGCAGCGTCCTAGCCATCTCATCAAACTCGCCGAGAAACGCCAACGAGATCATGTACTCGTACGCATGTTCGCTGCCCGCGGGGTCCTTCCGGCAGGCCATTCGATCCAGGGGTGCTACTTGGTACGCCCCCAGCAGCCCCTGGCACTCCTTTTCTTTCGCTACCAGCCCGTTGAACGTCTCCTTCATGCGCTCTGCAGCCTCCCTGATTAGCGAGTAGGGCGCCTTCTCGAAAGCATCGCTTGTTCCTTGGCCTGCAGCATCAAAAGTATAAAAGTGTCTCAGGTCATTCTTCTTCGCTCGCTCGGCTGTCTCTAGATCAATCAGCAGCTCGGGCAGGTCCCGCCTGACAACCTTGCGATTGCACTTGGCAAACTGGATAAACGTGGGCAAGGTCATTCCGGCGCTTTCGTCGATGCGATTTATGACGCGCAGAAACAGGCGGATCTGCTCCGAGCGGGAGACCATGATGGCTCTGCGATGCTGAGAAAGAGCCTTGAGTATGGGTCCCCAGATGACCGGAGCCCAGCGAGAGCAACCAGCGTCCAGTCGAAGGTTGGCCAAATACATGCCGCGCCTGAGTGGTCGATCTCCCCGCCTCCCATCTACCCGCGAGCACACCTGAACGTAGGCTTCAAAAAGCTTCATGGGCACAGCTCTAAGCTGCTCCGGCTTGGGGTCATCGGCAGTCAGGCTGGCGATGACCGTGTCGCTCTCTGCGCTGTCTCTCAGATAGCTGTGTGCGGTGTTGAGGCATTCGGCATTCGCCACGAGAATTCGAAGGCAGCTGCCCTTTGGTCTGATGCCGCTGAGTCGCATTCGCTCATACAGTTGCGTCACGCTCGGGGGCCGTAGCCGGGCCCTCTCGAATTCGGCCAGGTTTACGTCCCAAAGCGTCGCAAAGCTCAGCGCCTTGTCTCCGGGCAGCAGGTGGCTGTTCCCATCGGCCTCGCGCATATTCAGCTTTTCAAACATGGCCGAGTACTGCGCTGGACCAGGCTTCCAGCCAGGCTGCGGGGGCTCCTGAAATCTCGCCCACGCCTCTTGCGCGTTCCGCGTCGCCTTGATGGAGGCCTCCCAGCCTCCGACGCAACTTTGACCTCCAATTGCGATCCTCTGCTGAATCGTGGGTGTGCCTTCCGTTGTCATGCCCTGAAGAATGTCGAGGGCATCGTCCCGCTCTTCCTTGGCAAATCCAGCCTCTTGCATCAAGATGCCAGCATTTATGGCTCGGCTGTAGCTGTCCTCTGCATCAGCCGTCTCATCCATGCCGTCGGCAGGCCGCAAGTAAGGAGGCCAGCTTGCCGCATATCGGGTCGCGCTGTGCATTTCCGTCTGGTTCTTGGCTTGGCTGGCTAGTACACCCCGGATGGCTCGAAATGCTTCGTGGTCTACCTGCAGTGGCTTCTCCAGGCCGGCAGACGCGGCAAGCAGCGTCCTCTGCGCCTCCCAAAAGTACGCATCGGGGCAACTTCTCATCGGATGCGCTCCTTGTCGCGGCTGGAGCACCGACAAGGCGCTGTTGAAGACTTCGCACTGAATCAGGTACAGCTTCTCAGACGAATCCGCATACGTCGCCATCTTTTCCACGAACCGCGCGGCAATGACTCCAAGCTTGACGACGAACCGAGGCTCCACGACCAGGCAGTGAGCTGTCAGAAAAGTCATGATGTGGACGAGCCTGTCTCGGCATTTCTCCAATCTCCTCGTCCTTGTTTGGTGGCCCAGTCCCGTTCCCGGCTCGACTTCGTCTTCGTAGTAAGACTGGCAAGATTCAATCATGGAATAGAGCGTAGTGGCCTTGGTGATGTTTGAATACGGTCTGAGAAGAAAGGCGAGGATAAACTTTGGCCCGGGGTTGTTGCGCTCGAGGAAACGTTCGCAGCGCTCGTCATCTGTCTGGCCCTCGAGCACGTACAAGCAATCATCCAAGTCTATGCAAGTTGGATCGGACCTCCTCACAAGCTCGACCTTGCTGTCAAGCTCCTCGTCTTTCGGTAGTAATTCCCGCAGATCGCTGCTCTCAGGCAATGCCAGCGACCCTTTTCGAAGCAGCAGTTGCAGGAGAAGGATAGGAAGTTGCACACTGCGAGCCATCGCAACCTCTTTCCTCCAGCGATGGCCCTTTGCCCCGCTCCGGATTGCTTTGCTCAGTAGTACGCTCGGCTCAGTCTCCGCCAAACGATGCACCGAGGGTTGTTTCCGCACGCCACGTTTGATTCTCTCTTTGGCAGCTCTTGTCTTGTCTTCGGCGAGACCCAACCGCAACCGCTGGCGATGGCTAGCGGGTTGGAACGGCAGTGCGCCGGGGACACCGGTGTAGTTGATGCGAGGTCGGGGAGCCTCATCGTGCTGGGGTGCGACGGCAAGCTGGGAATCGGCTATGTTACGGCGGCCCCAGCCGAGCGGCGGAGAGCGGTAAGGCTGCGTATTCGTGGGTCGGTCAGCTCTGGTTTTCGCCTTCAGTGTCCGGTCTAGGTCTCGTCAAAACTTACTCCGATCGCACAGAGCACATTGTTTGTCAGCCGCCGCCTTCGCTCCAGCTCCCGTGTCGCATTCCTGAGCATGCCTCGTCATGCTTCCAAGTGTAGGATGTGCAACGATAGTGGAAGGATGAGGGTGATGGGCGGTTATATAGCGAACGATGGCCATGGTGAAAAATGCTAAATGCTGTAGATATTTCCAGCTTCGGATGGATAATGGAATATGCATCAATCGGGGTATATGGATATATCGAACCGCCGCGGACCGCCACAGAGCAAACAAGCTCCAAAGCCACTGGCAATCAGTAAGCAGCATCTCCTAGGAGTCTGTTTGCGCAGCTTGAAGAGACAAACGCTTGTTTGCATTTAATTATAGACATGTTCTTATGTTGCCTTCCTGCAAACGCCATTTCAGAAGACCGGGGTCTAAATCGCCACCAGATTTTACCGCCCCTGGCATCCTGGGTTCGCTCCATCACCCATTAGGCGACTTCTCACTGTCTTTGGAGTTCTTCTTCTCCTCATCATCAAGCGCCTTGTCCTTTCGCTTCTGCACTACCTCCCAGTTGTAGACTCTGGCAGTCGCAACTTCCATGGTCTGTTCATGTTGTCAGTTCCCCGTCGTCTCCTGAAGGGGCACTCTGAACACATACCGTGATCTGTTCTCGTAGGAAATCCAAGTCCTCCTCGCAGTTTGTGAGACTGGTCTTTGCCGTGGTAAGTTTGGAGCTCAACAGGGTCTCGGCTTCCTCTATAGGATATGAAAGCATTACATTGGCCTATGCCGTCGTCAGCATCATTTGTTCTCGTCGCGGGAATCGTTCAAGTCGAACCCCTAGCCAGATGTAGACCTCTTCCGTCGGCGGCACGTTTGCCTGGGCATAGAGCGTCTCGTTGAGCTCAAAGGTTGTTTGGATGGGGTCGGCCTCGCCCTGAAGACTCGAGTCAACTCTGCTCGGCCACGTTTGGAGATGCCAAGCGCACCTTTCTTGATTTCAAGAATCGGACAGTGTCCAGCGTCTTCTGGATGTCCGGGATCTTCTCCTTCAGCCCCGCCATCCTGCGCTGTAGGTTCATCTCCATAAACTGGTACTTCCTGCAGTAGGCTGGTTACCACCAAGTGCCAGGGTGCCAGCCTCGTTCCACAACTCCCATGCCGTCGAGTATCAGACCGACTTACGAGATCATCTCTTGAAAGCTCCGCAGCGTCGGTTCGACATCTTGACGGGTTGCGATATAGTCTTCGACCTTGTCCACGAACGGCGCATGTGGAATTCCCCGCGGATTTCTGGGCGTGGCATCGTCGGCGCTGCAACAAACTCTCGTCAGTGACGCTCCGGCACTCCTGTTCGGGTCTCTGCAGTTTGTATACTTACCCTGCGACCGGCGCTTTGTCTGTGCCCGCCATATTCGCAACCATGCCACTTCTTTCCAACGCGCAGTGGAATTGTAGCCGCTAAGGAGGGAGCTTTTGCGCCAGGGGTATTTCGTCAGTGGGTACGAAGTACTCGTAGTACGGACGAGTGGGGTCATTCTGACCGAACACCTCTCACCTTGGCTTTTCGGTGATGGGGTAACAACTAACTATAGGGTAGGGTACTCCGTAAACAAGGAGAGCTGTGGCTTACTCGGACGAGCATCATCATCAATTGTTCCAATCTACTTCGGGCTCTTGGCCAAGGACACCGCACGGCGATACGTTGTAAAATAAAAATACCAACAAGATTCTGACTCGTGAATTGAGGATGTGTGCCATGTAATACCTATTTTGCCAGCGAAAATGCGTCTCCAAGACTCTGCTTAGATGGTGGGAAACGACTTTGTCCATGACTACCTGCCTGACCATAGACTACCAAGTAGCAATAAACACACAGTACTTCAATGCAGGCCGTCATGATGGAACGATCTACGACCAGAGGCGCCCTATGCTATGCACAGCGTACTATCGGCAGAACCAAGTAGAGAAGCAAGTAGAGTCAAGTTCGAGTGTGCCGAAGACCTTTTCGTCTCCTTCGGATCGTCTGAAAGGCGTACGCCTGGCACAGCAAGAATGGCCGACAAAGACGACGAGCTCTGCTTCGTATTAATATTATGCGGCCGCGAAAGTCACTTTACCTGGTAGACAACAAAGCCAGACAAGGAAACACTCTGCCTTTCGTCTCTTTGTCCATGTCACAATGCGCGTTCAGCGACTCCAAGCTCTCACTCAGCACGTCGAGTTGGTAGGCGACTCCAACGCCAAGAAAAGCATGCCCGTAATCATTAGCACACGTGATAGACATCAAGAGCCGTCGAATTCAAGACAGCTTAGTCTGCTCGCTTCTTGGCGTCTCCAAAATCAAGGGTGGTAGGGTCTTTGTTCTTGCCGAGTGGAGGCGCGGACGCATCCGCGGCACCGTTTCCATCCCAGTCATCGGCCGCGTTTTCGTCCCAGTTGTCGACCTCTTGCTCCAGCGTCCTGGGCTGAGTTGGGCCATCAACCACCCCTGTCTCGTGGTCTTGGCCGAGCTCCACGTCTGTATCGTCCTCACCGGGCACCGCGTTGTAATTCTTGAGCTGTCGTCTCCGCTCGAGCATGCGCCTGTGGTACCACGAGCAGAGACCCAACCCGGCCAGACTGCCCACAACGTTGGCCACGATGTCGTACATGTCGAAATCGCGGTCGTTGGGAAGGAAACTCTGAACGAATTCGGAGCCCACGCCCAGCGCAAGGGTGCAGACGACAAGCGTCATGTTGAGGGTTCGCCGGCGATTGGTATCGACGATCCAGTAGAAGACGACGGTGAGGAGGAAGAATGTGACCGTATGCAGGACTTTATCGTCGACATAGTGGCCGAGTTGGAGCGTCGTGAGACCGGCATAGCCAGCGAGCAGGAGTAGCAGCAGGAAGACGCCTTGTCGCAGCAGGCACCATCAGCACGGTCGCCGTGCTCACATGCTTGATTCGTGGGCAAGCTGGGGCAAGCACGGAAAGCTTACCGGCAAACGGCAACCGTATGCGCATCGTGAACCGCAGCCAACACCCTGGGGTTTGGTTGCAAGCCGAGGCAGCGAGCGAGCCACTATCGTCCACGCTCTCCAACCCCGCTCGAGCCAAGTCTCGGGATTTGTGAACGACTCGGTCGTCGAAGGCTTCTCTCTGAGTGACACGGTAGGCAGAAAGGCAAGGAGAGTTGCGGCGGAGTCGAAAAAATGGTTGTCGGGTGGAGGATCCATCGCAACGACTCGTGCACAATTGGGGCCTGGCCAGCCAAGAGCGAGTGCGGGCAAGGATCTGGATCTGGAGATAGTATGTACAACCGCTGCGGCACATACATATGTACGAATGGAGGTATGTACTATCTGAGACAGCCCGGAGAGTGCACCCAGGGGAATGTACCTCTTGATAGTGCTTGGCTGGCTTGGCGCAGCGTGATCTCATCGCTCCTGACCCGTCGTGGTAGATAGGTAGGTACCTTATTCGTATGTATTGTACTTCGTACAGGAGGACGAAGAGTAACCGGCCAGATGACAGCCTATCCTGGTACGAAGTAACTAGTACTCATACGAATAATGTGCCTTATCTCTCCTCCCACGGCAAGCTCTTTGATTGTGCATCTGGGCCAGCATGCCAGAGGAGTCGATTGTCGATTGTTGCTTCGAGGTGTCGGTCTCGCAGTCACGTGATGCCATCATGGATGGGTCCAGCGCGGGGGGTCCGCGTGCGTGCGTCTTCGGCGCCGGAAGAGGAGGTTAACCGCCTGGAAAGCCGCCCGCAGCTACCTACAGGCCCCGTGTCGCCATCGCCGTCGCCGTCGAGTTTGCTGAGGCATCATCGCGCGCGCATCGAACCAAAAGAAGCCTGGTCGTTTGTTGAACCGCCGTCGGACACGTTCGACCCGCGTTTCTGCCTCCGTGCAGCTCGAGCAGTATTTCCAGTTGCTTTCCAGTTGCCCCGTGGCCGACGCCGACGCGACACCGGGACCTCTCGATACCTCTGGCTCCCCGGCTGAGCCAGCAACACTAGAGGTATCGGTACCTCGACACGGCGCTTGGGTCCTCTAGCGTTAGAAAAGTCCCGCCGCTTTAGGGGCGATACCACGCTCTCCTCAACCTCACCTCTTGATCCGCCGACAAATCGCACTCTTCGCGATCCATCAACGCTCCGCCATCGCGACCCCGCTTGTCGCGAAACTGCGTCTCCCATCTCCGTCGATGCCGCTCCGACGCTCCATGGCGTTGTGACTGCCCCGGCCGCCCTCGTTTTGGCCCTGCGCGAGCGCATCTCCCTGCGCATGGCGACACTGCGCCCGGTCGACGCCCCCATCGCTACGGGCCTGAAATGTCCTTTCCCAACGGCCAGCCCGCCTGGCCCCCTCCATCACTGCAACACCTAGGCAGCGGTCGATACCTAAATCATCTCGACGATGGTCCGGCGCGCACCCAGACGCCCGTCGACAATACCATGGGCTTGATGCCTGAGGCACCAGTGGATGTCGAGGAGGAGCATCGCCGCGCTCTTTTCGCCGACATGTATCGCAAAACCGAGGATAAGGTCGCGCTGCTCTTTGCAGAAGATGGCTCATACAATATTCGCGCGATTGCCGCCCTCAAGCGGAAACCTACCACCTCCGCCGTCGCCCTGCCCCCAACCACCGATCACGAGCCTATCAGAGAACCGCCCTTGAAGAAGGCGAAGCGCGCCATCAACGAGGATGACTACGATGACGACGACGACGACGACGACGACGACGACGAAGCAGGCGAATCCGCTCCGTCGGTGCATAAACCGCCCAATGCCGCCGTTGGCCCGCCCTTGTCTCCCTCAAAGTCCGGCAGTTCTCCAGTCCAGTCCGTCAACTCGCCTGAGAAGCAGATGGATCGGCGCAAATTTCAGGATGGCTTGCAGGGCAAGTCTCAGGCAGATGACGACGGCATCCAAAAACTCGAGGAGGCGAGGATCGCCACGGAGGAAACCGCGCGGAAAAGCTTCCATACAATATTCTACACGCTGGAAAACGACAGTATAGCTATGCTCGAGCAGCAACGACTTGAGGATTCGGAAAAGCAGTTGCAAGCAGAGATGGACCACAACCCCACCTCGCACGCCGGTGGTGCCCAGGCCACCAATCAGGGGACTCTAAGCAGCGCGAATCTGGGCGCCTCCAGCCTGACCCTCAAACATCTTATTGCTAGAATCGATATGAAGCGTGACCAGGTGCGCGCGTCCGACGCAGAGCTGCGGCTTCTCATGAACGAAGTTCGAAAGAACCGAAGCAAATGGGCGAGCGAGGAGAACGTCAACCAGGAAGAGCTCTACGAGGCTTTGGAGAAGGTCCTGACAGAGCTCAAGGCGCACACGGAGTACTCGACACCCTTTCTTACGCGAGTCAACAAACGAGATGCCCCCGACTACTACAACTGTAAGTTTACTCGAGGCAACGTGCGCATACGCGGACCTTGCCCGTCGTTGACCACAACACATGCAGTCATCAAGAATCCCATGGACCTGGGGACAATGACGAAGAAGCTCAAGTCTTTGACCTTCAAGTCAAAGACGGACTTTGTCACGGACCTCAACCTGATCTGGGACAACTGCCTCAAATACAACCAAGACATGAATCATCCTCTGCGGCGCATGGCAAACGGCATGAGGAAAGAGGCCGAGAAACTCATCCCGCTGATTCCGGACCTCGTCATTCGCTCTCGAGCTGAGGTGGAAGCCGAGGAACGACGCAAGCAAAACGGCGGAGACGACGACAATGGCGATGACTCGGACGACGAGCCGATAATGTCGTCTCGCGGACGGAAGGCAGCAACCAAGGGAGCCAACAAGTCTCGGAAGGCGCCTAGCGACCAAAAGGAGGACACCCCCGTTGTGGACCAGAAGCCGATTCTCCAAGTAAATGGCCTGCTGGGGAAGCCAGGCAGAGAAGGGTCCGAGGCCGTGGATGGAAGCAACGGGTTCGCCACTCCTCCAATTGGCGGGTCAAACACTCCTAGCGGGATTGTCAACGGCCATTCGGGCTTGGCAAGCAACGCCGACGCGATGGATATTGACGGGCCCAGCCTCAACGGCATGGGCTTGAACCAGTTTGGGGCGGCTGTCGAGCAGGTCTACGAGGATGAAGAGTACAAACTCTGGAAGCAGACGACCAAGAAGGACCGCGCATTGGTGGCCAAGGAACGTCACCTGCTCTTCAAGGATAACACTCTCAACGTGGAGGCCCCGGCATTGCTCAGGAGTAAAGCTGGCATGCGACGATTCCTGAAGCACCAAAAGAAAGCCGAGGAGCTCGGCATCGCAAGCTATCCGCAACTGGGTGGCACCACGAGCACAGAAAAGGATACAAGCAAAAAGGCGTCAGAGACGCTTGCGGATGGAATCGACGAGGAAGCTGAAAAGGTGATTCCGGACTACTACGATTCTCTCAGCAACATTCCCGACATTCACTCAAGCCTGCAGTGGGTCGAGGACGGGGAAGGTCAAGTCATCAACCAGCATGAGGACTTTCTGCGCCTCGTCCCGTCCGGTGCCTTTGTGGCGCCGCGGAGTCGACTGACGAAGAAGATGGACGACAATATCCGCCAGATCCAGGAGACGAGGAAGCTTGCAACCAAGATATCCGTCATCAAGCAAATGCAGGTGCAGTCACAGGTCTACAGCAACCAGTTTCCCAAGTCCAACACAGAAGTCTTTGTCGAGCAGGACATCGAGCCGCACTTCATTGCCGATGACGGACCAGTCATGGCTTCCGAGACTTGTCAAGACGCACTGAAACGCTCCGTTGCCAAGATTCTCTATCTCACCGGCTTCGAGGAGCTTCAGCCGTCGGCCATCGACACCCTGACTGGAATCGCCGCCGACTACTTTCAGACCATTTCGAGGACGTTCAACATTTACCGCGAGGCCGAAAAGATGACGGTGCAGACACCCGAGGGCCCGCAGGTGCGGTCCCGCTTCACACCCGAGGAAGTCATCCTGCACACGTTGGAGGAAAACGGCCACGACGTGGATTCACTGGACTCGTACGCCAGGGACGAGGTGGATCGACTCGGCTCGAAGCTGGGTGCCCTTCACGAGAGGATGAAGCTCCATCTCACGGATCTCCTGCGGCCGGCCTTGTCGGCAGAGGCCGGCAGCGACGGAGTCGGCGCCTTCAACGACGGCAGCGAGCAGTTCATGAGCGGCGACTTTGCCGATGACTTGGGCGAAGACTTCTTTGGTTTCCGGGCTCTGGGCCTCGACAAGGAAATGGGCCTCGACTCCTTCTCCGTGCCATTTCACCTGCTGCACAGCAGGGTCAGGAGCCAGTACCAGATGCAGACCCAAGTTACGGGAGGGACTTCGTTGGACCTCCTTGACGCTCTGCCGGTATCGGAACCGGTCACCAAGGAGAACATTCAGGCCCAGATCGGGCTGGCCAAGAACTTCTTCCTCGCCAAGCTGCACGCTAACGGTGATCAGCCACTGGTTGAGGACGAGGATCTCCCGGTCAAGCAAAGGAAACCTCGCCCCCGACTGGGCGCCAGCGGCAAGATCATGTCCGCCCAGAAGCGTCCGCCCAGGGAGCAGCTGGCCCTGGCCAAGAAGAAGAAGAAGATGGAGCTTGCCGCCGCCGCCGCCGCCTCCGACAAGGCCAATGCGTCTGGTGAGAAGGGCACGGGTTCGGCAAGCAACACGCCAGCCAAGAGGAAGCAAGGCAACCTGCCCAACGGCATAGCTGCTCCGAATCCTGCCGTGCTCGCGCTCGGGGCTAGCATGGAGCGGACAGACAGTGCACAGAGCCAGGCTGGCAACAGCCAGACGGACAAGGATGACAACACGGGCATGATGAGCCCGGAGAGCATTCCTCCGTAGGCACGGCACATTGTCTCGACACCCAAGAGACGAATCGTTGATTACCTACGAACAACGCAAAAGGCCCCGAGCCATGTCTCTACCTACTTTTCTTTGTGTTTGGGGTGCGGCCCAGTGTGCCGCGCAGCCGACGAGAAGAGGATTTGATGTTGAGGAGGCTCTACGAATTCGGGGGAGAAACGCGATGCCGCATAGCGTTTCGGAGCTCGACCGCTGCCTTGTGCGATTAGTGTAATTTTGTTTAGCCGTCTTGTGCGCGACATCTTGGCCCTTGGCCTGTTGCTCTCGGGCCTGGTTCTGGTTTATGTGTTTTCTCTCGACTCCTCACCCGAATCTCTGCTGCCTTCCTCTCCCCGTCTTGCCGCATGCTCGGCGCCGCGTCTGGAGCGAGCCGCCGACTCGAGCTGCGGCAAGGTCAAGCAAGTAGAAAGGCATGACGTCGAAGAGGACGGCACGTCTAGGCACCTCTCTTTAGAGACAAGGAAGAGACTCTCGACATCCGCCTTGCCATGGCACCCTCCGACGCGGTCCCGCCCGCGACTGCCGGCTACTTTCCATCATGGCCCCAGACGCGGAGATGACGGGACGGCGCTTCGAGTCGGAGGCTTGGATTTTGGTGTCTGGCGAGCCACGGGGAGCCCGGGATGATGGGCAGTTGGGGCATGGAACTCGGCGCCTTGCACCCCCCTTCACATCCTCTTGCTCCTTTTACCCCAGCCTCGTCTCTTGCTTCACTACACATCAAAAAGGGGATCGACGGATTGGACCCGGGTTGGATGGCGACGGGCCGGGTAGGCGGGTGGATGGATAGGTGTTTAATGCCTTTCCTCGCCCCCCCCCCCCCCTTCCTTTCTTCTTTGTGTCTATCGGCTCTTTTCCCCTATTTTCGTTTCTCTCCCTCTCCTTCATATCGGCATGCATTTTACTCCTCTTGGCGCTGCGGAATGGACGGACGGATGGGAACGAGGCGCACCTGGAGGCTCCATGTAGCGTGAGCAGGCGAGTTGATGATGGACAAATCAAGTCCTCTTTAATAATGGAACAGGACACCACGGAAAAGGTTACATGGGCCACGGGCATCAGAGTACAAAAGTCAATCGACTTGAGGTTGTGTGTGCATGTGCACAATCTGCCCACTTGTTGAAGCAGGCAGTGAGAACCTCGTGTTCGGCGCGTTGAGCACCTCCGCCATGAACAAACGCCAACCGTGTAGTCGTGCCGTACTTGCTCATAGATTCGTCCCTTTTGAACAGAAAAGTAAAACCACAAAATGAAAGGGAAAACTCCGAGTCTCGCCGACCAATCGAGCCAAACCCAAAACTCACTTGCGCCAGCCGTGGAAATGCAACATGTTGAAACATTGGCCATTTGCCGCAACCCATGTTAAATGTCGTGGATGCAGAGCTCTACAGCGGCCCGTCTTCCTTCTTTTCCAATTATCGGAAGCACCACCGTCCACGCCTGGTTGCCCAAAGTCTCCCACCTGGCGCCGAGATTAGATGCCGGCGTCCAGGCGCCAGCCCTCAACGGGGAGGGGGAAGGCGATGGTCCAGGCGGAAATCTCCTTCCTCAGCTCGTTGATCTTGGCAACCTCGCCGCTGGCAACCTTGGCCTTGAAGTCCTTGAGCTTATTGGCCTCCTTGGGGAGCGAGGCCTGGGTCTCCTTGCAGATCTTGATGCTCTCATCGATGTAGTTGGCGACGCGCTCAAAGTCCTTTTCGCCAAAGCCACGGCTGGTCATGGCCGGGGTACCAATGCGAATGCCGCAGGGGGTCAGGGCGCTCTTGTCGCCGGGGATCGAGTTCTTGTTGCAGGCAATGTTGATCTGCTCCAGGACAGCCTCGACACGCGCGCCGTCGAGGCTGTGCTGGCGAAGGTCGACGAGCACCATGTGGCTGTCGGTGCCGTCGGCGACGAGCTTGTGGCCAAGAGACTTGAGCTTGTTCTCGATGGACTTGGCGTTGGAGACTACCTTTTCCTGGTAGGCCTTGAAGTCCGGGGTCTGGGCCTGCTTGAGGGCGACGGCCAGAGCCGTAATTGTGTGGTTGTGGGGGCCGCCCTGGTGACCGGGGAAGACGGAGAAGTTGATGGGGTTCTCGAGGTCGTAAAGGGTCTCCTTGCCCGTCTTGGCGTCGACGGAACGGACGCCCTTGCGGAAGAAGATCATGGCACCGCGGGGGCCACGGAGGGACTTGTGGGTGGTTGTGGTGACAACGTCGGCATACTTGAAAGGAGTGGGAATGACCTCGGCGGCAATGAGACCGGAAATATGAGCCATGTCGACGACAAGGTAGGCACCGACCGAGTCAGCAATCTTGCGCATGCGCTCGTAGTCAATGAGACGGCAGTAGGCCGAGGTGCCAGCGACGAGGATTTTAGGGCGGTAGAGGATGGCGTTTTTCGCCAGCTGGTCGTAGTCGATGATGCCGGTCTCGAGATCGACGCGGTAGGGCATGGTCTCGAAGTAGGTGGAGACGGAGGAGATTCTAGGGGAGGGCAAGTCAGCGGCCGAGAGAGAGGCGGAGAAGCGGGAGCCTGAGAGGGCCGGGGAGGAAAAGACTCACTTGCGCTGGGGGGTCTGGTAGCCGTGGCTCAGATGACCACCGTGAGGGAGGTCAAGCCCCATCAAGCGGCCGTGGGGAGGCATAATGGCCTGGTAAACCTGCAAATTGGCAGGGCTGCCACTGAGGCACTGGACATTGACGCCCCACTTGTCGGAGTCGAGGTGGAAGGCCTCGAGAGCACGCCTCTGGCAGAGCAGCTCAACCTGGTCAATGTGCTGGTTGCCACCGTAGTAGCGAGCGCCGGGGTAGCCCTCGGAGTACTTGTTGGACATGGGGGAGCCGAGGGCATCGAAGACGGCTCGGGACGTGATGTTTTCTGAGGCAATGAGGACAATGGACTCGCGCTGACGCTGAATTTCGTCTTTCTGTAGATGATTGCGTCAGAGGCTGCGGATTGCTGATGCGGGAGAGAAGGCAACGTACCATGATGGCCGCGACCTCGGGATCAGACTCGACAAGAGACTTCTCGAGCATCTAGACAAGGGTTAGCCTTGAGTCCCTCTTAGACGACTGCTCCCGAGAGACGACGAACCTCCCTGTGGGACGCGGGCAAGGCGTATTCGGACGACATGGCGACGGACTGAGAGGCGTTGCTGGGATTGGAAGAAGCGCAGGGCGAAATAATGAGGCTTTTGCAACGAGGGGATCGAGAATGAAAAATTTGGAGGGGCTGCAACGAACACATCTCGCCTTTGATTGCGGGGCCTTGACTCGATTGCGGGGTCTTGGCTCAGTCCAATCAAGTCGGCGCATTGGCTGAAGAGAGGGGTGGTACAGGGGCCCCCTGCCGGGGGGCGTCACTCAAAGGGGTCAAAGGGGTAGGTACTACGGAGTAACTACTCCGTACTGTCTGTAAATACATCTTGTCGACGCCATCATCCATCTCGCCACCTCGCGAGCTCCCATTGGCATCCTCTGTCGGGGAACTCGGTCACAAGGTCAGTGCCAAACCTCCAAAGCAAACTTGGCCATCGTCATCCTCCCCCACTTCCGCGACCCCCCCTGTTCTGAAAAAAACCCCCTCATTGACACTGTTCCCAGCATCGAGCCCCTTACCTCGAAGCCTGCTGCACCACCGAATCTCCCGGAGAGCGAGGGCCGGCCGTCATGGGCTGGCCATACGACCTGTCCCTCAGCCTCTCCCACGACGACAAGCTCCTGCGCCGCCAGACCATCGACTTGTACGCCTGCGTCGCCCATTACTCGGCCTTCGCACCCGTCTTGGCCCATGTACTCTTCCGCCTCGCGCGTAGCGCCGTACGCGCCGCTGCCCGGGATCCGCCTGACGGCCATGGCGGCTATGAAGAGGTGCCGCGCTCGCCCCTCGCAAAGGCCCATCGCCGCCAGCTTTCCGGCTCCCTGGCTGCGCGGTGGCGGAGGCTGCAGTGGTGGATGCAGGACCCTGTGTACTTGAGGGGCTCACACTGGGGTCAGCGTCACGAATGGATTCTCGGCTTAGCCTGGACGGCCTGGCTGCTCGCCTTGTGTGTCCTGGGCACGGGCAAAGGTCAGTCGGCTCCGAGCCATTGTGTCCTGCGAAGGCTTCCGCTAAAACGACCCAGACTACCTGCATCTCACCAAACGCTTCGGCGCCGTGGCCGTATCTCAATTGCCCATCCAGTTCCTCCTGGCCCTCAAGGCACTGAATCCCTTCGCTCTCGCCTTCAAGTCCTCCCACGAAGACGTCAACCGCTACCACCGCGTCTTGGGCCGCATCATCTACTTCCTCCTGGTCCTCCACGTTCTCTTCTATAATTACTTCTTCTTCGTCGCCGCCATCTGGCTCAAGCGCTTCTTTGCGCCCGTCGTCTTCTGCGGCGTCGTTGCCGCCATGGGCTTCAACGCACTCACAGCCACGTCCCTCCCCCGCGTCAGACGGTACTCGTATCGCCTCTTCTTCACCGTCCACGTGGCTTCCGCTATTCTGATCCCAATACTCATCTTCTTCCACGCGCCCTCGGCTAGAATCTACCTCGTGGAGGCGCTCGTCATACTGTTTCTTGACCTCGGCGTGCGCAAAACCACGACAGTCACCGCTCCCTCGGTCGTGGAAATGATACCCGGCACGAATCTCGTCAAGGTGTCGTCTGCGCTTCCCCTCCGCCGGCTCACCTCGATGAATACCGTGCCCGGATCGCACATTTATCTGAGCGTCCCGACCAGCAGCCGTATAAATGCCAAAGCCGGCATCTTCGACCTCCTTTACAACCCCTTCACTGTAGCATCCGTCGACGAGGACCGCGGCAGCATCAACCTCGTAGCACGGATTCGAAACGGCCCAATGACCCTGTTGCTCAGCCAGTTTGCCGCTTCGAGCCCCGCCGAAGACCGCGAGATCCCCCTCGCCATTGAAGGCCCCTACGGTACCATGGGTAAGAATTTCCACGACCTTCTCGGCTGGGGCGCCGCGCGCGTCCTGCTCGTCGCGGGCGGCGTTGGCGCCACATTTGCTCTGCCAGTCTACCGCGCCATACACCATGAGCTGCCATCGGCCAATGTGCAGCTAATCTGGGCCATTCGCAACGCTGGTGACGCGACGTGGGCCGTCTCGAGCGGCGATGACAGGAGCATGCTCGACGACGACAACGTCCACATTTTCCTGACGGGAGACATGAACGTTGCCGACGGGTCGGAAAGCCATCTTCCCTCTGGCGGCGCCGGCGCCGTCGAGATGGACGCCCTATCGCGCGGGTCCGCGGGGGCGGCGAGTCGCAACCGAAGGCGGCCCGACTTGGGCAAGATTGTCGACGGAACCTTCCGGCAGGGGCTGGAGGAGCCCGTCGCCGTGCTCGTCTGCGGGCCGGCCGAGATGGCGAGGGAGGTGAGGCGGCACGTGCGGCCGTGGGTCATGCGTGGGAGGAAGGTCTGGTGGCACAGCGAGAGCTTTGGCTGGTGACGACAACGTCGTCTGGAGAGCCTTTGTACACTCGCTCGTTGGGCATGCCGACGTCGAGACAAAGTCGTTTGGTCGCGTCGACCGCCAGAGAGGCCTACTGGCACGCTCCGCAGCGAGAACCAATGGGTTCAAATGACGCTGGTCGCATGAAAACAAGCGCTTTCTGCCCAGGGCAAACACCTTGGCGAAAAAAGCTGTCTTATTCTCGTCAATAAGGCCTATCCACGTCGGAGACGTGGCTGTGTATCCTCGCTCCCTTGCCCGCAACGCCAGCCGTTGTCGTGAGGCTCTCTTTTCGAGAGCAAGGCATTTATTTGATCAGCACGTGGCCTTCTGCAGTCCTACGCAGCGGGAGAACCCCCTTGAAACCACCGCACCTTTTCCCCGCCGTTCGCCACATAATAGAGCCCTGCCCCTCATTACTCGCAATCACTGGCCACATATTCGTAGATGTATTCCCTTCGTCCCTTCCTCAAGTTCACTGCCTGTACCGCGCAAGCTGTGCCATGATGTTCTGCACCTGAGCTGCTGCGTCGGCCCCTGCCGGAGCCGCGCTAACACCCCCATTGAGAGCGGCGGGTGGCTGAGCGCCGTACGCTGAACCGTAATGAGCTTGGTGGTGAGCGTGCTGCTGCGTAGGGGCAGTTCCCCCGAGGCTACCCAAAATGGCCTGGATGTCCACCTGCGGGTTGGCGGCCGCCGGGGCCGGAGGATTGACACCGTAGCCGCCAGGTGCAGCGGGCATCCCTCCTTGAGGCTGAGCCGGCCCTTGCATAGACGACAGGAGCCGCTGGAGAGTAGCGTTATCCACTTGCCCCATGAGACTCGCGATGTCCGCGGCGGCAGGTGGTGCCTGCTGCTGCTGCTGCTGCTGCGGTGGTGGGTATGAGCCGGGATAGCTGGCGCCATGAGGGGGGGGCTGCTGATGCTGCCCTGCGTAAGGGTTGGGATAGCCACCCGCAGCAGCCGCGTATCCTTGTCCATAGTTTGCAGCCGCTGTTGTTTTGGTCCGAACAATCACCTCGGCCGCCGTGCCGGGGTCCAAGTCCACGTACTGGTCGAAGCGGACATTGGTGCCCCCGCCAGAGCGATCGAAAGCCTGCACGGGCACTCGGCCCACGCTCTGCGCACGCAAATCCAAGTCGATGACGCCGTAAACGCCTTCGGCAGCCTGTCGCTGAATGACCTGGTCCTTGGGAAATCGCGGGTGCAGGTACATAATCTCCGTCTTGAGCCCCTTTGCCTTAAACGCGCCCTCGACCCAGGTGACAAAGTCGCGGTTGACCTCTGGCTGCAGGATAATCTGTACATCGGGCACATCGGCGCCGTACCTTCGAGGCAGGTCGAGTTCCGGCTCATGTCGAGGCCGTCCATACGGGCTGGGGCTACGCCTTCGATACGAGTCCCGGTCCTTGCGACCATACTCGGGGGATCGCGAGCGGCCGCGACCTCCTCGACCAGAATCATGGCCTCGAGATCGACCGGATCCGGTCTCCCTCGCGTGAGGATCGTTGCGCCGTGGCGAGTGATTGCGCCCTGGCCTGTAGTCATCGCGGCCTTGGTGCTTTTCGTTCCTTCGACTACCACCATCGCGCCCCCGAGCTCTCTCCGAACTGCGGCCACGTTCCTTTTTGGACTTGTCTTGCACCCGAGACACCTCAAGATCTGGGCGAGTGTTAGTCAGGCGTCTCTTTTCCTCAGCGACACGTTATACTCACGGACGCGACGGCCCTTGATTTCGATGCCCTGCAAGTTTTCCATTGCCTGGTGGGCTTCGTCAACTGCGTGAAATTGCACGAAGCCATAGGCGGACTTGAGGGATATTTGCGCCAGTCTCCCATACTTGTGGAAAACATCGAAGACATCCCGCTTTGAGACTTTGTCGCTCGAAAGGTTTCCTGCAGGTGGTAAGATTCAGCATTCGATATGAGGGAGCACTTTGTGGCGTAGCACATACCAATAAATAAACGTGACCCGTCCGGAAAGCGGTCCCATTTTGCATCCGACATGTACTGGCGCTCGTCAGTCATGAACTGGTCCCACTGGCGCTGGTAGTTGGCGTCTGGCTTTCCGTCCTGGGAGTACCCGGGCGCGGCCTGGGGTGTCTGGGGTGGGGCATTCAAGGGTGCTGCTGCGGCGGGGATCCCATTCAGGCCAGCGGCCGGGGGGTGCGGGAGACTGCTGACGGCCTCTGTGGAGGTTCCGGGTGCGACGCCGGCGACGAACCTGGACGCCGGGCCTGACGCTGGCAGCACTGCGCCCGCACCGGAGACGGCTGGGCTTGGGTTTGACCCTGCGGCGTGTTGCTGCGAGATATACGATTGGGAGCCCGGCTGCGGCAGTGGGGGCCGCGGCGGCAGGGAAGATGATAGGGGCAGGAAAGTGGGAGAAGTCAGGGAGGCAGCATCGACGGGTTGCTCGGCCTTTGCAGTAGCAGACGACGAAGACTGCTCGGGATCAGGGCTGGGCTCGGTGGGCTGGGCAGTCAGATCAGCCACAAGCTTCTGGATGTCAACCGACGAATCCTGCGACTCGGCATAGGTAGAGTCTTGGTAGGCAACAGGCTCGGGAGAGGAGCCAGCCTGTTGCTGGGGCCCGGCCGACGGCTGCGATGGCTCCATCGTGGGGCCAGTAGGCTCTGGTAGCGCTCCTGATGGGGCGGCGGCGGGAGCAACCGGCTGAGCGGTAGACGCGTCATGGGCGACATGTTCAGGAGCAGCGTCTGAAGCGCGATTTGTATTCAAGTGATCGGATGGCAGCGAGACATCGTTGGATTTCGGGGGCATTGAGGACGACGACGATACAAGTTGCTGCTGCTGAAAGCCCTGCTCACCCCTTTCTTCTGGATCAATCGGAGAGTCGAAAGTCTTTGCATAATCGTCGTTGCTATCGGGCGGGTCAAGCTGAAGCTCGGGAGCCGGCTCGGTGGGAGCGTAGGTGGTGTCTTCGTCGTCGTAGGCACCGTCGAAGCTGTCATCATCTACGACATCGTCGTTACCATGGGCAGAGGCAGCGTCGCCCATCATGGCCGGACCGAGGATGGCGCCTTCGACGATGCCGTTTGACGAGGCCACGGCAGCGACCATGGCGTCAATGGTATCGACCGTGTCCTGCAGCGCAGGCACCACGCGAGGAGCCGCCGTGTGGAGGGGCGAGGGTGACACAGGAGAGAGGTTGGCAGTGGCCTGGAGCGCTGCCTCTGGTTCTGGTTCGGTCATCAACGCAGCGATGCGGCAGGCTGAGCGCAACGGCAGCGAGCTGTGGGGGACGCGAGAGGCACTAAAAAAGGTCTGGGGACGGCATCCACGACTGACGGCCTACGCAGCGGATGGGACAGGGAGTGGAAAGCGAGCTGCTGAGCTGGTTTGGGCTAGGCCGAGCCGAGAGACACAGTTGGGAGAATGGTCCAAGACGAGGGCGAGATGGTGTGGTGCGTCAAGTCAAGGCAGGATTCAATGCTGCCATGGCCGAGTTGAGGGTGGCGATGAGACGAGGCGTCGCAGGCTGGCCGGCTTTCAGGGAAGCACGAGCCTGGAGATGGGCAGCTGCGTTTTTTTTTTGCCGAGACGCTGCTGCTGGCTTGTCAACCGAGCGGGCAATGGCAAAGTCGGCTCGTGTCCCTGTTGGCGAAACGGCCTCGGTTTCAAGGGCGAGCAGTTGCTGGCGGAGGATATACTGGCCTGGAGCAGCAGCGATACCTTGGTCTGAAGGTCTGAAGACGTAGGGCGAGGAGGAGAGAAAACATTAGCAAACAGGCAAGGCGCTTTTTGTTGATGCAGCGTTTTTGAGGTGGAGGGGCGAGCGGGTCCCGCAAAATCTGATATCTGGCGCTAGGCGATTCTTGGCGGCCAGTAAAAGTGCGCGCACAGTGTAAGCACGGTATAAAGGGACCTGCCTCAGATCACATAATGGAGGTCACCTGATTGAGTCATATGACTAAGAGGAAATTTTCCTTAAAACCGGTCCCCTTAAGAAAATTGTCGCATCGGAGCGGCGCCCACAAGGCCGTGTTAGATGTAGCTCAGTACCTGAGCAGGCCCGGGCCAGCAAACATTATAGCAACTTATCCCCCTTTTCCACCGCAGTCACCGTTCCTCGCACGCCAAACCCGGCATGACTTGCTGGCTCTCCACGGGTCAAGCGGCCGAATCTCAGTTTGACGCCGGCAATCTCATCCGGCAACGGATCTGCTCCCAGACAATGGCCCTGAGCGAGGGCGTCGAGGTCGGCATTCCTCGTGGTGAGCAGGATGGCTGAAAAGGACGTGTTGCTCGTAATGCCGTTGCTCCAGAGCGCAAACGCTCCAATGCCCATCCAGAGTAGCACAACGGACAAGCTTGCCAGGTAAGCAGTCAACAACGTCGACTTGTCGTACGAGTAGAAATTGCGGGGTGCCGAGATGGTAACCGGGACCGTGGTATTAGACCGACCCAGGTTATACGCAGCGGCCATCAAGCTGTATGTGAAGTTGCTCGATAGGTCCTCGATGGCTCTGCCTAGGGTTTTGTTGCGGCATATGCCCGGGTTGAAGCCGAGGATGCCCTGTGAGGTGGTCACCGTGTCCTTGATCTCAGCGCACCCTGCCAACCCCGTTTTCATCAAAGACGTGCCGGTGACACTCAACCCCCCTGAAACGCCTATCGTCAGCTTGCCCACTAGGAAATCTTGAAATAAGAGATATGTGATATAAGAGGCGGCGATGGCGGGTTTCTTGTCCAACGCCGAATTTGACCCGGTGCCTTCATCCCAATCTTGTAGATGGAGGTATCGGATTGAACGGGGCGTTATCGATTGGATTCCGTTGTCAAAGCGCATGTTCACCTCATAGGATGTGTTGTAGAGCTGGCAAACCAGTTCCGCGTTCGCGTACACAGGGCGGTCGTTCATGCTGTTTACATAGGCGGCGGGGCCCGACCATATGAAAAGAGCGTTGCTTTTGAAGCCGGGAGCCACAGCCGCGTAGCTTTGGCCGTTTACCGGCTTCATTTCCGCATCCCATCCTGATTGAAGCGTCGAATAGTTGTACGATGCGCTCGGGGTCAGCGAGTTGGACTGGGCCACCGCTTCGCTGAGGTTGACACATTTGTACGACGGGGCCCAAAAGCTCAGGTCGTACGATGCATTCGGGAAAGGTGCCGAGGACGGGAGATATGAACCGGAAGAGGCCACGGTGTGGAATAGCCGCGATATTTCGGAGCCCGCCCTTTCGACTCTGCCGGCTCCCGCAAAGGTGCCCCAAGACGTGGCGTTGGCAAGGTCGACTGTCGCCACAGAAGACGGCATCACTTGTGGCTTGACAGACGCCTTGACGGAGAGCGTTGCCGGTGTGATGATGGCGATGAGTGGCACGAGCCTGCAGTCTTTATTCCATGTTCATCACCGATCAGTCTTGGGGAAAGCTTACCACGCGACGCAGGCGAGCAGGATGAGCGTCTTTGCCCGGGCCCACAGATGGCGATTGAAAAGGGCGGTGGGATCATTCATGAGCATGAACATGTTGTCGATTCCCTGGAGCGTGATGAACTTTCGTCTCAACGTCACCCATATCTGCTGCGTGTTGACCATGCTGAGTATCGCTACCAAGCCACTCTTGTACACAAAGGCGAGGCCGGTCCCGATCCGGATGGCCCACACTTGCTGGATCGTGGAGTCGACAGGCTTCTGGTGTAGGCTTTGGTAGAACATGTGATGGCCCATGGCGACGAGCAGACTACCGGCGAAGAGGCAGAGCAGCAGCACAGGATGGCGCCAGCATATTCCCCAGGTGACAAACGATGTAGGGTCGGGCGGCGGGGAGCTCTGAAGTGGCTTGGATGGCCCAGGTGGCTCATCTTGGGCTTCGGCCTGCAACAGTGACTGTGATGTCGATGGATCAAGTTCGCGACCAGGGTCAGAGGCGAGGTCGTCGTGTGCTTCGCAACGTCTCGATTCGAGTGACATGCCTCTCACACTCCGGGCGGTCGCCTGACCCGTATCGGTGAGGACCATCGTGTGCTGATGTTGGGCGGAAGTGCGTAGGTGGTGGTGAGAAATACCGCAGGTCAGCCTCGACACCAATCTTCGGACGGCTCAGTTGAATACGAGTTATTGGGTGGCCCCCAAAGCCAAAGCCACCTCTCGCATCAACAGCATGACTGAATGACCAATGAAGATGATGCTTCTAAAATCGGGCGTCAGCCAAGTGTTACGTGAGCTCCCCCAAAGCCTTGACCTCTGAAACCAAAGTACCTAGAGCAGGTTATTGTTGTCGGGGATGACATGGCCGGACTGGCTTTGGCAAACATGCTGGAGATGCACACGCTGCGCCGCTTGAAGCGTCTTCTCAGCAGTGCCCTCAAATGACTTTTGCATCCTAGACCAAGTCGCCTGTTCCAACTTCTCCGACCCGGCTTTGAAGACTCAGACGTGCCGAGTATGGCATCAAGATGGAAGCATGGTCCACGTTTGGTCACACAGTCTTGGACCCCCAGGGTGCCATGCTTGACCTCTTGACCGTCCGCGGCCCGCAGCGCCAGGAGCAAAGGCTCAGGGTCTGGCCGAATCATGGCAGCAGCGACAATGGCGGGTGAGCTGTCGCTTTCCAACGCCCGGGCGGCCGGACATCTCGTCCGCGCGCACATTGAGACAACGCTAAGCAGGGCGACTGAGGAGGCCATCGAAGATGCCTGTAATTATTAGTAAAGCGACTCGTCGCCCATTCTCGTGCTTGCCACGGTACATTGACTCCTTGCCTTGGTGTCCTTACCTTGTCGTCCTTGCCTTTATATCGCGCCTGTCCCGCCTGACGGGCGTGAAGAGGTGGGACAGGCGTAAAGATCAATCTCTTCTGGGGCCAGCAACTTGTCGCTGCAGTTTACAAGCAGCCCAGCGGTCAGGCAACGGACAGATTCGGCGGCGCAGTCACGCACTGCAGTAATCCTGCACGGGTACCCGTGGACCGGGGTTTGTCTAGAAATCAACACGGGTACTAACCCGTGTTCCTATGTACTTACGTAACCACGATGCACCCCAAAACCCATCTCGCGGATCGACCTCCCTCCCGACTCCCGAGATCGGCTCCAAGATGATGTCGCAGTCTCTGTGCAGAGTCTCGCGGGTAGCACCATTCACGAGACTGACGCTCGCCAAATGTCGCCTGATTACAGCGAGATCTAAAAGATACCAAGCATTCGATGCTCAGTTTGACCAAGAGGCGCTCGCCGAGGCACGATCTTGGTATCAAAAGTTTGACGCTTCGCATCTCCCCCGCGGAAGCACGACATACGCGAGGTCCAGCGGGCCCGGAGGGCAGCACGTCAACAAGTAAGACGCAACGATGAGGTCCTTGAGGAAGCCGATGAGATTCAGAGAGAACTCCGGGCTGACCAAGAAAACTCAGGACCGAGACCAAGGCCATTACGGTTTTTGCGGTCAAGGAGCTGTTGTCTATGCTGCCCAAGTCTTTGCATTCCGCGATCCGCGACTCCAAGTATTACACCGCCAGCAACGACAGCCTGACCTTTCATGCCCAGACCCATCGCTCTCGCACGGCAAACACGGATGAGAACCGGATGAAGCTCACGGAGGAGGTGAGCCGCGTCTATCGGGAACAGGTGCCGTCCGAGACGAGCGGCGACAAGAAGAAGAGGCATGGAGAAATGTGGGTGCCATTGAGCCCATCATTATTTAAAGTGGTAGCACGACTGACCTTGTCTACCGGCTCTGACTTAGCGAGAAGAGGTTCCATGAATCTAGGATCAAGCAGAAGAAACTCGCCAGCTCAAAGAAGCAGTCACGCCGAGGACCTCTGGATTGAGCCATCGTTACCAAGGCCGTACCGCCCTGCCGTCTTTGCTCCTGCCTCCGGCGTCAGAAGCACCAAGGGCTACTGAGAGGACCTCACTGGCCCAAAAAACATGGGGTTTTCCTCAACCTGCATTCTGGGCACCAGGGAAGGCAAAGAGAGACCGGTGGAACCCCCACCTACCTCTGCAAACCTCTATTCACTTGTTTACCAAGCACGCCGCGCGGGCGGCGCCTAAGCATCCTCACCCTGCTTCACCAATGTCGCTTTTGCATATTTAAAGTTCTTTCCGTCATTCTCCCCAATTCCCGATCCTCTGCCGGGTCCAGTCGCCACCTTGCCATTATGAAGGTCCCTGCGCCAGCACAAGAACAGCACCGGGAGAAGCTTGGCTTCAAAGGCGCGGCGGAGCTGCCCCCGAAACCTCCCCAGACATCGGGAGCAAGCAGTCCAAGGCGCGCCTCGTTGCAACACTTTGACGTCATTGCAGCCGAGGCCGGCTTGCTCCGCCTCGACAAAGTCAGCCACTGCACGATTTCTTGTCCCGAGCTGCATCAGCCTCGCAAGCACGAATGGGTGAAGCTCCTCCACTCAACGCGCTCTTCTCGCTCCGACTTGCCACGCTCATCGTCGTCTCTAGAGTTTGCTGCCGGGATATGACATTCTAGACGTTCATCGTGGCCGCCGCGGCTCTCGCTCGCACTTGTCTACGCCGCTGCAAAGCCAACCGCACCGCCTCGCGTCCCGACTACGATTCACCCGGCCACTATTCATGGCGCGCTACCGTTCAGACGCAAAAAGCGACCGAAGCGAGCCCGACCCAAGTTTTCAGGACCCACGAGAGCGTCGACGACGGGCGAGGGATTCGCAGAACGTTGGCAGCAGCGCCGATTCGGACGGTGCGTTGACGGGTATCCCGTGCGGTGCTGGGAGAGCTAGTCCATTGCTGGCAATGGCGGCTACCGCTTTGGCAACGGAAGAGCTGGATAGACTCAGCCTAATGGCGAGGAGGGCGGTCGCGGGCGGCTTACGAGGCGATATTCATGTTCCTCTGTCCTAGTCCGTGCCTGAGGCAGAAATTTTGGCCACTCCCCGGTGGTTTAAGCTGCCGGTATCCTACCGCGTGTACGAAATATGTGAAAGACCACTCCGTAAACGCATCCACGGTGGTGAATGATGGCGCGTGGTTCGAGAGCGGACAAGCCGGCGCAGCAGAGTGGAGAAGGTTGTCGCGGCGATTAGTTTTTGCGCTCTCCCCCGGGTTGCCATCGGCCGGCTCGGAGCGGCTTTGCCTGCCGCGACAATTGCCCGAGGCTCATCAAGGTTCGGATACGTACCTTCTTGTTCTTCCTCCGTCATGGCAGCAGCAGCCGCAGCAGCTCTATTTCTCGTCGAGCCCGGCTAAGAACCGACCCTTGGCTTCTTCACATCCGCCCGCTGCCGCCGTCACCGACATACGCCGGGAAGCCAAGGGTGTACAAAGCGGTCCGCGGGAGAACTCACAATCGCCATGTTCCGACACGGCCTGCGGATTGCTGCCAGGCGCGGCGCGCGGCCGGCCTGGGTGCCGCCGACGACCGGACGGGGATTTGCGTCAGCTAGCAAGGCTGCATTTCAGTGGGAGGACCCTTTGGCCTCGGAGAACCTCCTGACCGAGGAGGAGCTTGCCATTGCCGAGACGGCCGAGCGGTATTGCCAAGAGCGGCTGCTGCCCAGGGTTCTACGTATGACACATCAACCCCCTTTGTCGAGCTGGTGGCGATCAAGGGTGAGCTGGGCTGGCTGTCGCTAACGCCATGGTCGTGGCAGAGGCTTATCGCGACGAGCACTACGACCCCAAAATGCTCGAGGAAATGGGGGAGCTGGGCCTCCTCGGCGCCAACATCCAGGGCCACGGCTGTGCGGGCGTTTCCTCGGTTGCCGGCGGCCTCATCACGCGTGCCGTCGAGCGTGTCGACAGTGGCTACCGATCAGGCATGTCGGTCCAGTCCTCTCTCGTCATGGGCGGCATCGACGAGTTTGGCACCGAAGAACAGAAGCAAAAGTTTCTCCCCGGCATGGCAAAGGGCAAACTCCTCGGCGCCTTTGGTCTGACGGAACCCAACCATGGCAGCGACCCGGGCAGCATGGAGAGCGTTGCCCGGCCGCACCCGAGCAAGAAGGGGTACTACTCACTCAGCGGCGCCAAAACGTGGATCACCAACAGCCCCATTGCCGATGTGCTACTGGTATGGGCCAAGCTTGAGGGAACGGGCAAGATCAGGGGCTTTTTGGTGCAGCGCAAGGACTGCCCGCCGGGTACGCTGGAGACACCGGCCATCAAGGACAAGAACGGGCTGCGGGCGTCCATCACGGGCATGATCCAGATGGACGGGTGTCCGGTGCCCGAGGCCAACATGTTTCCCGACGTCGAGGGCCTCCGGGGCCCGTTTAGCTGCCTCAACAGCGCGCGCTACGGCATATCGATGGGCGTGCTGGGCGCGCTCGAAGACTGCATCGCGCGAGCGCGGACGTACGCGCTGGAGCGCAAGCAGTTCAAGGGCAACCCGCTGGCCAAGTATCAGCTCGTGCAGAAGAAACTGGCCGACGCGGCGACGGACGCGGCGTACGGGACGCTGGCGGCGATCCAGGTGGGCCGGCTCAAGGACGAGGGCCGGGCCGTGCCCGAAATGATCAGCATGGTCAAGCGGCAGAACTGCGACGCGGCGCTGCACAACGCGCGGGTGTTACAGGAGATTTTTGGCGGCAATGCCGTGAGCGACGAGTATGCCATCGGGCGACACGTGGCGAACCTCTTTGTCACGCAGACGTACGAGGGCCAGAGCGACATTCACAGTAAGATATTGGGCACTGGAGGCATCCTCTTCTGGTGCTTTTCGTTTCGTACCCGCACTGCATGATCAAACGCAACTGACAATGGTCTGCCCTGCACAGGTCTGATTCTCGGCCGGGCCATCACAGGCATACAGGCGTTTGTGTAGACGAAGGAGAGTTGGGAAGCTAGACGGACGGCTCGCTTGTCGGATTGACTTTTGATATGGTATAGGTGACTTTTCCGTTCGCCGTCGGCGGCTCCGGTCCGTAATTTACGTCGAGATGTTCAAATGTCAGAGACACAAGGTTGGGGGTTGTCGTTGAGAGCGTTTATAGTGCTATTCCCTTAGAGGATTCTAAGAGCAACCGGCTGTTGGCTGTTCAGGAAGCAAAGTGATTATTCCGCCTCCAGCATCCGGCCAGGAGTTCAACCATTGCATGTCGTCGGCACCGGGCTTGGCCACGACTCTTTTTGGAGGAGGCGTCGCTAAAGGGCGAAGTTTCTCGCTCTAGACAGAAAGGGGGCCATGAAATTTGGACAATGGGCGCGGCGGAATGCGGCCCCTTGGTCTCTCAGCCCCGAGACAGCCCAAGCTGTCAAAGGCGAGCGAAGGCCTGGCCACAAACGGGGACGCCGCCGCCGCCAACCGCCAACAGCTAAGAGGGGGGGGACGGCGCTTGGCAGCCGAGGGCGGCAGGAAATGGGGTGCTGATAATCTTGGGCCGATGCGGGCGCTTGTCGCCGTCGGGAGAGACAGAGAAGCGGCCATCTGCAGGTATGTACATGGCACATGACTCCTGTGTACGGGTTTGTCGTGAATCGAGGCAACAAATGCTGCTGGCTGGCGTTGATCAACAAGGGCGAGGAAAGGGAGATGCCAATAATTGGATGACAAAGCACAGCGACCTTCTCCCAGGTTTACCCTCCAGGTTCCCTCCAGGTTCCCTCCAGGTTCCCTCCGGGTTCTCTGCGACGGCGCGTGGTGCAAGGAACCTGCTTCAGCATTCGGAGGTACCTCTCCCGCAATGGGCAGGTACCTACAAAGTACATAGAAGAGTAAAGACCGGGCCGGCCGCAACAGTCAGCAAGCACGGGCCTGTTGGGGTCCCCCCTTTGACCTGGGCTTCTTCTTCCCGCTGTGATCTCGCCCGCCTCCCTCTCTCTTTTCCATGCACCACTCTCTGGCCAAAACCAAAACCAATCCACACCACATATCCCGTAACGACCCTCCCTCCCCCCTGCGACCATCCGACGAGCGCCATCTTCATCCTCACCGCGCGCCGCGAAGCCTTTCGAGCCTCGTCAACGTCTCGGCACCGACTGCCTGCATCCTCGTAACAAGGCGGCGTCGTCTTCTGCTCAAGGAAGCCGTCGTCCCGCGTCACAGTGCGGCACTCTCGCCTTTTGCCCGCGCTCCCTCTCTCTGCCCTCCGCTAACGCACCCGCAGAGCGTCAACGCAGCGACTCTGTCTGCTGCTCTCTCATCATCTCCCCCCCCCCCCCCCCCCCAACACAACAACCTCAAAAATGGCTCTCAAGCGCATCAACAAGGAGCTCACTGACCTCGGCCGGTAAGCTTTTTCCCCTGTCCACTACCTGCCCCCCCCGCCCTTTGTCCTTTTCTGTAAAAGCGCTTTGGAGCCCAAATCAAGGGTGGGGCTGAACGTGAGCGGGGTCTTGGAGGCATCCTTGCACGGCTTCGAGAAGCCCTGTGTTCGCCTCGTCGTTCGTCTTGGTCGCTGTGCCTTGATACGATGATGAGCTCTTGATGCATTTCGTCTTTGCTGGATGGGAAGTGTGCTGACGCTGTCGCCCTAGTGACCCGCCCTCGTCCTGCTCCGCCGGACCCGTTGGTGAAGACTTGGTATGCGAAAACATCTCCGACCCGTCTTCGAGACCGCCGCCCAACAGGTGCCGGCGCCTCATGGCTCGCCGCTCCCGGAAACCAGACAGACATCAAGATCAGGGCTAACGTTACATGGTCGGCAGTTCCACTGGCAAGCAACCATTATGGGACCCGTAAGCCCCCCCCCCCCGATGGCCAAACCACCCCAAGCTGTGACGCGAGTGGTCAAAGAAATGGTCTCGCCTTGCCGGCTTCGTCGTTCTTGGGCTCTCGCGTCTTGGCCGGCCCGTTGCATATTTTCCTGTACACAAATTCTCAAGACGGGCTTCTGACATGAACGACAACAGGGCGATTCACCGTACTCGGGTGGTGTTTTCTTCCTCGCCATCCACTTCCCCACCGACTACCCGTTCAAGCCGCCCAAGGTCAACTTCACAACCCGCATCTACCACCCCAACATCAACTCCAACGGCAGCATTTGTCTAGACATCCTGCGTGACCAATGGAGCCCTGCTCTGACCATCTCCAAAGGTGTGTGCGCTGCCTCTTAGCGTTGTCCCTGTCTCGATTTGTAACGCACAACGACTTGGACCTCCGCTGACAAAAGCTCGCCACCCTTGCAGTCCTGCTGTCCATCTGCTCCATGCTGACAGACCCCAACCCCGATGACCCTCTTGTGCCCGAGATCGCCCACGTGTACAAGACGGACCGGCCTCGATACGAGGCTACGGCCAGGGAGTGGACTCGGAAATACGCCGTCTAAGCCGGCGGTGGTGTTGGCAGGAGACGAGAAGGCACTGGAGTGGGCTTGTCCGTTCTTTCTCCTGCAGGCTGTTAGCCCTCGGTGGATTTCTCGGAGAGCCGTCGCATGGACGCATCGTGGGGAAAACCACCTGGGTCGCCCCGCGTAGTGGGGATTCCTTGTCTCTGAATAAGCATCGGTCGGACTGTATCTAGGGAGACTGACAACGAGGATCATGACGAAAGGGGAGGCGAGACAGGCTAGACAGACACATGAGCCATTCGAGGGATATCATGCGGTTGGGCACGGGGGTTTGCATCGACAAGTGTGTTGTTTTTCTTGGGTTTTGCCTACGCCATGCCACGCAGAAATGAGCAGCGCGTACACATATTCTCACAGTGGCCGCTTAAGAGCATGTGACGTGACGATAATTGCCCACGGGAGAAGGAATGGGGTGGCAAAAGGAGAGCATTGGCAAGCAAGGGCCGGCGTATCTGCCTGTGGAGTTCAGGCTGCTGTTGCTCTTGTCGGCAATCAGACGCGAGAGAAGAAGGGCGGAGCAGATTTCTGATTTCTGAGCAGTGCAGATTGTGGCAATTCTCCAGTCGGAACTGGCGGGCGGAGGAAGGGGGGGAGGGAAGTGGCGCGACGATGCCAGTCACAGCTTGTTTCACGGAGACGCGAACCGGGCGAGCAGGACCAGGATGAGCAGGAGCAGGCCAAGAGTCCGAGCGACGGTTTCGACTGGGCCTGTTTTGGCCGACTAATAACTGTTTTTCCAAGGGCGATTTCTCGCCAGTGTTGGCTTGCAACATGGAGGAACTTTTGGAAGGAACTTTTGCATGTCTCTTCTAGGCAACTGGACAGCATCTTGTTTCTTGTGCCAGAAGGTAACGCGCGCGGGGGGTTTCCTGTCACCATTTTCATCTGCAACAGTAATGTTACAAAGGGTTGCATAACTGCTGGCAAGTCCTCATACTGTTACGGGACGTCTGGTAAATGTTACCCTTTATAACATCACTGTTAGGCGGGAAACCCGTGACAGTAAACCCCCTTGGCGCCCTTCCTGGTATGTGCGGAGGCGGAGGGCTGGCGGCTGCTCCAGGTGGACAGGAGACAGGAGGCGTGCCTGCCTCTTTCTTTGGTGTATCTACGGATACGAGTTACTTGGTAGTCCTAACTCGTGGCTGTCGCAGGTTCACCGCAGACGAGAGGCGCCTTCCTGCCGGGACCCCCCCCCCCCCCCCGGTGACGTCCCGGATCAGGTAGAGGGTACCTCGGCGGCTCACCCACCCGCCGCGGCTGTCCGTGGTCGCCGTGACCATGGTCCCGCCTATTGTCTAAATCCCACCCACCACCCCGACTGCCCCTTGGCTGCCTTTCTCTTCACTCTGTGTCTCGATTTCTTGCCGGCTCTTACTACCCCCTTGCCCCCTTTTCGTTGCTCTATTCTCTTCGATATCCTTATCATCATCATCGCCCCCCTACGTCGCCCCTCCCCCACCTTCCTCTCCGTCTTCTTTGCTTGACGTGTTCATCATCAAGATTCGCGCCGAACCATCGACGGCCTGTCTGCTAGCGCCTATCGAGCGGTAATTCATAATTCAGCCAACTCCCCTTTGCACAGAGCCCCCAAGGCCCCATACGCGTACGTATCATCGTGTTTCAATGTCCACGCCGGAGTGGCTTTGGTGTATCATCTGCTGACAACCTCGAATCACTTCCAGCCTCAAACGCAGTTACACGTATGTGGCCACGGTAACTAAAGACTAAAGAAGCACTTTGGTTGTCGAAGCCTTCCGGCTACTCAACTCAAGCGGTGCCTTCAGCGGGTTCTGAATTCCCTGCACCACCTTTCCTACACTCCTTTAGGAAGCACAGCGCATTTCACGGCCCCGAGCCCATTGTCCTGAACCGTCAACGGCGACACTCACACATACACACTCATACGCCGCCCTCTGCCCCCCTTTCCGCGAGAGCGAAGCAGAGAGGAGGGAGAGAAACAGCTGGGCAGTAATCTTGGGCCCGCGACGCGCCAACGCCGACACTGACGCTTGATCATGGACTACGAGTATGCGGGCTGGGACCGGCCCTCGGAGCGCTCGAGATGGTCGCCCCTCACACGCATGCTGCTCTCGGGCGAGATGACGCAGGAGAGACAGCAAATACTGTCGACGAGGGGCAGGTTTGACCGGTGGATGATCAACGAGGGTTATCGGAGATTGTAAGTGACAAGCAGCGGCTGGACGGACGAAAGGAGCAAAGGGGGACGCGGGTGTGCTAACTGGAGCCTCTCATGCCAGCTTCGTCTTCGTCTTCATGTTGGCGCACGCCCTCGTCTTCTCGTTTGCCTCGGTCCACTACGCCGTCAAGGACAGCCTGCAAGGGGCGCGAGACGTCTTCGGCTTCACCTATGTCATTGCCCGAGCGTCGGCCGTCGTCTTGCACGTCGACGTGGGCATCATCCTCTTCCCCGTGTGCCGCACACTCATCTCCCTCATGCGGCAGACGCCCCTCAACGGCATCATCCAGTTTGACAAGAACATCACGTTTCACATCACGACGGCGTGGTCCATTGTGTTTTGGTCCTGGGTGCACACGATTGCCCACTGGAACAACTTTGCCCAGGTGGCGGCCAAGAACAAGCTGGGCTTCTACGGATGGCTGCTGGCCAACTTTGCCTCGGGCCCGGGCTGGACGGGCTACGTGATGCTCGTCGCCCTCATGGGCATGGTGATTACGTCGGTCGAGAAGCCGAGGCGGGCCAACTACGAGCGCTTCTGGTACACGCACCACATGTTCATCATCTTCTTCTTCTTCTGGTCGCTACACGGCGCCTTTTGCATGATCCAGCCCGACGTGGCCCCCTTTTGCTCCAACGTTGGCACCTCGGCCATTGGCGTCTTTTGGCAGTACTGGATGTACGGCGGCTTCGTCTACCTGGCCGAGCGCGTCGCCCGCGAGGTCCGCGGCCGCCACAAGACGTACATTTCCAAGGTGATCCAGCACCCCAGCCAGGTGTGCGAGATCCAGATCAAGAAGGAAAACACAAAGACGCGCGCCGGCCAGTACATCTTCTTTTGCTGCCCCGCCGTGTCTCTGTGGCAGTACCATCCCTTTACCCTGACGAGCGCGCCCGAGGAGGACTACATTTCCATCCACATGCGCTGCCAGGGCGACTTTACCATGGGCGTGTCCAAGGCACTCGGGTGCGACTGGGGCAAAAGGGGCGGCGATTCCAGCAGGGTCGTGGGCGTGGACCAGGACCATGCCGGCGTGGACCCGGTGCTGCGGCGGGTGCTGCCCCGGGTCTACATTGACGGGCCGTTCGGGTCGGCGTCCGAGGACGTGTTCAAGTACGAGGTGTCGATTCTCGTGGGCGCGGGCATCGGCGTGACGCCCTTTGCGTCGATCCTCAAGTCCATCTGGTACCGCATCAACTACCCGCAGACCAAGACGCGCCTGTCCAAGGTGTACTTTTTCTGGATCTGCCGCGACTTTGGCTCGTTTGAGTGGTTCCGCTCGCTGTTGCTGGCCGTCGAGGCGCAGGACGTGGACCATCGCATCGAAATCCACACGTATCTGACGGCAACGATCAAGTCGGACGACGCGACCAACATCATGATCAACGACGTCAACGCTCACAAGGACACCATCACGGGCCTGCGGAGCCCGACCAACTTTGGCCGGCCCAACTGGGACATGATATTCCGGGGCATCAGGAAGCTGCACTCGCCGGGCGAGTCGGGCGTCTTCTTCTGCGGGCCCAAGGGGCTGGGCAGTTCGTTGCACGTCTACTGCAACAAGTACACGGAGCCTGGGTGAGTTTGCCGCGGGCGGTCCTTGTTGAGGCATCTAAGCTGTGAAGAAGAAGCTGACATGAGTCTGCGTCGACAGGTTCTCGTTTGTCTGGGGCAAAGAAAACTTTTAGTGGCCTCTGTTGTGCTGTGCGACGCCATTTGCTTCGTCTCTTCAACTATACCATGATTCACTGCACATATATCATATATCATGTCCGAAGGTCCGCCACGCCATATACGACGTCGTGGCGGGGGGAGAAGGACTGACTCGGGCTTTGTCGTTGACGTCTGCTCATGACCATTTTGCATACGTGCGCCGGCCGCAGGTCAAGGAAGGCGAAGGGTGAGGAAGAAACGATGATGATAGGTTGGCAAAATGACGAGGACTCGACGGAAAAGGAGACGGCTTGCAGAATGGGAGGAGCCAGGGGTAATGGCTGCCTCTTTTTTCCCCTTCCTTTTGATGTTGCTCGTGAGAAAAGGTTGACAATGTCAAGGATGAAATGTAATGAAGCCGTCTCGGCGAACATGCATGACTCGGGGCTGGGCTTTTCTTGTTGAGAAAGAAGCCATATATACCGCCATAAATGGCAACGTTACAATTGGCGCCTCACCTCGATAATGGCCGGATTGACAAGATAACGAGGCCTGTGGGCCACCATTGTGCCCATAATGCCGCTAGTCACCTGTTCGAACACCGCGGCAGTCGATTAAGTAATAAGTCTCAAAAGCCTTTGGTGACCCGTGACCCAATAACATTTCCGCAAGCCACCTCCGGGTCAGGTGCCCCGAATTTTTGATGATGGCTGGCTCGTTGTTCTTCCGTACGGAGTAGTCGCGATGGGTCGGCACGAATGGATATGAGATCTAGTGCTAGCTGGGTGTAAGAGGGAAGTGGGCAATAAGGGAGAAAAAACCATGACTACTAACTATTAAACTATTATTAATCGTCGTTATATTTTGCTATAGGACGTGAAATAATAAGGTAAGCTATTAGTTAGGCTCTACTATATAAGGTTAACTAAAAGGGGTATGTGTTATTATATCTATCTTACTAGCTAGTATTAGATTATATAATAGAGGCTACTATATTAGGTTAGTATAACCGTTACGTAGCTTCGTAGAAAATTTCCTATAAAACTAGCCTCTTAAGAAAATAAGGGCTATATACACATCTTTATTATTATATTAATACAACCTCTTTTACTATACAACCTATTAAACCTATTAGACCTATTAAGACTTATAATCGTGCTTATTTAGTCCGAGCCGTAGATTAAAGATCTAATAATTAAGAGTCTTATACTTTAATCTACTAGAACCGTAAAACTAAAAACCGAAAAAGGCTCCTTTTAGGCCGACAATTACTATGTCTACCCTTACTAAGAAAAACGAGGTTATTCTTAACAATAATGCTAACTAGTCCCTTTAGGATAATAAGTTTAAGGCGTAGGCCCTCGATAGCAACCTCTAGGACTAGGTCTTTAGGACCGAAAAACTCCTTCCTACTCCGACGATGCCTATTGAGGATAACGCCCTAAGGGGATCTTGCGTTCGTACTATAGACGAAGAAATAATCTAATAAGGCCAACCGCCTAAAAGATCCTAGAAATAGTAGGTATTCCTCTATAAAAAGAAGAAATAAGAGAGCTAGAGAAAGGATATTAAAGAGCTACGCACTTAGATTGCTATAACAATTTCCGACTACCTTTTCTAGACTTATTGTAAGCCTAATAAAGACCTTAAGGAGTAGTACGCTATGCTTAAGAAGGAGGTAAAGGGCAAGCCGGAAGATATCCTCCGTGCTATTTAGGTTCGCTATAAAGCGGTAGTTAAGCCTTCTACGAGTTAGCCGAAGAACTAGCACCGCTAGCTTAAGAGCTAGAAGAAGGTTATATATAAAGGAATTTAAGAAAAACTCTCTAAAGCTACCTATAAGAGTATTTAGGTATCTAACTTCCTATCCTTTATTAATCCCTACTATTATTACTAGGTTAATTCCTTTAACCTTTCGTACCTTAGGAATAACGTAGATTTTAATATCTATATAATAACTAACGAGTTTACCGTCTTTATCGATAAACTACCTGCTTAACCGTCCTATACGAAGAGAGGCGCCTTTAGCCTTTCTTTCGCCGTATAGGACGATTAAAAGGATGATAAATAGGACGGCTAGTTAGAAAATAAAAACACTAAAAATAATAAAAATAATAAAAATAACAAAAAGAGATTATAGGCTACTACTTTAGATAAGCGAGGTATTCCTAAGTGTAAGCTATATACGCTTAAGGGCTATACTCTCGAAAACTATTAGGAGATTAAGTCCGATAAGGCCTTTAACTAATAGCCCGGGAATAGATAAAAAGCTATTACGAAGAGTATAAAAGACCCTAAGATCGCGAAAGAAGTCTAACGACTAAAAGGGAAGAAGGTAACGTTTAAAGACGATAAGGATTAACTAATATAGGAAAAGGAAAGATGCCCTTCGGCTTCTTTCCTTATCTCCCTCGTTAAGGCCTCCTTTAGCATTAACGTTTATCCCCTCTACTACTTAGCAATTTTAGACTATAGAACGATACTCTATATCTTTAATAAGATCTTACGATTTAAGAACTTTAGGATAGCTAAAGAGGGAGACTTCCTTTAGGCAGGCGTAGAAAAAGTGCCTATCTTCGGATATAGCGACGTTAACGTCCGCCTCTAAACCCCTTCCTTTAAGCCTTAAGTACTACGGCTACTTAATATCGCATTCTATAAGAACTTTACGTATAACCTAATCTCTTATAGGTTATTAAAACAATAGGGCATATAGTAGGATAAACGACCTTATAGACCGTCGACGCTTTAAGTAGCTAATAATACTATTATCGGACTCGTCGAATAATACTACGGATAGTTCGTCCTAAAATATATCCCCTACGATATAATAAGGCGGGCCTTTTATACCCGCCGAAATAAGTTTAATAGCTATACTAAGAGGAAGCTATAAAAGGCAACGGCTAAACTTTAGTATCTCCGGATAGGATATCTAGGACTATAAGCGCTTGAATACCTTATTAACTGCTCTAAAGGTATTAAGATTAAAGGCATTATAACGACTTAGTGCGATAACTATAGCACTGCTAAAGCAAAGCGGATAATACGACGAGCTCCTTAAGATAAAAGCGTCGTAAGCGAGAGAATTATAATTAACTTCTATAACTTTATGCTTAATAATAAAGGTTATAATTTACTAATGCTTTTAATAGATAGGGCGAGCGGCTTCGTATAGGATTTCTACCTATAGGACCGCCTTATAGAAACTATTATTACGGCCCTTAAGTCCGGCCTTAACTACCTTACGTATTAATACTAGTTCTATACTAAGACTATCGAATATAACAACGAGATTATTAGTTAAAAGCTAGTAGTAGAAGCTTTCCTTAAGGCGAGACTCCTTAAAATCGAGCCCTCGGCCTTATATATATAGGACGAAAATAGAGGCGCCGAGCGCTTAAAGGGTATAATTAAAGACAAATCGCGGGTAATATAAGGCAAACTTCTAACGCAACTTTAGCGAGAGATATATAAGTTAGTAGTATATCTCTATAACCGTATACTAAAGTATAGTTATAAGTAGGAAAGCCCTTACGAAAGACTAACCGGTAGGAAGCCTACGCAATAATATCTTTATGCCTATAGGTGTAAAGTATTCGCGATAACTACTATAGCTTAGGAAAAGAGATAACGCCTTAAGAAGCTTAACCTACGAGCTTAAATAGGCTTTTTAGTAGGATATATATTATCTAATATCTACCGTATATAGGTGCTTACTAAAGGAAAAGTTATTACTATATAAGACATTGCGTTTAATAAGCGGGAGATTTTCGATAGAACCTTCGAGAGTCTTACTAATAGCGTTAAAGAGAGCAACCTTAAGGAGCTAGCCTTAGCCCTAAGGAATATTAGCCTTCCCGATAATAACCGAATTAACGCGCTATAGGTACTTAATAATTAAGTATTTAATAATATTATCGTCTACGAAGATATAAACCTAGTATACGCGGCGAGCTAAGAAGACAGTATAGACTACGTAATAGCGCTTAAAAACGACTAAGAGAGTATAAAGCAATATACGGAAGCTAGATTTAAGCCTCTACCTACTCTTTTAAATACCCCCCCGGCGGCCCTATTTATAGCTGCAATTTAATTATATCTCGCTAATTAGTTAATAAAACTATAGAGCGAAAATTATAAACCCTCGTAAGCAGCCTTTTAGGCGGGAATACTTCCTTTACCGTATATAAATATAAGTCTATATATATAAGGAGTAAACCCCTCCGTAGTATCTTTATTAAGTCTATATATATAAGGAGTAAACCCTTCTATAGCATTATTATTAAGTCTATATAAATAAGGAGCAAACCCCTCCGTAGTACTAAAAATAAGCCTATACGAGCTAAAAGCTTAGGAATAATCCCTTCCGTAGTACGATTAAAAACACGCCTACTAGCACTCGGTATTTATAGTAGGCACTTAAGCCGCACCGACCTTAAGAGATACTAATACGCTACGATTTAAGGATAAGGCTTACCTCGACCGCTTAATCCTAAAAAGGTAGGTATATCGACGAGACCTTCCCGCTATGCTAATATATTATAGACAGCTTAAACACTATCTACTTAGCCCTTACTTCGAGGAGGCAGAGCGATTATATCTTTAGAGCTATAAGGAAATAAAGTCGTAGACTAAAGTCGATTATAAAACACTTACGAAGAAAGGCTAAGTGCTTAACTATATATAGGTATACGTATATAAGATAGATAAACATAGGAGGCTCTTTAAATGTAAGGCGAGATTAGTTATACGAGGAGATTAATAGCTTAGAAACGGGTAAGAGACCTACGTAGCTACTCTCGCGGGACGGAGTTTTTAGACATTTATAACGATTACGGTAAGGTTCGATCTTAAGCTAATATAGTATAACGCTATTAACGCTTTCGTTAACGCTACCCTCGACGAGATTATCTATATAAAAATGCCTTTAGGATATAGGAAACACTTAATTATGCTTAGGCTCGATAAGGCACTCTACGGACTACGGAAATCCCTTCTTCTATAGCATCGCGAACTTACGTTATCGCTCTAGGAGATAGGATTTTAGATAATACCGTATAAACCTTACTGCTTAACGTTTAACGGTATTATCGTCTTCTTTTATATAGATAATATCGTGTTTATATATTATAAGAAGGATTAAGAGAGGGCTAAATCGCTTTAGAATTAGCTCTAAGAAAAGTATAAGCTTATAGGCGGTAATAGCCTATAATAGTTCCTTAGTATTAAGATTCTATATAATCGCAAATAGGGCTATATTTAGCTATTATAAGCCGCTTATATTAATAAGATCTACCGACTAGTAAAGAAACGTAGGTTATTTAATATAACGATAGGAGCGAACGACCTCTCTCCCTATAAAGGGATCGCTAAATACTACGAGATATAATCCTACTAGGTAAACGTAGGCTCTATACTATACGCGGCGGTTATCACCCGACCCGATATCGTGTTTGCTATATTAAAACTCTGTAAATATAATACTAACCTTAGACCGAACTATAAAAAAGCTATCGATTAAGTTATCTGCTATTTATACCGCACTCATAGGCTTACGCTTTGTCTAGGGGGTAGCGACGACTTTAAGGTAGTAAGTAACGCCTCTTTCGCTAATAATACTAATTGTAAGAGCTTTTAAGCATTTACTATAAAGCTATTCGGAGGCTTAATCGGCTAGAGAGCTAATAAATAGGATACTATTATAACTTTAACGATAGAGGCGGAGCTTCTAGCTTTATTATAGGCAGTAAAGGAGTCGATCTACGTAAGTAGGCTTATTAAAGAGCTCGACGTCTCCCTTAATAACTCCCGAATTCGTATTTAATATAATAACACTTAGACTATCCGACTAATTACAGCCGAAGTCGCGACTCTATAGACGAAGCTTCGCTATATAGACATTTATAACTACTAGCTTCGTTAAGAGGTCTTTAACGAGACTATTAAAGTTAAGTATACTCCTACCGCGAAGATAATAGCAGACGGCCTTATAAAGGCGCTTTAAGGGCCCTCCTTTAAGGCCTTTATTAAATAAATCGGCCTCTACGATATCTTATAACGCCTCGCCGATCGAGAGCTTCCTAAATCGACCGACGAAGCGATATAAACCGATAATTATATAGTGTAGGAAGATTAAGAGGTATAAGGCTATAGATAGCCTCGAAATATACGTGTGCTTTACGCCCCGCGACGACGTTAGGGAGACGACGGACCTAGGGCTTAAAGAAGCTGCGTATAGCTGCGTATAGCTGCGCTTAAAGGCTCTATAGCTCGATTAGGCGTAGAGAGCTAAGAAGGAAAATAGTAAGGACAAAGGGTCCTCGAAGGATTAAGAAGAGGTATAAGAGCTCGAGAAGCCGCACTCTCTAAGGCGCTTAGGCGTAGGAATAAAAGGGCAGGGATTAATAATATCCCGACCCGATAGCTTAACGATAGAACGAGGATTAAAAACTTATCGGATTTAAGCTATTTAGCGACCTCTTTTACGCTAGCTTCCCTCCCGCGGATGTAGGTTTAAAGCTAAGGGGGTGTGTTAGATTATATAATAGAGGCTACTACATTAGGTTAGTATAACCGTTATATAGCTTCGTGGAAAATTTCCTATAAAACTAGCCTCTTAAGAAAATAAGGGCTATACATATATCTTTATTATTATATTAATACAACCTCTTTTGCTATACAACCTATTAAACTATTAGATCTTCGATCTACGGCCTACTAAATAAGGATGCGAGAGATATATGTTATAGCGGCCGTTAGGGCGCTGCAGCGGCTGTAATGCCGCTAAAAGCAGTATATTAATAATAATGCTTATTCTTAAAGAGGGGAAGCCTTAAGACTTTATTTAAGGGGCCTCTTAGCCGAATTTCCCGTCTGTAATCCCGCACGTAATCCTATATGTAATCCTATATGTAATCCCTTAACTCGCGGATCTAATACACCCCTTTAGCTTCGATCGCAATGCGAGGGAAGCTAGACTAAAGAGCTTAAATAGCTTAAATCCGGGGTCTTTTGCCAATTTTTAATTAATCTATTAATCGGGGCGGATTATCGTATTCTTCCGGGTCTTCCTTACGACCGTTGTGGTAATTGCAACTCGGCATTTTATGCCTTTACGCTGCCGTGTGCGCCTTTAGCGGCAACAACACGCCTTATTCCTCCTATATTAGTCGATTATTCGCTTTAGATATAGCCGAGAGCTTTATGTTGCCGTAGGCTCTGTGTGTCTAGCCGAGGGCTTTTGTTCTCGAGGGCTTATATTGCCGAGAGCTTGTATAGCCGAGGCTTGTGTGTTGCCGAGGGCTCTGTGTGTCTGGCCGAGAGCTTTATGTGTCTAAGGCTTGTGTGTTGCCGAGGGCTCTATGTGTCTAGCCGAGGGCTTTGTGTATAGCCGAGGCCTGTGTTTAGCTAAGGGCTCGTGGATAGAGTCGAGGCTCGTATGGCCGAGGTCGAGGCTCGTGTATATAGTCGAGGCTTATGTAGCCGCGAGAGCTATTTGCTCGAGTTATTGATTAAGTAATGCGGACGAAGCCGCGAGAGCGCTCGCTGCGATATGCGTATTGCTCGAATGATTGTTTATAACGAGGGTAGTCTTTCGTCTTACTACGACGAGGGACTCTACCGCTCGCCGCGAGAGCTATTTGCTTAAGTAAGTAAGTGTATATAAGGGAGAGGGACTCTACCGCTTACTGCGAGAGCTGCTTGCTCGAATGAGTGCGACGAGGGATTCTGCCGCTCGCCGTAAGAGCTGCTTGCTTAAATAAGTGTTCGTGACGAGGGTGGTCTTTCGTTTTGCTGCGACGAGGGACTTTGCCGCTCGCTGCGACGAAGGACTCTACCGCTCGCCGTACGAGCTGCTTGCTCGAGAGCTGCTTGCTCGAATGAGTATTCGTGACGAGGGAAAGGGACTTTTCCTTCTTTCCGCCGCCGCGAGCTATTAGCTCGTCGAGAGCTATTAGCTCGTGCGTTAAATAAGTGCGCGGACGAGGGAGTCTTCCTCCCGCCGCCGCGATGCGTGTGCTGCCGCGACGAGGGAGTCTTCCTCCCGCCGCCGCGAAATGCGTTTATTATAACGGTGTGTTATAACGGTGTTTGCCGCGACGACGAAAGAGTATTCTCTTCTCTTCCCGCCGCTGCGAGCGTTTGCCGTAACGACGAGAGAGTCTTCCTCTCGCCGCCGCGATTGTGTTTTCGTGCTTCGACGAGAGAGTCTTCTTCTTCCCGCCGTCGCGAGTGCTTATAACGGCGTTTGCCACGACGCGACAACGAAAGAGTCTTCTCTTCTCTTCCCGCCGCCGCGAGCTATTAGCTCGTCGAGAGCTATTAGCTCGTGTAAGTGTATGCGACGAGGAAGTCTTCCTCCCCTACGATATTGTCTTTACCGCGACGACGAAAGAGTCTTCTCTTCCTCTTGCTGCTGCGAATGTCTTTATTACTGCGACGAGAGAGTCTTTCTCTTCTCCTCTCGCCGCCGCGAGTGTTTATGCTACGACGAGAGAGTCTTACTCCCGCCGCCGCGTTGTTTATGCTGCGATAAGAGAGTCTTCTTCCTCCCGCCGCCGCGTTGTTTAGAGTGTTTATGCTACGACGAGAGAGTCTTTCTCTTCCCGCCGCGAATTTGTGTATGCTGCGACGAGAGAGTATTCCTCCCGCCGCCGCGATATATTATCGCTGCGACGACGAAAGAGTCTTTTTCTTCTCTTTTCGCCGCCGCGACTGCTGCGTGCTGCGACGAAAGAGTCTTACTCCCGCCGCGAATTTGTGTATGCTACGACGAGAGAGTGTTCCTCCCGCCGCCGCGTTGTTTTTGTTTATTCTACTAACTAAATAGCAGGCAGATGTATTTCCCGACTGCATAAGATAACTACTAAATAAATAGTAGGCAGATATATTTCCCGACTATATAAGATAACTACTAAATAGTAGGCAGATATATTTCCCGACTATATAAGATAACTACTAAATAGTAGGCAGATATATTTCCCGACTGTATAAGATAACTACTAAATAGTAGGCAGATATATTTCCCGACTGCATAAGATAACTACTAAATAGTAGGCAGATATATTTCCTAATTGCATAAGATAACTACTAAATAGTAGGCAGATATATTTCCCGACTGTATAAGAATGCTACGGAGGGGTTAACTCTTTATTTATAGGCTACGGAGGGGTTTACTCCTAATCGTATAGACTTAATACCGCGGAGGGGTTTACTCCTAATCGTACGGATAAGCCGAGGAGGGGTTTGCTCTTTATTTATGCGGCTTAATGCCACGGAGGGGTTTACTCCTAATTGTATAGACTTAATGCTACGTTTGTGTAGGCTTATGTTTGTCTACGGAGGGGTTAACTCCTAATTATATAGACTTGCTATAGAGGGGTTAACTCTTAATCGTATGGACTTTTTAATGCCGCGGAGGGATTTACTCCTTATTTATGCGGCTTAATGCCACGGATGTGTAGACTTGTTTTTAGCTTAGCTAGCTAACGAGGGAATTACCCTCTCGCCTCTGCTAGTAGTAGTATATATGTTTAGCTCTAACGAGGGAATTACCCTCTTGCCTCTGCTAGAAGTAGAATATTGTTCTTTCTAGCGCCGTGAGTCTTACGGGCTTTTTCGATATATTTATACCGCGTGTTGCGGGCTTTTCTTTCGATGTATTAGTGCCGCTTAGTGCGGGCTTTCTTTCGATAATACTGCGTTTTTGCGGGCTTAATTCGATATATTAGTGCCGCTTAGTGCGGGCTTTCTTTCGATAATGCCGCGTTTTTGCGGGCTTAATTCGATGTATTAGTGCTGCTTAGTGCGGGCTTTCTTTCGATGTAGTGCCGCGTGTTTTGCAGGCTTTCTTTCGATATAGTGCCGCGAGGATAGTTCTCGCGGGCTTTATTCGATAAGGTGCCGCGTGTTTTACGGGCTTATTTCCCTCTTCTTTATTAAAGGATAATTAGCTAGGCTGTCTCGCGGTTTAAAGGGGGCCTAATAGTTGAATAGTAGCTTCTCTTTAGTAGCTTTAGCTAGAAGACTAAGACTCTTAATTATTAGATCTTCGATCTACGGCCTACTAAATAAGGATGCGAGAGATATATGTTATAGCGGCCGTTAGGGCGCTGCAGCGGCTGTGATACCGCTAAAAGCAGTATATTAATAATAATGCTTGTTCTTAAAGAGGGGAAGCCTTAAGACTTTATTTAAGGGGCCTCTTAGCCGAATTTCCCGTCCGTGATCCCGCACGTGATCCTATATGTGATCCTGCATGTAATCCCTTAACTCGCAGATCTAACACAAACCTATTAGACCTATTAAGACCTACAATCGTGCCTATTTAGTCCGAGCCGTAGATTAAAGATCTAACAGCTAGAAAGGGGAAGGCATCGCGGAGATATAGGCTCGTTGCGTGCACGTGATCACGTAGATCACGTGTCCGTAATAGCACCTTACGTATCCCTTATCCCTTATTCCTACACTAGCAGTTCTTCTTTAAAAGGCTATAACATATTAATAATAACCTAGTAAGGTCGAACTAAAGGAACGTAACCTAATGAAACGCAACGAACGCATCGAACGCATCGAAAGAGGGAAAGAGGGATCTTTAGCCCGGTTGAACGGGCCGCGCGATACTATCGAGGATTAAGCTAAAAGAGCGGCGTTGCGAGCAATAAGCAACGAGCAACGAAGCAACGAGCGAGCAACGAAGCAACGAGCGAGCAACGAACAAAGAGCGTGACGCAATAAGCGAAGGAAGGAAGGAGCGTTAGGAAGACGGGCAAAGCAACGAGCAGCGAGAACACACAAAGGAAGGGCCGGGCAGAGTAACGGGGCCGAAAGAAGCGGGCAGGGAAGCTCGTAAGGTTATCCCTCGAGAGTTCTTCTTCTTCGAGGCTTGCGAGGCTAGGGATGCGGAAGCTCGCGAGGCTGCCTGCTTTGCCGTTGCCTTAAGCTAGCCACGCGGAACGAAGGGTGCGTTGCTAAAGCTCGGAAAAACAACGTATTAAGGCGAGGGAGTCGTCTGCCGGGACGAAGGCGACTGCCGTAGCAAGGGTGACTGCCGGGTGACCGGCGAGGAGGAAGCCTATACGGGATTCGTATAGTAGTCTCCTTCTCTACGGTAACGAGAGAGTAGCCGAGTCGTAAGCTAGGGCCGGGGAGACTGTCTATTGCCCTATTATTTAACGGGCTAAGGGGAAGCTCGTATACGCTTCTAGTAGTAACATCCTTTAGTAAGGTAATAAAAAAGTACGCCTCGGGAGTCGAAGTAGGATTTATAGTGCTAGCAATTAGCCTGCTTAAGGGTATGCCGGGCTTATAGTATAACGGTCTAGAAGGAAGTCTATAAGCGTTTTATATAGTAACATCCTTCGCTAAGGTAGCGAAAGAGTACGCTACGAGACTTAAAGGGCGCTTTATAATAACGGCATTTGCTTAGAATTAGGGCATGCCGTTTAGTGCGCTTTTAATAAAGCTGCTATAGGACCTATAGCTTTATAGGTTGCGAGCAGCTTAGCGAGCTGCTGCGAGAGCTTATAGAAGAGCAGCTTAATAAGCTGCTTTAAGGGCCGAAAGAGCAGTCCGAAGAGCTGCTGCGAGAGCTTAGGGCGGGCGAAGCGGGCGAAGCGGGCGAAGCAGGGAGCCGGCTTAGAAGAGGAAGTCGGCTTGGCCGGCTTGGCGAAGCGTGCGGCTGTGGCTGCGGCTTTATAGCAACTAGCGGACTTTAAAGAGTCGGCGGAGCAGGCATGCTTATAAGGTCGGGAGCTACTATTATTGCTGCTAGGGAAGGCGAGGAAGATAACGTCGGCGAGGCTGCCGAGACTAACGAGACTAACGAGGGTAAGGGCGAGAGCGAGGCTAGCTTTAGCGTTGCCGTAATAAGGGCTTCGGCTTCGGCTACGGCATTTCTTAACATCTTAATGTATAGTCCCTTATTGTCTCTATCCGGCGGCGAACGCCTATTAACTACCGGGTTAAATACCTAGGGTTCGTCTTAAGGCTAAGGTAGCAGGGGGTTAAAGAGCGCCTTAGGATTGCCGCCGTATGTTGTAAAGAAATTAAATTGCTGCGCTAAAGGGGTATTCGTCCTGCCTATATAGATGCCACGCCGTCTTAGCAGTTGCCGTAGAGCTCTCTTAAAGTCCCGATAAAGCTTATCCTACGTGTGTTCGGTCTAGCACTCGAATAACATCTCGAAGAAGCCTAGCATCTTAATGCCTCGTAGATAGGTGTTATATTCGCAATATAACATATATACGACAACGTGTGTTATAATTGCGATAGCATCTTCGTCTCATTTGACATTTCCGTCCTAAAGGCTTATATTGATTTGCTTGTATAAGGTCTTCGGGAGGGCCGTTATCTTCTCTATCACAAGGTAGTCGAGTGGTGTAACGTCTGCCGCTAGGGCGTTTGCCGTAAGGGCGGCTGCGGCTACGTCGACTAGGACGGCGGGATTGTCTGCCGTATAGGTAGCGGCGGCGGCTTTAGGAGTCGGTGCCGCGTTGGCTGCGGCGATAGGAATCGGGCTCTAGGAAGTCATCGTGAATGACTGGGTTTGTATTAGGGTCGCGAGGGTCTTCGCGATGTTATCGTAACGGTCGGAGGAATCTCTCGGCAGGTAAGACCAGCGGATATCCTTCTCTTGTCGGGTTTATTGCGTTGCTAACGCACTTGTAATTAATGTCGTTCTTCTATCGAGGATAGCGGCGACGGGGTTAATTGGAAGCTAGGAAGGAATCTCTCAGCAGGTAAAACCAGCGGAGATGTCCTTATTCTTAGCACGGATAACCCTCTCTAAGTGTACGGAATAAGATCGTTCGAAAAAGATCCGTAGCACGTTCGAGGATTGAATCTGTCTCTTCTACCTAGCTGTCTATAATTAACCAAGTCAACCACTGATCAGTGTTGGTTAGGCTCTACTGTATGGGGTTAACCAAAAGGGGTGTGTGTTATTGTGTCTGTCTTGCTAGCTAGAGAGGGGAAGGCATCGCGGAGATGTGGGCTCGTTGCGTGCACGTGATCACGTGGATCACGTGTCCGCAACAGCACCTTGCGTATCCCTTATCCCTTGTTCCTACATAAGCAGAGAGGGTAGAGAGGCATTCGGGTCGTGAGTGAGTGCGTGCGCTGGTGGTGAGCGGAGTGGCAGTCGGCCCGGACAGGCCCTCGTAGAGGCACCTCGGGCCCGAGTACCGAGGTGAACCCTCGAAGTACCTACGGATGTTACCCGTTAAGGGCCAACGGTATTCGTAGGCTGAAAGACAACAACCGACTTGCCAATTGTCCCCCCCATTTTACCGTGCCACCCGCCAGCAAATCCTGACCTCTTTTCTCAACTCCCTTCTTCGCTCGTTTCCCTGTTCCCTCACCCTACATCCGTAATTTTTTAAAATTTGTTTACATAGCGTGCCGTGCCGTCGTCTCCTCTGCTGTCTCTCATCGGTCGGACTCCCGGTGACGGACTTCCGCGCCCCTTTTATCACCCCCCCCAGTATCCGTCCCAACGCCGACCCTACGAGACCGGACACCAACCTGTTGGACCCGCGCGAGACGTCCACGGGTACATAAGCGCTCGAGACTCGAATACCCCGTCGTCTGCGCTTTCGTCCGTCGTCACCGACTCGCCGGCAGGATGAGGCTCCCCTTGGGGCTCGTCCTCGGCGCCGTCCTCGGCCTCGCCCGCGCCGACGACAACCTCTTCGCCCGCCAGAACAGAGCCACTTCGTCGGCCAGCGCCACTGCCCTCCCTCCCGCCACGTCGGACGACACGGCCACGTCGACCTCGGCCGTCGCCCTCCCAAGGCCGAGACCCAACCCTACCCCAAGCGGCGGCGGTGGAGGCAGCGGCGATGTCACCACCACCTCGACTGTTGTCGTCACCTCGGGCGCCGCCTCAACCACGACGCAACGCGTCACCGTCACTTCCACCAGGACCACCGTTTCGACCGTCTTTTCCACCACCACTGTCACGGGAACCTTGGCAACCGCCACCTTGGTCGTCTTCCAGACGTCGACCGACTTTGTCGACCAGAACCAGAGGCGCGCCCTCGACGGTCTTGTTGCGCCCCGGCTCGCCACTCCCGTTTCCGTCGAGGCTGTTCCCACCCACGCTAGCTCAGATAGGGGTCAGGATGACGACGACGACGACGAACAAGGCACACGTCGGTTGAATTTGCTCGCTAAGAGGGCGACCATCACCGAGATTGTCACGTCGACCGTGTTGGCCGACCTCGCCACCGTCACCGTTACCGCCACCACCTTTTCTATAAGGGAAACTCTCTCTACCGTCGTCGTCACTCAGACGGATCAGCCTAATGCCCGGACCACCGTCACGACCACAAGCATCCTCACCGTCTTCGCAACTCGCGTGACCTCTTTTGTCGAGGGATCGCCGACTACAGCTGCGGGTGGCGGCAGCGGGGAATCGAGAGGATCCGGGGCAAGCGGGGCAAGCAGCGACGGGCTGTCGACGGGCGCAAAGGCGGGCATTGGCATTGGCGCGGGCATTGGCGCCCTGGCCCTCATTGGCGCTGCCGCCTTGCTCTACCTTCGTCGTCGCAAGGGCCCTAAGCCAGTTCACGACGACTTCATGGGCGCCTCCGAGGTGCCCGTGGGTGGATCCGGCGGCCGCGGCCCTGGCTCGCAGCCCATGTCCCAGTCGACGGCGGCCGGCGGCTACCTGGGCCCCAGCCACAGCCAACACAAGCCCGGCGCCACGGCCGAAGGATACCGCGGCACGGCCATGGGAGATGGACGCGCAGGATATGCCAACAACCTCGCGCCCTACGGCTCCGCCTACACCCCGAGCCAGGGCGGTGACAACCAGCTCCCACACCACCCGACGCCCGGCGACTCTTCCATCATCAGCCCGGTGACGCCTGACACTGCCGAGCTGGGCAACGATAGCGCTGCGGCGGCGGCGTGGAACAACCCGGGTGCCGCCGAGATTGACGGGCAACCGGTTATGAGTCACCAGAGCGCGCCCGTGTACGAGATGCCCACGCAAAGATATCGGTAGGCCGCACTGGCAGGGGAGGGAAGTTGACATTGGAAAGAAAGGTGAGACGTCGGATGGCCAAAGGTTGATGGCGAGGACGACGACGACGCACGTTGTGGACGGGGCTGTTTCATTAATTCAAGAGGTCATGGACGAGGCGAGGGCAGTGCTCGGTAAATGAGATTTGTACATGAGCAAATAGCCCTTTGTGTGTATGTATGAATGGCCTCGTTAGAATGCGCGGGTAAGTGGCGGGTGGAGAGTCTGAGGAATGGGCTCGATAGGCAAACGCTTGGCCCCTTGGTCTTTCCCTCTCTTCTTTCCTCTATTCTTTCCTTTGTTACCTTGGCAGTGGAAAGAAGATGGCTGGGCTGGGATGAATGCTCGTTGCTCAGGAGACAATACCCCGGTGGGATGGTAATACTAAACGACATAAGAACAAGGGCAGGGGGCAAGTGAGTGATGATGGCATGGAGGACCGAGTCAGTCTATGATGACAAGGCGGAGCGTTTTGAAAGAGGAGAAGAGGACGAGAGGTGTTGGATGTGTTGGATGTTTTGAGCCTCTGGATGAGGCTGATGATCTCTTCACAGCGCGTGGCCAACGCCGCCCCGTATATACGCAATAAAGCCGTCATGCATTTCTGCATGCAACATAGAGTTACTACATACTTCGTACTAGTACTATGAAGCACGCATTTCAGATCGATTTAGCCGTTGGTAAGTTGGCTCCCTTAGGCCAACTAATTACTAGGCCAACTCGATTAGCTTCGCATTAAAAGCTAATGAAGCGGTCATCTGAATGAAGAAGATTGTTATTGGATGCCCACGTGCCAAGGCAGCGTCCAATCGGGTGACGGATTCGTCGTTCATGCGGTCGGTAGTAGTACGTACTCTTTTTTTCTGCGCGCCCGACAGATATATTCGCTGCCTCGGCGACCGACGACGACGACGGCGTGGGAGCAGTTACACAAGACCAGGCTGTTGGTTCCCTCGGCTTCTCCAAGACACTATGCGCGAGACGCCGTCGCCAACCGAGGGGAAGAAGACGGTGCAAGAGTCGACAGGAAGCCATGCAGCTGCAGAGGTGGCAGACTATGGCGTCGACGAGAAGAGGCTGCTGAGGAGGCTCGACGTGCACATCATCCCTCTAGTCATGACTCTTTACCTCTTTAGCTTCCTCGACAGGTGTGTTTCCTTTGTTGTCCAACAAGAGGGATACATGGACTCTTGACTGACCCCCCCCCCCCCCCCCCCCCCCCCCCCCCCCCAGGGTCAACATTGGCAACGCGCGCCTCTACAGCCTCGAGTCCGACCTGGGCCTGTCGCCCTCGCAGTTCCAGGTCGCCGTCAGCATTCTCTTCGTCACGTACATCGCCTTCGAGGTGCCCTCCAACCTGGTGCTCAAGCTCTTCACCCCGCGCCGCTGGATCGCCTTCATCGTCGTCGCCTGGGGCCTCGTGGCCACCCTCAGCGGCCTCGTCCAGTCCTATGCCGGCCTGCTCGTCTGCCGCCTGCTGCTCGGCGCCCTCGAGGCCGGCCTGTTCCCCGGCCTCAACGTCTACCTGACCCTCTTCTACACCAAGCGCGAGCTGGCCCTGCGCGTCGGCTACCTGTTTGTCAGCGCCGCCGTCGCCGGTGCTCTCGGCGGGCTGCTGGCCTATGGCATCGGCCACCTCGACGGCGCGTGCGGCATGCGCGGCTGGCGCTGGATCCTCATCATCGAGGGCCTGCCCAGCATCCTCGTCGGCGCAGTCACGTACTTTGCCCTCCCCAACGACGGGCAGACGGCCTACTTTCTCGACGACCGCGAACGCGCCCTCATGGCCGCGCGTCTTCGGCGCGAGTACGGGAGCACCCAGTCGAGCCACGAGTTTAGCCGCGCCGACATGGTCAAGGCCTTTACCGACTGGAAGACCTGGGCCTTTTCCGTGGCCCAGTTTGGCGTCGACACCATGCTCTATGGTTAGAGCCCCTGGGCATGAGTGGCGCGACGTTGATGGCAGACATGACTGACCAGGCGCCGACAGGATTCTCAACCTTTTTGCCCACCATCATCAACGACCTCGGAACCTGGTCCATCGCCCAGGTCCAGCTGCTGACGGTGCCTTGTTACTTTGTGGGTGCGGCCGTGTACATGATGACGGCGCTGGCCTCGGACCGGCTGCAGATGCGAGGCGTCTTTTGCCTCATCTTTGGGACCGTCAGCATCATCGGCTACGCCGTCCTCATGTCTGACGTGGCGCCCGCGGTGCACTACTTTGCCTGCTTCTTGGTGGCGGGTGGGCTCTATGTCGTCGTTGGGCTGCCGTTGGCCTGGGTAAGTTTGGGTTCCATTTGCCATGCGAGTCTGGCTTCGCTTTCCATCATTCCCATGAGCCTCCTTGATGGCTGGTCTGAAGCGCGAGAAGACGGGATGCGCTGACAAAAGACGACCGGTCTGCCATGTTAATTAGCTGCCCAACAACTCTCCGCGATACGGCAAACGCACAACCTCGACAGGGCTGCAACTCACCCTCGGCAACTTTTCTGGCATCTTGTCCGCCTTTATCTAGTGCGTCTCTACCTCCCTTTACTGACTGCGAACCGCTGTCGATTGCTAACTGGTCGCTCGCGTATGGCAGTCCCAAGGGAGACGCCCCACGATACATGCGTGGCCACGGCGTGACGCTGAGCATGGTGGCCCTGGGGACGGTCATTTACAGCCTCATGTGGCTCTGGTATGGGCGGGAGAACAAGAGGCGCGCGGGGGCGCCGCTGAGCGAAAAGCACAGGGGAATGAGCGAGGAGGAGCTCGAGGAGCTGGGCGACGACAGCCCGCGGTACATATACACGACTTGAGACTAGAGCGACGCCGGCCCGGACTTTCCAGGACTGAAAACAAGCACTGGCTTGGGTGGAAGAGGAAGAAGAAGACGAGACGACAGCCACAGCGTCCCATAAGGTCTGACAGCCGCGATGGGGGGGGGGTCGGTTGCTCACATGAACTCTTCTTGGGCCGGACGAAAACGGGTCAAGCGTCTTGGATCAAAAGCTTGGCGAGTCACTAGCAACAGAGAGCCATGTGTTGCCGCGGCTCGGCATATGGCGGAAGGTCATGGACGCTTGAATCATGGCTCTTCCCGATCCACGATAAAAGGAGGGCCGAAACGCCTAAATGCAAAAAAAAGAGGGTAAGTTGCAAATTTGGAACAATTGTGGGGGAGGATGGCTCGTTTGGCAGGCTCCTCTTGACCGGATAGGGCGACTTGTCGTGAATCAACGATTCGACGGCGCTGGTGGCCGTGCGCGAGTCTAGAAATCCCTCCAGCCTTGCACGAACCGAGGCATGTTTCGAGGCGTCACCAAAGATGTTTGGAAGCGTGGAGGCTGGCGAGTAATTGCGTGACACGCCGAGTCGAGGCAGGTTGGTCTGGCTCTTGGTCGAGGTTGGTCTGGCTCCTGCTCGACGGGCTCGCCTCCAACGCCCTGTCCACTGATTCAAGCACGCCTGCGGACTGGCACTCTGATGTGTCGGTCTGTGCAAACGATGCTTGGTGAAGAAGGATACTAGGGGCGATCCCAGACTCACTTCTTCCAAGATTAGTCAAGTGTCACGACGGACGAATTCGGCTTTGGGCGAGACTGAAAGCCAGACTTGGCTTTCGTCAGACGAAAGGCGCCTTCAGCGAGTGTCGACAAGCCGGAAACACGCAGTGTGCCAGGAAGACGATGCGCCAGGCAAGGGGAATGACTTGCGGAGGATTGACTTGAGACGCCGTGGGCCGCCTCTTTTTCGCTCTCGGTGTTGCTAGACGGTTTGGAATGGACATGACGAAGAGCGACACAGGCGACAAAGGCGAGAAGGGGCGAGGAGAAGTGGTGCTGGTCCACAACTTCGTCACGCAAACAACGCACGCAAGGCTTGACAGGCCCAGCTTCAAATGCGAGGGTTCCCTGACTAGGGCTCCCTGACTCGTCGCATGAGAGAGGAGAGACCAGGCATACTTATCTCGAGAATCGCGAGACACGAGAGTCATCTAGGAGGATGGAGAAGGCACCGCAAGTGAAGAGAGTTTCAAAATACGACAGCTCTTGCACGGATCCTCGAGAGCGAAGCAGACGAGGGTAAAAGGAGACCAAGCGAAACACGTCGGTCGACAAACGAAAACGGGAGAGCCCGACAGAGAGGTAGTCGAGAAGAGATCTCTGCGGCACCACCCCGACAGCGACGACGACGACGACGACGACAACGACGCGGGCGATCTTCCCTGTCGTCTGGTTACCGGGGGCCTGATTCGGAGGGGCCCCCGTCGATCAGACGCGGATGAAGCGCCTAGTGAGTGCCCACGAGTCTGGCGTTACGCGCAGTTTCCCCCCCTTCACACGCTTCTGGCCCGGCTTCCACTGAATCTTGTTATCCTCTGGCCGCGTGATCGCCGGCCGCGCAGCCCCTCCCCTCCCCTCCTCGAAAGTCCCTTTCGGCCAGGGTGTCCAGGATGGGGGTCCTGGGAGCCTGACAATGACGAGAGGGAGGGGGCCCCAGGCGGGTAGGGAATCGTGGGCGGGCGTCGTGTCAGTTGCTGTCTGCCTCTCCGCCTGTTTGGTTTCGCCGTGGGGTCTGCCCCTCGTCGAAACCCTCCGACACATGGCCTGGGTGAGCAGGGAAGAAGGTGAGCAGGGAAGCAGTGTTTGGCCGTCGAGCAGAGACAGACGACGACGACTGGTGCCAAGTGTCAGCCCGCGCGGCCCGGGTATATAAGGCTTGATGTGCCGCTCATGGCTGTCACCATCGTTGCAAGTCAAGAGAGTCGACAGCAGAGCAAGAAACAAGGAAGACTAAACGAACAAGCACCGACGTCTCAACCCGGAGCAGGTCTCTCGAATCCTCCAGACGCCCCTTATTCTCATCTTCCCCCCTCGTCGGAACAGCAGCGAAGCTTACTCGCCCGCTTCACTTCCTCCGTTGCTTCTCCTCTCTTATCCGATACCCCCCGTCCTTCTTACCCCCAACCAGCCCTCGCACGCACGGCTCACCACCTTTCACAATGATGAGCCCCAAGATCTTTCACGTCCTGGCCATGATGGTCATGCTGCTCGGCGTCGCCATCTCGGAGACACCCACCAGGACGTCCAAGTCGCTCACCGCCCCCACGGCTGTCCTTTTGCACGATGCCCGTGGGGGCAGCGGAGCAGGACAGGCGGCCAAGGTGTCATCGTCGTCCCGCGCCAGTGGAGCCTCTTTTAAGGCATCCGCAACCACCTCTGCGGGAAGTGCCCGGCCGTCGGGCGTGGGAGGTAGCGGGGCGACCAACAGCACAAAGTTGCCCAGCGGGAGCGGCGGGACGAGCGGCGGGACGAGCGGCGGGACGAGCGGCGGGACGGGCAGTGGGACGGGCAGTGGGAGCGGCGGATCGATCGGCAACCAGTCGGCCAAGCCATCGAGCTCGGCCAGCTCGGCCAAGCCATTGAGCTCGGCCAGGCCATTGAGCTCGGCCAGGCCATTGAGCTCGGCCAAGCCATCAAACGCGGCCAAGCCATCAGGCGGTGTCTCCCCGACCCGGGTCGGCGCCGCTACAACTACAGCCCGGGGGGGAGGTTCCGCCGCCGCCAAGACCCCCGGCTCCTCGACCGACGCCAATAGCGCCGGTGTCAAGGCCGCCGACTCGACCCTCATGACCGTCGTTCTGGCTGCGGGCCTCGTCGTCTTTGGCTTCTACATGATTTAGCCGCGCTTCGAGGGGAGACGCAGAGGATAACCACGAGGGGGGGGGGCTTCGGCTCCCCCCGTACCCGGGGCGGCCTGCATCGGCACGATGAACTTGTGGCCACGGGGAGGGCGTCCTGGACAGAAAAGGTGGAGGAGATGGGGGCCAAGCAGGAAAAGGGGGGCAGGCGCGTGTCTGGGCTCGACTCGAGTCTCAAGTGATGGGGCTGCGTCGACACGAGAATGACTCTTTGATCACTCCTTTGTGTGTGACGAAACGAATTGCCGTGGCGAGGGAGGCAAGCTCGAGAGCAGGCTGGCATCGTGTCATGTACATAGTCTAGATGACGCATCTCCAAGGCATCACAGCAGACGCAGCCTGCGTCTGGTCGAATTTAGAAAGAACAAGAAACAAAGCTCTGAACACTTGGCAATTGGACCGTGGCCGAAAAACATCGGCCATCTTTTACGTTTAAATGCTCACGACTCTTGAGTACTCCAGATGAAGTGATGCAAGGCAGTAAGCCGTGCATGAGCACAAATTCCGACACGGTATACCCGCGAACCTGTGGCCGGTCAATCTCGGGATTTGTTGTCCGGTGAGGCGGCCGATGATCTTCGGTCGTGGGGCAGCCGATTGGCCCACACGATGTCGAGCCGGACGGAGGCACGAGAAACCCGATAGCGACCTGTCGGACCCGGAAGAGCTGCATGAAGCCACAGAAAAGGGGCGTAAAGAAGGGCAAGAGGGCAGTGATTGCGATGAAGACATACTCCGTAGAATACTCCGTAGACTGGACAGAGAACGAGTGCCGGAGAAGCCGGTCAAAACATGTGGCCGTGGCGTAAGCGGTTAGAGAAAACGTGCGTGAGGGTGGGTGGTGGTCAAAAGAAAACGGCGACCAAAAGGAGGACTGAGACACGTAGAGCTGTCACGCACATGGCGGGCCTTGGCTACGGTCAGTCTGTTAGTGGCCATGATCAACGATAACACGCAAAACGGAGCACCTACAGCAGCAGTGTGTTTTTCGGGCTTGATGTCGACTCGAGAGCAGTCGTCGTTGGCTGCTTCTTTCTTCTTTGTTGGAGGCAACCCATGTTGGCTGGTGGTCCGAACCAAGGACACATTGTGCGCCGCTTGCTTTCCCTTCCGTCTTCTTGGTTGAAATTCCGTGCTTCGGGGTGGGCAGCATGCATAAACGCGCGTCGCCCTCGCCGACACTGCAAGCCGTTGGGGCGCCCCGAAAGCTTTCGGCCCCCGGAGCGACGCCTCGACTGATGGACTGTCAGTACATTAGGCCCATGAGCCCGTCGCTGGGCCTCTTGCTTTCGGCGAGCATCCATCCTCAGAGCCCTTGATTCAGATCCACGTCTCGCCGACAACAAGACCCAAGAGGAGGTCAAGGAAGAAGGACGATAGAAAAGGCAAGCCAAAGAAGGCGCCTCCAAAGCGAAATGTCGCCCATTGTCCACGTCGTCCTTTTCCAATTCAGGCCCGAGCTTACCATCACAGAGCGTCAAGAGGTTCGAAAGACACTCACAGCGCCTCTGCCCGGTATTCATGCTGACGAACTCTCCCCCCGTTTAGCTGTGTGACCAGATGCTGGGTCTCAAAAACAGCTGTCTGCACCCGCGGTCGGAGAAGCCATACATCCAATCGTCCGTGGGCGGGCTGGACAAGAGCATCGAAGGGGCGCAGGACGGCATCACGCATGCCTTTGTGGTGCAGTTTGCCAGCCAGGAAGACCGCGACTACTACGTGCAAGAGGACCCGGCGCATCGAGCCTTTGTCGAGGTCGTGGTGCCCAAGCTCGTCAAGGCCCAGATCGTCGACTTTAGTCCGGGTGACTTCATGGCCTGATGGCATCGAGTTGGCCGTCGAGATGACGGCAAAAAGAGGGAAGAGGCCATGCAACGGCGTTTTCTGCTTCTCATTGTCGAGTTGTGCTTGTTTTTGCGGTGCCTAGAAGACTGTCTGCCATGCAATTTAGCGAGGAGCAGGGGCAAAGGACTCTGGGGATCCGGTACCGGGACATTCACGGGCAAATACGTGGGAATCGTCGGGCATTGGCTGCCAGCAATGACGGTGTCGAGTCATGAGAGCGATAGACGGTGTCGAGTCATGAGAATCGACCAAGACCTGGATGGTGTTTCTGACGAGTGACGAGACGAGATGGAAGAACGAATGGAGTAGATCCGACTCCCAATCGCAGTGCCTTGGCTCGTACTCATGATGGTGTTTGAGCTTCGTGTATTGTAGAGAAGAGCTTTTCAAACTTTGCACATCCGTGCCTTCTGAACACCACCGTGGGCGTCAGGGGGGCACAGCGACCAATGGTCCCGGAGGGGGAAGAGAGGCAAGGACATCAAGGGGCCACTGTAGCCACCACCAAGTACGAATACGGAGTAGTACTAGTACTAGTAGTATACTGTAACAGGGATGACATGGCCTCCTCGAAACGAAACCTAGGGGATACGTCATTGCTCGGTGCAGCTTGCGCTGGCTGGGCATGTTTTCCCGCGTATCGTACGAAGTACTGCCTTGGTATTCGTAGGTAAGTATTCGTACCTTGGACCTTTTCAATCCTTCATCTCTTCTCTCTCTTCTCTCTTCTCTCTCCCTCTCTCTCTCGTCCACCATCGCCTCGCTCCCCCTCCCACACCGACGACAGCTACAAGACCCTCTGCCACGCCTCGTCCATTCAACTGTCGCAGCGTCTGACGCAGACAATCAGCTTGCCCGCCTCGTCCTTGGATGCAAGCCGATTCGCAGCATCACATGCGCGCCCCCCACCCGCCAGTGACGTCGACCCAGCACGCTGACGAGCACCCCGACGAGCGCCTTGACGAGCACCTTGAAGCAACAATCCTCGTCGGCTTGGCTCCATCGCCGCCATAGCAAGACAACGACGGCCGGCATCCAAGAGACGCAGACCCAATATCGCCGCCGCGCCATCCTCGCCCAAGCCGTCGCCATGGCTCAGCCGTCGCACCCGACCTTTATCAACCTCCCTCCCCCGTGCTCCAATCCTGACACTCCCTCCGAGATGCCGTACGTTGCCCTTTGCATTTGCCTCTACCTCTGCCGTGGCCTGCAAATACTGACTTTCCCCTGCAGCGGTACCCCAACCAGCACAACAACGTCGCTCTCTGCCCTGTCCACCACGGCCATCAAGGACGGCCACCGCGGCCATTTCCCTCCCGGGCCCCTCGGTCGCGGCCATCAGCACAGCCCCTCGACCACAAGCCTCGAGGCCGAGCGTGCCGATCGCATCTCCCGCCTCGCCGGCCTCGAGCGCGTCTCGACCCTCCGCGCCGCCCCGGCTCAGCCCGGCTCCAGCTCCTCCCACCTCTCCCCACAGACGACGCCCACCTCCACCACGGGCTTCCCCGCAAATTTCCCCGCCTCGCAACGCCTGACGCCCGCCTACTTCGATAGCAATGGCCAGCCCGTCGCCGTCACAAAGATGAGCACCGTTGGCACTGCCAGCGCCACGGAGAGCCACGTCGGCGAGGGTGACGCCCGCACTACTGCCGGCGACCGCGACGAGGACATGCTCAGCACCGGCACAAACTATCGTGAGGCCGACTCTGTCACCAGCATGGCCCAGGACCAAGACCCCATGGACGAGGATCTCGACGCCCTCGCCACCCGTTCCCTTGGCGGCTACGACGACCGCATGAGCGACGACGGCTCCGCCTCCCTCGTCGGCTTCGGCGAAGGTGCCGGCAGCACCGTCTCAGGGCCCATTTACCAACGCCGGCCTCCCCCGACCGCCTCGACCGGGGCTCAGCTTGCTTGGAACCCCGAGCGCACCAGCTCGGGCCTCGGCAGCGATGCTCGACGAGATACCGTCATGGGAGGAGCTTGTGGAGGCGGTGGGCTGGGTGGCGGCGGCGGCGGCGACACGCCCATGAGCTCATCGGCAGTCGAGGAAAGCCGCGACGCACGCATGATGGACGGCGTGGCTGCCGAAGCCCCTCGTCCGGGACATGGCGACGAGGCCTTTGTCGACACGACTTTCCGCGGGCCCATGCAAGCTTCGGGACGGCAACCGAACAGGGAGACGGCCGAGAGAATTGTGCAGCAGCTGGATCGCGGCGAGCGAAGGGTAGGCTCGTCGGCGCTGGGAACCCCGGGTAGGGGTGGCGAGCCGCTCGGCAAGTTTTACTTTGAGGGGGGGGAGAAGCGGGAAGACTAGTCTGCAGCGGAATCGCTGCTCGTCCCTCCTGCACGACTGCTCTCTTGAGAACCCCACGGCAGCCGCAGGGGGGGGGAGAAGGAGACGACTTGATTGGTGGTGTGCTGGCTGTCTGGAGTTCTTCACTTGTCCCGTCCTCTTGGCCGAACGTGTACCTGGGGGCAGACCTGGCTGTGGATGCACGGGGTGCCCGAGTTTGTTGTCCTTGTTCAATAAGACGTGTTGGAGAGACGAAGCCGGACAGGGCGATGCCGGGGCATGTGTGCGCCATGTCTGCCATGCTGATGTCGGGAGCCGGACGGAACTGCCCAAGTTCGTCCATGTCATGAGATGGAGTGTCTATGAGAGTCGAATTCAAGAGGAGAGTCGAGAAGAGACGACCCCTATGCGTTGCACTGTACGACACACCTGTCGCCGGGCTCGATGGTCACGAAAGCCGCCATTGTGCGCCCCCCGTACGACAGCCTTGTCCAGGATGAAGCGAACCATGGCCTACTTTCCGATGCGTCCCTCGGGCGAGCCCGCCTCGAGCGTACACGAGAAGACGAGACCACGATGAGTAGAAGAGAGAATCGACGGCCATGCAACGCCCGTCAACCTCCTGAGCCCGACGCCGGCGCGAGTAAGCCCCGTCTGCAACCACAGGCCGGGGGTCGACGTCTGCCGACGCCCGGGACTATGCAAATCGCAACATGGCGGGAGAGAGAAACAGACCAGAAAGCAGGGCCAAACGGCCCCAAAGATGGCAGCCTCGACGTAGAGCAGCCGCCTCTCGCAGCCGCCATGTCCGCCGTCTCCGCGACGGCCAAAAAAACCTCCCTTGAAGCAGGCCTGGCAACTCCCCGTTACCCTATGGCAGCCAAACCTGGCCCGAAACAATACAAGACCGGATCGACAATGGGAAAAGGAAAACAAAAAGACCCAAGGCTATGCCGTGCAAGAAGTATCAGACAGACATTCCCTCGCCCTTTGTAAACGTGGGTGGCACTGCGTCGAGAACGGCCCGAGGGCCTCGACTGGCGCCATTGGGGGGAGGGGGTCCAAGTCAGTCTACCCGACGCCCCGTGGCTGCAATCGCATCTAGGCCGCAGACGAGAGCCGGGGCAGTATCACGGCCCCTTGTGTGTTCGACTGCGTCCCGCCCCCCTTGTGTAGATCTGCTACTAGGGGCCGGGCTTGGGACATGGAAGCCGCCGTGGTAGAACAGAGCATGGTAACGTATAAGTGCAAGCCGGGCCGTGGGCCATGGTTGTCGGACGTGGCCGCGGTCAGGCGCAGAGGAAATCTAGACCCATCTGTCTCGCCACGCCTTGCCAGTCCCAGACAGCGACCCAGTCGCCCTCGTCCATCAGCGCCCACACCTTTTCCAGGACTTCCTCGACGCGGTCGCAGTTGCGCAGGCCTGTGTAGCCGCGGACGAGCCTGACTGCGGTGCGAAGGCGGCTGCGCTGTGTCGGTTCGAAACACGATGTGCCGATGATTAGGCAGGGCATCAGGAGCAGGGTTTGAGATGGGTCCGACGGCTTGAAAGACTCCAGGATGGAGAGCGACTCTTCCACGGCCAGCGTAATGCGCCGGTCGTCGTGCGTGTGACATCGGGCCAGGGGCGGAGACGGGGCATCTTGGCTTCCCAAGTCTGGAGCCGCCCGAGAGTCGACCTCATGCATTGAGCTCGTGCGCGTGGGCTTGTGGGGCGATGAAGAGTCCTTGACCACCGGGGAACCCTGAGGCGAGGCGACGCCTCTGAGCCTCGCGCTTGCCGACAGCGAGGCGCGCCGCTGCGGTGCCGACGACGTTGGCGGCGTCACCGGCAGAGCCCCGAGTGTGGAGCGACGCGGCACACGTGTCGTCGGTGGATAGATGGTTCGGAAGAGATACACCCACATCATTTGTTTGTACAGCGGCGCCACCCGGTCCCGACTATCTCCCGATGGCCATCGGGGAGACCATTCTCTGATGGCGGCGTCGATGTCGACAGCGCGAAACAGGGTGATGTAGTCAACCAGCGGGTCTACCGAAGCAGCCATGTTTGCCCGGATCGTGTTGCGAATGCTTGTAATCTGCGAGAGATGCTTGAACAGGCCGTCGGCCACTCCTAGCAGGCGAGGCGCGTCGATGGCAATCGATGGTTGCCAGCTCTCCGACGAGAGTCGCTTGGTCAGCGCCTCTGGGTGCCAGAACAGATCGTCGGCATAGACGTGATATTGGAAGAACTCGGTAATGAACGTATAGAAAGCCGTGTCCTCGGGCGGTGACTGCTGAATGAGGCTCTGGTAGGCCTGTAGGTGAAGCCGGTGCTCGCCTCGCGGGTTGCCATCGGCTCGGGTACGCAGCAGGAGGCAGAGTATCTGCCCGTATCGCGCGGCGAGCACCGTCTGGTAATCGGGGTCGTCTTTGCCAATCGACTTCTCAATGTCCTCACATAGCCGTTTCAGGGCTTCGCCGTGGTGGAATTCCCCCCGCTGCTGCAACGACTCTCGGCTTGTACTCGGGTTACCTTGGAGGATCCTGATGCCGTAGGGCGAGCCAAAGTCGATATGCTTGCTGCTCAAGGCAAGAACCGAGTGCATGAGTCCCTGGTGCTGGTTGGCGAGCTGCAGAATGACATCCTTGAAGGCGTTCTTGGCTTCGCCCTCGACAGTCAAGACGTTGCTGAAGTGGTTGACGTAGTGCCTCCAGAATATCCAATCCTCCTTTGTTTCCACGCCCTTGAAGATTGGTTGCAACGTGACGGTCGGCAAGGACCCGCGCCTCAGTCGTTCTGCCGCCGTCATCAGCCATGCACTGCGAGAAGCAGCGGAGGAGGACTCCCTCGTACCCTCTTCGGCCCGGTCCTTTCCGCTCTTCCATAGTTGCTTCTCGTGATAGCCCTCACATACCACAGCGTTCTTCTCGCAGTTCATACCTGATGAGCCTTGGTCAGCGGCGAAGCTTGATGAAGAGACTGAAAGCATGGCGGATTGTCGACATACATCGCGGCTTGGCCTCGTCGCACTTCTTCTTCCTCTTCCTGCAGGTGATGCACCCAGTTTTGGAGCGCCCCTTGGTCACCTTGGTCGCGCTGACCGTCGCAGTGGTCAACGATTTCTTCCTCGGTCGCCCGCGCGGCCGCTTCTGCTTGGCTTGAGAGCCGCTGGAGACTGGGCTCTGCAACACAGACGCCGTAGATGGGGCTAGCTTCACATGGCTCAGGTTGACGTCGTCGTCGTCCATGGGCTCGAGCTTGGGGACGGCTCGCGCATCGTCTGGACACGGGTCCAAGTGGTCCCAGTGGGCATCGTCGTCGTCGCCGTCATCTTGGTCCGCATATCCAATGCTCCACGAGTCGGTGCAGGACGAAGAGGTCGAGTGTGCCGTCGTCGGCGCCGAGGACCCGTCCATGGACAGGTCGAGGCCGGAGCTCACTGGCGACAGCTGGCCAGTCTGAGCTGACGCTGCCATGGACTGTGCTTTCCAGACCGTCTCCGTTGGGGAGGAGGGCGACGGCAGGATCACGGCACTCCAGGTTCTGGCGTCGGGTGACACCGTCTTTCTGTTAGCAGGCCAGGCCAAGGGCCCTCTCTCTGATCCATGGGCGAGTGACGGCTCCATGTCTCATTAATAGCGAGAACATGCCCACGCGGAACTGAGCTCGAGGGTCGCAGCGCCTATGTCAGATGCAAAGGGAACACTCCTGGGGCGGTGGCAGGACTGACCCCCGGAGATGATGTGTAAGTCAAGTCAACGAGGCGGCGGAACAGGCCATGCAGGGGAGGTGCAGACCAGGAAGTAGGTGTGTGCAGGTAGAGGCGCCGGTTGTCGCCGATTTCTGGGCGCATACGTAGAGTATCAGGAACCATCAGAGGCCATGAACAGGGGCAGGAGAGGGGAGTAAAAGGTCGACCTAAAATTGTGATGACAGGTCTTATCCATGCGGCGAACAAACGAGCTCGGCCAGAGCCTGTCAGAGCACTCGGTCAGAGCATACGGTCAGAGTACTCGGTCAGAGTGCTCGGTACGATAGCATGGGGCACTCACTCCACAAGCCAGGACCCTATAAGGAGAGCCGGACTTTCTGCCCGCAGCTGGACGAGTGAGAGCGAGTGATGGCCGCCGCCCCAAGCCCCGTGCCCCCAACCACAGGACCGTCGGTATACGACGCATGTATCGTGGACCTCTCACGGAGCCAGAGACAGGATGGGTGGCTTCGGGGCCATCAAGCAAAGGGCGTCGACAGTCCGCCAAGAGGGGCTATCGAGCAAGTGTGCCCGAGTTGTGCCGTAGCTCCCGCGCGTTAACGATGCGAACTGAGGGTGCAACAACCATGGAGCCTGAAGGCCCTTGGGCGCCCGTTGTTGGAAGATGGCATCAGAGACCGAGGTAGGTCGAGGCTTGGCGTCCGTCTCCACCCCACGAATCCACGCCTAGGCCACCATTCCATCCCTCCCTTGTCGTCTGGGATGGGACCCTGGGCATGCCCTAGGTAGTCCCTCGACAAGGGTCGCCGGGGTAGACAAGAGTACGGGTACAAGCCTGTACCAGTGCGCATGTACACCGACTGTAAGTACGCGTCCCTGCTGCCATATCCCTACCCAGACGCACAACCTCGTCAGCCTCTCGCGAGTTCCGAGTCTGGTCGACCACGCATGGTTTGGGACGACCGAGCCAGCCTGGTGGGCAAGCCGCAAAGGCGTAGACGGAGAGACGGGGAAAGGCCCCCGAGAAGAGAGGAAAGGAGAGCTAGCGCACCCCGTGTGGTGTGATCAAGAGACGGTGAGCGGAACAAGACGACGGAGCAAAAGGGAAAAGGAGTGTCGTCTGTACTGTACTCGTACATGCGGTGAGTCGTTCAGGCGTCCGCAATACCTACTACTCCGTGGGTGTGGAGGTCCAAGATACCGACCGGCGCCGAAGGTCGTCAGCAGATGGCTCGAGGCAAAGAGAGGGTGTATTGACGGTTGCCATGGGCCGGAATGTTGCGGGGAAGACATCTAAGCCGCCGCCATGTGGTCGCTCGCAACACTCCCCCCCTTGGATATCCTGCACATGACGTGTAGTGCAGTGCATCGCCCGCGCTGTCAGCCAAGCTCTCTCCCCTTCCATGGCAAGCCCGATGGCTTTGAGGCCCAGCCCATTGGAAGCGGACTACTGGTAGTGGCTGCCTCGGATGTGTCTCCAACTGCAAACCTCCTGTGTCATGATATCATGGCGAGGCATATGCAGGCCACAAGTCTCCCCGCCGGCTTGCACCGCTGGCAGCGCTCACCATGCGTGCATCAAGCATCTCATTCCATCTTGGCCCCTCTTGGCCCCTCCGCTCTGCGTCGGTTCATTCTAATATCGACATGTCGTGCTACTTCATCGGCGCGTCCAAAGGGGCAGGCGTTGGGGTGTCTCTTGAGCCCCGGTCCGTCTTTGGGCATGCACACAGCGACGACGCTTGAGACGGGACGGCATCGCGACGCTGCGGACCTGATGACGCTCGTCAGTCACTTCTCGTAGCCATAGCTAGGGCAGTACCGGACTCGAGGTCATGTGCAAGCATGAAGCATGATTTGGCCGACGGCTGGCTAGCTGCTTCTGGCTGCTCCGACGAGCCAAGCTAGGCACTTGTATGCACTCGACGATCGGCGGGTTCGAGAGGCAGAGGCTGCCCGGGCCGAGGATGACGATGGGCAAAGACGGCCGGGACATCGCAAGTGCCCGGGAGACGGCTTGGGCAGTGTAGACCGGGGTTTTTGGCTCGACGTCTGCGCTCGACGTCCTCGTGGGCGATGACTCGAGATGGTCGTTTGCGCATGCATCGTTGTTGAAGCTTGCATTGTTTCCCTTTAGACTTTAGACAAGTCACATTGCGCTACCAACCGGGGAAGGTAGGCGCACAGTGCGGACTCGGGAAGCCTGACTCGTCACCAGTGCAGCAGCAGCCGGCCTGTTCCAGGGGTTGAGCGACGCCCGTACGGCTGCCAGAATACAGTTCATGCACGGTCAAGCTCACTGTACAGGCCCTGTACCAACAAAACGTTTTTCCAATTTCCGGCAAATTTCAAGACATGATCTCTGGGGAAGAACCAACAGCCAGCCATGACCAGACTGCCGGGAGCCAACAGAGGACGATCCATCGCCAGGTCGCCAATCCAGCGTCGCTGAATAACGACCCCTGCGGCCGCCTTTGGTTGTATCAACCAACCAGGTCTGCCTTAGACACATGTGTCACAAGCCTTGTTGCATGAGGGCTTTATTTCCCGTACGCATTGGCGTTAGTGTAGCAAATAGGGGCACACACTAAGGGGTGGGCTCGTTAGGTGACCAACGGAACCCGGACTCGCCGAGAAATAGGGGTAAGTAGCTTTACGGTCATTTAGAACAACCAACCATTGTTTTTGTATAGGAAGCTATTGGCGCTAGTAGGTTTAGGTACCTATATAGACCCCCGGCTGCGTCCCCCTCTAGATTAAAGGATTAAAGCATTTTACATACACTAAGATTTTATGCATTGCGCTTAGTAACTATAATAGTTATAAGCCCGGGATAAAGTCCGTGGCTTCGCAACGACGCTTCTTTTTAAGAGATTAAATCCTCCTCTTTATTAAAAGCCGCTGACTGCTTTAGATTAAAGTCTTGCCCTTATTCTTAACCTATTTATTTTAAAGCTATTACTACGGTTTCGACCCTTTAATAACATTACCTTTTTTAAAGCTATTTAGCTTTAACTTTTAACTATAGATACGAATTCGTCTTCTAAGATTACAACTATAACGCCTACTTATATCCTTAGGAAGCCTAAGGACTAAACGCGCTAGTATATGTAGGTTAAGACCGTGGCCGAATTGTATTAGATTTAGCCGTATATTAACCCCTTTTCTAATATCGTTTTAAGAAGGCCGGATTTGCCGGTTTTTAACGATAAAGAGGGACTAACCACGGCGCTAAGGGAGTCTAGCGTGACTTCCTAAATCACTACGTAACTCACGGAGTCACGCCCTTAACTATAGGAAACCCCGGTCTATTAGCCGGAGGAAGAAGAGGCTAAGGAGGAGGGACCGACGATCCTATCGGCCGTAGCCCTTAAGGCTACGAAAAGTATAAGCCTAGGCATTTCCGTTAGCAACTTCGAGAGGATTATTATCCTAAAGTATAAAAGAGACCTTAGGGTCTATAATAAGTAGTAGGCTCTTTTATAGTCTACTAGCCTATTTATTTTAGCGAGCATCTCGTAGGAATATAACTATTATATTACGGGCGTTATTACGGCTTATGCGAAGCTTTACGAGCTTTTCATCCGTATTTACCTAGGCAAGTAGGCAGAAAAGAGGTATATAGAAAAGACTCTTTAAAAGCTGCTTACTATAGACCTTAAGAAGGTCAACCTTAGTGCTTAGGTCGGCAACGTTATTAACGCCTTTAACCTTTATAAAGACCTTAAGTCGCCTTAGGGCGACGATAGGGAGGCTATTTAGCAATTCCTAGATTGCATATTAACGCAGTATCTTACGTAGTCTAACTTATAGATAGAGACCTATATAGCAGCCGAGGAATACGGCGGTAAGGTCCTAACCTTTAATAAGGTAGCTTCTAGCTTCCTTAAACACGTTATAGTAAGGTTAACGCAATAAGATAACTCTACTTTCCCTACTAATTTCTAAGGCAGAGATAAGGATAGAAAGGAAACCGGTAGCTTAAGCAATAAGGAGTCGTCGGGGGGTTAGGGGAAGCGAGGTATACGCCTTAACTACGGAAAATATAAGTAGTGCGAAAGACCTTATATTAATCCCGCTAAATACAGAGCCGAGCCTTACTAAAAGAGCTGTTTTTATGCCTTTAACCGGAAGCCGAGCTTTTAGAACAGGCCCTTTAATAAGGAGCTTGTCCGGAAGGTCGTATCTAAGGTAGAAAAAGAACTAGGTCTTAAGGCGAAGATTAATGCGTGGAAGTAGGAAAATCCTAACGCGGCGGGATCTAGATCTGCCCTTAGAGGCGGTGTTTTCGCTACTTTAAGCTATAATAACTTCGAAGACGGCGTTTTCGCTATAATAGACGAGGAATTAGCTTTTCTAGCTAGTAATATAGCGACTAACATCCACGACCGCACCCTTTAGGATATAAGGGCCTTAAAACACATTTTTAACGACCCTTCTTAGTTTATCGATATAGACTATTTATAGGGCTCGAGGCTTCTTTCCGGGACTTAGACGGTAGGCGCGGAAGCGATTAGAATAGCCCGGGTCGTTATAGATATAGGTTTCGTCTTAACGCTTAAAAAAGCCCGCTTTATCCCGGGTTTTCACATAAATGTAGGCTCTATAGATAAGTTTACGGCGGAAGGCTACCTTTAGAATAATATTATAGGTTAGCTCTTCGACCCTGCCGGCCGCTGCGTGTTTACGATATTTCGGTTATACGAATAGTCCTAGGTGCCGCTTAAGGCGCTTAACGGAGCGTTTCTAGTAGTTTATAAGTTAAAGGGCCTTATTAAGGCTCCTTAACGCTATCCGGAGACCCCGATAGGGACTATTAACGCACTTTAGCACGTAAGAATAGGCTATCCGGGAAAAGGTGCGATATAGTATCTTTTCGGAGGTTAAGACGATAATGTTATTAATCTTTAGGGCATCGACCTTACCGACTATAAGGTTTATAGCACTACGAAGAATAAGCGCTTAATTTCGCGGGCACCTTAAGAACCCTTATATCCGAAGAGACCTTATAGCGCGGTATTATTTAATCTCTTTTACCTAGGAATAGCGTATTACGGCATTAATAATATAGCCGTTTTTACGTATTTTAAGATAGGCATACGGTACTACTTTAAGGTTAATAAGAAGACCGACCTTTAGGGCATCTTTTAAGGTCTTAGGGAGTCCTTTATCGCGAAATTTAGGCTTATAATAGCCTTCCTAGTCTCTAACGGCGAGACGGCTTTCCTAATAGAGGAATACATTAGGGAAATGCTTAAGGCCGGGACGGATGTAAGACGTTTATCCCCTTCGTATCCTTATTAGAACGGATATACCGAACGGTCTAAAGGCATCGTTACGCAGCTTATAATAACGCTGCTTGCCTAATCCGGCTTTCTACATATAATATAGCCTCTTATAATAAAGGCAGCCGTCTACCTTCTTAATCGCACACCCGTTAAGTCTAAGGGGTAGAAGCCGCCGCTATAGCGTTTTAATAAGTAGCTTTAAGATAATAAAACCGAATAGGCTTATGTCCGCGTTAAGCCTCGCAAGCAATATATCCGTAGCTTCGGCTATAAGGCTTTCCCTATGATAAGGCAGAGGCTAAATAAGACCTCGGCTAAGCTAGATTTAAGGGGACACATCGGCTACCTTACGGGCTATATTTCGAGCACGTAGTACCTTATTTAGGTCCTTAGTCTATAGAGGAACGCCTTTTTTAATACATTATACGTTATTTTTAACGAGAAGGTCTTCTTCGGTCGAGACTAGCGCGAAGGGGTAGAGAAGCAGCAACTAGAGTAGGTCGCGTGGATCGACCTATTAGAAGACCTCCCGGACTACGTAGACGAGCCTGTCCGAGCCCTTAAGGGAGACGATACGGTCCTAGACCCTAAACCCGAAGCCGAAGCCGCTTCTAAGCCCGCCGCTAAGTCTACGGTAGAAAAAGACGCTTTAGAAGGGGTAAGGCAGCTGTTAACGCCGGAATAGACCCTAGAACTATTTAATCTTATAGGCATTAATAATATCCTTAATCTAGCAGAGGAAGAACTTACGCTAGCGTTTATAGCTTCGGACCTTATAGCGAGGCTATATCGCGACTATATTCTACCCGTCCTAATAAGCTATAAAGAAGCAATGTCCTAACTAAACTAGTATTACTAAATAGGAGGTATAAAAGGGGAAGTCGTAGGCCTTAAGACCGCCGAGGTCTATAAGGTTATAGATAAATTAACCGTTAACCTATTAAAGGTCTAGACGATCCCTCTAATATAGGTATATGCCTATAAGTTCGATCCCTAAGGCTTCGTTATTAAGTATAAAGCTCGCCTCGTTATTAAAAGTGATTAGCAACTATATAATAACCTTACGATTATAGCTTACACTCTAGCTGCCCGAACGTTCCGCATCCTTATAGGCATCTTATGCTATTTTAACCTTAACGTAAAGCAATACGACTTTATCCGCGCCTTTTGCAACGTAACCCTTAACGAAGTTGTGTATTGCCGTCTCCCTAAAGGCTTTAAGCAGCTTAGAAAGCTATAGCTGCTTTTAAGGGCCTTATATAGTCTACGATAGTCTCCCTTACTATAGTATAAAGAACTCGCGACTTTTCTAAAGGCATAGGAATTTGTTACTATTATAGAAGACCCTTATGTAATATACAACGGGAATATTATCGTATTTTTCTACGTTAATAACTTCGTGGCTATATTCCGGGACGGATAGGAAGCTTTATATCAGTTGTTTTACGATGCCCTTGTCGGTAGATATAACGTAAAGGTCCTTAGGGACCTTAAATAGTTTATTAGGATTAAGGTAATTCGGGATTAGGATAATAGGAAGCTTTAGCTAAGCTAGGGGTCCTATATTAAAAAGATAGCATAGCGATTCGGCTATATCTCGACATCTCGAAAGCTTAAGCAACCCCTTAGACTAGAACCCCTCGAGGCGTTTAAAAGGATCGCCCTAAGCAACGACGTCTCTCTCTTCTAGGCCCTAATTAGTTCGCTTCTCTACGCAACGGTTATTATAAGGGTTAACGGAGCGTACGCCGCTAGGAAATTCTCCTAATTCCTAACGAACCTAAGCTAGGAATATATTAAACGGGCAAAAGAAGCTATCGAATTCCTATATGGGGATATTAACCGTGTTATTAAGTTCGATAGGAATAGCTCCGCCCTTTACGAGGCTATATTAGACGCTTTATTCGCGGATAACACGCATAATAGGAAGAGCACCTAAGGATACGCTATTAAGCTATTCGGTAGCCCCGTTCTCTAGAAGTTAGGGAAATAGAAGACGGTAATAACCTTATTTATAGAGGCTGAGTTACTAGCTCTATCTTAGGCTTTAAAAGAGCTTGTGGCTTTTTATTGACTCTGCGATAAGATATCGTTGTAGCTAGAATCGACGGATAAAGTCATTTAGTGCGATAATTAGTAGACTATTCGCCTTCTAACGAAAGAGATCGTTACGCTCGTTACGAAGCTCCGGTACGTTAATATCTATTATTATTAGCTTCGTAAGTAGGTTTAGACCGGGAACCTTAACGTTGTCTAGGTTCTAATAGCCTAAATAGCCGCTGGTAGCCTTATAAAGCCCCTATAGGGGCAGAAATTCGCTGAGTTTTAACGATAAATCGGCCTCGTTAAGTTGCCCCTTCCCTAGGGCTTTACTTTTATTCTTAGGTAATTAGGATTATTTAATCCTTCTTTTATAGTCTTAACACTATACACGCATAGGGCTATTCTAATATAACGAACAGTCCTCTTTTTCCCTTTGTTTTCTTATTTTCTATTCTTAGTTAGGTCTTAACACTAATAATACGCTATTTGCCCTCTTTTCGGGTTATTTTTAAGCCTTATATTGCTATAAGCCCTCAAGGGGTGTGTTATAAGCCTTATTACATAAGGGCTTTATTTCCCGTACGCATTAGCGTTAGTATAGCAAATAGGGGCACACACTAAGGGGTAGGCTCGTTAGGTGACCAACGGAACCCGGACTCGCCGAGAAATAGGGGTAAGTAGCTTTACGGTCATTTAGAACAACCAACCACTGTTTTTGTATAGGAAGCTATTAGCGCTAGTAGGTTTAGGTACCTATATAGACCCCCGGCTACGTCCCCCTCTAGATTGAAGGATTAGAGCATTTTACACACACCAAGACTTCATGCATTGCGCCCAGTAACTATGATAACATGTCCTCGAGGAGCAACCGAGGAGGTATTTCGTCAACACCCACAGACGACCGGATCACCATGTAAGCTTGCCAACCCGCTGCGGGCCTGCGCCATGTTGGGTGCAGGATGGTGTGAGCTTCCAGGGTTGGCCCAGCCTAGACGACTACAGATTGCGACGAAAAACCAAGTCCTTGACTCAGAAAGCGCTGGTTGGTCTGTCCCTCTGTGGCCCCAAGCGGGGGAGAAAAGAGCAATGAACTTTTTCCGGAACGCCTCACAGTATCAACAAGTCGACGGGCTTCAGGTCCGCTTGCTGATGGCTTTGGGGCGGTGGCTATTTCCAAGCTGACGCCTGACGTGGTTTTCCAAAAGGTGGTTGCTGATCATGACGGGTAGATGAGACGCTTCGCCTCTCATGCAGCGGTGCCGCCATCACCTGCGTCGGCCTCTAGTCAGCACCGTGTCTCTCAACCGGTGTAACAAGGGCCATGGCCGGCAATGACGGTAGCATCTACTAATCGTGGGAGTTTCACTACATCTCGCGCCCGCTAGATCGGGCCGGTGAACACACTAGACAACAGGCTTCGGACGACGGCCGTGGGCCTGTTGACTCGATTGGAATCCGCATGATGGCATGCATGGAATCGACATGATGCACATCGGGAACAAGAGCAGCTCTGATCAGTTGCTCTGCATGGACTTGTACTCGCCGAATTCCGGAATCTATCGTCGGTGCAGGCGAGCTGGGCCTGCAGCAACACGACTCACACGCCCACGTCACTCCAGTTCAAATCGTGAGGCTCTAATTGCCCGGCAGGCAAGGGACATGGGCGTTTTCTTCATTTCTTCAGAATGGACAACGACTTTTGCTCCATGGGTCGGGCTCGACGCCGGCTGCACTGCGCCGTGGGACAACGTGTGGCGGTTGACGCACTCGGCAGTCAAGTTCGCATCTTTCAGCTCGCGGCTGTCGTGGCAACTGGTCAAAGTCGGGTCTGTGCAACCGGAATCAGCGAGCAACGAATTGCATCGGCCCCAGCTTGAGCTGATCGTGTCACCAATCCTTGCACCAGCACAAGCCTCCACCCTAGACCCGGCGTTCCAACTCCGAGGCGGCGCGGAGCCGAATGCCGAGTGGCGCCAAGGCACTAGGTCAAGTACTACGATGAATCTACACACGATGAATCCAGAGTCAATCACTGCGGAAGAATAGAGCTCTACGAATACGCTTGTACTAAATCAGCACCACTGTCGGGTTTCCCAGGCCTGGTCGCGGCTGGCTGCTCACGCGTCGTTGATTCTGACGGGCACCCGACAGATAAGAGCCGGGTGAGGGAATCCCGGCCACAGCTGTGTTGCTATTTGCGCGACTCGTGGATATATGCCTGGTTGATGCCACACCATGATTCTCTGGACTCGCCAGACTTTCTCCGAGATGCCCGGACCAAGACTCGGGGCCGACATGCGAAAACACTCGCAGGGTCCCCCCAAACACAAAGATGATGGTATGCATGCAGCCATGTCCCCCGCGCTGGCTGGCTGCCTTGTGGCGCAATCATCAACATTTGAAGTCCTCCTCTCGGCCTAGCTGTCATCCAGTTGGACAACGGACAAAATATGATAAGTGACCAAGGGCGGGAGATTTTACAATGAAGCCTCATCCGCATGTTCGCACTACGCAGCTCGCGGAGCGGACCTTTTCGACATATGACGCCTCCAAGTCTAAAAGACGTTCGCTTTGATCTTCCCGGCGCCCACCAAGTCCCATTCAAGTTGAGCATCGACGGCTGTCTCACGCTATTGAGTTCCCATCCTCGAAGCCTCTGTGCCATGGCAAGCAGCAGGTGACAGGCGCAACATGAAAAGCAAGCCATGTGCCCGCACTCGCCAGAGAAATCGACTTTGGCGCATACTACCCGGATTCCGCTGGCTCGGAACACCCCGAGAGTCTCGCGACGGTCCGCTCCCTGACTTACATAGTCTTCCCTCGGTACCAAACACATGGGCGATACTAGCCATGGTCAAACAAGGTATTCGCAACTCGGTTGGTGAGCTCGGCTCCAAGGGGGACCGGAGACTCATCAGACGCCGATTGACATGTCGAACCAGTGACTCAGGAGGTTGGTCGTCAGCGCCAGCCGGCAGATAAGGCTCGAGACGTAATAGGAACACGCCCCCGACATGAGTCGTGGTTACGGAGAGTGCTGCCCGCGCATGTCGAGGCTGACACTTGTGGCTATCTTCGGACAAACGCGGTTGAAAGTGCGGTGAGACAGCGCTACCCACCTCGCCATCATCACATGTCGGACAGCCAATCGACCCCCCATACGAAGTAGCCGCAGTGGTATGTCCGAGAACGGAGTGGGAGTGCGAACAATGCTCGCCCACAAAACATTTGGCGCTTCTTTATGGAGCTTGGTGACGGCATGACAATCCCATGCCTCCTTGCCCTCTCAGCCTCCATCCACATGTCACAGGCTGCAAGGGCCGATCGCGCATCAAGTACGCAAGCTCTGGCGAAGAATGTTGTGAAACTACAAGGGGAAGCCCCGACGAAAGCCGGCCAAAACGGCGAGGGCGGGAGGCACAAAGGGGCGCTGCTGGAAAACAAGGGATCCAAGTTTCGCGTGCCACAGCGACTGATTCTCTCCAACATGGCTGTGGTGGACCCGCAACTGGCCGCAGATTGCTCAGCTTTCTCGCTGATGAGCAGTTCAGAGTTGCAGGGCAAATTGTCGTGAAGCGCGCGGAGCAGGAGTGCACGGAGCAGGAGTGACATTGGCCGTATGCAACCGTGGCCGACAGGTTACTTCGTACACAGAATCGGATCGGACGGCTGAGACAAAGGTGTTGTGCCAAGGCTCTCCGTTGAACGAAGCCTTCGGAGATGGGCAATATCAAGGACGCAATCATCCGATTTCCCATCTGGACTGACTCTGCCAGAGACTCAAAGGCAGAGACTCAAAGGCGGAGGAGACTCAAAGGTCTTCAGAATGGCACCCCCATGATTCTCGGGCCGACGAGCTAAGGGTCGCATCTTTTGTTCTTGCAAATCCTCCCGTTTCGTCCAGGGATGAAACCCGGGACTCGCAACGACTCGCCTGCGTCAGCCGCTCTCTGGCACCTTGGTCGGACGTCCTTTTGTGCCGTGAAAAGCTCGACGGGCCATTTGAGGCCAAACAGGGTCGAGGGCGACTATAGCATCATTGTGCGCACTTGGACACGTGCAGCATGGGCGGACCGGACCCGTCATAAGTCACTTGGAGGTGCCAATAAATACTGGGCACCATGTTACATTTTACCCCAGAGCGGGAGCGGGACCACGATCAGCGCGCCGCTGTGGGGCCGAATGCTTGTTTCAGAGGCCCGAGACAGTCGCCCGTGATGCGCTGACCATGCAGACAAGCGAGGAGTACTCGTACATGGTGGCTACAAACAACGACGAGGTGCATGGCATGGATGGCAAGTGGGGGTCCCTGTCCCCAAGACAGGTCGTCTCACGGGACCGCCTCAAGCCTCCGCCCCCTTCCCTCTGGTCGGGATCTTGTTGGTTGTATACGGGCCGAGTGTATTCTGAGAGGGGCCCTTCCGTCTGGCTTCTGCTGCCAGGGGCTGGGCCCGCTTGGCAAGGGCCGAGACGACGTGACGTGCTTTGGCGAAGCCAGCGGCCAGTTACGGATTCGAAACATCACATACATACGTGCATTGGTTGAAATGCAACTTTACCCAACTTACAGGAAGGCTTGCATAAACTCGGTACGGAGTACGGATACTAAGAACCTAGTACGGAGTAGTCTCCGTACTGATCTGCCCGACCGTTGTCTGGAACATGGATCGACGAGGCCTGTCTTCTGTGGCCTCCCCGGGTTGCCTCTTCGAGAAGGACCCCTGTTGGCCGAGAAATGCACTTGTTCCAGACACAGGAGAGACAACAAGAGCATAGCACTCTGTACCAGTACACGCTGCCGTACACGCGGCAGCGAAACAAGCAACGCTGCTCACGATATGTTGGTCGCTCACTTGCCATGAAGAGACAACATGAGGGCAATCTCGACGACTTGAGACACGGGACGTTGGCTCATGTGTGATGCAACTTTGTTGGCACTACCAAGTATAGGCAAAATAGCGGCCCGGGCCTCGAAACCAAGGGCCATGGAGCAGCGAACCTTCGCCGAACCCTCCATCTACCAGCAGATGCCTACTTGAGGCACGAAGAATGCCTTGCTCGGCCCCAGTCCATTCGCCCCTCTGCCAGCGTACGGTTGTCAGCTGGTGAAACAACCCAATACCATGCGTCCCATCCGCCCTCTTGCCAACGTTCCTGCTTCAACCTCCAACCTGGACTGGTTGCCCAGGTCCAGCGTGGCCATCAGGAGCCCGGCGGGCTATCGCAATCACTTCTTGTTGTCTGGCTTTCGCGGCTTCTTCTCCCCAGCCTCCGTACCGACCCGAAGCCCGAGTGGCTTTTTCGACCTGTAAGCAGCGTCGAATGGCTGTCCCGCCAGCCCGCCCGGAGTTGACGTCAGGGATGGAACGGGCGGCGCTGGTGGCGGCCGTGGGCGCGACACTTCATCAATGATGCTCTGGAGGCCCACCAGGCTTTCCGTGCTCGATCGATATGCCGACGCCGCCGCGCCCCCCCCAAATGACGCCCGGCCCTCCGAGGGCGGCGGCGGGAAAGACGATGGCGACAGCGAAGGTTGCGAGGTTTCCGAAGGGGACTGCCCAAGTGCTGAGCCCTCGTGCTCAGACTTGGTACGGCTGTATTTACGAAAGAAGTGACCAAACGTCGACGGAGTCCGCGCTGGCTTGGGCTCCCTGTCCGCGGGAGGCGAAGCTGACTCTTGCTTGCCGGCTGTGTCGCGTCGGGACACGGCCGAGGCGAGCCGCGCCGTAGTACTGAGGCGCTGAAAGGCCAGCGGAGCCGAGGTGTGGAAGAGCGCCTTGGCCTTGTCTCTATGCGAAGCGTAACGGGACTTTGCGTCTGGCGAGTGGTCAAAGTAGCTCCGGGATGGGCCTGGTTGGGGGATTTGGCTGCGGCCGCGGCCGCGCTCGTCTTCGGGAGTCTTTGATCCGACCTTGGGCAAGATGGTGACCGAGTCCTGATCCTTGGACTTGTCGAGGGCGAAACTGCTGTATTCCGACCCCAGCATGGGTCGCGGAGCCTGGCCGCCTGTCACGCCCTGTCCAGCCATGGGCATGCCCCAGTTGGGCCCACGCATTGGGGTCTTGCCTTTGATGTCCAGGGGCTGAGTCCTGCTCGATGAGCCATGGGCCGCCGAGGCCGAGGGAACCGTTCGATAGCCTTCCTTGCCGTGGCGCGCCTGCTGGGCCCTTTGTCTCGGCACATACGTCTCTGGGCCACCGAAGCAGGATCCCTTGGCAGGCAGTGTGGGTGAGTCCGGGAGGGCCGCATGGACGGCGCCGGCCCTGCGGCGACGCGGCGTGAACCCCGAGGGCTCCTGGCTATCTGCAATGGCGAACGGGGGGGTCCGATGAGCTGCCGGAGCAGCAGCACCGGCAGCAGCAGCATGAGGCGCCAACATGGCTGATGCCGTACGCTGCAGTGTGGACTGCAGTGGTTTAGCAACCCGAAACCCGGTATCGTCTGTGGCCATCCCGGCAGGTTCATCCAAGCTTATATGCCGTACCTTGTCCCTCGTCGAAGGCGTCAGGGGCCCGCCCAGGGCGCTCCTCTCGAGCAACTCGTCGTCGTCTAGTCCGGGGTCCTGGCCCAGCTGGCCCAGCTCGGCCATTTTCTCGCCAATCTCGTCCGACAGGCCCTGCCACATGCTCGAGCATCTTTCTGCCTCTTTGGGTTCCCGCGGCAGCCTCTGCTTTGGAACCTTGAGCGGCGCAGGCCGTAGCTCGGCCATGGCTGTGTCACTGAGCATCGCGCCACCGGCGCGGTCTGAAGTCAAGCTAGAAGTCAGCCTGGCTTGCCGAGGGCGCTCACTGCCAGCTTGGCCATGGAATCCTCTGCCGGTTTGCTGACGTGCCGGCCCAGGAGGCGTTCGGCGAGACGTGGCCGGGCCGGGGGGGCTCGCAAGGCGGCTTGTAGGCGAAATGGACGAGAACGATGCAGGGCTATACTCAAGCACGGGCCGCTCCAGAGCCGGGGAAAGGAGAGTCGAGCCCGATGGCGTCAGGCTGTTCTCCTGGTCGCTCCTTGAATGCGAGGGCGAGACGACGGTGCTGCCTGGGGAATCACCTTGTGCAAGGTCGGAAGCACGGATGCCAGACTTGGCGCTGCGGTCCGAGTACAGAGACGACGCCTCGGCATGGCTGTGGTCCTGGGAGGCCTGCTCATCCGTCGGCTCCGGGTGAGAGTGCTCGTGAGCCACTCCCGTCTCGACTTGGACATTGCTCTCCTGTCCCCCCGCTTCGCAAGTCTGCTCCTCGGGGCCTTCCCCCTGGCCATGCTGCAAAGACACTTCACTTGGTGACGCTGGCTCATCGCTGCTGCTTCCCATCAGGGGTGTCAGCTCGGTTGCGCCGTCGTCCTTATTCTGCACCTCCTCTGCGTAATTCTCCTCCTCGGGGCCTTCCCCCTGGCCCTGCTGCAGAGGCACTTCACTCGGTGACGCTGGCTCATCGCTGCTGCTTCCCATCAGGGGCGCCAGTGTTGCGGGCTCGGTTGCGCCGTCGTCCTTACTCTGCACCTCCTCTGCGTAAGTCTGCTCCTCTGCGCAAGTCTGCTCCTCGGGGCCTTCCCCCTGGCCCTGCTGCAGAGATTCACTTGGTGACGCTGGCTCATCGCTGATGCTTCCCATCAGGGGTGCCAGTGTTGCGGGCTCGGTTGCGCCGTTGTCCTCATTCTGCACCTCCTCTGCCATGCAAGTCAGTGAAGCTCGATGACGGACTGCAGAGTCGAATTTGCGTCGGAGCGCCCGTAGCAAGCCCTTGCCGGGGGGCGATGGTGGAGAATCAGAACCTCTGGTCATACCTAGACGTGTGAGGTTCAAAAAGGACGGGAGGAGAGCCGTCACGCCTCCCAGGTTGAGGGACAGCCGCGGACAAGGCATCAGCCTACTGCTCTGCTTCAGAGTCGCGACGGACTCGGAGCTCGACGAGGCCGACTTGGCGACATCAGACGCCGGGCCGGCCTCTTCCAGGAGCCGCTTGACGGTCGCGGGGACTTTTGGGATGACGAGGAAGCCCTCGTTCCGGTCAGTCCAGCACCAGAACTTCTCCGGGGGTGGCATTTCGCAGGGGCGGTCCTCTTTCTCCGCCTGCGCCTTCTCGAGGAAATAGATTCGGGAGTACTCCAGTGGGGAGAGGCGTGGCTCGGCCAGGCTATATGAAGCCTGCGACTTCTGCTGGGACAAGGAAAAGGACTGGGTGTCTGGGGAGATTGGCGCCGGGAGAGGACTCTCAAAGCGAGACAGGAGCGAGGCTGCGCTGGCCACGCGCGAGGCGCCTGGAGACTGCAGCTCGGGGTTCGAGGCTTGCGTCTTGAGGCGATGCTTGCGTCCAAAGATGGAAGAAGAGCTGGGGACCGTGGCGTTGCGCAGGTCGGAAGAAGAAGAAGCGGCAGAGTCGGCCGCCGACGGTCCTCCGGGGCGAAGGCCCACGCGTCCAAGGAACTTTGCCAGGCCCTTGGGCGTCAAGGTAGACACGAGGGATTCGGGAATGGAAGGAAGAGACGGCACGGGGGGCGCATCTGTTGCCGCGACCTTTTGCAGGCGCTTCGATGCCCTGGAACCACCGCCCGGGCTCGTGGGAGGGAGCCCGGAGTTGCTGGCGCTGTCATCCCTGGTACTGCGGTCGCTGCCGGACTCATACTAGAAGTCGCGGCAGGACACAGACGAGGGGATGATGAGGCCGAGCTGTGCCTTTTCGCGGGAGCCAACGTGGAGCTCTCCGGCGAGCGGGTGCACGTCGAAGTGGGTGGTGGACAAGTCATGAGGGTAGGCCAGGACCGGAGGAGCCTCGAGATCGCCGGTGAAGGCTGCTCCGTCCGTCTTTGCCACCGAGAGCTCGCGTCCGGGCATGCCCTTGAGGAGGGGGTTCGGCACGGGGGGCGCCGAAGACACCCGGGAACTGGCCACGCTTGAGGGTGCAAATGGGAGCGAGGCGTCAACGCTCCCGGGACTGCCGGCCGTGGGAGACTCTGGGCTGGCGGCGGCCGAAGACGACGGCCCAACCGAGGACGAAGCCGTCGAGCAGGTCCTGGCCCGAGTCATTGTCGTGGCGCGGCGCTCCATGGCGCCGAGGGTCTCGAGGCAAATTTCCTCGAGCTTCTTCACCTCTTCCGAGTACTTCATCATGGCCTCGTGAGCCTGGATGTAGCCGGGCATGTCGCACCATGAAAAGAGCTTCATCTGGATGGACCGGCGCTGCTGCTCAGAGGCGGGTTCGACACCCATGAGATGCTCATAGACGGAGAAGCGGATGCTCTCCCGCAAACCGGTCGAGTACGGAGCCAGATCAATGTCATGCAGCCCGATGAGAACAGGGAAAGCCGGGAAGAGGGCGTTGAGACGGGCCATGATGTTGGCCGCGCCTTTGGTGCCGCCGACGGAGTCTTTTGGGTCCAGGTCGTGCATGAGAATCTGCTCACAAGTTAGGAACCGAGGATGATGAGACAAAGAACAAAGGAGGGGAGAGGGACGCACGCAGGCTCGAAGTCCCATGTGGAACTGCCTGTGCCGATGGGTGGTCTGGCGATGCAAGGCCTCAATGACGTGCGAGTGGTGTTGATCGGGCACACCGGCCATGGCGACCTTTGTGGCGGCGAGCAGCCGGCGTCTGTGCAGCTCCATCTGGTCGAGATTCTCGAGGCCCTCGAGCGCTTTCGAGTGCTCGATGGCACCGTCCTCGGGCCTGCGGAAGATGGTCCGCATGGTGTCGTGCATCCTCCCACGCGGGTTGAAATCCACGGCCGAGGCCTTTATGGCGGCAATTTCGTTCATGCTGGTGTGCAAGGCCACCTCGGTCCTGCGGTTGTTGTCAAAGACGCGGAGGCGGTGCTGGATGGCCTGGGCGAAGCCGCAGTCGCGAGGTCCCAGGACGAGGCCCTGGGAGTCCACCAGCATGTCGAGGGCATCGTGGCCGTCGGCGAGCCACCAGGCCTCGAGTTCCGCGGCGCTTGGAGGCATCAAGTGACGCTGTCTTGCGTGGTCTTTGTTTGGGTTTTGTTCTTTCTCCTACATTGAGAGGAGGAGGCGGGCTTGGGGGACCGTGAGGTGCTTCAGACGAGGGCTGTGTTGATTTTGAGAGGAGACCAAGAAGAGTGAGATGAACAGCCTGTTGATGTGACGCGAGGCAAAGGGATGCGAGGCTGCGAGGCCAAGAGACGGGCGTGAGGTGAGGCGTGGAGATGAAGAGGATGGAGAGGGGAAGAAGAAGAGGAGGGCGTCAACAGGGAGAATGGGAGAAGAATGTGTTTTATCAAGAGGGCAAGTCACTTGCCGGGTAACTCCCAAAAGAGGGGGCTGGGATTTCCCGTCAAGAGAAAGAAATGTGTGTGTGTGCGTGTGAAGATGGGAAGAGTTGGGTGGTGGCGCGAGTGAGTTGGGTCGAAGGATGGGATTCAGACGAGGGGGGGCTGGGCGTGGACGCAAAGAGCCACGCCTCATGATTGGTGTGGCAGCTACGCGCACCGGCTTAAATTCACAGCCCCTGAGGGCATTGTTACGAGTAAACAGTGTCGTGGTGCGCGTAAACACGCGACGAAACAAGGAACCGACGGCACGTTCATCACCGGGGTGGATTCGCACAAGCGGTGAGCAACCACGATCTACCATTTTCAGAACAAAGAGTTTCCAGCAACTCGACCCAGTTTCTGTCCGTTGTTTCCCGTGGACACGGACCAAGTTGTGCTCTCGCGAAACCCGGACGGAATTCACAGCCGGCGGTCGTGGCTATTTTTTTTGAAATTTCAAAGTGCCCATCTGCACAGGGAGAGAGCGGCTACGACAGAGGGTGTGTTTTCGGATGGGCTCGAGTTGGGGGACTCGCGTGGTGGCAAGGGGCGGCTTCGTGTCACATCGTAGGTCTGCGGCTCGGACCAGATAGGCACGATTGAGGCTTTCAGTCCTCGGAATGGCTGCATAGATAACCCCGTGGCTTCTCGTTGCGTGGTTACAAGGAAGCTGCTGTAAGATTATATTCTATTTCATTGATGATCTACAGTTTTCCCACGAAACCCTCTGCGCGCATAACTCAATCAACACACAGAATATAGCCTCACATCAGCTTCCTTACGCCCACGCATCGAGAAGCTACGAGGTCATCTATGCAGCTATTCCGAGGACTGAATCTCACGGGCTCGGGTCAATGCCCCGTTTCGCCCCTGACACCAACACGCACGCATCAGGGAGCTAGGCACGCAGACCTGCCAAAGGGTGCTTTGCATGCATTAAAGTGCCGGTGAGGTTGATTAACAATCCATACTCTTGTCCTCCCTACCACCGGCTTTGGGTCACCACCTCCACGTGTAATTTCAATGCATGGGGTATTATATCGAGCAAGGTGAGTCGACATGCTAGAATGCCATCTTGATCCCTTTGCGACTCCGGAGTCGGCATCGGACGGACCTGACCAGGAGGGGCTGCCGAAGGCTATCCCCCAACGTCAAGCTATATGTCTCGTGGCCTTGCCGGTAGCCACGTCCTTGGTGGCCTGGGAGTGAAAAAGTTATAAAGATCGTGGTCCATTAGCCAGTTCAGTGAGTATGGGTTTCTGCGGCCCGCCGCCTCCGTCGCCATCCTACAGTGTGCCTGGACTTTCCGGATCGATTTCTTGGCCCGCCGGCCCCCCATTAAAGAGGATGCCCAGCTGCCGACATAGCCGCCATCGTGCAGACCCTCTGCCCAGTCCTGAAGGACGGTAAGCCAGCAAAGGTCTGGGTCGGATTGGTCGATTGCGCGCGGCGACCCGATGTACCAAACGCTCTGCCATTCGTAGAGGCAATCGATCATATCCCTCTCCTGGTCGTTGGAGTCCAGGGAGACGATGCGCCAGTGGGCGTAACCTTCGCCTGGTGCCCAGTCCTGGGCGTGGAACATGGTGACGACTTCGACCCCATGTAGGTCCGGCCTTCGATGCTGCGAAGCCATGGCCGTTCGGCGTTGACGTGTAAATGGAAGACTGTTTCGATAACGGATCAGTAAACGGGCTCGCTTTATTTGAAGGCGGCGATTTGACGGTGTCGACTTACCAACCCATCGATCCCAGCCACGGTTGGCCCTCATATCGCGGTAGATATCAAAGGCGGCATCGTGCGTCTCGACCCCTGGCTCGGGGCCGATCCAGTATGCGAGCTCCAGCAACGGACCCTGAGGCGCACCGTACACCCGTCCTCCAAACCACTGCCACCGCGCGTAATGGAGGGATAGGTTGCCGGTCAAGGCAAAGATGCGCCGTTTCTGGGTGCTTGACTCGGCCTCGGCCTCACCGCCGCGCTTTGTCCGCGACCTGGGGAGCTCACAGCATCGCTCGTGGTCTGGCCGCTCTCCAACGCTGTCCAGGGGATCTTCTCGGGGCCCATTGCGTAGCACGATCTCTTGGCCGTGGACCACGACTCGTAGTAGCCAAGTAGCCGGTCGACGGGTGTGTCGCCGGGCGAGCAGGACGGGCTCATGACCTCTTTCTCGTTGCAAAACTGATCCGTGTAGCCGCAGAATCCATGCTTGCTGCAGCAGACGTTGAGCGGGCACTTGTCTGTCTTGCTCCAGTCACTGCCGTCCCAGCCCGGGTTGCAATCCGATTTCCTTTCGCAGGTGCTCTGGCATCCTTTCCTGCAAGAGACTCCCGTATTAGCCATCCAGCCGCCCTGCCAGACTTTGTTCACCGTGCAACATGCCCACAATAGTCAGGCCCGTAGCCACAGAAGCCTGCAGAGCTACAGCATCCCGCGAGACATTCTTGATCATCTTGGAGGTGGGCAAATAGAGGCAGCGTCGAGCGGGCACAATGCCGTTTAAGGAGGCGGGTAGTAACGACAAGGTGAATGCATCGTCCGACCCTCTACTAGGGGGGACTAAAAATTCGTCTCTTGGAGGGGGCTAAGAGACGAATTTTCAGTCCCCAAAAAAGGATCCTGACGATGCTATGTGACGTTGCACACACGATGCCCTCTCAACAAAAGAGCAGGAAAGAGGCGTGGATGTGGATAGAAAAATCGAGCTCTAGAAAAACACGCAAAAAGTGGGGCGCCCTCTGCCTCTACCTATTCGTACACGTGACCCTTTTTATGACCCTACCTCTCGAGGCCTCCCTAAGCCAATATGTCTTACATTCTGACAGACCCCTGTTCTGACTTTCCTATCTTTCCGCATCCCAGAAACCCGAGAGATGCGGCCATGATGATGCGACCACTCCACCAGGTCGCGCGTCGCATCCATGTTCCTCTCTCACGCCATGCATTGCGACGGGCCAGGCAAAGGCAATTCACATGCGGCCGCTGTCTCTTGTCGCAGACGACGGAGAGAAGCAATGGTAAGCTCGCACGCAAAACGCGCCTCTTGGATCCCGATGATGGACTGGGGAGAGGTTGATGCCATGGCGACAGCCATCTTTACCACATCTCATCCCACACGCTTACTCACCCCGTGACGACAACAGAAGACGAGCCTCGCCATGGGCCAGCGCCCCATGGGCCGGCACCCCATGGCGACTCAAGGGCGGCCGAGCCGTCTCTCCTGGCCCGGATGGGCGAGGCTGCCGCCACCACGTTTGCCTCGATCCTCGTCCTCGGGGTTGGCTTCGCCGCTGCCGGCTACATCTACCACAAGTGCTACAAGATGCTCGTGCTCGACAAGATGACGGGTGCCTTTGAGCCCGGAGACCCCGTCCTCGAGCTGGCCGCCAATGGCAAAGACGCGCCCCACGCCCACAAGGTGGCCGACGAGCACTGGGTCGAGCGGCCCGAGCAGCGCCACGTCGACGACATTGTGAGCGGCCGCGAGGTCGGCCACTACTACCTCGTCATCGGCGACAAGGGCACCGGCAAGAGTAGCATGATCATCGAGGCCATGCGCAAGGTCGACGGCGACGGCGTCTCCATGGTCGAGGCCCACGCCGACCTCGAGATTGTGCGGATCCGCCTCGGCAAGGCCCTCGACTACGAGTTTCATGAAGACTACATTGGCGGCTACTTCAGCGAGCGAGGTCCCCGCGACACGACGGCCCTGCTCGACATTGAGCGCGCCCTCAACAAGCTCGAAAAGGTGGCCATGCGCATGCTGCGCACCCGCCGCAAGCCCCTCGTTGTCATCTTCAACCAGATGCACCTCCTCCGCAACGACGACGACGGCAGGGACCTCATCGAGCTGCTCCAGCAGCGTGCGGAGCAGTGGGCCGCCGCCAACCTCGTCACCATGGTCTTCAACTCGGACGACTACTGGGTCTACGAGCGCTTCAAGCAGCTCGCCACGCGCATGGAGGTGCTGCCCGTCACCGACCTGCCCAAGCAGCAGGCCATCACCGCCCTGCGCAAGTACCGTCTGCGCTACTTTTGCGAGGACCCTTCCCAGTCCCTGCTCGAGGAGGTCTACGACCGTGTCGGCGGTCGCCTGAGCTTCCTCAACCGCGTGGCCAAGAGCAAAAACATGCTGGACCTCTGCCACCACATTATTGACACGGAGAAGAAGTGGTTTCTCAACCAATGCTGGATACTCGGCTCAGAAATGGACGACGACGTCATGGACCAGCAAAAGTGGGCGGTAAGAAACAACCTCGCTCATTGTTTACAGGGGGCCTGCTGACGCGTGGAATTTCTACCAGGCGGCGGCCATGGTGCTGGCACAGGCCCTTGTGGACAAGGGATCCGAAATGACAAAGACGTACGATGACGTGGGCGGCCACCTCCTGCCGTCGTACCCTTTCCACATTGCACAGCAGCTCATGACGAGATGCGACTTCATTCGCGACCTCGACAGCCTCAACCTCTTCAGCATCACCAGCCACGCCGAGGTCCGCGCCAGCAGCGTCCCCATGCACCGCGCGCTGCGGGACATTTGCAGCGAGCCCGGGTTCCGACAGCACCTCGAGGACACGATCCAGAGAATCTCGGACATTGAGAGCCTGGGTCGCACGAGGGAGCTGGTGGCCAAGGATCTGGTGCTGGGAGGGCAGTACGACGTCAGTCAGGTCCGGGGCGGCTTGACCATTAAGCTGAAGCAGGCCGAGGAAAAGTAGCCAGTGCTGCCATTCTCCGACTCTTTCTACCTTGACGCATTATTCCCTTTGTTCAATGGTACATGTGTGATTTGGGCGGCTGCCATGAAGAGCAGCAGACTGGGGCGATTTGGGGGACAGGCGCATGGAGGAAAACGCTGGCGGGCGACGGCAACATGGATTTGGCGTGAATAGACTTGGCCATTGGGTTCTTTGACGAGCGATGGAGCGCTTACAGGTGCTCGCGTATTCTGCTTCGGTAGCGGAGCCGTGCGTGGCGTCCTGCTTAGGGATAAGGGGTCGGACCCTGTTTGTGAGGGCTCTCTGTTGATTTATTTGCGTCGAGGCTTGAGCGAGCTTGGAGCTTGATATTGAGGCTTGAGGTCTGCACACCGCACTCCTCGCACAGTGGAGGCTTGAGCGAGCGTCAGGGCCTGACTAATCACGCATCGGGTCGGTCCAGCACAAATCACCAAAAAATTCTGCGCCCCCCCGCCGCGCTGAGGCATTCGGCAATCTCGCTAGAGCTACGAATACAAAGTATAGCTACCCTATATGGCCCTGCACCTGCCACTCCAACACCCCATTGTCCAAGGCATTGCAGCCCCGTGGGTCTAAACGAGCAAGACTCCCGCCGCAGACGTACGTACTACCTCTCTACCCCGACAAAGGGCTTCGCGTTTCACGACTGCGCTTTGGAGGACCGACAAGCTGGCCATGAGCGACCCGCCGGCCGTGATGCCCGAGGGCCTCGTCGATTTCGACGGCGTTTATGGAGCCCTCGAGATGTTCGACAGCACTTCGATGCCGACTCCCTTGTCCCCGCAGGCCAACGCCGTGCCCTTTGCCTCGAGTGGACACGTTGTCGGACACGTCATGATGGAAGATGTGATGCCGCCGCCCTCGTCCAAGAAGCACAAGCGCCACAAAGCCGCGTCCGGGCATGCTGCCGGGCCGTCCTTGCCCTCGGACGATGGCCGTTCCAAGAAGAAGCACAAGAAGTCGAACAAGGACAAGCGATCCGACCACCAAGTCCCCAGCAGTCAGCCCCAGGCCCAGTCCGCCCCCGACGACCAACAGTTTGACCCCTCCGCACCCGCCGCTGCGGGCGGCTTTCTCCCATCAACGGACACGCTGTCGGAGCAAATCGACCATGGGGACGAATCGGCACTCTTGTCGACCAAGTCCAAGAAGAAGCGCAAGGTCTTCGATTCTGCAGACGGCAAGCGGCGAAAGAAGCGGCACCCGCACGGCCATGACGATGCTCAGGAAGCCGGTGATGGCGAAGGAGCCGGGATTCGGGACGCCGGCGCCGATTTCTTGCGCAAAAGCAACGACGCGGGCATTCCATCAGCCAGCGCCGTCGACGACAACGTGCAAGGGTCCGACCCGCAGCAATCGCCCACCGTCGCCCATCTTCTACGTCGTAGCCACTCGCGCGAGGCCCGGTCGAGGGAGAATAGCGTTCTCCCGGCAGAGGCCGGTCGCGTCGAGGTCGACCCGCGGGCTGGTGACGTTGCGAGCGCGGATGCGACTGCGGATCAAGGCGCGTCCATCGACGCCAATGTGGAGGCTCTTGCACGAGAGGCTTGGAACGAGCATCGAAATGGCCAAGGCCCCATTGTCAATACCCAGGAACCCAATGGAACCTCTGTCGACGCTCAAACAGCAGAACCCTCCAAGCGGCGATCGACTCGCAAAAAGGCCAAGCCGACCTTCTTCGAGCAGCCCCCCGCAGAAGTGTCCAACGATGATGCCAATGCCACTCGCGATGCGTTCGGCCAATTGCCATCGCCCATGGCCATGACCCCGAAACCCCGAAGAACAGCCAAGGCCGCCGCAAAGAAGACGGCCAAGGCGAAGAAGTCAAGGAGGGAAAAGCCAATCAAAGACTGGCCGCCGCCATCCAGATTCCATGGAGATGGTGCTGGCGAGGGCAACGGAGAGAACCAAGAAACAGGCCGAGTGCGACGGAATCGCTTGGTCGGCTTTACTCGGGGGCGATTTTCAGACGACGAGCTCGAACGCATCGCAAATGCGATAGAGAGCTTCCGAGCCATGAACGACCTAACTCAGGCGGAGGTCACCCAGGTAAGCGCGCGAGACTGCTAGTGATGGCTGATGAGTGCGAGAGGCTGGCTGACATTGAGTACGCCCAGATGATTCATATGCCCGGCGGGACTACTGCCGGTCAAGACCACGCCCAGCTCTGGGACGGAATCTTTAATCAATGCCCGGATCGGCACCGGCAAAAAGTCATCAACATTACGCGCAAAAAGTTTCACAACTTTGTCGCGCGCGGTACTTGGACCTACGAGCAGAACGCGGAGCTGTCCGACCTCATCGGCGTCCACGGCCCCAAGTGGTCCAAGATTGCAGCCATCATCAACCGCCACCCGGAGGATCTGCGAGACCGATACCGCAATTACCTCGTCTGCGGAACGAACCAGCGCAAGGATGCCTGGAACGAGGCCGAGGAGGTGAAGCTGACGCAATACGTCATTGACGCCATGGATGCCATTGACGAACTGAGAACGTCGGCGCCCAACTCCTCGCTCCTCAACATGTCGTACGAGGAGCTCATCGACTGGCAGAACATCAGCGAGAGGATGGGCCGCACCAGAAGCCGGCTCCAGTGCATCACCAAGTGGAAGGCGCTCAACATCCGGACGCACGGCAAGGACAAGCTCGTCTCTGGCGAGCCCGATGCCCAAATATCCTTTCGCTTGGAAAAGGCCCGTCGGCAGATTGCGGCGATGCCAGTGGAGGAAAAGTTTCGAATGGTGCTGGCCATCCAGGCCACGGCCGTTAGCAAGGACGCCAAGATCCCTTGGCAGAGGCTGGTGGACAAGCAGTTTCGCAACCAGTGGCACCGGCCGACCCAGGTGCTCCTCTGGCGAAGGCTGAGGCAGACGCTTCCCGGCTGGAACGAAATGACGACGCGCGAGTGCGCCCTTGCACTCGTCGAGCACTACAACCAAACCGGGGAGCTGCCCGAGGTCAGCGGCGAGGGGTACGACGACATGCAGGAGATGGAGTATGTCCAGGGCATTCCCACCACGGCGTTCGTAGTGCGGGAGCATGGAAACAAGAGCACAGAGTTCATCGCGGAGTCGGATAGGGAGCAGGTCATGGCGGCGACCGAGGGCGACGCCAACGTGGACGCAGAGGACGACGACGACCTCCAGATTGACCCTGCACTCGTCGAGACGCCCGCGCTCGTCGAGACGCCCGCTCTCGTCGAGACGCCCGCACCCGCCAAGAAGGCGACCACGGCCAAGAGGACGGGGGCCGGGAAGCGACCTTCGAGGAAAATGTCCAAGAAGGCGCCGACGGCCAACATGGACGCCATCGAGGACGTTGGCCCAAGCCAGGAGCAGCCAGCCAGCGGCCAGGGCGGCGAGTCTGAGGAGGAGGTGCCGCCGTCGGGACAGAAGACGTCGAAGCGGTTCAAGTCGCCGCAGGATAAGAACCAGGTCCAGCCTGTTTCGCCCCGCCCCTCGAGTTCCGCGAGCGCAATGGATGATATGGAGGACTTGCCGGCGAGGCTGCCTGTCTGAATAACTGAGGACGAGGTTGTGGATTTGCTTCTTGATGCTCTTTGTGCAGGCTCGGCCTGGCGTTGTGGAGCTTGTGTGTTTGGCCGAGGTTCTGTGAAGTTGCGCGTTGAGCACCTTGCCCCTGTTATATCATGTTCTATTGACCTGCACCGGCTTTTTTACTCTTTTTTTTTTATTCACATTCCTTTGCCGGCGGTCACGCACGACTGCGCTTTCAATGTCATGGGCCATGCTTACTCGGGCGCAGCAAATGATTCCTGCGCTTCATATTCTTGGCCGTGATGGGCGACGGCTTCTAATCAAGATTTGTACTGCACGTCTGGCGGTGCTACGACCTTTGGCATGGGCTGCCCGGTAAAGCTATGTGCCATGATGGGAGTGAAAATAACACCCAGACAATAACACGCAGACCCAGACTCGGCAGCCTAGATGCGAGTACATGTAGCCAGCTGAGGGCACTTTGAGACTGAGGGCCTGGGCCCCCCGACTGACGACAACCACGATGACTCTAGCTCTTTTCCGCTCAAGCGTTCCCTCCACGCTGGCCGGCCTCTATCGAAAAGGCGGGATATCTTCTAGTTGGAGTTCTGCTCCATGGCGGCGTTAAAAGTCCTGTCCACCCTGTTCCAGGGCGGACGAACTGTACGGGTCCAAGGGCTCGCTCTGCTCGGCAGAGGGGGCAGGGGCCGACGCTGCCTCTGGCTGAGAAACGGCGTTGCCCTCGGCGAGGACCTGAGTCTCCTGGGTAGGGTCCTGGATGTCTGGCTGAGAAACGGCGTTGCCCTCGGCGAGGACCTGAGTCTCCTGGGCAGGGTCCTGGCTGTCTGGCTGAGAAACGGCCTTGCCCTCGGCAAGGACCTGAGTCTCCTGAGCAGGGTCCTGGGTATCCTGGCTGGGAGGCTGAGTCTCTTCTGGGCTGGCGTTCTGAGGCGGCTGCTCCTGGGGGATGCGGGGTCCAGGGCCCCGGGTGCCCATGGTGGGACCGCGAGTGCGAGTCTTGGGCGGAGGAGTGGTGGTGTTTCGCCGAGGGCCCCGGCCATCGGAGCCCCCGGTGCCCTGCTGAGGAGTGGTCGGGTCGGACTGCGTGTCGGACGAAGTGCCGTCGTTGCCGTACAGAGATGTGGGGACACCGGCCCTTGGGGTCCTTCCGGACCTCAGATCATCCTGGGAGCAGCCGAGGGCAGCGGCGTGGGCGAAGAGGGCATAGGTGTCGGCGTGATTGAGGTTCTGCTCAGGGGAGAGGCTCGCGACGTCGGCGAGGCCGTAGGAGCCCTCGCCGTTGGCCTTGATCATGTCCGTCGTCCCGATGACGGCGTGGCTCATCTCGTGCAGCATGACGCCAGGGGAGTCGAGAGAGCCGCAGGCCGGCTGGGAGCCGGACTGACGACCGAAGACGGCCGACTTGGCCTTGGCGTTGCCGGCGCTATCCGGGTTCAGGCCGAAGAACTGGTCGCACAGCCTGATCTCGGGCTTGGGCAGATTCGAGGCGACCTGGTCGTCGGGCCGGCCATACGACGTGGTGACGGCACTGGTCCCCGGCTGGCACTGGTTCTGGTCCTGGGCGCAAGTGACGGTCGTGTTGCTGCTGTCGAAGCGCCCCTGGCACTCGCTGGCCATCTTGTCAAAGTCGGCGGCAATATTGGCCCGGATGTCGGGCGAGTCGTTTTTGAAAAAGGTCATGATGAGGTGGGAGTTTGTGTCCTGGGCGGCCTTTGCGCCGGCGCGGGCGCGGGACACGCAGTCGGCGAGCGACTGGTCGACCAAGTGCTGCTTGCCGCTGCTGCTGCAGTCGCTCTCGACGGTGGCGCGCTTCCGCTCCTTGACGGCGGCCGGGGCGGCGCCGTGGGAGACGACGGTCAGGCCGGCGTCGAGGGATTCGCCCAGTCGCGGCGCAGGGGCCCGCTTGGCATGGGCACTGGCGTCGGAGAAGACGGTGATGCCGGGCTTCATGGAGTCGCCCAGGGCCGGGGAGCGGCCGCGGAGCGACGGGGCGGCGGCGGCGGTCCAGGCGAGGGCGGTGACGGTTGCGAGATACTTCATCTTGGTGGTGGTTGAGGATTCAAGGGTGAGGGTTCAAGGGTGGTTCAAGGAGAGGCTGGTTGGAGTCAAGGAAAGAGGCTCGAGAGAGAAGCGAAGCTGTGAATGAGAGTAGTCTTGTTCGAAAAGGAGTGAAAGTGTCCAGCACGAGACCCGGTGGTCGCTGACCAGAGGATCTGACGGAACGGAAAAGGCAGTGAGTGCAGTGAGGAGGATGAAGATGATGGCGTCGAGTCATGTCCGGGGACACCAGACTCTTTATACCATGTTGTCCACGCTCGAGACGGGTCGCATATGGGCAACCCACGGCCTTGGAAACGCAATGTCAAGGGCTCGTCCGGGGCTCAAGCACCAGTAGCAACGACGTGAGCAGGGGACCTTGGGATCATGGCGCCGGACCCAGGGTTCTCTGGCTACTGAGCGAGGGCCTTTAAGCGCCGGCGGAGCGTCACCGAGGCGGAGGCGGCCTTGGGGGCGGGAGTGAGATTGGACGGAGAGTGAAAGGCAGTTGGTTGATTGTCTGCAAACTCGGTTCTCGCCGAGGCTGCGTGTTTCGTCCCAACATATGGGATCATTGGTCAAGGTTCGCACGGATGGACGCGTGTCTGATCGCGGCTACCAAGATGGCTGGCTTAGGGGTCCAAGCCTTTGATCCGATCTAGCCGTCCCAAGAACTCGGGCCACGAGGCACCGAATTTCATCTGGTCTGTCTTTTCTGGGTCTTTCCTCAGGGTCTTTCCTCTGGGTCTTTCCTCGTCTTTCCTCCTCGGTCTCCTACTTGGCCCTTTGGAGAGTTGGTGATGGAAACACGACTGGCCACTCAGCTTCCACCATCTAGCCGCTCTGCGAACCATTGGACGGGGCCGGGGTTTAGCGCGCGAGTGACATGCCGATGCTGAAACGGCCGCCCGGCCCGTTGTCCGGCCACTTTTCCAGCGCATGTTTCACGCCGCCGGCTTGCAATAGGGGTTTTGTCTTTGGGCGTGACCGCATTCCCTTGGCTCCCGAGTCCCGTCGTACCGCGTGCTCAGCGCATGTCCAAACCGCCACGCAATCCTGCTCCCCCTCAGCCGTTAGTCCTGTGCATGACGGGGAGCGGGGAAGGCGGTGCTCTGCCCTGTGCTTGTCAACCGTCTTGGTGTGTGACACCAGGGTCCGTTTCGGGGCCGCGGCCTCGTGCCGGGGCGGGGGCGGGGGCGCCGTAGGGAGACGGGAGAGGGGGGGGGTGCAGCTGAGGGGCAAGCATTTGGAGCGTGTATTCGTACATGTGTATGTAACTCGTAGTGATGGGAGGGAAACGCGTCTTAGCTGCGAGAGGGGGCTTCTCTTCCGAGCCTGGCCGCCCGGTTTGCTAGCCTTTCGCCGCCGGTGACTCCGACGGCCGGCGCCGCTGTGGGTCACGTCCGGCTCCAGCGCCAGGCCGGCCCTCGGCCGTGGCGGGTCCATTTCTGCCCCGGGGTCGCGGACTCGGGACGGAGTGCCTTGATTGGGAAGACGTCCGATCGGCTGCACTCGCAGCATGCATGACGAGCCAAGATGAGCTTTTGCTTTACCACCGCCTCTTGCGCGATGCATGCATCGCTGCGGAGGGGCGGCTGCTGCCGTGAGCCCACATGACCGATACGGCGACTGAGCCAATGTCGAGCCAATGAGTGATGTTTACGCGAGCGCTTTGTCTGGTATCCGTAGGCCTCCGAACAGTCGAGGAAAAAGTAAACAAGTCAGGTGCGTCTGCAAGCCTGCGGGCCGCCGGCGCCGGGCGTCGATGAACCGGCAGAGACGGACAAAAAAAGTCTAGGGTAGCGGAGATTGATGGCGGCCACGAGTCGCGGCTACTCGGCTACTGCTAGTACCTGTACGAATACCTGTCTCAAACACGCGGGGGTCTCGGAGTAAGGCGTGGGTTACAGTGAGAGATTGGGGCCCTCGAGAGCCACTCCGAAACCCCTGTCCTACCGTCATGCCGCATGGCAAACGCATATTTTTCTGTCGCCCGATGCATCTCACCAGGCCGTCTCTTCGGGCCCGATGGCAAGCAACTGCGTGCCGACGACAAGGGTCCCATCGGAGCATCTCAGCACGGCCATTCTCGGGGCAAAGGGGGGGGAGGGGGGAAAGTTTGTATGGAAAAAGCATCCTTTATCTGTTGGACCGGCGGCTCCTGCTGTCTCGTTTTTCCCCCGCTCGACTGCCAGCTGTCTCTTTTCTTTCGCTGACCAGGCTGGACAGGAGGAACGACGACCGAGGAGCGGGACGAGCGCGAGAATAAAAGAAGACGGAGAGGATAAGAGAGACGGGGAGAGGAAGGCTGAATCACGGAGAGAGGAAGACTGAAGGGGAGAGAGACTGAATCACGGAGAGAGGGAGGCCGTCATCGCCGTCTATTTCCATCTCCTCCATCTCCTCCTCCTCCTCCTCCTCCTCCTCCTCCTCCTCCTCCCCCTCCTCCCCCTCCTCCCCCTCCTCCCCCTCCTCCACGCTCACCCTCAATCATACCCCCAGCATGGAGTCGCACACCCCCCCACCCATCCCCGGCGCCGGCTCCGGCCTCATCGCCACCCATCTCCAACAGCCCGCCGCCCTCGCCGCCATCGTCACCCTGCTCGTCGTGGTCGCCGCCGTCCGCGCCGTCCTGCCCGGGCTCTACCCCCCGGCCTCGGCCCCCAAGCCCGGGTGCAAGCCGAGCCCGCCCAGGGTGCCCTTCTGGGTCCCCTTTCTCGGCCACGCGCCTCAGATGCTCCTCAACACCGACGGCTTTCTCGCCCGCCTGCGCGACCGCTACCCCGAGGGCGTCTTCTCCCTGCGGCTGTGCGGCAAGCTGCACCACTTCATCCACGGCCCGTCCATGGTGACCACGCTGCTCAACCGGCCCAAGACGGCGGTCGAGACGCCCTCGAGCAGGGTCCTCGTCTCCAACTTTGGCTGCAGCAAGCAGGACCAGGCCCATCACGCCACCATGGCCAACGAGACGCTGTCCCACTTCAAGCACCTCATGTCCGAGCCGGGCCTGAGCGAGCTCGTCTCCGTCACCGTCATGCACGTCAAGCGGCACATTGCCGACCTCGTCACCTTCAACTCGAGACCCGCCGACCAGGCCGACTGGGAGAGATCGGCCGGCGCCGAGCTTGTCGAGGGCCCGCGGGGCGACGAGTTTGTCGAGGCCGACCTGACGGAGCTGACGCGCACCTTTATCGCAAAGACGGCCAACTGCGCCCTCTACGGCACCGACTTTGTCGACAACTTCCCCGACCTGTGGCCGCTCCTGTGGATCTTTGACGACGCCTTCCTCCTGCTGGCCGCCAAGGTGCCCGCCTGGGTGCCGTGGCCGCGGCTGCAGCGGGCCCGGCTTGCGCAGAGACGTATTCTCGGCTTCACGCACGAGTTCAACGTGGCCATGGACAAGCACCTCCGCGGCGAGGACCCCGGCGTCCGGTGGCAGGACCTGGACAACGTGAGCGCCGTGGTCCGGGCCAGGCTCGAGACGTTCCAGGGCCAGGGCCTGTCCATCAAGGCCCGCGCCAGCTGCGACCTGGCTCTGCTGTGGGCCATGAACGCAAACGCCAACCAGCTCGTTCCGTGGATGCTTTTTGAGCTGTACCGAGACCCCGTGCTGCTCGACGAGGTCCGCGAGGAGATTGCGCCCTACGTCACGGTGACGCAGCCCAAGAACGAGTTTGGCGCGGCCGTGTGGTTGCCCGCGGAGCTGGAGCATCTCGACCTCGAGGGCCTCGTGCACAAGTGCCCGACGCTCAAGGCCGCCTACGTCGAGACGCTGCGCGTGTACACGGGCACCTGGACCATGAGGCGGCTCAACGAGGACGTGGTGCTCGACGACAGGGGCAGGTCGGAGCCGTATCTGCTGCAAAAGGGCACCTACGCCCACGTCGCCCAAGAGATGCACCAGATGGACCCCGAGTACTTTCCCGACCCCCGCGAGTGGCGCCACGAGCGACACCTGAGAGAGCACGTCGACGACGAGGGCGTCAGGACGCTCGTGGCCGACATGGGCACCGTGAGGCCTTACGGTAAGCCGTCTCCCTCGCCTCGCGAGTCCACGACGCTGACACGCCCGTGCTTGGACCAGGCGGAGGCCCGGCAATGTGCAAGGGGCGCACGTTTGCGCTGCGCGAGATGCTCCTGTACTCGGCCATCATCATCTCCTTTTACGACATGCAGCCGCCCAGGGGCCAGTCGTGGGAGGCACCCAAGACGTACAAGCCCGTGGCCACGAGGCATCCCAAGACGCCCATCAAGGTGTGGATCAAGAGGCGGGAGCAGCCCCCTGGCCGGCAAGCAGAAAAGGACCATGGGGGGATGGCCCTTGATGATGCGGCTCTGTAATATTTTTAGAGGATATCTTCGCAGGCGTTTCAGTGCTGTCATGGCTGTCTTTCCGGGCGTGAATTGTGAGTACGTTGTGAGGCTCGTACGAAGTACGAATACTTCGTACTTCGTAGTTGACTCTCTATCTCCTTATCGGTTCCATCTCGAGTTTGAAGCAGCGGCACCTGATGATTTTCCGGTGCCCGAGGTAGTACCCATTGACGCCGTCTAATTGGTAGACGCCGACGTCTCGTAAATAGAGGGGACGCCCCGTCATCCATCACAGAGAAGCAAAATCACGTCTTCGCGCCGACCTCGGCGTCTCTCTGGAGAGCCCTGGTGCACTCAGGCCCCGGCCCCGGCGATACGACTGCGACCGGCCGAGATAGCAGCGCGTCCGACCAACCCCCCGGGCCATCCGCGCGTCCCGACGGCAAGGAGGAGAGTCAGGCGTCCAATGTGCCTCTGAGGCGAAATCGAACCGCGCGACAATGGCATCCCGCCTGCTCTCCCGACCGCCGCTGCTGTGCCCCCGGTGCAGCTTCGCAAACGCACACGCCCGCCCGTCGTGGCCGTGGCCGCCGGCTTCGTCGACGATGCGGCGGCCGCTCCGGACGTCGGCCGTCTCGCGGCGGGTGCCGAATAAGTTGGAGGACAAGTCGAGGCTGGGCGATACGTCGAGGCTGGGCGACAAGTCGAGGCTGGGCGACAAGTCGAGGCTGGGCGACAAGTCGAGGCTGGGCGACAAGTCGAGGCTGGGCGACAAGTCGAGGCTGGGCGACACGTCGAGGCTGGGCGACACGTCGAGGCTGGGCGACACGTCGAGGCTGGCCGACAACCCAAAGCTCGGCGAGTCGAGCTCAAGACCCTCCGCAAAGGCGGCAAACAACAGCGATCCCCTTGCCGCCGTCGAAAAGTCGGCGCCGGAGCAGCGCAAGGCCGACTGGGCCATCATCAGGGAAATGTCGCGCTACCTCTGGCCCAGAGATAACCTCGGCACAAAGTTCCGCGTCGGCCTCGCCGTGGCGCTGCTGGTCGGGGCCAAGGTGCTCAACGTGCAGGTGCCCTTTTATTTCAAGAGCATTGTCGACTCGATGAACATTGACATTGCTGCCGTCGGCGGCACCGCCACGACCATTGCCGGCAGCATGATTGTCGCCTACGGCGCCACGAGGATAGGGGCCGTCATCTTCCAGGAGCTGCGAAACGCCGTCTTCGCGTCGGTCGCCCAAAAGGCCATCCGGAAGGTGGCCGGCAACGTCTTTGACCACCTGCTGCGCCTCGACCTGAGCTTCCACCTCTCCAAGCAGACGGGCGGCCTGACCCGCGCCATTGACAGGGGCACCAAGGGCATCAGCTTCCTGCTGACGAGCATGGTCTTCCACGTCCTGCCCACGGCCCTCGAGATCAGCATGGTCTGCGGCATCCTGACGTGGCAGTATGGCGTCAAGTTTGCCGCCATCACCGCCCTCACCATGGTCGGCTATACGGCCTTTACAATCTGGACGACGGCCTGGAGGACAAAGTTTCGCAGGCAGGCCAACGCCGCCGACAACAAGGCCTCGACCGTCGCCGTCGACTCGCTCATCAACTACGAGGCCGTCAAGTACTTCAACAACGAAAGGTTCGAGGTGTCGCGCTACGACCGGGCCCTCGGAGAGTACGAAAAGAGCTCCATCAAGATTGCCACCTCGCTGGCCCTGCTCAACAGCGGCCAAAACATCATCTTCTCCACCGCCCTGACGGCCATGATGTACCTGGCGGCCGACGGAGTCGCCTCCGGCACCCTCACCGTCGGCGACCTCGTCATGGTCAACCAGCTCGTCTTCCAGCTCTCGGTCCCGCTCAACTTCCTCGGCTCCGTGTACCGCGAGCTGCGGCAGTCTCTGCTCGACATGGAGACGCTATTTAGCCTGCAAAGAGTAAACGTCAGCGTCGTGGACAAGCCCGGCGCCAAGCCCCTGGCCCTGGCCAAGGGCGGCGAGATCCGATTCGACAATGTCACGTTTGGCTACCATGCCGACCGGCCCATCCTGCAAAACCTGTCGCTGACGATTCCTGCCGGCAAAAAGGTTGCCGTGGTTGGGCCCAGCGGCTGCGGCAAGTCGACGCTGCTGCGGCTGCTCTTCCGGTACTACGACGTAAACGACGGGCGCATCTTGATTGACGACCAGGACGTTCGGGACGTCAGCCTCGACTCCCTGCGCCGGGCCATGGGCGTCGTGCCGCAGGACACGCCCCTGTTCAACGACACGGTGGAGCACAACATCCGCTACGGCCGCATCGACGCGACGCACGACGAGGTCGTGGCCGCCGCCAAGCGGGCGCGGGTCCACGCGACGATTGAAAGGTTTCCCAACGGCTACGGCACAAAGGTCGGAGAGCGAGGCATGATGATTTCCGGGGGCGAGAAGCAGCGCCTGGCGGTGAGCCGGCTGCTGCTCAAGGACCCGCCGCTGCTCTTCTTTGACGAGGCGACGAGCGCCCTGGACACGCACACGGAGCAGGCGCTGCTGATGAACATCAACGGCATCCTGCGCGACAAGGGCCGCACCAGCGTCTTCGTGGCGCACCGGCTGCGGACCATATTCGACTCGGACCTCATCATTGTGCTCAAGGACGGCAGGGTCGCGGAGATGGGCACGCATCGCGAGCTCGTCGACCGGGCGGGGGTGTATTCGGAGCTCTGGAGCGGTACGTCGAGGGCCACGATTGCTTAGCATCCCGTTGTTGACATTTGCTGACGACGTTCGCAGCGCAAGAGATAGTGTTCAACCAAGACGGCACCGAGAAGACGGAGACAAAAGAGGAAGAGCAGTAGAGCAGGCTCGGGCCTCGTACTCGTTGTCCGGGCTCGTCGGCCAGGGGGAGGTATGTCATTGATATGTAGCTGTATCTATACAGTCCATTTACCACTGTGATCAAGTGTGGTCAGCGCAAAAGAGCGCAAAGGGGAAGCACACAAACTGCTATTTTAGCACCGTGAGCATTGAATTGACTGAGGCGTGACGAGGAGTGACAAAAATACCCAGCAACGGACGGTGGCTGACCCGAGAGGGGTGGTCGGGTGGCTGACCCGGGAGGCACCAGTCAGGTCAGCCACATCTACGAAGTACGACCACGTCAGACCCGTCGGTTTCTTCGCTCTGTGAAGTATGCTGTCCATTTTATATCGCTTTGTTCGAACGCAGTGGGCGTCATGCATCACCCGCCTCTCCCTTGCATGGAGGGCAGCCCTGAGCCTCATTGCCACAGGGGAGCCTCCAGAGCCGCTCGAGCCTCATCCACTCACCCTCGAGCAACGCGAGCAACGGAAAGAAGATTTTATCAGTTCCATAGACGGAGAGGCCGTCTGCGCATTGGCTTCTCGCTACAACGGCCAGAAACCCTGCCGAATCGTCAACTCAACGCGGGGGGGCTTCAATGTCTGTTTCTTTGTCGACTTTTACACAACTAGCACGACATGGGTAGTCAAGATCGCCCTTGAGCCAGCAGTTCACAGCGTCTGGACCAAGCTCCAGAGCGAGGTTGCCACAATGCGGTGGGTATACCCCTTGGGTAGGTAAAGGTAATGATGACTGACTAGGCTCGACATGCAGATACGTCCAAGACAATACCAGCATCCCCTTGCCACGTATCCATGCGTACGGGAGAAGCCAATTGTGCAAAAACACGTCCACGATGCAGGCGTTTCTCATTCTTGACTACATCCATGGTCGATCTCTTGATATAATGACCCTGATAAAGGCCACGCAGGAACGCCGGAATCACTTCTATGCAGAACTCATCGACATCCTCGCCCAGCTTCGAAAGCTAGAATTTCCCATGGCTGGCTCGTTGATGCCAGATCCCAACGGCGGCCTGGAGCCCGTCATAGGCCAACTTCTTTCTATAACCATAAACGAGCTTCAGATTGAGGGGAAACGGGTCCCCCAATCGACACATACCTCTGCGACGCGGTTTGCCAAGCAGCAGCACCACCTACTGTCAGAGACATACCGTTTGCCCATTGAAGAGCTCTCGCGTGAAACGGCCGAGCTGGAGTTATTCGCGCTCGACGCCTTGGCCAAGCAGATCCCCAACGTCTTCGACTCTCAGCACGACAACGGACCCTTTGTGCTGACGCACACGGATCTAAGATGCGCCAACTTGATCGTTGATGACGATTTCCATATACAAGGCGTCATCGACTGGGAGTGGGCGCAAACCGTGCCTCGACAACTCTTCACGCCGCCGACATGGATCACGGGCCACGACGTTGAATCCTTGCGCGGAGTTTGGCTCGATCTGGCTCCGGAATTCTGGAGCCTTCTACAAGCCAAGGGTCGAGCCTCTCGTGATTACAACCAGCGCCTGGAGGACTGGGACTTCCGCCAGAAGCTCACGCTGCCCGTGGCCCAGATATTTTGGCACCCTTCTAGCCTTGCCTCTGTCTTCTATCTGTTTATTTACCCCGAGCTATTCCGAGAGTCTCGCGATAAGGTGGTTTCTGAGTTTTTTGAACGCGACGAGAATGGGACGCTGAGATTGGAAGTAAAGCCGCGTATCGATGGTTCCGAGCGGTATACTCAGTACTTGAAGGAGAATGGCTTGTTTGTCATTGAGGAGTATCCCCAGCAGCTTGCTGAGTGGGTTGCGAAAGGACACGAATTACCAGGCATCCGGCCCTAGATACTTCTGCTCCTTTAAGTCCTCCAGCTTGAGCCACTGCACTAATAGAATGGGCAGCGACTGGGACGTAGTAGGCGGCTTCTAGTCGACCGTATGCTTGCTAATAGAAAATCAAGTTGAAAGTAATAAGGTCGAAACAAGGTCCTCTGTCGTGCCCAAGTTGGCTCGAGGAATCAACAAAGACGTGCCGGACTTTAGGACGGCAGACATTGTCCCTTTCGACGAGTGGCTGTCCACGCACTCTCGGGAACCACCAACTGGCCGACGGCCTTTAATGCTCCGGAGCTGACGCGGCACTTTAGCAAGCTCCTTCGTCTGCCGTCTTGGGTCGTGGGTGGGTATCCGCGCAGGTGCTAGTCGTCGACAATAGCGAGTCGACGATGCTCGGATGTGCCGACCATCTAGTCGAGGGCGAGACATGGAGGGATGTTTTGACCTCGTTGGTTGGGGAGAAGAGTATCCCTGGCCCAAGACGACGTTTCTATAAGGACGGAAGACATGGAGCGGAAGACAATGTCACTCCAAGACGACTAGACTTAGGTATTCTGTATTACTCGTGTGCTTGCATTACTGCGTGTTTGCATTACTGGTGCGTGTTATATGCCACCCATATAACTCCTCTCATACTTGTTCCTCTCATACTTGTTCCTCTCATACTTGTTCCTCTCATACTTGTTCCTCTCATACCCTTCCCCTCATACTTGTTCCTCTCATACTTGTTCCTCTCATACCCTTCCTCTCCCACTAACTTGTTGCCCCCGATGAATACCGGCCGTCAAACAGCCACACAACAGTCTCTGGCTCCGTCATGTCCGCCCCTTCTTCTCGACACCATCCTCTCGACACCATCTTCTCGACGCCATCCTCTCAACATCCATCATCAACCGCCACCCACCACCCAATGGTGACAGTTGCGTCGATTACGTGGGCAACGGCCACACACCAGCTGCACACGCTGTACAGCGCCGTTGCCCATCTCCTCTCCCTCTTCCGGCCGAGAGATTGATCGACGCAACTGTCACCCGCCCAACCATGACTGGGCACTGTCGGTCCTCCAGTCTTCCCCATCCTCCGTCTTCCCCATCCTCTCTCCTCCCCCCCCGTTGCCGCCGCCGCCCTTGCGGGGCATGTCGAGAGGAACGGCACAAGACTGGGCACGGCTTCGTCGAGAGGCTTGTCGAGCTCGGGCAAGAAGTCTCGGGCATTCCAGCCACGCGCTGAACTCGTCGCTCAACTCGCCACCCTCCTCCACACTCCCATCGCTTCCCCTCCCCACTCCCGTGCCAATGGGTTTTAATATTAACCCATTGGCGGAGCGGGAGGGCCGCGGTTTGTTTGGCGCCATGAGTTGCGAGCGCTGACCCGTATGTATTGTCTTGTCGTGTGTGTTCTGTCGCATGTCTACCTCGAGTGGCTTGAACATGGCACAGCCAGGGCCAGTGAAGCCCGTGTGTTGCAGCCCGGGCCGGTGAAGCCCGTGTGCTGCAGCCACCGGCCAGGGCCAGTGAAGCCCGTGTGCTGCAGCTCCAGTAGCCCGTGTGTTGCAGCCTCAGTGGCCTTGTTGTGGAAAGTGGCCTTGGTGGGTAGAGGCGAGAGTCAGAGGCAAATGTGTGTTTGCTCCATATGCCGTGTGCCGAGACGAGGCCCAGTGAAGAGGCGACGATGGTGTCTGTCTGCTGTGTGCAGAGGAGGGTCGAAGATGGCTCTGTCTGCTGTGTGCAGAGGAGCAAGATGGGTGGTGGAGTGCTCTGTCTGCTGTGTGCAGAGGAGAAGAAAGAGGTAAAGGTGCCTCTGTCTGCTGTGTGCAGAGGAGGAGAGGAGAAAAAGGTGAATTGAAGGTGGGCTCTGTCTGCTGTGTGCAGAGGAGCGAGGTGGTTGGTTGGTGTGGAGAGAGAAGAGAAGAGGGAAGAGTTCGGGTCGGCAAGAGGGGGGCGGGAGAAGGGCCTTTTATAGCTGGCACGGGACGCGTGAGTGCCTGAGGACACAAGTCTCTGTTCAGGCCGCCGGCCCGTCGCCAGTCAGGGGATTTCAAACCAGGGACCGAGGCGGTGAGAGGGGGGGGAAGCCCTGCTGTGAATCACTTGCCCCCCCCCTGAGCTGGCCTGGGGCGTCTCTACAGGGGGCCCCGAGTCACCTGCACGCCCCAGGCCCTCTCCTGGCTGGCCGAGGGTCGAGTTTGCAGCTCCGCCGTGCTCGTCAGGACACGGTCGAGCCACAGACGCTCACAGTCGAGACGATCCAGAGCATCACGCACCCGTCCTCCCGCCCAGGGGCAGAGCTGAGAGACAGCCTGGCCGCCGCCTCGTCACAGCAGCAACATCCCCAGCCCGGTTTCCACCCCAACCGATCCCCCTCGGCCCATCTCCCAGCCTCTCCGTCTTTCCCGTCACGACCCATTGCGGCTGTGATCGGCCCCGGACGTGCATTCGATCAGCTGGCAAGGGGGGGGGGGACAGATGGTCAACGACTCCACGCCCTTCCATGCCCATCGAACCATGCCGAGCAAGGCCTCGAACCATGCAACAAAGCCTGCTGCAACAAAGAATGACGTGGCTCTGGCTCCCAGGACTGCTTGTGCGAGCATGGTGAACAGGCTCTGCGTTCTGGGATGCTCTCTGCGTTCTGATGCTTCAAAGGCGTCCAGTCTCGACTCGTGCTGTGACCCAAACTCGCGAGGCCTCTGTGCCACCCGTTTCTGCAAACCTTTTCATCAGGGATGCTCTCCATGTCACCATGGCCAAGCTTTGTTCACTCCTCGCATTCACCACAAGGTCCTGCGGTGACAAGGGGCTCGCCAAACGAGTTTGGATCCCGGCCGACACCTAGAGCACTTTGGTATCGCACGAGACGCATTCCATACAGATGACTGACCATGGTTCCGCTAGGTACACCAGCCATCAGACCGCCATCATCGTTGATGACTCTCGTTGAGACGGTCCATCAAGCCAAGCCAAAGCCCTCCCCGAAACCCTCCTCCCGATAAACACTGGCGAGTCCGACCTTGCGACACTGCAGCCCTCTCCCGAAACATACATTGGGTTGCTATTGCCGCGGAGCCGTCGTGCTTTTTCGCATTTTTCAAACAACGCACACGGAGTTGGCAAAGACAGGGGGGGTTTGACTCTTGATCGCGACCTGCCACAAGGGTCAAAGGGGACTTGGGTGGCCGTTGTGCAGGGAACAGAAATAGTAGACCAAAAGAAATGTCAATATCGTGATTCCTCAAGGGACAAAGAGTCGCCACGACGCTTCGACCTCTTCGCTTCGACACGTGCCGGATGGCAAAACAAAGGAGCGCGCTTCCCTGTCCTGAACACAAGAAGCCTCGTTTGAAATCTCGTAAAGCTGAAGCCGCTATTCACAGTACCCTGCCAGATAAACTCCGTCGACGCCGCCGTTGGCCCAGTGCCCTCCCCCCTACCCCAAAGATTCATCACGCGTCGGCTCCAAAACAACCAGAGTCTGTCCAGCATCTACCAAGTCACCTTCCCTCGCGCCAAAGCCGGTGCAAATGCCGTCGACGGGGCTACGGATTTCAATCTCCATCTTGCTCGACTCGATCCACATCTGCAACCTGTCAGTCCAAAATCAAACCAAATCAAGACGCGGTTCAAAGCCGTGACTCACCAGAATCGCGCCCTTCTTGACCACGCTTTGCTCCTTCACGGCAAAGTTGTAGCATCGTCCCGGCATCATGGCCCTGACCCTTTCGCCCCCCGACACGACGGCCATGTCGGAAGCGCCGCAGGGACCGACGGTGGCACCATTCACGGCCTTGGGCTGGTGAGGCCGACGCAGTTCTTCCAGGAACGGGGCGTTTGCGATGGATTTCTGTCGGTGAGCCGCCGTGGCCGCCATGTCGTCCTTTTGCGACTCGATCCAGGCCTCGTACTCTGCGAGGTCCAGCTCCCCGTCCGTGATTCTGATCAGCTCTGACGCAGGTGCGGCGTCAAGCTCCGACTCCTTGACACGATAAAACTCGATGCGATCAAACGTCCTGAACAGCCAGGGGTCCGAGGCCTTCGGCGGCGTGTCGCCCGTGTGGACAGACTTGGGGTCCCAGATGTCCACCGTTCGTCCAACGAGCTGATAGCCCCCGGGCGAATCAGTGGCATATATGCACATGTACTGCCCTCCGATCCCTACCGAGCGGCGTGGAGTAAAGGACCGGGAAGGGTTGTACTTTGTCCCAAACAGACGATGACGCGGATCAAGCGGGACGGCACAAGGGGAGCCTAGAAACACGTCGCCCAGGCCCAAGACGAGAAACGTCGCGTCGTACAGCAGGGCCGACATGTCGTCCAGACCGTTGAGCTCCTCCAGAAAAGCGACATTGCTGGGCAGCCACGGCGCCTCCGATCGAATGCTCGCAGCGTAGCGATCGACGGCGGCACGGCAGACCGAGTCGTCGAAAGCGAGCGGCAGACGGAGAGTTCGTGAAGCAATTCGAGTCGGAACATGATACGAGGACACGTGAAGGGAGAGGCGACCGATGACCGTCTGGGGAGAAAGCGCCGCGTCGTAGACGACATGGACGGTGCGAACGCCCGGCGTCAACTCTCGAATGCCTCGGATGGGCACTTTGGCATGCTGCTGGCAGAAGGCTTGTATCTTGAAGCTTTGACCGAGGTCAAAGACTTGGTCTTGTCCAAACTCGAGTATCATGGCACGGTCCCCAGCCTGGCGAGCTTTGATTTTCGCATCGTCGCCACATTGGATGGCTCCTACCACGGGCAGGGCATCGAGGGCGCTTTGGTCGCTCGCAGGAGCAAGGTCCTCCAGCCTCGGAATGTCCGTGAGATTTTGGATTGCGCGGTCAAGCTCGTCATGGAGCCTTTTGGCCAGTGCAGTGTCCACGGCTCGCAGCCGAATCGTGTCTCCCGGACGGACCTGGCCCATTTTCCACATGTCGGCCGAAGCAACGACGCAAAAGACAACGAAGCCGCCGAGGCTGGGTCCGTCGCAAGTCAGGACGACCGCCTCATCGCCGGTGAAGCTGATGCTCCCTATCGAGTAGGGACTATCGTGGATGTTGGATGGATGGATGCCTGCCTCCCCTCCAGTCTGACGCGCCCATTGCGGTCGGGGTCCAGTCAGGCGTACGCCCAGTCTGTTGCTGTTGTGGTGAACTCGCCACTCCCCGGCAAACAGCGTGGCCAAGCCGTCTTTTGTAAAGTAGTCTGGGGCCCCCTGAGGGCCCGGCACGACCCCTATCGTCCAAGTCGCGTTTGGCTGATCGGGTATGGGCAAAGCTGGGCAGGCAGGGAGCTCCTCAGGGACACTCTTGAGCAGCAGCTGGCTTCCAATGGGCACAATGTCGCCCGATTGGAGTTTACTGCCATCCTTGCCTCCCAAGCTTCCCACCTCGCACGTTGCTCGGCTGCCCATGACCTTGGGAACTTGAATTCCGCCAGTCACAGCCACATAGACTCGATATCCGTTTTCGACCAACCCTACTGAAAGAGTTTGGCCAGCTCGCAACGGGAATGCCCGATTCTGTGGCGCCGCGTCGCCGTCCACTGCGACTGGTGCCTTGGCGCCAGTGACTGCGACCAGGGTATCGCAATGGAACTTGAGTGTCGGTCCCTTGAATGTACACTCAATGGCCGCGGCATCTGGGCCGTTGCTGACCAGCCGATTCGCCAATCGAAAGGAAAGGCTATCCATTGGTCCTGACGGCGGGATCCCGACGCTCCAGAATCCTATTCTTCCTGGATAGTCCTGAATTGTGGTCATGGCTCCCGCCTCGACTACCTGTATGGACGGTGCATGGAATTTCAAAGAGTCCAAGGACTTGGTCGTGTAGTTTCCTGCTTGGAAGAGCGACCAAGACACGATGCGACGGAGATATTCAAGGTTTGTCTGGACGCCTTCGATGCGCGTTTCCTCCAGGCCGGCGGCCAGCCGTTGCAAGGCCTCCTGACGATGATGCCCCGTGGCGATGAGTTTTGCTAGCAAAGGATCGAAGCGCGTCGACACTTGCGTGCCCACATCAATCCAAGTGTCCACTCGGAGATGCGAGGGAAACGTCAGGTGTGTAATGGTTCCCGCACAAGGCCTGAAGTTCTCCAAAGGACTTTCTGCATAGAGCCTGACTTCGATTGACGCTCCATCTTGGGCCACGACATGAGTGTCACTGAAGAGTTCATGGCAGTCACGTCGTGCGATTTGGAGCATGCATTCGACGAGGTCAAGGCCCGTGACGGCTTCGGTCACGGGATGCTCGACCTGAAGGCGAGTGTTTACTTCGAGAAGGTAGTATTCTTGAGAATCAAGGTCGTAGATGAACTCGACGGTGCCGACGTTGCGATACTTGACAGCGGCGGCGAGTCGGACGGCGGAGGCCCTCATGCTAGCTCGGACTTGAGCAGGGACGGCGAATGCCGGACACTCCTCGACAACCTTTTGATGCCTTCGCTGCAAGGAGCAGTCGCGCTCGCTCAGTGCCAGCACACGGCCGTTGCCGTCTCCGAGGATCTGCACCTCGATGTGACGCGCCTTCTCGATGTATCGCTCCAAGAAGACGCCGGAGTCCCCAAAGTTGACGGCGGCAAGGCGCTGAACAGCGTTGAAGGCCTCGGCCAGTGCCTCTGCGTCGTGGCAACAGCGAAGGCCAATGCCCCCTCCTCCAGCCGTGCTCTTGAGCATCAGCGGGAACCCCAGTCGCTCGGCCTCGTCACAGGCGTCGGCCAGGGATGTGACGAGGCGAGCGCTTCCCGGGACGACTGGGACTCGGGCGGATTCGGCAATCTCCCGGGCGCGGTGCTTCAGGCCCAAGTCGGACATTTGCTCTGGCGTCGGACCGATCCAGACAAGACCTGCGTCTTGCACGGCCTGCGCGAACTGGGCCGACTCGGCCAGGAAGCCATAGCCGGGGATGACGGCGTCGGCCCGGGCAGACTCTGCCAGGCGTATGACCTGGGCCGCGTTCAGATACGTGTCGGCCACCGAGTCTCCCTCGAGGCGCAGCGACATGTCGGCTTCTCGAACGTGTGGCGAGTCGGCGTCGACGTCTGTGTAGATGGAGACGGCTTCAATGCCCATCTTTCTCAGAGTTCGGACGATGCGCGCGGCAATCTCGCCTCGGTTGGCAATGAGCACCCTCGACACGGGCTTCCTCGCCCCGCAAGACGGGCGTGAGTCATGCTTGCCCAGGCCTTGCGAGTGCTCCGTGTAGGCCTTCCAGCCGCCAAAGTGGGTGATGTCCCGGGCGCCTTGCAAGCCGACGGGCTCGCAGACGAACCCATGGACCCAGCGACCGTCGTCCAGTTCCACGGAGCCGATGGCGAGCGGCGGCGGGATTGTCGACATGAAGCTGGCCAGAGCCCGACAGGGCAACTGCCATAACTCGACGGCAATACCTTGGCCGCGGTCTGGGCACGTGACGCGCTCCAGTGCTGGTTTTTTCGGGCCCGCCTCGCCCGAGCTCAGCTCATAGAGACGATACATGGGCGCCGTCTTTGTCGAGACGTCCAGATGGGCGCCCCTCGACACGAGATGCTTGTTGAGCGGAAACCCCGTCAGGTGAGCACCGACGACTGCAATCGGCGTGTACGTCGAGCCGCCCTTGGACGTCGACTCGCCCTTTGTCGACTCGCCCTTTGTCGACTCGCCCTTTGTCGACTCGCCCTTGGCCGCGGGAGAGACGCCGGCCTCTCGAAAGACGGCGGTGGCGCCCAGTCGCCGCCGGCCCCCCCCTGAGAGCCACTGCTGCGACAGCCCGAGCAGCTTCGGCTCCTGCCAGGTGCTTGAAATCAGTGTGATGCCAAAGGGCAGTCCGTCGCCCCTGAAGCCGGCAGGTATCGAAACGGCGCTCCAGTCGAGAAAGTTGACAAAGTTTGTGTAGGTCCCGAGGAGGGAGTTTTCTCGCACAGGGTCTGCGAGGACCTGTTGGATGGTGGGAAAGGTCGGTGCCGTGGGGACCAGCAAGCCGTCAAACTCACAGAGGGCCATGGCAATCTGGCGTGTCAAGTCCTGCCGGGCGTATTCGCTGGCAAAGGCGTCGGCCGCCGAGAAGTCGCGCGCCTTGGCCACGATTCCCCGTACGACGGGGTCCATGTCCTTGTCCGAGGCCTGCTCGATGAAGTCTCTGATGGCAACGAATCGCTCGGCGACCCACGGACCTTGGTAGAGCAGCTTGGCTAGAGCAAAGAGGTCGGAGAAGTCGACAGGCGTCAACTTCCAGCCCAGGGCTCGTGCCTTGCGCAGAGCAGCCTCATACGCGGGGGCCTGGTCGTCTCGGCCGTACCAGTCCGGCTGGCTGCAAATGGCCAGGGACGGGGGCCTAGACGCGAGGCTCGCGGTCCCAAACGTTGGTGCTGCCGAGGGGAGGCTTGGCGAGGGGCGAGCGCGAGAGTACGCATCTTTGTCGTCATAGCCCTCGGCCACGGACAAGACGGTTCGGGCGTCTTGGGCAGTGAGGGCAAAGATGGAGACGCAGTCGAGGGTCCTGCACGCTGGTAAGACGCCTCGAGCGCTCAAAGCCCCACGCGTTGGCTTGAGTCCGATGATGTTGTTCAGGCCGGCGGGCACTCTGCCCGAGCCGGCCGTGTCTGTTCCGAGAGAAAAGGGCACGACTCCGCGGGCGACGACAACGCCGCTGCCGGAGCTCGATCCTCCGCTGACGCGGGCAGGGTCGAAGGAGTTTGGCACGGCACCATGGGGCGACCTGGTGCCCACCAGGCCCGTGGCAAACTGGTCCATGTTTGTCTTGCCGATGACAATGGCCCCCGCGGCCTTGAGCCTTGCGATGACCGGGGCGTCTGTTGCCGCAGGCTCAGCCGCGAAAGCCGGACAGGCTGCCGTCGTGAGGAATCCGCGGACATCGATGTTGTCCTTGACGGCAAAAGGGACGCCGAGTAGGGGCAGGCTGTCGTTGAGGAGTCGTTGCGATTGCACCCGGTCCCACTGGTCCCGGATTTGTTCCGGACTGGCCAGCGACACCCAAGCGTGAGTCTCGGCATTGGCTGCCCGCTGGGATTTGACGAGGGATAGAAGGCTACTGGGGCCGCCATCTCTCGACTGCACATTCCGCCAATCGTCTATGGTGACGAGGGATGCCTCGGGTGCGGAAAAGTCGTTGGACTGCAGGTATGGAGCCATGACTGATTACGGGCGCGGCCCAGACCCGGACACGAATTGAAGACGCGCTCTACTTACGAACCAAGGCAAGGGATGAAGAATGAGCCTTGAGAAGCACAAGCTTGAGAAGAGGCACAAGCCTTTGATATCTGACACTGGAACCGTCGTTTCCCCTGAGACGGAGAAAGCTGCACGCGGCGAGCCCAGACATCTTGTATGTTGACTCGGCGGCATCTTGTTGGAACAACGTTAGTAGAGGTTGGTCGTTATCGCAGCGCGCCGAGGTGATTGACGTCGTGGCCGGCGGCGAGCAACGCGGCAGCGCATCAACGAGCTGGAGTTTGTTTCGAGTGACGAAACTCTCCATGCTTGGAACAGATGCACATTGACCAATCACAGGCGAGGCCGGCGGCCAACTGCCAAAATCGAAGATAAGAGTTAAGTGGGCTCGCATTGTGCACTGTGGCGCTGCAGGGATGGATGCCGGAGCATCTCAACTCGGGCAGTGGATGCTCGTTATCTCTCTCCTCGGAGGAGGGCGTATCGGGGGAAGTTCCGTGTCTCACCATGACATGATGGTGCAAAGTATAAAAACATTGCAAAAGTCATGAGTGCATTGTCAGCATCACATGTGTCTTTGTGCTTGGCCGAAAACACAACCGTGATGCCGAGGCACGAGATGAGGGCATCGTGAGTCCGCCCCTTCTAGTCCAAGTACTACTGCCGAGAGAACTGACCTCGACCCCTTGCCTATCCTTTCTACACTCCCTTTCTACACTCCCTTTTGGGGTCCCTGTCTCATGTCGTCAAGCTGATGGCTTTGATGACTGCAAAGCATCGGAGAAGCCGTGCTCAGGGGCTGATTTGCCTCGAGGTGCTTTTTGCCGACAAAAGAAAGGCCGGGACAAGCCGAATTTTCAGCTTCCACCTGCCCCTGGCATGGCCTCCTAGTCCAGGATGGGATGGGCTGGCCCGCCGGCACGGCTCGACAAGAGGCAGCAAATCGTTGGATCAATGGCGCGGTGACACCGACTCCGAGCGTTTGGCAACTCATGTCTCACTCTGCAGCCTTTCCTCCACGTGTCAAGCCAGCAGCGCGGCATCTTGCAGCAACACGATGCTGTCTCGTGCTATGATCCTCCCGTCCATGATACAGAGACCCCTGGACAGGAACCACAAAACCCCGGTAACTTGCGTGACTTCATTTCTTTTCCCATCGGCGATATTCAATATCCATGAAACCAAGCCGACGTCGTCGATGGGGAAACTCCCGAGTCTCAGCCGCTGCTGTCGTATACACTCACCCCTTTATGTTGACAAGCTTCGGAACGGGGGCGCCGCTCGGCCGCGTAGACCCTTCTCTCGACCTCACTTACACCTGAAAAGGCTTTGTTCACTTGGGTCTGGCACGACACAGTCATACGCCGTCGAGTTGTTGCATCTGGCTCGTTCCGCTCGCGGTTGTATCTGCTTTCTTCTTCGGCGCCCCTGGAGCGGGCGACGGCACTTTCCCAGAGACGGAGGCAGCAGCAGATGATTTCGGAGTATGAAAAAGGCTACAGCCATACGCAATGACCAGGCTGATGGTAAATTGCCATTGTGGAGAGACTAGGTTGGAGTCGTCGGTGAGCCAGGCCCCCTTTCATCAGCGACTCTGCTCAGCTGCCCGTCTCAGGTGTCCCCCTCGGCCACTTCCTTCGTATTCTTCCAGCAAAGTACGAAGCAGCACCGTGAACCGCTACCATCGTGGCATGCCTGCCGGCCCTGGACGAACAAGAGCCCCCCCGAGGAAACGGTATAATAGACAGTTTCCCAGAGAGCCTCTGCTCCGCGTCGTTTACGTACATGTCCTGCCCGTAGCATATTCGCGTCCTTGCAGTCCTCTTTTCTTTGTTGAAAGCCACCAGCCGCAGCATGGACGAGCCCATTGCCATCATCGGGACGGCGTGCCGACTCCCAGGCTCTGCCAGTTCCCCCTCCAAGCTCTGGGAGCTGCTCAAGTCGCCGAGGGATGTCGTCGGCCCCTCGACCGCGTCAAGACTCAACCTGTCCAACTTCCACAGCCCCAACGGCGAGGCCCACGGCCGGACAGACGTGCGGCGGCAGCCGTACCTGCTCGACGAGGACGTCCGGCTCTTCGATCCGGCCTTCTTCCGCATCAACCCCAAGGAGGCGGCTGGCCTGGACCCCCAGCACCGGATCCTGCTGGAGACGGTCTTCGAGGCGTTTGAGGCGGCGGGACTGCCTCTCAGCGCCGTCGAGGCGTCGCAGACGTCCGTCCACGTCGGCGTCATGACCGACGACTACTACACCATCCAGGCCCGGGACCCGGACACCATGGGCAGCCATGCGGGCTTGTCCCGTTGCATCCTGTCCAACCGCGTATCCTATGCCTTTGACCTGCGAGGACCCTCGATGACGGTCGACACGGCGTGCTCGAGCTCCCTCGTCGCCCTCCACCTCGCCGTCCAGAGCCTCCGCAAGGGCGAGGCGTCCCAGGCGGTGGTGGGAGGAACCAGCCTCCTCCTCGACCCGCACTGGTTCGTGGCCGAGTCCTCTCTCCACATGCTGTCCCCCGATTCCCGCTCTCGCATGTGGGACAAGGAGGCCAACGGATACGCTCGCGGGGAGGGCTGTGCCGTGGTGATCCTGAAGCCTCTCAGCAAGGCCACCGACCACGGGGATCACATCGAGTCCATCATCCGCGAAACGAGCGTCAACTCGGATGGCCGGACAAGCGGCCTGACCATGCCGTGCCCCAAGGCGCAGGCCGCGCTGATACGACAGACGTACCGGAAGGCAGGCCTGGACCCCGTTGCGGACCGATGCCAGTACTTTGAATCTCACGGCACCGGCACTCAGGCGGGCGATCCGGTCGAGGCTCGAGCCATCAGCGACGCCTTCTTCCCCTCGGGCACGCCTGGTCAGGGGGACCGAGCCGGTCGGCTGTACTGTGGCTCCATCAAGACCATCGTCGGCCACCTCGAGGGCTGTGCTGGGCTCGCCGGCCTCCTCCGGGCATCGTTGGCGATTCAGCACGGGGCCATCCCAACATGCACTTCAACGAGCTCAATCCGTCGGTCAGGCCCTTCTACGCCAACCTCTGCGTTCCCACTTCCCTCTTGCCATGGCCAGAGACGCACGGTGAGCCTCGTCGCGCCAGCGTCAACAGCTTTGGCTTCGGCGGCACCAACGCCCACACCATCATCGAGAGCTACGACGCTCCCGCCCTGCCGTGTCCGGGACAGACGACTGCTCCCACGGGCGTACGAGGCCAGGCAAGGTCCAACGTCGAGTTTGGGCTCATCGGGCCGTTTGTCTTTTCAGCCAGAAGCCGCACGTCGTTGGCCCATTCGCTCAGACGGATACTGGACCACGTGCGTATGAATCCTGCGCTGGATCTGGATGCCTTGGGTGGCGTCCTGCATTCGAATCGAACCGCCTTCACGTACAGAATTGCGATTCCTGCCGTGGAGAACCGTGAGCAACTGCTGGCCAGCTTGGAGGAGCAAGTCAAGCTCGCCTCTAGTCCACCGACCAGTGGCTCCTTTGGCGTCAGGGCCTTGAACGAGCCCGGCTCGAAGCAGCAGCCGAGCATCCTGGGCATCTTTACGGGACAGGTGAGTTTTGTCGTCTTCGGGAGAAGCGGTTGAGTGACTGACTCATAGTCACTCATTCTGGTGCCTATAGGGGGCTCAAGCCGCTCAGATGGGCCGGCTGCTGGTGCACTGCAGCCTCTTCCGCCAGTCAATTGATAAATGTGAGGCCGCCTTGGCATCTCTCCCCGAAGCCCCCTTTTGGTCGTTGCGACAGGAGCTCGTCGCCGAAGAAGGGGTATCGCGTCTCTCCGAGGCCAGCATCTCCCAGCCCCTGTGCACCGCCATTCAGATCGCCCTGGTCGACCTCCTCGAAGCAGCCGGAATCCGGTTCGCCGCCGTCATCGGCCACTCGTCCGGCGAGATCGGCGCCGCCTACGCGGCCGGCCTCTTGGATCGAAGAGATGCAATGGGCATCGCGTACTACAGGGGCCATGTCGCCCACCTGGCTAAGGGGCCGGGCGGCAAGCCGGGAGGCATGATGGCGGCGGCCCTGACGTTTCTCGATGCAAAGTCTCTCTGCTCGGGGCCTCGCCTCAGCGGCCGGATAAGCGTGGCGGCTGCAAACGCGCCTTCCAGCGTCACCTTGTCTGGGGACCTGGACGCCATCCAAGAGGTCAAGGAGCTCTTGGACACCAAGAAGATCCAGGCCAGGCAGCTCCGGGTGAACACTGCCTATCATTCTCACCATATGCTTGAGTGTGCCGAAGCCTACCTGGCCCATCTCAAACGACTCAATGTGCAAGTCCACACGCCTCCGAGGGACCGCGGCTGCGCATGGTTCTCGAGCGTGCGAGGCAATGCCAACATGACGGCCCAGGCTATCCACCAGCAAGGAATTGATGGTCAGTATTAGGTCGACAACATGGTGCAGCCGGTGCTGTTTTCCGAAGCCGTGCAATTCGCGGTGCAGACCCTTCCGGCTCCCTTGGCCATTGCTCTCGAGGTCGGGCCGCACCCAGCTCTCAAGGGCCCAGTGAGCCAAACTCTCAAGTCCTTGGCCGCCTCTCCCTTGCCCTACGCCGGTTCCTTGGAGCGCGGAAAAGGCGATGTTGAGAGCATGTCGGCGGCCAGCGGCATGGTATGGAGCGAGCTACCTTGGTCCCTCGGCCGTCGACTTTGGCGGCTGGCGAGAGGCCTTTGGTTTACTCGGTCGACGAGCCCCCCTCAAAGACCTGCCCTCGTACGCGTGGGACCACGACCAGGTTTACTGGCGAGAGTCTCGTCTCTCGCACAACTTTCGCGTTGGCGGTCAGCCGCCACACAGTCTGCTCGGCCGGCAGCGCGAGGACTCCCCGTACGAGAAGACGTGGCGAAACTTTTTCCACCTGGAAGAGATGCCCTGGGTAAAGGGGCATACGTTCCAGGGCCAGGTCCTGTTCCCTGGAGCCGGCTATGTCAGTCTCGCGGTAGAGGCGTCCAAGGCCTTTGTCAAGAACCGCCCCATCAAGCTGCTCGAGGTTCGAGACATGAACATCCCCAAGGCGCTGGTCATGGGCGAGGACAAGGGGGTTGAGGTCCTCTTTACGATTCGCAGCAAGACGATTTCCACGACTGTAGCAGACGGCTCCGTCGTGGAAGCCGAGTTTGTCTGCTATAGTTGTTCTGACGAGCGTGTCCTGGACAAGACTTGCGATGGACAAGTGCTCATCCATCTCGGTCCCAGAGAGCCGGGCGACCTACCTCCAAGCCCAATATCGCAGGCCGAGCTGACGCCCCTCGGGACAGACAGATTCTATCGTGCCGTTTCCGAGATTGAGCTCGACTACCATGGAGTGTTCCGCACTTTGCACTCCATCAGCAGGTCCTGGGGCCACGCCAAGGCATCCGCTTCGTGGCCCAGGGGTCATCTCGACATTGGCTGCTCGCTGCATCTCGCTCTACTCGACGTCGCTTTCCAGGCCGGACTGGGCACCTTTGTGTCGACTGCAGAAAAGTCAATGGGTAGCCCATACCTCCCCATTGGAATCCGACGGGCCATCATCGACCTGAACCAGGACTACCAAGATGGGGCGGGCTCGACGAGCATCGATATCGAGGCCTTGATGGCGACTGCGAATGCCAGCGTCGTCGAATTTGACATTAGCATATGCGCCAAATCAGGGCATGAGCAGGAGAGCTGCGGCATCCAGATCGACGGGCTGATACTCAAAGCAATCGCCGAGCCACAGCCCTCTGAAGACCGGAACCTCTTTGTCAAGACGATTTGGGACGTCGACGCCGCCTATGGCCTCAATGCTCCGCCGCCGGCTCAAGCGGACACGGGCGAGTCGGTCGATGTGATTGACGCATGTGAACGCATCACGCTGTTCCACATGCAAAACCCGCGAGATATCTCCGAACTGGAGTCCGCGCCGTGGTACCACCAGCAGTTGTTCCGCTATATCCGTGCCACCTTGTTCACGGTCCGTGAGGGGAAGCACGCGATATTGCGCACCGAGCGGTTAAACGACGACCGCGAAGCCATCACGGGGCTTGTCGACGGCTATCCCGACAACGTTGATGTCGAGATGCTAGTCGCAGTGGGCGAAAACTTGCCATCCGTCGTGCGAAACGAGTCCGGCATGATGGAGCACATGCTGAAAAACGACCTGCTCAGCAGACTGTACAAGGAAAGCAGCGGGCTGGCAACTTGCAACCGGCATGTCGCCCATCTGATGCGTCAAATCAGCCACAAGCACCCCCGGACCAAGATACTCGAGATTGGTGCCGGCACTGGCGGGACAACCGTCAGTGTCTTGAACGCCGTCGGCGAGGCATACACCTCGTACACGTGCACCGACATCTCGGCGAGCTTCTTCAACCGTCTTTCGGAGAAGCTGCCGGAAGAGCACACGCCAAAAGTCGACTTTAAGGTCTTCAACGCCGAAAGCCGAGGGGAGCTACGATGTTGTCATTGCGGCCAATGTGCTTCACGCAACGCCAAAGCTGTCAGAGACGGTTCAAAACGCCAGAGCTCTCCTGCGTCCAGGAGGCTACCTGATCGCCATCGAGGTCACAGGCACCATGATCCGCGAGACGGGCCTCATGGGCGGGCTGGAGGGCTGGTGGCTTGGCGCCGAGGAGGGCAGGAGGATGGGCCCCGGCATCTGCCCCAGGGAATGGGACATTGTCCTCGAGAAGAACGGATTCTCGGGCGTCGACTGCATCGCCCACGACCATCTCGACGTCGCCAGACACAGCTGCTCGGTATTTGCCTCGCAGGCAGTCGACGACCGACTCCAAGTGCTGCGAGATCCTCTCTTTTCCATGGCCCTGATCCCCCAAAGCCCCATCCTGATCCTAGGGGGCAAGACCCTGGCCGTTTCCAAGCTGGCTCGCCGGGCGGCCAAGATGCTGCGTCTCTGGTCGCCCGAGATCAGGACCTGCGACTCCATCGACGACCTGGACTCGTCCGAGATGCTCCCGGGAACCTTTGTCCTGTGTCTCTCGGACCTGGACAAGCCCTTCTTCGCCGAGCCGCCGACGCCGGAAAGGCTGGACAAGTTGCAGGGGATGCTGGGTGCTGCGCGCAACATTTTGTGGGTTACGTGCGGACGCATGCTCGACGACCCCTATGTCAATATGATGGTGGGCATTGGCCGCGCTCTCGCCGTGGAGCTGCCGCATGTGAACATGCACTATCTTGACTTTGACCGCCCCGAGGCGTGGGACGCCGACGTTATTGTTCGCCACGTCCTTCGAATGGCCGTTACGTTGGCTTCGTCGACGGACACGCAAGGCATGCTCTGGGCTCAGGAACCAGAGACGCTCATCAGGGGCAACGAGATGCTGGTGCCCCGTATTGTGCCTGACGACGCGGCCAACGAGACGCTCAACGCCAAGCGTCGGAGGATCAGCAAGCTCGTCGACTCGACCGAGAGAGTCGACATGGTCTCCGATGGTAGCGAATCGTCTCAACCACAGCTAGTCACGGGGGGGGGGGGGGGGGCCCTCTCCATCCCGGAAGGCCATGTGGCAGTCCATGGGCTTTGCATGCCGGCGACGAGAAGCCATGCTTTCTGTGCTTTGGCCGCGTACAAAGCTCTGGTCAGCCGGCGTCCGCAGGGGCCGTCTTCGCCCTGTCTGCGACCGACTCCTCAACAGTCGTTGCCCACGCGAACAGCCTCCTCGAGTGCTCTGACGCGCAGGCCGACAATGCTGAGACACTTGTGGCCACGGCATCTGCACTGATTGCCTCGCAAGTGCTGCCCAGCTTCCCCCAGCACGGGACCACCCTTGTATGCGGAGCCACAGCCAGCATGGCCGACGCCATCTCCGCGGCGGCAGCGGAGGCAGGGCGCAAGGTCTTGTTCGTGACCGTCGACTCGGCTGGGAAAGGGGGTCGAGACGGCTGGATTGTGGTACATGCCCGCGCCTCGGCCCGAGTTGTTCAGAGACTAATCCCCCGTGATACGTTGCTTGTCCTGAACTTGTCCAAAGATGGTTTGGGTAACGTTCTGGCCTGCCTGCCAAAGCTTTGTATCGTCCAGGCCTTTGATCCTGGTTGCCTCCCTTGCCAACCCGCCGCTGAGGCTGCCGCAGCCCTGGCCCGGGCATACGACACATGCAAGACAAGGACCAGCAAAAGGACGAGCACAGCGTCGGTGACGGTCCTCAACATAACGAAAGCGTCTCAGGAGCTTCTCGCTCAGAGAGACCGTCTCTCTCCCGTCTTGGACTGGGAGCGCCACGAGCCAGTCAGCGCCGTCGTCCGGCCCCTCGAAGCAAGCAGCATCTTCTCCGTCGACAAGACATATTTCCTCGTCGGGATGGCCGGCGAGCTGGGCCAGTCGCTCTGCCGCTTCATGATCCGCGGCGGCGCTCGCTACATTGTCCTGGCGAGCCGCAATCCAGCCCAGGATCCGCATTGGCTCACAGACCTGCGGTCGACCGGGGCCGACGTCCGCATTGTCAAGATGGACGTGACGGACCAGACGCAGGTGCGAGAGACGGTTGCCATGCTCCGACAGACCATGCCCGAGATGGGAGGCGTCGCCAACGCCGCCTTGGTGTTTGAGGCTGGCATCTTTGTCAACTTTTCGGCCGACAACGTCGCGAGGCAGCTCAAGCCCAAAGTCGACGGCACGCTTCACCTCGACAAGGCGTTTGCCACGGACAATCTCGAGTTCTTCCTCACGTTTGGCTCTCTGGCGACGGTGTGCGGAAACCCGGGCCAGGCCATGTACCACGTCGGCAACATGTTCATGTCGAGCCTTGTGGAAAGGCGCAGGCGGCGCGGCCAGGCGGCCTCCATTCTCAACTTTGGCCTGCTGGTCGACGTCGGCTACGTTGCCCGGATGGATCGTGCCGACGGCACCGACATTGAGGGAACCCTCCGCTCCCTGCTTCTGACGCCTCTCTCGGAAGCAGAGCTGCATCATCTTGTGCTTCAAGGCATCATGTCCGGCCGCCCAGGCTCTGCTTCTAGAGAAGTCATCATGGGGATGGCGCCCTACATCGACGACGGGAAAGCAGCAGCTCGTCCGCCGTGGGTGGACAAGGCCTTCTTTTCCCACATGATTCATGCCCCTGTGGCCACCGCCAAGGGTCAAGCATCTACCCAAACATCACCATCGCTCACACTGCAGCACTTGCGTGACAACCTCGACCGCGCCAGTACCATCGAACAAGTGACCGAAGGCGTCAAGGAGCTGCTTTATAAGAAGATTGAGCATATGATCAAGGTTCCGGGGGCATCCATCGACGCCAACGCGCCCCTGGCAGACCTAGGACTCGACTCGCTCCACGGCATTGATATACGAAAGTGGTTGCTGGAGGAGCTCAAGATCAACATTCCGCTGCTGAGAATCCTTGGCCGTGAGCCCCTGTCCTCGCTTTGCGGTAGTATAGCCCAGAGCTTCATGGAGAGTCGAGGGGGGTCGAGCGACCAACCGGAGGCGCCCGTACCGGCAGCAGAGCCGACCTCAACGGCAAATACAGCGGCCCCGGAGATACAAGTGTTCAGCGACTCCAGCCTGGACGGATCCAAGATGTCCTCGCCCGATATATCAGTGGGGCGGGCCCGAGACAGTGAAGGGGAATCCTCTCTGACGTCTCCAGGCACTCCGACGTCCTCGATGGATGAACCGCTTTGGACTGACTCCAGCAGCTTCGGCAGAGATGTTCGAACGATTCATGCGGTTGAACATGGCTGCTCTCGAGACATCGAACAAATAGCGGCCGCGTAGCTGTGTCGATGCGCTCTTTATTTGCCACAGTTGATCCGCAGGTTGGGTACTGTGCGTCTGTTGCTGTTTCTTCCTGTCGGCCGCTGGTCGGTCGCCCGCGTTTGACGTGTGGGAAGCCGGGAATGCTGTATCATGGTTCTGTTTATAGTTCAATGTCAACACTTGCTTCAGCCAGTAATGAGCGGATCGCTTGATTCACGATGCTGCGAAGCACGTATGTGTACTGTCGCATGTTGTAGAGGTGATGCCAGAAGAGACTCAATGTTGGGTCATATTAGGTGCATGCCGCTTTTGCGAGGACTAAGCGCTCCCGACCCTGATAAACGCGCGTGAACTTTCACGTGACTCAACACGTGAGAAATACTCATATCCACAATATTGCGGCGGGGTACAAGCTGACATAGTGCGAGAGAATTGCTCATACTGTAAGTTGCGCGAGGAAGTGTTAGAACGGAGGTTCTATAGCCCACCTAATAAGCTAGAATGCGCACACGGCTAAAGAGGCTATTCTATTAGATGCATATATATATGTATTTAGGGTCTATGCCTATAGCTCTAGCCCTAATATAGACGAAAGGTAGGCACGTAACTAATGTCTACGTAGGTATATATAATATATATACGTAACTATCTAATATACCCCCTTAGGTTCGCTCTTAAGGAGAGGGAAGCTAAATAAAACAATAGCTTAAGCTAATTCCTTTAAATCCAAGGAGTTTTCTAAAAGCTCGAATCAATCGGCTTAAATTAATATAACGCCGGTCTTAGGTCGTAGGATATTGCGTTCCCGCTTTATCGCGTTTGCGCTATCTTATCTATATTCTTGCTCTTCCTACCGTATATATATTTCCTTCTAAAGGGTATTCTCGTCCGATTCGGGTAGCTCTCTATCGTTAAGGAGGCTCGTAATATCGTAGAGACTAATCTAGGTAACGAATGCTTAGAAGCTATCGCCTTAAAGTGCCTTCGTAAGGCCGTCGGCTATTATCTTTATAGTCGGAGTATATATAACGTCGAGGGTATTGTTTATTATCTCCTATTAAAGCTAGTAGTTATATATATTAATATAGCGGAGCTTTATCTATAACGTCGTTACTTTCGCGGTAATTAGTCGGATTATCTGCTAATTATCGTATTATATTCTAATGCGAGAGTCGTTAAGGGATATATTAAGCTCTTTAATAAGTCTACTAACGTAGATAGATTCTTTCGCGGCTTATAAGAGCGTAAGTAGTTCTACCTCCGTCGTTAAGGTCGTAACTATATCCTGCTTATTTGCTCTTTAGCTAATAAGCCCTTTAAATAGCTTTATAGTAAAAGCCTAGGAGCTTTTCCGATTAATTATATTATTAGCGAAGGAAGCATCGCTTACGACTTCGAAGTTATCTCTACCCCTTAAGCAGAGCGCTAATGCCCGAGTATACGCTAGGTAGTAGAGAACTTAGTCCGCCGCTTCGTAATGTTTTAGCCCTAAGTTAGAGTTAAACTTCGCAAGCTATAGGAATGTAGTTATATAACTAAGGGATAGAGTCGCAACTATATTACCGACTATGCATAGGAAAGGGGCAATAGGGGTTATAACCACGCGGCGTATAACGCCACGTGACCTATATAGTTAATAACCTCGTTATTAACTAAGGGCATCGTTATAACTAGAGCAGTAAGCCCTAGCGTAGGCCTTAATAATGCATTGTTAAGGCATAGCAGGCTTTATAGAGGGACCCTTATAGACAGTTATAAAGGGGCCCCCTTATTCCCCCTTTTCTAGCTAGATTAGATATAACTACAACTAATATAACCCCCTTTGTTTAGATTAATCTAAGTGAATTACCTACTAATACTAATTAGTAATTAAATAGATTTAATTATAGAATAGTAAGGCAGAAGAGATAGATCTTAATCTTCGAAAGTATAAAAGGGGCAATAGTTATAAGAACGCGGCTCTTATGCATCTTTACCCTCGGGTTCTATTGCGTACACTTAGAGAAGACTATCTATGCTAAGAATAAGACTATTTAAACCGAGCTCGACTAGCAAATAGACCCTTTTAAGCTTCCTTTTAATCCCGTCTTGCTTTTATTAAAGAGGAAGAGTAACGTTAATAGGCAGTGCGTCTATAACGCAGAATAATAACGCGAATCCCTACAACTATTTAATCCCGTCTCGCTTCTATTAAGGAGGAAGAGTAACGTTACTTAGAATAGAGACTAATCGCTTCGATATCTCTCGTAAAAACTATTACGAGACCCCTACGATAACCCTTATTAACAAATTCGAAATAAGCAATAATAGTAGGACTGCTATTAGCTACGAATATATCGGCTCCCCCTAAAACCACCGATAACCCGGTTAAACCGATCGAACGATAGATAAAAGACATTGGCATTATCCCGTCCGCTCGTAGAGACGTAGATATATAATATTAGGATATAGAGGAAATTACATCGGAAGACCTTAGTAAGGCCGAAGTCACGACGTTTATAGCCCGATTTATTATAGTTAGCGAAGCATCTATCTACTACTAAGGCTAACGGCTCTTCGACTTATTCTAAGAGCATTTTCACGGATAGAATAAATCTATGTAGAACCTAGTTTCTATAGACTATAAGAGAGCCCTTAAAGCTCTTATATAAAGACGTAGACTCGCTATAGGAATTAAGAATACGTCGTATACTAGGTTATATATAGCTATGCTTCGATCGGACGATCTACTCCCTTAGAATAAGAAGGAGTTTATAAAAGAAGAATTTAAGATAGGCATAAGAGCTTTCCGTAAATAAGAAAAGATAAGAAATATATAAGACTAAGTAGCCTAAGAATAAACGAATCTAGACCCCTTCTCGACTATAACGAACTAGTTAACGGTCTTTCCGACTTCGCACCGATTATAATATAGCGGCCTAGCCTAAGCGGCGACTATAGATCTAACCCTAGAACTAGACTAAGACCCGAATACGGCTACGACGGATATACTAGCGTTCTTACTATTTAATCGTATAAATCGGATTTATGCGCTACGACTACTATTTCTCCCGGAACTAATATTATATATCCTAAGGGCGAAACCGAGGCTCGATCTATCTGCTTTAACAATCGCCCTAAAGGCTATCGAAGCATTTAATTATAACATTAAGAAGTATATAGCACTCCTACCGGCCGATATTCTAAACCTCTTATTAGATCCCGACGTATAGACTAAGTTCGTTAAGATATAGGATAAAGAGAAGAGCTATACCGGCGAGCTATATGCCCTATTTAACGAGACTATCTATAAGTTTATAAGCGTATATTATAACCTTAAGATTAAGCTAAGGCTTTTTTATATACTCCTCCCTTAGATCTTAAAGGGACGAGCCGACCGCTTCTATATAGAGAATATTACCTAGACGACTACCTTCCGAAGCGTATACAATAAGATTAAACGATATTTCGATACTAAAGCGACTTAGGCTTAGTACTATACCGATTAGACTAATACGACGTTTAACTAAGTTCGGGCTAGTAACCCTAAGAAAGGCCTACCGGAAGTGCTTTAGTTACTAATCGATAAGCTATTGCTTTATTAACGGGCTTTAGGACCTAAGTTTATAGGCGAAACCCTACTTATAGTAAATCTTACTAAAGCGTGCTAAAGGGTCCTAGAACTTAAGGGTGCCTTCTTTAAATAGGCTAAGGAAGCTAAAGAGCTTTATACCGACCTCCGAGCTTCCCTTACGACGTACCTCGCACGATAAGCGAGAAATGCCTTACGCTAGTTTATCTAAGACCTATATCGTAATAATAATAGGATAGATATAAATTATAAATATAATTCGAAGAACCCTAATAGTTAGTTTTGTATAGACCGTAGGTATACTAATAATCGTAGTAGAGGCAACGGAGGATTTCGCCTACGAGGATCCGGATAAAGCTATCGACCTTACGGTAGAGGAGGCTACGGCTAAGGATACGGCAATAAGACCTAGACTAAGAAGTGCTTCGTGTGTGGAAAGGAGGGATATTAGTCTACGAAACATTCTATAGAGGAACGGCGGAAAGCTAAGGACTAATATCTCTCGCATTGTCTTTACACCGGCGTCTCCCCGGACATTATAGCTTATTTAGCAGGCTATAAAGGTTATAAGGACGATAAGGAGGAAGAGTATAGCGAGGATAACAAGCCGGAGTAATAGCAAGCTAGTTAAATGCTTTGCTAAATAGCCTTTAACTACCTTATTATAGGAGACGACGTCTACGGCATAGAACTAATAGTTTCGGCCGACTAGTTTCTTATCGATAACCGCTATTCGAAGCTCTATTTCTAAGGCATCCTAATCGATATAAGAGCGGCGAAGGTCTTAACGGCCGGACGAGAATAGTATATAGCCCTTTAATAAGAAAACCCTTCCGTCTATTTAGATATATTAACTATAGGCTAGGAATTAATTAGGTTTAGCGCCGGTACGATTATAAGGTCTTTAGGATTAATTAATCTTATTACTCCGATTAGAAGGATTATATTTTATATACTAGAAACTTCGACCCTTTTCCTACTATATCTTACGGATATAGATAGGCTAGGCGTATTCTTTAATAATACGACGAACACCCTTACCGGCCTTAAGGTAAACATCCCGGTAGTCCGGAAATAAGGACACCTTTAGTTCTTCCTTAGGAAGAGTAAATAATCGACCGTATTCCTTATAGAAACGGAAATTAAGACCTTATATCGTCGATTTAGACATCCGGCTATAGCTAGGCTATATAACCTATTAAAGCAAGCAGGCTACGGCGATATATCTCTTAGCACTCTAGAGAATATCTTAAAACTATATTACTATTGCTAGATATATTCGCCTGCCCTAAAACGGTTTAAGTTTAACCTTAAAGATAACTAAGACTTTAATTATAAGGTTATCGTTAATGTAATATACTTAGACGTCCCGAATTTAGTATAACGCCCGGTATTATATATTGTTAACGCATCGACGGCCTTTTAAAGCGCTCGATTCCTTCCTTCTATATTAGCTAAGGATATATAAGAGACTCTTCGAGCCCTTTAGATTAATATATACCTTAGTCCCCTTAATATTATTAAACATAATGCCGGCACGAACTTCGCAGCGGTAGAATTCTAAAACGAAGCCCGTATTATAGGGATTATATATATATAAGTTCCTATTAAGGCATACTAGTCTATTAGTAAGGTTAAGAGGTATTATGCCCCTTTACGCCGAGCTTTTAATATCCTCTTTATAGAAATAGGCGGCTTTACCTCCCTTAAGGCAGTCCTTTAGACGGCTATTAAAGCTATTAACAATACTACTAAACCGAACGGACTAATGCCTACGTTGCTTATATTTAGGGCGTATCCTAGGATAACTTTTAATTTGCCGCTATCGCTAATAACCTTTAAACGAGCTACTATAGTATAGAAAGCGATAAAGGCACTTCGGCAGCTTACGGCTAAACGATAGGTCTAAGTAGCGCTATATAGCCGCAACGGTCTAGATATAGTAAATACATTTGCCCTTCCTCTTTAAAGCGAAGTCCGCGTATAGAGGGAGAAGTTAAGATAGCAAAGACCGTTTAAAATTGCAGTTATTAACGGGCACAATATTACAATCGATACGGTTAATAGACCTTAGGTTTTTAGATCTACGCTAGTATAACCGTATTATCGTGATTAAATGCTTAACGACCTTTTAGCACTAGAATCCGAGCAGCCGGACGAACCCGCCCGACCGGACCCTCCGGCACCCCGTAAGCGAGGACGCCCGCCCGGATCGAAGAATAAGGCTAGGCATTTAATTATAGAAGGACTAAACGTAGAGGATAACCTAGAAGATAATAAGAACGATATAGATCTCGACAATTTAAGCGATAAAGAAGCGGACGAGGCCTTTACGATAAAAAAGGAGGAAGAAGCCTATGAGCTAGCCGTTAAGCTCCGATCTAAAGGCGCTATTACGACCCCGGGAGCACTATTTAAAGCGTTAGACAGCACGGAGATCGATAACCTCGTAGCACGAGGAGTATTTAGTTTCAAACGGTATAACGAAGCTATTTATAGCAGCTACCGTATCTTTAGCTCCCGTATAGTTCGAGAGGTTAAAGGCAGAGACACTAAGCTATATAAAAAATTAAGGCTTATAGTCTAAGGTTATAATAATAGGGAGAAGGCTTCCTTACTAACGCAGTCCCCGACAATCTAACGCGTTAGCTAACGACTGATTTTAGCCCTTGCTCTTAGCCTTATACGATATAGGATAACGTTATCCCTTCGAGACATTACCTAGGCATATCCTTAGGCGAATATAGAGCTCTTTCGAACGGTCTTAATACGTCTCCCCGCCGAATTATAAGGGAAGTATCCGCCCGATACGATTATCTAAGTCATTAGGCCCTTATATAGTATCGTAGAATTAAGAGTCTACTAGTTTAGTACGTATTAAAAGCACTATATCGAGGACCTCGATATAGCGATATCGACCTTCGACTCTTGCCTTCTAATATCTAATACGGGACTAGAATACTTTGGCATTATTAGGATGTAAACGGACGATACCCTTATACTTAGAACGATGAGTTTTTTAGCCGCTAAAGAAGAAAAGCTCCGAGAGGTATAATTTAGGGCGAAGCCGAAAACCACGATAACTTAGGGCTCCGTTATAGATTTCAACGGCGCAAAGGTAAGCTTACAATAGGATAAGATACTCCTACTCTAATAGAAAGGATAAGCTGCCCGGATCGACCGAATCGATGTTAAGGCTCCGGATTATGTATAATAGTACTTAAAATAACGTGCTCGTAGAGCCTATATAGCCTCGGTGTGCTAACCGGAAGCCGTATTCGATATCTCTATTACGGCATAAGTGTAGAACCCGGATAATAAGGATTGTATAATCTTAAATAAGCGACTTAAGTAGCAAATAGACTACTAGAGCAAAGGTTTAATATATAAACTAATTAATCTTATAAAGGCGAAGCTAATAGTATTTACGGATAGGTCGTTTACTAATAATAAAGACCTATTATCGCAACTAGGCTTTATTATTGCATTAGTTAATAAGACCGAAAGGTCTAATAACTAGTTTAAGGTTATTAGAACTATTATCTACTAGAGTTCGACGAAGTATAAGAGAGTTATCTAAAGTATACTAGCCTCTAAGATATACGGTATAGTTAACGGCGTTAACCTTAGGATCGCCCTAGCAACTACGTTAAAGATTATCACCGACCGGCTTAAGCTACCAAATATCTAATTTATTATCTACATAGATTCGTATTCGCTCTACGAATGCCTCGTAAAGCTCGGGATAACTAAGGAGAAGATATTAATAATTGATATTATATCTCTTCGATAGTTATACAAGCAACGAGAGATTGCAGAGATCCGTTGTATTAACGGCGATAATAACCCGGCCGATGCTATAACGAAGGCATTACCGAACTAAGCCCTTAAACGCTTTATAGATAATAATAGCTTAACTATTCGGATAGAGGCATATATTCTACGCCCTTAAGTTCCCCTTTTAGGACTCTCTTTTATTTATACTTATGTATTGTATTTATTAGACCCCTTTTAGTCTAATACGCGTTATTCTTACAATTAGGAAGGTTGCTTAGCAGTTAGAAAGAAAGACTGCTAGTATAGGAATATAGTTATATAACTAAGGGATAGAGTCGCAACTATATTACCGACTATACATAGGAAAGGGGCAATAGGGGTTATAACCACACGGCGTATAACGCTACGTAACCTATATAGTTAATAACCTCGTTATTAACTAAGGGCATCGTTATAACTAAAGCAGTAAGCCCTAGCGTAGGCCTTAATAATGCATTGTTAAGGCATAGCAGGCTTTATAAAGGGACCCCTATAGACGGGTATAAAGGGGCCCCCTTATTCCCCCTTCTCTAGCTAGATTAGATACAACTATAACTAATACAACCCCCTTTGTTTAGATTAATCTAAGTGAATCACCTACTAACACAAGCCGTAATATTATAAATGCTATATTTAAGCGAGTGATTACCGCTACGTATAGCACCGATCCGACTATCCTTTAGTAAGCATTAATCTCCGCGTAGGTAGTAATCCTATCCTATAGGAGAAGCTCGTTAAGTCCTATCGGTGTTTCTACTAACCGTTATAACTTCGTAATTCGGGAGGTAATCTTATCGATATATACCGCCTAAGAGAGCTAGATATATCCCTTCCGCCTATCGCATAGGATCTTAATGCCTAGGAACTATTATAGGTTATTACCTCCTATTAGTTTATACATTGCCTTAAGTTAAGCTTATAGAGCCCTAGCCCTCTTACGATCCCTCTTATAATATATAAACACGATATCGTTAACGTAAAAGAAAACAATAATGCCGTTAAAGGTAAGGCAGCATAGCTTATATAGAACCGACTAAAAACCTATATCTTATAGCGTATTAGTAAGGTCCTTATGCTATAGTAGAAGAGATTTCCTTAGACCGTAGAGTGCTTTATTAAGCCGAAGCACTACGCTATATTTCCTATATCCTAGCGGGAGCCTTATAAACATAAGCTCGTTAAGGGTCGCGTTAACAAATGCGTTTATAGCGTTATATTAGATAAGTTCGAGGTCGAATCGTACCGAGATAGCTATTAATATACGAAAACTCCGCCCGGCTAACGTAGCTACGTAAGTCTCTTGCCTATTTTAGAGCTATTAATCGCCTCGTACGATAAGCCTTACCTTATATTTTAAAAGCCTCTTATATTTATCTATTTTATATACGTAAACCTATATGCAGTCGAGCACTTATACTCCCGTAGGAACGTTAGAGCACTTCGTTTCGTACTAGGACTTTATTTCCTTATAGCTAGCGAGGTATACCTTCTCGGCTTCTTCGAATTAAAGACCGAGTAAGTAAGTTCGCAGTCATGCATAAGAAACCGGCGGTAGTAGAAGATCCCGTCGGTAGACTCATCGTTTAAAGATTAAGCGATCTATTTAAGCCTTATCGATAATCTTATTTATATTACGGTCTCGTGCGATTAAAGCGATGCGTATGCCGGCTAGGAACGTAGCGTGCTAGTATATCTTCCTAGCTTATATAGGTAAAGGGTTTTCTCTAAGCGGAGGGGTTTTCTTCAAGTTTAATATATACGAGGAAAGGGTTCCTTTCTCTCGTAGCGGAGGGATTCCTTTAACGCCTTTCTTTCCTACTAAAGGGATTCCCTTAACGGTAGTCGCTTATAGCGGAAGGGTTCCCTTAACGCTATTTGCTTATAGCAGAGGGGTTCCCTTAACGCTATTTTCTTATAGCGGAGGAGTTCCCTTAACGCCTATTGTTTATAGCGGAGGGGTTCCCTTAACGCTAGTTGTTCGTAGCGGAGGGGTTCCCTTAACGCTAGTTGTTCGCAGCGGAGGGGTTCCCTTAACGCTAGTTATATTAGTATGCGAGGAAAAGGCTCCTTCCTCTCGCGGCGGAGGGATTCCCTTAACGCCTCGCTTTTATAATATCTACCCGACGAATTGCGATTAGATTACTACCGCGAATAAGGCTACGGGTAGTATAGGTAGAAGAGTCGGGAGGAGCTTAAATCGAGCAGTAGTATATTCTTTCTAGCTATCTCGTCCTTAGCCTTGGTTTTCGGCAATTAGTAGGATGCTCTCGTCGTTATCGATATCGAGGTTAAAGATCTGCTCGTCGGTTGTTTAAACCGGTCTTATTCCGACGTAGTCTTCGTCCGGGAGTATAATAGTTATAAGAGTTTCGGCGAGCTCGTCGAGGTCTATTTCTTTTATACTTTCTACTAAGCTCTCGAGTGTGCTATTAAAGATCTAATCCTCGTCGAATATAACGTCGCGAGTAGTAATAACTTTGCCTTAATACAGGACCTAGATCCTAAAGATATTAGATAATATATATCCTATTAGGAAGCCGACCTAAGCGCGTAGATCTAGCTTTTTAAGTCGACTAGACCTTTCTTAAGCAGAGACCTTTATCGCGAATGCCTTATATCTATATACTCGTAGATATTATTAAGACGGTTTATTCCTAGTAAGCTTCTCGTATAAGGACTCCTACTTATAGTTATACCTTAGCGTTCTATTGTTTAAATATATAGTAGACTTATAGATTTCCTACTATAGCTAAGCCGGGAGATTCTCTCTTATAACGCGAGCTTTATCTTTAATAACGCCCGCGGAGCGTTCTGCCCCTCCGTTTTATTCCTATATATATAGTGCCGAGGGTTCGATCTTAAATAGCTTACGCTTTAAGAAATCGTATACCCTCGCATTCTAGCTTATTAGCTCGTTATCGCACTTAATTATCTTAATCTTAAAGTTATACTAGTACGTAAGGTAGTTAAAATAGTATTTAAGCGCGTTAATAATCGTAAGGCCCTTCCGATTTTTTAGGTAGTAATCTTATATAAAGCCGCTCGCTTTATCCGTAATTAGCATTAAGGAGTTATAACCCTTATTATCTTTATTAAAGTCGTGGAAATCGATAGCGAGCCTCTCGCCTACTAGAAGTTTAGCTAGTAGACGTAGTTCCTAACGGATAACCCTCTTTGCCTTTGCTATACCGTAGTAGTCGTACTAGACTATTATTAGTCCCTTAATCTTAGCGCCGTTAGAGTAGTTAACAAAGTATTTAAAGGCCTAAGGGCCTAGGTAACTAAGTCTACGGTGCTATAGCTCCGCTATAGCTTTCTACGGCTTCTATATTATTATAGAGTTAAAGGCGTTCCTATAAGTATAAAAGGCTCGCCTCGTTATATATTCTAGAATGTATTCTAGCATAAACTAGCTATAATATTGCGTAACTAAACTAACGACTATATTATCCGCCGCTCGTAGAGCGGAGGCTTTACCGGGCTTATCGTCCTACTAGATTCCCTAGTATTTAAGCAACCTATATAAGACGAGGTTATATACGAAGTTCTTATAGTAGGCAGTATCTATCTATTAGACGTAGCACTCGTAGGCGAATCGGGCCTTAGAGATATAGGTCTATATTACCGTAGCTTTATATCCTTACTTTATCGTCTCCCGCCTAAAGGAAGTCTCCTTCCTATACGGTTCTAAAGTTACGGAGACAGGAAATCTAGTTAAAGATATATAAGATCGTTCTATAGTTAAGGATAGACGAGTGATAAAGAGGGTAGGCGTTAACGTAGAAAGTATTATTAAGTTTTAGGACGAAAAAGGAGGCTAATAGGCATTTCTCTTTCGCCCTTATAAGTTAATCTATCTTATTATAGTCCTTAATAACGACCTTTTTCTTTCCTATAAGCCTCTATACTTCTCTAGCGATATCTAAGTTCGCTATATTAGTATCGATTATTCTTTTCCTTATGCCTATGCCTAGCTACTATAGGAGGGTATTATCGCGCTTAATCTCTTAGCAATCCTTTATTTTATAGCTAGTAAGAGAGTAGAAGCGGCAATAGGGGGTACCTTCTTCTTTATTATAGCTTAGAAGTGTTCTCTTTTTATCCGGCCTTGCCTTAAAGCCTCTTTGCTTCCGGCCTTAACCTTAGGCGTTCGGTGCCTTAGTATTATTTTCGCTAGCCGGCCTCTTATTATTATTCTTATTCCCGGCGAAGGTTAAGCCGAAGGACCTTTTCTTCGTATCGGGGATCGAGGAGTTCGATAAGGTATTAAGGTGCCTTATAAACGAGTTAATTATTATATACCTATCGAAGTCGCGTTCGTCTTATTAGTTTCCGTAGATAAAGGCCTAAGCCTATTGCGGGTAAAAAGGGGCAACGACTTTAATAAAGTCCTTAACTTAGGTGCTTTTAAACACGGCTTTAGGAAGTTCTACCTAGATTTTATCTTTTATAACGACCTTCTATTAATTAAGCTATATATTCTAGCTCTAAGGCGAAGACGTTAACGCCTTTATCGCCTCTTTATACTATGCTTAGACTATACGAATAGCGTCCTTACGATTTCCTTTATAGCTCTTTTAGAGCTTTTCGTACTATATTAAGAGTTCGTCGTCGTAGCTATAGTACGATTAGTAATTTAAATCTAAGACCGTTATTAATACCTATTCTTAAAGGGCCTAAAGGTCTTTATTCTAATCCTTTTATTCCTTTAGAGCCGCGTTATATATATTCTATTTCTAGTTAGTCTCTTACGCAGTAGGTATTGTATTTTAGCTACGAATATCGTTATCCGCTATATAGGCCTAAGTGCGAGGTAGTTCTTCGAACGTAGGAAGCGACGGTTTTATAAAAAGCTCTTTACGTCGTTCGACGTACTCTTAGAGTTAAGCGGATTTAGCTTAGAAACGGAATTTATTATCCTAGACGAGCTATTCGGCCGTTCCCTTTAGTATAATATCCCTTCTTATAGTCGTTATTGTATAGCGAGTGCGGTAGCAATAAGGTAAGGATAGTGCCGTCTTTACGTCGTTTAAGAGGGAAAAAGAGAAAGGCAAAGGGCAGTCGCGATAATTTACGATGGATATAGTATATACGCTATAGCGTATTTTTCTTCGTTATCTAACTCCGACTTCTTATTATAGTGCCGAAAATAAATAAGAAAATTTTCTTTAAGCGTAACGTATACTAGTATTCTATTATTAAGGAGGGAGGAGGGAAAACAGTTAAGTATACTTAGTTTCTACGCTTAGATAGTATGCTCGAGCGTATCGTAGCGCCGGTATATTCCCCGGTTATTAGTTTTAGTGTTTTTCCGATGTTTTTCGTGTATTTTATATTTTTAGTGTTTTAGTGTTTTTAGTGGCTTAAAGAGGGCCTATTAATTAACTAATAAGGTTTAAATTAAGTGCCGGAGAGATTAATTAAGAGGCTAAGACTCTTAATTATTAAAACGGAGGTTCTATAGCCTACCTAATAAGCTAGAATACGCATACGGCTAAAGAGGCTATTCTATAGGATATATATGTGTGTGTATTTAAGGTCTATGCCTATAGCTCTAGCCCTAATATAGACGAGAGGTAGGCACGTAACTAGTGTCTACGTAGGTATACGTAATATATATACGTGACTATCTAATAGGAAGCTAGGACGAGCTAGATTAAATTAAAATTCGCGGGGGAATAGCGGACTAGTACCTATCTATTAGATTATATAATAGAGGCTACTACATTAGGTTAGTATAACCGTTACGTGGCTTCGTAGAAAATTTCCTATAAAACAAGCCCCTTAAGAAAATAAGGGCTATATATATATCTTTATTATTATATTAATAAAACCTCTTTTGCTATATAACCTATTAGACCTATTAAGACCTACAATCGTGCTTATTTAGTCCGAGCCGTAGATTAAAGATCTAATAATTAAGAGTCTTATACTTTAATCTACCGGAACCGTAAACTAGAAACCGAAAAAGGCTCCCTTTAGGCCGATAATTACTATATCTACCCTTACTAAGAAAAACGAGGTTATTCTTAACGATAATGCTAACTAGTCCCTTTAGAATAATAAGTTTAAGGCGTAGGCCTTTAATAGCAACCTTTAGGACTAGGTCTTCGGGACTGAAAAACTCCTTCCTACTCCGACGATGCTTATTAAGGATAACGCCCTAAGGGGATCTCGCGTTCGTACCGTAGACGAAGAAATAATCTAATAAGGCCAACCGCCTAAAGGATCTTAGAAATAGCAGGTATTTCTCTATAAGGAGAAGAAATAAGAGAGCTAGAGAAAGGATATTAAAGAGCTACGCACTTATATTGCTATAATAATTTCCGACTACCTTTTCTAGACTTATTGTAAGCCCGATAAAGACCTTAAGGAGTAGTACGCTACGCTTAAGAAGGAGGCAAAGGGCAAGCCGGAAGACATCCTCCGTGCTATTTAGGTTCGCTATAAAGCGGTAGTTAAGCCTTCTATAAGTCAGCCGAAGAACTAGCACCGTTGGCTTAAGAGCTAGAAGAAGGTTATATATTAAGGGATTTAAGAAAAACTCCCTAAAGCTACCTATAAGAGTATTTAGGTGTCTAATTTCCTATCCTTTATTAATCCCTACTATTATCACTAGGTTAATTCCTTTAACCTTTCGCACCTTAAGAATAACGCAGATTTTAATATCTATATAATAACTAACGAGTTTACTATCTTTATTAATAAACTACCTACTTAACTATCCTATACGAAGAGAGGCGCCTTTAGCCCTTCTTTCGCCGGATAGGACGATTAAAAGGACGATAAATAGGACGGCTAATTAGAAAATAAAAACACTAAAAATAATAAAAATTATAAAAATAATAAAAATAATAAAAATAATAAAAATAATAAAAATAATAAAAATAATAAAAATAATAAAAAGAGATTACGGGCTACTACTTTAGATAAGCGAGGTATTCCTAAGTATAGACTATATACGCTTAAGGGCTATACTCTTAAGAACTATTAGAAGATTAAGTCCGATAAGGCCTTTAAGTAGTAGCCCGGGAATAGATAGGAAGCTATTACGAAGAGTATAGAAGACCCTAAGATCGCGAAAGAAGTCTAACGACTAAAAGGGAAGAAGGTAACGTTTAAAGACGATAAGGATTAACTAGTATAGAAAAAGGGAAGATGCCCTTCGGCTTCTTTCCTTATCTCCCTTATTAAAGCCTCCTTTAGCATTAACGTTTATCCCCTCTACTACTCGGCAATTCTAGACTATAGAACGATACTCTATATCTTTAACGAGATCTTACGGTTTAAGAACTTTAGGATAGCTAAAGAGGGAGACTTCCTTTAGGCAGGCGTAGAAAAAGTGCCTATCCTTAGATATAGCGATGTTAACGTCCGCCTCTAAACCCCTTCCTTTAAGCCTTAAGTACTACGGCTGCTTAATATCGTATTCTATAAGAACTTTACGTACAACCTAATCTCCTATAGGTTATTAAAACAATAGGGCATATAGTAGGACGAACGACCCTATAGACCGTCGACGCTTTAAGTAGCTAATAATACTATAGTTAGACTCGTCGAATAATACTACGGATAGTTCGTCTTAGAATATATCCCCTACGATATAATAAGGCGGGCCTTTTCTACCCGCCGAAATAAGTTCGATAGCTATACTAAGAGGAAGCTATAAAAGGCAATAGTAGAACTTTAGTATCTCCGGATAGGATATCTAAGACTACGAGCGCTCGAACACCTTATTAACTACTCCGAAGGTATTAAGATTAAAGGCATTATAACGACTTAGTGCGATAACTATAGCACCGCTAAAGTAAAGCGGATAATACGACGAGCTCTTTAAGATAAAAGCGTCGTAGGCGAGAGAATTACAATTGACTTTTATAACTTCGTGCTTAATAATAAAGGTTATAATTTACTAATGCTTTTAATAGATAAGGCGAGCGGCTTCGTATAGGATTTCTACCTATAGGACCGCCTTGTAGAAACTATTATCGCGGCCCTTAAGTCCGGCCTTAACTACCTTACGTATTAATACTAGTTCTATACTAAGACTATCGAATATAATAACGAGATTATTAGTTAAAAGCTAGTAGTAGAAGCTTTCCTTAAGGCGAGACTCTTTAAAATCGAGCCCTTAGCCTTATATATATAGGACTAAAATAGTAGCGCTAAGCGCTTAAGGGGTATAATTAAAGACAAATCGCAGGCAATATAAGGCAAACTTCTAACGCAACTTTAGCGAGAGATATATAAGTTAGTAGTATATCTCTATAACCGTATACTAAAGTATAGTTATAAATAGGAAAGCCCCTACGAAAGACTAACCGGTAGGAAGCCTACGTAATAATATCTTCGTGCCTATAGGTATAAAGTATTCGCGATAACTACTATAGCTTAGGAAAAGAGATAACGCCTTAAGAAGCTCGACCTACGAGCTTAGGTAGGCTTTCTAGTAGGATATACATTATCTAATATCTACCGTATATAGGTGCTTACTAAAGGAAAAGTTATTATTATATAAGACGTTATGTTTAATAAGCGGGAGATTTTCGATAGAACCTTTAAGAGTCTTACCGATAGCGTTAAGGAGAGCGACCTTAAGGAGCTAGCCCTAGCCCTAAAGAATATTAGCCTTCCTAATAATAACTAAATTAACGCGCTATAGGTACTTAATAATTAAGTCTTTAACGATATTCTCGTTTACGAAGATATAAACCTAGTATACGCGGCGAGCTAAGAAAACGATATAGACTACGTAATAGCGCTTAAGAACGACTAAAAGAGCATAAAGCAGTATATAGAAGCTAGATTTAAGCCTCTACCTACTCCTTTAAACACTCCCCTAGCGGCCCTATTTACAGCTATAATCTAATTATATCTCGCTAACTAGTCGATAAAACTATAGAGCGAAAATCATAAACCCTCGCGAGTAGCCTTTTAGGCGGGAATACTTCTTTTACCGTATATAAACATAAGTCTATATATGCAAGGAGTAAACCCCTCTATAGTATCTTTATTAAGTCTATATATATAAGGAGTAAACCCCTCCGTAGTATCTTTATTAAGTCTATATATATAAGGAGTAAACCCCTCCGTAGCATTATTATTAAGTCTATATAAACAAAGAGCGAACCCTTCCGTAGCACTAAAAATAAGCTTATATAAGCTAAAAGCTTAGGAATAATCCCTTCCGTAGTACGATTAAAAACACGCCTACTAGCACTCGGCATTTATAGTAGGCACTTAAGCTATACCGACCTTAAGAGATACTAATACGCTACGATTTAAGGATAAGGCTTACCTCAACCGCTTAATCCTAAAAAGGCAAGTGTATCGGCGAGACCTTCCCGCTATGCTAATATATTATAGATAGCTTAAATACTATCTACTCGGCCTTTACTTTAAGGAGGCGGAGCGATTATATCTTTAGAGCTATAAGGAAATAAGGTCGTAGACTAAAGTCGACTATAAAACACTTACGAAAAAAGGCTAAGTGCTTAACTATATATAGGTATACGTATATAAGATAGATAAATATAGGAGACTCTTTAAATATAAGGCGAGACTAGTTATACGAGGAGATTAATAGCTTAGAAACGGGCAAGAGACCTACGTAGCTACTCTCGCGGGACGGAGTTTTCGGACACTTATAGCGATCGCGGCAAGGTTCGATCTCGAGCTAATATAGTATAACGCTATTAACGCCTTCGTTAACGCTACCCTCGACGAGATTATCTATATAAAGATGCCTTTAGGATATAAGAAACACTCGATTATGCTTAGGCTCGATAAGGCACTCTATAGACTACGGAAATCCCCTCTTCTATAGCATTGCGAACTTATATTAACGCTCCGGGAGATAGGATTCTAAATAGTACCGTACGAACCTTACTGCTTAGCGTTTAACAGTATTATCGTCTTTTTTTATATAGATAATATCGTTTTTGCATATTATAAGAAGGATTAAAAGAGGGCTAAATTGCTTTAGAATTAGCTTAAAGGAAAGTATAAGCTTATAAGCGGTAATAGCCTATAATAGTTCTTTAGTATTTAGATTCTATATAATCGCAAATAGGGTTATATTTAGCTATTATAAGACGCCTATATTAATAAGATCTACCGACTAGCGAAGAAACATAGGTTATTTAATATACCGATAGGAGTAAATAACCTCTTACTTTATAAAGGGATCGCTAAATACTACGAGATATAGTCCTACTAAGTAAGCGTAGGTTCTATACTATACGCGGCGGTTATTACCCGACCTAATATCGCGTTTGCTATATTAAAACTCTATAAATATAATACTAACCTTAGACCGAACTATAAAGAAGCTATCGATTAAGTTATTTACTATTTGCACCGCACTCGTAGACTTACGCTTCGTCTAAGGGGTAGAGACGACTTTAAGGTAGTAAGTAACGCCTCTTTCGCTAATAATACTAATTGTAAGAGCTCTTAGGCATTTGCTATAAAGCTATTCGGAGGCTTAATCGGCTAGAGAGCTAATAAATAGGATACTATTATAACTTTAATAATAGAGGCGGAGCTTCTAGCTCTATTATAGGCAGTAAAGGAGTTAATCTACGTAAGTAGGCTTATTAAAGAGCTCGACGTCTCCCTCGATAACTCCCGAATTCGTATTTAATATAATAACACTTAGACTATCCGACTAATTATAGCCGAAGTCGCGACTTTATAGACGAAGCTTCGCTATATAGATATTTACAACTACTAGCTTCGTTAGGAGGTCCTTAACGAGACTATCGAAGTTAAGTATACTCCTACCGCGAAGATAATAGTAGACGGCCTTATAAAGGCGCTTTAAGGGCCCTTATTTAAAGCCTTTATTAAATAAATCGGCCTCTACGATATCTTATAACGCCTCGCCGATCGAGAGCTCCTTAAATCGACCGACGAAGCGATATAAACCGATAATTATATAGTATAGGAAGATTAAGAGGTATAAGGCTATAGATAGCCTCGAAGTATGCTTTACGCCCCGCGACGACGTTAAGGAGACGACGGACCTAGGGCTTAAAGAGGCTGCGTATAGCTGCGTTTAAAGGCTCTATAGCTCGATTAAGCGTAGAGAAGCTAAGAAGGAAAATAGTAAGGACGAGGGGTCCTTAAAGGATTAAGAAGAGGTATAAGAGCTTAAGAAGCCGTACTCTCTAAGGCGCTTAGGCGTAGGAATAAAAGGGCAAGGATTAATAATATCCCGACCCGATGGCTTAACGATAGAACGAGGATTAAAAACTTATCGGATTTAAGCTATTTAGCGACCTCTTTACGCTAGCTTCCCTCCCGCGGATATAGGTTCGAAGCTAAGGGGGTGTGTTAGATTATATAATAGAGGCTACTACATTAGGTTAGCATAACCGTTACGTAGCTTTATAGAAAATTTCCTATAAAACAAGCCCCTTAAGAAAATAAGGGCTATACACACATCTTTATCATTACATCAATAAAACCTCTTTTGCTATGCAACCCATTAGACCTATTAAGACCTACAATCGTGCCTATTTGGTCCGAGCCGTAGATCAAAGATCTGACACTATCTTTTTAGCCAGCGATGACTCACCCGCAAATCGTCCGGTTTCGACTACAATCAGTCGGCTTTGCCAGCCACCACGCCAGCACGGACGCTTGACCTGCTGTGATTATTCTCATGCTTTCCCACCATTTTCCACTTTTCCACAGTTGTAAAGCGTGCAACTGCGTCGTCAAAGCTTGCCTGAGGATCCCATTGGGTGGGCGCATTAGTCAGCGCCCCGCTGCAGGGTTTTCCCTAAAGCCCTGCGCGCCCACAACTCTAGATAATCAATCAACCACACACAGAACATAGTCTCAACAACCAGACGCTTCCACTAACGAAGCCGCCGAATACACCGAAGCTTCCATCAACAAGCCCTCAGCAGAAATCCGTTACTGCGAATTCCATCGAGCAAAGCAAGCCTCGAAGCAGCTCTTAACGCAGCTCTCGAAGCAGCTCCCTCGAAACCACGAAGCCGCCCTTACAGACGCTTCCCTCAAGCCCCCAGCAGAAAGCCGTCACTGCAAAGAGTCTCGCAGCGCACTCGTCCGATACCTTGACAAAGGATATCACTACACGAAGCGCATATAGACTTTCTTTTAACTCGTCACCCGGCAGGCGCAGACGCCCCGGCTAACGACCACACTCTTTTTGTTCCGAGATTTAGCAGCGCGCTTATTACAGCCTCGCGAGCATGCACTAAAGGACCGCCAATCTTATATTATCTCATTTGTATTCATCTGTTGTATTTATTAGGCAAACTCGGCCTAATCCGCGTTCTTTAATCAATTGGTTATTAGTTACGGTTGCAAGCTTTAAAGAAGAAGCTTTAAAGAGAAAATTGCCAGTGTGGGAATGTGGGAATGTGGGATAAACACCACCACGAGGAAAAGGGTCATGAGTCATGACCCTGACAACCGCAGCGTCATCAGCCCCGTCATGACCCCGGCAGTAGCCTTGTCATGACCCGGATGACAGCGTCAGCGGCTGGGTCACGTGCTCCCAACAGGGCTCTGTTGGGAGCCCGGCAGGCCCGGGTCAGGCTCTTCATAGGACCTATAAAGGGGGCCCCTTTCCCCCCTTTCTAGCTAAGTAGACAACACACTGAGATATCTCACGTGTGATCCCTAAAGCCACGAGACTCTCTGTTGTGCCCGCATTCCGACCTTTGGAAGCCTCATGCCTATACTTATTCGAATGATTTCTGTGGCACTGCACAGTTTGCTCGTCAGCCAACTCACAACCAAAAGCTTTGAACATGGGACAGACGTTTAGGCTTGTGGCCCCTCACGCCAGGCTGGCCATGGAATATGGAGGAGGCAACCTTGGAGAAATACTCTTTGAAGGCTCCACCCTTGTGAAGCTGCTTGCCGTCGCCGTTAGGCGCACGGGCCGTTCCCCTGCCAGCGAGGTGACGGCAACCGTAGCTGTTAAACGCAAAGCTGATGCCGACACATCGAAAAGCCCTCCACGACTTAGGAGGAAGACAAATTGCGGAAGCTACGCGCCGAATTCTCAACCGGCAACCTTTTCTAACCTCCCTACCGAACTCCATCAACTCATATTCTTTCATATTGAGTACATTGAAGATGTTGTCAGCCTCGGATTGGTTAATCAGCACCTCTGCGATATTGCTCGAGAAGAGCTGGAAACCTATTTTTGCGAGCATTTTGGACCATGGGCTGGTCAAAAGATTGTCTGTGTGGGAGAAGAAGTCGAACCAAATGACTATCCACCCGGACTGTTCTCAGACGCAGAGCTAGAAGCCCTCAGTAAAGAGGAAATCGAAGTCTATTGCGAGGGAACAGAACAGTATATCGTTATGACGCCATCCTCCCTCGATCACTTCACGATACCGGGTGTTTCGCAGATGCAGCAAGAGCCTTCCATATGCATACGCCGGGAATCATTTCGGTTAAGAGATTATTTCTCTAACCTACCGGCTTCCGAGAGACGCCGGTTGACTTCTATAGGCCTGCCCCCAGAAGGGAACGATGACCGCAAATTCTTCCCTACGGACCAACCATGGATTCTTCGAAACCTTACCACAAAGCAGTTTGTCCGTGCAGAGGCCATCGCCCTAAAGCCGAAATTCATCGATGGACCAAATATAAAAGTTCTGGGCTTTGGCGAAGTCGTCCTATCGCGTATTTGCTGGTCATCATGCAACCCTTGGGTACCTTGGGGTATAGAAGATCCAACGAATATATGTAGAGGAATATGGGCAGGGCACTGTTTCGACATCACAACGCTCGCCAAACACCAAGACGAGACCAGCAATGGAAGAGGGTGGACCGATGCAAGCGATGAAGTTGCGAAGGAGATTGCTACTATATGGGAAAGGAACATTGGCACCAACTGGCGTGAGGTTCTCTGCGAACAAGACCGAAAGGGATACTGACCCTTCGCTTCTCGTGGACACTGTTTTCTACATCAGAGCGCCATCGTTTAAGTTTTAGGCTTTAGTTCTAAGTCCCGAGTTGATTGTCCTGCACCGCCCTTGTGCCATTCTACGCCAGGAAGGATGACTCGCTGCAAGGAAAAGATTCTAGCAGAGCGAAGGAAGGCTACGTAAATTTCTGTGATGGCTTGCGACTGTAGAGATGCAGAGACGTGAAAAGCACTGCTTGCTTGATCAACAAAACTCGGAGCAATCGGGGAGCCATCATGCAGGTGAATCGCAATACAAAACAGCAGACACCACCTTATCTGTCCCACGCGATACCTACCCAGAGCTTCATCGCTACCTGATATAAACGCGCATCTGTTTGGTAGGTGTTAGGTGCTTGTGTCAGGCTCATTCCTTCATTTCACAAGGCAACCGCCTTGCTTCTCAAGCTCTCAAGCTCGTTCCGAAATGGTATTGGTGGGTCCCATAGGCGACTGGTCTCCTGTCAGCTGAATGTGAAGAATTCATTCCCTGGGCCCTTCGCGCTGTAGCTGAGCGGGGCTGGTCTGGGCGGCGTCAGAAGATTGGTCAGCAAACAGCAAACGCCCAGGGGGGGCAGCACCAGCAGCACCAGCAGCATCAGCAGGGAGGTGATGATGGTCGACGTCCACCTCTCTTGGACGAAACTGAAGACGCACAAGACGCCGACGGCCCATCAGATCCGTCTACGAGTCGCACTCTCTCCGGCCACGATGACAACGGTAATGGACGCGGCGCTCTCTCGCCTTCCGAATACACCTTGTCCCGGCTGGGGCCCGTGGCCTCGTCGGTAGACGCTGGCCCAGCGGATCTGCTTCCCTCTCCATCCCCTGCCCAACGGCGGCGCAGCGAGTCGAACCATGATATTGACGGCGATGACGACCATGACCATGACAACGACTGGCGCGCGTCTCCGCCGGCTATCCTCAGCGACACTCTCAGCGACACTCTAGGCTTGGATCCGACGACGCACGCCGAATACGTCGGCCCGACCGACTACCGCGACCCCATTCTGCTCCATCTCCATCGCCCCCCGCCTCCGTCCTCTGCAGACGCTCCCCCGGGTCCGGCGCCGTCCGAGCTGGCCCGCCGTCTTGACGACCAGACCATATTCATTGTCCGGCCCGACGAGGTGGCGGCATCCGAGGCCCAGCGCGTCGCCGACCTCGACGCCATCGAGGCCACTGTCCACCCTCACGGCCCGACACTTGTCGACCTCTACTTCCGAATCGTCCACCCCAGCTTTCCCATTTTGCACAAGCACGTCTTCGTCAGCAAGCATCGCCTGCCCCATCGCCACTTTTCCCCGTCGCTCCTCGCCGCCGTCTATCTCGTCGCGCTTGACTGGCAGCTCTACGACAGCGTCTTGGCCGGTCGCCAAGCCGAGGCCATGCCCGACGCCGCCGCCCTCGAGAGGCTGGCCGAGCGCACTGTCAACCAGGACATGTGCAGGCCCAAGCTGAGCACCGTCGAGGCTGGCCTCATTTTGCTTCAACGGCACCGCCGCGTCGCCGAGCCCGCCGGGGCCGCCACGTCTGGTCGCGCGTTCGCGGCGCAAATGGTGGCCATGGCCCAGGACCTCGGGCTCCATCTCGACTGCAGCTCCTGGTCCATTCCGGCCTGGGAGGTCGGTCTGCGCAGGAGGCTCGCGTGGGCCCTCTACATGCAGGACCGCTGGGGGGCTCTCGTCCACGGCCGCCCCCTTTTCCTGCACGATGACGACTGGGACATGAGACCGTGTGCCGACGACGATTTTCCCGAGCTCCATCCTGGAACCGGCGACGTCGCGGGCGACGTGGACGTGCGGATTGGGTGGGAGATATTCATCCGCCACGTTGAGCTGGCGCGCATGCTCACGAAGATTGTGTCCGTCTTCTACAGCCCGAGGGCGACGCGCATCGGCGGCACGCTGGATCGTCTAGGGGTCACGGGCGCGCTCGAACTGGCGCAGCCTTTTGTCCTGCGGCTTCGAGAATGGTCGTCGGCTTTGCCGGAGCCACTCCGGCTCGAGAACAAGCCACGAGGCAAGCTCTGCGCCAATGGGTCGCTGCATCTAGCCCACGCCTCGATCGAGATTGCCATTCACCGCGCGCTGGTCCGTACCCTGACGCCTCACACGACCGAGGCGCTCCGCAGCACCGTCCGATCGGCGGCGCAGGCCAAGCTGCGGGCGGCGACGGAGCTCCTGACATCTCCAGAGCCCGAGCAAACGGCGGCATTCTGGGGCCGAGCCGCCGCGCACCAAGTGGCGCATGTCGGATCACTGGCGGCGCTGCTATGGGCGACTGCAGAGACGACGGACGAGATGGCCTGGTGCGCGGCGCGGGTCGGCGAGCTCCGATGGGCGCTCCGCGTGCGTGGCCAGGCGGCGCCGTTTGCGCGCGAGGCGCTGCGTCTGTTGGAGCATGACATTGGCGGCTTTGGCGTCGTGAGAGACGGCCCGGATGTGCCATTGAAGTGACGGCTTAGATATAATTCCGTTCATGGCGATGCTTGTCGGGATGCACCACGGCGTTGGGAGTCGATGACGTCAGGGGCTCAGGGGCTTGCTTGACCGCCTGCACAACCAACGGATTGGCTTCATTTAAAGCTCCTCTTGGAACAAACAAGTTTGACAGTTGCGCTGAGCGTCATCTATCAAGCAATACTCACCATGGCAGGCTCAGACAGTCAAGACAAGTCGGACAAGGCAGAGCCAGGGGCGTCTACTGGGGAGAAGCACCAGACGGACCAACGACTCCTCGGACGCGAAACGCACCAAGACTGAGAGACAAACAACTCTCGACGAGTCACTCGACAATGGCAAGGAGTTTTGGGTTTCTGGCCGTGCCCTGGTTCCTTGCATGGTTCTGTAGAAGAGGCCTACGATGCAGTTTTGGGCGTCGAGACTCGTGTCCGCCGGGCGATCCTCTGTCATGGTCTTTATTTTGGTCGGGGGGGAAGGGCTGTGACGTGGTAACGCGTTCATTATTAACCGTCAGACATGGTCCTGCAGCGCCTCCTTCTGTAACCAGGCGCTGAGCAGAGGCTGAGCAGAGCCGAGAAGGACTCAGCTGAGCCCCCTGTTCGCCTGAAAAGCCCTATATCAAGCCCCATCTGCCCCTCTACACCTCCCTCTCCCTCGTTGCTCCAAAGCAATGACGGATTGCACATTTCCGCTCTTCTACAAGCTCCCGACCGAGATCCGCCAACAAATCTGGCGCACCGCGCTGTCGCACTGCTGGTCCTTTACCACACTCAGACGCGCCGGCAACCGACGCGTCAAGCTCGTTGGCGAGGTCCATCGCAGCATCGGGCAGAGCTGCCGCGAGGCACGCGCCGCAATGCAGACGACGCACGCAGAGACCAAGGCGCTGGGCCAGGTCGACTTTGAGCGGCACGTCTTCTTCTTCCGCGACGCCAAGTTTGACCGCAGCCTGATGACGACCATGGTGCACGACGACGACGACGACATCCTGCCACTGATGCAGCACGTCGTCGTCAATCCGCGCGACTGGCCCCGTCTGTGGGAGACAATCGACGTGATCAAGAGGCGCTGCACCTCGCTGCTCACCCTCGTCGTCGTCGCGCCCTGGTTCGACCCGGCTGACATGCCCGCCTCGCACAGCGCCCTCAGCTGGGCGCCCTACGAGGACTGGGGCCGGGTCTTTGACAAGACGCCCACCGAGATGGACCTGGCGCCGCTGCGGGACGCCATCGAGCACGGAGCCGCCGCCAACTCGGACCGCAACGACGAGTACCGCGCCAAGCTCGACGACGCCGCCGCCCACGTCACCGACGACAACGTCGCGGCGTACGAGCACGTCTTTGGGCGCACGCGGCTCGCGCTGCAGAGGCTGGAGCAGGCCGTCGGCGAGTTTCCCCGCACCAGGCCGGGGCTCTACCTGCGCACCAGGGAGGAGCTGGCCCCGTCTACGGGGCAGTGATGTCTCTCGAGGCACTCTCTACTGCTTGACGATGAGGGCTGACACGACAACGGCTGGAGCCCTTCTTTCGGTGAAACAAGGGCGGGGAAACAAGGCAAAATGCGAGTCAGCGCTAGGGCAGGCATTACAGACGACGCAAGCAGGCTCACGTACATACATGCATCTGGGCCCTTCTCACGCAGGCCGATCAAGGTTGACGTCGAGCAATTACCTAGCTTGGCTGCCCAGCCACACTCTCTTGAGGCAATTATTTCGTGGTTAAGACGTCATTCATTTCCCTGTAGTTACATCCATGGCCAACACCATCATCTCAGCCCCCTCTGTTCCCTGAAGACCTTGACTCCGAGGACTTGTCCTTTGCAATTGATCGGCATAGACGCCGCAATGTCCCGGGTCAGGAACTGCACCGGCCGAGACTCGGCCCATGACATGAACCCGCTCCTCGAGCCCATCTACAGCGGAGTAAATGTTCCAGTCAGAAGTCCCCCCTGTGCGCGGCACAACTTTAACACAAGATAATTACGAATTGGGTCTCGTCAAGGGCCAGAGCCAAGACTTTTCGTCCGGAAGAGGACACGATGGTCGTGTGACCCCGTGCCGTGAGACCTGCTTATGGCTTCATCACCAACAGAAACACGTCTTTGTGAAGTGGTATCCATGTTTCTCAAACCGAGTCGAAGCGACAGACCGAGCTCGGAACCTGGGGCGAAAGCCGGCATAAGCGCGAATGCAGGCGACGGCGAAATGCAATCGCACTCATACCCTCCCGTTTCCGACCGAGACTTGCACTCTACCGCCTCGCCCTTTTTCGACAAGCCGGTTGCCGTCCGTATATGCGTACGGTGCTCCTGGCCGGGATAGCATCGCGCTCTTACCACCAGCCGGCCAAGTCCCCTATCGTCGCTTCAACGTATCGTATATGTACCCCCGTCTTCGACTTCCTTGTCCCGAATTTCGTGCCACTTGCAGGGGACAAGCATGGGGTCTCAATATCGTCGGAGGGAGCGGCAGGGGGAAACGTCGATACTCGCAAGAGACGAGGCAAAGGTATAAAAGATCCTGTCTCGCCATAGAGTCAAGTTATTGAAGTCATCAAGCCTCCTGAATATTCATTCAAGCTACCAACATCTTGCCAGACCTTGACATTTCAGAAGCCGCAAACATGTTCTCGCTCCGCTCCATCATCGTCACTGTCGCCCTTCTTGGGGCGAGTCCCCTTTCCCTGGCCGTTCCCACCCTTGTCGGTATGTCATGAAAAGAGAGTGTTCTTGTTTGGAGCTTTCAACCACTGTATTCACGGGGGCAATGGCGCAAAGGCCAACATCAACCTCGTACTCTTGACAACAGGGCGAGATGGCCACGACGTCGACTGATCCCCTTTCCCTTGGTCTTCAACACACCCTTTCCCTTGGTCTTCAACACTCAAAGGCTACGAGTTTTCTCTGACTATCGTCGCATATATATAGGTAGCAACGCCGTCTCGCTCGAGCAGAGCGCTTCCGACGGCGTCCTCTCTGAGCTCCAAGGCCGCGCCGCCGCCGCAGGATGCTACGTGACCAGCAAAAAGGGCAAGGACTGCCACGCCAGTCAGTGCCCAGCCTCTGAGCAGTGCAAGGTCAACGACAAGGGCAACTGCGTCTACAAGAACAAGAAGAAGGACCGGCCATTCGGCTGCGAGCAGTGCTCGTGCAAAAAGGCGTCCTAAGCCATCAGCGGCATGACTTGGCCGCGGAAGGGACAAGGCGGAATGATGCATGGGGTCAGGAAGAGGAAGTAAAGGGAGGCTTGTTATGCGTACATGTGCTTCTGGACAATTCAGCCTTGTCCGAGTCGACTGTCGCGAGCAACAGAGGACGGCCATTCAAGGTATGGAGTGTTAACATGAGTCCATCGTCAACTCCGGACCACGCATGGCTTCGGGTGATACAAGGTCAACCGGCCAAAGTGACTCGGGCCTGCGTTGCGCGCGTCTTCTTCGAGGAGCCCCAACCCCTCTTCTGCTGCACGCGTTTACGCCTCGGCTCTTGGCAGTGTTGGCCTTGTTCGCGTGAGGCGTCCGTCCTGGGACAAACACGCAACGATAATGTCTGCAGGTATCATCAGAGCTGATTTGCCCACAGTGCAGCCACAATTGAATACCCACAAGCCTCTGCATCCAATTCGAGTGATTTCTGGGGTGCCTGCTTTGCCTCCATCCAGCAGGCATTCGGGGTGCCTCGAGGGCACGTGAGGGACGCTCCTGGTGTCTGGTGGTAAACCGAAGCCGCCTGCCAGCTCTGTCACAGCTTGTGTTCAAAAGCTCCAGGGCATCGAGGTGCGCTGGCTGCGCCTGGAAGCCTGTACGTGAGTGCTGGGCCGGCGAGGCAAGCCTGAGCCCGTCGTCGTGACTGCCGTTTCCAGGAGCCAAGGCAGGTAGGTAGCCGAGCAACCGAGCTTCTGCCTCGCTTTCCTAGAGCCCGCCCTCCCTTTTTTTTCTTCCTTCCTCCTCCTCTTCTTCTCTCTTCCTCCTCTCCCGCCTCCACCTTCACCTCCACCACTACCTCAACGCCTTCACACACAGCACAGCCAAACCGCGGCGGTGCATCAGGACTCGGCTCAGCTCTGTGAGTTCTCCATTGCTGACCTCTTTCCAGCCGAACGCGTTTGCCAACTCTACAAGCCTTTGGTGCAGGTTTTGCGCCCAGCCTTTCGCTCGTTCGTGTTCCGTGCATACCCACCGCAGACCCAAACCCTTCTCGACTTTTGCACACCGTCGGAGCAAGGTAGCAGAAACCTTCAAGGCCTCAAGTCGGAGCTCTCGTCGGTAAGTTCTCTTTCGTCTTTCATCACCCTCAACAGCATCACCCTCCCTCAACAGCATCATCTCTTCCTAGGCTCGAGGGGAGAATCTGCCTTACCTGCTTTCATCCTGCTTTGCCGAGCAAGAGCCTCTAGCCCGCAGAAGCACTACCTCTCGTTTCGTGGTTCCTTGAAAATACCCAGCACCTTTCTTTTCAGCCCTTTCTCGTCACACCTTGCACTGCTACCCATCGCTCTCGTACTCGCCCGACAGCACGTCACCTCGCTGACAACAACTTGCCTAGTGCCTCTTCACATCATCATGGCCGCCTGTGGAGAAACGGCGACTGACGCCTGGGGCACTGATCCGGTCGCGGGCGATGCTTTCGACGCTGGCGCGGGTGCAGGCGGTTTCAACCGCAACGAGGAGATCGGGTGAGCATATGCTCTCAACCCAAGCTTCGGGATGGCTGCTAATTGTTTCCTTCAGGAGTAACGCGTTTGGGGATGCCGACGCATTCTCGGGCAACGCTGAAGATCCTGCCGCTGGCAAGTGCTTCAGCTGCGGTGAGATGGGGTACGAGACATGCTACACGCCTGAACACGGCTTGGACGCTGACTCCTTCGCAGGCATCGGGCTGCGGACTGCCCGGACCCTCAGGAACAGACATGCAGATATTGCAAGCAGCCCGGGCACATCGTTAGGGATTGTCCTGACAAGCCGCCCATGGTCTGCGACAATTGCGGCCAAGAAGGTGCGTCTTTAAAGGCTACCGATTCTTTCGTTTTCCCCGTCTTACTAACGAGCGATTCACAGGCCATATGAAGAGCAAGTGCGAGAACGCTCGCAAGGTCAATCGCGATCACGTCGCAGACCTGACTCCCGAGGACGCCTGGGCCAAACTCGAGCGTGCTGTCGTTGAAAGGGACATGGATGACACCAAAGAGGCGATCCAGGAGTACGTGAAGGCACTCGACGGCGCAATCACTTACCGAGAACTTCAGGAGGCGATGATTGACCACGGCATCAAGCTTTTCCTCATTGCCACGGAGCGCTCCCTTGTCAGCGTTTTCACCAACATGGACCTTCAGGGAAACATGGGGAAACGGTTCAGCATTTCCTACCGCTTCTCGGAGCAGCCTGATCGTCCTCGCGAGGCGGATTCGTTCCCGAAGAGCCGCGAGGAGCTTCTCGCTCGCCTGGATGAAGCGGGCGAGATTGTCAACAGCGGCCGCCCGCTGTGCCGTAACTGCGGCGAATTGGGCCATGTAGCCAAGTTCTGTTCGGAGGAAAAGTTCGAAAAGCCGGATCAGCCAAAGATCGCCTGCAACAACTGCGGAGAGGATGGTCATCGGATCCGCGACTGTACGAGTCCCAGAGTCCCAGCCCTCGAAGCATGGCCATGCTGCTAACACGGTGTTTCTAGGTCCGAAGCCGCGGGTGGACAAATTCGCTTGCCGGAACTGCGGGTAAGTCCTTTTATCCCCCCTGCTTCTTCTGCACTGTCGGATGCTGACTTCATGAAAGCAAATCCGGTCACAGGGCCTCGGACTGTGAAGAGCCCCCCAACCCCGAAAACGTTGAATGCCGAAAGTGCAATGAGAGTGAGTCGGATGCCAATGCTTTTCAGGTCCGAGCGGTTACTGACGTTGTGTGCAGAGGGCCATTTCTCCCGAGACTGTCCCCAGGGTGGCCCCCGCGGCTGCCACAACTGTGGCCAAGAAGGACACATGGCAAAGGACTGCGACCAGCCTCGCAACATGGACAGGGTCACCTGCCGCAACTGTGAGAAGACGGGCCACGTGAGCAGAGAATGTCCGGAGCCCAAGGACTGTGAGTACTCGGGTGAAGGATTGCTCAAACTTGTAGCTAACGAGTCCACAGGGAGCAAGGTGCAGTGCTCCAACTGCCAGGAGTTTGGACACACCAAGGTCCGATGCAAGCAACCTCTCGCCGACTTTGGGGGAGACGACAACGGATTCCCATCTGACACGGCTGGTACTGCTGACGCCGGCACGGGCGCTGGCGACATTGCTTGGCCTGCAAATGACGGCAGCGCCGGCCATGGTGACGCGTCGTCCCATGACGCAAACGGCTGGGGATCTTGATGGTTTATAGGCAGGATTGAGCCGCAATGTCCTTGGGAAATTTGGACCAACTCTTTAGTTGGCAGTCATCTTTGAGGATCGTGAGCCCACCTGGAGAAAATCGACTTGCAACGTGGGAGTTTTAAGAAAAGGGAGTTGAGGCGGTAGTCTAGTCGTCTGAACGAAAAAGGTGTCTCACCGGGTCTCACCCTGTGGCTTTCGATGTGAGTCTCCTAGGTTCCGATTACTGTAGTGACACGTCCCTCGACGCTTCCCTTGGTCGAGGCCTCGCATCCCCTTGCGGGTCAACAAGACGCAACGAGTACGTCACAGGTCCATCATATTGACAACAGACGGCGGACCGAGAAAACAAGGGAGATGGAAACCCCCTCGTATGGGGAAAAGGCGCAGAGAAGGGAGCGGCGAGTCGGAAATAAGTTCCCGTGTACAGGCCGGCGTCGGGGTGGATTGGCGGCTGCTTGCGCGGCAGTCAGTGTCTGGGGCACGGGGGTGACATGGCTAGTAGAGAGTACAGAGTGCCACGGTAGATGATGGATGAATGACGGGGCGAGAGGGTAATGGCCCTTGATGGAGAGCAGATGACAAGGAATCGCATTGTTGTTGCGCGGGTGGAGCAAGAAACGGCTTGCCGATATAGGAAACGGGGTTCCGGGCGGCGAAATGGCCTGGAAGTGGTGAGGCGCTCACCTGCCTCTTGGGGCCACTCGGCCGGCCGGGCAAAGATGCGGTGTCCGGGACGGCTGGGGTTCCGGGATGGAGGCTGGCATCGATTCCGGGTGTGGCCGGACTGTTGGCCGAGTCTAATCTGTGCCTTGCAATGTCGAGGTTCATTAATGTACGTGCCGTACATATGTATGTACCCGGTAACCCGAGTTTAGGCATGCTCGGGCAGCAGCAGCAAGAGGACCCTGAACTGGGAACTGGGCACGGGAGCGGAAAGGATGGGATTTGGAGATGGATGGTGGGAAAAGGCCAACAAAGGGAGAGGGGAGAGGGCGAGGGAGATGGCGTCATGGCGTCATGGCGTCGCGCCACAGTGTACTAGTGTACTCCGTACTACTCCGTATCCGCATAGACGTGGAGACGGAAAGCTGCTTGCGGAGCCTCAACACCAAGTGGTTCGGATTGAGGAGGCTGTTTTGTGAGTACTAGTTTACGAATAGTACTAGTATGCCACTTTGCTTTATGCAAACTTGTTGATGCCGCGCTGAGCGATGAAGAGAATATTTCTTTTTGGCTTTACATACGAGTTACGAGTTAGTACTACTACGAAGTACTAGCCGGGGCGGGGGGTGCTGACGTCAACTGACGGCGGTAGCGCGCTCTCCCGCACACAGTATGAGCAAAGTCCGGCTCTAGTTCGAGGACGCGTCTGCACTGTGTTGGCTCGTTTTCTTTTGACACATGGAGCCAATGGGAGCGAGTGGAGGGTGTCCGCCCGATCCGTGCTAGCCAGTTGGTGGATAGGATAACGCGAGAGATACGAATATGTATGTACGAAGTACATATGTACATGCGTGTTGCTTGTCCGCAGAGAAACCAAGACTGGCGATCCCCAGCGGAAGAGGACGGCGAGCGCCAGGCAGTGCTTTTTAGGCGGTGCTGTTTCGAGAGCATGCGCGGAGCACTCAACGGCCTCACAGGACTGCCGTTAGACGTTGCCTTGCATTAAACTGTCGAGGCACGAGACGAACCAACCGGGACGCCGCCGATATCAAAAACACCAACCACCCACCACGACGCCGTACAGCATCTCGTCGAGGAAAGCCGCATGCCCATCCGCGCCACTGGAGCTCCGCGAGTTATGCCTTTGTTTAAGGCTGCCGTGTACTCCGAACATTGCCTTGCCTTGCATACATACCTGCCCGGCCCTTGGATCCGCGTTGGGCGTGCAGCAAGATGCCATCCATGCCTCGGGAGGCGCTCAACGGGGACCACTAGCCGTCTTGAGAGAGGCTGCTGGCCCGACATCGTGTGTAATTACGACGAGCCGGAGGAATAAGACAGCAGAAGGAAGAACCAGGACAACTCGGACTTTTTTAAGGAAGCGGCCAGGTAGCATCACATCGTATCAGGAGCCACGTATTCGCTCACACGAGTACTGACGGAAAAGCTCATCCCACTGGCGCGCTTGCCCATACCACCTGCGTACAGTGCAATACAGTGTGCGTTCAACGCGCGACTGGCGTCAGGCACAGTGCGCAAGACATCGCCTGTAAAAAACCAACGTGTCTCAGTGTCCTGCTTGCCGAGAACCACGGCGCTGGGGGATAAGTGCTTCGTAGAGGAGAGCACTCGAGATGGCCAAGACTTATTAAAGGACGCCCTAGGTAATGCCGCGTACTTAGAAAGGCTAATGATGGCCGGCTATCGCGTGATGCTCGCACGGTACGAAAGGGTGTGTAGGTAGTAGTACGTATAGCGCTGGGCCTGCCCGCCGCCTGGGTTAGCGGCCTAGCCCGTACTCGCCCCTCGCACCTACATTGCTTGCCGGGCGTGCCGTCGCCCTCGTACTGTGTAGATACGGTATCGGCCCACGTGCCGCGCGACTTGCCTGGAAGAGATGCTCCGTTTCTTCGGGACCAGGTCTGTCTGTCGACCTCCTTAGTGAAGCAAGCTTCCTCTAATGTCTGTCGACACTCTATTTTTAACGTCGACCCGTATTAAGACTAGTAAGTAAAGTCCCGTTCAAGGACCCCGTAAAGACCAGCCACGAGAGCGCTTTCTTTGTCGAGCCGGCTGCCTGCACACCGACTCCTACACCTTTCGAAACGACCGTCTCTCGCGATGACAGTCCAAGTGGTATCCACACAGTGTGTATGCTATCCACTCCGCACATACTCAGGTACCTGAAAAAAATCGCCCCCCTCCTCCTGCCCAGCGCACTGGGACAAGTACAAACTACCTAGCTGACGCCGCCATTTCTCTTTTCCTCGCCCGCCGCCCTCTCTTTTTTTTCCACAACGTCATCTCTGACGTCTTCCCTCTTCCCCAACCTGGCGCTTCAACTGTCCTCCAGACGACGCAATCCCACCGCCCAGCCGATTTGGCTTCGGCCCTTGCTTCGACTGTGCCTTTTATACACGCTTGCGCATTACACTACACCCAACCCCTACCGCCGCCTCTTGCCTGCGGCCGCGCTGCACAAGAATCAGCGGCACCTACGCGCTGGCGCAGAGCCACTGGCGCTCGAGCATCCTTTGTCGCCTCCCTTTTTGCCCTTTTTGCCCCCCGAACGCTGCTCTCTCCTGGCCTCACCCCCCTCTCCCGTCGCCGGTGACCTCATTCACTCTCTCTTAGGGGGCCTTTTGTCCTTTTTTTCCCCATCATTTTCCACTTTGGCGTCGTCTACCCCCCCAGTACGGGTTTTGCATTCGGCGGGCTCGACCCCACCCTTGATCGCGCAGCCTCCCGCTGCACAACCCCATAGTACACCATCATGGGGACTTCTCCCACAGCCGCCTCAACCCGGGGCCAGTCGAAGTCCCCCAAACAACCAATCAAGACGCCCCCGCGCCAAGGTGAGCCTGATATTTCTCCTTTGCTACCCCTGTTCCGTTGGTTCTTCGTTGTCTCTTCACCGTCATCCTCATGCCAAGCAACCAAGACGCTGCGTCACCGTGAGAGCCCCCCAATCATCGCAACGCTGTGCTCACTCTCGTCGTGCTAGAACCAGCTCCCGAGGCAAAGGCCGACACCACCGACAAGCACGACGGCTCGGCCAATGCCGAAGCTGCCAAACCGCTCGCTCCCCCGCCTCGACCGGGTCCACAGCAACAGCAGCAAGGTACCAACACGCCCGACTTCTTCGCGACCCAGGCCGGAGGATCGCTCAGCCTGGAGCCCAATCCATTTGAGCAGTCTTTTGGGGGCGGAGGTCCTGAGACGCCGGGAGGCACAAAGCTCCCCTCAGTCGCCGCGTTGACCTCGCCGTCATCGCTGCTGCCGGGCAGCAACGCGACCCCCTTCAACTGGGGCGGAGGCTCGCTGCGTACCGGCCCCCTCAGCCCGGCCATGTTGTCAGGGCCCGCGAATGACTACTTTAGCGATACCCATCATCTCCGTGGCGGCTTTCCCACGCCCAACGAATCGTCCCTCAGGTCGGGGCTCACACCCGGTGGTAGCGGCTCCATGTTCCCGGCCCCGAGCCCAAACTCGCAAGCACTATTCGCTCAGCTCGCCGGCGGCGGCGCGACTCCGAGCACCATTGACTTTCATCGCACAGCCCTCAGCGCCGCCGCTAAGCGAGAACACGTCAACGCAGCCCTGCAGCAACAGGCTACGCAGCAGCAGCAACAACAACAAGCCGTCACCTCGCAGCCGCATGAGATGACCAACGGAGCGCCCGCGGTCAAGTCCGAGTCGAAGCTAGCCCATGGGCCGTTTGATCCTCACGACAACGACGCCGCCAACGGCCTGTTCATGCTCGCACAAGGCGCCCAAGGCCGAAACGGAAGCTCGAGTCAATTCCCTACCACATCACCCCAGAACCCCGAGACGTCGCGGCGAACCTCGAACGCCCACGCCCCTTCTATCGATTCTGGACGGGGTGCCAGCGAGGGCAGCCGCATGTCGGATGATGGCGAGCAGGCCAAGCCCAACCCGAGGGGCAGGAGCAGGAAGAACACGTCGGCATCCACCAATGGTCGTAGGAAAGCCGAAGATGCCCCCGGCAAGGGTCCTCCACACAAGAGGGCCAAGAGTATCGGAGGGATCACGAATGGTAGTAGCGACGTTTCCGATGACGAGATGAACGGGATGCTGGATGAAGGTGGCCCTAAGTCCAAGATGACGGACGATGAGAAGCGTAAGAACTTTCTCGAGAGGAATCGGTAAGAGGCCCTCGTCATCCCGAGCCGCCCCCAAGCGTTGGTATCTTGATTAACGTCGTTGAAAATTAGCGTTGCCGCCCTCAAGTGCCGGCAGCGAAAAAAGCAATGGCTGGCCAACTTGCAGAACAAAGTGGAATTGTACAGCACTGAAAATGATGGGCTTACGGCTCAAATAACGCAGTTGCGCGAGGAAGTGGTCAACCTCAAGACTCTTCTGCTGGCTCACAAGGACTGTCCTGTGACGCAGGCACAGGGGCTCCACGGCGCGTTTATGTCGCAAGTCGCTGAGCCTTTCAATGCCCAGATGAACCCTTACGGAATGGCTGGCCCGGGAATGGCTGGGCAAGGCGTCCAACGCCGGTTCTCTTAGGATAAGCAGCGGCTCGTCGACGAGCAGCGGCCAGTCGACGACGAGCGGCCAGTCGACGACGAGCAGGAGGGGCCAGTCGACGACGAGCAGGAGGGGCCAGTTAACGACGAGCAGGAGGAGGGGCCAGTCGACGACGAGCAGGAGGGGCCAGTCGACGACGAGCAGGAGGGGCCAGTTAACGACGAGCAGGAGGAGGGGCCAGTCGACGACGAGCAGGAGGGGCCAGTCGACGACAAGCAGGGGCCAGTCGACGACGAGCTCGACGACGACGATTCGGCCAGTCATCCCGCGGCCAGTCGGCGACGAGCAGGGGCCAGTCGACGACGAGCAGGGGCCATTCGACGGCGAGGGGCCATTCGGCGAGGGGCCATTCGACGGCGAGGAGGGCATCATCAGGTTGGAGTTTGCATTGGCCAACAACCCTTTCGTCCCACGGTGACGTCGCGCGGTATACTGGTGAACTCATACTCATGGCACTCGGCCATCCGCGCCTGCAATCATGACGTCTGCACCTCGAGAAATGAGAATGGAGTTTGAAGTCAAGAACAAGCGCTAGCCTCGGCCATGAACTCCTTGGTCTCTGTGCTTACGCAAGCGGAACTTGGTCGGGCCACGGCCGTCAACGTCACCTCGTTGCAGATTGCCCTGTCAACCAAAAAACTTGTGGGTTTGTGTCTTTGGCTTCATTCGAGCTTTTGTCGGTGGAATTGCTCCGTCGGCGGACACAGCATACTTAGCGGAGCATGTCTTTCTTTGTCCCTTTCACATTGTACGTACATAGTTTTGTCTAAAGCGTTATCGGGAACAGGGGAGTGTTTAATGACGGCGTTGGGGACAACCGACTCCCGGTGGAGGCCACGCTTGGTGTTGCCTTGATTCCGTTGTCGCTTTTTTCTTATAAAGCGATAAGCTGCAGGCAATCAGGGCTGTATCCGCGCATGGAGCGTGCGGATCGCGAAAAAAGCGTTGAACGAATTGATTGTGCCGATAGCCATAACAACTTTGAACTTCTTTTAGCTGAGCACGACCCGATCAGGACGCGTTCATCAGGCTGCTCTGCTTGCTGTCTGCAATGACGTGAAGCCGGGCTGGAACATGTGCAGGTACGGAGTACTTTGCGGCTGCCGGCCAATCAGCGGCCGCGTTGCCGAATCTTTGATAGTGGGGGTGGCCGTGTAACCTAAAGAGGCTTAGCGTTGCAATTGGGACCTAAACCTCAAGGTAAACAACGGGGGCAGGTCTCGCCCACGTTCGAACCTCTTTTAGTCGGCGACTGCATTCATCACCATCCTTCGACGCGTCCCCTGGAGGCCGTTGGGAAACGGGACGCAAACGCCGACGCCTTGCCTTATTTGATGCGCCGGGCTCTCACTGCCGACGTGGGCATCGTGACGCGACTTGCCGACATCTCCGCCGTTACGCGACGCCCCGACAGCATCGCAACCGCCTTTTGCCCAGCGGGGAGTCCCCTCGTCGCCTCGTACTCTGTCGGTTAACGACGCCCATGCCACCGCGAATCGGCCATCCATGACGACTCTCGTGGCCACCCGACAGGCGCTGGAACTCCTGAGCATGAGCGACCACCAGAAGCGCCGGACGAGCAAGCGGCTTGCGGGTAGGTCGAAAACCTGGCGCGGGGTGGTTATGCTTTGCACGCGGGGAGAAAGGGGTTGCTGATGGTGTTTCACAGCCGCGGCCGAGTACGAGCAGGATGACGACTTTCAGTTTGTTCGAAAGTCGAAGCGGGCCAAGACGGATGAGCAGGAGCCGGAGAAGAAGCCGGAAAAGAAGACCGCACGAGGGCGGCCGGCAGCCAAGGGCAAGGCAGCCAAGGAATCGAGCACAAGTACGAGCACGCCCAGAGTGTTGGTAGCAGCCGCCGCCGCCGCCCCGGCGACAACGACTGCGCCCAGTGCGAGAAGATCCTCGCGACGGAAAGCGAGCATCGACGCGCAGCCCGAGCCACCACAACCACCAGTACCCAAAAAGGCAACTCGGCAGAGCAAGCGGCTATCCGGCGACGCCATAACGGAGGAAGTGCAGCTGAATGGCACGGTGCGCAAGAAGAGTCGCGCCAGGCCAAAGGCGTCCCGCATATCCGAAGAGGCGGTCAAATCGCCGCAGCAGCCGGCCCCCCCCGTCGAGTCGGCCAAGATTGCGCTTCCCATGAGCGACACGCCCATCATCAATCGCAACAAGGAGATGCGCAGGAAGGGAAACTCGAGTCGGAGGAGTAGCTTGGGATCACGCGGCCGCAGGGCGAGCTCCCTGATTGAAAGCGGACAGACTGCGACTCCGCACCGCGAGGTGGACGCGGCCGAATTTTATAAGCACATCGAGGCAGAGGGGCTGCCGGAGCCCAGGCGAATGAAGCAGCTCTTGATGTGGTGTGGCGAACGCGCCCTGGCCGCAAAGCCCCCACACGGCACGCCCAACTCAAACGCGATACTCGGAGGTATGTGGAGGCGGCCGCCAGAAGGAGGTTACAAAGCTAACAAGTCTGGCAGCTCGGGCGATACAAGACCAATTACTTCGGGATTTTGCGTCTCGATCCGAGTTTTCAAACTGGTTCAGCAGAGACGACGCGGTGCCGGAGCCCAGGACCGTCGTCCGGAAACCAAACCCGCGCAACGTTGAGCTTGACGAAAAGATGGCGTCGCTAGAAGGCAAGATCAAACGGTGGGTGACGCGCGACCATGCACACGTAGAAGCTCGCGCTGACCACGCCCCTCAGGCTACAGGAAGACAAGAAGGCGTGGCTTGCAATGCGGAAACCTCCGCCAGAACAGCCGCCCCTTTTCTCACCAAATGAAACGGACACAATCACACTGCCGGATTTCGACCTGCTCGACCCAGAAGAGGGCAAGATCAGAGGATACTTGGCAGACGAGAGAAATTCCTTCGCCACGGTGCGATCAGAAACAGAGGGACGATTACGCAAGATACAGGCCTCGTTGGAGTTTGAAGTGGACCAGCTCGCGGATAACGTGCACAAGCTAGAGCAACGCGTGCTGGTGGCGGGCAAGGAGGCCGATCGGCTGCTGAAAGCCAGCGCGGTGCGGTTGCGGGAGCGCGAGCAGCGGGAGAGGACAAGTGCAGGGACGAGAGACATGCCCATCATGGAGGTGCTCCGCAGCCTGAGCAGCATCCTCCCCGAGGGCAGCGGCGGGTAAGGAATGGCTGCGTCCGACTCTCGAGCCTCGAAGCCAATCCAACCGGCCTGAAGGGGGGGCACGACTGGTCGGGTAGTTGGGATACTTTTTTTAACGATGAGATGAGGCGCTTGGTTTGTCCCCCTTTTCCGGCTCTTCCGCCCTGTTCCTTGTCGTTCCTTCTACCGGTTTTGTTTCCCTTTTCGTCGTTTTGGTCTGTTTTCACAGCTTCGACGGGCTCTTTACCCTCTACCAGTCGTCGTGAGCACGGAATTGGGCCGGGCTGGCACTACTAGCTACATTGGCATGGCGGGACCCGAGGGCATGCCGGGGAGTTTATTTTGGACGAGTGGTGGGCGAAGGAGGACCCTTTTGTCTCTCGGCCTTTCTTGGTGTCAATTCCCCCCCCGATCCTGTACAGCGAGGGCTGACAATGACGAGATTCTACAGCGCCCTGAGTGGCGGCGCCTCTGTAAAGGATTTGCGTCTTTGGCCCAAGTTTGAATGCTGACGTCTGTCTGGCGTGATTGTTCCATCTTGATATTGGAGCAACTCGGCTCTGGTGATGGATGTGTACATTCCCACGGCCTCGCTCCACGCCCCCTCCTCGTCCTATCGGCCGTTGTCCAAAGGGGGCATGAAGCCCATGCCCTTTGCCTCTGCGCCATTCGCGCTGCGTCTCGAGACATGGTCGCGCAAGAGGGCGAGGATGGGGCTGTCGCGCCAACGCGAGGGCACGGGGCGGTAGGCCTGGCGCACGTTGCCGACCGTCTGCGCCCACTCGCCCTGGGGCGGATCGGGGCGCACGAAGCCCTGGGCGGTGGCCACGAAGCCCTGGGTGGCGGGCGGGGAGGCATCGGCGGTGTCTGTGGATGGCGGTGCGGAGGCCGAGGAGCCGGGGGAAGGCTCGGGCTGGGTGGCCCAGTAGTAAATGTCCCAGTCGTTTTCGTCGAGGAACAGGTCGTAGGCGGCGAGTTGGGCGCCTGTCATGGCTGGGAGGTGGGCGGCGGCAAAGGTGGAGAGGATGAGGTCCGACTCGAGGATGCCGCGCTTGCGGGACTGGTCTGTCACGCGCAACCAAGCGCCGTCAGCAGGGCAGAACAAGAACGGGAGATGCCCCATGTGGTTGGCAACACTCAGGGGGGGGAATGCCCCATGGTTGGCAGCACTCAGGGGGGGGGGATGCCCCATGGTTGGCAGCGGGGGGGACCGACACAGCAGCCGTGCGCGCTTGGTCGCGTCGTCCTCGCCGGTGCGGCGGAGGGCCTCGACGCGGAACTCGACGCCCTGCAGCTCGCCCGTCTTGAGCTCCGGGCCGGGCGGCGCCGACGCGGACGGCCGGGAGCTGAGGGGGCGGGCGAGGTGGCGGCGCGGGCGCAGGAGGGCGATGCGCAGGGCGGCGGCGCGGAGGGACGGGTTGGGCATGGCGGCGGTGCGTGTTTGCCGTGTGGTTGATGGTCTTGTTGTTATTGTTGTGGCGTGGTGAATGGGCGGCTTGAGGCGGAACGGTCGCGGTCTGTGTTTGGTTTTGAGATGGGAGTTTGAGAGGAAGGAGGGAGGGTGGCGAGTGCGAGAGTCAGGCCGTTTGCCACGCGTCTTATTTAAGTTAGTCTCAGTACTCCGTAGCCCACCCGCTATCGGGCCCCTCTTTAAACCTAGTTTGAGCAATCACAGTGTCCAACAAGTGTCAAGGTGTCCAAGAACAGTCAAGAACAAGTCCAAGGAATAGAGACTTGGGCCTCGTGAACCGCTTCAGCGTCTGCCAGCCTACAAGCACAGCTGCTTTACTCCAAACACGCACACTTGTCCCCTGTTCGATTCCCCGTTCCCATTCTCCCACCCAATCGTTGATAATCACGTGCAAACGCCTCCAGTCCGAACGCAGCACATTGCCGGACCCAACCCATCCGCCACCAGAAAAGGGGCGCAGAGAAAACAGACGTCATCTCAGATCAGATGCTTGGAGCGAAAGTAGGCGCGCAGGTACATAATCTGCCAGACCCACAGGCCGACGAGCAGCCAGGTGGTGCCGACGCCGAACCACTTGACGCGCGTGTTTGTGCTCTCGTTTGTGTCGCGCAGCTTCTGCTCGCGCACGCGCAGGTAGTCCATCTCCAGGACAATCTCGGCCGTGAGCTCCTCGATGCGGCGCAGCTCGGCCTCGACGGGCTTGAGCTTCTCCGTGGCTTGGATGGCCGACCAGTCCTTTGCGTCGGCGCCGATGTCGATGTCGAGCTCGATCTTGCGCAGCGACGGGTTGGGGTGGCGAGCTGCGCGGGGAGCGGGTTAGAGATGGGGAGGGCGAGACGGGAGTGCCTGGGTTCAACGTACATGCCGTCAGGATATTCTCAAAGCAGACGTCAAAGTGCGCGTCGTCGTGCGAGGTGAAGACGGAGCGGGACTCGCCGACCACGTCCCTCGGCCTGGCGTACTCGTTGCCCAGGGCATCGCGGATCTGAGCGGCAGGTCAGTTCAGGGCAGGTCAGTTCGGGCCAGGTCAGTTCGGGCCAGGTCAGTTCGGGCCAGGTCAGTTCAGGGCCCGTCTCTCGGCGACAGGCATTCAGGCGGCGACAGGCACTCCTTGGGCGGCTCACGTGGACATTGACAACCATGCCGTCGCCCTTGACGCCGTCCGAGGTGACGGTGACGACGACGAGCGTCTCGCGCGACACAAAGTTGCGGATGCACTTTTCCTTCTTCTGGCTCTCGGCGCCCGGGTGCGCAATCAGGTCGAACTTGAGGGCGTCGGCGGCGCAGGCGAGCAGCAGCAGCCCGCAGAGCCACTGCAGCAGCGGCAGGCGTTGCGATGCCATGGCCGGTCGGGGGTTCTCTGTTGGTCTCGGGCTTTGGGGGGTTGTCTGTCTTTTGCGGAAAGGAGGCGGGAAGCTGCAAGGTGTCGCGTTTCCAATCAAGGTTGGCCCGATTGGGAAGAGACGGTTTGAATTCCTGACTAAGCCAAAGTCTGTTCGCCAACTTCACTCGCACAACACCTCGTATCTTTCTCCCCAGCCTTCACCATGGTCGCGAATCAACAACTGCCCGGCCCCTGTGGTCAGTCCACTCTGTTCCGTCCGAGCTTCAACTCCAGTGGAGAACTCCCTACAACAACCATAGCTTCCTCCTCCTCCCTGCATATGTTTTACAACGCTGATTTTCTTGGGTTAGGCGGGTCGGTTCCCACATCTCCTCCTGCCGCTCCTTTAAACTGGTTGGCGGTTCCCTGGGCCTATAGTTGCCGGTAGAATTAGCAATAGCTTAGCCGCCTAGTCGTTACTAATAGGTAGCCCACTTACTGTTTCTGGGAGCTTCTTTGGGCGTTTTTTTATGGGCTTTTTTGGGCGCGTTCTTGGCCCATACGGTCCGGTTCCCACATCTCCTCCTGCCGCTCCTTCAAATGGGATGCCGGTTCCCGAAACCTATAGTTGCCCGTAGAATTAGCAATAGCTTAGCCTAGTCGTTACCGATAGGTCGCCCACTTACATGTGTTGGGAGCTTTTTGCGCTCAGTTGGTCCGGTTACGGAGTCTTGAGGTTTAAAGTCTGGTTTCTGGAAATCTTCAAACGACTTGTCACCTTCCTTTCCATCCGGGAAATATGACCGTAGGACCCTGGCCCCCTCATCTCCTTCATATGCATCCTCCGCCGACGTCCCCCCTTTTGGTCTGGCCTTTGTTTTTGTGTTGCTCGGTGGCCTAGCCACGGCAAAGCCAGCGAAAACCGCGAAGAGGGTCATTGAGAATTTCATCTTTGGTGACGAGGAGGGTGGTAACTGAAAATTTGTAGCGTATGGTAGTAATGAAGATGGAGGGTTGGCGTGCGGGCAGTTGATGATTTCAAGATGTTGTGATCCATAGCAGAGCACTCTCCTTTTATAATGAAATTCGATGCTTGTTACTTTACGCTTCGCTCTGTCATACCTTGACTGACGTAGCTATTCTCAGAAACTACTCACCGAGCTCGCCGAGTCAATGGCCTTGTTCGCTTGAGAAATCAACTCTGGCTATCCTAGCATTGTTCATGCAAGCTACGTAGTTGACCCGCCGAGTCAGTATTCCTTGACTCTTAGATCAGACTAGACTTTGTGTGAAACGGCCCCATGCGTCATTTTATGCTTAAAAGTCCGTGCAAACTCATGAATCGGAACGGTTTTGGCGATCGAACTCATGAATCGGCACGGTTTTGGCGATCGAACTACGGTTTTGGCGATCGATCACGGCGCGGGGGGTTACACGACAGAATGCGTCCCTGCATTAGGCACTGTCTGACCCACGGGAATAGCTTCACACTGTGATTTGCATTGCACACATCCTTGGAGCTGTGTGATATGTAACAGAGGGACAGATTGCGCTAAAACCCACTGGCGCTCTGTTCCTGGTAGGCAGTCTCGCTGTAGGTGGCGAATCTAATTAGACCAGAATCTTGTGAGAATGAATGTTTTGTTTGTTCTGTCCTATCTGAAATATATCTGGACGATTCATTACCATCCTTGACATCAGGCTACTCCTAACAGCAAGCTATCTTGTCGAGCCTTAAAGGCAGAAACAGTCGCTGCTTCTCATCGGTACTCTTAGGGATAACTCGGGTATAGGCATGGTAAGCTCGTCGGGTTCGGTTTGTATATTATATCAGAAACCAGTTGGACAGAATAAGATGCCCCTTTACATCCGCCACCTGCTGCAATCAATATGTCTCTCCATGCCTGGGCGTGTACATTGATGTCTATCCCCCTCATCACCAGTTCCTTGCCGTGTTGCCCGAGTCGGTAATGTCCTCCTCCCTGTAGTTGGCCAGGCTCCTCGTCAGCGGCGTCAGCAGGTCGCACTCGGCGTTCCTCTTCATGGTCGGCGCGTTGCCGTCCTTGCCGACGCTCGGGTGCAGGTTGCAGCCGACGTTGGGGCCCATCCAGTTGGCGCCGTGGCAGTAAGGGTCCTCGCCGCAGAGCTTGGCGCACTCGGCGAGGGTCTTGACGGCGGGATTGGCGCGGATGGTCTCGGCGGCGCTGTGCCAGCAGTGCTTGCAGCTGAGGCGCATCTGGTCGCCGCCGGCGACGACGAGCTTGCCGTGGTCTTCGTCGCAGCGGGCCGAGTCGGCCGGCAGCGGCGCGTTGCCGAGCTTGTCGCAGCCCTTTTTGCACGAGGAGCAGGCGCCGGCGCAGCCGAGCGAGTGGGCGCTGAGGAAGGCCTGGGCCGAGATGGCGGGCTGGTTGGCGTTGGTGCCGTAGTAGCACTTTTTGGTGCGCGGCTCGTACTCGACGCTGCGGCACTCGGGCATCAGGTCGCAGGCCGACATGCATGACTCGTACGAGTCGCGGCGGTCGATCTTGAGGTATGCGGTGCCGAAGCGCATGTTGCAGGACATGAGGAAGTTCTGCAGGTGACTCATGGTTAGCTAGAGCTATAGTGAAGGCGTGGAGATGGAGATATGACGTCACTGACCTCTCCCGTGACGCTCTGGTAGAGCTGGCCGTGGGCGTGCGGGCACTCGGTCGAGCACCGTTTCGAGGCGGTCAAGTTTGCCTTTTTGGTCGGAGGGTCGGTGACGAAGGCGTGATGGACCCGATCGGCACCGGTGGTGGAGAAGCCGGCGTTGCCATAGAGTCTGCAGTTGTCTGTGGAGCGGGCGCTGTCGTATGCGACGCTGTGGGGGTTGTTAGCAGTGTGAGAAGGTGAGAGTGTGTGAGAGTGAGAGAATGAGTGTGAGAGGGTGAGAGGGAGGGAGAATGAGTGAGTGAGTGAGTGAGTGTGAGTGAGTAAGTGAGAGTGAGTAAGTGAGCGGTGTGTGACAGTGTGCATAAAAGAGTGGAGTGAAAGTGGGAGTCACCTCTTGCATTGCTTGTTCTTGACACACTTCTCAACGCACTCCGTGTGACTCCCCGCCGAGCCCTGATCAACGACAGTGGCCGCGCTCGTGTCGGCGCAGCACTGCAGGTAGAACCAGGTGCCGTCGGAGCCCTCCCAGATCTTGCCGTCATCTGTCGACGGCGTCAGCAAGTCTCGTCTCGTCCACGACCATCTCGTCCACGACCAGAGACGTACTCGTCGGGCACGTCAGGTTCGACGCAATCTCCGGCTCCTTGACCGCCTGCGTCGCCCGGACGTCCGGACAGGCGACGGGGAACCAGGTGTCGCCATCGGCCCAGACCGCGGTGACGGCCGGGGCCTTCTTGAAGGAGCACGTGTTGGACGTGTGGTGCTGGTCGCAGCTGTAGCACTCGGGGTCCTTGGCGCAGCGGTCGGCGCACTCCCTCAGCGACGGGCACGGCTCGTTCCGCCAGTGCGTCGTCGCGTGGCCCGTGTTGCAGCGCAGCTCGTACGTGATGCCGTTGCTGTGAGGGCGTCAGCGAGAGGAACTCGACTCCACGTCCGACGGGCCGCCGCTCACGTCGAGTATCTCTTCTTCTCGTCCTTGGGACACGCAAACGACGTCGGGTCGCCCGTCAGGGGCTTCTGCTGGTCGTTCTGCTGCTGCGGCGGCGTCTGCCCGGCCGGCACCTTCTCGACGAAGATCCAGCTCGCGAGCTCCGACAGCTGGAACTCGTTGCCGGCCTTCTTGAGCGCGCAGTCGCCGTCGACGAACGTGCTGTGCAGGCACTGGGCGTTGGCCGCGCACCTCGAGGCGCACTCTGCGAGGCTGCCGCACGGCTTCTGCTCTATGGGCATGCCGAGGATGCCGACGCCGCACTTGAGCTTGTACTTGTTGTCGCCCCTGTGCGAAGCGTCAGCTGGATGCTCGTGGATAGGGGTCGAGCCGGTGGATAGGGGCGAGGCACGCCAAACATACGCGACCATGGTCTTGTCATTGTCCCCGGGGCAGGCGTAGGTGGCCTGGGCACAGCCAAGCTCTGCCGCGACCAGGACGGCCACGACGGACGAGAGTGCAAACTTCATGTCGACTGTTGCGGGAGGGAGAGGGCTGTTGCTTGGTATGAGGAGGGGACGGTTGGCATCCAAGACTCGAGAACGGCCCGTCTTTAAGCAACGGCCTCTCGTCCACGGCTCCGAGCTGGTCGTGTCTCCATCAGGCTCTCCTCCCAGACGCCCATGCAAGCCGCAGGGGACTCGGCGTCTTGCCCCCTGACGGCCCCATGTCTCGGGGAGCCGCTTCAGCTGCCCCATGATGACGGGACGACCGAGGGAGCGACAAGGGTTCATCCATCAGCCGTCTGATCCATCAGTCTGATCCATCAGCCGTCTGCAGACATACGCATGTCCGGGTCCGCACTCCGTATCCGTGTGTCGTACGGGTGCTACACGGAGTGAGCGACCCATCACACTGACCCATTGGCCCTGATGATTGGACATGTTTATGAGATTAATTGTCTACCCCTGCCGAGGCCGTATGCATCTGATGAACCTTGATGTTCATTATACATGGAGCTGCACTTGCCTTTTCTACCGAGTCCTCCCCGTCCCATCCTCACTTTCAACCTCGTCACTCTTGCTCTCGTCCAAACCATTCTCTGCTCTCATCCAAATCTCATCCAAACCATCATTCTCTCATCTCTACGACCATCAACCTCAGCATGAGGCTTTCTCTTCCCACCCTCGTGGCTGTCCTCGCCCTCTCCGACCAGTCCACGGCCTTCTTCTTCTTCCCCCTATTCAGACCTTGCAAACCTTGGTGGACCATCCCGGCCCCAGCGCGGGCCCCGGCCCCAGCGTCTTGTTCCCCGGCCCTCTGTCCGAAACAAAACTGCCCAACACCAAGTTGTATTCCGGCCGTCAACCACCACCTTGTGTACAACAACATCAGGAGTTGTGTCATCAACACCGGAAGCATGGCCAACGCGGTACTCAGCAGTGACGGAACTCTGCTCAGATGTTAGGCATGGATTCGACTCTCTGCGGTGGTTCAGGACAGGACGGGAGGAATTAAGGTAGCTCGGGAAGACGTGGGATTAGCCAATAAACAAATGCGCACCAACAAGACATGTCCAACTTGGTACAGACGCATGATGTTTGGGTGCGGTCAAGTCCAATAATCCTTCATCTTGGCCGTTACACGCGCTTGTGCCTAATGTAAGAATAAGCGCGGCATTGGCTAGTCCTCGGGAACTAAACTCGCACGAACCTACGAATACGTCAATCACTCTAGGGGCCTAATGGTCGGCCGATTGGACGACTGTTAGGCCCCCCCTAGTAGAAGCTCCCCAAGTTACCAACGGGTACTGCATATACTACGTATGATCAAGTCGGAGAAGCCCGAGACTCACACTGCATGGTTGTCTCCATGGACATCAATGCATGCACTGCCAACACTCAGCCTCCTTTTGAATGTAACAACGGCTCAGACGCTCTTGACGGTGGCTTTTCAGCTCTTCCGAGTATGTCTTGTGTCGTGCCTAGACCAATCTAGACTTCCACGGGCATGGCTGACATGGCTGCCTGTTGTGCCTCGTATTCGCCAAACGACGACATGAGACACGGCGCCGCCTCGGACGCCCCCGTACGTCCATGGGTAGGTATCACGACCTGTCATGTTGTCTCTCTGTACGGATCTTCTGGCCGGGATAGCCGTCACCGGAAAAAGCAAGCATATATCCGCACATTACTTCGTATATTGAGCCACACGGTAAGACTAGAAGAACCCCTCGGTAACTGGCCGGTCGTCATATATATATATACAGATGCTCTGTATCCATGGTTGCTGGCCACTTCGTCTGCCTCAACCTCTCTTCCTGCTCGACTACCCAGCCATCTTCCATCCTCATGAGGTTCTCTCTCATCGGCCTGCTGGCCGCCTTTGTCTTCGCGGCCTCGTCCTCGGCCTTTTTCTTCTTCCCTCTGATCCTTCCGATTCCCCTTCGAGTCAACGCTCCCAGCGCCGGCGCCGGCGCCAACTGTAACATATGCCCTGCGCCAAACAGCCAAGCACCCAACTGCCCCCAGAACCCGGACTATCAGCGTCGACAGACGGAGATTGCATTATGCTCCGGCGGCACCACGGCCTTTTTCAACGCCAACTGGTCCTTCAACAGATGTGCATAGCCCATCGCTCCGGGCAAGGAGTCTTGTTTGGCACGGGCTGAAGCACGGCGGGACATATGAACCGCGGCCGACACGGGGAGAATAATGGGCCTTGCTGGACGTCTGAAATGTCGAGGCAAGATGGATCATGTAGCAGGAAATGGGCGGCTTCACATATACTAAAGATATGGCTTCACATATACAAGATATTGACGCTTGGTCGAGGAACGAGGAAACAACATCTGCATCCGTCTCTGGACGAGCCCTCGCCCTGTCTCACTGCTGCCGTCCATCTCTTCTCTCTTTCGTACTTCGTACGCGGCTACGAAGTACTCGCTGGCTGACACCCTCTTAGTCGGTCAAGTGGCTGCATATGCGGCCCGAGCCTGGGCTGCAGCCACCATCCCATGTCTCTGCACAGTGAGTACTTCGTAGAGAAGACGGAAGACTGGTCAGCCGCATTATCGGCTAGAAGAGAGCAACAAAGTAACTACAAGTTCCAGGATTGCACTCACTCGGCGGCAATCCATGTTTCCACCTTTGCCGCATGTGAGCACCCGACTTTGTAAGAGCAGACGCAGACACTCGTTTCGGTTTGGCATTATTCGTACTGGTTTTGCCTCGTGGCAGATCAGGGGCCGGCGTTGAAACCCCTTGACTCACGCGAGAGCTGCAACATGGCAGCGGAGCTCTCAAACATGTGCCTGAGAGGAGGATCACAGCTGAACGATTCATGGACCAAGGGGTATATTTCGCTCGGTACATTTCAGATAATCTAAAGACATAGTAGTCATGTAACATCCATCAAGACTAAGACATGAGGTAGAGCTATTGGAACGAGTCAAGTAGATGGTCATTCAAGGCAAGGCATACATGTAAATTTGATCCCCCTGAGAACTCCTATAGCAGCACGACTTATGACTTATGTATCGAGACATGTACATCTAGCTCTCGATGCGGGTCGCGCGAGGGATTGCCACGTGAAGCGGGTATATATGGTTTCGTGTCCCAAGTCTCAAACACCTTTAACCAGTATTTTGACTTTAAACCTCAAACGCCTTGGCACCATGACATACATTGATATCAATCACATACGGCTGGCGTAACACAGCGAATATATATAGGGACGAACACGACACTTATGCAGAGATAACGGCGGGCATAAATGAAATGGACAATGCGAAAAGTACGGCGGAATCAGAAGCGGCTGAACAGAAAGTAATCAACGCGATTCAAAAATTGGGTAACCCGGATCTTATAGCCGCGTACCAACAAATCGCAGACAATGTTGCCAAGCAGACCGAATTTTTCAAGGCGAACCAGGCGAGCCAGTAGTCAGTTTCTGGCTTCTGGCTTCTGGCTTATAGGCGAGCGGTGCAGGGATGTCACAGAATCCGGAACGCGTTCGCGAGGAGAGTGCTGGTCACGCAATAGATGGGCAGACTTTATACATATAAAGGCTGTTTTGGTCCTCTGACTTGCGTGTGAGGACAACAGTATCATGTGAGCCATAGACTCGCCTTGTCGTTTGGGTGTCCATGCTCGTTGTCGCACTCGAGCTCTACTCGCGTGAGTTGGCGGAGCGGGGAAGAATTCGGGTCGCATGGAGTTGGACCATGGCAGAAGGCATTCCTTGGCGTTTGCCGGTGCCAAAGTCGACGACTGGATCAAAGCTTTATGCCATGGCTTGATGAGTTTGCCGCTGCATTGTCCATCCTGCGCCGTCAATCTTGTATGTTGCTAGAAACTCGAAAATTTGAATACTAGGGGGAGTTGGGGAGGACGAAGCTCCCTTAGGTAAGTTCCAACGGGTACTGGACATCCTCGGACGAATATGACGTAACTCGTATTGAGTTCTAGCGTTGCAGAAATCTGCAGATCTGGGTACCCGTGCCTCTTGGCTTAGTCACGCCCCCAAGACTCAATCTCCAGCCGGCGTCACGTGCCCCGCCAGGCCCGTCACCTGTCACCTGCTGCCCAGCGAGCAGCCAAGCCATAAATCGCCCCGTCGCGCCGAGGCCCTCGAGATCGCCTCATGTTTCCAAACACACACCGCAACAAAACATCCTCTCACCACAACCTGCCAACCCGCACCGCCCACAACGCGGACCACTTGCACCCGCGGCGACTTGGCTTCGCCCTCCCAACGCCAAGATGCCTAAATGTACGTGCTCCCCCCTTGCGCCCCTCTCTTCAGTCTCCGGTTTCCAATGCCATCTCCTTTTTTCGAGTCTGCTTCTCGAGCTTCTGCTAACCTGCCGCCTCGTCTTCCAGTCTTCTGTGAGCTTGCTCTCGAGTCTTGGGCCTACCTAGCACGACAGCTTGCTGATGCTAGCCGCCTCCTCCAGGCGACTACTGTGATGTTTACCTCACTCACGACTCCATGAGCGTTCGCAAGGCGCACAACAGCGGCCGTAACCATCTCCGCAACGTCGTCGACTACTATCAGCGTCAGTCCTTTCTTTGCCCCTTTCGCAACTCATGAAACAATGCTGACGGGCTCTCTCGCTCTCCTCATCGCAGAAATCGGCCATGAAAAGGCCCAGTCCGTCATCGACTCCATCACGTCGTCCTACGCGGCCGAGGGCCAGGCTCACGCCAACCCCATGCTCCCGCAGAACCAGCCGGGCCACGGCTTTCACGCCCAGCCCCCCTTCCCTGGCTTCCCAGGTAGCGAGCCTTTCTATGGCTCCGACGCTGAGGCCGACGCCGAAGCTGACGAGGGGGGTCATCATCAGCTAACCTACTCTTCAGGTGGCGCTCCGCCTCCCTTCCTAGGCATGCCTGGCGCTGGCGGCCCTCCCGGCCAGTTTCCGCCTGCCGCCCGTATGTTCATCCCCCTCCCATCTCTTCCCCGGGGAAGATGCCCACTGGCTCACTCCAATGCTTGAAGCTATACCTGGCGCTATCCCTAATCGCGGTATGCCGCCCATGCCACCATTCCCACTTGCCCCTCCCGGCCCCAACGGCATGCCACCCGTGCCTCCCAATGGCCTCCCGTTCTCCACCCCCCCCGGCGGCTTCCCGCCTTTCCCTCCTCCCCCCGGCCCCAACGGCGTCCCTGGCCTCCCCGGCGGCCCGCCCCCCAACTTCCCCGGCATGCCGAACATGCCCCCTCCCGGCCAGGGCTTTGCTCCTCCCGGCCAAGGATTCGCCCCTCCCGGCATGGGCGGTCCTCCCGGCAACTTCCAGCAGGGCGGCCCTTCTGCCCCCGGCCAGGACCGACACTGAGCGCTCCTCCGTCGTCGTCCCTACGACTTTGTCCCATTGGGCTTTTTTACTCCCGCATGTTGCATGAAAGGCGAAGGCGGCGTTTAGGCTGTGACACACGACCGGTATGGATGGTCAGGAGACACACTGCTGTTATGTTATGGATTGTCAGGAATCGGAAAATATGCGCCAAGGTCGTCGGATTAGGGGGCACTCAGCCAGGAATCACTCGCGCAATGCATCACGAAATCATTCACATGCACACATGTACGCGCGCACGTGCCCTCGAAAGAAATGTGAACGACCCAAGGTGTATTAATCCAAGGTGTAGACACACCCAAAGTGTAGATGAATCCAAGTTAGAGCCGGACGTGACCAGGCACAAACAGCAACTTCATTCTGTCAAATGCTGCGGGTAAGAGGCCCGTTTTATCATACATACAGTGCCGTCTCCCACTCCGATGCCCGCCCGGGGTGTAGAGCCGAGTCCAGCTCACCCCCCATCCACCCGGGCAACGTCGAAAACGACCTGAGCAACCGGCCGGAGGCAATAAAAACACAAGCACAAGGCGGGAAGCAGAGCAAATCATGTCGCCCACGCATCACACGTACATATCCCATAATAGCCCCAAGACTCGCAGCGCGCGCCTTCGTATCCCACCTTCAGCCTGTCGTCAGGAGGCCGTAATCGTCAAGCCATCTCGTCGTAGTAGTCGTAATCTCATAGTCGCGACGGGCGTTTCTCGCTGCGTTTTCTCATCGTCTTCGGAATCGTTTCAATGTTTTCGTGTCCCATCCAACCTGAGAGTGCTTTTTTGTCCCGTTGAGATCACAGAAAGAAAATCCCCTACAATCCAAGACAAGCGGCCTGGCCGTGCTGGCAACAAAGGCCGTCGTGCGCTAGATCAAGCCGTAGCCATCGGTTTGGCGCAGAGCTTGGGGCCCTCTGGGTTCAATGACTTCTCGGACGCCGTCGCGGACGTCCTTGGGGCCACTAATCATCTGTCGGAGCCGCTTCGAGCGCTTCTCTCGCCTCCTCTCGCTCAACATGCGTGGCAGTTTCTGAATCCCTTCCCATGGGCGTCCCATCGCCGATCGCCGCATCACCTCCTGACCTCCCCTCTGTCGCAGGCCACGACCACCCCAGAAGCCTCGTCGCTCATTTGCGTCGGGTGCGGCGTATGCCGCGCCTCGCATGCTCTCACGCCGCAAGTACGAATCGGCACTGGCCCGACGGGGCATCACTCGAAGATTGCCGCTCGATGTGCGCCGAATGGTGCGTCGCTCAGGCCCATTGGCAGTCTCAGTGGGGAACGACTCTTCGTCGCGAATAGGGAAGATGGCAAATGTCCGCTTCATCCGCGCGCTAAAGCCCCGCTTCGGTACACGCGCCGGCACGGCCCATGTCCCTTCGCCCGAGCTCCCCTTCGGTCTGGCCCCGCCGGCATCATAGTCGTAATTATCGTGGCCGTCGCCATTGGGTCTTTCCTCCTCATGGGCCTGGGCGCGCCAAAAGGGATGAAGCCGGTTCTCGTCGGCCGGTACGGCATCCTTCCGAGGATATGGAGGAGCCGCGTCGACTGCCTTGGAATCCGCCGGTTGAGGACGACGAACGTTGCGGGAGAGTGAAAGGGTCCTCGTCAAGAGACTGGGAGCCCTAGAGGCCGTCGGTGGACAGTCAACGGAATGGCGCCGCCGGCCGAGCACCCGTCTCACCATGGAGGGTCGGCGAGGAGGCGTCTCCCCAGTCTCTTCAAAATAATTTCCCTGCCGGACAATTCTTTCTTGCGCCGGAGTGGAGCCTGATGGGGTGGCAGGAATGAAGTTGATGGCCGGGGGTTGTGCGGGTGGCGTCGGCGGCGGTCGCGGATTGCGGAGCGGAGACTCGACCTCGTCCGAGGACCAACGCCGTGGTGTCACCGGCCCCCCTCCAGGGCTTGTCGTTTTGATTATCGGCTGCGCCAAGTCTTTTGCCTCTCCGTTTGCCGTCTTAAAAACCTCGGCAGGCTTAGCCAAATGATTGACCACGAGGACCGACGAGTTCTGATGATGAAACATTTGAACGGCCATTGCCTCGGACACCTCTGGCGCCGTGCCGCTCGTCTCAAACGAAGCAATGGAAAATGGCGTGTTCCTGGACGAGAACTTCTTGGATGAGAGGGCATCCTCATGCCGGCCAAGACTGGCAAGGTCGTGACCTTCGTCTGGCTCGAAGCGGAAGGAAACTTCGGGAAAAGGGCTTGACTGAGTGTCAGGGGAGGCTGTCGTCTCTCCTTCTCGTGTGTGAGCCTCGACATGCTCTTGCGGGGAATCGAGGGCCCTGCGATGGTCTGCAGGTCCCAACGCGTCACCATTCGCGTGAGCTGAGAGCGGCGCGGATCGTGCCGGAGTGGAGGGAGTCAAGTCAACGGTCTTGTGCTCCAAATGGTGTGAGTCCGATTCAGGTCGGCGCCGACCACGTCGGGGCTCCTGTTCCAGCTTGGGGGAAGCGCCCTGACGAGCGGGCCTATTGTAGGAAACAGGGTCGGGGCTCGTGGCTCTCTTTGATCGTCGGCCAGAGGTCGATCGGAGCGCATGTTCCTTTGTCGACCTGCCCTTGCTCGAGGAACGCCGCTCGGGGACAACAAAGACGGGGATGCCGCCGTTTTCCCAGACTTCCCGACGCGCTCGTCCGCTAGCAATCGAGCTCGATGTGCCCAAGGCATGGCCATTAATCCGGCGGTTCGCTTCGCCTCTGTGTTCGAGAGCAATCGGCTTGGGCAGGACGAAGCCTGCGTTTCCCTCGACGGGCGAGGAACGGTCGGTGGTGTCTCGTAGAGTGCCTCGCTTCTGTACGTGTCTCAAGGTTCGCTGTCTTTGTGGCGGGAGGTTCACCAAGATGACCTCGACGATAGTTGATGGGTTGGATTTTATGGACTGCCCGGACAAGCGCTTCGTATCGGTGCGAATAGAACTCTCCGAATTGGAAGCAGTCGACGATCCACGCCCTTGATTTGGCAGAGGTTGGGGGGGCGAGCTCAGCAATGGTGCTTCGTGTAGCGACGTCGGGCGGACAGGCTTGGCAGCGTCTGTGGGAAGAGCCGCATCGTGGTCAAGGGTTCCGTTGCAGGTGCCCTTTTGGGGAGTGTCTATGTCCTCGAAACCGACGTGCTTCTTTGGCCTGGCCATGGCCATCCCCAGATTGCTCGCCCATTCCCGCTCAACGTCTGGGGGTGCGCACCAAGTTCCGTCAAATTTAGCCAGACGTCGTCGGAGCTGGGATTTGTATACGTCGGGCTGCCCAGATTGGATCCGCTCTAGAGCGACCTGTAGATCTGGGGGCGAGATGACTGGGCCGCGTTGAGAGTTGGCGGCCTCATGCGGCTTCGAGGCAGAAGCCAGCATCTGCCCCACGGTAAACCTGTCGCTTTCGTCGTCGGAAGATGAGGGCTCCTCCCTGGCCGTCTCAAAAGACTGGATTGGCGAGCCCATGTTTGCGGGTTTGGACAGGCTGCGGTCCAGAGCAGAAGGGCGCAAGGCGTGCGGACGGAGGGCTGGGCCGGGCGGCGTCACGTCTGGAGTCGGGGGGCTCCGGTGATCGGGGGGGGTGACGACGGGCCGGTTGACGTCTTGTGGGATTGCGTGAAGACGGCTATGGGCAAGGTCTTGGCTGCAGGGCAAGACAGAGTAGCTGCCCGACGAGTCCCTGGAGTGATTTGGAGGAGTCGGGGGCAGACTTGGACGGGTGCCTATGGTCCGAGACTCGTGCTTGAGCACGCGGGGGATCAGAGGGTGGCCGGCGTCGGGGTGGGCAGAGGACAGAGCTTCGACGGCGAGACATGGGTCATGGCTTGCGGGATTGGGTCGAGTATCGTCATCGAGGGCACGATGGTTGTGAGGCCTCGGCAGGGCCTTGTGCTTCCTGAAGTGAGGCTGGCCAAGGGCGTGCTCAGGCGGAGGAGGCGACATGGTGAGCGCTGGGGAGATGGAGGCCATCGACGCGCATGCTCAGAGAGAAGTACGGATAGAGAGAGTGGCAGATTGCTGTCTGGTGGCTGCACAGAAGAAGCAAGGGATCGTGCGCATGCTGACGCCTATGCTCCATTCAAGCCGGGGACGCAGGGTTAGGTCGGATGGATGATGCAAGTGAAATGACGACCGGTTAAATGGATGTCTGAGACAGGGGAGCAAGCAAACCAGTTTGCTGCGGGCGTTTTGGCGATGGTAGGCGAAGGGAAGGCGTCGACGAAGATGTTTGGACGCGACGAGGGCTCGGTCGGCGAGCAGAGCCTGGGAGAGAGGGCAGAAGGGCAGAGAGGGGGAAGCAGGCGGCGGGGAGACGATGTGAAGCAGCAGAGTGAGGTGGTGAGAGTCGTTTTGGATTGTGTCGCAGATTTTCTCTTGTACGAATAGGCGGGGATGGATGAAGGCCCTGGGCTTGGCGGACAGCAGAGGAGGGGAGTTACGTGTTCATTGGTACATGCACGGACGCTGCGATTCTGCAGTAGTGGGAGGTACCCTGGGGCTATGCAGCGGAAGCACCATGGGTCGGTCCTTCCTCGTTTCAATGAAACCAAGGCATGCGCGGCCATGAACAGTCCCAAGTACTCTGTACACAAGCTGTGGAAAGCAGAGAGGAAGCATCCGGGTCGAGACAAGATTTGAGGCCGTCGAAGTTATCGCTGGCCACGACCCAAGTGACGGGAACCGAGTAAGACATGATGTGGGTAAGCTCCGAGTTCCCTAGGTACACACTACCGGCACCTGCAAGTCGGGGCATTGTTGCGGGCACCTACTATTCTAGGTTAGCATGCGACAAATGATGACGCTCTGACGGACAGACGGGACGAGACCAGATAGCTTGGCTCCGCCGCGGGACGGCGCGGACAGTAAGGCAGTCGATGGCTGATTCAGGTCTGATGTCGTCCATGTGCCTACGAAACAAATTCTGGGGGATTCATCAGAGTCAGGTTTAGAAAGCACTGGAAGTACGAAGTACTCCGTACATACTGGTAATACACGGTCGTTGCTCGGGTGGCTTAGCCATGGCTGCGGTGTGGCGTCGGCAGCCAACGCCTCGTCGCCCTTCTTCTTTCACAATCTCCTCGACCCGTTCGTTGACTTGCCTCCACTTGTTTGCGCAGCTTTACACTCTCTCCGTGCGTTGCCATTGACATTCGGCCAAGTCCGTGGCGCTACATACATACATCCGCTTCCTTTCGGTTCGACCACCGTTTGCCCGCCCCAATGCTAGACGTGGCCGGCCTACAGATCTTCTGCAAGATGCCTCTGGACACAGGCAAGAGCCGCTACCCTGTCAAAGCGTCTGCAGAGATGATAGTCGTCTGAGAAACCTAGGCTCGCTCACCTGATCAAGGCGCTTATCCAGAGCATCGGAACCAGTCCACCGCGCAAAAACATGTCAAAAGGTCCGAGCTAGTTGCCGTTGGCTCGACCCGGACGTGATGGCTACGAGAAATGGCCCATTTGCACGCCGCCTTTATTGCCTGCGCCTTTGTCACTAGGCATCCATCTTCTCCCAGAGGCGCAAAAGAGGGTCGCGCACTGGGACGAGTGGACTGGGCCGATGCGCCGGTCGCTAGAGACTTGCCACCCTACGGCTGCATACCCGAGTGGAGAATCCTGTCGCACGCGCGGCTAAGAAGCCCGAAGCCGAGTCCTTTCGCTCCTTTTCGAATCAACATGTACAAGGCCGCAGGGCGTCGTTCTCGAGACGCACCCCGCGAGGCAGCGCCGCGAGCAAGAGACTCGAAACATGTGCTCGAAACATGTGCTCCGGAATGTCGTCAGGGAAGCGGCTGAGGCAAGTGTGGACACACAGATCCGAGCCCTCGCGGTTTTCCATCTTGTCCCCGAAGGCGCCGAGGAGAAGAGCCGATTCGCGGGCGGGAGCGAAGGCGCCTACGCCATGTGTGACGTTGGCTTTCGTGGTGCATCAAGGCGGCATCGGCAGTGGGATTCGAGGCGGCAGGACGAGTCGAGGGCACACCGGGGCAAGTAAGTTTCCCTCGCAGGTGCTCGAGACGAATTCGATGGTGCTGCGGATCAAATAAGTCAAGTGGCTTGTTCGAAGCCGAGCGAGCAGAGTAGATGGGCTTGGCCGAGTCTCCAAGAGCACAGCACAGATGCCGAGATGTGAGCTTGGTTTCGTGCGAAGCAGCAATAGCAGCAGCCGGGAGTCGAGATGCCCTCACCAGTCTGGCAACCAGAGTTGTGGTATCGGTGCCGTCTTCTTTGCCCATGGCGGCTCTTGGCCATGTCTCTAATCTCACTCAATGAGGGAAGAATAGGTACTACCCTGGCCTGGCGGCTGCATCCTGATGGTCATGGGCGGCGTTGATCCCCCTCATGCCACGGCGCCTTCCTGGCACCGCAGATCTCGCTAAGCTCCTCCTCGATGCAGAAAGTCGGATTGTCGACCTGACTATTTGGGCCATGACGCCGTTGCACCATGTTTCATCCAGCTCGGCTACCCTTTCCCAACCCTGCTTCGATGCTGCTATTTTTCTTTGCAAGGAGAATGGAAACTTGGCAGTAAAACAGGTGGCTGGTCGTGTGCAGGCCCCTTTTCGACCCATCTTTGTTTTGGCCTTGGCCATGCTGACCGTCATGACACCCTGCAATCCGTTGCCACGGCATCTTGGCCTCCGTCACTCGTATGTACATGGGCGAATGCCATACGAGGTTGGCCGGTGACCCTTTTCTCTGGGAGGGGGTGTGACCTCTTGCAGGGAGGGACCAGTCGGTGTCTCTTCCAAGGCAGGACATTGGCTGTCATTGGTCGACTTGGGGGGTTACTCGGAATTGTCTTAGGGAAATGTAACATTGGGCTTTGCCTCCTCCACGCTGGTGGGCTCCAGAAGGAGGAGACAAGAAAGCTGCACATGTTCATCCAGCCTATATATAGCTACTGCGCGCCCTGCCTCGCACCGTCGTTGTGTTTCTCCCTCACTGTCTGGCCCTCTGACGGAGTGGATAACCACCGCCTCATTTGCAACACGGTCGATACGAGTAGAAGGTACGAGTAAAAGGAGGGAGAAGAACGAGGACCATGAAGACGACAACCGTCCTCGCCGCCGCCGCCGCCGTGGCCCCGGTGCACGCCTCGGGCGCCACGGACGTGGCCGAGATCAAGTGCGCGCGCCCCAACGCCAGCTTCTGCGTCGCGGGCGACATCATCCTGCGCTGCGACGGCTCCGGGGTGGGCGTCCCGGGCCGCTGCTCCGCAAATGTCGCCGGATACCCGCCCCTCGGCGGCACGGCCGTCTGCCACGAGAGCGCCCCGGAGGCGGGGGACGCGGCGTGCCAGAAGAACGTGGGTGCCCTTTCTTTGCTGGTCTTTCTATTCATGTGCCGGGCGGAACGATGAGACTGTGCATGAGTGCATGTGAGAGAGGGACTGGACAGAGCGCTGACGGGCCTCTCTTCCTCGGCATGCAGTGCGTCGTCTACGCCCAGCCATCCTTCACCCTCCCCGCCGACGAGTGCACGCCCAGCTACACGCCAACGAGCCGCAACACGCCGCGGAGAAACATGATGAGCATCCCCGAGGGCACGGGCCGGCCCGGCGAGACGGAGTTCATGACCATTCCCGAGGGCACCGGAAACCCGGGCGAGACGGGCTTCATGACGATCCCCGAGGGTACCGGGAGCCCGGGCGAGACGGGCTTCATGACCATTCCCGAGGGCACCGGAAACCCGGGCGAGACGGGGTTCCTGACCATCCCCGAGGGCACCCGACGGCCCAGCGTGACGGGAATCATGACCATCCCAGAAGGCACCGGACGGCCCGACGAGAGCAGCGTCGGGAGCGCCCCTGCGAGCTCGGCGCAGTCCGGCGGCAGCGCCATCATGACCATCCCAGAGGGCACCGGGCGTCCCACCGACACGGGCATCATGACCATCCCCGAAGGCACCGACATTGGCACGGCGACGCCCATTGCCCCCTCGAGCGGCACCACCACCGCCTCGCCCTCTTCTTCCGCGTCCGAGCCCGCCTCGCCCTCTGCACCGTCGCCGTCTTCGCCCTCGAGCCGCCGTGACTCCCCGTCCACCGGCTCCTCGTCGTCTGGCACCCAAGTGCCACCGGCGGCGACGGCTGGTGCGTCTACGAATCACGCCGTCGGTGTCTTGGCTGTTGCTGTTGCGGCTGCGGCTGCTGTCCATGTCGTATGAGTTTGTGCGGGCTCGCTTGCTTGTGTATGCTTTGGCACCGCGCTGTAGGCAGCATTTCCTTGGCTTCTGGTCTCCCATCGATACGAGAAGTGTGTCTGTCGAACGAGAATCATGTATACTGCGGCGGAAGAATTTGTACATACCTCTTTCCCCTTCCATGTGCTGTTTTAGGATGCTGCTGTCTTGTCGTTCCTTGACCCCGTTGGGCTACAACGTCGATATGAGTTTGATAAATCGCTTGCAATGAATGATACGAAAGGTGCATCTTGAACGCCATGAATGTAGAGCATTTTCATCATCTGCCGTGTACGGATATAAGCAGGATAATCATGGGAATAGGGGGGGGGGATGGACCTGGTGGGTGAGGAAGTGAGCAAAAGTCGGCGACATCCTCTTCCTGCCACGTCTCCTCATGTACAGAGTATGTAGATTGGAACAGTGCAAAGGAAACCATGACCATCATGGCTCCGTCATGATGCATCCAGGCCGTGGCCCTCCGTCTCCTCGCGCCACCAGGCCTGCATCAGCCTGAGCCGCTCCGTCCTCTGCCTCGCCAGCTCGCGCCCCGTCTGCGTCTTCATCATGGCCTCGAGACGCACCAGCTTATCGTCGAAATGGTCCATGGTCTGCCCCAAGGCGCGGCCCTTGGCACCGCCAAACGCAAACGTGCGACCAATGCCCACGGCGCCAATGGCATCGAGCCGGTCCGCGTCCTGCACCACGGCCAGCTCCGGGTGCGCCGCCAGCCGCGCCGCTGCCGCCGCCGGGTCCCGCACCTCGCCCGAGTAGCTGACGCCCAGGCAGATGGCCTGCACCGTGTCGGCGAGGGCGGCGTCGGCTCCCAGGGACCGCAGCACGTCGCTGATGAGGCGCGACGCGTCCTCGCCGGGCCGCAGGTACTTGGAGTCGCCCACGTCGTGCAGCAGCGCGCAGAGCGTCACCAGGAGTCGCGAGGTTGACGGCGTGCGTGCTTGGATGTGGAGGGCCAGGCGGAGGACACGCTCGATGTGGTTGAAGTCGTGGGAGCAGTCGTAGTGAGACATGTAGTCGCGGACGTAGTCGGTCACTCTGGCCACGAGGCCATCGTCGACGGTCGTGGCCGACATGACCTGACGGACGGCTTCGGAGAGAGGGGGCAGTTGGAAAGGGATTCGGTGGGGGAGAGGAGGCAATTATCCTCTTCTCTAAAGATTTTCTCTAAAGAACGAATGGAGGTGCAGAGAAGAGAGGAAATGAGCCTCTACGGCGTCTACGGCGCTGTGTCGCAGGGGACCTACAGTGTACTTCGTATCTCGCAAATGATGAGTCAGCCGCCATATCAAGAGCTTGCCGTGGTTTTTTTCTTCCACGCTCCGCTCCGCCAACCCCCCATCCACACGAGCCCATCGCAGCCGACGGCCAAGACAGACAGAACCCCCGACGGCGAAGACAGAACCCCCGACGCCACCCACACCCCGAACCCTGCCGCCCACGATGAGCTTCGTCCCCGTCAACCCGCGGCCGATGTTGCAGGACCTCGTCGACAAGACGGTCTCGGTGCGGCTCAAGTGGGGCCAGACGGAGTACCAGGGCGTGCTCAAGGCCATCGATAGCTACATGAACCTTCAGCTGGCGGGCACAAAGGAGTTTATCGACTGCAAGAAGACGGGCGACCTAGGGCAGGTCCTCATCCGGTGGGTCATCTCGCTTCCCCTCTGTCCCTCTCTCTTGTTCTTTTCACCATGGTTGACAGGTCCAGGTGCAACAACGTGCTCTGGATCCGCGGCGTCAAAGCCAACGAAAACGGAGAAGACACCATAATGCAGCTTTGAGTCGGCGCGGCCTGCACGGTGGTCGGGGATCAAGGACTGGGAACACATGGCGGCGGCGAAACAAGGGCGGTTCCCGGGGACGAGCGCCGTCAAGGGGACTAGGTGGGCGACGAATTCGATACCCAAGACACGATGAGGAGGCGGGCAGTGCCGACCTTGATGGCACGTTGTCGCTTGCATCGGCAACGGACGGCCAGGGACCGTCACATGGGCGTGCAAGGCGAGCAGGGCCGCCACGTCCCAGCGTCCTGAGCTGCCGGGCTGCCTGCCGATACGGTGCGAAACACGGCCTGACTGAGCAAGAGGGTCTACGCCGCTACAGCAGCCTGGACGTGGTGGCTGCCGTTTTTTTTTACTATTCCTTTTATTAGTACGGATAACTCGTACTTCGTACAGAGTACGGATACGGATACTCGGATGAATACTTCGTACTAGGGGAACCACCAAGGCATCTGTTGGCGGTGTGCAGTGTGCCATGGAAACGGCGGCAGGGAATCCAGGCATGGCCAAGACCCAGAGATGGTCTGTCTCGGCGATGACGCATGACATGTCGGCCCGCACGAGGTCTTCCAATGGGAGCAGCACAGGCGCGTACGGATTTAGCCGTGGGCGCACCGTCAATGAAGACGGTCAATGAAGATGTGGCTCCAGCCCGTCTCGCCAATGACCGGCCCCGTCTAGACGCCCGCGCCGTCGGCATGTGCTACTCCTGCAGCGCAACCCTGTGTAAGCGCCGAGGGCAGTTTCCCCGCGCGAGGTGGCCTGGACGCCCATTGGCCGGGCGCGGAGAAGAGGCTGGCAGCCTGCATTACAGCTCCAGGTTGGTTGCTCCAGTGGGTGCTTCAGTGGACGCTCCAGTGGGTGCTTCAAGGCTTACAGGTGTGTCTGTGGATGTCTGTGGTGCACCCACCCGTCTAACCTGCAACCCCTCCTCGTCTTCTTATAAGCGTCCCCCCCGCCTTTTCCTTCTCTTCTTCTCTCTTCTTCTTCTTCAGCAAGCCTCGCCAAGTCCAAATCCACGGTTCTGTTCTCCCTTGCCTGTTTGTTTCGTTTCGCGCCGTAGAGCTGGTTCTCTACACTTATTCTTCTAATCGGCATTGTCCTCTCCCTGTCTCGGCCTTTTCAAGTTAACATCCAGAAACAAACGTTGCTTGCTGCTGGTCAGCTTGAGCGAGAGACGATAGCCTCCTTCCCCCCCTCCCTTTTTATTGAGCAGCCTGTTGTTACGTTTGCCTCTTTGTTTAAGTCTTTCCCCCCCTATTCTTGGTCTGTAATCTGTTGCCATTTTCGTTGCATGTCGTGTGCGCTGGCTTCGCATCGCATACTCTTTCCCGACAGATCCATCACCGCCTAATCCCCCTAATAACAGTATCCCGTGGATATCCCCCTCAACTTGCTCGCCAACATCACCTTTCCGCCCCCAAAACTCGACTCGGAAACAGTCATGTCGGCCGTCCAGCTCTCCTTTTCCCTCCGCGTCTCGTCGGGCGTCAAGACGGTGCACCTTCTCGGCTCCTGGGACAACTACGTCGGCCAGCTGCCACTGTCGAGGGACCGCACCTCGTCAAAGTCGGGCTCGTGGAAGGGCACCTTTCGCTTCCAGAACGCGACGCTCGAGGCCGGCCAGCGGTACTGGTACTACTTTATCGTCGACGGCTATCACGTTGCCCACAACCCCAGCCTTGCCTCGACGGTTGAGCCCACCACTGGCCGCGAGCTCAACATTCTCGACGCGCCCGCCGACAAGCACCACAAGTCGTCGTCTTCCTCGCACAAGTCGTCATCGCACAAGTCGTCGTCGTCTTCCTCGTCCTCGCACAAGTCCAAGTCGAGCAGCAGCAGCACCACCACCACCACCAAGACGTCCGCCTCCTCCAAAGACCGCCATCGCTCTTCGCGCAGCCGAGGCTCCCTCTCCGTCGACATCCCCAAGGGCCGCCCCCTGTCCGTCTCGCAAATCCAGGCGCCCAAGCCCGTGTCTCCCCACGCCACAAAGCACATCCTCGAGGCCGACTACTACGACAACGAGGCTCTCGAGGAACTCACCGCCCGCTTCGGCAGCGCAGGCCTCGACGACGACGACCAGTACTTCATTGCCAACCTCGGCATGGGCGCCTCGCCCGTGTTGTCGTCGTCGTCGGGCTCGTCGCTGTCGTACCGCTCCGACGGCTCCTCGTCGCGCGGCTCGTCGCGCTCTGGCTACAGCACCCCCAGCTCCGACTGCAGCTCGTGCACCTGTGAGCGCTACGGCATCACGCGCAAGGGCGAGCGCGTCAAGCTCGACTGCGGCGGCTCGCGCTGCGGCTACGGCGGCGACAGCGAGTCGTGCGACAGCGAGGGCGAGATGGAGCCCAGCCAGTACACGGCCCGCAGCTCTCGGCGCAACGGCATCGTCGTCACTTGAGGAGAGTGCGTGTCTGCTTTTCATGCGTCAAGTCGTTGCTGAAGCTACTCGAGAGACATGTCTTGCCGGTCCGGCTTCCCGTCTTGTTGGTTTTGATGCGTGGCATCGTCTTGAGTGCCTCGTCTTGAGTGAGCCATGATGCCATCCATTCTTCTCTCCACCGCACCGGGCAGCGTCGCGCGCCGAGCTGGCTCTCGGAGAGCGCGGCGCTTCCGTGGCGCGTGTGACGACCAATGGGTCGATGCTGCCGACCCGCCGTTCAGGCAAGGCTCCGGTCATGTTTGCCGACTGACAATCTTTCTGCTTCCTTTCCCTTTGTCGGTTCCCGAATCAAAGGAAGAGAGGTCACGGAGACGCGGCGGACGTCCAAGATCGTCTACGCCGCGGCTCCTGAATCTCTCCACCTACCTGTCAATCCATGCGCGCAGTTTTCTTGGGACCTGCCCATGCATGCTTGGACAAGCGAGGAGCGCCTCTGTCGGGTACAGAAGAGGCACCGGCTCTTCAATATTTGACGTGTCAACTGTTTGGATGTGGCCCCGGGGCTCGACGGTAGAGACAGCCTGGGCTAGCCATTGTTGTGTCGGGGTGGAGAGGAGAGGGTAGATATGAGACAATGACCTGCTGCCCGCGGTGGATGGACGACGGTTGAATCTATCCACGTTGAAGTGTTTGGTGTCTCGTGTCTGGGTGATTATTCGTCTCGATGCCAATGACTGGTGCCACGACTAAAAGACCAATCAAGGCACACCGTCACGTCTCCAAGGCAGCAGGGTCTCCTGATTACTTCAACTCGGAATGGTAGATTGAAGCCTCTCTCAGCTGCCATAATCAATACAAGTACTATCAAACTTTACAGACCGGCCGGAGGCTCCTAGGCACCTGGTGGAGTAGAGTTTGCTGCCTTGGCCTGCTGCTTCTTGGCCCCCTTTCCAGACTTGAGGTCCGTGGAGCCCTTTACGATCATCATGGGGTTGCCCATCATGATGCCCATGGCCAGCTCGCCGCCGCCACCTATATCCTGATTAGCGAGAAAGAGACGGAGGGAGCGAGTGTTTTGTCGTACCTCTGGCTTGGAGAGCAGCTGGCGTTGGCATCGAGGCGGTCAGCGTGGCCGAGAGGACGAGGGACAGCCCCAGAGATGCGACGGTCTTCATGACGGGCTCGGGTGGATTTTAGCTGTAAAGGCGGTAATCGGCGAGAATGTTTCGGAGGGGACAAGGGAGTCTCGAGCGTGATGAGGGAAGGGTTTACACGACAAGTTGGTGCAGCAGAGAGAAGCCGGCGATGACATGCGAGGGCATTATTATATGCATTGCAAGCATCAAGGCGAAGAGACGTCGCAGCGATTGCACCGAGTTTCGAATAGGCTCAAGGCGACGGAATAGGCGACTTCCGAGCCCCACGGAAGCTGCGATGCAACACGGCGTTTCTTGCGGCGACCATCATGTTTCTTGCCAGGATGCCCGTGCCCGACCAAGGCTGATTTAAGCTATTGCTTCATTGACGGTGACCCAGGGGCCGATCCGAGTTACCGGTCCGTGCAAGTCTTGAACGCTGGGTTTGAGACTGGCCCGCAAGTGACTCGTTTGTTTGAAGACAGGGTGCGGCAGGGTGCGGCCGCGGTGAAGCAGGAGGTTCGCTTGGCTTTGTGGAATGGTGGTCGAGCTTATGATGAAGGCGTCTTGCTGAAGTTGCAGTCGGTCGAGGGTTTTTTCATGTTTCTTTACGGAGTACGAGTCACTTCGTACGAATACGAAGTACCTACTCCGAGGGCCAGTCGGAAAGACACCCGCTCAAACCCGCCCCCCAATTTCAGGGACCATGGCGGGGCAACAACGCTAGGGAGGGGGGGAGGCTTATTAGTACGAAGTACCTTAACCCTCTCTTCTTGAAACATCTTCTTCCTTCTTCTCGAACTCTTCTCGACATCTTCTCGACCTTTTCTCGACCTTTTCTCGACTTCTTCTCGACTTCTTCCTCTACACCTTGTATCCTCTACCTCTCCTCTCTTCTCCATCTCTTATCCACTCCTCCATCTCTTCTCCACCTCACCCACCCCCTTCCCCATCACCATGGCACAACAACAAAACGACCACGACCAACAACAGCTCATCCTCCCCATCATCGACTCCCACATCCACCTCTACCCCGGCGACCAAGTCGACTCCCTCGCCTGGTGCGGCCCAGACCACGACCTCGCCGGCCAGCACTCCCTCGACGAGTACCGCGCCGCCGCCGCCTCGGCCCCCTCGCTGCTGGGCTTCGTCGTCGTCGAGGCCGACCGCAAGCACCACCTCGCCGATGGCGCCGCCGACGGCTCCGGCTGGGAGCAGCCCCTCGACGAGGTGCGCTGGATGAGCCGCGTCGCCCTCGGCCAGCCCCGTCCCGGCCAGGGCCACACGCCCGACGACGCGAAGCTGTGCCTCGCCCTCATCCCCTGGGCGCCCCTGCCCAGCGGGCCCGCCGTCCTGGACCGCTATCTCGACTGCGTGAGGGACGCGGCCGGCGACGCCTGGCCCAAGGTCAAGGGCTTCCGCTACCTGCTGCAGGACAAGCCCCCCGGCACCATGCTGCACCAGGACTTCATCGACAGCCTCAAGCTGCTCGGCCGCCGCCACTTCGTCTTCGAGGTGGCCATCGACCAGCGCCGCCGCGGAAAGAAGCAGCTCGACGAGGTCATTGAGATGGTCGACCGCGCCCACGACGGCGTCGCCGACCAAGACAGGGTGACGTTTATCCTGGGTGGGTTTCTCTCTCTCTCTGCTCGACCTCTGCTCACCTCAACCGACCTGTTCTCCGCCCGCCCTCTGCTCACCTAAACTGACCTCCTTTCCCCCCTCCCAGACCACCTCTGCAAGCCAGACCTCTCCGTCTACAACGTCACCTCGGACCCCTCCTTCGCCGCCTGGCGCACCGCCATGTACGCCCTCAGCAAGGCCTCGCACACCTACGTCAAGCTCTCGGGCGCCCTCGCCGAGATGTCTGACCGCCTGCGCGCCCAGCCCGCCCCGCTCATCTTCCAGTCGACGCTCGCCTGGCTCAGCGTCGTCCTCGCCACCTTTGGGCCCAAGCGCATGCTCTTTGGCAGCGACTGGCCCGTCTGCACCGCCGACGGCATGGGCAACGACGCCTGGCCCAAGTGGCGCGATGTCGTCGAAAAGATGTGCTGGATGGCCTCGCTCGACGACGACGACCGCGCCATGATTTTCGGCGGCGCCGCCAAGCAGGCGTACGGGCTGTGAAAAGGGGGGGGCAACTGTTGGCGAGGAAGTCGGGAGAGGACCGCGTCGGGATATCCCTAATAATCTAGGCGGGCTCATGTGAGCAGGCGGGACGGGATACGGGGAACGTTTGAGTACCAGGCGAGGAGAGGACGGCGGCCCGAGCTGGCCACAGGCCGCCGCCCCCAGAATGCATATATCAGCCAGGCAAGCCCGACATCTACCACACTTGTATATACACAAACCCATCCAGCCTCCGGCGAGTCGCAGACGCGCAGAGGGGCGGGCCATGTATGAGAGCCATGTACAGTACATGCATGCCCCTATCCGCGGGCACGAGACGAGGCATGATGACGGTGTGTGTGAGCGTGCATTGTTTCCCCGGCATCACTTCATCAGAGGCCAACTAGAAAAACAAAGCTCCGGGTTCATTCATCGTCGTACGTTCGTCTTCACATGACCCAGGCAAGACAAACAACGCCGCCCCGCGCGGCCAAGAAGCACAGGTCCAAGGCCAAGACCAAGACACAGACTCCCCTTTGCCATCAAGACACCGAGCAAAGGAAGGGAGAAAAGGCCCTCCGCATCCTGCGCCCCTCCCAGCCGAGAAAGACCACGTCAGGCCTTACTCGAAAGACCATGTCAGCCCTTACTCGACGGCGCGGCCCCCTCCGCCGCGGAAGTTGCCCATCCTCTCAATCGACGTCATGATGCCGCTGCGCGCCGTCCCCGTCCCCGGCCGCGGCAGCAGCCCGCCGCCGCCCGCCGCCGCGCCGCCGCCGCTCTTGGTGCGCTCGTGGGGCGCGCGGAGGCCCGAGCCCGGGGCGCGCAGGCCCGACCCGCCGCGGCCGATGTTGCTCCGCGGGCCCTCCGTCGGCGGCATGCGCGGCGTCTTGGCCGCCGGCGCCGGTGCCGTGGCGGCGGCGCCTTCGGGCTGGGGGGAAGACTGTCGGGGCTGTTGCTGCTGCTGCTGTTGCTGCTGCTGTTGCCGCCTCTGCTGCGAAGCCCCCCCGGCAAAGCTCTGCATGCTCATCATCTCCTCGGCCAACTGCACCAGCTCCCCCTTCTCGACCCTCTCCAGCTCCAGCTTGCGCCGCAGCTCCTCGTTCTCGCGCCGCACCGTCCGCCCCACCGCCTCGAGCCGCTGCACGTCGGCCGTGAGCTCCTTGAGGGCCGCGCTGTCCCGCACCGCCCCCGCTCGGAGCTCCTCGGCCTCGGCCTCGGCGGCGGCCCCGGGCTCCACCTTGGCCATGGTCGAGTCGCGCCCGGCCCGGAGCGTGTCGTTGTCGTCGGACAGCTCCGATATGCGCGCCTCGAGATGCCGCACCTTCTTCTCCCACCGTCCCTCGTACGACTTCTTGAGCGCCGCCACCTTGGTCTCGTGCTTGCTCTTGTAGAGGGCGTGCAGCTCGCGAGCCACTCGCTCCACGGCCACCTCGACGTCGGCGCCCGAGCTCTTGGCCTTGTTGGGCGACGACGCCTTGTCGCCGCCGTTGTCCTTGCCCGCCCGCATGCCCGCCATCTTGCTCTCGGCCTCCTGGTGCAGAATCTCGGCCGCCTCCCTGCGCCTCTCGCTCTCCTCGAGCTTGTGCTCCAGCTCCTCCCGCTCCCTCTGGCCCATGACGATTTCCTCGCGGACCTTGCGCAGCAGGCTCTCCATCTCGCGGCCCCTGCTCTCCCAGTTTTCCTTTTCCACCGCGAGCTGCTCCCTGAGGGTGCGCGCCTCGCGCAGCTGCTCCAGCGACTCGCCCACGCGCTTCTCGGCGTCGCCGACGGCCGTCTTGAGCGAGTGCACCTCGGCCTCCTTGCCGCTGAGCGACGCCTTGAGGGAACTGACCTCGGACAGGAAGCCCGACTTGAGCGACTCGAGCTCCCGGGGCGTGATGGTGGGCACGCTTCGGGGCGTCGGCATGGGCGGTATGTCAAAGTCGATGAGGCTGGCGAGCTGGCGGTTGGGCGTCACGCCATGCACCGTCGACGCGTTGCCGCGCTTGGCCGGCGACTTGTGGGGGAATCTTGTCTGCTCGGTAAAGTCCATCAAGAGGTTCGTCGTGTTGCCCGCGTCGGACGGCGGGGCCGAGCGCAGCGGCGAGCGCAGCGGCGAGCGCAGCGGCGAGCCGTCGCGGTTGGCCGTCGGCGTCAAGCCTAGGCTGGCGAGCTTCGTCGGGCTCTGGCCCAGCCTGGCGAACATGGTGAGGTTGGGCACCGCCGAAAAGGTGCTAAAGGTGCTGACCATGGTGTCGTCGGGTCCCGAGGGCTCCTCGTCGGCCTCGACGCGGCTCGCATCGACGCTGAGCGTCGCCGTCTCGCCGTCTCGCCCGTCGTCCTGGCCTCCTTCCGTCACGATGCTCTGCTCGTCCTGGCCTCCTTCCGCCACGACGCTCTGCTCGTCCTCGAATATCTCGATCGCGTGCTTCAGCTCCATCGTCACCGTGGGCTCGGGCGGATGCCACGTCGCCCTCGGCGTCTCCTGCGGCGCCGCGCTGCTGCTGATCTTGACGGGGAACCGCTTTTCCGGCGACACCTTTCTGGGGCTTCGCGTCCCGGCCGTCTCGGGAGACGAGCTTCTCTGTTCCGACAGCATCTTCAGGGGCGAGAGCTCCGTGCCTGACATGACGCGGCTGTGCCTAGCAGCCTTGGCGGGCGACACGTTCTCCTGGTCCGACGCGCTCGTCTCGTTGACCGTCGACACGAACAGCGACGAGTCTTGCTCCGACGCCTCGCTGCCCGGCGTGCTGCACTTTTGCATGTGTGCGCGCACCTCGCACTCTTGGTAGGTTTTAGTCGTCGTCTGCCATGTCGAGTCCTGGACACCCTCCTCTGGTGCCGCCGTCAGGGGCGAGGCCATTGGAGGACCGTCTTGCGCGGGCCAACGGCAGGCGAGATGGCGATTCAGTGAAGCGAGTCGCCGGATGGATCGTGAGTCTCTCTCAATCAGTTCGGGTTGGTTCTGCTGTGCGTCGCCTTGTAGCTTCGACAATGCACATTGTCGGTTGTTTGCGCCACGCTCGAACCCGCGGAGGAGATACATGTGGGAGCCGCAGCTGCCGCAGCTCGACGGGTCCACAATTTGCGTGTTTACTCGTTGGCCCAGCAACGACGCCGCCAGCTGACCCATCATTGACCCATGAATTCATTGTGTGGGACTCGTATGTAACTCGTACACACGTACATACGAGTTACGAATACGAAGTACGAGCTAGTACATAGTAGTACTAGGGGGGACTACTGGGCATCGTCCACTCCACTCATTGATTGCTCGATACCCCCCTCGACAGCAACTCCAACCTCCAACCTCCACACATGCATCGCACCAGCGCAGGCGCCAACTCAAAACCGTGCACAAGTCTTAGTCTTCAGTCGCTTTTATTGGTCATTTCGTAAGTCGTTACCTGAGTACATACACCATCTGGGACGCTTTTGTAAAGACGCAGATAAAAGCGGGGGGAAATCATCAAGGAAAGAGACAAATGTCGTAACGTCATCATCAGGGGCTCCAGGGGCTCTTCCAGTTATCTTCATTTCCAAACATTCCCGCCAAGGGAAGAACTCGGACCTGGTTGAGAGACAAGTCGCGTGGTCGACAGGCAGCTCATCGTTTCCCACCTGAGATTCATAACCGGCCAGCCAGCAGTGCTTTTTGTGTTCCTCATGCACTCGTATCGTCTCTCAGAGTCATCAAGTGCAAACGCCCAACGCAACAGCCGAAAAGCCGCTCGTTTCCGCGATTAAGTCCATCCATGCAAAGCGTGACTCGTCAGCCATGTACATCCGTGACAAGGCATCCTTTAAGTAACGTGTAATCGTCGGGTCGTGGGTCGTCAACGCGCGAGGGTTTTTGCCGATTTGGCGGTTGCGAATACAAGACCAGAGCAGGTCGAGGGTGAGAATTCCGGCGTCAATATGGAAACCAAAAAAAAAAGGAAATAATGTGCACGCAGGGAACGTTTTCTTACACCGCGAGCGCCGTGTCGCGTGGCAACCGCTGGGCGTTGCTCCCGTCGCCCGGCGGTTCACGCCACGACCCACAAGCGCTCGGGCAAGCATTAGGGGGGGAGACTGATGAAAAATTACCGCCTCGGGGGTGCTGCGATGGCCGAGGCAGGTCGGCTCAGAGTGTCATACACTGGCGCGGATACCGCCGACTCCATCAGCGTCTTCCGCCGCTTGAGCTCCATGCCGCCAATGCCGGGCCCGCCGTTGGTGGACCGAGACAAGTCGTCGTCGTCGTCGTCGCGCCCCCTCTTCAGGCTCCCCGTCGAGCCGTTCATGACCGACGACTGGGGGGCGTAGCTGTTGGTGATGGAGCCGGCAATGTCGGCCGGCGGAGCGTACACGTCGGCGCCCGACGCCCCACTGTGCTGTGCCCGGTCGTTGCCCGCAACGTTGAAGAGGTTGCTCGACGACGGGACGCGGGGTGGGGTGCTGTAGCCCGTGTGCTGCGGATAGTAGGGCTGGTGGGGCGCCGCCGTCCGCGGCGTGGCTCGTCCCGATGCCGGCGGGTGGTTAGGCGAGCCCGCCATCTCAGACGGCAGATTCCCGTCGTTGGCCAGGGATCCAACGCCGGGTGCCGTGTAGTTGTACGAGGTGCGCGAGGCGTCGTAGGCGCCACTGTCGTGCGTGTACTCGGTCTCATGCTCGTGGTCGGCCTCGTCGTCCCCGGCTTGGTGCTGAGCGGCCTGCTCTGACGCCATGATGCCGTTGGGGGGCTTGCTGTCGTGTTGCTCGCCCTGATGCCCGCCGGGGCGGCTCGACGGGGGACCCATCTCGCTCTTGGCATACGACTGCGCGTACATGCGGTCCTGGGTGGTGCCGTTGGTCGACGAGTGGTAGGGAGAGTGCTGCGGAGTGGGGGCGCTGTACATCTGGCGAGACCCGTCATAGGCCTGCGTGCCCGACGAGTAGGACATGTTGGTCATGGCGGCACCTGGTGGCGTGGTGGCTGGCGCGCGGCGGTTAGCAATCGTGGATGCGATTCCCTTCTCGGCATCGAAGCCGTAGATGTTGCCTTTGGGCGGAAGTATCGTACCATGAGCTCCATTCATGCCTTGCCCCTGCCAGTTGAAGCTCTCCGAGGGGCCCATGCTTCCCATGACGCTCGAGGCGCTCGTTGGCGGCGTGGGAAACGTCTGTGCCCGGTCGAGCGGCGGCCGGGCAACGTTGGACTGGGACGGGAGCGGCGGCTGCGGCCCGGGGAGCGCCATCGAGTGATGGTGGTGCTGTTGGATCGAAGGCAGGCCCGGCGGGGGCGGGTTTCGCAGCTGCCCCTGCTCTAGTTTCCGGCGCTCGGCGGCCATGACCTGGCTGGTCCGACTCGCGTTGTTAGGGTGATATAGGAGAGCTCCAATGTTGTGCACAAACAGTGGATACAGCATCTCCGTGATCTTCTCCTTGTTGGCAAAATCGAGGGCTCGCTCGTAGGGGATCCTGTCTTGTCTCAGCACCCGTCTTCAAGATGTCTCACGAGGTGGTTATCCGCATACCAGACGCCCTTGAGGTGCATGGGGCCAATCTTAACCACGTGGCGGACCTTTTCGCTCTTGAGAATGCCGTCTCGCCGACCGCGGGTCATGCCAGCAACGTTCAGGAGCTTGGTGCCATTGATCATGTGGTTGTCTGCCGTTTCCAGTCAGCACACAGAGCGCCTCAGGCGGCGACCGAGGGCAAGAGGCGACCTACCTTCACGACGGGCGACGCAGATGCCGCGGGCCTCGACCTGGAAGCAGAGACTGCCCTCGTCCTCCCAGAGCGTTGCGGTGACGCGGGGCTTCATGCCCGGAGGGGGTTGCTGGCCCGTGGTGTCGAAGCCGGCGTACTGGTTCTGCATAGGGCCCTGGCCGCCGACGCCGGGGAGGGGCAAGACGTTTTGGTGGGCGCCCATGGAGTTGGAGACGGTCTGGGCAGTGGGCGGCGACGTCAGGCCATTCGCGTAGCCGTACTGGCTGTACTGGGCCGGGTTGGTGTACTGGCCGTGGCCGTGCTGCAGCAAAGGCGGCTGTTGTTGATAGTGCGTCATGCCGCCCGAGGTGATGGTCTGGGGAGGCGGCGGCTGGCCAGCCGACATGTGCGGAGGGTAGTACATGTCGGCGGCCTGGTTCATGGCGTCGCGGTTCATGGCGTCGTAGCTCACTATGGTCGTGGGCGGAGCGGTGATGACGCCGACGGGCAGGGTGGGAGAGGGCGTCTTTGGCCCGTTGGACGACGTGGCCGAGGTGAAGGACGACTGAGACCCCGCGTGCGAGCCGATTGACGAGGCAATGGAGCTGACGCGAGACGACGAGGTCCCCGAAGAGTATGCCTGGCTCGGCAGAGGGAGAGGGAGCGACGGCAATCTGTCGGTACTCATAAACGACGAGCGGTGGGCGTCGAAGGCGTGGAGATAGGGGACGTCCGACAGCAGTCCACGGGTCTGCACTTCGGAGACGGACGGCAGATCCAGCTTTCCGGTGGCGCGCTGGGCGAGGGCAGGCGAAGAACGAGCGGACAGCACGTGGCTGTCAGGGCAAGGAAGCGAGGCGGACGTCGTGATGGAGAGCGGCAGCCGAGATGCACGAGGCAAGAACGAGGGCGCCGGTGGATGCGAAGGCGAAAATGCGCACGGGTGCAGAAGAGGTGCAGTTTGGCTGCAGGTCTCGAGCACGCCAAGGTCCGAGAATGTGCTCAAACAAGACGCGGTGGAGGAGGCGGCGCGGGTGCGTTTGACATGGAGAGGAGACGAGGAAATGAGGTGTGCAGGCCGAGTGAGTGCTGGCTGGAGAGGCGCACAAACAGCGAATTGCGTTGGCTTGGAGCTCGAGGGCCCAGCAGCAGCAGCAACCCACTGTAAGCTGCAATGCCAAGGTGAAAGGCGATTAGCTGCGTTCCCCCAAGATGATATGTCGAGCACACACGCGTGGATAGACTTGTAGGTATGGCTTTCAGGAATCACAAGCGGCAGCGGGCAGAGAAGAGCGGGAGAAGAGTTGAGGCACACTTTGAAGACCGGGTTGGAAAGCTGGGGGGGGGGGGGGGGCGTGGATGCGGGCGGCGGCACCCAAGACACCTTTTTTTTACTGCCTCTTACCTTTTCTCTCTCTCTCTCTCGCCTCAGCTCGTCCGTCTCTCGACACCTCTTGAACTGACGAGTTCGCAGCTCGCAAGGGGCAGTGAGGGGGGAAAGGATGGGGTAGGGGAGGGGGTGGGGAGGGGGGGCGAAGGTGGCTGGCTGGCCGAGGAGCAGGGGAAAAGGAGGAGGACGAGAGGAAGGAGGTGGAAAAATGTAGGAGGTCGGCAGAAATGGTCGTGAAGACCAAGAAAGGGCCTGCTGGGGAAAGGGTTTTGTTTTTTGGTGGTGAGGGCCCAGAAGGCAACTCAACGGGACCAGGGTAGGGGAGGACCTGCCTTGTCTACCTCCACCAAGTAGGTACTTTATGTATGTTCTACATGGGTGGTGGGCTGCCTGCGCTGCACCACCACAGGCTTGGCCCCCTCCCCAAATGGCATCAGATTGGGAAAAGCGGAAGCGGACGACACGGAGCCGGAGTGGGTTCGCTATTCGTTTTTTTTCCTCTGGCGGCGCTCACCGTGGATGGATAGTATTACTAGATCGTATTACTGCCTTCAGGTACGGACCGAGTAAGCGACGGATGGCGCGCGCTTAGGCACATGATGGGTACAAATCGCACCGGGGAGAGCATGTGACGGCGTCCTTGTCCGGCCTTGTCTTGCCCGGCCTCTTCCATCCGTCCTGTCTACGAAGTACCAGGTTTCTGTTTTCTGTGCCGGCTGCCATGTCTGTTCGTCTCCCGGGGGGGGCAAGGAAACCCCAGCTCATGTCCGGGCTCGCCTGCGTATTCGTATGTGCGTAACGGGTACATGCATCCTTAAGGTTGGTACGGAAGGCTTCAGAGACGCAGATGAGCCATGCCACGTTGGTTGATAGCCTTTGCCTTTGGCTCTGCCTGTGCGTATCAAGGAACAATCAACAACCTCGTCCTCTACAGACGCGGCCGCACAGTGCCGGGCGCTGCACAGAGCTGCCGTCGTCGACGAGGAAGCTTGGGGGCGACGAGGAGCTCAACCCTTTTTTGCTCGTCGCGCGCAACAAGTATGTACAATACAGGCACAAGTCCGGGGACTTGTGTGCGCGCCAGAGCCAAGGAGGTACCTAGGTAGCGCGAAGTCGACGTCGTTCCCCCCGGTCAGCGGCAGTGCATCTCCACCCGAACAAGTACAATGGACCGCGCCGGCCAGTACGGATACTACAAGAGGCACAATGGATGTAGCGGTACGTGGGCGACGGGGACTATTATAGGTGCCCTCACGTTACCGCACCTTACCCGATTTACGTTAGTCGGGGGCATGTCAATCAACGACGGGCCCGGTCCATTGTTGGAGTTCTTTGTCTCGCCGTCTACTTCCTTGCGCAGTCTCTCAGACGATAGTCGGCGGCTTGTAGGGGGCTGGGGGTTGTTTGATGATGATGATGAAGTTGTTGCTGCTGCTGCTGTTGTCTTGTTTCTCCTTCATCTTTCTTCTGTGCTCGTCGCGACGAAGCACCATGACCCGATTCTCGTAAAGCACCTCATGGCAGGGGGGGACAAAGAGGGAGGTTGGGCGAGATTGGAAGCTTGTCGTTTCGTCGTCGGTCTCCCGCACCAGCCATCCACCCAAGAGCTCCACAATTGGGCGCCGCGCCTTTTGACCAAAAGCCGTCCGGCGCTGGTTGGTGAGCAAGTGGGGGAGAGACGACACGACGCACGGCCAGAGGGGGGAAGAAAGAAGGCCGCAGCAGCAGCAGCAGCATCGCCGGTCAGCTAGCAAAAAGAAGAGACGGGTCGGCGGGCAGACACCCCGCGTGGGGAGAGAGGGAGAATGGGTGGAGGAAAATGGGGGAGGGGGGGGGTCAGCCCAGCCAGACGAAGTCTGGGAAGAGAAAATGAATGACAGGGGAAAGAAGAAGAGGTGGAGGGGCGTGTCGAACGGCGCGGGTGGGCGGCGTGGGTGGAACAGGGTCGCAGTACCAGGATGGCTGATGGATCGAGGTGAACAAGGCGAGGCGAGGCGGAGGCGGTTAGTGGCCGTGGCCGTTGTGCGCTGTACGGATGCTTTTTTTTTTCTGGTGTGTGTTGTGCTGCTGTGCTGTTCTGTGATGTGCTGGCGGTTCGCCTGAGTGGGCCAGGCAGGGTCCTGGGCCTGGCCTACATACAGGGGTGCATACATACAAGGGAGAGAAGCAGACGGGAAAGAGCGAAAGAGAGAGAGAGGCGCCGACAACGGATGATGGACGGCTGAGTCGGAGCTCCAGTCGGCCTGTGCTCTTTCTCTCATCCTCTGGTTCTCTTTTTCTTGTTGGGGGGAAGGGCTTTTGCTTTGCTCTGCCGTCGGCCCATCCGGCCCCTCCCTTATCTCACTCACTCTCTCACTCTCACTCTCTTCACTCTCAACTGTCTATCCTCGTGTGCTTACTTCGCAACTCCCCATCTCTCTCGCTTGGCCCTCCCCAATCCCCTTTTTACACATATAATGTACATACGAAGTACACACACACACACACACACACATGTACACACACTCACACACACATACATGCACACGCACGCGCACACGAGGACAGGCGTGCCTGGCTCCACGCCTGGCTCGGTATTGCTTTAGTCGCTCTGCCTGTGCATCACCCGTGCTGTGCGGCGCGTGCTTGGTGCTTTGCGAAACCAAAGCACAAGAAAGCCTGCCTGTTTGGTACTTGCTCGGTACCTAGGTACCTCTGTAGGCACTTGATGCAGTTATGTGCAGTTATCCCGTACAACCCCACCACGCACTCCCCCCCCGGGCCCAGGCTCTCGGGAATAGCAGGGCATGGACCACCAGAAGCAGCATCGCGACGCTCACGCAAGGCGGGTCGATCAGTGCTTCGTACATGTACAGCTGTACCTCCGTACGGGCCTGGATGCACAATGGCAAAGAAAGAAAAATGACGTTGAAGCTTCGCGTCGCATCAAAGGTCCAGTTCAGGTCCAGGTCCAGGTCCAGGTCCGTATGTACGCAGGAGGTACGAATATGTATGTACATATAGAACGGAACGTTTGTGAGCACGGCAAAAGCTCTCCCCCTGTCGGTCAAGGTACCCGAGTCTGGTGGGCTCCGCAGCTCTCGCCGTAGTACCTTGCAGGCATCTCCATGCCCGGCAGGTACTTGGCGGGCACTTTTCGTCCCGAGCGCCAACAGGTAGCCATGGTCCCCTGTCAGCCAGCCTTCGGGTTCAGAAACTGCCTGCCCCCTCAAAATGGCGCTGATCAGAGGAACAAAGTTCCCAGGCACTACCTATTAGGTGACGACCAAGGTATGTATCCATGTCTATGTATGTACGGATATATATTCGTATGTAGGGTTTTTTTGGGTCGACAACGCACAAAGGTACGGATATATTGGCGTCCTTTGCTATTGTCGTGTACGAATACGACGTACGAATAAGTCGCAGCAAGTATCCGTACATCCCTAACTCGTGCCGACCGGTAACTGGTAGCTTTGGCCAGAGACAAACAACGACAATGGTGTCCAAACGACGCCGTTGCTCAAACGAAGCTGCAGCTGCCAACGGGAACCAAAGCCCCGGGCTCTCGTGGCTTTTCTGCAGGATTATACTTTGCCTTTGCATCTCGAGAGGCAGTACGAAGTACGGAGTAAGATGTATGTACAGCTATGTTTGTACGTACAGCAAGGCATGCGTGTGGGCGCACAGACGAGTCTACCTTGCCTTGCCTTGCCTCGCCTTGCTGTTGAAGTGGTCGTCTATAGGCAGGTACTATAGGCAGGTACTGTCCTTGGCGTCAATGGCTGCGCAGAAGCCAAGCGGGCAGATGGGCGGACAGGCAGACAGAAGAGACAGACAGACAGCTTGCAGTGCAGTGCAGAGCACCTGCGTCGATCCGGGCTGCAGGAGTTCCCACCGCCGGCGGATTGAGCGTATGTACTATGTGTATCCGTATCTTGGATGCATTTTGGTTGTCAAATCTCAACCCACCTCCCGTCCGCGCATACATCCGTCCCTCTTCCTGGTTTACATCAGTGCTCTCCGGTGTGCCTTGGGTTGCTGGTGCCGAGTCTCTGCCTCCTCTGCCTCGCCATCGCCATCCCTTGTTCAATACCCGCCCGCCTCGAGTAGTACATAGTACCTACATGTACCGGCTACTTGACGAGCTCCGCCGTCCCTCTCTCTTGTCTCGGCACATCAGCCAGCAAAGCCTATAGCACGCCGGCCAAGTCCATATGTGATGAGCTCATTTTGGCAATCATTATAGAATCATAACCCACTTTGCTCATTGGCTTTGCCGGAACTATGTCTGGACGGAGTAAAATTCCCTGACCATGGAAAAAGGCCCGGTGGGTGTGGGGAGGGGGATCGTCTCCTTTTCGGCGGTCTCTTGCTGTGTTTGTATGTATGTATACACGGTTCCCAAGCGCCGTGGCAGTTGCCTAGGCCCGTAACCTCGTCCCGAGCACCTCGTCCCGGAGTCGCCCGACGGGCGCCACGTCCGGCCGGGGCCCGGTCAAGGACCGACTCGCGGACAACAGACGTCTGTTGGAGACCGGCCGCATGCCGAATTGGGCCTGACTTGATGGGTCCCGTCTGCCATAAGCAGCTAGGCGAAATGGCCTTTCCCGAGAGGGGGGGGGGGCGCCCATCTTCAACGGCCTCGGCGTTCCACTCGCAGCTGTGCATACATATGTACGGACGAAGCAATACTCTAGGTTTCCTTGGTATGTGTCGTATAGCCGGGCCTGCAATTATCACCAGCCTTGGCAACAGGCACCTGGAGTCTTAAAGCCGACCGTTGAAATGGGCCGACGACGGATAGATAATCGCTCAAGGATAGCCGCCGGCGGCAACAATAGGCCGGCGGCGGCGGCGACGAGCCCCTCTCCGTCATGTATCGAGTACGGGGCAACCAACCGCTATAGTGTGCGCGGGCGGGCTCGGACTGTTTTGGCGCCCGGCCCGGAGGCTGAGCAGAGTCGCAGCGCCTACCTCAATGGCTGGCTCTGCAAACGCTGCAAACGACTGCGGGATAGCCCGCCTTGAACATGGCATGGCCGAGCGGAGCCGCAAGGGCGCTTGCCGTGGCAAAACGCAGAGGAGCGACCCCAGGCAAGCGCCCGCAATCCCTCGTCGAGCGGGCTCCCCCCTGTCTGACGTGACTCTTCTCTCTCTGTTGGCGTTTGTAGCTCGTACTTCGTACATATGCATGTAGTATGTATGTACAAAGTACACACATAGGTATGTTGGTCCCGCCGTGACTTGATGCCAAGACCAGGGCAAGCGAGTTGTGGATGGGAAATGCGACTGTGGTATCCGTACTTGCATGGGGACGAGGGCCCTGGAACGAGAAAAGGCGAGAAAAGCTTCGTGATCGTCGGGAGATTCAGACTTTTTGGTGGACAAGGCCGGACTTGTTCCCACCCTGCCGAATCTCCGAATGAGCATCCATGTCCTCTTTCGTCATCCAATTTCCTCGCCCCAGACGCTGATTGATAAGGCCGTTGAAACAAGCGAGACGAGCGGGGCACGGTTTAATTGCGCTTTTTTCTTGCCAGGTAGGTTTACTTGCAGGTTTCTTTGCCAGCTTGCCTAATCCAGTATATTGCTACAACGCTGTGAGCCGAGTCGCCGTGCTCTGTAACTCGTGGTGACGAGCTTGATAGGCCAGCAGCCGTACCTTGTCGAATTACTACGGTAGGCACCTGTTCGCAAGGGCAATCTCCCCTGTCGACCGCCAAGATCCATCTACCCTATTCCACGGCTAAGTTTCGTTTCCATTACTACCAGGTACTGGCCAAGCCCATTGTTCCTTTCCCATCCCGACCAAGCCGGCGGTCGGAGTGGGCGGGCAGCAGCACCTTGTGGAAATTGGCCTCGGCCTTTTTTCTCTCGGACAGCATTCATCATCATCTCAACTATAGATGACACAGAGTTTACACGCAGTCCATCCATGTATGTACGGCTACTCCGGATACTCCGTACGAGATAACCCCCACTCCGATCTCGCCAGGTTCCCTTTTTCAAGATTCCGATGCTGATTGACTGGCATGTGCAGGCCACTAGACAAGGTTGTAATCCCACATTCTCTTCTGCCATAGTGCCGGTAGGGCCAGCTTATCACCGGCGTCTTGCAACAACTGCGCCGAGCCGTCGTGGCCACCCGGGCCCGGGCGTATAGATACATGCCTGCCTATCTCGTATGTATACGCATCATCCATTCATATGTACACACGGGCAGGCCATACGAAAAGGTTACTCTCCGAGCTCGACCAGGCCCGGACATGACGGCGGTTCGCACCTCGAGCCGTCTTCGTGTGCCTGGCCGATGATCAAGGCGAACATGGGGCGGGGCCGTTGCTCCAAAGTGCATGAGGGCCTTGGTGAGTAGTAGTAGGCCTTTGATCGTCAAAAGGGCACACGTAAGCTGCAGACAAGGGGGGCTGCTGGCCATCGGACAGTTCTCTTCGGGGCTGCGGCTGCACACATGTACGAAGTATGTATGTATGTACACATCACACTCATGTCACATCACACTCATGTATGTACTCCAGGCTCTGTCCACCATCTTCCACGACGACAGTGCATGTCTGCGGCTACGTCCGGAGTACAGCATGCACGCACGAGAGCAAAAAGGCTGGCGGTAGCTGGTACATGCCCATGGCATTGCGCGTGGCTCTTGCACTGCATGTATGTCGTAGCTAGCGAGGATCCCCCTTCGATGTGGCGTGCATTGCATCTGGTCCACGAGCTTAATATGAGTCGAACGCAGGGCACTCCGGACTCTGGGCAGGAGCCAGCCCTTTGTTTACCTACTCTGCTGCGGTCCTCGTCACGAATCACGGCTTCTTCCCTGATGCGGGGGTTTCAGTGGGGATCGGACCTCGTCGTTCGTTGGCATGAGGTGAGCAGAACTCTTACCCCAGCCGATTAGGCAGAATTCGGCTTTGCCCGCTGCATCATGACCCCATGTCTGGTCGAACCCCACGTCTGGTCGAGCGTCGACGAGGCCGAGGGGAGACATTTGTGGAACATAGAGTTTTTGGAGAAACAACACTCTCTCCCTTGGGAGCTTGACCGTGTTTTCACCTCTTGGCTCCGTGGTTCTTCCCCACATGAAGGCGGCGAGACCGTGTGGCTCGGCGGTGCGAGCTGAGACAGCACAAGAAGGTGTGTTTTGGTAGAGAGGCGAGGTAAGCATTACACCGCCCATCCGGTCACTCGGTCCCGGCGCCCAGAGTCCCCTTCTCACCAACATGCTTGGGTGGTTGGAGTTCAACTGTCTCGGCCAGTGCCCTACTCCGTACGGAGTACGAGTAGTCGACGGAGCTTCTTATGCCCTCCCCAAGCCCGGCCAAGCGTGTCTGCCGCCGGGGGACTGCGGCCTGCAGGGAAGGGCATTCTCCAGCAAAAGGGTGCTGCCTCGATGAAGACCATGGTGGCTCACATGGGGGTGAGCTCATGTACCCCATCCTGACATGCTTTGAGCCTACATTTACCCATAACGTAGTAGTACTACTACTGTATGTATGCATGCAATACATCTCCATCTTATCTTGGTCCGCCGGGAGTCCGGCAAGCAACCTTGGAGGAGCTCGCGACCAGGGTCCCGGCAGATCTGGCATGACGACTCGTGTCTCGCTCTTGTTTTGCTGTGACTTGTCTTGGCTGCTCAAACAGCGCATTCGCATCGACCGAGACAGAAGGGTTCGCGAGCAGCGCCGGTAGCGTCGGTGACGCCGCATGCTCGGCGACTGTTGAGACGAAGTTGAGACCACGTCATCATCCTGTCTTCCTTCCCTGGTGCGGACAAACGATAATTCCGATAATTCCAGTCCCAGGTACCTGGGCCGTACCTGCGGTACGGCGTCGACCCACCCGCTATGCCTAGGTATCTAGGTACCCATGCTAGAGCCTCGCTGACCGCCTCTACTCGGTAGATACATACGAACCAACCTCGATTCAGGTGGTGAAAATTTTCCCTTTCCTTTTGCTTCTCCTCCACCAAAGGCCGTGTGTTTCTACCGCGTCTTGATGCCTTCACGGGACCACCAGCCGTGACTCGACGGGGCAATGGCGATTCTCCGAGAAGCCGGGCCACGACATCTAGATGCCGAGGCCGCTGTCCGTCGGCATCCTCGACGTCTGATGCCACAGACATGCGGGCCAACGGCGACACGGCAGCCTCAGGTGGCACAGTGCACACTTGGACTGTATTCGCCTCTCTCCCTCCGCAGCCCTCGGCAGCCTTCACGAGTGCACATGCCCGCTGCCTCGCATCTGCATCTAGATCTAGAAGCCTTCCCTGACGTGTCACCGCGACGGCCAATCCTGTTGCTACATACTACCCCGACGCTTCTGTACAGACTAGATAACGACCGAGCAGCGGCAATGACGACGACTACGGCAACAACATCAAGCGGGCTTCTTCTGTGGTTGGCGATGTACGATGTAGGTAGTCGTGCGTGGCCCTTGCCGTGCCTAACTTTGCCAGCCCCCACCCCCTCTCACACGAGGTGACAGCACGAGCAGCATGGTCAAAAAGAAACAACTGGGGGGGAGGACGTGCAAAGGTAAAAAGGGATGGCGACGAGGCCTGTGGATTTCCCCTGAGATCGGCGACACGACGAGACAAATCAAAACGAAACGAAACCAAGGAAGAGAAAGAAGGTGTTTGGTTAGGGCAACTGGCGCGTGACCCGGGGCCGCGGACCAACTGGTCAACTCGTCATGTCTCGGATTCACACAGAGGCTTGACAACTGGCTGTCCCCTACGGATAGTGGGCTGCAGTGTCTTGGACCCAGCACGTTTCAACGAGGAACACATGGCCAGCCACACGAGCCCTGCCTGACAGACCAACGGGCATGTGCTTGCTGTCTCACTCGTTGCCAAAAAGACCAAAGACCACGAAAGGATGGCGCTTCTGCAATGCTATTATCGGAGAGACATTCAGCCCTTTGGGCTCACGTGCCCGCGTCCGACGGCCAGAGTGCGTTTCGCCTCGCAATCCTTCTCGACAACGGCACTCGGGGCTCTACGGACTGTGCGACGTGCTCGATGCCTGTTGAGGGGAGCATCCTCTCAACAATCTTGCATGGCGCCTGTCCGATCGACGGCCCGGCAGCAAGCACCACCACACAAGCTCGCGGGGGGCCTCGACCCGCGCCGCCCTCTGGGCCCAAGTCGTTGTTGTCCCATTGGTGCATCCGGGCCGCTGTTGCAGGCAGGCCTCGCCTCCTGCCACGGATGACTCGAGGGGCCGATGCGACTTGGGCCTTGACCGGTCCGGTCCACGCCGAGCAGTCGTCGGAGCATTGCGCCCCATTTCTCCATCCATCTGTTTGCTCTTCTTGCCATGTGTACATACGAAGTACCGGCTCCCTCTTCTCCCTACGAAGTACGAAGTACTTCGTACGAATACTCAAAACGCCACAAACATTGGCCAGGCTACGTGTCGCGCGCGCGCCCGTGTTGGGGCCGCGTCGGTAGCGGCAACCCACAAGGTCGGAACATGAGCCGCTTTGCTGGTTTGGGGGCGCCAGACTGGTGGCTGGTTTGCCCACACCGACGACAAAGCATGGCCATGCTTCATTAACGTTATGCAGGGTGCGGCTCGCCAGGCGGCCCGTCTTGAACCACGTAGCACTCTGGCCTCCCAACTGGAACCGTGGCTTTTACTTGTTGCACCTCGCGTGTGACGACCAAGGGTTGCCCGACGAGTCCCAGGTCAACCCGAAGGACCTGACCGCCGTATCGTCGCCTCGGGCCACCATTCGCGGGGGCTACCGGAACCTTGCGATAATGGCAGTCAGGTTCAGGCTACCCGTCCGGCTCCAAGGATGGCGGTATACGGACGGAGCCGACCTGATCGACCTGATCCGCCGTGGCTGCCGGGCCGGCTGTCACTGCACCACGACGAGACGGCCCCTGTACTCGTCTAGGGAGCTGTACTGTACGGTGTACGGCGGAGCAGCACTCACTAAGGCTCCGAGAACCCGCGCCAGCAGTCTTTGCTGTGCTTCTCGTTGGCAGCCCAGCGGCCAGGGAAAGGGGGGGGGGGGGGGTCGCCAAGCTGGCTTGGAGCACTTGCATGGCCATGCACAGCGGCTATGTGAGTGTAAGACCTGGCCAATCAGATATTTAGCCATCGGCCTTGACCGCAGGGGTCCCTGCTGAGCCGTTTCAGAGAGTTGACGGTGGATGGTCGATTGAAGGGAGAAGGGAGTGCCAGTGCAACGACGACAGAGTCGGGCGCCGCCCTTGGGCCTCGGCCTTCACGCGCGGCTGGGGGAGAGGTCGAGGTCAACCAGCCTTTCCCCCATTGGCCCCCGGGATGGGCAGGACAAGTCGACACACGTGCAACAGCTTTCGGTGGAGAAGGGTGGTCTGGTTTGGTAGGTCCTTCCTTACATGTCCTTACATTAGCCTTCCCGTCCTCTCTCGGTGCCGGATGCGAGCTTGGGCTTCCGTCCGCCGACGCAGGACGCCGGGTGGAAGCGCCAACAAGAGGGTTGCAAGCCTCCGGAGCGCCGTACGCGTTGCCGTGGAGTGGTACCCACTCCCTTCCGTGCATCCGTCTGGATGGGCGCTCGTCAAAAGTGCGCCGGCCTTGGGCCATGGATCATCTCGCAGCCCGGGTCCTCTTGTTGTTTGGCGAGGCATGTGCTTCCGGAACTCATTGGACGGGCTCTCCCCCCCCCCCCTTGGCCCTCTCTCACCAGAAAGTACTGGCGTGAGTGACGTGTGTAAGGGGTTGGTGCCAAGACGCGCCCGCGCGTCCGCCCCGTCTGGCTCAAGCGCGGGTCCCGCCGTGTCGAGAAGCGGTCGACCTGGCCTGTCCGAGGCGCCGCCAACGCCACCAGAGACAGGCAGGTTATCAGCGGCCCGAGCTCGTGCGGTGTGTGGATTTCGGGCTGGAGGGCATCCCCCTGAGGGATACCGGGCCATACCGTGTGCAAGGGACGGGAAGAAGGCTACTCGTACGTAGTGCTACATGAGGAACGAGGCAGTCGTCGTCGGCTGAAGCTCAATCAGCCCAATAACGGCCGTCCACGTCTCCGGCTCACACCACACCTTTCCGCATTCGACGCGTGCCCACGCCACCACCATGTGCGCGAGGGCACTGTGAGACAGCGTACCGGGGATGCCGCATGCGAGCCAGGGCATGGATTGGCCAGTGGAGGGCTCGAATCCCGGGGCCGAGTGGCAAGTGGGAGAGGGGGATCGGTAAGCGTGCCGCCCGGCCCATTGGTGGTGTGAGTTGAGGCGCGAGGGCCATTGGACGATGCGGAACGGGTGCTTGGTCAGTCCGGTGGCTCGCTCTCACCGGGAGACAAGGAGGAAGACGCGGAATCCCCAGGTTTGCCGGGCGTCGAATCATGAATGATGGCGACCCGAAGCTGTTTTGGTATCTCTCAGCTGGGCTTGAGCCCAATCATGGCGGCTACGGCGTACTCCGTACGGCATGCGTTTACAGATACATACGGATACAGGCAGGCAGTTGATGAGCAAAAACGGCCTGGCGTACGAAGTACTTGGTACGTGATGAATGTGCTCGGTGGTTATAACGAAAATAACGAAAAAGTGAAAGTAAAGGCGTCGACGGCACTGTATCGTGTTAGCATTGGTCCTTTATTGGTTTATCCCCTTGATATAAATGGCTTTTTATATTTTTATATCTATATTTTGTTCCCAAGGAGTCCGTGTGTTGTTATGGAGGTCGTCGACGGTGGGGGTGGACTAGGGGCGTCTGTCTCTCCCGTGCCGGCGTGGCGCTTGCGTCGTGGCGTGGACACATGGAGGTGGAGAGAGGCGTGTGTTGAGACGCGATGATGGCATCCGAGGCGGAAATATGTGCATGGCTGTTGGTGCGAGAGCGTGGTTTGGGACTTTTGTGTGGGCATTGATTTGTAGGCCCGTCATGATGCGGGATGCGGCGTCGCAGCTGTTCTGGAGACGGTCATGGAAACGTCGTTGTTCGACGGATATATCGGTACCACGGTTGTTGATTGGCTCTCGATGGTTCCCTCTCGATACGTAATCCCCTCTCATGAACACTTTTGCTCTCCCGCGTGGCACATGCTCGGGGTAGTAGTATGTCCATGTGCCCCCACCTGGAGTGCATGTACGGATACTACTCGTTACGGACACCGAGTTTAGAAAACAAGAGGACGCTAGGGATCAAGAAGAGGCGCGTTTTCAGGTCAACAGGGGCTGAATGCTGAATTGCTTGGTGCCCAAAGGGACGCCTGGCCCTAGTGAAGAAGTGCGGACACGGCAAGAGAGAGAGAGAAGAGAGAGAGAAGCGTTGACCGCTTGTTTGGTTGGGAAGCAGATAGATCTCCCTTGCATCATGAGCTTTTGAATCATGCTTGCCACCTCACCTCACCTCATCAACCTCTGCCAATCAGGAAGCGGCCGGCCCGCCTCCCCTGGCGGAGCGGCTCACAGGTAGAGGGTACCGGTACGGTACGGGTACGATACCCTCTTGGGGTATGTACATATGTACCGGCCGAGGCCAAGTGCGGAGTCGACTGTATCGACTGTATGAGAGCAAGGCAAGACGTCATGTCGTACATATATATACATGGAGTACTACTATATACGAATACGGATATGAGCAAGAGAGGCTCGCAGTTGAATGTTGATGGTGATAATTGGCATTATATGCATGCAAACCTACATGACGTCTGGCCTGCGCCCTGCACATGTGGCTCGTTGTGCGAACACGTACATACATGACATGTAGAGGAGTGGATGACGGGAGCAACCGACGTCATGTCTTTTGGCACAGGTCTAGAGGAGTATGTGACAATTCCAGGCTGCAGTCTCTTTAACAAGCACACCTTGTGTGTGGTGTTGGACGGATAGAGATACATAGGGTCACGCATTAGCTCTCCCGTTCACGAGCAAGGACAAGGGCGCGCGTGGCGCAAGTTGTCTGTAGTACATGGAGTTGGTGCGTCTCTACATGAACACAGTGCTGCAGGGCGCACGCGGGGGGGCATACGACTATATATAACACACACATATGCTATATATATTTCGAGAGTGTCGGTGACTCGAACCCTGTCGACGACAAGGCGTGGCATCGATGGGCACATGATGACGACGGTTTGAGACCCTTTCCGTGCTCTATATTTATGTGGGCTTTGGCATGGACACAACTCGTAGTCTCCAACGTGCCCCCCGGCCTTGTTAAAGAGAAGCAGCCGCATGTGGTTTGTAGAGGGCGAGAGATGGACTGCAGGTATGATGCGCATGGCAGGTAATTTGCCGATGCAGTCGGGGGGGCAGTTTATAGTTACCTGTTGATGGGGGGGGACGGGCCCGGCCCCGTCAGACGGAGGAGATGATGTGAGATTGATGAGAGTACTCTGAGTGCTGCGGTACTCTGACAGTTCCCTGACGGTACTGTGCTCTGGCTGAGCTCCGTATCTCCTCCGTCACGATCCGACATGGATGGAGTGTGCTGTACTCGGTACGACGCACACATGTACCCGGACGCAGGCAAGTATGCGGTACACGCATCTGTGTCCGTCATGTCATGGTTGTCTTTATGAACGGCGCATTCTCATGTTGCACACATGTCCATGGTTAGATGGCGCTCTTGGTCCTTTACTTGCAAGTTGGTCCTTTATCCGTACTTGGTCCCTTACTTGGTCGTGTCAACCGGTCCTTACTTTCCCCCTCCCCCCCTGAGCCGCAAGCGCAGCAGGGGACACGATGGCGTTTGACGCGCTACCACCACGGAGGCTGGTGGTGCGTGTCGCCCCCCCCCCCCCCTGGCCATGCATGGCTGGGGTTTTCACCGTGTCTGTTTTTCCCCGGTCCCTTGTCCGGAATCCTTTCTTTTTCCTCGTGTGTGCCAACCACGGCACGGCAACGTGTCTCGGCTGAGAAGAGAGAAGTGGAGAGAGAGGGCAAGGGACGGGGGTGGTTGGCTGGCCGTTGCGACAAGAATAAAAACATGAGGGGAAAATGGGAAGATGCGGACAAGGGGGGGGGCGGAGCAGAGTCCGACGAGAAGTGAATCCATATCAGACCACGCCCCCCCCCGTCGTCGTGGCAAATTCAAGGGCTGAGAAGGCCGCCAGGATGGGCCGGACCAAGCTCTGGGACGAGGCCGGACGTGGATGGGAAAAAAAGGTGATTTTTGCGGTGGAATCGTAGGGGGAAGCGAGGATGCTCCCCAAGCAGCGCGTTTCCATGGATGACGGGTCGGCCACGGTATCCGTGCATCATGTAGAGATGCTGTTGGTGCATGCTGTTGGTGCGTCATGTATAGATACAGACGTGAGGAGCGAGACGTGGCATGGGCGATTATGCATGGCTTTTCCTTGCACACCGTCGTGCTTGGACCAGAACGAGACCTGGCGCCGCCGCTTGGGTGCTTGCCCTGTGCTTGCCCTTGGCTTGCCCTGTGCTTCTGTGCTTGCCCATTGCTTGCTCCGACGCGCGCAGGGGCAGGCATCTTCGGGACGGCGGCGCCCCCGGTGATGTGCCATGTATCCGTTTATTACTGTTCGCATCCGTCCGTATGAATACATGTGCGTGTACAACATATCCGTTGTACGTGCGTGCTGGGTAGCAGGTACTCTGTACTCGTAGGCAGCGAGTCCGGCCGGTACCGGATGCCGTTGCTCTAGCCCAGTCCGAGAAGAGGCTTGACGGATACATCATCATGACATGCATGGCTGAGGCCCGTCTGTACGAAACACCGAATGTTGGTGGTTTGCGGGCAACCCTCTTGGTTTACTCACCTTGTCCTTGCCGCCGCCGCCATGATTCTAGGGACGGATCGTGGCGCCCTGCCGGTTCATGTATGTACAAGCAGCAGGCCCCGGGAATCGAGCTTCGGCCCGGGCCACGAGCGGGCTTGAGATGCAGCAAGCAGAGGCAAGCAGAGGCAAGCAGCGCATCTCGGGGTGCTTGTCTGCTGCTGCTTGGCTTCTGCACATCATCAGTGTGGCAGCGGAGAGAGGAGGAGCAGCAGGCGCGGGAGTACTAGCAGCAGCAGCAGCAGACGGGGACTTGGTGGTGGTGGGTGCAGGCGAGGACACCAGCGGCAGGACACCAGCGGCAGCCTCTCTACTTCGTAGGCATGGGTAAAAATCTCAAGGGAGGGACGGATATGTATGCATCATGTGTATGTATGTACATGTATGTCTGTCACGCACAGTAGGTATGTAGGTCGAGTGCGTGATGGATGCAGTCTACTGCTGTCCGCTGCTGCTGTCCAAGGACGACCGACCCCTTTTCCGGCGGGGATTTCTTGGTGTTTAGCGTTTCGGTTTGTTGGGGCCCCGTCGCCACGGTGACGGCGATGCGCCCAACCAACGTCTACGTTTTACAACGTACGCGCACGCATACACGTTTCTGTGCATCTCGACATTAAAAAGACTCCGCATCGACGGGCACGCAACGAGGAAAAGGGCAGCGACAGAGGCAAAAGGCAGAAAAGGCAGCGACAGAGGCAGAAGGCAGAAAAGGCAGCGACAGAGGCAGAAAAGGCAGCAAAAAAGGGGGGCCAGCACAGAGGCAGAAAAGGGAAAGACGCGCGCGCCCAACGACACGAGACGACACGAGTCAGGCGGCTGTTTTGTCTCAAAGCCGCCTCTACGCGCGCAGTTGAGCCGCGACAAGACAGTCTGCAACAACACGGACAAGAGAGAGAATCAGACAAGAGAAGACAAGAGAGAGAAACAGAAAAGAGAAGACAAGAGAGAGAAACAGAAGAGAATCCCCCATGGCTCCGCCGCCGCCGCCGCGCAGCTCCGCCCGCTTCGACCCGTGGAACTCCTCCTCCACCGGCCACCAGCGCTCCGACCACCGGCCCGGCACGCCGTGGCGCGACGCCCGCGCCCGCAGCCTCAACGCCCAGTTCGCCGGCCGGGACCGTGATGCGCGCCTGCCCGCCGCGCCCGCGAGGAGGAGCGTCGTCGAGATGCTGGCCCGCCCGGGGCTCATGAGGGAGGAGGGCGCGGACCGGGGGACCGACTCGCCGGAAGCCGCGCCCCGCAGAGAAGCCCCCTCGCCGGAAGCCGTCCCCCGCAGAGAAGCCGCGCCCCCGGGGACCGAAGCCCCCTCGCCGGAAGCCCCCCCCCCCGACCGACCCCCCCACGCCCGACCCACGCCGAGGAAAAGACACATCTTCGACGGCCTCGTCGTCTACGTCAACGGCAGCACCTACCCCCTCGTCTCGGACCACCGCCTCAAGCACCTCCTCGTCGAGCACGGCGCCACAATGTCCCTGCACCTCGCCCGCCGCTCCGTCACCCACGTCATCCTCGCCCGGCCCGCCGCCGCGTCCCGGCCCGGCGGCGGCGGGCTGGCCGGCGGCAAGCTGGACCGCGAGATCCGGCGGACGGCCGGCTGCGGCGTCAAGTACGTCGACGTGGAGTGGTGAGTCTTTTCTTCCTTGAGCAGCGTATACATCTGTCTTCCTTGAGCACGGTATATATATGCACGAGTTATATATATATATATATATAATGGGCGCGTGCTGTGTGCCCGTCACCGCTGACATGTCGTCACAGGGTCCTCGAGAGCGTCAAGGCCGGCATCCGCCTCCCCGAGGCGCGCTTCCCCGCCGTCAAGACGGCTGCCCGGGGCCAGCACGGCATCTACCGACTCTACTCGCTCCACGGCTCCGCTATGGCCGGTCCCTGAGGCGTGCGAGGAGTGACTCTGGCCTTGGGGTCATGGCCTTGCTGGACATTATTTCACTGTTATATTCACACATTCACGCATTCACATACGAGTCTATCCCTCCATCATCTCTCCATGCCTGCATCACCCCTCAGACTCTCCAGACACTCTCCCCTCTTCGCTTCGTATCCCATGTGCACACAAAGCCGACGGCAGCAGCTCCTCCCGCGTCCCCCTCGTCATTGCACATCCTCGCTCAACCAAGATGCCCGACCCCCCCCCCCCCCCTCTGTAAGACAGGCTAGAAACCCGAAACCCGACAGCCATGACGCCATTCCATCTCCGAGCCCTCCGTCGCCTCGAGCCTCCCCCGCTCGTATGCGCCAGCCAAGCAATCGTCGGGGAGGGGCGACGCGGCGGGGCCAGGGATATGAGACGGTGTCACCAGAGCTCGTCGCGTGGCTCTTGGGCAGCCAGGCCCTACATACTTGCCCCCCTCGCAGGAGAGGACGAGCGTGGGCTTCGCGTCGTACCGGGGGCCGCCGTGACGACTGGTCGCTGGGTCGTGCTACCGAGGCCGTCGACAACGGATGGTTCTGAGTACCGAGAATGGCGGTGTCTGGGTCGTGCCATGTGCAACGCCGGGAGGGGGGCAGAAAGGCGGTGGGAGATGGGCATTTTCCCTGTTCTCTTCCTTGCCGTTGATGGCAGCGAGTGGCATGTCTGGACGGCCATGTCAGGCCGTTGCGCGTCGAGGCGTAGCCAAGGGGGAACAAGGAACGACACGAGACAAACACACGGCTCCTGTTGCGGTGTCGAGACTGCCCCTGAGCCGAGGCACGCACGCCTCTAGAGACGTTGCAGTTTATTCAATGAATGGATGCGACAGATGAGCTGCTCGAGCCTCGCCCGTTGACGCTTGTGAGCCGGACAGAGACGACAAGGGGCGGGCCTGGGCCGTCACAGCTTCGCCCTGGCCCTCTCCTCGACCCTCTCCTCGACCCTCTCCTCGGCCCTCTCCTCGACAGCCCCGTGCCGGTGCCCGCTCCGGCCAAAGTACTCGCTGATCTTGGCCCGAGCCACGTCGACGACGCCCGCGTCCTCGACCGTGCTCGGCACCGCCACCTCCCGCTCCGGCTCGCCGTGCACCGCGTTCGCCACCAGCTCCCGCAGCACCCGCCGCAGCGTCTTTCCCGACCGCGTCCGCGGAATCATGCCCCGGCCCTGCACGATGCCCCCGAGCGACGCAAAGGCGCCCACCTGCCGCCGCACCAGCGCCTGGACCTCGGCCGCCAGCTTCTCCTCCGGCACGGCCGACGCCGGGTGCTCCGCCGTTGATAGCGTGATAAAGGCAAAGGGCAGCTGGCCCTTGAGCGCGTCCGGGATGCCCACGACGCACGCCTCGGCCACTTGGGGGTGCGACGCAATGGCTTGCTCGATGCCGCCTGAGAGTGACATGTCTGCGTCAGTCAACGTCTTCTGGCTCGAGTACCTGCGGACAAAAACGTCTTCTGGCTCGAGTACCTGCGGACAAAAACGTCTTCTCGCTCGAGTACTTGCCACCGTGGGCAAAGGGGACCGAGGTCGGGGCGCCGACTCACCACTAGACAGCCGGTGCGCGCTCACGTTGAGCACGTCGTCGTTTCTGCCCATGACGTGCAGGTAGCCGTCGTCATCCATCCACCCAGAGTCGCCCGTGTCGAACCACTTGCCGCCAAACCTGTCCAGGTAGCTCTTGTAGAAGCGCTCGTCGTCGCGCCACAGCGTGCGAAAGGCCGTGGGCGCGAGCGGCAGGCCCAGGACAATGTTGCCCATGACGCCCCTGGCCACCTCGGCGCCCTCGTCATCGACGACGCGCACGTCGAAGCCGGGCATGGCCTTGCCCGCGCTGCCGGGCCGCATGGTGGGCGGGACATGGTCCCGACGGGCATGGGCGCGGTCGCGGGCGGCGTCGGGGGCGAGAGCACGTCCCGTGATGGGGGAGCCGACCTCGGTGGACCACCAGTTGTCGACGACCTGGGCCTCGGGGGCGCCGTAGCGGGCGAGCAGGTCCTGGTACATGGACACGAGGGTGGGCTCGGAGCGCTCGCCGGCGAGGAAGAGGGCGCGCAGGGAGCGCAGGCCGCCGGACTCGCCGACGCTGGCCAGGAGGCGGTTGTGCGGGTCGTCGCGGCGGATGGCACGCAGGGCCGTTGGCGCCGTGAACATGACGTTGACCTTGTACTCGTCGACGACGCGCCAAAACGCCGAGGCGTCGGGGGTGCCGACGGGCTTGCCCTCGTAGAGGACGGTGGCGGCGCCGGCGAGCAGGGGCGCATAGACAATGTACGAGTGGCCGACGACCCAGCCAATGTCGGAGGCGGTAAAGACGACGTCGCCGGGCCCGTGGATGCCGAAGAGGTAGCTGATGGACAGGTTCAGGCCGACGGCGTGGCCGGCGGCATCCCGCAAGACGCCCTTGGGCGCGCCCGTGGTGCCAGACGTGTGCATGATGTAGACGGCGTCGTTGCTGCCGACGGGCACGCAGTCGGCCCGCAAGTTCCTCGCGCGCGCGCTCCTCGTCACCCTTTGCCAGGTGGCCTGCCCGTCACGGCGGTTGACGGGACCCCAGCGGAGCTGTGGGCGCTGCCAGATGAGGGTGCGCGAGGGCTTGTGGGCGGCCAGGCTGATGGCCTCGTCGACGAGCGGGCGGTAGGCCTGGGGCGGCTTGGCGCCGTCGATGCCGCACGAGGCCGTCAGGAGGAGGACGGGGCGGCAGGCGTCGATGCGCTGGGCGAGAGCCTGAGGGGCGAAGCCGCCAAAGACGACGGAGTGGACGGCGCCGAGGCGGTTGACGGCGAGCATGGCGACGACGGCGGCGGCTATCATGGGCACTGGGGGGGCCACGGTGAGCTCTGGGCGTCGAGAAGGGCTTGGGCTTGGGCTTACTTACTGTAGAGCATCACCACGTCTCCCCTCTGCACGCCCTCTTCCCTCAGGGCGCCGGCCAGGACCTCGACCTCGTCCAGCAGCTGGCGATACGTGTAGCGCTCCTTGGCGGCAGTGACGGGGCTGTCCCAGTACAGGGCGACGCCGTCTCCGTGACCAGCGGCGACGTGTCTGTCCAGGCAGTTGTGGCAGGTGGAGATTTCGCCTCCGGGGAACCACTCCCAGTCATGGCCGTCGCCGCGAGTGCGCCGCGTCCTGCGCAGCGCCGTGTCGGGCTTGGAGTGCCAGTCGAGTTGCTCGGCTTGGCGCGCCCAGAAGGCGTCGGGCCGCTCGAGGCTGGCGCGCAGCACGTCGTCCTGAAGGTGCGCCATGGCCGCCCGTGGCCAGATGTTGGTTGGGGAGAAGCCGAGGAGAGGGAGGGGTCGCTTCATTAGGAGAGGGGTCGCTTGAAACCCCGGATAGCCGCCATCACCGCCCCCTTATTGACCTTATTGACGTACGCCCCCTTACAAGTAGGTAGCCGCCATCACTGCATTGACGGGTAGCTACGATTACTGCTCCCTTACGGGTACTTCGTAGTAACCGCGATCACTGCCCCCTTATTGACGGGTAGTCACGTCGGGGGAGGTCGGCACTGGCTCCCGATAGGTACACGGGTATCCGTGTGGGTTTCTCAGCAAAAAAGATAGACGCCGATTGGCTCGCCGGGCGCAAGGAAGCACGAGTTTATTAAGCTGTTGCGAGAGCTGTGATGAGAGTTGCTGCGAGAGTTGATGCGCTGCGAGAGTTGCTGTGAGAGTTCCTGCGAGAGTTTTGTTCGGCCGCTTCGTAGTAGTGTAGCCAATGGCGGCGGAGTATTTGCTGTTCGCTTAGTGTCCGCACGGGTACCCGCGTTAATACGAGCAAGGTTGCCGCCAGCCGCCAAAGGCGCCAGCCTATTTGTTAGAGTTACTGTGTGTGAACCTCATTTTCAAGGCACCATTTTCTCGACTATTTAAACCTTCATTCTTCCCTTTCCTTCATCTACAACGCACTCTTCATCTGCAACGCAACCTTCATATGCAACCTCTTCGTCTGCAATCTCTTCATCTCAACGTCTCTTCATCTGCAACGCACTCTGCATCTGCAACCTCTTCATCTGCAACACCCGCCTGCGCATGCTGGTTCGAGATGGATCCTCCCGATATCCCTCGGCGTGAACTCCTCTGCCACGGAGCCCACCATCCGAAAAGAGGCCGCCGCTCCGGGCTATGACCGACTCTGGCTATCGCAGGTCAGGGTCAAATACACCATTGGCACCCTCAAGAAACAGCTAAAGCCAAAATCCTCCTTCGACTCAGACTACTGGCAACGGAACGCTGAGATTTGCAACCTCGAGGCGAAATGGCACCAGATGGAACTTGACATCAAGTTTCGCGAGTACAAACGCACGGGCGGGAAGCGATCCCGCAGGAAGTGGCTGCAGTTGGACGCCGAAGCCGAGATAAACACGCAAGCGGTATTGTCATTCGGGACGCTGGGAGAAATCTCCGAGAAGCAGGCACGGCGCCTCGACCCCAGCGCCAAACGGCAGAAACAAGGCATGGAGGTAACCCACCGATTGCGAGAGGGGTTTGTCAAGCTCTTTAGCACGTCTCCTCTTGGACTTGGCTTCATCAATCTCGAACAAGGGCCCCTCGATAGAAGCCAGGAATCGAACATGAGGAGCGCCATGAAGAAGGTTTACGGTACCAAGGGTTCCTTGGTCTGGGAGCCAGTCCTTGGATGCCTGGCTGATGGCTTGGTCGTGCAGGCCGCTCATTTGTTCCCTTATCGGTCTGCGAGCACCATGGATCTCATTTTCGGGCATGGTTCTATCGATGAACTTTCTTCTCCTCAGAATGGACTTTTCCTTCACCTGCACATCGAGAGCGCGCTCGAGAAAGGAATTATCGCCATCATTCCAGACATCGACATCGACACATCAACGCACCCAGTCCTCAGGAAAGAAAGGCTGGTGGCTTGGGAGTCGCGAAAGGTCAAGGATTACAAAGTCTGGGTCCTCGATAAGACCAACGCAAAGGTCGCCAAGAAGCTCTTCTACAGTGAAGTGGGATACCCTGTGCAGACGATCGCCGAACTCCACAACCGACCTCTGAAATTCATAAACGATTATCGCCCACACGCTCGTTACATGTGGTGGGCATTTTTGAATTCCATTCAGCAGTTCTCGATGCGACAGACACGGGACAAGGAGGGTGTTCGCAAGGAAGTCCTCAATTCCACGCGGTACTGGGGCACTCAGGGACGCTATATCCACGAGAATATCCTCTTGGGCTTTGTCGAAGAGCTTGGCCAAGCCATTGATCCAGAAACGGCCAGCATTATCATGGGGAATGCAAAGGAAGGCGACGGCTCTGTCGAGAAGGAGGCGGACCCGGCTGCTGTCACCATCATGGCAAGCGACGCCATTATAAAGGCCAGGGAGAGGTATGGAGAGGGTGAGGAGGATAGCGATGAGGATAGCGATGAGGAGGAGTAGACACCTTGAGCATGGCGACCTATGACCCTTGATGGATTTCATGATTAGAGAAATCACTCAGGGAGCACGAGACCAACTGGAAAGCGACGCCATGGTTACGCTATAGGCCATGGTTACGCTATAGAGAGACAAAGTGATGGATGCGGGAGGAGCAGGCGCCAGATGCCCCTAGAGTCATGGAAAGGGTGTGCCGTAGTTTTTTCATCACGCCGAATAGTACCTACTTTTTGAGCCTTTTGCTGCTGGCGGATCAAACACCCGGTACGTACCGGCCAGGGAGAGGTGATGCAACATGGCTGCAGCAGGCACGTCAAAGCCGGGGGCGAGAGGATGATGGGTGACATTGCCACGAGCGATGGTTGATGGTTGGATGCACCGTGTGTCAGATTGACGGCGTACGGAGAGGCTGTGCAACAGAATTTTCTGCCTCTTTGCGTTCCTGCATTAGCGCCAACGGTGCCCGGCACAACAGTGCCGATACAACAGTGCCGCCTATAACAGCAGTGCCCCGTAGGCATTCAGCAGCGCGAGGCAAAAGGGGGCGAGCAACACGACTGGACAAAGTGCGGCTGCGCGTCTTGCTGACCCGGCTCTGCTGACAATCGTTGGAAAGGTCAGCTTGTCACGTTCATTATAAAACACAAAGTACGAATACGAATGGACAGAAACACTTGGATGCACACACTTCAGTTCGTCCCTTGCCGCAGGGGGAAAAGAGCCGAGCAAACGGGCTCGCATGCATGCATAGTCTCCCAATCATGACCCTCGGCGCCTAGTGCCCATTTTCCTTTCTTTTGCACTTCTTCTCCTGCCGTCCTTCGCCTCGCAATCTCAGCGCCGCCGCTCTGTTTTGTTCCTCGTATTCGCAGAGTGCGAGCATCCCGTCATCTCGTGCCGTCCCCGCCATTCCAGCTGATTCGTCGTGTCGCGCCGACTTGTCGCCGCCGTCGTTCGTCATCTGCGCCGCATTCGTCTGGGCGTCGCTGTCACATCCGCGCGTGGCAGCGTGTCATTGTCATGTGTCGCCGTGCCGGTCGACCCTGACGCTCGCCCGGGACCCGGAGATGAAGCCCCTCTGGCTGCTGGTGACGGCGGCGAGCAAAAAAGGAAAATGCCTGGATATTAGTCGAGTGGCCGAAACTCCGACCTGCTTGTTTTTGTTTCCATTGTTGCCTCGATCATCACCGCACTGTACGGGTACGGATACCTTGGGGGCTAAATGGATGCTGGCCACAGTGCCAAGTGCCAAGTGCGAACTGATGGACCTGCATTGGCCTGCCTGCTAGTGCGGACTACTGTATGCACTTCGCGGTAGGGTCGAAACGGGCCTCGCAATTGGATGTTTGTTTTGTGCGCGGCAAGGTTCGGTGGAAGCGTGCAAATTATGCAGCGGCCACACATGGAGAAGAAGAAAAACCCCTTTCCGAGCCCGCTAAACCAACCGAGTGCATGGTTCTGCTGCAATGCTGCAATGGTCAGCATCTCGTCCAGGGTACCCGGTACTCGTGCCGCGGCTCAGACAAGCGCCAGCCCGGCCTTGGCAGCCACGGGCCGAGGTACTGGGTACTCGGGACGCGGTGCGGCACGGTCTAATTTCACCTCCCCTGGAGCTCCCCTTTGTCCTGCTCAAGGTTCCATTTTCATGACGCCGGCGCGTACCCGGGACTTGGGTGCGCGGGCGACGCGGGTGCATTTCGACGCGTACTCGCTACACACAGGCGTTCGGACCACGGCAGAGAATCCCATGTCTCTGTGCATGCCCCCTTTTCGACCCCTGGGCTGGCCTCGTACCCGGCCTCAGACACAGTCCAGTCTAATCTTTCACCTTGCCTCGCGCCCCCGTCTCCACCCCTCCTCATGGCTCCCATCTTAGCAGCCAACGTTGGCTTGCCCAGTGTATAAAGATGGACTGCTCCAGCACCCTCCGCCTTCGCTTCCCTCCCTTCGCTCTCCTCGTCCTCCTCACCACACTCGCTACTCAGACTCTACCCCGACTTCGGTCATTACATTCGTTACACCTCCTCACCTGCATAATCTAATCCTGCTCCCGACCTTTCCACTCCTAATACCGACAAGATGAAGTTCTCCGCTGCCGCCGTCCTCGCCGCCGCTGTTGGCGCGTCCGCCCACTATGGCTCCAACGCCACTGTCGTGACCGAGGTCGTGACCGCCTACACCACCTACTGCCCGGGCCCCACGCATATCACCCACGGCGACAAGGTCTACACCGTGACCGAGGTACGACCAAGACGACGCGACGAGCCTTGGCAGAGGCCGACAGCTGACTGATGAATCGCCTAGGCCACAACCCTGACCATCACCGACTGCCCGTGCACCATCACCCGGCCCGTCATCACCACCTCCGCCGTTGTCTGCCACAACAAGGAGAACTGGTGAGTCTCGAGTGCTGCCTCGAATCGTCACCCTGGCTAACATGGATCAGCGGCGGCAACTACAACAGCTCCGCTCCCGGCCCCTACAACACTCCGGTCGTCCCCACGGCCACTGTTGTCGCCCCCGGCAGCAACCCTGGCTACAGCAACCCCGGCTACCCGGCCGTCAAGCCCGCTGGTAGCGTCCCTGCTGCCCCCGCCGCTCCCGCCGGCACTGGCGCTCCCCCTGCCGGCAGCCAGCCCGGTTCTCCCAGCACCGTCCCCACGGCCGGCGCTGGCAAGGTCACCATCCTCTCTGGCGCCGCCCTGGCCGCCGTTGTCGGTGCCGCCGCTTTCCTGCTGTAAATCAACCCTACAGTCACGCCGAGCCATGGTACCTCTTGCCTTTTGGACTCATCGAATGAGTACCTGGCTCGGGGGAAGCGTGGGAGGTTGGGGTCAAGCGTTGTGTGAATGACGCGCTTGAAGATGGGTAGCGACTTTCTTCGCTTGTATAGACTTTAGGATACGAACATATGGACCGGAGCCCCGGAGATACGTTTGCATCTCTCTTGTCTCGGAGCTCAAAGAGAGCACTCTGGTCTTCGGGCTCGAGAGATTGTGGGGACTTTTTATCATTTTCGGCGCTGGGAAATACCATGTGCCATTTTTTCCGCAGCAACAAGCCACAAGCCGTCAGGGACTGCCTGGAGGCCTTGTTGTAGACAATTTTTTGAAGAAAGGCTCATTGATCCCCCTGCATAACGTGCACTGGATTTGACATGACTTGATGCCTTGACATGTCACCCTCGAGTTATAAAGATGCTCTGAAAGACCAGAACCGTCGTCCCCTTGGTGCCTGGTGAAGCTGAACATGCCGCAGGGGGGTGGCGTAGTTCCCGTTGGGCGCTTCTTGTGACAAAAGACCCTCTAGAGAGTCGAAGCATGCCGCCATCCACGCACAGGAACCCCTGGCCGAAGCTGGGACGAGTCGAAGGGGATGGCAGTAAGCGAGATGACTGCGCCCGTCACACTCGGGCGTGGCAAGACATGATGCGCCGTAGCTCGCTGCAAGACCCTGGTGTGATACTCGCATCATGTCGAAATTGGCCGAGCGGCTGGGGAAGATGGGCACTTTTTTCCATGGTCTCGATTGGGGCAATGATGCAGCAGCACGTGCTTGATGAAATTGCCACGCAGATCCAACAGCCAACTTATTACTTTGCACAGTAGGTAGTTGGGCACTTTGCACGGTAGGTGGCCACGGTGTTCGTTCTCGTCTGTTTTCTGCTCGCGTTTGTTTCTCATCGCGTTTGTTTATCATCGTTAGCGAGAGGCCCGGCTGCGCCAACTTGTAGTCGGTGTCTGTGCGACGGCGGCGGCAAGCTTTCCAAGGTTGGCAACGAATTAGAGTCTGAGGGGACTCCGTATACAGTCCGTAGTGGATACACAGCTACCCTAGACCTTGTTCATGATGCGAGCTTACGAATATGTACGGATAGAAATATGTCGTGATTAATATTCAGCTTCAGACTTAATCTGCAGTACGACCCCGTGACGCGCACAGAACATGTGCATCTACGAAAACAACCGCACTTGTGCCGGGAAGGAGAGACGACGGAGAGATTGGCCTCTCATTCCCCACTCCCATCTCGTGCCTTTAAACTTTAAACAACGGAAGCGGGGTTACGTGCAATGGAGAGAGATGAGAGTCATGTGACATCTCGTGACAGTTGGAACGGGACATGACAATGTCGAGTTTGCCTCTTCTTCGACAACACTTTATACTCGCCCGCATAACTCGCACTCGAGAGCAACACAGGCAAAGGAAAAAAACGGACCGAAATGGCGGCTTCCACCATCAAGGCAATCGGTAGGCACCGCCGCACGCACCCCCAGTCACAGCCCTAAATCTCGACCCCAGACATCCGGGGCGGCAAGGGTGAGCGGGATGCTCTCTTCATCAACGCCGACACGCCCAAGCCGACGCCGGGCGAGGGCCAGGCCCTCGTCAAGGTCAAGGCCTTTGGCATCAATCGCATGGACCTGCTGCAGAGGTCCGGAAACTACCCCCTCCCGCCCCAGGCGCCCCGAACCCTCGGCGTCGAGTTCAGCGGCGTCGTCGAGGCTCTGGGCCCCGGGGACCACGGGGGCTTCAGGGTCGGCACCGAGGTGCTTGGCCTGGCCTATGGCGGCGCGTACGCAGAGTACGTGGCCGTCGGCTCCAAGATGCTCATCCACAAGCCCGGGTGCCTCTCCTGGGAGCAGGCCGCCGCCGTGCCCGAGGCCTGGATCACGGCTACCCAGGCGCTGCACCTCGTCCTCGGCTTCGCCAGGTCAAAGTCCATCCTGTGGCACGCGGGGGCCTCGGGCGTCTCCATGGCCGGCATCCAGCTGTCCCGCCTCGCCGGCGCATCGCGCATCTACGCCACTGCCGGCTCCGACGAGAAATGCCGCCTCCTCACCGAGCGCCTCGGCGTCACCGCCGCCTTTAACTACAAGACGCAGGATTGGGCGGCTGCGCTGCGCGACGAGACGGGCGGTCAGGGCGTCGACTACATTGTTGACTTTGTCGGCGCAGACTACTTCCAGAAGAACCTCGACGCCGCCGCCCGTGACTGTCGCATCGTCCTGCTCGGCACCCTGAGCGGCGGCAAGCTCCCCGAGGGCGCCGACATGTCGCCGATTCTCTACAAGCGCATCCGCATCGAGGGCAGCACCCTGCGCAGCCGTGACCAAGAGTACCAGGGCAAGTTGCGCGACATGCTCGAGTCGCACATGAAGGACTTTGAGGCCGGGCACCTGCACATTGTCCTTGACAAGGTGCTGCCCTGGGAGCAGATCCAAGAGGCCCATGCCTACATGGAGGACTCCAAAAACTCGGGCAAGATTGTGTGCACCATTCCGTGAAAAAGGCCTTGTGGCCAACCTCTTTGACGCTTTTACACTGCACTGGTCCTTTGCATGGCTTCTTTGACCCTCCAGTCTCTTGTGCACCCGCCGGTTGCAATGCCCGTCCTGCCATAATGCCTTCTTCTTTAAGACTGACGGCGTACGGAGAGCCTGTGTAGTCCGACATGGTGTCTGCATGGTCGACAAGGGGAAAGGGCATATCAGTCACTGTGCGGTTTGAGTGAACAAAGTCAAAGGAAGATAAGTAACAGTCGCTACCCGCCACATGTAAAGACAATATTGAGGCCGTAATCCCCCGTCCCGCGTCAATGGTCTTGAACCCATTTCAGCATCTGCTCATAGGCGGCGGCTTGGGCATAGCCGATGGAGGCGTCGGCGTATGTACCCACGACAGCAAACCCTTTGCAACGTCAGCGGACAGTAGAGCAGCCAAGGCTGGGACCAACTCACCGTGTGGCACGCCCGGGTAGACTTGGACCTCGTGCTCCAGGTTCGCCTTGGACATGGCGTCCTCACCGGCGGATCGCACGACATCTGGGAACAGGGGATCGTCCTCGACGCATACCAGGCTCAGCGGCGCCTTGAGGTTGTTGAAGTCGTCGGGCACCACCGAAGCCGCATGCGCCAGCGCCCCAGCCTTGATGTAGGGACCCTTGGTCAGGGCCCCCGCGCTCTGCTCGTCGCCGGCCCGTTCCTTGGCCAGCAAAAGGACAAACCTGCCGCCGATGCAGTAGCCGACGGCGTAGATGCCGCCGCCCTGCTTGACGGCATCGGGGTATTGCTCGTTGGCGGCGTCGATGATCTTGTGGAGGATGGGCATGACCTTGTCGGAAGTGGTCTTGGCGAGGAACATGTCGATCAAGAAGGATTTGCTTAGCTCGACAGTCTTGATCTTGAGTTGCTCGAGCAGCGAGGAGGAGTCGTCGACGATGGCCGTGTTGGCCGGCGCGATGTCGCCCCCGAAGAGGTCGGGCATCAAGACGAGGAAGCCGGCCGAGGCATACTTGTCGGCCTGGATCTGGTTGTTGACGGAGCGGATGCCGGTGCCGCCCGTAAGGAGGAGCAGGAGGCGGGCCGGGGCATGAGGGTAGTCGGTGGGTTTGGACACGTACGTGTCGATATCCTTGATCTGGACAATCTCTCCGGTGGAGGCTTGGCCGCCGGCTGCGAAGAGGGCGATATCAGCCAGGCATGACCATGGGAGAACACGAGGGATGCGTACGAGTCGGGCGGTCCGTCACGCAGTGCTCGCCAACTACCGAGGACGCCTGGGCGTGGGCATGGTCGGGAGCAGCCGTCGTCTGCGGGCCGTCTTGCTGAGAGTCGCTCTCGGGAGCCTTGGTGGCGTTGTCTGCGTCAGCCATGATGGGTGGCGGTCGTGGATAGGGGGTGATTCGAGGCTGATGGCGATGCGAGCATTAGAGTTTCAAAGGAGCGTCGTCACGAAGCCTCCCCACGCGCTGGTGGTGGGGGGCGCCTACAATTACAGGACCCCCAACAATATCTATTTCCACCGTGTTTTTCAAGGACACGTCGTGTCGGTGCTCTTCGATCTTCGATTGAGATGAAGGGCATGTCTTTACCAGTGGATGCTTGTAGTAGTATTTATTTTACAAGACATTCTCGCCCAGTAGAGACAGACAGGTCTGGTGCAGAAATACATTTCCTCAGGGTCCGCAGACAGAGTACGAGTTACTATCTGATCGATTACATCAGCGAGCCACCCCAGGCCCATCCTTCTCCACCCACTAAACGCGCTGGACGCGTCGCCAACTTTTTACTAGACGAGAGCGAACTTTTGCATCTACGCCCACAGAGCCCCGTGTCTGCGCTCAACTCGACATCCATCGACTGAAATCCACAGATACGGCAAGCTACAAGGAAGCTAGCTCACGACAACCAGCCATGGACGCCGCTTCTGCCCTCTCCAGAGGCGCTCTCGAGTTCGTGACCCCCCGCTGGTGATGCGTCGTCGAGCTGACCAAACCTCTCCAGTGTGATATTCAACGACCCCGACAAGGCCGGGAAGCTCTTCCCCGTGCCCGTCATGCAGTGTCTGCAGGTCAAGCAGATGGCTCCCTCTGCCCAAGGCGGCGACCGCTGGCGCCTCGTCATGAGCGACGGCCAACACTACGTCCAGACCATGCTGACCACCCAGGCGAACCACGTCATCCGCGATGGCAAGCTGACGCGAGGCTGCCTGGCCCGCGTCAAGCAGTATACCCCCAACAACCTCAAGGGCAAAAAGTAGGTTTCACTGCTCCCCGTGGTGAACCGCCATCGACTGACGGCTTCGCGCCACAGCATCCTCATCATCCTCGACCTGGAAGTCATCGACTCCTTTGGCGTCCAGGAAAAGATTGGCGAGCCCGGGCCCATCGAATCCAAAAGCCCCGCCGAATCCACAATCGCCGGCAACGACTTTTACGGGGCCAAAAAGGAAGAGCCCAAGACGCAGCAGTCGATGCCCTCGCGGCCCGCCACGCACGCCGGCGCCATCATCTACCCCATCGAGGGCCTGTCGCCCTTTGCCCACAAGTGGACCATCAAGGCCCGTGTCAGCGCAAAGTCGGAGATCAAGACGTGGCACAAGGCCACGGGCGAGGGCAAGCTCTTCAGCGTCAACCTCCTCGACGACAGCGGCGAGATCAAGGCCACGGCCTTTAACGAACAGTGCGACGCCTTTTACGACGTGCTGCAAGAGGGGGCCGTCTACTACATCTCCAGCCCCTGCCGCGTCAACATTGCCAAGAAGCAATTTACCAACCTGCCCAACGACTACGAGCTCACCTTTGAGCGCGACACGGTCGTCGAAAAGGCCGAGGACCAGTCAAGCGTGCCTCAGGTGCGCTTCAACTTTTGCACCATCCAGCAGCTGCAGAGCGTCGAAAAGGACAACACGGTCGACGTCATTGGCGTGCTCAAGGAGGTGGGCGAGGTGGGCGAAATCACGTCCAAAAAGGACGGCCGGCCGTTTCAGAAGCGCGAGCTCACCCTCGTCGACGACACGGGCTACTCGGTGCGCATCACCGTCTGGGGCAAGACGGCAAGCTCGTTTGACGCAAACCCCGAGTCCGTCGTGGCCTTCAAGGGCACAAAGGTGTCCGACTTTGGCGGCAAGAGCCTGAGCCTGCTGTCGTCTGGGACCATGACGGTCGACCCGGACATTCCCGACGCCCACAGGCTCAAGGGATGGTACGACTCGGCCGGGCGCATGGACACGTTTTCCACGCACCAGGGCCTGGCCAGCATGGGCGGCGCCACGGGGCGCAGGGAGGAGATCAAGACGATTGCGCAGGTCAAGGAGGAGAACCTGGGCGTCGACGACATGGCCTACTACTCCATCAAGGCCACCATTGTCTTTATCAAGCAGGACAGCTTTTGCTACCCGGCCTGCTCGTCGCAGGGCTGCAACAAAAAGGTGACGCCGATGGGCGACGGCACCTGGCACTGCGAAAAGTGCAGCGTCTCGCACGACAAGCCCAACCACCGCTTCATCATGTCGCTCAACGTGGCGGACCACACCAGCCACCAGTGGCTCAGCTGCTTCGACGAGACGGGCGTCATGATCTTTGGCAAGTCGGCCAACGAGCTTGTGGAGCTCAGGGAGAATGACGAGGCCAAGTTCATGGCGGCCTTTGAGGAGGTGAATTGCAAGAAGCTGAGTTTCCGGTGCCGGGCCAAGATGGACAATTACGGAGACACGCAAAGGTGAGCCCCTGTTTGTTACGGCGCGTGAGCTCTCGTGGTGGCTGACAATGCGATGCAGGGTGCGGTATCAAGTCATGAACGCGTCCTTTCTGGACTTCAAGGCCGAGGGCGCCAAGCTGGCAGAGATGATTAAGCAGTTTGACATGAACTCGTAGGGGCCAGCGGGCTGGGGTGTGAGTATAGACGTGTACTTTACGTGATTACGAGGTTGGGACGAGCTTGTCGGGTCTGACGGTCAGAAAGGTTGTCGGCGTCATGAAGCACGACTCAGATTGCACAGCCGGGAGGCTATGGGATGGCCGGCATCCTTGCTTTGGATGCGTGGGCAATGAAAAGTTGCAATGTGTCATTGGTGGCCAAGATATTCCAGCGCCTGTCTATTCACCACGACGCCAACACTTGTAACAACGCTTGCCACGAACACTTGTAATAACGCCTGCCCACGGCACGGGTAGGGGCTCGACCAGACTCTCGCAGACACAGCCACGTCCACCCATCACAAGGGCAACGCCTCGTGCTTCCAGCGCCTCTTGCCCTCGCCGTCGCCGTACGCGGCCGTGGCCTGGTAGTCGCCCCTGAGCTTGTACTTGTAGATGGTGAGGCCCTCGAGGCCGACGGGCCCGCGGGCGTGAATCTTGTTTGTGCTGATGCCAACCTCTGTGCCGAAGCCGTAGCGCATGCCGTCGGCGACGCGGGTGGATGCGTTCCAGTAGACGCCGGCCGAGTCGACGCGGCTCATGAAGCGCTCGGCGTCGGCGGCGTTTGCCGTCAGGATGGCGTCGGTGTGGTGGGAGCCGTGGGCGTTGATGTGGGCGATGGCGTCGTCGAGGGCCTCGACGGTCTTGACGGCGAGGGTGAGGGAGAGGAACTCGGTGTCAAAGTCGGCGGGGGCGGCGTCGCCGACGAGGTGGCTGCCGAGGGCGGCAAGGGCGGCGCGAGAGGGGGCGTCGCAGCGGAGGGAGACGCCGGCGGCGACGAGGGCCTCGGCGACGGCGGGGAGGAGGCTGGGCAGGGCCGCCTCGTGGACGAGGAGCGTCTCGACGCTGTTGCAGGCGGCCGGGTACGACGTCTTTGCGTCGACGAGGGCGGCGGCGGCCTTTTGCGGGTGGGCGTCGGCGGCGAGGTAGATTGCGCAGATGCCGTCTGCGTGGCCGAGGACGGGGATCTTGGTCGAGTCCTTGCAGTGGCGCACGAGTTCGTTTGAGCCGCGGGGGATGACGAGGTCGATGTAGCGGTCCTGGGCGAGGAGGCGGGCGACGGCGTCGCGGGTGGTGACGAGCTGGATGGCGGCGTTGGGCACGGCCGTGGCCTCGAGGGCTCGGGAGATGACGCTTGCGATGGCGACGAAGGACTCGGTGGACTCGTTGCCGCCTGGACGAGGGACGAGGGTGTTAGCGCGACGGGACGAGCAGAGGAGGGCATCGCCGTGTCTCGCCTTTGAGGATGGCGGCGTTGCCCGACTTGATGGCGAGGGAGGCGATGTTGGCAATAACCTCGGGCCGGGCCTCGAAGATGACGAGCAGGACGCCAATGGGGCACGAGACGCGCTCAAGGATCAAGTCGTCGTCGAGCCTGGTGCGCATCTGAAGGCGGCCGACTGCAACGACGTCAACACTCGCGCCCCCCCGCACGCCGCCCACCGGCTCGCAGCTCACCCGGATCCTCGAGGCCGCGCACGTCGCGAACGCCCCGAAGCATGCCCTCCCACTTGCCCCCGGCGCCCAGATCCAGCCGCGAGACGAGGGCCCGGCCCTGGGCGTCGCCGTCCGCGACGACGGCGCGCGCGCGCTCGAGGTCGCGCGCGTTGGCGGCGAGGATGTCGTCGCGCGCGCGCGCAAGGGCGTCGTGCACGGCGTCGAGCGCGGCGTCGCGCTCCGTCGCCGAGAGCGAGGCGAGCGTGTACGAGGCCGTCTTTGCGGCGGCGGCGGCGGCGCCGGCCGAGGCGTTTGTGAGGGACATTGGGGGCCGTGGGTGATTCCGGGCTGGGCTTGGCGAGAAGACGGGTGGTCGCTGCGGCGGGCGCCTTTTCAACCGCGGATTGGGGTGGTGGTGATGACGGTTTTGCGGCGGTTGTCGTTGAAGCTGTCACGCTTTTTTTGGGGCCTGAGGTGGGTGCCCCGCCGCGGGGCAAGTTGGGCCGGGCCGGCAGTGGCGCCGATGATCGGCCGGGACGTCGGAAGTGGACAGTTTTAATTTACTTTTTACCTTATTCCGGGTTGCTACTTGAGAGCAACTTGAAAGATGCATGCTATCATTCAAGTCATCAGTATTCGTACTACCTACTCGCTTCGTCATATCGCTCTCGTATCAAGTAAACGAGGAGTGCGTGCCGCATTCGGCACCCCGCAGGTCGCAAGTTGCTCGGCCCCACTGTCCGCCGATCCCCGGCCCAACGCGCGCAGGTCGTGGCCTGTACTCGGTACATAAGCCGTCCTGCCAGGGGCCACCCGTGTCTCGAGTAGCCGCTACCTCTCACACGCGCCATGCATGCCGGCGCACCCAGCCCGTGTGGGTCCGGGTTTAAGAGGGCCCCGGTTTCGGGTCGCTTTACATGAGAGGCAATGCGTCCGGCTGGCTCGAGCCGGCGCCCTCTCGCAACAGGCTCCAGGGAAGGATGCCTCGGTCATCCCAATGCTGTGGCGACGCCTCTTTGGCACACCACTTGGCTCTGCTCTCTCCTCTTTCTCGTCCTCCACGGCAATGACCCTCGTCGTATACACGGCTCTAATGTGCCGCTCCGGGCCCGGGAGCCATCTGTGTGACTTGCTTTCCCCAAACGACAGCTGGTCAAGACAGTCGGTCAAGACAGGGTCAAGTAAAGACGCTCCCGGGACACCCGAGACAACAACCGTCGGGACGGATCCCCCTCCCCGGCGCCATGGCCGCGGACCCCGAAGAAACAGCGACCCAGTCCGTCACGCGCAGCAGCGACGGCGACGGCACTACCGCCCGCGTCAGCAATGGCCCCCGCTCTCCCTCGCCCGGGTCCGACTCCGGCAACATCTCGGACCCGGCCCCCGACGACGACGAGGAAAAGGCGCTGCCGCGGCACCGCGCCGGCCCCGCCCCCGTGTTGCCCGCCGGGGGGGTCGAGGACTTGGGCGTCGCCTCCTCCCGCGCCTCGTCGGCCCGCTCCCGCCCGCTGATCATTGTGCCCCGCGCCCGCAGACGGGGGCTGTTTGGCCGGTACGCCATGGTGCCCGAGGTCGAGAGGCCCTACGACTACAAGAAGTCGACTAAATGGGGCATCACGGCCACCATTGCCTTTGCCACCATGGCCGCTCCTCTTGGCTCGTCCATCTTTTACCGTGAGCTCTGCCCCCCTGCACTCTCGTTCCCCAGCTTATACGACTGCGAGCTATACAGCGGCACTCCCGTCCCTGTCCAAGGAGCTCAACGCGTCGCCGACGGTGACCAACCTCTCCATCGCAATGTACATGCTCGCCATGTCGATATTCCCGCTTTGGTGGTCCTCCTTTTCCGAGCAGTTCGGCCGCCGCTCCATCTACCTCATCTCCTTTTCCCTCTTTATCGTCTTCGCCGTCCTCTGCGCCGTCAGCACGAGCATCAGCACGCTCGTCGTCTTCCGCGTGCTCACCGGCGGCGCCTCGGCCAGCGTCCAGGCCGTCGGCGCCGGCACCATCGCCGACATCTGGGAGTCACACGAGCGCGGCCGCGCCATGGGCACCTTTTACCTGGGCCCGCTGCTCGGCCCGCTCATCGCCCCCATTGTCGGCGGCGTGCTGGCCCAGGAGTTTGGGTGGCAGGCGTCCATGTACTTTCTCGCCATATACGGCGCCGTCATCCTCGTCCTGCTCTTCTTTCTGCTGCCCGAGACGCTGGCCCGGCCCGGGCATGAGGAGCCGCCGGACCCGGAGCCGGCAGCGCGGAAGCTGGCCCGGGGCCTGAGGCGCGTCGTCGTCGACCCGCTCGCCGTGCTGCTCTTTCTGCGCTTTCCGCCGGTGCTCATCACCGTCCTGGTGGCGGCCATTGCCTTTGGGGCCCTCTTCATCGCAAACGTGTCCATCCAGCAAAGGTTTTCCGAGCCGCCCTACGGCTTTAAGCAGCTCATCGTCGGCCTGCTGTACATTCCGCTGGGGCTGGGCTACTTTACGGCCTCTCTCTTCGGCGGGGCCTGGACCGATAAGATTCTGGTTCGGGAGGCGAACAAGGCGAAGCGGTTTGGTGAAGACGGCAAGCTGATATACCTTCCCGAAGACCGGATGCGCGAGAATGCTTGGCTGGCCAACACGCTGTACCCCCTCGGGCTGCTGCTCTTTGGATGGACGCTGCAGTACGGCGTCGTCTGGATCGTGCCGTCGATTGGGGGGTTTCTGTTTGGCGTGTCCTCGATGCTGGTGTTTGTAAGTCGAGGCACGAAAAGAGCAGCCAATGCCATACAACGATTAATACGTGCTGACGCGTTGCAGGCCACGGCCACGACTATGCTCACAGAGTTTGTCCGAAAGCGAAGCTCGGCCGGAGTCGCCGTCAACAACTTTGTGAGAAACATACTGTCCTGCGTCGGCACCATTGTCGCGGCGCCGTGGATCAAGGCCGTGGGCACCGGATGGGTCTTTACCGCCGTGGCCCTCTTTTGCATGGCTGCGGGATACCTCGGCATCTGGACGCTGCGGAGGAACGCTCGGCGGTGGCGCAAGGACATGGACTCGGCTCTGAAGGACATGTGACGCGAGATTTGTGTATAGTGGCGAGGATTCAAGTTCGTCTCCGTCTACAAGATGCCCTCAAGCTCAAGCCGTCGAACCAAGACAGGCTACGACTGGGCAAACATGGCGCCCAAGGAATCAAGACCAACGTTTCCCCCGCTCAGCACCAGCCCGAGATGCCACTCGCGATTGCCGGCGGTCCGCGCAACCATGTCGCGGAAGTCCTCGTTGAAGAGGGCGACGGCGAGGCCGACGCAGGCGCTGGGCTCGACGACGAGCTTCGTGTGCTCGAACAGCAGGCGCATGGCGGCGAGGATGTCGGCCTCGGAGACGCTGTACATGCCCGAGACGAGGCGGCGGTCGTGGATGATGGCCCACGGGTGCTCGCCGAGGGGGGTGCGCAGGCCGTCGGCCACCGTCAGGCTCGACACGGCCGTGACGCGCGAGCCCGAGTAGTAGCCGCGGCGGGCGTCGTCGGCGCCCTGGAACGAGGGCTCGGCGCCGAACACGAGGATGCCCGTGTCCTGGCACGAGAGGGCGACGCCGGACAGCATGCCGCCGCCTCCGCAGGGCGTCATGATGGCGTCGAGGCCGTCGTCGAGGCCGTCCCCCGTCCCCTCCATCAGCTCCGCGACCTGGTCCTGAAACTCGAGGCCCATGGTGCCCTGGCCCAGGATGATGTCCGGGTGGTCGTAGGGGGGCACGAGGCGCGCGCCCGTTTCGGCCTCGACGCGAGCGGCCACGGCCTGGCGCTCGTCACTCGTGCTCCCGCTGAAGACGACGTCGGCGCCGTAGCTCCTTGTTGCCGCGATCTTCCGCGGGAGCGAGTTTGCGGGCATGACGATGTGCGCGTCGAGGCCGAAGTCCCTGGCCACGAGGGCCAGAGCCTGGGCGTGGTTGCCTACGGCATGTCAGCGCGGGTCCCGGAGGGGGGAGGAGTGCTCGGGGCGGAGTGCTCGGGGCGGAGTGCTCGGGGCGGAGTGCTCGGGACCGAGACTCGGACGGAGAGACAAGACAAACCGGAGCTGTGAGTCAGCACCCCAATGAGGTCGCGATCCTCAAGCATGAGCCTCTTGACGGCGTGAAAGGCACCGCGCACTTTAAAGGAACCCGTTCGTTGGGCGTTTTCCAACTTAAAGTATAGCCGGATGCGGGGCGTGCGCCGAGTGCAGGCGCGCTCGGCGACGGAGCGGGGTATGGACACTTGCTCGTCCAGGGTATCGCACGTGACCACGGGCGTCCTGTGCACGTGTGGCGCCACCAGCTGGTATGCCTCGATGACCGAGTCGCGTGTGAGGGGCGGGCATGTCGAGAGCCTGGCCATGTCTGACGATAAGTGGTTGCTTCGTGTCTGTCTGTATGAAAGCTCGTGGATGTAACTCGTACGAGTTGAGTTATATAAGGAGGTCTCAAATGCAGGAAATCAGCTGTATGAATATCATAGCAGAAGAGTGAAGAAAGGAGGTCTAAACTCGTAGACATAAAGATGCATGCAGCTACCTAACTATAGGACTAACGGAGGTATATATAGGTACCGGAGCCTCTTAAACAAGGCCCCTAGCCCGCACTAACCGTAGTTATAATACAACGGAATACCTACCTACCGTCCTTAGCTAAGAGGGTTATATAATAGGCTCGTTAAGGATATAATAGCCTATTACATCCCTATAGTCTAGGCCCGGGTTAATGCCCTATATAGCCCCTAACGTCGTATAACGTTAATATACCCCCTTACTATAGTCCTTATAGAGACTATAGTAACGTAAAAACAATATAATAATTAAATAAAATAGCTCGTTTAAATTAGTCGGAACGGCCTTTATCCGTTATACTACCCCTAATGTTAAATAAAGGGCTAAATTCGCATAAACTATAAAAACATACCCTAGAGGGTCCTATCCGCGCCGTCCTAGTCTATCCTATCTAGGTCCTCGGGGCGGTCCCTTATGCCGAGCTGCCTTACGAAGTCTTCGTGCTTTTGCAAAGGGAGGGCCTTAGTTATGCCGTCCGCCGGGTTCTCGGTAGACTTAATCTATTTAACCTAAAGCCGTTCCTCCTATACCTCTTAACGAAGCTAATATCGATAGATATCGATATGCTTTAAATTCGTCTTAAGCCGGGCACTTAGCTCGGTTAATAGCCTAATCGTCTCAAGGTTATTATACTATAGCTCCGCGGTGCCTTTAACCTAGATCCTAAGCTTCTTAATAAGTCGAGCAAACTACATCTGCTCTTTTGCGGTTCTTAATAAAGCTAGGAGCTCTACTTTAGTAGACGAGGTCGTAACTATAGCCTGCTTAGTAGCTTTCTAATCTATAGGCCCGCCGAGAAATAAGAATATATACCCTTATAATAACTTCCTTAACGTAGGGTTATCCGCGAACGAGGAGTCTAACGCATAGAGAAACCTCCTTATTTCGTTAGTAGCTTTAAAATAGATATAACGGTCCCGCGTAGTATATAAGTACGCTAGGCACCTTTTTGCTTCTCGAAGGTATCGTAGACCTAGGTTATAGCTAAACTAGGCTAGCCGTACCGCCGGGAACGCCGCGTCCGCCTTAGTATAAATCGCCGGATATAGGATTATGCCTACTAAAGATAGAAAGTAATAGACCTCTTCGTTGCTTGCCTTTTCCTCGTAGGGAATTAGCTTATCCGTCGTTAGGGGGATCTTAAGCGCGCTAAAGCCCGAATTGTCGTCTATATAAAACTTCTTCGCTATCTTAGAGATATAAGATGCCTAAGAAAGCTATAACTTCCTATTAGGTCTATCCCGGATTATCTTAATCCTTAGGAACTAACGTAGTTCCTTTATAAAGTTAACGGTGTATTTCGCTATAAGGGCCTTATAGAGTTCTAGCTAGTTATCTTTCCGCTCCTTTAGATATATTATCGCGATATCGTTTACGAAGAAGAAGATAATTACTCCCTTATAGACTATTATATAAGCGTTCTTAATTAGGGTCTTTGCGCCTAAAGACTTAAAGAAGCCGGTAAGGTCCTTATACTAGAGCTTTAGGGCGATCCTTAGGCCGTATAGCCCTCGTAGAAGCCGTATGTATAAGCCTAGTTCTATGTATCCGGGTGGAAGCTAATAGTAGACTATAAATCGTAGTATTGTGTTTAGAAAGGCCGTCTTAACGTTATACTACGCGGACTCTATATCCTCGAGATATAGTAGGGCTATTAGCAGCCTAAAGGTCCTCGCTTAAAGGGTCGCCGTATACGTATCCTCGTTATCTTCCGGTTAGCGATCTCCTCGAATAACTAGACGGGCCTTAAATCGAACTATATATCCCTATAGATCGCATTTATAGGCGTAGACCTATCTTATCGGAATTAGGGGTTCTCCCTTTTTCTTAGCCTTAGATTTTAAGGTCTTAACCTAGGTTAGAAGTTTCTCTTAATCCTTAATTTCGTAGGTTATTCCTTTAAGCTATTAGGTCTTATAGGGGGAGGCTATCGCTATCTTATAGGAGGTAGGCATAAGAGGCATATCCTCGATATATAGTCTATAGGTTAAAGCCTTCGCAATAATATTGTTAATAAATAGGGTCCTTTAAGTTCTCTTTCTCTTCCCTTTAACGATATTGCTAGGGTTTATACCTTAAGACGTGTCCCGCTCTTTGCGTAACGGCTTCGATAAAGCCGGCACGTCTTCCTCTATGTCTAAAAGCTCCTCTATATAAGGTCGGCTATTAAGGTCGGGTCTATTAGGTCTAGCCGTTATCCCGGCTATCGAATCGGTCGTTTTACCCCCTAGAGGAAGAGGCATCCCTAAGACTTCCGATAAAGGCGTCCTAAGGCTAATTAGCTCCTCCGTAGGTTTTAGTATTATAGGTCTTAGTATCGCTAGATCTTTACCCCTAAGATCGGGTGGTATCGCGGCATTAAATAAGACTACCTTACTAGTCTATAGAGGCGAGACGTATAGACCCTCTATCGTCGGGGGTATTACCCCCTTATTCTACCTCCTATAATTAAATGCTAGCATAAATTTAGCCGCCGTAAATCGCAGCCGGGTAGTCTTATCGGTCTAAGGGTACTCGTAGGCCCCCTCTTTATCGCCTTTATTATCTTTAGGCATATTAATTGCGTTTATCTATCGGAGGATATTATAAGTATAGGTGTATAGAGCCTACGCACCTTCTTCCCTCCTTAGATCGTATATAATATCCTTATTAAATTAAATATTCGAAGAGGTTAAAAGCTTCGTCTATCCTAGGGAAAGGACCTAAATAACGAACTAGTTAGTAGACTTATACCTAACTAAATATCTAATATATGCCCTTTACGCGGTCTGCGAGAGGGACTTATAAGATTTAATATATTCGAGGGCATCCGTTGTTATTAGGTATACTATACATCTATATACGCGTAAATACGTAATTATCGGGCGGATCTCCTTAATATAGCTATATAAAGGGTTATAGTCCCTTATATACTACTACTATCGCTTATAGGGACTCCTTCCCGTCTTATCGACCCTTATAAAGGGCGTTAGGTTTAGTAAATAGACAGTCGTTCGATAGGTCTCGGTCTAGAGCGTATTAGTGATCTACGAGTCGAGACTTATTAGTCTAGCTCTTTCCTTAACAATAGCCCTTAATCGCTCCGTATGTCTATTCTAAGTCGGCGTTAAAGGGGCTAATATAAAGAGCTATAGGCTAAGTCTATCCGTGTATTACTTAATCTCCTTAGTGATTAAGGCCTTCTCTCCGTTAGTGACTAAGATAATTATTTAAATCCCGTAGCGCGTAGCGAGCTTCGCAATTAGCTTCTTAAAGACGTCCCGGACCTCGGTTTTCTGCTTAATAGCGTAAAAGAACCTTATGCTAGTTGTTATATAGGTGAATAAAGCGTAGTATTTAAATCCCGCGGCACTTACTTCCGGGCTAGCATAAAGGTTAAAGCTAAATTAAACCCCTGCCCCTTATAGCCTTAACGTTAGTAGGTCCTAAGAGACTTATCGTTTCGCTTTTCCCGTAGTATATACCTCGTATTTATAGGTTGCCGGTCTATAAAGCTTTATGCCTACGGACTTATTAACTAGCAGCCCTATAGCCTCCGGCCCTAGGTGCCCTAAGCGCTTGTGCTAAAGGTCCGCGAGATCCCTATTCGAAGGTAGCTTAGGTCGTCGACTCGTCGTAAAAACAGGGCTTAGGGTATCCGGTAAGCTCGCAATAACGTATTAGTCCTCGAATTCCTTAAGCTAAGTAAGCTGCTCTCCCGTCGGCTTATAGAATAGCGTATTATCGTGCTAGTTCTAATAAACCTAAGCCTTAATCCCTTATCGAACGGAAAAAACGCTTATCGGCATCTTAGGGATATAGTAGCTGTTTTTAAGTAAGAGCTTCTTACCTCCTAAGAGTAGGATAACTACGGATCCTACCCCCTAGACTATAAGTGCGGTTTTACTAGCGCGGACCTCTTCCTACGACCCTTAGGTAAACGTCTTCTTATTAAACCACCTAATGTTATTAAATATATATACACTCGCCCTTAAATCGTAGATAACCTTGTCTCTAAGAGGTTTATCCTTAATATAAGTAAGGTTAACTTATAATATCGTGTTAATGCGAGAAACTATATTCGCCTATTTATTGCTATTGCCGCTATTTAGGACCGTAATCGTGTTATCTACCTTACCTACCCCCGAGGGTTTCTATACTATAGCCTTCTTTTTACCTTCTAGGTTATCCTAAAGCCACTTATTAATATTAGCCTTTAATATATCTCGAACGTCCTATCCTTTAAGGGCATCTTTCTTAAACATTGCTTTAAACAAGAAGTAGCTTTCCTACTAATTAGCCTTTATATTCCGGTATATATAGTATAGGCACTTCGTTCGCCCCTTCGACGAAGCCGGAGCGGTCTAATTAACCTAAGGTTTAGATTTCTTCCGAAGAGATACCTTACGTTTAAAGTCCGCGATAAGGTTCCTTAAGGGGTTCGGAGTTAACCTAACGACGCCCTTAAGTCGTTTATAGAAGGCATTATTTAATCTCTTATTTAAGGCCTAACTATAAGGTAGTAAATATCTCCCGAACTAGATATCGTATAGGTATATAATAATATGCATAAAATCCACCGTTTAATATTACATAACATACTTATGTCCCGGTTGCATTAGCTAGTCGGGGTGATAAGATATAGGAGTTATAGCATAAGGTGTAAGTGCTAAGACAGATACGTCGGTACTTACATGTCTCGCTTAGAACTACCCTCCATTCCGCAACAATAACTCCGCGACAACGGTGCGATATATCGGCGATGTCTTATGCGCGTTCTTTTCTCCGGAAATAGCGCTGTTAGACGGCACAATAAGCCAATTAATATATACCTTAGTTCCTAAGATATTTGGCTATAAGAAGGCGCCGATGTCCCTAGCTAGACAGACTATTACTAATAATTTAACAACCGCTTTCTCTCTTAATTCTGCTCTAATCTTTATACTTCTTGCATCTCTATAATCCTCTACTATTAGTCTTTATCTTAATATCTTAGTGGTTATAATCCCTGCCGCTTCCTAAGCTCTAATAAATTGCTTTACCTAGAGCTTTACTTTACTCTTCCGGATTACTTAGCTATACTATATATACCGCTAAATTAACTTATCCCTACCTTTTTAAGCCACTTGCCTTCTTACGCTATACACGGTTTGCTTAGATTACTAGTTTCTTAGTGTTTTTGCTCTTTTTTCCCTTATTACCCCCGATTTGCCCTTAGGACCCCCCCCTCTTAAAGTCTGTTTTCTATACTTAAACCCTTCTTTAAAAGTCTTTTTAAAATTCCTTCGCCTACTCCTTCCTAGCTTGTTTCCACCGAATTTCTACCGAATTTTTTCCGGTATCTTCCCGCCACGCAAAACTCAATAAAACACAAAAACACTAATAAACACTAACACTACTAATAAAAAAACATTATAGCTAGCTTTAAGGATTACTCTTTCTCTAAGCTTAAGGGAAGCGCAAACTACTCGTCCTAGTCCCTTAGGATAGAGTCTGTGTTTATTAGGGAAAAGCTTGCTTAAGCTATTCTCGATTAAGGACATAATAAGTCCTTTAAATGCCTCGCCCTTATAAGGCTAATGATTAATAATAGGCCTCTGTCCTAGATAAAACACTAGGCTTTTGCTAAAGCCGCTTAAGAGGCTCTTAAAACCCTCTATAACCCCGTGAATTTCACGTCTAATTTCCTACTAATAAAGGAATTGTTTAATACTAAGATAGAAGGGTACTCTTCTATTAAAGATTACCTTAATAAGGTGAAAGAGCTCTTTAATAAGCTTAACACTCGGGAAATCCTTATCCCTAAGATTATTATAATCACCTGGATTTTAGAATCCCTAAATAGCTATAAGGGGCCGGCATAGGGTTTAACTTAATACTATATGGCTAGAAAATTAACTATCTAAAGCTAAGGAGGAGAGGAAGAAGAGCCCGCCGTAGCTCGCCCTTCCCGTGGGTTTTATATATGCGTCTTACCCCTATATAAGCCCTATATCGTCCCGACCGTGCCCTCGTCTAAGGCATTGCTAAGCTATACGTGCTAGTAGCCGGCTCGATGCCGGGCCTACGCAGTGGCTAACCTAAGCGCTTACTACGGCATAGCCGTAGTACGTACTATAGCGCAGCCCGTAATATTAGTCCCCTCTCTCTTTAATAGAAATAACGTTACGCTTTGCCTTACCGCCGAGTAGGATAACGCTTTTTCTACCCCTCCTACCGCTATAAAAGCTCGCCCTTCCCCCGGGTTCTCTTCCTTTTTTCTTTCTTTTTCTAACTAATAAAAATAAATATAGCGACTCCCGCGCGTACTCCTTCGCCGCCGGCGCCGCCTACTCTAACACCGGGCAAGACCCTATCGAAAAGGAAGCCGCCTATATACTCCGATAAAAAGAGGCTAGTCCTATACGCGCCTTATATAGGCAGGATAGCCCGCGGGGAGGCGGAGGCTTACTAAGAGTAAGCCTCCCCTCTCGCGCGGGCCTACCACGCGTGTGTAAAAACGGGCATATAATGCCGGGCCGTAAGTCGCCCTTATTATCACTAGAGTGTCGGTAGTATTAACTATTCCTAGGTTATCGCCGCTAAGGAGCCCGCCGCTCGCGCGCTAGCGGAATACCTAGCTATACACGGCTCTAACCCCTCCGCTAAGGGAACGCGCGACCTATACGTAAGCAACTCGCTATATAAGAATAAAAAGACCGGCCGCTAACTTATCGACTCGTAGTTCGCCCGTTTAGCGTATACCGCTATATCGACCCGAAAGTAAACCGATATAAGGTAGAAAATAGTAGGAAACGGGGGTTAGGTAGTAGCGGCTTCTTCCTATCTTTCGTAGCTAATATATATAGCTTCCTAGCTTCCTTAATCCTCGTCGTAAACCTTATCGTCGTCGCTTATTGCTTATTACTATACTATCGTTTTCTAATCGCAGGTGGTTTTAACGGCCCGTAGTTTAAGGCCGACTAAGAGCTAGGCTCTTAGTGGTTTTACTAAGCGTATATAAGGCCCGCCCTCCGTCTATACTTACTTTACTTACCGGCGCTCCGCCCTATGTAAGCTAATCACCTTCTATAGCGCGACGGGCTCGTCGACTAAAGTATGCTTAGTCGCTATTATACTTAAGCACGTCGCCGTATAACCCTTCGAAGTTATCGAGCGCCTCTATATTACGGAATTCTTCTAAAGGCTCTTAAGTCGGCTCGGTATACCTACGCTATTAAATAAGCACCTAGCGCTTTCGGCGGGGGCCTCGCCCTTTCTACTACGCTACGAGGATCTCCTCTACGCCCTATTCGCGGCCGCCCTTATACGCGATAACTAGCGGCGGCTAGGCGTCGTAAAGGACCTAGCCGGGGAGAGGATCCGCAGCGGCGCGCCGTAATAGGTCTACGTAAAAGCGTAGGTATATACCTCGCGGTACTTTAAGCTCGATAGTATATAAACTAAGGACTGCCTTTACCGGGTATTTATAGTAGATTTAATTAATCTTTAGGTAAGGTCTATCCGAGAGGTAGTTGCCTATATAAAGCCACGCCTTATCGCCGACTTAAAACCTTTCCGCTAGCTAGCGATAGCGATTAGCGAAGTCCTCCTATCGTACTTAAGCCGCTATTATCGCAGCCTATATAAAGTTAGTTACCTCTTATATTCTAGCAATAAGGTCTTATATACTACGTTAGTTAGGCATCGCGCGTGCCGGCTCGTTGTATAGCTAGATAGTATTAACGTCGTATCTATATTCTACGAAAAACGGACTTAGCCCTATAGTCGACGATACTCTATTATTTATCGCTAGCTACGCGGCGGGCAGTAGGTCCTCCTAATCGTTCTATATATAGCATACGTATGCGCGAAGGTAGGCCTAAATCTCTTAGTTTGCTCTTTCCGGGCTACCGTTAGTCTATAGGTAGTATACGGTGCTAAGTTTCTACTTAATATCGTAGAGTCGATAGAACTTAACCTAGAACTCCCTAAGCTAATTGCTTCCTTAGTCTATTACGATAGACTTTAGCATATCGTAGAAGCGGTAGTACGCTAAAAAGAACCTCGCGGCGTGCGCCTTTACGTTTATAGTTTTTATTGCTTCTAACGTTACCGCCTTTATTAAACGGTCGACGATTACCTATAGATACCGGGCGCCGCTTTTTATAGAACTTAGGAAGTCTATTATAAAATCCATCGAAAGGTATGCCCGTAGCTAATTAAGGATAGGCAGCGGCTTTAGCATTCCCTTTTTTATCTAGCGCTAGATATAATTCTAACTATATACGTCGTAGTTCTAAATAAACCTTTAAACGTCCTATAATTAGCCTAGCTAGAAGAACTACTAGGAAACTACTATAATCGTCCCGTCTCTCCTTAAGTAGCCGTTTGCTTATAAGTTATATATCTATTAGATAATATTAGTGCGAAGTATACTATCCTCGCCGGGCACTTAAATACGGTTACGAAAGTAAAGACAGTTACTAAGGTCGATTAAGCACTTAGCGATTTACGTCTTAAGCTTAAGCTACGGTAGGAAGCGTCGCTCTCCCTTCTATACCGCCTTAAAAGCAGCCTAGTACTTATAGTCCTAAGCTACTATCGTCTCCTACTAACGTTATAAAGCGTCGTCTAGGAATACTAGCGCTTATTCTAGCGCCTATAGTACTCCGATTCGTCCTACTATAGGCCCTATATAAAGCCGTTGATTATTAATATTAAGGGAATATAGGGCCTCGTCTAGACGCAGCGAATCGTCCCGCCGAAGGCGGCACGACGGATCCCCCTCCGGAACCCGTGCTATATTAAAGACGCACCTATTAGGTAGGAGCTAGACTACCCGTCCTTATTTACGGGCGTCTTTAAACCTAGAGGGCTTATCCTATTCTTAGCGAGATAATGCATTTAAGATAACCGCCTAACTGCCCGGACGGTACGTTAGTGCGAAATTATAGATTAAAAGTTCTAAGGCCTAACGACTTTAGCGCTTATTTAACGTCCGCTTTATTATAAAGTACTTTAGGTTATTATAGTCTATAAGGATCGTAAACCGCCGATTGTTCTAAAGCTTAGCCCTTTAAAAGGCTAGGCAGCGGATAATTGCTAGTATCTCTTTATCGTAGATTAAGTAGTTAAACTTAGTAGGGTTTATCCGTTTAGAGAAGTATCCGACCGCGTATTATATCCTATTATAGCTAACCTATATTAGTACGCTACCTATAGTAAAGCTAGAACTATCGGTCTTAAGGAACGTTTCTAGCGAGGGATCCTACTACGCGAGGACCGGCGCTTTATAGAATAACTGCTTTAGACAGAGGAACGCTTACTCCTTAACCGCCCCCTACCGGAACTATACCCCCTTCTTATATAACGTATTTAAGGCTTAAGCTATATACGTATAGAGCGGAATAAAGATATAGTAGTAGTTAGCGAATCTAAGGAAGCTTTATACGCCCTATACGTTAGTTAATGCCTTTTACTTACGGATAGTATAAAGCTTATCTAGGTCGTAACTAATTCCCCGTCCGGCCGTTACGATAAAGCTAAGGTATTTTACCTATTTTATATAAAACTCGCACTTCTTTAGGTCTAAGTATAACCCTATATCGCTAAGCGTCTTAAGCATAAGGCGGACCTTTTACTAGTAGTCCTTTTTCGACCTAGAGGAGTAAACGAGGATATTATCTATAAACGCCGTAACGAAGTCGTTAAAGAACCGCTAAAGCGTAGAATTAAGATACCGTTAGAAGGTTGCCGGGGTCTTAGTAAGCCCGAACGGGTATACCCTCTACTCGAAAAGACCTAGCCGCGTGCGAAAGGCGGTCTTATACTTATAGCCTTAGGCGATACGGATTTTATAGAACGCCGTAACGACGTCGAGCTTAGTAAACTACTTCGCCTTCGCTAAGTTATTAAGCGTCTCGGCGATTAATAGCGGCGTATACCGATCCCGTTTTATAATCTTATTAAGGGCCCGGTAGTTATAGTAGAACTAAATGCCCCTATTAGGCTTTTTTACGAATAATACTAGCGCCGCTACCGCCGAGCTACTAGCTTAGATAAATCTATAGTTAAGGAGGTCTATTAACGTCTTCTTTAGGATTAGCAACTCCTCTCTCGATATATTATACAATAGGCCCTAAGGCAGACGTAGCTCGCCGCCCTCTAAGGTTAGCTCTAAATAGATCTTATAGTCTACCCCCGGCCGGAATAGCGGTAGTATTATAGACTTATCCGGCGTAAAGAGGTTAGGGAAGTCCTAAAGTAAGTCCGCTAGGATATAGTCCGCTGGGTTAACCGGCTTCTTCGGCTCTAACGCCTATTTAATCTCCTTTAACAAGATCGCCTTTACTACGCCTATATCTCCTTATCGCCGCTTAAGCCGTCTTATCTCGGCGGCGAATACCGACGCCGAGACTAGCTTTGCGTATTTTAGGCGCTGGATCTAGGCCGGCTTAGCCTAGCCTAACAATCGAATCTAAACATCGGCCTTCCCGTGCTAGATCGTGTTATTCTTTACGATATAGGTAACGTAATTCCTTCTTATCTAAGGGCGGCCTAAGAATACGTCTTAGCTAAGGCCCCGAACGATATAAGCGAAGATACGCTCCTTAATGCCGTTAATGTCTATATCGAAGTAAACTATACCTTTAGAGCGTATAGGCTTTACATCGTCTAAGAAGGGCAGTAATACCCTCTCCTTCTTCTCTATATACTTTAACCTAAGCCGTCTTACGACGTTAAGGTCGACTATAGCGTAGCAATTACAGCCTAAGTCAACGAGGGCGCGAAAGTCGTTTACCTTATCTATCTTAATAGGTATTAATATAGGCTTTATCGTTATATAGCCCTTCGCCCTCTACTACTCCTACTAGACCGCTTCGTCTACCCTCCTAGCCTAACTTCGCTAAGGGGTTACTCGTTTCCTAAGTCGTTACTATTATCTACCTCCCTAATAACTTCGCCCTACGGCTATATGCCTTAGACCCTTAGAGGCGTCTATCGAGGGCCTCTACCTTTCTTATCTAGATACTTAAACGCCTAGTAGCCGGTCTTAGCGTATACCTAGCAGGCTCCTAACCCTAATAAGGACTTTCCCTTACCTCGGCCTCTACCGCCCCGGACGGCACCGCTACTATAGGGGGCACTAACCCTTCTAACTCCCGTTATCGTAGTATTACCTTCGGCATCTCGGCCGTTTCCTTCTATAACTAGATAACTACGGCCGCGGCCGCCCCTTTAAGTAAAGGCGCTATATAAGCGCTCGATTTTAGCCGCGATCTAAGCTACCTTTATATAGAACTTATAGAAGCTATCCCTCAGCAGCTCTACGGTTACTAAGGCTATACGGAGGCGTAAGTTTAAAGTGCCCTTAAGGAAGATAATCTTTACCTTAGGCTCTTATAAGCTACCGCCGGCTTTTACTAGCTTCTATTCGAACTTAGGCATAAAGGTAGTAAAGGTCTAATAGTCGCCTTACTTTATAGTGCGTAAGGCCGTCGCAGCTTATAGCTAAAGGTCTATATTAAGGTATACGCTATCGAGGTATTCTAGGAATTTCACCGGGTTATATTAGTACACGTCGCCCTAGCTATAGAAGGTCGCTATAGTCTACTAAGGCGATATATCTAAGCATACGTAGATTAAATAAAAGATCTCCCGGTTAGTTAAGAAGAAGCCTTAGTCTAACTCGCATTTCTCCTTTATCTAGTATAACTACGCGGCGTAGTAGCGCCGCTAGCCGTAGAACTTACTTAGCGGGGTTACTCGTTTCCTAAGTCGTTACTATTATCTACCTCCCTAATAACTTCGCCCTACGGCTATATGCCTTAGACCCTTAGAGGCGTCTATCGAAGGCCTCTACCTTTCTTATCTAGATACTTAAACGCCTAGTAGCCGGTCTTAGCGTATACCTAGCAGGCTCCTAACCCTAATAAGGACTTTCCCTTACCTCGGCCTCTACCGCCCCGGACGGCACCGCTACTATAGGGGGCACTAACCCTTCTAACTCCCGTTATCGTAGTATTACCTTCGGCATCTCGGCCGTTTCCTTCTATAACTAGATAACTACGGCCGCGGCCGCCCCTTTAAGTAAAGGCGCTATATAAGCGCTCGATTTTAGCCGCGATCTAAGCTACCTTTATATAGAACTTATAGAAGCTATCCCTCGGCAGCTCTACGGTTACTAAGGCTATGCGGAGGCGTAAGTTTAAAGTGCCCTTAAGGAAGATAATCTTTACCTTAGGCTCTTATAAGCTGCCGCCGGCTTTTACTAGCTTCTATTCGAACTTAGGCATAAAGGTAGTAAAGGTCTAATAGTCGCCTTACTTTATAGTGCGTAAGGCCGTCGCAGCTTATAGCTAAAGGTCTATATTAAGGTATACGCTATCGAGGTATTCTAGGAATTTCACCGGGTTATATTAGTACACGTCGCCCTAGCTATAGAAGGTCGCTATAGTCTACTAAGGCGATATATCTAGGCATACGTAGATTAAATAAAAGATCTCCCGGTTAGTTAAGAAGAAGCCTTAGTCTAACTCGCATTTCTCCTTTATCTAGTATAACTACGCGGCGTAGTAGCGCCGCTAGCCGTCGAACTTACTTAGCGACGGGAGTAGTTTCCGGTTTAGCGGGGTCTTCGGCAAGAGCTAGGCATTCTCCGTCCCTACGTTAGGTAGTATTATCGACGGATTTAGGGTTATATTAAGGGCGGAGGCGGTCGGCGGTATCTAATTTAGCCGTTCTATAAGAGACGAGATAACGTCTATTAACCTTATAATTGCTTCCTACTATATCGCGTCTATTGCTTAGACGTGCTTTATAGCGGCTGCCTATACCTCCCGAATTCGATCTAACTTAGCCCTAAGCGTAATCTCGTCTAAGGCCTACGCTATATTAGTATCGGCGCGGTTGTCTACTATTACGGCGTCTATTATAAGAGCTTTAGATATATAAGGGGCCGGCATAGGGTTTAACTTAATACTACGTGGCTAGATAATTAACTATCTAAAGCTAAGGAGGAGAGGAAGAAGAGCCCGCTATAGCTCGCCCTTCCCGTAGGTTTTATATATACGCCTTACCCCTACACGGGCCTTATATCGGCCCGACCGTGCCCTCGTCTAAGGCATTACTAGGCTATACGTGCTAATAGCCGGCTTAATGCCGGGCCTACGCAGCGGCTGACCTAAGCGCCTACTACGGTATAGCCGTAGTACGTACTACGGCGCAGCCCGTAATAATAGCTCGTTTTCGAGCTATATAACTAATATAACGTAGACCCTACGGGTCGATGCCTTAGCCTATACGCTTAAGTCCTTGTCCTCCTCTTTAATCGATGAATTTAAGAGGACTAAGGCGCTTAATAGCGGTAAGTAGTTATTCTATTCGAATAATAATAAAAACAATAAAATACCGGTTTGCTCTTACTATAAAAAGCGAGGCTATATAGAACGAAACTGCTTTTAGAAACTAGAAAATAGAGATAAGGCTAGAGCTGCTAGCTTTATACTAAGAAATAATACACCCTCTTCGAATTCGAATTCGAAGAAATACTAGCTAAGAGAGCTAAGGGACTATACTAATAGAAATTATAGGAGGCCGACCCTTATTCTACACTCTCGGGAGAGTTCTTAGTCCCCTTGCCCTACTGCTCGTATCTCTCGACCTCGGAAGAGAAAGACGCCGTCTCGAAAGACGCCTTCTCGAGATACCTCTTCCGAAGCCTCTCGAAAGGTTATAGTTGTAACGGATTCGGGCTCGGGTATTATAAGTTTTTTCCTATCCCTTTATATACTCTTTATATCCTTTATACTCTTTATACCCTCTATACCCTTTTTATACCCTTTGTTATTACTCTATAACCCGTTACCGTATAAAGATACCCTTTTCTATACCCCTATAAAGGCAAGATCTAAGTCTAATAGAAAATAAATAATAGGACCTTTAAAGCCACTTCTTTCTGCAATCTCGAGAGTTGTTTTAAGGGTTAATAAGTCTGTTATACGGATGGGGAATTTTTATAATTTTGTGTTTAACGCTAGGGCTACGAGGCATATAGTTTCTAATAAATCTCTCCTCTCTAATTATAAAGATATCTATACAACTGTGACCTAGGGAAAAGCCTCTTCGATTGTTATACGAGGGGCTAGGGATCTTGTTTTTAAGTTCCCTAATAATACGCAATAATACACATTAAAAGACTGCCTATATATACCCGAAATCGGCATAAATATAATAAGCCAGTCTGCTATGAAAAACACATATGCTCTTATAGGCCTAGACTCTATATCTCTTCTCGATAAAAATCTTAAACAATTAATATCAGGCTTTGTTAAAAACGGCCTATACTATATCCTTTTAGAAATAAAGAAAACTCGTTTTCTTATTAAAAATAAGATATATAACATCCGGCATAGTCCGAAAGAAACGGTTGAAAATACTATATAAAAACCCTTACTAGATAAACAAGATAAAGATATTAAAAATAAATCTATACAAAATAAAAAGAAGGTAGATTTACTACTTTAGCATAAACGCTTAGGTTACCTTAGCTATAAATCCCTATACCGATACCTCCGTAGACTATACCTAGATATATCCGTAGACTAAAAAGATATTATAGCTATAAAACAATGCGAAGCTTGTATATAAGCCAAACATACCGATAAGAAAAAGAAGACTCCCTCGAAACGACGATATCTCTTTCTCGATAAAATAAATGTTAATATTTAGGGCCTTATAAAGGTCCCTACATACGATAAATTTAAATACTTTATATCCTTTCTTAATACTTATTCTAGGTATTTAAGAATATACCTTATAAAAGATAAAGTCGAAAGCCTACCAAAGTTTCTAGAGTTTAAATCAGAACTTAAAAACAATAAAGATAATATTAAAATAAAAGAGGTCTTCTTAAATAATGCAAAAGAATTTCTATATAATATTAAACCATATGCCTTAAAAAAGGGTATAATATATAACTTAAGTCCGCCGTATATACTATACTTAAACGGTAGAATAGAACGTATAAATAGAACGATACTTAATAAAGTTAGGTCTATGCTTTATACGGCTAAACTACCTAAATATCTTTAGGGAGAAGCTGTTTTAGCAGCTATATATATATATAATAGATCCCCCTATACTGCTTTAGGATATATATGTCCTCTAGAAAAGAAGAACAATATAGCCCTTTCTATAGAAGATATAGAGAAAATCCGTATTTTCGGAAGTATTATATACTATAAAAATAAAACCCTAAGTGATAAACTCGATGTACGAGCTTATAAAGGAATTATAATAGGCTATAAAGATATAGCCTATAAAATATACGACTATAGCAGAAAAAAGGTCGTTATCTTAAAGGATATAACTATATTAGAAAATAACTCCTTAAAAAACAATGAAACCTTTAATTTTAATACTATACCTTCGCTAAATAAAATACTAGAGAGGCACCTACGGTCCTCTATAGATATAACTCCTAAACATACTAATAATATACCCTAGAATGATCTAAATTATATAACCGATAATATACCCTTGGATTATAATCCTGATAATATTGATAATATATTAGATAATATACCTATGCGCTAGGATAATAATAATAAGAATTAAAGAATTCAGGTTGAAATACCTAAGAAGCCGGCTGAATTCTATAACGAATATAAAGAATACCCGATACATGTTTTATTAAATAATGGTAATATAACCCTTCTATGTGCTTTAGAAGGTAGTGATCCTATAGAACTAAAAACCTATAAGCAAGCTATAAACAGCAACGAAGCCATACACTAGGATAAAGGCATGGTTGCTAAGATACAATAGCTTATAGATAACGATACTTAGGAAATAACCGAGCTACCCGAAGGCCGGGAAGCCCTCGGAAGCCGATAGGTCTATAGAGTTAAAAAGGATGACGAAAATAATATAAAGAAATTCAAGGCCCGACTTATAGCTTTAGGCTATAAGCAGATATATGGTCTAGATTATATAGAAACCTTTTCTACTATAGTAAGACCTAAGTCTACAAGGCTCTTATTAGTATAGGCTGTTTCGAATAACTAAAAGATTATGCAGTTTAATATAAAAAATGCCTTCCTACATGCAGAAATAGACATAGAAACCTATATTCTTATACCCGAAGCTTTTATTAATATAATACTAAAAGCATGGTTTAATAAATATAAGAAAACAAAATATAGAGGCATGACTTACTTAGACTATCTTAATAAACATAAAACGAAAAAGCTCGTAGCTAAACTAAGAAAAGCACTATACGGCTTAAAACAAAGTCCTTTACTCTAGTATAACCTATTAAAAAAGGTCCTTAATGAATTAGGTTTTCAATGCCTTCCGATAGACAAAGGGGTGTTTATAAACAGCACACTGAAAATAGCTATAGCCGTCTATATAGATAATCTTCTGTTTTTTAGGCCTACAGAGCGTCTAATAACCCAAGTAATAGATAAAATAAATAACATCCTACCGATTAAATCGTTAGGAGAGGTAAAAGACTTCTTAGGATTATCTATATATATAAGCAGAGATACAAAGGAATTATATATATCCCAAGCAAATTATACAAAGAATAAAATAAAGGAATTTAATAAATAAAATATAGGAACCTCTAATACACCTGCTATAAAAGGCGTGAAATTAAATAAATTAGGAATAAAAACCGCGTTAAAAAAGGACATACTCTTATACTAAATGCAAATAGGCTCTCTATTATTTCTACCCCTTTTTACAAGGCCCGATATCTTATATGCTGTTATATCCTGCGCGAGATTTTCTTCTTAACTAGACTCTTCGCATTTTAAAGCTCTCGATGTTATATAGAAATATCTTAATAAATTTCCTGACCTTTGCTTATACTATAACTGTAATATACCGGCACCGGATTTTCACTTTACAGCTTATATAGATTCTGACTAGGCTAATGACCTTATAGACCGACGATCGGTCTCTAGATACTGTTTCTTTATATGTAATAACCTAATAAGCTGGTTATATTAAAAACAAAAATCTATATCGCTATCTACTTACGAAGCGGAGTATATAGGCCTTAGAGAGGCTAATAAAGAGGCCTTATACCTATATAGTCACTTAAATAGCATAGCAAAAGAGTTGTCTATACCTATATTAAGAAAAGTCCCTTTAATATTTTCTAATAGCCAATCAGCGCTTAAAATAGCAAATAACCTAGAATCCTATAAACTTCGGAAACATATAGGCCTTGCTTATAATTTCACTCGTAATAGTGTCTAGCTAGGCGAGATAGAGGTCTTTTATATAAAATCTATAGACAATATTGCTGATATATTTACAAAAGAATTAGGGCATATATTATTTTCTAAATTTCGAGGTCTTTTAGGCCTTAAAAAGGATCCTATATATAAAGATAAATAGAGGTTTTTAGCTGCTTTTTCTTATGCTTTCTTCTAGCTTTCCTCTATATACCTTTAGTTTTTTCCTCTATATAGGTTTACTAAAGAGAATACCCTTAAAAGTTTTTCCCTTTATAAAAGGTTTTTTAAAAAGGTATAAAATATAATAGAGTTTTTAAAAAAAAATCTCTATATAAATAAGAGTTTTTCCTATAAAATAGGGTTTTTAAAAAATAAAGAGAGAGTTTTTATTATTAGTTAGTTATAACGGACATTTATAAAGCGCACTTCTTTCTTATAAAATAAGTACCCTTTAAAAAAGGCTATAAGGGAGTAAATATCTCCTAAACTAGATATCGTATAGGTATATAATAATATGCATAAAATCCACCGTTTAATATTATATAACATACTTATGTCCTAATTGCATTAGCTAGTCGGGGTGATAAGATACAGGAGTTATAGCATAAGGTGTAAGTGCTAAGACAGATACGTCGGTACTCACATGTCTCGCTTAGAACTACCCTCCATTCCGCAATAATAACTCCGCGACAACGGTGCGATATATCGGCGATGTCTTATGCGCGTTCTTTTCTCCGGAAATAGCGCTGTCAGACGGCATAATAAGCCAATTGATATGTACCTTGGTTCCTAAGATATTTGGCTATAAGAAGGCGCCGATGTCCCCAGCTAGACAGACTATTACTAACAATTTAACAACCGCTTTCTCTCTTAATTCTGCTCTAATCTTCACACTTCTTATATCTCTATAATCCTCTACCATTAGTCTTTATCTTAATCTCTTAGTCTAACTAAGGTCGAATTCCTCTATAGCCCGAAGAAAATCCTATTAGATCTTAATGTTATTTAAAGTCGTGACTTTTAGGTCCTTAGAGTCGATAATTACTTAATTAAGTTAATCGGCCTACGTCTTTTAGTCTCGATTCCCCTTTTTGCCGATAATCTAATAATACCGGTTATCTATAAGGGTCTTTTCCTCCTCCTTTAAAAGCAGGACCTTCTGTTTAAGTTCCTAGATCCTGCTTTAAGGTAAGGTCTATACGAGGGTCTCTCCCTTAAGAGCCTTACTAATTGACTTACTAATTAGCTCTTCGATGCGAATTATAGCCTTTTCCTAGGTCTTAAATAGGCTAACGGCTAAGTTATAGCTATCTTACTTAAAACGGAACTCTATCGTCGTATTATTAAGCCGATTATTATAGTTAGTAGTCCTATTATTAAATTTAACGTCCGTAAGGTCCCCTCTCTAAGGTCGTTCCCTAAGGTTGCGTTTAAACTCTTCCTAGCTAATCTTAATAGGCTCTTTAAGCAATTGGAATCCTATTAGGTCGATATATTCCTAAATGTAGTAGATCTTCGCCTAGCCTTTAATAGCCCGAATCTAAGGGGTCTAATTAAGGCTTTCCTTAAGCGTTACGATACTTACCTCTCCGGATATAGATATCGCTATAATCGTTCTTTTTACCTTATCGTTACGAGGGATAACTATGTATTGTTTTTATTCCTTCTTTAAAGCTAGCTCTTCGTAATAACACTAAGGTTAAAGCCTAATGCGGTTGTAAAAAAATGCGATATCGATAGCTTTAATTTAGTATTGTTTAAGCGAAAGAGACCTAGCTTATGCGGCCGGGCTTATAACTCTTAAATGCAGGAAATCAGCTATATAAATATTATAGTAGAAGAGTAAAGAAAGGAGGTCTAAACTCATAGACATAAAGATGCATATAGCTACCTAACTATAGGACTAACGGAGGTATATATAGGTACCGGAGCCTCTTAAATAAGGCCCTTAGCCCGTACTAACCGCAGTTATAATACAACGGAATACCTACCTACCGTCCTTAGCTAAGGGGGTTATATAATAGGCTCGTTAGGGACGTAATAGCCTATTGCATCCCTATAGTCTAGGCCTAGGTCAATGCCCCGTATAGCTCCTAACGTCGTATAACGTTAATAGGAGGAGAAGAGGCCTAGAGAAGAGAGAAAAGACTTATATATATATACATACCGTAGAAACCTATGGAATTAGAATAGCCTTAGCGGTAATTAGAACAGCCTTAGCGGTAACTAAAACAGCCTTAGCGGTTGTCGTAGTATTAGGTTATGCCCTAAGCTCGTCCTATCACAGCGGTAAAACAGCCTTAGCGGTTGTCATAGTATTAGGTCATGTCCTAAGCTCGTCCTATCATAGCTGTAAAACAGCCTTAGCGGTTGTTATAGTATTAGGTCATGCCTTAAGCTCGTCCTATCATAGCTGTAAAACAGTCTTAGCGGTAATTAAAACAGCCTTAGCGGTTGTCATAGTATTAGGTCATGCCCTAAGCTCGTCCTATCACAGAGGTAAAACAGCCTTAGCGGTAATTAAAACAGCCTTAGCGGTTGTCATAGTATTAGGTCATGTCCTAAGCTCGTCCTATCACAGAGGTAAAACAGCCTAAGCGGTAATTAAAACAGCCTTAGCGGTTGTCATAGTATTAGGTCATGCCCTAAGCTCGTCCTATAACAGCGGTATAAGGAGGTAGGGGGGCCTATAGGTCTTAGCGCTACTATATTTATATTAGACTAGTATCTCGGGTAGGGGCATATACCGGCCTTATATAAATTTCGTGGCGCTAAGACCTATAGGGCCCCTACTTCCCTATGCTGCCAAGACTTGTTCTCATTCCTCTGGGTTTCTGTGGAACTTCGTCATGTGTTAGTCAGCGGAGTGACATGTGGCGCCCTCTGGACAGTGCACGTCACACGACTCCACACTGTACGTCGTCGCCGCTCAACCACCTCCCTTGACCGTTATCACTGCGTAGACCTTACATGTACATGGATAAAAACACGACGCACGCAGTCATGGGACCCTGAGAGATGCGTCTTGGTTCAGCCTCTCCTCGGTACTAGGTACAGTATACACACCTATGATTTCTCCGGATGAAATAGGCAGGTCGCCACGACGGCGCCCACGAAGCCCCCTTGAGGGCCATCATGGGACAAAGTAGTCCAGCCGCCCCCAACATTGAGCCACGGCTGAAGCTGCATGCTATTCTCCGCATTGATTCTTTCAAGATAAGCCACTCTCGTCCTCCGGCAAGAGGGGCAAGGCGGAAGGAAACATTCGTCTGGCAATCATGGATCGCCAGCACGTCACCGAGGGCACCCCCCTTTTCTCATCTCCTACCCGCCGTGACCGCCATGACGACTCGACCCGTGAGAGGTCTACCCGTGAGTCGTCTACTCGTGAGTCGTCGACCCGTGATCCGCCCGTCGCCTCGCCACGTCTAGGCCTTGCCATGGCCATGGCCTTCCTCCTCTTAATCATGCTAGTCGAGATCGGAGCGACCCTCGTGTCGACGCCAATGAGTCAGATCCAGGAAGCCATCATCTGCAAGGTCCACCACCCCGACACGTCAGAGCCCTCGACAGACGCGCGCTGCAAGGACCAAGGCGTCCAGTCCGAGCTCTCCACCCTCCAGGGCTGGGAGCTCACCTTTGGCCTGCTTCCGGGGCTCCTCACCGCCGTCCCGTATGGCATCGCCGCCGACAGGTACGGCCGCAGGGTCATCCTCAGCCTGTCTCTGCTCGGGTTCGCCCTCGTCCAGGCCACCGATGCGGTGATATGTGAGCCTCGCTTCCCTTCTTGTCCGGTAATGGCTGACGTTGCGCAACGCCCCCCCCCTCCCTCGAGGCTGGTTTCCCGGCATTTTCCCTCTTCGCTCCGTTTGGCTCGCTGCGATGTGGACCTTGGTCGGCGGCGGCCCTTTTGTCTTTTCTGCCGTCGTGTTTGCCATTGCAAGTGACGTTTCCACCGAGGCTCAGAGGTAAACAAGGGACCGGTTCGCCTCTGCGTCGTCTGCCAGCTGACTGCAACCTTGACGGCCAGGTCCGCCACCTTCTTCCATCTCGCCGCCGCGATTATAGGGGGCCAGCTCGTCGCCGGCCCGTTGGCCTTCCTGGCAATGGCTCGCGGCCCGTGGTTCTCCGTCTTGCTGGGCGTCGGCTGTTTATCAACGGCCGTGTTAGTGGCCCTTGGCTTTCCCGAAACGCGCCAAAAGGCCAGCGAAAACGACGACGACGATTATCCACCGTCTCTCGACCCAGGTCCTGGATTGTCGCCGGCCGCGTTGAGACGGGCGGCAATGTCGATCCGGCGCTTGTTCTGGGACAACAAGAGGCTCGGCCTGCTTCTCTTCAGCCTAGTCTTCACCACTCTCGGTAGGTATATATCCGTCATCCTAGCGCAATATACGACGAAACGGTTTCATTGGTCCTGGTCCGAGGTGAGGCGTGCCCGTCGGGCCTTGGTCGAGGACGCTCTTGCTAAGGTCCTGGCTAGGCGGCTCTGCTGTCGTCCATCAGCGCCTCTGTCAATCTCTTGCTCGTTGCCGTAGTCCTGCCTCTCGTGAGCAGACTGCTTCTATCGAGGCTTGGGCTGAGTCCACTGGTCAAGGATCTATGTCTAGTCAAGGCAGGGCTATCCGCCCTGATAATAGGGGCCTTGGGCATCGGTCTGGCCCCAAACTCGTCGCTCCTTATTGCGAGCATCATGGTCTATGCCCTCGGCTACGGCTACAGCCCGGCCATGCGCAGCCTACTGACCTTGGTGGCCGGACACGACAACATCGGGACTCTGTTTACCGCCATGAGCGTCTTGGAGACGGCCGGGACGCTGCTGGCGGGACCGCTGATGGCGGCCACGTTTCGACTCGGCCTCGCCTGGGGAGAGTTCTGGATTGGCTTGCCATTCGTTTCCGTGGGCGCCATCATGACTTGCGCAGCCGTCATCGTCTTTGGCATTCGGTTGCAACATGTCGGAGAAGGGACATGTAAGCTGGACACGGCGTCGGACAGCCGAGACTTGCACGTCTAAAGATGTATGTATTTGTCCAAATACGAATGAATTCAAGTAGGACCAGAGCTGTATCTTGTCCTCGCTGACCCATGGGGCTAAAAGCAACCGGCTGGCTCCGCGGTGTCGAGTATCAACACCGCCTCCGTCCCGTCATTACCCGACGACACTTCCTCCTCTCTTGTGCAAGCCCTTGTCGGCCAGGTCCTCGGCAAGTCGTTGGGCTCGGACCCGACACGTCTGACCTGGCCTTTTCTGGTTCCGACGTGCTTTCGTCGGCGAGACGGTCGTCAGGGCCCCCCCTTTGCCTCGAGAAGCCTCATTCTGTTTGCGTTCTCGCTATTTAATCACCCTGTCGTACCTGGTTCCTTGGACTGTGCCTCCGCCCATGGCTGTCCGCACGTTTCTCTTGAAACCCTCCCGGTTTTGCCGTAAATCATCCGCCGCCTGCTTGTTGAGAGGATCCGTGGCGTTGGGTTCGAGGAACAGAAACTGCGGCAATTCAGTCAGCGCCCAGAAGCCTTTGGTTGTCGCAGCCAGACGTGGCAGGGAGCGGTGCGCGACCGAGGAGAGCTGCCCATACCTGCAGGCCCACAATGACGGCGTTGAGGTTCAAGACGGGCTTCCAGTCTTCGCGCAGGATGTTGAGGCACACCTTTCCCTCGAGGTCAATGTTGGGGTGGTAGATGACCTCTTTGCATCGGACCTTGGGCGGCTCGTGCGGGAAGTTTTGGTTGATGGCAAAGTCAAAGGTGAAGCGCCCGGTGCAGTACATGCCCTCGTCGGGCTCGATGGTCAGTACAAAGTTGAGAATGTCGTCTACATCGGGGAAGTCGGTCTTCATGGTCGAGCCGAGCGACAGCTCCGAAAGGTCTGCGAGCACCCATCAGCCTCAGTCCCCCGCTTCTTCTCACGGGTCCTTGAGCCGCTTCTTCTCTTCGGGACCCCCTTGAGTCACCACACGTCGTGCGCGTGCGTACCTTTCTGGACACGCAGCTGGGCTGCCGTCACCTTCTTCTTCTTGCCGACCGCCTGGCCTTGCGAGCTTTCGGCCTGCTTCTGCTCTTTTTTCTGTCACTCGTTCAGATTGCGGCACCCTGCATCGCGCTTCCCATCGCTTCTCACCATGGACCATATCTTCAACATGTTGCGGGCGGTGCTGCCCCACGAGAGGGGTCAGTCGGGACCAGGACGGGGCCTCGGCGACAGAAGGGGTCGAGACGGGGGTCGAGAAGGGTTGGAAGGGTTCGCCAAGGCCAAAAGGGTTCGACAAGAGTTCGACAAGGGCGCGAGGGACGACGTTTTATAAAGTTGCAGTCCTGGGAGGCGGCCAAGGGAAACAGAGGGCGTCGTCGGATGCAAGGTTCTAGGCCGAGCACGCGCTTGTCTTGAGGCGAGCAAGCCCGTGATGCGCGATAAGATAAGCGCCACCGTCCTCTGCCGGAGTTTACGCGCCCCACGGGTCATTCAGGGGTAAGGCGCAACGTGCAAGCCTGCCCAAGCCGAGCCCAAGGAGCCCAAGACTCCTTCCATCTCTACTAGGAGTTCAGGCAAGCAGAAATTCTATTATTCGTTCCACTGTCTAGGTATTCGTATGTACCTAGACAGCTATAGGGAAAAACTTTGGTTGCGTGAACTGGTACAGATATAGAAATAGTATCCATGAACATAAAGGGGCGACATGACGACTAAAGGTCTACCCTCCTCCACCTCGCCCAGCCGGGCCCTACCCAAATCACCTGCCAAGGCGCAATCGCTACAGCCTGCCGCGCGAACATTATGCCCCCTTGCGTAAAATCATCTCCGTGCAAAGCAGCACATGATGCCCGTCTTGCCCAGGAACCACAGGAATCCAAAGAACCGTACCATCGACAGGACCGCCGTGGCGTACAGGAGGAACTTGAAGAAGTTGGCCGTGCGGACCGACGCCGATTTCTGACACGTATTAGCACCTGTTGCAGGGGGTTTGAGGGTTAAACTTACCCCGATGCCAAACGAGTTGAAGTTGTCGCTGGTAATGACAATGACCAGCAGAATGTTGGAAAAGAGCCAAGAGACGACCAGCCCGGTTCGGAACGACTTGTACGAGTCCTCGACGTCCTTCTTCTCCACCTCATCCGCCTCCTTAAAGGGCGTCAGGGCTCGGCGCACCGTCTGCTCAAACTGGCTGTCAATGTCCTCCTGCTCCTTTTCGATTTCCTCCACCACCACCTCGTTCTTCTCGCCCTTTGTGATATTGGCCGACGGGAGGGCGTCAGACGAGTCGGATCCCTTGGTGCCCCACGACACATCGTGCCAGTTATTGAAGGCATAGACCATGAGGATGTTAATGTACGTCGACATGAGCAGCATGTAGTAGGGGAACGAGTGGAACATGTGCCAGGGATCGAGGTACAGGAAAGACGCGATGAAGTAGATGCCGTAGATGGTGACGAGGGCAATCAGGATGACCCCCGCCGCGCCGGATCCAGAAAAGAAGCTTCGCACAAAGTCGGCCCCCGAGTCGAGCGAAATCTGATCGCCCAGCGGCGTGTTGAATGCTCGGGCCACCAGGTACCCCGAAAGGACGATGATGTAGCCCTGAATCAGTCCAAACAGCATAAACGAGGCAATGTAGGTAAACTTGGAGCCCTTGGGTCGGTTGCCCAGAGCCAGGATGAACTGCAGAATCACAAAGGCCATGTAGAGGTACTTGAGCAGCGCGTTGATGATGGGCGTCGCCGTGTCACCAAAGGGCCAGCCGTGATGGGCCACCTTGGGGTCATCGGATACGACGGGGGTGCCGACCAGGTCCATGATGACCGTCGTCGTCAGGTAGTACGAGGCCAGGGAGAACCAGGAGAAGATGAGGTTGAGGAAGTTGTAAATGAGCTGGATGTGGAAGAAGAACATGCGGATGATGTTGTGCCCGCTCTTGTAGATGCGACCAAAATGCATCAGGGAGTAGAGCGAGGCGGCAAAGGAGCCGTTGAGCCATCGTCGACGCTGGCTGATGAACTCGGCGGCGCCCTCGGGCACGTCGGTCTCGCCCTTGGCCGCCTTGATGTACGTCAGGTGCCACTTCTGGCCGGCCTTGGCAACCAGCTCAAAGCAGAGGATCCGATCTTCGGCCAAGAACATGTTCTTCTTGAAAATGTTCATGCCGTCGATGCCCTTCTTGCCCAGAATCTTGGAAAGCGTGTGGTCGCCGTGGAAGTACTGCTCCAGGGGGCGGCCCATGATGGCTCGGAAGCGGTACGCCGAAAAGGCGCCAGGCAGCACGCTGACGTATCCAAACGAGCTCTCGAGGGGCTTGTCGAGAATGTTGGAGATCTTGTACTCAAAGTTTTGGACGGCGACGAGGGGGTTGATGAGCTTCTTGCCGCCCTTGCCCAACATGGCGTGGATCTCGCCGCAGGCACCGCCGAGGTCCTTGTCGTTGTAGAAGCCCTCCCACAGGGCCAGGAGAGAGCGGGGGCTAGGCTTAGTTCCGGCGTCAATCAGGATGGTGACTTCGGGGTTCAGGATGCGGCCAAAGGCGTTGAAGAGCCAGCGATGCGAGTTGATCTTCTTGCTGTTCTTTTGCTTCAGGCAGAAGATGAACTGCACGGGCGGCAGGTTCTGGGGGCTGTCGCCGGTCGGGCGGATGAGCTGCTGGTTGGGAGTCACCGACAGCTGGCTGGTGTACTCGAAGATGTGAGCCACCGTCTCGTTGCCGTCGACATCCTTCTTGATGACACCATCCTGGTAGATGCCCACAGTGGCCAAGAGGTCGAGCGTGTTCTTGTCGGCCTTTTCGATGCCATCAAAGACGAGGCAGACGACAATCTTTTGCCACGCGGGGCCGCCCTTGTTCCAAAATGTCGACTTCTTAAGGTTGACAATATCGCGAATGTTTTGCATGACGCCGTGGAGGGTTCTGGCGAGCAGCACCTTGTCTTCGTTGTAGTACGTGATGGCGATGAGCAGCTCCGTGTGTCGGTTATACATGCGGGGGCGCAAATCGTAGCCGTTCTTGAGGGTAAAGTCGTTGGGGTCGCAGGTGGCGGCCGTGTAGCGCATCTTCATAAACTCCTCGTTGCCGCCCTCGACGTCTCGGTAGCGGGCCTGGACGGCGTTCTTGATGGCGCTGGGGACGGGATAGTCGATACTCAGGACGGAGCCCTGCACAAGCTTGACCTTTCTGGTGTTGAAGCGCTTGAGGCCGCCGCCCGCGCGGGTACCAGCTGGCTGCTGCTGGCGCTGGACCCAGCTCTGCTCCTCGTCGTTGACGGTGGAGGCGGGGCGATCATAGTTGAACCCCGCGTCTTGCGGGTACTGGCCGTAGTTGTTGACGCCGAACCCGCCAGAGGCGGCGGCCGGAAGCTGGGCGGCGCCCGGGGCATACGACTCTGTCAGGCTGTAGGCCGAGACGGGGCGGCCGGGGGGAGTGTGAGCGCCTAGCCGATCGTGCTCGTACCCGGCGGCTTGCGGCTCGTTGAGGAGGTAGCGACCGGCCTCTTCATCGTTTTCTTGCGGCGGCATGTGATACTGGACGAGGGCAGAGTCAGTCGGTGCGCCTGGCATTCATGGCAGTGGCCGGGCGAACTCACGTTGCCGCCCGCGGGGAGGTCTTGCATAGGGTGTCCGCTGCCGCCAAACCCGCGGCCCTGGCCAGGGCCGTTGTACGCCATGACGGTGGGCAAAGCTCGTTCGCTCGAGCTGGTGGATGAATAGCTATATTTGCGTCGAGGTGTTTTGGTAAGATGCGGTGGCGCGTGTGGGGTAACGAGTTGGCGAGACGACGTGCTGGTGCCGGCGGGGATGCGCCGAGAGAGTGAGGCCTGAGAGAACTCAGGGGATGCAGGACCCGAAAATTCTGTTTGTGGTTGGCCCGAGCACCTCGGACTCCTGCTCGACGTGAGGATGCCAGCCTCGGTACAACAAGGAGGTCAGGTGCAAGGAGGTGGGCGGAGGGGAGTGAGGAGGAATAGGAACCGTCGGTAGTTGGCGGTGGTAGGAGGACGGGAGGAAAAAAGGGGATGAGGAAAAAGGACGAGGGTTTGGGAAAAGGAAGCGAGCCAAAGAAAAGCAAGCAGAGGGCAAATGGGCTTCAGGGGAGGGGAGGAGAGGAGAGAGGAAGGGTGAATGTATGATGTATGTGCTCTACGAAGTACTGTGTACCGTGTGTACTCCGTATATACTATGCGAATAGCCCGGCGATCCCCTGGGCGTTGTTTCACTGGCGGCGTAAGGCGCAGCCACCCGCAGTCAGCGCTGTCCGTGGATGCCTCAGTGGATCAGAGGCCGCCGTCGACAACGCCCCGACACTGCGCCAACAGCGTCCAGAAAAAAAGACGTCTTTGTCCTGCCGCACGGGTGGCCTGGCAACGCGTGCACGAGGATGAGAAACGGGATTCTACTCTTGCAATTTTTACATTTTGTTTACTTTCGATGTAAAAAAACACTGACAAGCGCTAGAAACTGGGTTTGGAGATACAGACGGAGCAACCCGTCGTCCGATGCGAGGATCGTCGAGCGAACTTTACCTTATATAACTTGAATGTATCCCCAAGTCACTCGCCGCGTCCTCTGCCCGGCACGAGCGCGGCAGGCAACCCGAAGAGACTTGTCGACCGCAGTCACTCCCCACATGACATGTCCCCTTCCCCCCCCTACCCCCTTTTCGGGCCCGGTTTCTCCTTAGCTGCGGTGAGAAATGAAGGATTCAAGCATGGCCACGAGCCACCCTTGTCTTGACAGAGGGCGAACAAACCCTGGGCGGTGTCCTAATAAAGCTGTCGTCGCCCGCCGGGACATGTTTGGCTAGCGACGTTACTCTCTCTCCTCTCTCCACCAGGAAGGAACAAGGAACGTACAAATCTCTAGGCAGAACCTACCTACGTCACAGCTGGAGGCCTTTTCTTTTCTTTCTTGGACGCTCCCCCGCCCCGCTTGACCATTTCCCTCCTTTGTTTTGCTTGTTGTTTGTGAAAACGGGACGCGAGGCATGTGCGACGCTAAAAATAGCACCAGCCGTGTGCCAGCCAGCCAGCCGGTGTGCTTGTGCGCTCAACGGTGCACCTTGAAATTCTATCCGAAGTCTTTCTCCCAGAATGCAACGCTTTACGAAGTAGCCGCACGCATGGGATGATACCTCGGTATAACTAGGTAGTTTTCGTATGTGTGTACGAAAAAGTTATTCGTAGGTACTACGGATACGAGTTACTAGCCGAATCGAAAAGGTTCCCGTGGCGATCGATCTCCAGCCGGCCTCTGCACTAGCAGCAGGCGGGGAGGCCCTGTTTATGTAATGCTACAGCCTGTGCAAAAGTAGGGGTCTGCCCGGGCTTCGTGCATCCTTAGCCGAGTTACGTCATCCGTCTGTGTACCGCCGAGCCGCTGCCGCAGTCTCGCCGGCCCGGGGGACCTCCGGGCGGGTTCATGCCGATGCCAAGGGCGTTGTTTGCTCGTCTGCCGCCGAGGCTTATAACGGCGGCGTCCCACCAATAATTACATACCAGATATACCAGGCTACGTGGCAATACTACGAGCAAATGTACGGAGTACGTAGGATGGACATGTACCAGGTATCCTGGCTTGGTGTGCGAGTACATACATACATACGAAGCTGCCTGCTGCCTTGTTGTCGATTCCAAGTCTAGACTTATTGACTGGGCTCGGGTGCCGCACGAATCCATCCTCACTCTCTACGAAGTACGCGTTCTCCTTGGCTGTAGACGCCGTGCTTGGGCGAATGTATCCATGTGAGCCGCGGGGAAATGAGCAACAATGGGACGCGCGACAACCTCTGTTGAGCAAAAGTTCATCGGTGCTGCAAACACTGTACGGAGTACCGTCAACCCGAAGGGCAGCACGGCGTACGTGGGCCGTCCGAGGATCCACCACCGCGTACCGGTACATCGATGTCGGGTCCTTGTTCGCGCCGGCGTAAATTGCACAGCCAGGGAAGCGTTGCCGGGCGCCTCTGCCGAATCGTGGTTTGTCGGCGTCGAGATTTGTCTGCGAATGCCACTGGGTTTCGGCAAATGTGGCCAGCCACGAGGCGCGACAAACCGTCAACGGCCAGTCGCCGGGGCGTGCGCACTGTGCGCTCAGTACTATGCCGCAGCTGTGCTCATTCATACCAAGTACGAGTATTCGTACTTCGTACGAATACAGCTGTCCTGTTGGTGTCCTGCAAGGCACTGAAGGCAATGGCTGGCACGCAGTTTTCGCGTGTGTATGTACATGTACATGCGCCGGCCCGTGGATGACAGACGATCCGTTTCATTTAACCCATGGCGACACAGGTTGCCAAACAACTTGTCGCTCTGCTTTAGTCGCAACGGTCTGCACGCTGGCGGTTGGCGACGGTTTGGCGACGACGGACTTGGTCGGCGCAGAACACTGCTAAGCACAACAACAAAGGGCCGCCTGGGGTCCCCCTTACTCCATCTGCAATGCTCGCAGGGTTCCGGGGCATTTATACCAGCACTACGATACGTAACTCGTAGGTACCCTGTTGCTGCGCCATTTCTTGGCCACCGTCTCCCTCGCGCACTGTGTCCCGTTGCTGGGTCTTGGCCGTTAATGCCCCTGGCACTGCCGCCAGCCAGCCGCCCGTCCATCCCTCGTCGCCCTCCCTCTCTCTCACTCTCTCTCCTCTGCACTGCACCCTCAGTCTCCCCCGCGCGCCTCCCTGCCCCCCCCTAGGAGGCCTTCATCTCGTCTCCGCTCAGACGGTGAGACCTGCGGCGATCGTCTTCTCTTATCCTCCTCTCCACCCAGCCTTTTGATGACGCTTCTTCGTCAAGGCCTCGCTACCATTATCGAATCTGCATCGACATTGTCCAACGCCACCATCAGCCTGAGCGCCTCGTCGATTATGTACTCGACTTTGCGTGCCTAGCAGCCGACTCGTCCTCCGAGCTAGCCTTGCAGTCCTTCGTTTTCCATTTCGCTGGCTTCCGTTGCTTGCTCCTCGCCCGACTTGGCCATCGCTTGCCCGTTGCCGCGTCATCCTCGGCTCTCTAACATTAAAAATCGCTACTCATTCCTCCTCGAACGCTTCTCACCACCACAACGACATTCCGTTGAACCGTAACCGTCACCGACGTCGTTGCACCTCGTCGACGTAATTAGACGGCCTACGCCGTCATTGCGCCCTCGCTCGGCTCCAAGCCCTCCCCGTCACCGCGAGGGACTCCCTCCAAACGTCTCCATCATGGAAGGGGAAACAACATCCTTTGCCACTGCCAGAGACTTGAAGACGTTGCGTCGAGGTATGTCGTCGGCACGGTCTCGCCATGCCGTCACCCAAGCACACGCTGACTTGTCCATTCAGCCTTACAAAATGTCCCTCAAAGACGCCAATGCGCTCAATGCGGTGATACGTCCAAGCTCGTCTGCCCCAAATGTCCTTCCGGACAGGTTTGCCAGTACACAGTCCCCTCGGACTGCACGCAATGCGCCCAGACTGTTTGTATGGTGGATGAATCCCCGCAGCCGCCCAGCAACGACGGTGGCGACGGCAACGGGAAAGGCGGCAACACGCTGAGCGCTGCCCCCATCGCGGGCGGAGTCATTGGCGGCATCATTCTCGTTGCCTCGCTCACCTATCTGGTCTGGAGATTTCTCATCAAGCCCAAGCGGTCGCGCATGTCCCAGTCCATCTACGATTCCTCGTCAAAGAACGCCCGAGACGTCGAAAAGGACAATGCCTCGCGCTTCACGCATCGCTCCTCGACCCACACCGTCCACTCCATCGCCTCGACCGTCTTGACGCGCGCGTCCAACATCATCCAAATAGCCTACATCCCCGGCGTCACAAATCGAGCGACGCCCACCTCGCCTTCCGTGCTCGTGCCTCCGGTCCCGCCAATCCCGATGCATCACACCGAGGGAAACCGCGGCTCCAACCCGAGCGAGCAGCATTTTTTCGTACCCGGAAACCTACGCGACTCGACCTACTCGGGCATCTCCGAGTTTTCAGACCGCACATCGTATGCTCACCGCTCCAGCATCGCGTCCACCATCTACGGCAGACAGGCGCAGGTGCAGACGCCGGCGCAGACTGGCATGCGCGCCAAGCCAACCGTGGTCAGCGTCAAGCCGGGCGGCAGCGGATCTTGTACGCCTCCCGTTCCCAGCATTGACTTTGAAAATTTTGGCGGCGGACGGCCCAAGAGCGTAACGAGCACCTTTAGTGTCGGGTCGACGGTCGTCAACAACGCAGACACGGCCACGCAAGCCCGAGCGCTGGTGGTGAAGCTGGGCGGCGGCGGCCCTCGGAAGATTGACGTTGGCGTCAAGCCAGAGGCCAACTTGTCTTCGCTGTCCCTCGGCTCCACGGCGTCACTGGACTCCCCTGTTCAGTCCGGTGCGCAAACGCCCGAGGCGGCGACGGCGGGGGATCTTGTTGCTGGAGATCAGGGACCCTTTTCAGACCCGCCGCCCAGCACGCCAAAACCGGCTGCCGTGGCCCGGACCCTCGGGGCGGTGATGGAAGACGAGGACGAGGAGCCACGGGATGAGGGCAGACGGTCGAGGGGCCCGGGCTCGGGTGAACGGGGTCGGAGTCCGTTTGGCGACGAGCACGCGACCAAGTAGTGACGTGCTCTTCGTCACGCTTTGATGTTTATGCCTTTGCTCTTCTCTTCCCCTCCCCGGCGACCGACGCGGCCTTGTATTTTCTTGGTCGCTCGGGGGCAGGCTGACCTCTTTTTGGATTGGGCTCTGGAGCGGCAGAGCCATTTACTCTATTTACTCGTGAATCTCGGCGTCGTCTTGGACAAATGTGGTGGGGCGGCTATATATCCTCACAGTCGAGCATCTCTGCTTGGGCTTTTCTTGAATACCTACATGTGCTGAAGCAAGCCTTGTCTTTGGCGCGATCGTGGCTCCCCAATGCTCAACGAGGGTCGTCGGCCCAGCATACGTGACGAGTCATGTGCGAGGCGGATCCCGAGATGGAGAGCAATGGGATGACGATGGACTAGACTAGGCGTATTTCCCGGATCAAAGGGGAAGCAGGCGGATATGCTAGGTCGCAAGGTTGGGCGATGATTGTATCCATGTGCTAGGCTGGGTAGCGAGCTGGCCGTGATTGCAGCTAATGCGGGTTGAAGCCGTATCTGTTGGCTAGGACCTGATGCGCGGGTCGGCCAGTGATATCTAGGATGTAACTCTCTAGGGCCACAACGACCGCGTCCCTTACTGCCCAGTCTGTCTCCCTCTCCTTAGGCCATAGGATGTACTTGGCCACCTGTGTGGAGGACCAGGCTCCAGCCAGGCTATCAGCCATCAGCGCTCTCTGCCCTATGGCTTCCCTCTTCAAGTCTGGGTTGGCTAGTCCAGAGACAAATTGTCGGATGAAGTCGGCAAGGTGATAGCGTTCCAAGAGGGTCAGTTCCTCGTCTCCCGGTGGAGGGCGATCTCGTCCACCTGACTGGCGGAGGGCCTGCTGTGTTCGCCTGTAATACACCACCAGCGGCACATCTGGCAGCTGCTGCAAACCGCGCCTGAATTCGGGTGCCGGCGTCATCAGTGATGGGTGCGAAGCGGTCTATTACCCAGTGCCGTGATAGTTTATTCTATCTTCTAATTGAGGCCCTCGGTCTCAGGGCCGTCTTCAGGTCCTTTAGGTCGGCCATTGTTGCCTCCCCGTTCCTCGCACGGACGACGATGTCTTTCAGGGTCATGGTGCTGTCCACGAACCTAGCCTCTTGGATTGTCATCCTCATCCCGATGGCTTGAATCGCCACGCTAGGATCTGGCAGGGAGCCCTTATGCTGCAACGGCGCCTGAATTCGGGTGCCGGCGTTATCAGTGATGGGTGCGAAGCGGTCTTTCAGGGCCGTCTCCAGGTGCTCTAGGTCGGCCAGTGTTGCCTCCCCGTTCCCCGCACGGACGACGACGTCTCTCCAGGTCATGGTGCTGTCCACGAACGTAGCCGCTTCGCCCGCCAGCCCTACATCGATAGCTTGAATCGCCACGCTAGGATCTGGCAGGGAGCCATTGTTAAGGGACTTTAAAGCCCATCTCAAGCGGGCCAGCCATCTCCGGGCCGCATCGGTGCCGTCAAAGGTGCCAATGTCCGCCAGCGAGGGCAACTTTGTGGGGAGGCGCATTGCGGGCATGGCGAGCGACTGTGGGGCTGGAGTCTCGGGCTGCATGGTCGATTCCGACGCTGGCGTTGGGGGGCACAGGAGGATCAGCTGCTTGGGATTGACGACTGAGGATTTTTTTTGCGCGTAGGTCAATTCTGCACTAGTACTACCTACCTAGGTATGTAGTAAGGAGGGGCCTTAAATCCGGCCGATCCCCGTGACTTATCCACAGTCACGGAGGGGTTATCCGAGGAGGAAAGTGATATCTTCGCCCGCAAATAATAGCGGATCTATAAGTACCTCGATTTTCTTGGTCAAAGCGCATTCGCGCAAATGTGAATCGTGACTACAGAGCAGTCACGGCCCCGGGGGACGAAGCTCCGGTATAAGTACCTAGTCACGGTCCCCCGGTAAAAAAAAAACACTGTACGAATATGCGTCGGACCTTCCGTATCGGAACAGACTGTCCCGGCCTAGCAACCGCCTAGCAACATGTTAGGGCTTGGGTATTTATTAACTTAGCCTCGGCGGCGACATGAGGGCAGCAGGGATGGCGCGTGCGTTCTGCCAAATGTCAATTCAAAGCCGAGTTTCCTCCACCGGTGCTCAGTCTTCATCCCAGGTAAGGTGAGGGTATCGTCGACGGCACACCCACAGCACAGCCGGTTGGTCTCTTTGCCGTCCTTCATCGTCCATCTGGACAACGACAGGCGTCGTCCGTCTGCCTGTTGGTCCCATCCTCAGAAACCAATGGGGAAAGATTGGTGTGCGCTGACTGACGACGCGCCATCCCTAGACGCAGCACGGGACGCGCGCAACGCATTTGCTGAGTGTGCACATACACACACTCACTCACTCACACTCACACACACGCGCATTAGCCCCCTCGCCCTCGGGCCAACCTTTACCAACGTCTTGCGCTACTGCTACTATCGTGCTCCAATCTCAAGCCCTCGTCCTCCGGGGTATATAACATGAGAGTACAAGACTCGGTACAGTCAGTGGCACGGTCTCGTCGACGAGCATGGCGACTCCGTGTGTAGACGGCTCAAGGCGCGACCAAGGTAGTCAGTCGCATCCAGACATACAGCTCCAGCACGGGCACCTCTCCTCGCCGAAACGCTCTGGCGTGTCGCTTTCCCGCCTCTCGCTTGGCCGCCAAGGCCACACAGCTATTTCCCCCCCCCCCCCCGCATCCGAATCCTCCTCGGTCAAGTGGCCATTCCCCGCGCTCGCTCCGCTCCGCTCCATCTCCCTCTGCCAACAAACCCCGCTCCTCGGGGCAACACAAGCAAGAGTCGGACTCCGTGTGGCCCAACACGCCAATTGGGAATACATACTAGACGTAAGGAAACGACCAGGGGTAGACAGATGACATGCAGCCAGAACAAGGCCTCGGCTAGCGCGACGTGTGCAAAACGTCAACGGCAGGCCACGTCAAAAAGTCTCCATGACATGGGCCTCCGCCTGTGTCATCACCGCATGGGGCTGACAGGAAACTGGGCCAAGAAGTGTCTTGATGGGAGAGAGGGCCAACCCGTCTCCCATTTGCGGCCCAAAACCAACCAAGAAAGAAGGAATTTGTGTCGAAAAGTGTCAAAGTTATAAGCGCCCCGTGATATGCCCCTTTTTGTTCTTTCGATACGCCATTCGCCGATCCGAGGCCCTGGTGCGCGCGTTTGCTCGTTGCGGGGATGCCGCGTCGTCGTCGTGAGGCGAAAACGCTTCTTCCCTCGGTTGGCCACTGGCAATGGCTGCAAAAATTGCTACCATGAAACATAAATCAAGCTCACCAGCCGGCAGCATCGCATTCCGTCATTAACCATTCCTCATCGTCTTCCGACGAGCCGTGGAGAATTTTTGTGCGGGGGCGGGCGGAGCAAAGGGATTGCCGTGACGCGCGCCCTTGCGACCAGAGTCGGCCCGTGCCCCTGTATCCAAGCGTCTCCCTCCCTCGTGTGGTGGAAGAGCAGGCCGCCACTCATAATACCACGCACTTTGATTTGCTCTTTTCGCCGTCTTTGCTGCGCCGGTAACGGGGCGACTCGCGCTCTCGACCGCCGACGTCGCCGTTGCCGGCGCGGGAGCGGCCGCCGGAGCCGGCGGGGGGGCGCGACACCTGTTGGCGCTGGCGGCGCAGGATCCTGACGACATCGTAAAAGGCCTTTTCGACGTTGATGCAGTTCTTGGCTGAGGCTTCGACGAATTCGCAGCCGAGTTCGCGGGCCAGGGCGTGACCCTCTTGAGTCGACACCTCGCGCTCCGTGACTCTATCGCTCTTGTTGCCGACGAGCATGACGGGAACAGGCATCTGCGGGTTGACGGCCGAGAGGGGCGAGCCGGGGTATGATGGAGACGACGCGCACGACTCCTTGACGCGCTGGATCTGGTGGTGGAAGCGCTTGATGCGGGTAAAGGAGGAGCGAGACGAGATGCTGTAGACGAGGACGAAGCCCTCGCCGTCGCGAATCCACTGGTCGCGAAGGGCCGTGTACTCTTCCTGGCCGGCCGTGTCGAGCACCTCGAGCATGCACGGCTGGTTGTCTATAACGACCTGCTTGCGGTAGGAATCTTCAATTGTCGGGTCGTACTGGCGCATTGCTTGCCGTCAGCCTTTGGCCGCATGGCTGCGAGAGCATCCCGTGTGCTTCGTCTCTGTGTCTGAGAGGACGAGCGATAGAGGCGGGGGAGAGAGAGGTGCGGAACGAGACACTCACAGTCTCGACAAAGTGTTGCAGACACAGCTGGATGGTCAGGGCCGTCTTGCCGACGCCGCCATCGCCCAGGACCACGAGCTTGTACAACACCATGCGACCTGCCATGATTGTGTCGAGAGTCGGTGGTGGGTTTCGGAACAAGGAAAAAGAGTGCCGCGAGATGGGTCCTCGGCGAGGGGAAGGGAATGGAAGAATGGAGAGAGGGACAGGGAGGCTGTCTGCTCTGCCGAGGACGATGAGAGAAAGGAGGGGGAGGGGGGGGTGCGGGGGGAGGCGAGGCGGGAGGGAGGCTTGTTGATGCTCGAGCGAATGACGGAGACGGAGAGGATCAGGATGGAATCAATGGAGCTCCGGCCGCTGGCGTTTGGAGAGTGTTGATGATGAAGGTGGAGGAGCCCTCTGCTCTGGCTCGTGGGCTTTCTCTGCCAAGCAACGAGCAGCAGGTGGAAGAGAGGGCCGTTTGTGGAGAAGAGAGCGGGACTGCGTGCGTGTGTGTGTTTGTGGTGCGTTGGAGGTGGGTAAGTAGAGAGAGGGGGGGGGGGAGGGCGGGCACGCGAGAAAGAGGAGGAAGAGTGGAGATGCACAGGCAAGGCAGGTTGCTGCTGGCTGGGCTGCTGGCTGCTGCTGGGGAGTGTGCTGCTGGGTGGTCGAGCGCTGCTGTCCTGCCTACTAAGCCCGTAGCTAAGTAGGTAGGTAGGTAGTAAGCTTCAAGCTTCTTCTCCCCAGCAGCTTGATTGGCGAGCGACGGCAACAGCCGCGCTAACAGCAGAAAGATTGGGACAAGACGGGTCACAGCGGATGGCCGAGGATGACGACGACGCTGAGATGGTGGTGATGGTTTTGGTGACGATTCGTACCAGCACCTACAGTGATGTTTATAAAGTACCTTCTAGCAGATGTTGACAAAGGAGCCGTATATACATACATACGGAGTACATGTATCCGGAGGTGTCTCTGGGAGAAGACTGGCCAAGGCGGTATCTACGGCTCCTTTCTTAACAGCAGTACGAGTTACGTACCGGGCTGGTTAGCTGCAACGAGAAGAAGAAAAGAGGCGTTGCGTGGTTTGCAATTGGTTTTCCTTTCTCCTCCTCCAACAGCAGGTGCACAATTGAGGTTATAGGTGCGCACAGATATATGTACTATACGTAGATACCTGGTACGTGATTTGTCAAGGAGCCGCCAGTCCATGAACATGATGCATCGAGAGCCGCCAATGCTACCTGTCTCGCAAGCGCTGCGCCGGGGGGGGGACACCAACAAACAAACCCTTTCCAATTGAGCTTTGCGAGATGGAAGCTTGCTTCCGGCGGGGGGGCGGGGGTGCACCTTGACGCGTGTTCTCTGGCGAGGCAGGTGCATGTATGTACTTCGTACCTTGCTACCTTCCATGTTTCTGCAACCCAAGCCAAGGAGGAGCCAAGGAGAGTCTCCGTCGCAGATCCGGCTGTCTGTTTCCGCCATCTCTGGTGGAAACCTGGAGGAAACCTGGTGTAATGTTTTTCTATTCTCTACATCTCTGCCTCTAGTGCAAGCTCGTCGGGCAAGCATGGTCATAATTGTCAAGTACATACGAATACGAGTTACTTTGTAGTACTCGTACGATTTAGACAAGCTGTGAAAGACAACCAACCAAGCAGCGAGAGTGCCCAATCACGCCGGGCAAACAGATGAGTGCCTACCACACTGTCGGGATCGCACCCGTCGCCCGACAAGTACGAATACCTGATGTACTACCTACCTGTACTTCGTATGTATGTGCAGTATACCTCCACTGACCACTCACTCTCAACTCACCACTCACTCACTCACCACCCATCCTCCTTCTCCCTTGTCGTCTAGCAGTGCATGAACCGGCACAACTATGTACATATATATGCTTGCTTGCAAAGACCAGACCACCACCACCTCCTCTCTACGGTCTATGCTCCGTCGATAATGTAGTACCGGCGAATCCAACTTCCAACTGCATTTGCCCATGGCTTTTCTGCGGCCCACGCACCGGCCCGCATACAATGTATTCCAAACAAAGGCCGAGGCTCTGCTGCAAGAATGCCCACCAAGGAAGGACCTTCCCGGCACACCAAGCAGTGTCTTTCGGGGCACGACGATTTCTTCCCTCATCGGAGCTTTTGAATGCACGCTGCTGTGGATTCGCCCCCCCCCCCCCCCCCCCCCACAAAGCACAAAGAGAAACGGCCAGGATATCCCGACTTGATTCCTCGTCCAACTCTATTGCCGTGCACTCCACTCACCATTTTGTCTTTTGCAATATTAGGGGTCGTATATGGTAATTCAGACCTCGAGACGCCTCGACCGACTGCCCGGCCAGTGGCACGCCGACATGTGTAGAGTACGCGGACCTGGAGTTGTGTCTACTCCGGCCCAAAGCATCCACTCGCGATGCAAGTCGTCGTCCAATGTATTGCTCCAGCTCAGACAGGTACCCGCTACCTCCTGAACTAAAAGCCATGTGTCTACGAGTCGTAGCACCTATAGTAGCAGTACCTATGGGACCTTGATGGCCTAGCGCTTGCCCCCGCTCTCCGCCGACTGCCTGCAAGATGCACAACCAAGCAAATCACGCAACTCTCCGTCTTCCTCGTTGGTCCTCGACCGCGGTCCAAGGGAGAAACCATCCACTTCCATCTCGTCCCCCGACGTCTGCCGGGCCTCATGCCACAAAAAATGCACGCAGCACTGCATGTGCTCCGCTTATCTCCGCCGGGCTTGGCTTGGCCCGCATCGACCCCGACCCCGACCCCGACTCAACTCGGCGGCGGCGACGACCACGACGACGACGACGACGACGAGGAGCCCGAGACCCATACTTAGGCGACGTGCCTCGGGGCGCTGCGGGCAAGACGTGCTTTCCTCGACGGCACGCTACAGCACATGACGGTGACGCTGTGCGACCGTCACTGCGCGACTTTCGTTGGCCCCGACTCTTTGCCTCCCTCCCGCCTTTATTGTGGAGGCCCGCCCAGATGCAAAGGGCCCTTGGTCAGTTCAAGCTTTCGTCCCAACACCAACATCTATGGGCTGACCCTGGACCAGCCCGCCTCCGCCTGCTTCGGCCATTACCTATTCCCATGGAGCCCGTCTCCCGCCCTGGTCATCAAGCTCCTAGCACCGCAGCCAGCCACAGACACGCCGCCTTTGCGAGACATGCCTCGATTGCTGTCCAGTCCAGAGCCGTGCCGCCGCTGTGGGCCGCCGGGGGTCATCCCATCGCCAAGATGCCATGTATGGTCCATCTTGCTTGAGACTTTGAGACGGCGCCTCTCTGCTGCGTGCCCTCGACTACGCCTCGCCTGTTCGACGGGTCCGGCTGCGGTTGCTGGCCCTGCTCTTTCAGCTGCCGTCGGTCAGGCATGCAACACGCGCCCGGGCACTGCATGTCTCGAGCAGCTGTACGGAGTATGTCGCCGCCGAATCAGCCCGACGGTTGGCCCATGTCCCACGTCCAACTCTCAAAAGCCAAGTCTCAATTCCCCGGACGCCACTATCCGGCCTGGGGTGCGGTGCAGCTGGGCGGACCGTTCTTTGCAGTTTCTTGACCGCCAACGAGACATTCTTGACGGCAAAAGAAGCGACACTTTAATGCCAATGCTGCCCGGTGCTTCCTTGGTGACGGGGTACGCTCAAGACACCACCTCGTGGTGTCTCACGCCTCTTATCCGCCCGCGCGGGCCCCTGTCGTCTAGTCTCAGCGGCGGCTGGAACTTGGCCGAGGGTCAAGGACAGCTTCCACCGGCCGCCACCGGGACGGGCAGAGGACATGGCATTGTCTGCCATGGGTGTGGCTGACTGAAAGCCCATGGCCGCGACGCAGCTCAGGGCTGCAAAGGGGCGCCAGCCGCTGCCGACGGCAAGGGTCCATGTCCGAGTCCCAACTATGGACGGCTTTGTCTTCGTCATTGTCAGACGACGGCACGTCCCGTGTCTTGGCTTCGGCAGCAGTTTGCAGTGGGCCTTTCTCCGCGGAGAGCATCGGGCATCTCACCGTCGTGCCCAAGGACGATCCGTGTCGTCTCAGGGCGCGGTGCGATGGTGTCATCGACTTCTTTGCAAGTAACTGCTCATATGCCTGGATGGGTATGCGTCCTGGATAAGCCCAGAAGCACATCGCGCTCTACCTATTCTCGAGGTACACTAACTGCGCATCCGCCGTGGCTGAGGCAACGTTTCTTCGCGACGCAACGCTTCAGGCCAATGGTGCAAATTTTCCAGGTGCTGAACACGTCAGACCGGGCGTCAAGACTGCAGTGCTACACGAGACCCGCATCCTCTTGGACGGGATGTGCATGTCCAGCAGTGCAGAACCGCGCGCAATGGCCGGTCTCCCGAGGACATTAATGACTTGGACCAACTGGAGCACGCTGCCTGCCATGTCCTTTGCTCCTTGTCGCGACGTCGACCATTGCAACACGCGCCGAGCCTCGTACCTGGAAATTTGACCTCTGACGTCGCGCAGTAGACGGCTCGTGTCAGCTTCCCGTTGGAATCAAAGCTTACACATGCCGTCATGGCGGTGCCCGTCACACAAGCATGATAGCTCGCTCAGGGGAGACGCGGGATGGACTATTGGTGCTTCAATACGAAGTAGTGCACTTTGGGTTTCTGACTGGACAGTGCATGGACGGCGGTCTAGCGCATGGATCGATTGCCCGTAGATATGGGTGGCGAGGGCGTCCTGGCTGTCGGCAACGGCTGTCAGCACTTCGAATTCGGCCAGTATCAATCATGTACGCGGGACTCCTCATACATGGCCACGAAAGACAGGCCTCGTTTCCCGCCACTCGGGGACTGGTCCCTGACTGTTACTGGAGGCTCTATGGCATGAAGACGCCGAGCGTGTTTGGACGGCTTCATGCAGCCACCAGTCCTCTCTCTTGGTCGACCACGGCTTATCATGGAGGGGGGTTCCCCATTTCATGTCAGTCGGAGCCACACAGGCTTGTCGTCTTCGAATTCGCCGAGTAGACTCCATGGGGCCGCATAGTTGGGGCGCGGGTGCTGCGCGGAAGGGCGTCTGACCCGACGGGGGTGAATTAGTGTGCCAGTACCGTCACTCCCTGAGCCCGGACGTGGTTCTCGGCTCAGCCAGCCTCAGAGATTTGTGGCAGTCGACGGGCCAAGCCCAGCAGGCCATTGTCCTGCTCGGGAAGCCACAAGTCGACCCATTCTCGAGCCTGCTGATAGTCGTCGCCGTCCTTGTCCCAGGCCTCTTCTTGCGGCCTCTCGATGTAAATTGTGCGCAGACGGCAGGCGCGGGCGGCTTTCAGGTCGCCCAGATGCGCAGCCACCATGGCGACGTGTGCGGGCTCGAGGCCGAGCTCCCGTGCGGCGCCGAGGTAGGTGGCCGGGTCAGGCTTGTAGGCACGAAACGTCTCGGCCGACAAGAGCCTGTGAAAGCCCAGTGAGCCAAAGTCGTCGAGGTCGCGCAGCAGGGCGAGGTTGCCGTTGGACAGGGTGGCGGTGACGAGCTTGCCGCCAGAGCCCAGGGCGCGCAGACCATCAGAGGAGTCGGGCCAGGGGCTCAGGCGGTGCCAGACTAGGCTGAGGGAGTCGATCTCGGCGTCGGAGTAGAGGCCGTCGAAGCCCCATTCGCGAAGCAGGGCGGCGAGGCTGTCGCGGTGGTGGCGGTCGATGGACTTCCACGTGTCGCGCGAGGGGTCAAAGGATGCCGTGAAGACCTTGTAGGAGTCGCGCCAGGCCTGGGCGAAGCGATGCCAGGTGTTGTCCTCGGCGGCCGCCTCGAGGCGCGAGGCGAGGTCTGGCGGGAGGGATGAGGGGGCGCAGAGCTTGCGGTGGGCGCGGAGGGAGAGCTCGTCGACGACAGAGGTGCGCCAGTCGACGACGGTGCCGAAGACGTCGAAGACGAGGGCCTTGACTTGGGCCAGGGGAGGGATGGCGCCGGGGGACATTGTTGGGTTGGGGAAAGGCTGTTGATAAAATCGCGCGGAAGATAATTGGAGAGAGAGTTGGAGGGAGAGTTGGAGGTGGAGAGTTGCGTGGCGGTTATTCATTACATCATCACCGGGGTTCGGTGTTTGAGGCGTGTCACTCGAGGTTGGGTATAGGGTAGCGGGCTCACGGTGACGGGCTGGATTCGCCTTCGTTCAAGTTGCTTCCGTGGTTACATTCAAGGGGTACCCGTTGGGGGACTAAGTGGTCTTCGACACTTCAAGACCACTTAGTCCCCCGGGTGTACTTTGTATGATGGTCGATTCAGAGGACAGGTGCTTGACGGGTGCATGACAGGCTCGCGGTTCCCCGGCCTTCCGGTTCTCACTTACACCAACATGCCGCCGGGCCCGGTGCTCGAACACATGCCGTAACCGTCTGGCAAGTTACTCTCCAGAACAACACAGGTAACTCGTATGTATCCGTATCCGTACGAAGTATGTACATGCCTATCATGTTGTAACCCCCCCGCAGAAGAAAAGAAAGAAACCGAAGACGGGCGGGTTGCGGAAAAGGGCGCTGCCGAGGGAGAGAAGAGTGCTTCTCTTCTCCCCCGCGCCGCACGGGAAGAAGCAGGTGACAGGTCGCGAATGCTGGGCACAGAGCCCTCGTTTTTCTTTTTTGCGCCGTCGTCTTGGTTAATCTTCCTTTTCATGGGCTCATCCCCGCATGTCAGAATGATCCCCCCCCCTCCCGGAACGGTTCTTTTGTTGGGGAAAGTGGGCGACTTGACTCATCTCCTTCGCCTCTCTCTTTTGCGTGACCGGTGAAGAGACAGTCGTAGCGGCGGCGTCTGTACCAAGAACCAAGACAAGCCCCTTTTTGGCCGTGACGGACCGACTCAGTTGCCCTGTCTCGAGAAGGAGGCCCGAAATAAAGGGTGCAACGAGCAAAAGAAACGGTGTGGAAAAAGCAAAGATGATTGACAGGAATGAAGAGATGTTTCACTTTTGTCTCACTATTATCCCGCACGCTCTCTCCCCGCCTCGCGTGTGCAGACGAACAGTACGGGGTTCCAGCAGCGAGGCCCGTGATTCGCCCACGGGGGTAGCGAACTGCAGGGCCGAGCGTTTTGCCGTCTAGGGAAAACCTGCATGACCCCCTGTTCGCATGATATCCGTACTTCTACGAGTTAACTCGTATGTACTTGGTAGTACTAGTATACGAGTACGTATTCGTCACTCGACTTCGTACGAAGTGCAATATGGTGACTGGGGGCTGTCGTGGCAGACGCAGTGGTGCAAACTAGTGGTGCAAAAGGGAACAGGGACGTTGTGTGGAGCGGCATGGAGCACCGGCGCCGACTGCAAAGTGGGTCCGCCGTGAGGCCAGGCGCCGGGCCGGAGCGCTCATCCCGGCCGCAGAAAGGGGGCCCACTCCCCGACTGACACCTTGCCACTGGCCCAAGGCGACCGGGTTGAAGAGTGTCTGTGTTTTTCCTCTGCTCCGGATACGGGATAATATTGCACCACCGACCGGGCAGTCATGCAAGCAAGTTGCTCCTTGTCGAGTAATCGCTCTTGGTCGTCAAGTCGTGTCGCGAATATATGTAGCGTCTTCACCGGACATGCGGAGGACAATGACTGCAAGGGTTGCGGACTCGCGGAGTGTACGAGTTACTTCGTATGTATGTGCATACCGGAAAATGCGTCATCGTACCGTCATTGAATTGTTTCGGTTTCCAAAACGAAACCCAGATCTTGACGGGCCGGGCTAGCTATGCTTGCGGCACTGGGCGGCTGTAGGTTTCAGATCAGATCCCCCTTCCAGCGGGCGAGGAAGCTGGGTCACTCACTCTGCTTGCGGGGAACCATCAGTACGGGGAACCAGTTCGCGATGAAAGTATGTAAGAGGCAGGCGAGCAACAGAACTTGACTGGCGGCTTTTCTTTTCCGACGCCGTGCAGTAGGGACACGGCTGGGCAGCCTGTTGTTGCCATATACGGAGTATTTACTTCGTAGGTACTTTGTATTCGTATGTAGCAGCTGCAATGGCAAGCCGGGGAGGACTCACCGATTCCAGAGTCGTTGCACAGCATAGTCAAAGGTGCCAAGACGAGGTATTGTACGAATAGGTGTCCATGATGTCGATCGACGACGGATATAATAATAGTATCGCTTAAGCTCCCCGCGTGGCCGGTGACATTGGCGCCTGTCAGGCTGCGCTGTCACGGTGCTGCAATGCAGCAAGGGAGGTGACGGCGCGGCGCTGTTTTGTACAATGTATGCAGCAGCGCGGCGTTGAGGCTCGTCTCGGCGCAGGCCGATGCACGAAAAGCTTGTTGGTCCTTTGCGATTCTGAGTGAGTTGTATGTACTTCGTTCTTCGTGGGTACCTAATAAAGGGGCAACGCGAGCAGGGGTCGGCCATGGTAATGTCCGGCCTCGACTCTGCCTCTGACTGAGCGGATATTGGAGGCCGAACCAACAAATGGGTGGGCGGTATCCGTACCGGCGTCATGGGATGGAGACCTGATTCCTTCTTCTCGAGAACAAGAGAGACTCCGTGCAATTTCCACCGAGCAGGATGAAACGAGCCTCTCCGGCTCCTCGTCACCCCGAGCACATCTAACTGCACAAAGTAAATGAAGATACAGTACGCGCAAGTGACGGCACTGTGACTTTTATGACTGCTATATCCGACATGACGGTTGACGCCCAAGGCACCGGTGCATTTGCAGTTGCTAGCCGTCCCTTTTCATGTCCGTGATTCGACGTGAAGAACAAGTAGATGCACGCCATGCCCCCTTGCTTGATGTTTTTGACGCATGCGCCCGTGATTGGTTCGCGGGGCCAACGGGCTGCCGGACTGATGAAACTTTGAGAAGACGGCGATGATACTGAGATGGAGGAGGTGGCTCAGTCTGCACAGTGAACATGTGGGGAGGAACACAGCGCGCACTGTCCATTTTTGTTGAGATGAGCACTGTAGTCGCCCGCTCAGTGCACTGGAGCAGCCCCCGAGCACTGTACACTCGAGGCCGGCACTGTGGCCCCATGCCACGGCACGTATTCGTACTGTCCAACGACTCGTCCCCGAACAGGCACCAACAATTTCAATCCAGCATCTCCAGAAGCTCTCAGACCGACGTGCTGACAAGGGTTTCACGTCGGCGCATGGATCATTACCTTATGGAGATGCACCAGCAAATTGGTCGCGAACCCCGGTCCCATCGAGAGAAAGGGGAGCGGATGCCTCTCCCGACATCCCGAGCCCCCCGACAGGCCGCGCAGAAGCGAACCCTGCAGGCGAGGCCCGAAATGTCACCCAGAAACAATGGTCCCCCGACGTCGACGACGGCCTGCATACAGGGGTCGAGATTAACTTTTTCTTCTTCTGCTGCAGCCACCAGCGGCGGCACTTGAGGTCGTCGACCATGTCTTTGGCGCATGGGTGGATGGATTTTGCATGGATGGACACGCCCATCTGTGGGTGACGAAAATGCCCCTATTCTGCCCACTTGGGCCCCGACTGACAATCCCGTCCTCATCAGATGCCTCGCTCTCTCGTCCACAGCCAACCGCCTCGGAGTGGATGCGACACACAACAGCGTCTCATTGTCGTCTGCAACTCTAGACGCGAGTTCGTCATCTCCTCGTCACGCCTCGACCCAGACACGGGGCTCGTCTGCACACTGCAGACACGGCGTCTCGTCAAGACTCTCCTGCTCTGCTCTCACATCACCTCGTCTGTCTCTCCGCTTCTATTTCGGAGCCGTCATCCCCCTCACCCGCTCTCGACGCCAACGTCCAAAGGGGTTAGCCCGCGAACATCACCCATTGCCTGCCTCAAACTCGCCGCAAGCTAGTATTTATTCGCCCTGCCAGACCAAGCCTGTCCTTAGCAGGGGCCACCAACACGCAGCCAGGTTGGTCGACCCTTTGCCGCTTATTGGTACACACCGTTCGAGACACGAGCTGACAAGAAACTAGTACTACTAGCTAGACTACAGCGGCCAGGTGTGCCCTGTCTGCATTGCCTGTTGCGGGGCGGAGCCGCCTTGGCCTCGACTTATACTACTCAAGACACTTCCATCCTCTGGGGGACAGTCTCAGCATCCGTCCACTTTCGAGAAGCCACTCCCGCCTTTCTTCTTCGCCTTGATCTATGTTCTTCTCGCCCGCCGGCGCTCGTGCAAAGGACCCGCGCTTCTGAAACGCCACACTCAAGGCGGCCAGACGACGGACGTGTCTTGCACCCGGACACACCACCCCGACTTGAGCAAGCGATTCACGGCCCTGCAGAGAGCCACTCGGGCTGTTCCATCTAGACGCGCATGACCACACCCCGAAGCCGCCTCGACCCAGTGCCATACAGGACCCGAGGTTCGGTCCGTCCCTCTGGTGAGCAGAGACATCCCCGCTCGAGGAGGGCATGCATGGCGCAATGCCGCTTTGCTTTTGCCGGCCGCTGACCTGCTCATGGCGAATAAAAGGGTACTGTCGATGCGTCGATATCGGGTGTAGACCAGTTCTTAGCTGCAGCGTGATTCCTAAGCGGGCTGATTGCTCTGGCCGTCTTGCCCCAAAACCGCGGCGTCAAGCCACCGTCGACGGACGCCGACGTGAATCCATGCCTTGTCGCCACATCACCACCACGCAGCGCCCTCTCCAGAGTCGCGGGCCGTCGGCTACGCTCGCCATTCACAAATGGCCCGCTGGGCCACCGACGATGAATATACCGCTGGTCTTGGTACCAACTCTGTGACCATGCCTCAAGGACCCTCTTCCAAAACACCGCCCGCCAACCCTTCAAAGCAGTCTCGGCGCTCCGCGACCCCGCCGGGACCTGCCTCGTCGCCGATACGCATGGCCGACGGACAGGGCGACAGGACGCCCTCGAGGGCCTCGACCAACGATGAGAGCATCAGCATCCTGGATCCCCGCAGGTTCACGCCCACGCTTCATGCCAACCTCGTCTCTGAGATCCTGGCGCTGCGGCGAGACCAGGAGGAGAAGACGAAGCAGATTGAGAGCCTAGAGTCTACCCTCGATGCCGTCAAAGGGGACCAGGAGCGGCTCCAGGGCAACCTGACAGACGCGACAAAGGAGGGTCGTTCCCTCAAACGCCAGCTCTCATTGCTTGAGGGGGGGACATCGTCCGCCCTGAATGAGCTCCAACGCGAGAGGGATGAAGCCGTCGACTCCATGACGGACATCAAGAAGCGCTTGGAAGTCGCGCAAAAGAAGATTCGCAGTCACGAGGATGACTCGCAGAGGGCGCACGACCTGTGGGCTCAGGAAAAGACGGGCTGGGACCATGAGCGGCGCAGCTTTCAGCGCAAAATGCACGTGGCCGAGAGCCGCCTCAAGCTGGTGCTCGACGAGGTGGCTTTTTACCAGACCACCGCAACCGACGGGTCGGGACGTGCCCCTGACAGCGACGTAGAAGAAAGCTGCAAGGATAATGATGCAGGGAGCGTCAGGACAATGAGCATCACCAACAGCATTCGGCAATCCTTTCACACCGACTCTCACAATGGACATTCCTTGGCCGACGAACTCAGCTTTGTCGACGACCAGCCCGATGCCCGTGGCCGAGAGAGCGTCCTCTCCAACTACACGATCCCCAAGTCCCCCAGAATCCATCGCCGGAACCAAAGTCTCGAGAGCCTGAGGCGGACCGGCAGTGTGGCACGCGCGCGACAGATGATGAACCAGCAGCCGCCTGTCGTGGAAGAGTTGGGAGGCAGGGAGGACGAATCTCGACCGCCCACCCCCAAGGCCGCATACACCGATAGCGGAATACAATACTCGCCCCCGCCGTCTCCCGTGGCACGTCCGGCCAAGCCGGCGACACCAGACCTCACGAGCCGCGGCAGGGTGTCCGACCTGGAAGGCCCGCGTGGCGACCCGGAGATTGAGGCGAACCAGAGGCGGAAACGCGTGTCGGTGAACCGGCCGCTCAGGATAGAGCACCCCAAACCGGACCACAAGACGGTTTCTGCGGCGGCCCAGACGATGGAGCAACCGCTGAGCCCTGCCAAGACGCCCAAGACGTCCTGGCGCGACTTCACCCCCCCTTCCGAGACTCAGCTCGCCCTCATGCTGAGTTCCGCGACTCAAACTGAGGCGACTCAAACTGAGGAACCGCCCCGGCCGGCCCGCACACCTTCCGGCGCGAGCCTCGCTCCTCGTCCTCCTCCGTTGGAGATCCCGACCATCAGCGTTCATCCTCCGCACAGCCGGCCGACGACGCCGCGCGAGCCCCGTTTGCCCCAACATTGCAAGGACTTTGGTTGCCAGGTGAACCTGTCACCCATGACAAAGCGCGACGCCGTTGTGCAAACCGAAGGCATCCAGATCGACAAGCGGCTGGCACGACTACCGCTCCATCTGCAACCGTCGGCCATATCTTCCCGGCCGACGTCTCCCAACGTGCACGGCACGGCAAACGGCTCCAACCCCATTCCGGAGGGTCCTCCGGCCCGCAACCCCCGGCGCCTCACTCAAGGCGGAGATGCCCCAGATTCGCCACCATCCCCCGTCAACTCTCACGTCGAGGAGGACGAGTTTTACGAGCCGTATACCGGCCATTACTACGACGGCGCGCCGCCCAGCTCGAGAGGAGCGTCGACTCGGCGGTCCCGGCGGCTCAGCAGCCTCTTTGCCGGCTTCGACACGGCGAGCTCGGACGGCATGGACGAATTTGGCGATGGCGACTTGAGCGACTCCGAGTTCCGCACGGCCCTGTCCGCGCCGAAGCCGCAGTCCAAGTCGAGCCGGCCGACGAGGCGGGAGTCCATTGGAGTCATGGCTCAGCATCCCGAGGAGCCTTCGACCACGGAGCAACCGGCCCAGAGCGAGCTATACAGCACCTTTTGCCTCGTCGACAAGGAGACCCGCTTCGGCAAGCATTCGCGGAGGCTGGGCAGGACCTATGAAAAGTCTCCTCCGCCGCCGCCGCCGGGGAGCTCGAGCCGCGACGGTGCCATGCGCAGGACTGCCCTGATTCAGAGTGGGATAGCCAGCCACCAGAACCGGTCGAGGAGCCCGAGCCTGCCCGACTCGGCCAACCCTCCATTCCCCATACCGACACGAGCGAGCTCGCGGAAGCCGGCCGTCCGCACAAGCACGCCGAGCGATGGCCAGAGCAGCCCGACGCGAGGCGATGCCTGGCTCCGACGGGGCAGCAGCCGCCCATGGCACCAAACACAACATCTCCGCAAGGTCCGTTCTGCTACAGCTCTGCCGCGCAACCATCGCCATCGCAGACAGGGCAGTCGGTCTCCTCCGCCCCTCTCCCCGTCTGCGGAGACTCCCGAGGGCGTTCGACTGCCTCCATTGCCCAAGAACGACATCACGACGCCGCGCAACCGTGACCCTGCAAGTGGCCAGTACAGGAGACATCGGCATGAGCTGTCGACCAACACGGATCACACCAACAACACTGACCCAACCTCTCGGACCAGCGGCCCCCAGACCACCGGCATTGTGGATGCGATTGCGCACACCATGGTTGGCGAGTGGATGCTCAAGTATGTGCGCCGACGACGGTCGTTTGGTTTGCCCGAGAACACGGGCAGGGATGACTCGAGCAATGATCGACACAAGCGCTGGGTGTGGCTGGCTCCGTACGAAAGGGCCATCCTCTGGAGCAGCAAGCAACCTTCGTCGGGCAGCGCCCTGATGGGCAAGACGGGCAGGAAACGTGAGTAGTTCTAGAGTCGGTGGCGGGCCTCGAGGAGAATACTGACCTTGGCACGCAGTGACGATTCAGTCGGTCCTGGATGTCAAGGACGACAACCCCCCGCCCAAGGTCATGCCGTCGGTGTTCAACCGCTCCATCCTGATCCTGACACCGCAACGCGCACTCAAGTTCACGGCGGTAACCGCAGAGCGGCATTACCTCTGGCTGACGGCGCTGTCGTTTCTGGCTCACTCGTCCCAGGCGGTGCCAGACATCTTTCCCACTCCACAGCTCAAGGCGAAGCAGCAGCCGCTGCCCGAGTTTGAGATGCCGAGAACGAGGTTTCGACGGGGCGGTATCCGCGACTCGATACGGCTGGCCAAGAGCAAGGGTAGCAACTCAAAGACGGAACCACTGGCCGTCTCGAGTATCCCCGGCGCGCCGTCTTCCAAGGTGGGCGAAGTGGCGGGCTTTCGCCTCAACGACTCGCTGCCCGCCTGCCACAGCAGGGAGCAGTCGCAAGAGGCGGCCGAGGCGCCCTTTATCCCCCGCTTCAGCGAGAGGGTCAAGCAGGGCGGGGCACACGGCCGAAAGCGAAGCAACACGGGCGGGCACGTGGCTCCGCCTCTGTCGTTTCGCGGCTTCTCCGGTCCCGGCGGCGGCGGCGGCGGCGGCCATCACCACTCGACCAACAGCACAGCCAATGCCAGCATCGGCACTGCAAACTCATCAGACATATACCAGTCACAGGCCTCGACCAACACGACGTGGAACATGGTCCCGACGTCGTCGCAGCCCACGTCGGAGGCGTCGTCTCGGCCCAAGAACTTTTTCGACGCGATAGGGACGGTGCGGATGGAGGCATTCATCAGCCCCCTGTCGTTCACGCAGTTTGGCGATCATCCCGACGAGCAGGACGAGTACCGGCACTCGGCCAGGAGGCGGAGCAAGAACACGCGCAGGAGGAACAGCCGCAACAGGGCGCGCGACTATCCCGTCTCCCGTGGACGGGAGGACTTTTTCGGCCGGGGGAGAGCCATGGAGGACGATTTTTTCAGAGACGACCCCTTTAGGGGGTTTTGAGCCGCGGTGCTCCATGGCGGGTTCGTCGGGAGGCGTGTTGGCGGCCGGCACCGCGACGGATATCCTTTTCATGTTGGAGGACCGACTGTACAGCTAGCTAGCACTGTTCTACGGGGCACGGCGTTTGGAGCTTTTTTTTTTTACTTTTCCGCGATACCGGCTTGTGTTCCTCTCCCCTCTTTGGACCCTTGGGACCCTTGTTCTTGGTCGGCAATCCGCTGCACGGCGTGGGCAGAGGTAGCGGTGATGGACAGCAGCGGCGTGGGCAGAAGTAGCGGTGATGGACAGTAACAGTAACAGTAACAGCAACAGCACGGGTCACTTGGCTCACGCGCGAGTCCGGCACACGCATGCACCCGACAGAAGTTTGTAGCGAAAAACAGCGTCGGATCGCAACGGAACTTTTTGCTCTGTGTGTCGTCGTAAAGTGTAAGTGTGATATGTGGCAAACCTTGTGAGAATGAAGCCGGATATGAAGCCGGAAGTACTTCGTACTCGTGGACGGAAGAGCCGGGCCCCTGATAATGCGGCTCGGCACTTGAGGCATCGACAAGGTACAGTGGCGCATACATGCACAGGCACATGCACAGGCACCTACGAAGTACTTCGAGTCCTGCCGGCTATAGACGCAGGACACCTGGGCCCCTTCACCCGGTTGATGCCGACGTGCCAAGACTCGAGCAGAAACCCAGGTCGGACAACCCAGGTCGGGCGCTCCCTCTTTCATTTTCACTTCCACGGCTCCGAGGCACGGCACAGCGGCGGCGCCCTCTGCCAGGATTCTGGTTACATTGTACACGGGATTCCTTCGGCTTTTTGACACCAAGCAAAGCAGACGCACGCATCCAAGACTCCTAGAGTGCCCAAGTCGAGGCTTCTCTGAATCACTGCTTGTTCTCGGGTCGCAGGGAACTAGACGGGGGTCAGCAGGCATGCATGACGGAGCGGCCGAGAGCACCTACCGGACAGCCTTGCCGGCCCTCCAGATCTCGAGGTTCCGAATCTCATCCATCTCCTTGTTGAACTGCTCGCGGTAGTCCTTCTGGCTGTTGTACTCGAGCGAGCGCTTCGTCTCGCTGCCGTCCTTGACGCTGTCGTAGAGGTCGTTGAAGACGGGCTTGAGGGCGTCCTTGAACTTGGGCGTCCAGTCAATGGCGCCTCGCCGGGCCGTCGTCGAGCAGGCCTCGTACATCCAGTCCATGCCGTTGGCGCCAATGAGCGGGTACAGGCTCTGCGTCGCCTCCTCGACCGTCTCGTTGAAGGCCTCGCTGGGGCTGTGGCCGCGCTCGCGGAGCACCTCGTACTGGGCGAGGAACATGCCGTGGATGCCGCCCATGAGGCAGCCGCGTTCGCCGTACAAGTCCGAGCACACCTCCTTCTCAAACGTCGTCTTGTACAGGTAGCCGGAGCCGATGGCGACGCCGAGGGCAATGGCCTTTTCCTCGGCCTTGCCAGACACGTCCTGGAAGACGGCAAAGGACGAGTTGATACCACGGCCCTCGCGGAAGAGAGAGCGGACGGTGCGGCCGGAGCCCTTGGGGGCGCACAAGATGACGTCAATGTTCTTGGGAACATCGACCTTTGTCAGGTCCTTGAAGACGGGGGAAAAGCCGTGGGAAAAGTACAGAGTCTGGCAGGCGAGGGGGGGAGAATGGCCACGTTAGCGCTTGAGCAGTGAGAGCCAGCGGAGCCAAGAGTCGCGTACCTTGCCCTCGGTCAGCTGGGGCTTGATGGCGGGCCACGTCTCCGACTGAGCAGCGTCGCTGAGGAGGTTCATGACAACGGTGCCGCGGGAGATGGCCTCGTCCACGTCGAAGAGGTTCTTCCCGGGGACCCAGCCGTCGTGCTTGGCGTCCTTCCACGACTTGCCGTTTTTGCGGACACCGACGATGACGTTGAGGCCATTGTCGCGGAGGTTGAGGCCCTGGCCGTGGCCCTGAGAGCCGTAGCCGATGAGGGCGAGGGTGTCGTTCTTGAAGTAGTCCTTTTTGGGGGGCAATTGGTTAGGAATGAAGGCTTGGCGAGAGGTAGTGACTCACGAGGAGCTTCTCCTGCGGCCAGTCGGCACGTTCTGAGAGGGCAAGTCAGTTTTGGACGAAGCTTGGTCAGGCGAGTTGCATACCGTAGACATCCTCCTTGACGCCGGCAAAGTCAATCGTCTTGACACCGCGAATCTGCTGCTGGGCAGGACCGGCAATGGCCGGACGGGCGACGGCAGCCGTGGCTCGGGTCAGGTTGCGGGCGGCCAGGTAGGAGCGCTGCTGGAGGCCCAAGGTGCGGGCCAAGGGCGCGCGCAGGGCTTTGGATACGCTTCTCGAAGCCATTGTGAGCGTGGAGGGGGCTGATGGGTGAGGGAGGAGGCGATGAGACGAGAGGTGCAGATGGCGGGAGTCGTGAGAGTAGATTTTTGGGAGGCGGGAGAGGTGGAAAAAGCAGGGAAAAAAGCGACAGGCGGGCAAACTTACTCACCGATCTCGGTGGTGGTGAATCAGGGGACCTGGCAACGGGCGCGCCGATGTCGCGGGTACCTGGGGTCAGGGGAAACCACTTATCCTCACTTTGTACTTCGTACGAAGTATGCACTGAAGTCTGCCAGCAAAATCGGATGTACGAATACTTCGTACATAACTCGTACATATATATGTGCACCACTGTAGCAACGACAGCCCTGGGCATTATGTAAACGCTCGCACCAACAACAAATCTGTGTGGACAAGCAAGACCTTGACTGCACTCTCAAGCAAGACGCGACCGAGCCGCGCAGCATGACGAATGACTCGGGCTGGCGAAACCCGACGACAAACGGCGGCGTGCCGTCAGTGGCAGCTGAAGCTGATTGGCCCGCAGGTGCTGTTCTACGGCGCGCAGATTGCGGACGAGTGAGCCGACAATGGCGGCGGCCCCCTGCGACGATGGCGACGACGGGCCAAAGGCAACAGAACCATGGTCCTGTCGAGCATGGACAAAGCAGAGCATGGACGAAGCAGAGCATGGACAAGGCAGAGAGGCCTGGGGTGGATCCAGCCCTGTCATGCCCAGCACGCACTATCTGGCGCCCGTTTATGCTGGGAAACGAGCGCTTCCCAAACTGTACAATGTTGCAACCGCATGCGGGGGCAGAGGTTGAGTAGAGACGGAGACGAGACAGAGACGGAGACAGAGACATCCCTATGGGGCATGGCACCAAGAGAGGACGATTAGTACCTCGATGACGGGCGCGAAGAGGAAGAGAAAAAGGACTGTCAGTAGCCGGCCGTCACAAGACGAGACACGACGCGAATCGAAATCGAACCATGATGATGGGTGCATCGTCTCACCTCGAGCTCCGCCCTCTGGCCTCCTCTACTGCCGTAGTCTCCCGTCGTTGCTCCTCCTCCACCATCTTCTTCACCTCCCACAGACGTGCCTCAACCCGTGCTCGGGCCATCCCACTAGATCCTGTCTCGTCTCTCTCTTGGCCTCCTCATCTCTTGTCCCCCTCTGATCCCCCAAAACTACAAATCACCGCCACCAACCAAAAAAAACACCAACAAATCCCGTCACTGAGTCGTGGGTTTGCCTATTTATCTCTTCGCCTTTTGCTCGGGCGCTCTTGCCAACCCTTTTATCCCGCCCCCTCCTCCCCTCCTTTTTGCCCCCCCCCCCCCCCCCCCCCGCATTTCATCCGTCTCGCCTTCCGCCGCCGTCTCTCTTTTAGCCTCCTCCTTTTCCCACACTATCGCAATCTTCTCGGCCAGATTTTTATCGTCTTTTTTCATCTTCTTTTTCATCTTTTTCCTCCTCCCATCTCATCGCCATCGCCTCTCTGCCCGACGCATCGCATCCCGCATCTCTGTCTCTTTTCCCTCCATCCGGCAAGAGGCACGCAAACCGGCAAGAGGCGCGCAAACCGAGCATACACTTCGTCTCCATAGGGCATAGGGGCCGCCCCCGTCTGTATCGCTTCATTCCTCGGAGCGCACAGGCTTTCCGCAATCGTTTTACCCCACGCCCGCCCAAACGACACTTTTGCGGAGGCAAACTCAGACTTGGGTGGCCGCATCTAGACCCGACAAAAAGCACATGCCGCCGCCGCTGCTGCGTCATTGACTAGCCGCTCTTCACAAGCTCGACTATTTCCTCTCTTCTTCACTAATCATCCCCGCTCCCTCGGGTCTTTCCTTTTCGACTCTCCCCCATCTCTCAATCTACCGTCGGCACCTCCATCTCCGGCCTCCGACTCTTGTCTACCTCGGTCGGCTTATCGCCTGCTTCTTCTTGGGACCCCCGCGCCGTAACTCGACGCTCCCGCCCAAGTCCGCCGACACGACTCCCGACACATATACAATCTTGGACGACGACCACTTCAGGCGCGCTCGCTTGAGTCGCACTGGTACTCACATGCCCCGCACAATGGACGCCCCCGTCTCGTCGCCCATGCACTCGAGGAACACGTCGTCGGCCGTGTCGTCGACGCAGCAGTCGCCTGCAAACGTGGTCCCCCCGCAGCCCGTCCAGGTCAAGGCGCCCTCGACCGACACCCTCCTCAAGGAATTTTCCCTCGTCGCAGAGGCTGCCAAGCGCGCGCAGGTGGCCGTCATGGTCCGTGACTTTGAGGGCTGCGGCATCTCGTAGCCGCCTGTTGAGGGGGAGCAACGGCAACGCGCTCACACGTGAAGCTCGAGACGAGACGTGCGTCGCATGCCGCTGCCAGGGATGAGAGTTTGCACCGACGGTATGGCTACGGGGCCAGAAAGAGTTTGTGATTTTGTACTCGTGTTTATGGCGGCGCAGCAGGCAGGTCTTTTTGGGGGCTAATTTGCCCTCGACTCTTCGCTCTCGACTCCTTGTTCTCGACTCCTTGTTTGTCTCTTTTCTCGGGTATTTCTTCGGTTTCTTTTGTTTTGGTGTCGGGGCATATTGCATGAGGGAGAATGAGACGCAAGCTCTTTGCTTTTTGCTTGCGCTCATTTTCCGCCGAGTGCTTGTGAGAACGGTGTTCGTATATACAGAGACGATCAATACCCCAACTGTAGGGAGACGGTAGATTTGAAGAAATCCAATAAAGATTTTGGAAGGGCGGCACTTGGTCGACGGCGGCCTCATGCTTGTGCCAGTACATGGAGTGAGCAAGGTACGAGCGCGGGGGAGCCGACTGAGACGTGCGGTAGCAGATTAACACCAGAGACAGAGGCAAGTCAAATGACTCCAACTGACTCCAACAAAGTAATTATGCGTCTTCATGGCGTCTATATGCCTCGTCGTCGTTCATTTGCCGCCAATGGGGGCGGCCGTGCGCTAGCGACGCGGCAAAGGATCGTCGGCTGCGGGGCGTCGGGGAATGCCGGGTGCTAGGTATCCCCACACTGACTGCTGTGAACTTGCCCGGCTCACCTTGTCACCTTTTCACCTCGACTCCCCTTCCCCGACAGCAGCCATGTCCGCAGCAGCACCCACCGACGAATCGCCCCCCCCCGACCGTCCCGGCCCCTCCCTCGCCCTGGCAGACCTCCTCTCCCACCGCCCCGACCTCGTGCCGCCGCGGCGCCGCGGCGCCGCGCTCGTGCCCGGCGCCGGCCGCGCCCACGACGCGCGCCTGCTCGCCGACGCCTTTGGCTACGACGTCTGGGCCCTGCGTCACGACCCGGGCCACGTCGGGGGGGTGCAAGACGGCGGCGACCGGGGGACGGGCCGCGTCACGTGGCTGGCCGTCGACTTTTTCGACGAGCGGTGGTCGCGGGGCCTGGGGTCTGACGGCTCGGGCCGGTTTGACCTCGTCTTTGACTATGAGGTATGTTCTGCTGGTGTGGGGGCGACGACACGTGCGGTGCTGGTCTCGCGCGGCGCTGTCTGCCACGTATGCGTGGCTTACACGGCGTGTGCAACCTTGAACCGGACACAAGCCAGACTCGAGCCAGACTCAAGCCAGACTCGAGCCAGACTCAAGCCAGACTCGAGCCAGACTCAAGCCAGACTCGAGCCAGACTCAAGCCAGACTCGAGCCCCCCTCCCATACTGACAGCGGCACAGTTCCTCAGCGCCCTGCCCCCCCCGGACCGCCCCCGCTGGGCCAAGCGCGTGGCCCAGCTCCTCGCGCCGCGCGGCCGCCTCGTCTGCCTCGAGTATCCGTCCAGCAGCCCAGCCACCGGCAGCGACAAGCCCGCCGGGCCGTGGGGGGTCAGTCCCGAGGTGTACGAGGCGCTGCTGTCGGCCCCCGGCGAGGCGCCCTCGTACGACCCCGACGGCGCCGTCGTCAGCACCGCCTGCTCGCGCCCGCGCGTCGACGCCCTGCACCGCCTGAGCATCATCAAGCCCACGCGCACCCACGCCGTGGGCACCGCCGAGGACGGCTCCGTGCTCGACTTCATCTCCGTCTGGGCGAGATGACAAGGGCAGGCTTGGGCTGGAATGTCGCGTGCCTGCCTGGGTTGGACGTCATCGGCAGAGGGGAAGATGGGAGGGACGTGACACATGGATCGACCGAGGAGCCAAAGAATCAAGGCTTCGTCTTGTGCCTCAGCGAATTGTAGTGCTCCCCAAGCCCGTAGCCGTGCCGGTAGTAAGCCAGCCACAGCGTCTTGCCCGACGTCTTGCCCTCTTCCTCGCCAATCCTCTCGGTGCGCCCGTCCCGTATGACGCGAATCTCGGCGCAGTACCGCCTAGCCAGCGCCGTGAGCTCCAGCTGCCCGCCCCACTCGGCCGTGTCGCGCATCTTGGCGGCATACGCTTCCAGGTCCTCGTCGATAAAGGGCGCAAAGTCGTCTGCGTGCTGGAGCATGTAGTCCGCTGCCGCCCGCCGCACCGTCTTGTAAGCCGCCTCTTTCTCCGCCCCCGCGCCGTTGTCCTTGGAACGGGCGTCGACGAGCGGCACGGCGCTCTGGCCCAGCTGGTCGGCGACGGCGGAAAAGAGGCAGTGCCCGTCGGGGTCAATTTCCTGCTCCGCGAGACCGTGCTCCTCGAACGCTTTGCGCATGTACTCGCTCTCGCGCGCGCGGTGGTCCGTCATCGACGCTGCTTCATCCTCCGCACGGCGCGCTGCCTCCCCTTGCTCGGCCGCCCGCCGCGCCAGCCGTTCTCGCTGCCGGTTGCGCGGCTTGTGCTTGGCAGCAGGCTCAGAAAGGTGAAGCCTGGACGTCGCCTCCTTGAACTTGTCGTGCACCTGCATCTCCAGCCTGGCCAGACCCGACGTGGCTTGCGTCGTCGCGTCGTCGCCGTCGTCGTGTTGCCTCTCGGCGACGTTGGGGTCGTCGCCGCCAGTTGATGCCGCAAGCTCGGCTGCCTGATTGTCCCTCAGCTGCTGCTCCATCTGCGCGCACTCGTCGTTGACGCCCTTGCGTGACTTTTTGCTGGCGTTCTTCTTCTTGCTGGTGATGCGGCCCTGCAGCTCCTTGAGCTCCTTGCGATGGCGCGCCTGCATCTGCTCATCCGACTCGACCTCGACTTGCGGCTGCTGCTCCATCTTGTCGGACGAGGCGCCGACCGAGGGCGCGGCGTGTCGTGTTGTTCGTACGTCGTGGACGCAACAGAGGCAACGACGGACGTCTTTTTCTCTCTTGCGGATTGGAAGCTTACCTGAGCAAGCTAGCTGACGTCAGGAAGTCACCTCTGACACAGTGTGTAGTGCTGTCTGGGCACTGTATCCACATCACCAACAAAAAACCCCGGAAGCTTCCACCGCCATCGTCGCGTCCCTCGCCCAGACACGACCACCGACCTCTCACTCAACCCGGCACGAATCAAGGAAACCCTCTGGACCGAACCAAAGCCAGAGGCACCGCGCGGAAAGCGAACACTCCAGCCTCGCGACCCCTCGGCCTCGTCCCCGCGCAAGCTTCCGGCAGACAGAGCAGACGGGGCTCGAGAGGCCCCCCCCCTCTCATGGCCGACGACTCCAGCGCCGCCGGCGGGTGGTTCGCGGTGCCGGCCCCGGTGCGCTCGCTCTTCAAGCGTTTCCCGCTACACACGCACTCCGCAGAGGCCCTGCCGGCCCGCGCCCCGGGGACAGCCCGGCCGCGCGCGCGGCTCTACGTCTTTGTCGCCGGCGACGAGGCCGAGGCCGGCCGACCGAGCCACAACCCGTCGTGTCTCAAGTGGCAGGTTTGCTTCCTTGCTCTCCGTCGTCCGAATGGGAGCAGGGCGGGCGGGCTGACCGTGGGCGCCGACAGACATATCTGCGCATCGCCGGCGTCGACGTCGACGTCGTGGCCTCCAATAATCACGCCTCGCCCTCGGGCGCGCTGCCGTTTCTCCTCCCCGCCGCGTCGGATCCGCGGCCGGATGTGCCGCTTTCGGGACGCAAGATCGCGCAGTACGCCCGCGACCGCGCGCCGCGCCCTCTGCCCGACGAGGACGGGGCTCCCTCCCCTGCGCGCCGCGATGCCTACCTCGCTCTCCTGACGCACAGGATCCGCCCTGCCTGGGTCCGTACCAGGTCTCCCTCGCGGCGCGCAGACACCAAGCTCCAGGCTAACACCTGGGGGAAATGGCAGCTTCACGCCCTCTACCTCGACCCGACAAACACACCGCTCCTGTCCGCCCTCTACCTCCCCCCCTCGTCGCTGTCCCCCCTCGTGCGCGGCCCCCTCGCCCATACCCTGCGCGCCGCCGCCGTCGCACAGGTCCTCGCCACAACCCGCCGCCCGCTCATCGACGCCGCCGCCCTCCTCGCCGAGGCCGCCGCCGCCTTCCGCGCCCTGTCCGCCCTGCTCGCCGGCGACGCGTGGTTCTTTGGCGGCGATGCGCCGGGCCTCTTTGACGCCGACGTCTTTGCGTACACGCAACTCATCCTCGATGACGACCACCATCCTCGAAGCAGCAGCGGCGCCGTGCTGGGCTGGGGCGAGCATGGGTGTGCCTTGAGGGCGTGTCTTGCGGGCTTTGATAACTTGGTCGCGCATAGGGATGCCCTGTACGGGACGTGTTGGGGGAACGAGGTGGAAAAGGGGACACCTGTGGAGTCGCGTGTGCAACCTCTGGCGCCTCTGCTATGCTCTCCAGAGCAATAGGCAAAGGATGGCTGGTCAAGGAGTGTTGTATTATACCCATGGGCGCAGTGGCAACTGCACGTCAGCCCACGCCAATGCGAGCATAGCCTGCATCATATCTAGACTCGAGTCAAGGAAGCCCGACGATTTCTTCTCGCTCTCCAACACTCACCATCCAATGCTAGTGCACAGCAAGACCCAAGACTGATGATGAATAGCGACATGCGTCTATCCGCTATTCGTATTCGTACCTCGATCCAGGATCCGATTACAGCCCGCCACCCGCCCGCTCGGAAACCGCTCATCTATATTCGTAGACATTCCGGCTTTCCTGCAGCAAGACCCATCGCTTCCCTCGCTTTGCCGCCCTATCCATATTCCCCCTATCCATATCCCTCCTATCCATATCCCTCCTATCCATATCCCTCCTATCCATACCCCCCCTATCCATATCCCCCTATCCATATGCCCCCCCCTGACGAAAATGCTTGTGGGAGCCGCTTCAGCCCGTGGCTGGGAAATCATGTAGAGGAGAAAAAAAAGGGCATGCCGAGCCTACAACGCCCCCCAACCCTCGCACAGCCGGCGCAGACATGACCGAGAGATGAAACGCAGAGAGAAGAGAGAGAGAGCGCCGGCCCAGCGCCGAAACACCACAATGTCAAGTCATGTGCCGTCCGAGCAGCCGCGTCCACGAGCAGCTCAATCCCGCCGCAACGCCTCATATGCGCGGAGACGCGGCAATGTCCTCCATCAGGCTCTGCAGGGACACAAAGGCCCCCGGCCCGCCGTCCCGCCGCAGGTCCTCCAGCAAGACGCTCGTCTGCGCGTACACCTTTTCCAGACAGGCCCGCGACGATTTCCCCAGCGAGGCTATCGTGGCTCGGGTCAGTGCGGCTCCCCCCGGACAGACGAGGTCTGGCGTCCACTTACACAAGATGGCAGAGTTTAGCTCCTCGGCAACCGCTGCCCGTCCCTTCCGGTCCAGCAAACGGCTGACCTGCGGCTCCTTAAGTGGATTCGAGTAGGCCACCAGCGCCCAAATCTCCACCAGCGCGTTGCTCACCTCTTTGCGTGGATTGTTGGCGTACTGAGCCTCCAGGGCCTGTCCGTATTCCAGCATGCTCTGCTCCAGCCTCATGAGCTCCGTCTGCTGCTCCGACCCGTCCATGTCCATGCGCTCGCCCCACGCCGCGGCGTCGGCTCCGTTTGAATCGACGTCCATCTCATGCGAGGCTGTGCCGTGGCCGTGGCTTCTCCTGGGGTCATGGGCCGCTCTCATCTGCGCGGCTTTTCGTAACATCTCGATAAACTTGCGACACCGCAGCTTGAAGTAGACTTCATCGTGGTCTTGAAGCACCTGCGGATAGTAGGCATTCGTGTACTTGAGGGCGCGGTCAATGTCCCCTTCCAGTATGCATCTCCGGATGCCTACGCTCGTGTTAGTCAAGCGGCAGCAGGCAGACACATTTCGGCAACACGCACGCTGCCTGTTGTTGGCATCTTCCTCGTCCTTGATGTTGATGCCCTCCACATTGGCGCTCGGGTCCAGATTCAGGGCCTGCTTCTGCTTCCTCATGTCCTCGGCAAAGGCCCGTGCCGTCTCCACGTAGCCGTCGTGCTGCAGAAACTCCAGCACCAGGGTCTGGATGAGGTCCGTCTCGCTCATGCCGGCTTCCAGTCGTGACGTGTCGGCGGCATCGATGTCCGCCTGAATCTTGTCCCTTTGCTCCTAGAGTGCGCATAAGCGACGACATGGTCAAGGGGGTAGGAATACAGCATGAGGGAGTGGCAGAGCACATACTCGCATCAAGTCGTCAATGTTGTACACAAACGGCGACTGCCCGAAATTGACGAGGATGTGCTCGCCAGGCTTTTTCAGGCTAACCGAAGGGTACAGCTGGCTTCTGACGACGTCGTGGAACGCGACGCCTGGCAGATCCGTCAGCCCAAGATCACGAAAGTGTCTTTGGCGGGAGCAATGGCATATTACCTAGCTTGACGCCGTTTTTGGTGAAAAATGCCGTGTGGTCTCGAAAGTTGACACCGCAGCCGACGACGTCGCCGACGTTGAACGTTGGCCCGTACGGACGCCCGATATTCTGGCCGGAAAAGCACCGCCCATCGTCGCCGTGGTATCCCCAAGATTCCGGCTCCCAGCCCACCGGCCTCGACAAGGAGGCGCCTTTTGTCGAGAAGCCAATCGCAATCGTCGTACTGCTTTGCCGTCAGCCCAGTCTCTCGGCGGGATAGTCAGATGCACCAGATGCCGGCACTGTGCATGGTGATACGCACTCGTCTCGCTTCCCGTGCAATATCTGCACCTCAAAGTAGTATAAGCCGCACTGGGGAGACACGTAATGGTCTGCCCGGGCCGCTGAGGCCTCGTGATCGCGCTCGTGGTGGGTTTTAGGGCCCGTGTACCTGACGCTCAAGTCGTCGGGCTGGAGATCGATGCCGGTCCAGGCGTCGTCCTTGTTCCACCTCGTCGGCAAAGGAGCCAGGGCAGCGTCGTTGTCTGCAGCAGGAGCAGGCTGTCGTTCGATGACGTTGTGGGCCAACCCTCGGTGGGCGCCAGGCGGCAGCGACGCTTGCGTAAAGGCGTTGGCGCTGTTGGTGACGCCGTTGCCCGTCGACCGCTTCGTCTCCTTTTGAGCTTGCACCTTGGCCTTGTGTGCCTCCTCGAGCGCGTGCATGTACGTAGAGCCCCTGAGATACGAGGGCACGAAAAACTGGCCCTCGCCTCTCGAGGACGAGCCGTCGGCCTCGGGAGGTTGCGTGAATCTGTCAAACGCTCTAGAAAACGACGGCAGACTGCCGCTCGCACTCCAAACGTGCCGCATGTCGTCGTTGGCAGAGGTGTCCATGACGATGCTGTCGCCACGCGGTATTCCGGCGAGACCGGGAACCGTATCTACGAGCAGCTGGCCGTCGGCGCTCAGGAGCGAGGTGCGGGCGGGATGCGAGTAGAAGTTGGAGCTATCTGCCGGGCGGGGCGCAGCTGGGGTATAGGGAGATGCAGCTCGGCTTGGTGAGTGGCCAGAGGATCCGTTGGACGAGTCTGAGCTTGAGAGGCCAGATGAGCCCTGCCCGAAAGAATTGTACATGCCGGAGAAGCAGAACAAGGGGTCAAGGGGGGAGCGTGCCTGGAATAACGAGGGCTGGTGCAGCAACTGGAGCTTTCCAGGCGAAAGCTTCAGCCGACCTGCCACTCGTTCCGGGACAAGCTCGCAGTTGCAGTTGTGCTGGCCAGACCGAGCTTCACGACCAAGCGGAGTCGGCGTAAGGAGACGTCGTTGTAGGGCGAGAGACGGAGACTCGAAGCGAGCGGGACGTCGGCGAGGGGAAACAAGAGGCTCGATGGTGCTCGACGCGAGATGCAAAGTCGCCCCAACGGTTCCGGAACAAGGGATTTCTTGCCCCCCAAGATAGCGATCGATAAGGACGAGCGACGGTCTGCAGCATGCGTGGCCAAGCACAAAGGGACGGGCTTGGGTGGGCAGATGGGCGCGGAGATCCAAAGGGGGCCGAAGGGGGGGGGGGGTATCGTTGTTGAGTATTTAGGTGGTGGTGGAGGTGGTGGTAGGGCGAGAGCACAACGGCTCGGGCGCCTATCTGCGGATACCGTCACGTCACGTCGGCCAGGCGCAGCAGCTGTCTGGCGGCGGCGGCCCAGGGAGCCGGCAGTCTCCGCCAGAGGGGGGGTAGGGGGGTAGAAGTGGTTGGAGGGGGGCAGCGCGCCCTGTCAGCGGGCACCGGGGCTGGTTTCAGCGGCCCTGCGCCCTGCGCTGGCGAGCGAGCCGCTGGGCCTTCAAAGTGGAAGATCACCGACGAGCCCTCAGCTCGTCACGTGATCTTGTCCCCTCACCGTTAAGCCCAACCCGAAAAGGACTTACCGGAGAAGTACATATGTACTTCGTACCTACATATGTACATACGTGCACGTGCGAAAGCAGCCCGGCTGACTCAGCATCTTCCACGATTGAACCTCTCGGCAGACGTCCCCTCGCCTTTCACCTTGGAACACCGAGCTCTGGACCCGGCTAAAAAAAGCACAATGCTGGATGCGAGCCAATGTTGGCCTGTGACCATCAACAGTGTGAGGCGCATGAGTTGACTGGTCCTCGGCCGGCTCCGCCGTTTGGTGGAGGCACGCATGACCCGCGAATCCCGTCATGCCATGATCCGTCCAATTCCAGCTGCGGAATACATACATACATACGTGGCTACTACTTCGTAGTCGCCCCAGAGGGCCGGCCTCAGACCCTCGTCAGCCAAGGTGGCGCCATATCCCCATCATGTACTGGGCATTCCGTGCGCCGCTTCCTGTCCACTACGAGTAGTGCCGCGACCGTCCAAGCAAGACTCCTCACGTGCCGGCCCGACACATCTTGCGACGAGCATCGTGCGAAATGCAAGGCACTGAGCCCAATAATCATCATGGTAAAAGGCATGCGCCCATCAAAAGACCATTACTGTACATGAAAGCACGCTATCCCTGACTCTGTACTCCCCGTTTCCCTGCCGGCCCTGGAGGGCGTGCAGGCTCTCTGATCCACTTGACGCCCGTGACTCCAAGTTTCAAAATGCAAAAGAAAACGAGAAACGATACATGGTGAATGAGTGTTGAAGCAGAAAGCCCGGGCAGGCAGCATCGTCGTAGTTTGAGCCGACGAGATCGCACTGCCACAGGCTGCGAGCATGGTGACGGGTTTGAACCATGGCTCCTAGCCTCCCTTGCTAGATCGAGCCTGTGATGACCATGGGACGACTCCATGGGACGCGTGAAAAGGGCGGTCCCTGGGAGCCTCTATGAGGCGGCAGTGACGGCCATGGGTGCCGGCGACGATGCGTTGACGCTGTGGATGCTCCTCATCTCAACGTCTGCGCCGCTATTGCTGTTGCTGCCACTGTTGGCCTCTGGTCCGTTCGGCTTGTTCTCCTTGCTGCTGCTATTGTCTGCCGAGGGGGCGCCTGATTCATCATTGACCGGCTCGGGCACATTCTTCGGCGGCGCCCTCCACCGAGAAACCTCCCATACCACGCCGGTGAAACTCTTGACCTTGAAACCTCCTATCGCCCACTTGCGGCAGGGCTTTCCTGACCTGTCGAGCGCGCGAAGGCCGGCGTTGATGGCTCCCTGGTTCGCCTTCGGACCGAGCTTATGGCCGCCGCCCGCCCGGTTCGCCGCGGGATCTATGGTGCCGTCCTCCCTGCCATGTGTGTTAGAATACAGTATACAGAAATCAGGCATCCACCAACTTGAACGACTCGCCGGGAACAAGTCGCACGAGACATGGTGAGAGGCAAGGGGAGCACATACAATCGGGGTTTCTTCTTAGGACCCGGCTTTCCCCTTGGCTTGGCTGATCCGTCCGTGGCGCCATTCGCACCAACGGCTGATCGCTTGGTGCCCTTCTTCTTGGGTCCCTCGGTAGGCGGACCCATGACCGACGGTGCAGGCGTGCCTTCTGCGGCGGGTGTGGCAGTGTTGGAGTCGGATGCATTTTCCCCGTTGGAGTTGACCGGGGCCGACGAGTTGGCGGGTGAGTCTTTGACATCCTTGGGGACTGGTACGTCCTTGACCGAGGGAGTGTCCTCCTTGATGAAGCCGGGCAAGATTTCGCGAAGCCGAGCCGGCGACACGGCCAGGGTGACGACTAGGCTGGGCTTGCCGCCGGCCTTGCGTCGGCCTTCTGTCGCCTTGCCGGATGGAGCCATCGTAGCGGGATGATGTGGTGCGTGGCTTGAGGAAGGGGGTTCGACACTGGGGCCTTGTGGGGGAGCAGAGTGCTTGACAACGACTCGGGCGAGGGTCAACCGGAGATTGAGATGACGAGGCGTCACGGCAAGGGGCGGCTGCAAGGAGAGGGCGGCTCTTGAGCGAAGCGGTTGGCGGGCGAGACGAGGCGACCTCGCCGCGAGCAGGAGCCAGATGCCTCACGTGGAGTTGGACGACAGCGCAGTCGTCGCGGTGTTGATGGAAGCGTTGACGAAAGCTGACGGTGCAAGGTCACGATGTTGTTGATATGGTGACAGTTGGTGGGCCAGTAAGGGGTGATCCAGCCGTGCGTGCCGTTCGGGTCGGGTCAGGTCGGGTCAGGTCAGTTCAGGTCAGGGTCAGGGGGCCCGTGTCTTTGTTCCTTCTACAGTGAGCGGGCGGCGGCGGCGGCGGCGACGATGTTGATGCCGATGGTCATGGTGATGCAAAGCAGAGGCGGACGGGGAGAGTTGGGGGGAAGCGGAGCCAGGGAGGGAGGGAGGCGGGATTTTCATGGTCTGGGGGGCGCTGCGTTGTCTCGTAAGGTAGGTTTGGGGCCTTGGTCTCATCCTGACAATTTTTTTTTTGCTGGCCAGAGGCGGCGCACAAGGCGAAATGATGTGGGCGAAAGCTTCTTTGGCCGACGACGCTGGCCCAGATGGCAGGCGGCACCACCACCAGCAATGCGAGCAGAGGGTCGCGCTTGTGCCCGGGGAGCCAACGAAGGGGTGTGGGTTGAGAGGGCAGAGGGCTACCGCGCTTCCTAAACCGGGCTAGCGGCCTGGCCGTCCACCAAAAGGGGCACCCGCATTATCCATGCTTCCGGCCGGCGCAGCCAATCAGGCGGCGTTGTGCCGCAACGGACAAGGCGCGACGTCGCGAGCAGACGAGAGAGGGCAAGAGGGATGGAGAATATATATACGCACACGCCGCCCTGCCTCGCCGGGTATCTTGTCGAAGTCGGCGAGTACTGGCCCGTCACCCGGTTGCTCCTTGTTTTACCCGGAAACCAACGCATGAGCTGAGCTTGCCCAATGTCTCCGTGTTCGACGAATCATTAAGCGACACGTTCTACCTCGTCTATACTCGGCGCGACGAGGCCGCTACTTGGTGCACAAGCTACTCCGCAACTCGTACATCGTCTCTCGCCCACAAAGAGGCCACGGCGAAATGAGGAAATCTCTGTCCCAGCGCGGCACGGTTGGTCCCTCGGCCATCTGACAGATGGATGCACCACCCCTCGGCGACGGCGGAAATGCTTTGCCCCCTCTGACACTTTGGCCTCGGACTAGGCCCAATCTCTGCCTCGAGGCCGCTTGCGCTACCCAGACGCAGAAAGTTACGTGGTGCTGTCATGACCAAGACTGTCATGACCAAGACGGCCATCAGCTCACAGACGAGCGCTGCGCATCGTAACACGCAAGCCTCGCCGTACTGCACGCCTAGCACCAACAAGGGCCGAGGTCGTTGGCTGGATCCTGGATCCCAAAAGGAGCAAAAGGATGCCATGCCCTCTTTCGAGCACGCTATGAAAATGAAACGCCGCCAGTCCACTCAGCTCATGTAATTTGAGAATCACCGGGTTGCATGGAACCCACTTCCTCCTGCCTCCACGTCACGCACCGATTCGTCGCCGACGATGTCCTGAAATTGCTGCGCGTGCTGTTTGGGGAGTGTTTTGGAGATGTCCTGGACGCTGCCGGTGGCGCTGACGGAGATGGAAGGCCATCAACGTCGCGCCAGGGCTCGCAACTTGAGCTGCGCTCTTTTGCCTGGTCTTGAGGAGCGACCGTGTGAGATGCACTCGAGTAGTGTTTGCTGGAGCGCCATGAATCGCCTCGCAGCTAGCTGCAGTCATGTATCCGTTTGCTAACAAACCACGGACTGCTGCAAGCCACCCTCGGGCGCATCGTCAACTACGATTTCTACGCGACTCGTCTTGTCATGAGAAAACGATGCACATGGCCTGATTAGAAGGGGGCGTTGATCATGTCTCTCCGGCGCCGGCCAAGCTTGTTGCGTGGGCGGCTGATTGGCTGGAGCGCCCGTGGCCGAAGAGCAGTTGCATCGCCTCGGAATGCAGTTGCTCCCCACGACCACTGGCGCATTTTCACCATGGAGACAGAACAGTGTATAAGACTATGGCGACACCACCGAGAAGCGGGAGTCCGTCGCTCCGAGACTGCGAGATGAACGGCAAATATAGACGAGACGTTCAGCTGTTTGCTACCTACTACGAATCGTGACGGCAAGCCTCCGAACATACAGAACTCGTGACATTTGACCATGGTTCACTTCAAGCATCTTATTCCCGCCTCGCTCGCCTTGTCCATCGGCAATGCCCCGGCCGCCGCCTCATCTTCATCGTCATCATCGCCCGCCGCCCTCGCCCGCCAAGCTAGGAGCGCCCTCACCGACAACATTGCGCGCCTGCACCAGTCGGTGAGACGGGCGCGGAGCATCATCGAGATGCGCGACGCAGACGTCTCGGTGTCAGAGTCGAAGCTACAGGACATTCTCGGCGAGATCAAGAGCCTGGAGAAGCACGTGTCCGACCTGCTTCCCGCCGGACCCGGAACCGGACCCGGGGCCAACGCCGACGCTACCAAGAGCTCCCAGTCAAACGACGAGAATGGCTGCCATGGCTCGACAGACCAGGTAGGTCCTGCTGGCCCCTCGCGCGGGAACGCTAACTGCTCTTTGAAAGCCGGCGCTGCTGCACGGAAGCCGGTGGAAAAGAGTGCTCTCCAGACATCGAGGCCAGGGTCGTCGCCGGACGCGGGCCCTTTTTCAAGTGGCTACAAGGGCGGACGCTTGCCAGGTGCTGGATCTGATGAGGCTAGTGCATCGACGACTGAAGAAGACGATTCCACGCCCCCGGTGATGGGGAAGACGCCGCCCGGAGCCTCGACCCCCAGGTTCTTGACGGCCCGCCCTGCCAAGCCAACCCAGCAAGCTGTCATAAGTCGGAAACCTGCTGCGACGAGCTTCGCTTCGCCAAAGGACGGCTCGAGGCACGCGGGTCCCATGCCGATGAGCCTCGGCGAGGAATTGACTACCACCACCATTACAAGGAGAGGCTCGAGCCGCACAACCGTCAAGATTACCAAGACGCGCACCAGGACAATCTGGCGCACAACTACCAAGGCTTCCCGGATGTCTGGCATGACAAAATCAGCGACACCAAGCCCAGTCGCCGCCGACGTGGATCAGGATGCGGACCAGAACCCCGGGGGGTTTGCAATCCGGACGTCGGGCCAGACGAAACCAGGGACTTCAAGTAAGACGAAGCCAGCTACTTCAAGCCTGATGACGGGCGGAAGGGATCGAGCCGACGCGGGAGCTGCGACGCGGACGTCGGCCAAGACGAAACCAGCGGGATCAAGCTCAATCGTGGGCGAAGCGAGCCGGAACATGAAGCCGGCCACTGAGAGAAGAGCAACGGCAACCCGAGCCCCAAACTTTACCAAGGCCTCGCCTAGCGTCAACGCACAGCAGCTCCCGGCTTTGCAAAGGTTTGCCAACTCGACAATCAAGCTCTCGGCGCCGCTCAGGGCCGAGAGGGAGCCGTTGGACGACAAGACCGTGGCCGCCCAGACGTCGACGTTGTTGGCGCATGCAAAGGCGGCGGCGGCCATGACGACGAGGAAGCGGCTGACGCTGTCCCCAAGCGCGGGCGAGGCCAGGGCAAGCTCGCCTCCACCGAGTGGCTTCAAGACGATGGCGACGAGGGCGTCCAAGAGACCCAACGAGACCAACAAGTAAATGGGGGGAGTGACTGGAGACGGACATGATTTATGGCTTTTTTCCTCTACCTTTCTGTTGGAGGACTTTGTTCTTGATTGAGTCTTGACGACTCCAACTGTACCTTTCATTCTCGGGCGTTTTCTTGTTACGAAACGAGTCAATGATGAATGCTGGCATATGACAACGAGGGGGGCATGGAAATCACATCATGACCAACATGACCAACGGGTGCTCGTGTTCGCGGGAGGGAAGAGGGTCTTGTGTAACGAGGGATGGGAGGGGGACACGATGACTACCTGTTTTTTGGGCGCCCAACGCCATGACAAGACCAGCATGTTGGGTAAAGCGTAAAGCATGGAAGAGCACGTGCTCTTGGCCCAGCCATACTGCGTAACGGGACGCGGTGACGGCGCAGCCCACATTCCCATGCCGGCGCCCTCGTGCTTTGTTTCTGCTGGCTGTTGGGCGGCCGGAGGGAGGGGGGCCAGTTTGTGCGAGTCCGCGGCCGGGGCTCCGATTTCGTCTCCGTGTTGGCCGGAATCCATTCCGGCCAATGCTCCACACGTGGCCGGGAAGGCTCGGCGCCAAGTGGGGACGCCCCCTTATCGCAAGCGCGCCGCCGGCACCGCCTACCAAGCGGCCCCCCTCCTTTGCCGCATCCCGCATCAACGAGTCACCACGGTAACTTTCCTGTGCCCGGTGCCACAGCCGTCCAGTCCTGTTGGGGAGTCCTGTTGGGGCGGGTGAGACGATGTCGTCTCTCTGGAGGCTGACGTCTCCGGCTCAGGGGGGCCGGCGCGGGGCCGACGTCTACTGGCGGTGGCGAGCCGGCCGGCGGCGTTTGCGAGTGTCTTGATAAGAGCAACAGAGACAGATTAGCGCTGGTCATGGCCTGGGCGAGAAGGGCGTGCGTCGTGGTCCTCCGGCGCACCGACAACGGAACAAGATAAGACTGAAACGTACATATTCCTGTGACGTGTTCTGCTGGGAGGGTCGGAGTGATGATCGTGACACCTTGATCCCCGCTTGCTTGGCCGGAAAGGATTCCGGCCACGGACTACTTAGGCGGCGTGGACGCCCCGAGCGGCGGGTTGGGAACTCTTTCCTTTCAGTATCACTTGTAGAAGACGGACAGACGACAGATAGATCCTCACCTTGGCTGTCCTGAGCCCTTGCCCCTTGCCCCTTTTGCTTCATCGTGTGAAGAGAGAAAGAAGAGAAAGACGACACAACCACACACACACACACACATACAACCCCCCTATCCCTTCAACACACGGCACGCAGTCCAAGATGGGTTCCCTCACCACCACCACCCCTTTCCGGGTCCTCGACGACACCCGGCCAGACGACAAGTCGCTCCCGGCCTTTATGGTGTCGACAACGCGCGGCTTCCTGCCCCGGATGGACCCCGTCGTCACGCTGCCGGCCGAGTTTGACGCGCTCGAGTCCATCCTGCAGCGCATGCCCGTCAAGACGGCGTCGGGCGAGGCGGGCCTGCTGGCCCTCGGCAAGCTCGGCGCCGAGATTGACGGCTCGTTTCCGGACCTGACGGCGGCCATGGACTTGTACGAGGACGACCTGCCCGTCATGAACGCGCTGTACCGGGACTACTCGTTCCTCGCGTCGGCGTACCTGCTCGAGCCGTGCCATGAGCGCTTCGTCAGGGGCGAGGGCTATGGCCTGGGGAGGCAGAGGCTGCCGCGCAACATCTCGCAGCCCATTGCGCGCTGCGCCGACATGTAAGTGGTTCTCGTCCCCCTCTGTCCGCGACGGTGGCCAACGGGTGGTTTAGCTGCGGCTTCAAGCCCTTTATGGAGTACGCCGGGTCGTATGCGCTCTTCAACTACCGGCTGGTGGACCCGGCGGGCGGGCTCGAGTACTCCAACCTGCGGCTGATCCGGGCGTTTGAGCACGGGCTGGACCCGGAGTCGTCCGAGGCGGGCTTCGTGCTGGTGCACATTGACATGGTGCGGAACTCGGGCCCGCTCGTGGCGGGCACGATGCAGTGCCTGGAGGCGGCGTCGCGGGCGGGGAGCGGCTCGGAGCGGGGCGGCTCGGAGCGGGGCGTCTCGGAGCGGACGGCGCTCAACCGGGGCCTGTCGGACATTGTGTCGGCCATGACGCGCATCAACGGCGTCATGGAGACCATGTGGGGAAAGTCGCGGCCGACCGAGTACACGAGCTTCCGGACTTTCATCTTCGGCATCACGTCGCAGTCCATGTTCCCGGACGGCGTCGTGTACGAGGGGCTCAACGACGAGCAGCCGCTGTCGTTCCGGGGCGAGAGCGGCGCCAACGACTCCATGGTGCCGCTCATGGACAACCTGCTGCAGGTTCCGATGCCGACGACGCCCCTGACGGCCATCCTCAAGGACTTTCGCGACTACCGGCCCAGCAACCACAAGGCCTTTCTGCAGCACGTGCGGGACCGGTCGCTGGAGCTCGACCTCAAGGCCTTTGCCCTGGGGCTCAACAGGCGCGACGAGGAGGAGGATGAGGAGGAGGCGCGCGAGTTGCTCCGAAGGTCGCGCGGCCTTTGGCTGCAGATCCTCAACCAGGTGCGCGACTTTCGATGGCGCCACTGGTGCTTTGCGCGCGAGTACATCCTCAAGCGCACCGCGCACCCGACGGCCACGGGCGGCAGTCCCATCGTCACTTGGCTGCCCAACCAGCTCGAGGCGGTGCTGGCCGAGATGGCCGACGTCGACGCCGCCGCGCGCCGCGATGACGCCCGCGGGCTCGGCAGGGTCTGCGACGACTTGATGGAGGCGGCCATGCGGCAGCGGGAGACGCTGCGCAAGGAGGTGGGCAAGTATTGCGCCGAGCGTGGTGTTGGCCCCTGATGTTGTCAGGGGGTTGTTGTCGTTGTTGTATTGGACTTTATAAATCTCGACTTTCATGTATTCGACTTTCTTGGGGCATCATTCCTGTACGAGTACTCGTACGAATACATACCTATACGAGTACTCGTACGAATACATACAATATACGAATAGTTGTGTTTCCTCCAATACGCCGTGTATCGTAGACTGCGTCATTCGCCCATCTCGGAAGAGGCGCCTTTACGAGTATAGACGTTGTTTGCTATGCTCCAACAGGTAGACGCAACCTCGGCAGCTTCTCGTATTTCCTTGTCCTCCATCTGCCGCCGACAAGATGCGCCACGCCAAGCCGTTGTGGCCAACGACACGCAGCCTCGACGTTACCCTGCAGCCTCTACTGCTTCTTGTAAGCCCTTCCACACACATGGAGTTGAACCCCCCCCCCCTCTCCAGTGTTGCGGCGCGGTTTGGCAGAGCGTCGAGTTTCTCAACTGCCCAACATGAACATTCTGTCGCTTCTGCCCGTTGCTGGCGTCTCGGCGGCTGGTGAGCGATGCGGCACTCTTCCAGTCGCCCTCGTGCCTCGCCATGTCCTCGACAGGCCGGCTGTTCTGGCGAGGAGAGACGGGGCCATGTCCGAGAGAGACGCGGCTCTGGCCAAGAGAGACGGGGGCTGCGAGGAGGGCTTTCACAACTGTAAGCAACCCCCCAACCTTGTCGTCCTCCCGTTCTGACCCAGCAGGCCTCGACATTGACCAAAACAAATGCTGCGACAACCAAAGCTACTGCTACGTCAACAAGGCAGGCGAGGGCAAATGCTGCCCCATTGGCTCCAACTGCGTCGAAAACTCCTTTTGCCGGAGCGACAGCTACTTCTGCAAGGGCCGCGTCACCGTCGACGGCGTCGTCGAGACGGGCCGCGACGGGTGCTGCCAGCGCAAGTGTCCGCAGACGAGCCACTTCCTGTGCCCGCAGAGCCGAGGCGGCAAATGCTGTCCCTACGCCGCCGAGTGCCGCGCCGGCGGCAAGTGCCTCGAGACGGTGACGGCGTCGTCGGCGCCAACGCCGGGCATCATCACGCCCGGCGGGTGCTCGGCGTCGCAGTATCGGTGCGCCGACGGCACGGGGTGCTGCGACGACGGCCAGCGCTGCACGAGGCTTTCCGGCACGGCCTACTGCGCCGCCGGCAGCAGCCCGACCGGCGACACGGGCGCCTGGAGCGTCGACGCGTCTCCGCCCGGCCCCGGACTCTCCGCCGGCGCCAAGGCGGCCGTGGGCACCACCGTGGCGCTGGCCTTGAGCTTCGTCCTCGGTGCCATGGCCTGGATTTGCATCTCCACCAGGAGCCGTCGCCGTCGTCGGCAGCAGCGCGCCGCCGCCGAGCGAGCCGCGGCCCGCAGTCCGGACGGGGCCGAGATGCGGGGCTTGGCCGAGACGAATCTGGCGCCCCGGCCCCGCCCCGGCCGCGGCTTGACCCAAGTCTACTCCGGTCCGAACCCCGTGGCGGGTCCCTACACGGACGCGGCCACGCTGGACGAGCTGAGAATGTCGCTGCCGGGCCTGGCGCGCGCGGGTCCCTCTCGGCCCGACGGGCCCGGGGATATCGTCGCCCCCGTCGAGATGGACTCGTCTTCGACACCCAACCGGCCGCGGCAAACGAGCCCGGGCCCCTTTGAGCTCGACGGCGCCGGGGCATACCCCTACCCACCGCCGTCATACCAGCGTCTTCTCGTCTCGCCGGGCACGCCTCCCATGGACAAGTAGCTGGGGCGTCGGGGCAAGTGAAGAGGAAATCCATGCCTTTTATTGATGACATGCTAGTCTAGTCGCGTCGCATTCCGTAGCAAAGCCTTTTCCCACCATTCGCCATGCCGGGGTAACCAAGTCGTGCGTGCAGGGAGGGGACTTTTCGATTCCTCGTCGAGATTCGCGAGACCAACTCCAGCGCCAGACCGTACATATCTTAACATGAAGAGACCAAGATGAAGAGAAGAATAAGAGAGTAAAAGAAAGGGAGGAAGAATGAGGGACTCGGAAAAAGGGAGACGAGTCACTGGTCTATATACACGGGCCCGGCTCACCGCAGAGGCTCAACAAACGGCGCCCCCAAACGGCGCGCAGTTCCGCAGGTCCTTGACCAGGTCCTCGACGCTGCTCAGGTGGCGACTCAGAAGCTCCTGCTTCTCGTCCGTCGTCAGCGTCACGGCGGGTCCGCCGCCGCTGGCCTTTTTGCGGCGGGCCGTGTTCGTGTCGGCGGCAAAGGCGCCGACGAGCTTGCTGGGGCTGCGCTGGAGCATGGCGGGCACCGAGTCGCGCTGGCCGGCGCGCGGGATCGACGGCGTCTCGGGCATGAGGTAGCAGTAGAGGAACTCGACGAGCTTGAGCTTGACCTCGCGCGTCGTCGAGCGCGACTTGAAGAGCGACGTGACGGTCAGGAGGCCGTCGAGCGACTCAAAGGTGCGTGTGTTGACGGGGGCGTCGAGGAGGGCGACGACGAGGGTCAGCAGCGTGGCGGATTGGATGGCGGGGCAGTTGAAGGGCTCGAGGAGGTCGAGGAGGAGCTGGTTCCAGCCGTCAGCACCTTGACGGCCACCAGCACCTTGACGGCCACGGCCACAAAGGGCCACAAAGGGGAGGACGTACATTCATGTTTTGCTCTCGCGCAAACAGCGACTTGCTGGCCGGGTGCAGCAGCAGCAGGCCCTGTATCAGGTCGAGGGCGCTGAGGATCAGAATGTCGTTTTGCCCGTCGCTGCCCTTGGCCATGAGCCGGTCCAGGGTGCCGATGAGACGGAGGGCCACGTTCCACTCGAAGCCCTCCTGCAGCTTGAAGAACTCCCGAAAGGCCGGGTCTTGCGAGAGCCGAGCGAGGTCCTTGGGCGGCGGCGAAGACGGCGGCGTCGGCCCTTGTCGCCCGTCGCCATCTCCGCCGCCGCCTCTGCTGCCGGTAGAGTCCGCGGAGCCGCGACGGGTCCCCTCGGCGCTCGGGTCGGAGAGGCAGATTTGCGCCAGCAGGCCCTCGACCTGGCGCATGCCCTTGCGCACCTTGGGCCCGTCAAACGAGGAGAGGTTGTCGAAGGCGAGCGAGAGGAGGGCTTCCATGGCTGGTGCTGGTGGTGGTTGTTGGACTCGGTCGACGTGCTATTCTCGCCCGTCCTTGGTCTAAGCGTCTGGACCACGACGCTGTCTCTGCCCGCCGGCTCTGTCCAGGGGCGAGAGTCTCGGGGGGACGCGCCGATGATATTGGTCTTGACCGGTGGCCGAAACAACAACAACTTCACCCCCTTTGCCCGGGAGGACTGCGCGCACGGGCGCAAAGGATGACGTTAAGACAGCTGGACGAAGAAGAGATGCATCTGGGGTATCGAAAAAAACACACAACAAAATCCGGTGACACGGCGGCTGGCAAAGGAGGAAGGCGTGAGAAGGGAGCGTGCGGAAGCAAGAGGCAGGCGGGAAGGGGTAGAAAAGGCGAGGGCAAGGGAGGCCTGCGCCCGCCACAACCAACGGGTAATATAATTAATTAGAGACGGATCGGCACATGCACTGTTGCATTGGGTGTGTATGTATGTATGTACATACATGCATGCAGCTGGTTGCCGTCTTGCAAGCACCGCAAACGCGGTAACGGGCGTTGACGGGGCAACCGGGAGCCGTTGCGACGGCCACGGCGGCGGGGGCGGGGGCGGTGAGGGGATGCACATACGGCTGAGCGGCACCGGGAACGGCAGCCCAGGAGCCGTGCCCGAGGGCCGCTGCAGACTCCGGGACGGGACGGTGGGGGAGAATGGTTTGTTTGGATATGGGCCGCAGAGGAGAGGAGAAGGCTTAGCAGTGAGTCTTTTAGCCAAGCATTCGGATCCAAACACGGAAAGTCATGTGATCCGCCGCCTCGTGTTATTGTTATGCTCCGGGTGGGTGAGTTAACGTGGTGAGTAACGTCGCGTGCATGTGACCGATGACTAAAAGGACATGGAAGTTGTCACGCGCATCTCCCGGCATCTGCCGTCTCCCGTCTCCACCTTTTGACTTTGTCACAGGTACATCGAACTGTAGCGTCATCTGTCCCTTTCTCATCTCTTCCTTTCGTCTCATCTCCCTTCTCAACACCCCCCGTCTCTCTCATCGGCACCCCTTCTCGCTCCTCCGTCTCTCTTCTCGGCACCCCTTCTCGCTCCTCGGCACCTTCTCGCTCCTCGGCACCCTCCGTCTCTCCACCCTCGGCTTCCGCCGAACCTGCGCCATCCTCCTTCTCCTCCTCCCCAACTGTCTCGACGCCTTCGTCAGCCTCCGACGACGCGCATACGAATACATACATGCACACGGTGCAGCTCCGTGTCTTGCCCGTGCTGCTTGCTTGCCAGGCCACCGGGACGGGCCAGGGGGGCCCCATAGCTGGTTCCGTCTCGCCGCCGATGCTGTGCCACTGTCGACGATAGCTTGTCGACGATAGCTGTTATTTGAGGGGCTGCGTGGCTTTGCCCTCGCCTCCATCTGCGCCACTGTCGACGATAGCTGTTGTTTCAGGGACTGCGTGGCCTTGCCCTCGTCTCGTTTCGGCCACGACCAACCTGTCTCTGGTGACCATGTCGCTGTCGTCGACGCCGAGACACACCGTGCCAGTCGCCATGTGCAACCTGTCGCCCCCGTCTCGCCTCGCCGCCGACGCCGACGCCGACGCCGACATTGCCCCGGCCGTCCCAAACTATAACCTCGGCAATCCAAACGCCATCCCTCCCCGTACCTCGAGCACCGGCCTCCACGCCCGCGCCGGCCACCTCTCGAGCTCCTTTTCCCACCAGCCCTTCGCCTCGCCCCCCTCGGTCCTGCGCCCCGTCTCCGAAGGCGATTGGCTCAGCCAGAAGAAGCAGCAGACGACCAGCTGGCTCTCGCCCGCCGCCGACATGACGCTCACCCAGCAGCATCAGGCCCAGCAGCCTGCCGAGCCCGAGCCCGCCCTCGACGTGGACAGATACGCCCACGACGACCTGCACTTTGCGCCCGAGCGCTCGTGGACTCGGGGCAAGGAAAAGGTGGTGCGCGCCCCCTACGACTACGCCATCAGCCACCCGGGCAAGGACTTTCGCTCCCAGGTCATCAGCGCCTTTGACGCCTGGCTGCAGGTGCCGCCCTCGAGCCTCCACGTCATCACAAAGGTCATTGCCATCCTGCACGAGTCCTCCCTCCTGCTCGACGACGTCCAGGACTCGTCGGAGCTGCGCCGCGGCTTCCCCGTAGCCCACAACATCTTTGGCGTTCCCCAGACCATCAACTCGGCAAACTACATGTCCTTTGTCGCCCTGCGCGAGCTGCAGGACCTGCACAGCCCCCGCGCAATCTCCGTCTTCGCCGAGGAGCTCGTCAACCTCTACCGCGGCCAGGGCATGGACCTCTTCTGGCGCGACACCCTCACCTGCCCGACCGAGGACGACTACCTGGAAATGGTCAGCAACAAGACGGGCGGCATGTTCCGCCTCGGCATCAAGCTCATGCAGGCCGAGTCGGCCGCCAACATGGACTGCGTGCCCCTCGTCAACCTCGTCGGCCTCATCTTCCAGATCCGCGACGACTACATGAACCTCTCGTCGAGCGAGTACACGGACAACAAGGGCATGTGCGAGGACCTGACCGAGGGCAAGTTCTCCTTCCCCATCATCCACTGCATCCGCTCCGACTCGAGCAACCTGCGCCTCGTCAACATCCTCCGGCAGAAGACGACGGACCTCCAGGTCAAGCGCTACGCCGTCTCCCACATGGAGAGCACCGGCAGCTTCGCCTACACGCGCCGCGTCCTGGCCACGCTGATTGACCGCGCCCGCAAGCTGGCCCTCGAGCTCGACGCCGGCCAGAACAGGGCCCACGGCATCCTGAGGATCCTCGACAAGATGGTCGTCGAGTGACGCCTATGCCGCGGAGTGACGCCTATGCCGCGGCGTCTTGCCTGATCGTCTCCGCGGCGCTATGATCAAGCGGTGATGCTGGTTACGACGATGTTTCAAGAGACGGAGCGCCATTCTTTCTTTTTCGTCTGATTTACACGAGCAATGGTCCGCTTCTGCGAAGCTCTGTGCATGTGACGGCCCACTGTTTGATGCCATGATGAGATTTATATACCAATTGTATTTAATCATATTGAAGCATTTCGGGGTTTGGACGAGCCTCCTCGGTCAAGGTAAAATCAGCCTCGAGCTACAAGCTCGTCCACCGACACGCACACACACAGGCGTACATATTCGTACACTTGCATCAGGAACACACCCGGCTAGGACGCAGCCGACGGAGCCACCCTCCGCTTGACCAGCCGGACCCATCTCCTCCTCCGCCACTCGCCCCTCCGCCCGCCGCCGTCCTCGCCCTCTTCCCAACTGGGCTGGGGCGGCGGGTTCTTGGGCCTGCTCGACGAGGCGGCGGCGGCGGTGGTGGTGGCCGGGGCGGCCCTGTCCGGGTAGTCGACGACGCCGGTGCGGTCCTCGCGCTCGTCGTACATGTCGTAGACCCAGCGCTCGCCCTCGGTCTCGACCTCGACGCCCGTGATGATGCGCTCCTCGACCCACTCGCGGCTCCAGAGATCGAGGGCCCACTTCTTCTCGCTCCATTCCCAGCCGTTGGGGGGCATGACGTCTTCGAAGAAGCGGGTGCCGCGGGGCCGCTCGCCGTTGATGCGCGCGGGCGAGAGCGGGTCGTAGGGCGAGGGGGAAAACAGCCAGGGCTCCCACTCGCCGGCGGCGTCCGACATGCGCTGCAGCTCGAATATCTCCACCTCGCGCGTCTCGGGGGCCGAGTCGAGGATGACGTCGTCTGCGATCCAGCGGTCGAGCCACGAGCGCGCCTTTTCCTCGCGCGGCTGGACGTGCTGCTGGTGCTGGGCCTGCAGCAGGGCCTTGACGGCCGGGTGGCCCATGAGGACGAGGGTCCAGCCGCCGCAGAAGAAGATGAAGCGCCAAGGGAAGACGTGTGCGGCAATGGTCATGAGGACGGCGCCGGCAAAGAGGCAGAGGAAGACGGTCGACGACAGGGCCTCGTCGGAAAAGTTTGTGACGGGCACCACGAGGTCGACCACCTTGTCGTGGCCGTGGCTGAAGTCGGCCATGCTATTCTGCAGGTCGCGCATGTTGCGGAAAAAGTCCTTGCTCAGATCCTTTGCCGGGCGCGGCGTCGCGGCGGGGGCAAGGGGCGGGCCGCGAGGCGAGTACCCGACGCTCTGCTCGCTCGAGAGGGTGCCCTTTGGCGGGGCCGGGTGGCGGGCGACAAACGAGGGGACGAGGACGGCAAAGAGGAGCACGACCATGGGCAGAGCGGGCAGCAGGTAGGGGTCGAGGCAGACAAACGAGTAGACGGCGAGGAAGGAGAGGGTGTGCGTGGGGCGGCGCCAGGAGAAGAGGCGCTCGGCGTCGGCCTGGAAGCGGAAGACGACGCCGATGCGGGCGTTGAACTGGCGGAAGTTGTACGACATGGTGGTGAGGTTGAAGCTGGGCCGCTGGGGGTAGCTCGAGCCCCTCGGGTCGGCGGGGGCGTCGGAGCCGTAGTCATCGTCGGCGGGGATGACTTGCTGGAGGAGTCTGGCCACGACAGGAGTCAGAGTCACGCGAGGCCACATCAGACGGAGCCAACCATGAAGATACCTCTCGACGAGGCGGTCCTGGAAGCCCGCCTTTTCGCGGATGGCGGCAAGACCGCCGCGCAGGCCCGTTTTCTGCGCGGGTGAGGGCGTGGGCGTCGTCTTGCGCGAGTCTGGCGGGCGGTCCGAGGGGCCGTCCTGGGCGGCGGCGGCCATGATTTCGGCCGTGAAGTCGTCCATGGCGATGATGGCGATGATGGCGATGATGGCGATGATGGCGATGATGGCGATGATGGCGATGATGGCGATGATGGTTTATGATGGCGGCATTCTCTCGGTCGGGATGCGAGGGCAGCAGGGCAGCAGATGGGTGGCAGAAAGTCGGTGGCAGTCGAGCCCGAAGTTTGCAAGCGTGCGGTTTGTGCGCCGGTCGCGCCTCATGGGATGCTGGACGGTTGACGTTGACGTTGAAGCAGGGATGCAAGTCGTGTGACGCAGGCCGGAGTCACAAAGGCACGGCAAACGAGGGTACTTTGGTTAAACGCATACTTGACCCCGCCAGGAACATATCTGATTATGCGAATGAAGTTACGCGGTATTCGTTCAGGCCACCTGATGAGCGACGTCAAATTGTCGCGGCCGTTTACCACCAACTCGTCGTAACGACGAACGAGCCACCCGAGGTGTGCATAGTACAGCCCGGGCGAATCGGGGTAAACGCCTCTGTCAAGACACCCCAGTATGTCGTGTGTAGCCCTCGCGGCCACGACATCGAACTCGTCTCCGGAAGCACCATACCAAACGCACGGGGTAGCCGCCAGGCCCTGCCAGGGGGGGTACGGGGAGGGATCCATCCGTGGCGTTGGCGTCGACGGTGGTACTCGTGGACGGTGCGGAAAAGGCGGCTCGCAGTGCGGCACGAAACCCGGAGACAGGCGCCACACCCGGCGAGGGGACGTCCACAAGGGAGTAGGGAATGTGGGTGTCGTCAAACGGGAGGTCTGGGTCAGTTGGGACAGTGTATTAACAGTACCGCGCAGAGTACAAATGAACGAACTCGAAGTTGGGTGCTCAAGATGTTGAGAAGAAGACTGTCGAGGGCAACAGTTTTTGGAAGATAGACTCGTCGCCATGTATACGTTTCTCACGGCGCACTTGTTGGAGTGCATTCCACTTCTGTCTGAATGGCGTACTATCTTCGACGAGAGCCAGACACCAAACGTCTTCGACGAGGGCCAGACACCAAACGTCACCAGACATGCAGCCCTCCCGGCTTGGCATGTAGTGCTCAGCAGTGAGTGCCTAGGTACCACTTCCTCTGCTCCAAGGGGCACCCCTGACCGTTGGCCGCGGCCCAAGGTTACGCGCTCTGGTTTGTAAAGCAAGAGCCCCTTTCGAAGCGGCAGAATGGTGGCGTCAATGTGTTTGTCGAGCATGGCTTGCAGATACTGTACGCCCTCGAGATTCGTGACGTGGCTGGATAGTCTGCCGTGTCAAAGACCGGCCGAGAATGATGGATGGCCCAAATGCTTGCTGCTAGTAATTGAATTGGGCGTCTTATGCTAACACTGTTCTTACTACCAAGTCCTTTCAGGGGCTAATCCTTTCAGGGGCTAATATTTTACACTCATTGCCCGGGCGAGGGGCGTTGACGATGGGATCGTGTCGCACCGGTTCAGCCAGGCCACGATGGCGCCGTTGGTGGCGTCGACGGCGACGTAGTCGGTGTAGTTGTTGACCAGGAGCTTGGCCCACTTGATGCAAGACCCCGACGTGCCCACGCCCGAGGCCACCTTGCCCTGAGGGAGCCAGGCCGGCTGGTTGGGATGGTTGTTGAGCCAGACGTGGACGAGGCAGTCGATGGCGCTCGTCCAGACGTAGTCGGCTTATCCGTCATCATAGTATCAGGTTGGAGACCATCTGGTGTAGCAGCATCTCCGGATGGAACACGCGGCCGTATCTGATGCATCGTCAGCACTCGACTGTTGCCTGCCTCGATCCTGCTTACCCGTCCGGGAGGAGGCTGGGCACTTGGACATCGAGCAGCTCCAGGTTGGCCACCGGCAGCACCGCAGCAGCTCGGGGCGTCGCCTTGAGCGTCGGGTCGCCCCCTTTCCGCGCCATCTCGGCATCCGGGTCCACGAGCCGTGTTATCTAAGCCATTACCTGCTGCCGGCCGAGAAATGTTCCGCTCAGGGGGGCGCCCGAGCTTCGTTTCCAAGGCATCGTGCCGAGAGGATCCCATATGCTGAGCTCGTAAAACATAAGCTCGGGTCTGTACATGTCCACGGTCAGGCAGGGGACGGTTTGCGTGAGCATGCGAACCGACCTCGAGTTGCTCTCCGTCGTAGACTCGTCGACGCCCGCTTCGCACATCCGCCCCGCAAACTCGCCGACTTCGGAGTCGTAGTCGACAAACTCGGCGAGCCAGAATACCTAGCTTGCAGACGATGCATAGCGGTCGGAGCTGGCGATGCGGGAGAAGATCCAAGATGCAGGATAGGAGGTGGCGGGGAGACGGAGAGTGAGCGTCATGGTCGACGGAAGAGCACGATGTGTTTCGTTGTTGTTGCATCTACCCGGCATCTACCCGTGAGGGGCCCGCAGCCGTACAGCCGGGGACTGACTCACATCACAAAATTGGGGCGGGCTGGGGAGGTCGGTGGGGCCACTATATCTGCCCCCCCCGTACCCGCCTTGGTACATACATACATACATATGTACTTAGCGTACCCGTTGGGAAGTGTCGTGAAAACCGGGTAGAAACAATCCCTGTATAGATCTACATAGGTACCTAGTGGCCCTGAGACTAGGTAGGTACCTAGTACTAGTAGTACTACTAGTAGGGGCCCCACTTCCCTTAAATCTCCACCTAACACGACGCATCTAACCGTGGCTATCGCGAGATTTACATACTATTGCGGCCCGTCAATTAACAGGCGGGTATCGTCAATTAACAGGCGGGTATTGGCAGATGTAGTATTCCCTGTCGTACTTCATATAGATCTGGTGGCGCAAAGACCGGTGGGGGCCCCATTTCCCAAGACTGCCAGGGGTGTTCTAAATTCACGTTTGCCTCCGTTGACAGGTTGCTGGTTGGCATCTCACGCAGGCAAGGTAGTCGAGTGCTCGTCGGTTTGGCGATTCACGCAAGGCACGGCAAATACATTCAATAAACTGCTGGTCGTTCAAGTGACTTTCGTTGCCCTGTCCATAGTTACTTGGGTACCTGGGATAAAGACTGCTCGCTCTTGCCAGTTGATTTTGAAAATGTCCAGTCTTCCTTCCCATTGTTCATCGTCCCCTCGTCGACCAACTCCAGTCGGAAAAACTCTTGCTCGCTCTCACTCCAGTCTTCAGCAAAGCCTCTTTGCGGCGTTCCCACCATCAGCAAAATGACTTCTCTCCAGGATGCCCCTAACCCCATCCCCAACAGCTTCCAGCTGGTCGTTCCCAAGAAACCGCAGTTGAACATCCACAACGACCCTGCCAAGAATCTGATTGGAGACGGAAAGTCTCTCACCGCGATACTCGTCATGATTTACAACGTCAGCCTGAGCGCATTTGAAGACCTTGAGGCTTTCCAAGAGTCCGAATGTTATCGCCACTTGGATACTGCCGACCTGCCTTACGACCCCGTTGCCTTCTATCACCTCGCGCAACGGTACATCGATGTCATCTGCCGCGAGTCACTTGTCTGGATCAAGGCCGAAATCAAGGCGCGTCCACAGCTCAAAACTCATCTCAAGCCTCCATTCGACGACACGACCTTTGAAGCGCTTTTCAAGACCGTCGAAACCGAGGTCTTTGATGCGCTCTGGCAAGTAGAAGAGGTGGGAAGGTCACTAGAGGCTTTCTATGGGAAGGCCGCTCTTGATCTGGAGCCCATAGATCAGGTTCCCAACGTCTCCTTGAGGGAGGTGAGACTTTGGTGCCAGCTCAATACTTCGCACTTCATAGCGAAACTGGACCAAGCTCACTCGCTTGAAGCCCTCGAGTCTATCATGAGTATGTCGCCTTGGACAAGCCTGCTCGCAAAAGCTGACTTGCCCCTATAGATGAGCAGGTGCTCGACGTAATTCGTGCCCAAGACTCAAATGTCACCGACTACAAGTTGACGGGCAACCAGAAACACAATAACCAGGCCCCATCTCCGTGGGTCTATCTTATTTGCACCGGAATCGGTAAACACGGAGAAAGAATTCACAAGCATGTTCATATCGGTGCCACCAAGGAGCGTCTCGACTTGTGGCCAGAGCTCAACGTGCAGCGAGAGGCCGCCCGAGAGAACCTTATTGGAGAGGCCGCTCGCAGGGCTTGGGCGGCTTGGTTCAGAATGCTCGTCAATCTTGAGGAGAACAAGACAGACGACGAGGCCCGACAAGTCCGAAAGGACCTAATGCTCGGGAAAGTGCCTACGCTCGAGCCCAAGCAGGCGGAGTCCGCCCGAAGCGTCCTGGCCAGGCCCCTGCGAGACTGCAGGGGCCATTTGGGCCAGGCTTTTAGCCTGACAGGCTGGAATGCAGCCAAAGTGATCGGTTCCTGTTATATTTGCAAGATGACCACCGGTTTTGCCGAGGTGCATATTCTCGCCGATGGAGAGAGAAATGCAGGAGCGGGGCAGGATTCGGTCAAAGACAAGGACGCGGAGGTCGCAAAGGGGATCTCGCTCACGGCTCGTCAAAGAACGGCGTACTCTTGCGCAGAGATTCCCGCCAGCAGGCGATGCGTGGCCGAGCAAGCTCGCGACAGAGTGGGCGGCGTGGTTGGGGTTGGGGCCGGCCGAGGCAGCGCCTAAGAGAGCGTTCGCAGAGACGCGCGTCACACCATGGCACCGTGAGAGTTCTTGTCTTTGCAAGTTGTTGTCTTTTGTCTTTGCATGTACCCGTTGGGAAACTTGTGTCTTCGTCGCTTTGCATACATACATAGGTACTTAGGTACATACGAAGACCAACGTCAGCCCGATGCAGTCAAGCCGACCCTCCCCCCCCGTCAAGCCGACCCAAACTCCGCTAGGTACTGTAGGTATTCTCGTACCTGCGCCGACCATACCCAAAAGTCAAGCCGACCATACTAAAATGTCAAGCCGACCATACATATGTACATACGTAAAAGTCAAGCCGACCATGCTACGAATAGAAAATTTCTTTATTTCTTAACGCCTGTGCAGCTGAGCAGCTCTGCTTTGCCACAGACACTTGCCCACCCTTGCGATGGATGGAGAACTCTGACCCACCCTTGCTTGATGAAGTGGGGCATGTACATATGTACCAGGGGACGCAGCAGACGTTGTGTGATTGAGGCTGCGTGGGATCAATGTGTTGTGCATTGCCGGAAGGCCCTGTGGGCTGTGCGAAGGTGGTGACGAAGACACTCATATAGGTAATTATGAGTCGAGGCGGCAAGCGCACACACGTCTTCGACCGATCGCGACGATAACCAGCACGCCACCCGGCGATTTCCACCACACGCGCGCAATCGAAGAAACCGCCGCTACTCCCTCCGCTGCCGCCACCCTAGGCACTCCGCTGGCTGATTGCTGACGAGCGAGACATCTTACGATAACCTCAAAATGCATGTACACGGCATGACAAGGGTATGCGACGGTACAAGAGGAAACGCACGCTAAAAATATATGGGCCAGGTCTCTGCACGCGTCCGCCTCGACGCCTTGGTTCCCCGTTGGGTAATGATCACCCCCGCACCACTCCACACCAACAAATATGGGGGGCTTTGATGTAGTGCTACTAGTGACTTTGGGGTAGTGACTTGGCTACGCTACGATTGGGCTGCACCCCCCCACACTCACACTTAAATAAATAGATTGCCTTCCCTCTTCACTTCGTCCCTCTGCATTCATACCCTTTTCCCATTTGCCTGGCCTCAAGGCTTCGTCCTAATACTCGTCGGGCTCCCACAAGTGCGCACCTCGTCCCTCCCAGGCTCCGCCGTGCTCATCTCTCACTCACATTCAGAAACAGATCCTGCCACCATGGCTCGTACAGTTCTACTGGACCCCTCCCTGTCAGATGACCAGATCATCCAGACCTTTACCCCCCTCGAAAACAAATTCTACCAGTGGGTCGAACACGGCGACTACGACCGCTTTGCGTGCGTCAGGCCGACCGTCTGGGACACCGCTGCCCAGGAACGCTTCCCCGACGAAGATCCGGACCACCTCTGGGAAAATTTCGGCGTCTTTGCGTCAAAGTGGTTCGGACGCTTCCGACGGAGAGTCCGGAAGGTCGTACAGCGTGACGAGCTGCTCCGGATCATCTGGGACACGCCGTGCAAGAACGTCGACCAACTCGCCAAGAACCTCTGGACCTTCAACTTCTGCAACGTCGCCGATCTCTTCCTCGGGGAGAGCAGCTTCGGCGGGGTCTTGACCGGATACGCCGTGGATGGCGGCTCCCACGTCCTTCACCCCGACTTCTCCTATGACGAGATGAGCGACCCGAGCAACCCGCATCTCTTGGATAGCGTCATTCTCGCCTTAGACCGGAAACGATTTACCACGACGCCGACCGCTCCTTTGGAACATATTAGCCCCAGGAAGCGCCGCCAACATGATAGCTACTTCGCTCCATCGTTTCGTAGCGCCGATGGCGGCGACTTTGAGGACCATGACCCTTTTTGCTTCCTCCAGCTCGGCTCCCTAGTGGCCTGTACTGGTCAGAACTGGGCCAAGGTCCGCGACAAGGGGCAGTCGGAAATCAACGACGCCACATGGGACGAGACTGGCTACGCCGTCGTCGTCGAGCTTAACCCTGCTGGTTATCCACGAGGCCCTGTATACGTCGTCTATAACTTTCGCGAGGTTCGCCCGGATCCATCCACGGGCGAAGCGTTCCCAGATGCCGTCGACATTCAATGGAAGGACTCGGATTGGCGCGAGCTGCCGCATATCCGACGCCTCTATCCTAACTGCAAGCAAAAGTTCTTTGTCGCTAAGATTGCCGATAAGCTTGACCATCTCGACACCAAGGTGCCGTTCGACTTTGACATAGTTTGCGAGCCGAGATGCGAAATCACACGTGTCAAGTTGGAAGGATCCCCGCCAAAGATTATACCAAACGACATCATGTACACGGGTCCGTCCAAGCGGTATCGTCGGCCGATCCGTCTAAGCGGACTCGTGCCGAAAGGTTATTGCCGAGATCTGGGCATCTTTGGATCAGATCAATCAGAGTACTAGCCTAGCAGGAGCGTTGGGTTGGGGACAAACGTTTTCGGGGCGCACTGACTTGTTGACTCTAGGACCAGTCGTCCTCCATCGAGATTGGTTCAAGCCTTTCATTTTACTGCCCGGTCGGTTCGCAGCGTGCTGCCCATCGACGTACATGTAGCCGGCGATGGAATCTAGTTAGTTGCCTAGTGTTTGTGGCGCCTGTTCTGCCAGAGTCTTTGACGCCTATTGGTACCATATCATGATGTTCAAGCAAGTTGCAGCCATAGTTCAACCGTGTTCAATCTATTTAAACACCTGAGCATGGAATCAATTGACGCATCTCGTGATATGGGTACGTTGACTGGTGCACACTCATCAAGGTAGGTCGTCACCGACAGCGTAGCCTTTTTCGTCCAAGAATTCGAGGCGACCGAGGCAGCCGTTTCCGAGTAACGGGCGATTGGGAAGGCAACTCATTCAGAACCATGGGGTTTTTTGTGCCATTACTATCTCGCCAATTCACAAGCTTTAAATCCCTGGCCCATGACACGGCCTGCAGCTTGTTCGCCTTGGACAAGACGGCGGAGAACGACCGCGCTTGGAGTTCCTCGTCGTCGTCGTCTCTCTCAGCGTCGAGGTGGACGTCTTGCTCGGTCGGGTGAGGGCCTGCCTACCACCTCGACTGCACCATCTTCGTGACACTCAAAGCCTTGCCTGCCGCCGCAGCGTCGTCGAACTGGACCGTCACGACGCTAAAGACCTCGTTGGCGGAGCTGGAGACGACGGCGCCGTTATGTTTCCAGACGAATCTAGAGTACCCGACCGAGTAGCATCGCATTGAGTATCATTAGAATCGCCATGCTTACTATCAGACAGCTTACTTAACCCTTATGCTAAACGCCTCAGTGCGAATGAGGCTCACGCTCTGCGACCTCGTCTAAATAACTAGGTCCATAAACAAGAATATCACAATAGTCTGGTCCATGAAAAGAGGGGACTTTATTACGGTCTTCTTTAGTAGAGGGCACGTGAACCATAAAGCTGTTTCGAACACATAGAGGTCGTCGCACATTCGCGTTCGTCGCACCATGTAATGTACTTGGTGTCTTGGTCGGCAAAGTAGCCGTAACTCTCTGGGTTTAGTCGTTCAACCCAGCTTAAATCAGTGCCTTTCCCTCCCTCAAACGATGCCGTTGCAAACATCCAAATTGGATTACTCTCTCCGAAGCCGAAGAAGCTCCACCTACCCTCGTCCCTTGGGGCGCAGCTGATATAGGTGTGGCAAATAGAACAGCAAGTGGTCCGTGTGGTCCGTGTGAGACCGGTAGAAGTTGTCCATCTGCCCCAGTCATAGAGTTCATCAGGAGCGATTTGCAGATGTGGACAGAATGCCGCGGGACAAGCTTGGTGGAGGTGTTGGAGCTTGGCTAAGCACCGTTTCCAGGGGGGGCCCGTGGTGTTGTCCAAAGGTGTAGACCATCCAAAGACGGCACCAATAGACCCTTCTTGATAATGCCACAATTTGATACGAGCGCCGCGGACTAGGCAGGACGAGTCTCGGCATCGAGCTGTGCGACGCTTGCCAACGGTTGGGACCCATTTCTGGATGTCTGCGAGAGAAATCTTGAGATGGGGACAGATAGTGAAGTAGCCTTCATGGCCAATACACTTGCGGATCGAGTCGGGTTGCTTGCGCTGAGACGCCGAGAAAAAGATGGTGGAATGCTCTCGTCGACATTCTGCACAGTATAGCTTGTCCAGGAGGGCGGCAATACGGGCGGCGTAGTCCGGGGCCGCTCTGGCCTGTTGGCAAGGCTTGCAAAACGATATCTTGCGGCGGGCTGTCGTTGTTGTCGGCTGAGCATCTGTCGTCGGAATTGGGGCGTCTTTGGGTGACTCGAGAGGCTGGATAAGTGGGATCGTCGATTCCTGGCGGCTTTGATCAGTCGATGGCATCGGAGCGTCTTTGGAATATCCGACAGGCTGCTGGATGAATGGGACCGTCGACGTCTCAAGTATGTTGGTCGAGTCTTGTAGCAGCCCGAGGTTGCCAGGAAGGTGGTAGCTTGAGGTAGTTGCTTTGTCCGCTTGTCGCAGCTTCTTCTTGTCTTGTCGGGTTTGCGGTTGCTGCTCCAGCAGATGAAGACCATGACGAGCCAACAGTGGTTCTTCCTCGGCGTGGTTATCACGGTTGCTTCGGCCGACACGCTTGCGCAGCAGCGGCAGATATCGGCCTGTCATCTTGTCGAGGGTATTCGTAGACCTAGGGCCTTTTAAAGGTCTAGGTGGAAATAATGCAGGGTTGAGATGTCTCGAAGGATGGTCCCTACCGCAAGCGTTATGTGGGTAATTATGGGCTTGGCTTCTAGGGGAACAGCGAATCACCGTTTAGGTAATGACCGATTTGGGTGGTCTTTAGCCTTACGGAGTACGAAGTACTTCGTACATACATACCTTTTGAGTTTAATAACTCCTGCTGCCTCCAATACTATTCGTATTCGTATGTACTTACTACACACAAGATAGGCATCTATGGTACAATCATAAGCTGGGGCGCAAAACCAAGGCATAAATTTACTTTTTCGAGAGCTGGCCAGGACACAAGAAGCGAAAGAAATCATCCTTTGAGATCAACGAAGCTGCTCAAACGGGAGAATGTTACCGGGAGATTGCACGTGCACAGCGTGCAGCTGTCTGCCAGTCAAAAGGTTACCCCAGCCCCGCATTAGTCAGCCCCTTGCGAGGGGCCATTATAAATTGGGACCACGCTCTCTACGAGTTACCAGCCAGTCCCCCTCCATTGCGTCATACTCCCTGAAAATTTTTGAGTAGTGAGGATCCCATTGGGTGGGTGCATTAGTCAGCGCCCCGCTGCAGGGTTTCCCCTAAAGCCCTCCGCGCCCACAACTCTAGATATCATCAATCAACACACAGAACACAAGTCTCACAGCAGCTTCCTTGCCCACGGCATAGCGAAGCCACGAGACCCTTCTGTCGTGTGATCACATCTGCATCCGACTATTGAAAGCCACAATAGCTCTTCCACTCTTTTCGTCACACTCCTTTCCGGGCTCTCAACAATAGAGGCTGCCAATCACAGAATTGCCCAAGCCATGAACGACGCAGGAGAGCTCACCCGGATTGGACCACAGGCCACACGTCTCCATCCTGACTCCAACGACAAAGGCGAATGCGAGAAGCATTTATAAAACTCTCCAACACATCTACGCATGACCACACCATGGACGACTCGTACAAGGACGACCCGCACATGGGAGATGGACTACCCGACCCGAGATGGACTACCCGACCCGAGATGGGCTACCCGACCTGAGCCATCCAAGTCAAACGAGCATACCTAGCGTATAGAGGCTTCTGTTGAACCAGCCATCATCAAAAGTGGAGGCACCTTCGGAGAGATGACTGGGTATTTTTGTCTTCATGTCCACATGCTTGTCCTGCTTTTCCACAGCTTCGAATGGACGAAATACGCAAACAAGGCGGACTGGGACAGCGAAAGTGCCAAGCGCGTCCGAGACAAGGCCAAAGAAGTTCACGACGACCTCCAGGGCTACAAGAAGCGGATGAACGAGGACCGGGGCAATCTCAGCACCAATCTCAGCACCAATCTCAGCACCAAGATTGACACAGCTGAGTGACCATGGCGCGGGGCCTCTTCCATCTCTGCCACCAAGAGGTCTACTCAGGTACCGTACCGTTCACATACGGCTGGTACAGCTCCTGGTCCGGTATGTCATCGGCGACGGCAAACGCGTCGTGGTGTTTGTCGACACGCCATGGCTCCAAGAGTAAGTTTCCCAGTGTGCTGCCCGTCAAGACCACAACGAATTCTTCGCAAGTGACTGACTCGATACTAGGTGCACGGTCTCGCTCCTGGTGGCGCTCAAGTTCGACGTCAACACCATCAGGTCTTCCGACAAGACGGCGAGGAAGCAAAGGCAGGTCGATGCCTTCAACGACCCCAACAGCTCCCTGCAGATTTTCGTCGCCAACATCAACACCTTAGCCACGGGCGTCAACCTGCACACCTATTGCCACGTTGGCGTGATGTGCTGCTTCCATCATAACGCACGGCCGGCTCACTCTCGCTACCTGGCACACATCGCTTCTTGCACGGCACGGGCTACCTTCCGCCACACGACCTTCTCTTCACCTTGCCATGTGTTGATCCGGCCGACGCGAGCGACAGCGGACAGCTCAATGGCCTACGCCACCGTACCACCCTCGTCGCTTGCCAAATAATAGCCAATAATGCTTTCGACTCTAGTCAACTTTACTTTGACCGCCAAGGTGAATATGCCGTTTCCGACACTTACAATCATTCATATACGCACACATACACACACAGTCCTCACTTCATCGACTCTTGGTCCGTCCCATCCGACATTATCGACTCTCTCCGTCCCATCCCACTTCATCGACTTTCGCCTATATCGACTCGGCCAGACGGAGCCGGTTATCTGGCACGGGTTGCAGGTCACCAACTCTTTCCACGACCACCAAGAGCGCCTGTGCCTGATCAAGTACGCCAGGCAGCTATCTGTGGAGATGGTGCTGGCCGACTGGATCCCCGCAGACCTCATAGCGGCGGCAACTGCGGATAAGCAGGCCGTCTGGACCAAAACGTCGACGCACCTCATCAATATGGTGCTGCTTTAGGTGGAGGGGAAGGAGGTCGGCGAGATCCAGGAGTTGACGTTCAAGCTCGTGGGAGAGATATCCCAGGCCTTTCAAGTTTCATTCCACGTTGAGAATGTTCATGCAACCGCTGTTCTCAACAATGTGGACTTGACCGGACACAACCTCGCATCATGGGAGAACACGAGAGAACTCAGGGTGGAAAGGGATGTGGAAGATGCCTTAGCTGTGCACTTCATCAATCCTGTCGACCTGGCCCTTTCCGCTTGTCACACTGGCGAGATCGTGTCCCTCAACCAGCGCCGTGCCCGGATAAGAGCTGGCTCCGGCGCATCCCGGGCGATGATGACAACCCGTTTTCGGGGGGGGGATGGCCGTGGGCATGGCGAGTCTCGCAGCAAAAGTCTGCCACGCCCCCTCCCCCCATCCACGGCTTCCTCTCCTCTTCTCTCTTGTTCCACGGCTTCCTCTCCTCTTCACTGTGGTAAGCCGCGATACCACGATTCTTCTGCTCGTCTCCACGTTGTGTGCACCCCGGGCCTGCTCCCGCTCCGTCGCCGACCACTCTTAGCCCCTGACCGAACTGTCTACTTCTTAAGTGTCGTTTTCAGCCTCTCAGCTTCAGATCTTCACTCCTTTTCCCTCAGAATGAGTTCATCTGCAATGCCAACTCGTCCCCGGGGTCCCATGAGGACCGCTCATACTGCCGCCTATGCTGCCCAAACCAAGTCTCGACCAGTCCCACATGGGGTTGGGTCGAATACCTCACAGTTGGGGTCACGTCTGGCGGGGGTTTATTGGCGCTCGGTACGTTTATCCTAGCGATTGTGATATTCGTATGGACGAAGGGCGCAAAGGAGACGGACTAGTCCAGGGAGGACATGAAACTCGAGGCCGATGGCATGAAACTTGAGGACGATGCTGTGCAAGAACGGGACCGGGCCACGCGAGCCAACCTCGACATCCAGTCCTGGAGGGACCGCAAGATGACGAACCAGGCCCATCTGTAAGTGTCAAGGTCGAAAGAAACAGGCAACTCGCATGTTCCTACTAACCAAATAACAACAGGCTCATGTGAATCAGAGACAACGACCAGACAAGGGACCACCTGATCGCGGCCATTGCGGTGACGGTCGGCGATCTAAAGGGCATGATGGACACGACGGGCAAAGCTGCAAAGGCAATGAACAGTTTGGCGGACATCATGGGGAAAAGGATTTCAGGTCTTGAGGCAAGGGTCGATGCCCTCGAGCTGAACGCTGCCTTCGAGCAGAAGGCATTATTCGGAATATAAGCAAGGCACCTAATGCCATACATAATATGGTCGACATTATGGGCAAAAGGCTTGCAGATCTCGAGGCCAACGTTGGGAAGATGGCCGAAGCGACGGGCGAAAGGCTCGCTGCCCTCGAGAAGATGGCCTGGACGCCAGAGGGCTGAGGAGAGGGTGCTTACGTTGCTTTTCTGTCGCATCGGAATACAGCTCTCGTATTCGGAACGGAGCTAGGATAACGCGGTGGACGGTGTCCGCTGCCACGCCTATTTAAGCAGGCTCGAGGGACACCAAACCCCCACAGAACACACAGATAGATCAACAGACTTTTCACCCCTTGATTTGAGCCCTTTTTCCCGTGCCTAGTGCCGCGTGCCCCCGCGGGCGGATGCGACATTTTCATTATCGTCATCAGCAACCCGATTTGGTACGTCAACATTTACCTTGAACTCGATCCATTGTTACCGTTTGGAAGAGGAAGTCTGTGATTTCCTGAGCCTGAGTCGTAAACTGACATGGCAGTCAAGACGAGGCCGGCAACATGGGGGGTGCAGCCATCGAGGTGCCGGTCCTTGTCACGCAACGCTCCAGTCTGTGTTGATGCTTCCAACCGTCATGGCATTTGGCGAGAGAGCTGGAGACCCTATGCACACGTGCCCTCGTTACCGGAGGCAGTGACAGTTAACACGCCTTTTTGAACCCCTTGTCGACAAGATTGTCTCATGAATGGCGGAGCCTGTAACTTGGTCCTCGGCACCCCAAGGGATTCAGCTCAGAGTCTGCACTCTTCAGCTGATACCTCAAGGTGAATGAACTACCACCTTTGGCTTAGGGACTCGAAGCCGTGAGCATGTAAAGGCATGGGTCGTTTGCGACGGAGCCAGGCGTGAAGCTCACATGTATTATCGGCCATGGGGAACAGGTGTTGGAGATTGCGAGTCGTCACAATGCGCTGTTCTAGCTCGAGTTGACAGGGCAAGTTTAAGTCGGACGGAATCTAGCCAGTCTGAGTGCGCCGACTTGAAGTCGATGCCTGCGCCTGCGAGGCTGACCGAGAGGACCATGGCGACATGACGTCCATCCCGCCCCAGAGCCCAGTCAAGTAGTTACTCGTCACGCGGGTGTGTCACGGCCGACCAGTCGACGTCAACTGGACATCTTGACTCGTTGAAATGGACAGCAGAGGGGGGAACGCTGCAACTGTTAGCCACCAAGATGTCTTTACCTTGGCCGAGTCATGATACTCATCCGTCGTATTTCTATTCAACTACTAACTACATACCTAAACAGGAGACATGTCCGTCAGCGGTTGGTCAGGCCCCCGTATCAATGTGACGACAGTCTGAAACGTCTGCAGTGCAACCACACTGTCATGTAGCCTCTTGGGCACCCGCCAAGGCGATATTTGCCTGCATATGTATTCGTATGTACGGATACATGGGCCAGGCGACGAGTCCTCGGAGGCAACATGCGGGTGTAACAAGTACGGATCACTTCAGGGAGAATGTCTGAGACGGAGAGAGAGTCCGTGGCCAAGCAGACTGCAGAGAGTTGATTCCGTCTCACATACGAATACGAATACATGTATCAACAAAGTGTCGAGACTAAATGTTACGGTCAGTGAACGTGGAATTGACGTTGGTGGCAGAGGACATGATTCCGCGTGTTCGACCTAGATTTCTTGACAGAGCCGCCTGCACACAGTGGACTTCCGGCCGTTTCGAGTCGTCCGTCGTCTACTCGGGTTTGTTCGCGTCCCTCAGACGCTTCAGAACGTCCATGGCTCCCGGCGTCTCGTACCACGCAGCATAGCAATACCCAACCATGACCAGCGCATTGTCCCTCGAGCTTAGGTTATATCCGTTTGGCCGCCACAAGACACTGGCATCCGGGTCCTCAATCAGCAGTTTCCAAAAGTGTGGGTTGCGGGACTCGACGGCACGGTAGAGCTGCTGGATCTGGGCCTTGATGGCGCCCGTCGAGCGCGCCGTCTCGTCGGGCCTGGCCAGCAGGAGCTCAGGTCGCGCGCGCACAGCGGGGCCGACGAGGTGGCCGCGAATAAGGTCGATGATCTCCTGGGGCTTGGCGCCACGGAGAGCCAGGTCGGCGTTTTGTATGGTCCACAGGTCGAGCAGGACGCGGACCTTGATGAGAAGCTGGGCGGCGAGGTGGCTGATGTCGCTCATGTGCGAGTGTGCGTCTAGCCATATCTTTGGCGGTGCCTCGAGCATGTCGGCGCCCTTGATGTTTAGAAAGGGGAGGTCCATGTCTCCTATGTCGTGGTCGATATATTGGAAGTATTCGACCCACCATTCCACGAAATCGTAGGCGTCCTGGTCCCTGCCGAGGCGGATGTACTGGGCGGGAATGACGTAGCGCAGGCCCAAGTTGTCGCGGCGATTAAGTCGGAGCATATCAAGCAGATGGTCGAGGGCGGTTTGCACGAGTTCGGCGGGCCCGCCAGCAGTGCCGTAGCTCAGCAGCAGCGCATCGACGAAGGCGTAGCGCGCTTGCATGTAGGGACGCGTCTCGATGATGTCCCAGAAGCGGCCGCGACACGTCTCAAATATCCTATCGGGCCCCGGCATGTCTCGTAGCTTGACGTACTCGCCCTCGTAGTGCAGGCGGGCCTTTTTGACCACTCTGCAGGGTATCTTGTGTTCGTCGAAGTCGGCAAGCTGGCATCTACGGCCGCAGTAGTAGACGGCCTGGCACGCGGCACAGCGCCGCACATTGTCACTGGCGTGGCACAGCTCGCAGGCCCGCGGCGCCAGACCGTTGAGCTTGTCGACGTCGGCGTTCCTGATGATTGGCATCTTGGGCGGCGGCGGCTTGGGGGGGGTTTAGAGGCAAGCAGAGGGGTGAGCAAGACGCGTCGCACCTAAATCACTACCATGTCAGAAGTTAACCTGGGTAGGTACTAGGTAGGTATTGTTGAGAAAGTTTTGCCCCCACAAAAAGCAACCGATGGAGCTGAGATAGTACTTCGTACATACAATCAATCAAGTCCACGGACAGAAGCCGAAGAAGCGAAAAAATTTGCATAAGAGAAAAGGGGGCAAGGTTTGCTTGGTCTCGCCGAAATGTCTATTCGTACCAATGAACCTCTCTTGCCTCACACATAAAGTCTTGTTTGGTAAAGGACAACTTGCACTGCATGTCGTACCAAGATATAGTAGTAGTACTTGCAAGACAGCCGCTGAAACTCGACGTCGACCGTCATCTACCATCTACTGTAGATTTGCACATGTACGCGAGGTAAAGCACACAAAGATCCATCGGTTCAGCGCCTGTACCCGTTGGGAACTTGGGAATTTAGGGACAAAGCTCCCCAAGTTCCCAACCAGTAGTAGTATTGCCCTCTCGTATGTACGAATACTGGACGCGTGTGAGACCAGGTCATCATGTCCCAAAACACCTGACCATGGCTGGCTGGCGGCAGGGCTGGGACAATAACGGCCGCTCGCCTTCTAGCAGTCTACTCGATTGTTTTGTTGCTTTTTTTCGTGAGTCCCCTTTCTTCTGTTGTCTCTTGTCGTCTTTGTTTTGGACGGGACATCCATGGCGGTCCCCAGCCTTTTTTAGTGCTGTCCAGCCCCGAGGTTAGGACTCGCATAAATACATACAACTCGTTGATGAACGATTCAACGGATGTTGGTCATTTCAAAGAACTCATTGGTGTGCAGGTACCCAACTGACAGTAGTGTCGAAAGCAGGGGCACACACATTCGATACACTTTCCATACGCTGAGCTAACTTGAAGTGTGTACTATGTGTGTACGAGGCGGATATGCATGTATGGGATCCGCCTGCAAGGAGGGGCGAGCGCTGCGTTACTAGCACGCGCGTGCATACCTCGAGGTACGTGCATGGTGAGGTATGGCCGTCGTGCGTGACGCGGTACAAGGACAAGCTGCCTGTGCCCATCAGAAGCAATAGATCCTGCCTCCAAGGGATTTATTGGAGCAGAGAGTTCCCCGGGCGCTCAAGGACATGGCATCTGCCAAACCCATAGTAATAAATACTGACTCCCTACCAGGGCCCAAGTATCTCTCCGCATATTTGCCAAGGGGATTGGACGTGGATGCGTTACCCTGGCAAGTTGCCAGCAGTACAGAGATTATTGGTGCCCGTCATGTATCTCGGCGCCTTGGCTTGGTGGCAGAGGACTTGGACGTGGGCTCCTCGCAATCAATCAAGCGCGCGTTGGCTCCGCTGTACCTCAGGGCCTGTGCCGTGTGTGCTCGCAACGCCCAGAGCACCACTCTCCCTCGCCCTCGGTCGCTCGCCTACTGATCCCCCCCCCATTCCTCATTACCCTCGTGGGGGAGAATCAGGAGACGAACAGAAAAAAAACCACCTCCAACAGGCGAGCTCGGCTGCATCCGCTTCTCGTCTTCTGCTTCCTTTGCGTCTCGCTCGCTTCCACCAAGGGCAGGACGGGCCGCGTGCTGTCGCCAACAAAGGACTTTCGGCCGCGGGTCCACAGCTGCCGTTCGTCGCCCTCGCCGACGACAACGACGACGACGACGAGTGGCCTTCGTGTTCGGAATGAGGCCGCCTTTCGCACGCACTCAGCTTCCTGTTCGGACTGGGTGAAGGTTCCTGTCCACAACGCCAATCGCCTGGCTCCATGACATTGAAGCACAAGGCACCTGCTGGGCCTCGACCGGCCAACTCGACTCTGTGAGTGACTTCCAGCTGCACTGTTTTCTCCTCTCTGGAAGCCTTGGCCTCTGCAAGCCTTGCGTCATTCCCTTAACTTTCCCTTCCCCCAATTCGACGCCACCCTCGACGCACACCACCGCGCGCCTCTTGAGCCTCGACAAGGCTGACCTGGCCTTCTGTGCCCCAGAAGCTTCGCGTCCAATCACTCGTCGTCAATTCCGCAGGCCTTTGGCCTCGTCTCCAACGGCCCCATGCTCACCGCGTCCGCCTCCAACCACCATCCTCTCCCGCCCGACCGAAATGGCCCGCCTGCACCCTCGACGGCTCCCTACGACTTCTTGCCCTCCGTCAGCTTCGATGACCTCCATGCCAGCATCCAGTCTGCCTCGACCGACTACAAGCTGACCCACTTCCCCTCGCCCACCGGAGACGGCCCCATCCTCGACACCTCGGCCATGGGCGACCAACGGCTGCAGTCTCAGAAGCCCGCCGTGGCCCATGGCAATGGCCAGGCGCGCGTCGCCAATCCCCCGCCAGCCACAAGGCCCGGGCGCTCGGGGTCCATCCTGCGAAGACCTAGCACGTCCGGCAGGCAACCCAGCACATCCTCCATCGTCTCCTCCGCTTCCGGTACTCTCGAAGCCCCCACGGGTCCCACGATCGCGCGAACCCGCCGCCAGAGCCACTACCCGCCCATCTCGAATCCTCACGTCGCTTCCAAACCTCCCCGCAAGTCCTTCGGTCCTGGTCTTGTCGCCGACACAGACGCCGAGAATCAAGGCACCCGGCGACGGCGCCCCAGCCTGAGAGAGGAACGGGGGGGGCCCGGCGACTCGTCCCGGAGATCCATCGATGACTTTTCTGCAGCGGTGCCCGATGGGGCACGGATTACGGCAACGTCGAGGGCCGCCAAGGCAAGATCCGTGCAACCACCCCCGCGCTTGAGCCAGACAAACACGTTTGCTGCTTCCAGCCTGACCCCGGACCAGAATCGGCTGTCGACACTTGCTTCACGCTCGCCACGCGGCACCGGGAGAGGCATGACGCAGACGTCTGGTGGAAAGAGGGCCTCTATGATGCCTGGTGCCACGGGCTTGGGCGCGAGGACCATCAGTCCCACAGACACGAGGAGGATGAAGCGACTTTCCACGATGCCCCAGTCGCAAAGTCTCAACGCCGTTTCCAAGGCTTTTCCGCCCCCGCCACCCATCTCGTTGGAATTGCGAGCACAATCCAGGTCTCCCTCCATGATCCCTCGCCGGACGTCAGCCACTCCGTCCTCGGCCAGGACGACACCGGATGCCGGCAATCGAAAGTCGTATAGCTCGGGCCTCTCTGCCGGTTCGACCACGAGCTTCAACACAATGCGGACTTCGTCGGCATCGCTGCAGCCCCGGCTTCCCCAGTCGTCGTCTACTTCACGGCTTCCCGCGCCAAAGCACACGACTGTGCACAACCCGCTCCCCGCCGAGGACCAAGAGGATGTACCTCCAGTTCCGGCCATACCCAAGGCCTACGAGTCTCCCAAGGATTCCCCGGCCGACGCTCATTTCACGGAAAAGGGCAAGACTAGCTTGGGCGCTGTCGACTATTTGGTTGGCCACGGCTTCTTGACCGGGAGCATTTCCATGCCCGTTCATCCTGAGCCCACCAAGACTCGGCTGCACGGGACCGGTGTCAGGAAGGGCTCTGGCATCGCCATGTTGGGCGCAGAAGAGGGGTCCCACGGCGCTCAGCTGAGAAAGCAGCTGCAGCCTCTAAGGCTGCCGCCGCTGAACATTGGGCCCTTGAGCATCCCCACCGCTGCCAAGGTTGCCTCGCTCCATGACTCCATCGACTCCGGGCGCGACCTGAGCCCGCCGCCCTCGAGGCGGCTGCCCAAGACGCCATCAACTCCGATGACCGCGTGCAAGAGCTCATTCTTTTCGAAAACCAAATACGATGACACGATTGATTTCGCCTGCCTACGAAGCAGCAGCTCGATTCACCAGACTTACCGAGCTACCCCGACGCCACCAGAGGCGGATTCATCGGACTCCTCTATAACGAACTCGGAGACCAACTACAAATCGAGCATCTCCCCCTTTCTATCATCGTCGTTGCCCAAGGGAGGGCTGGATCACGGCCTTTTCAAGAGGTCAAAAACGGGCGCAGACTACGTGACTCTCACTGGAAACGAGTTTGACGATGCGGTCCAGCGAAAGCCTGCCGGTCCTAGGGAGCCGAGCATGGAAATGGCAGTACCCAAGTCCCCGCCGCCCGCGGATCCGATCCCGGAGACACCTCAGACACCGTCGTCGATAAACTCGTTGCGAAGAAAACTCAGCATGTCGTGGAAGCGCGGAAGCCCCAGGGGCAGCACGCACGCCTTGGGCGACAACGCCGACAAAGCTGCAACGCGACAGAACGCAAAGCAGGAGAGCATGCCACCGCCTCGGATCCCTGCGTCGGTCACGAATATGAATCTGCAGAGCGCCAAACGTCGTGGACCGAGCCCTACCGCGGCCCCTACTGGTACTTATTTGGAATCGAGGAGACGCAAAAGCTCGGCAGCAAGCTTGGCGGCCCATTTCCACGATAGAGTCCAAATCGACACTTGGACCAGCAGCAAGAAGGCAGGCGGCGACTCAAACACATTGCCAACAAGCCACAGCTTTGGGATTGTCAACAAGGTCCTGAAGCCGAGAGCCTCATTGGGCACTTTCAGCGTCGGAGGTTATTCGGCCACGGAGCTGGACAAGGATGACCTGGGTGCAGAGGAGGAAATGCGCAAGATGGGCTCTCGACGCAAGGAAACGGAAGTTGCTGCGAGGGCTCTCGATGCTCTGAGGAAGCGGGCAACGCCGAAGGAGCGCGTCAGCCCCAAAGAGGCTATCCGCATTGCCATGCTGAACATCTACGAGCGCGGGGAGATTATCGACTTTGCGGACATTTACTTTTGCGGCACCCAAAACGCCCACAAGGTGGTGGGAGACGTGCAGTCGGACGCTCCCAACTTTGGCTACGACGACGAGCGCGGCGACTACACGATTGTGCCGGGCGACCACCTCGCATATCGCTACGAGGTCATCGACGTGCTGGGAAAGGGCAGCTTTGGTCAGGTTGTTAGGTGCATCGACCACAAGCTGGGAGTGCTTGTCGCCATCAAGATCATCAGGAACAAGAAGAGGTTCCACCAGCAAGCTCTTGTCGAGGTCAACATTCTCCAGAAGCTTCGCGAATGGGTAAGTTGTGCTCGTGCCGCGGCGCCGACGTCGCCGTGCTAACACACTCCATAGGATCCCAAGAACAGGCACAGCATGGTCAGCTTCACCCAGCACTTTTACTTCCGCGGCCATCTCTGCATCTCGACTGAGCTCCTGGACATGAACCTCTACGAGTTTATCAAGACCCATGCCTTCCGGGGCTTCTCCCCGCGCATCATCCGGCGCTTCACGAAGCAGATCCTCAGCTCGTTGATCCTACTCAAGCAACGCAAGGTGATTCACTGCGATCTGAAGCCTGAGAACATTCTGCTGCGCCACCCTCTTCATTCCGAGATCAAGGTCATCGATTTTGGCTCCAGCTGCTTTGAGAACGAAAAGGTGTACACGTACATTCAGTCCCGCTTCTACCGGTCGCCCGAGGTCATCCTCGGCATGACATACGGGATGCCCATTGACATGTGGAGCGTCGGCTGCATCCTCGCCGAGTTGTACACGGGAGTTCCCATCTTCCCAGGCGAGAACGAGCAGGAGCAGCTCGCCTGCATCATGGAGGTGTTTGGGCCGCCGGAGAAGCACCTGATTGAGAAGAGCACGCGGAGGAAGCTCTTCTTTGACTCTGTTGGCAAGCCGCGGTTGACCGTCTCGTCCAAGGGCCGCAGGCGCCGTCCCTCGTCCAAGACACTGCAACAGGTCCTCAAGTGCGACGACGAGGTCTTTGTCGACTTCTTGACGCGCTGCTTGCGGTGGGATCCCGAGCGGCGGCTGAAGCCCGAGGAGGCCATTCGCCACGAGTTTATCAGCGGACAGAAGCCAGCGGCCCCGGCCGCGCGCCTCCCTGCCCGAGATTCCTCTCCAGTGAGGCGCAGCAACATCATGTCCACGCCGCGGCCACTGCCGGATCCGCCCGGCGCTGCGGGTAAAGTCATGAGTGCCGTGACGCGCATGGGTGCCAGTCCCCACAAGCCGGTGGCCGGGGCCACGCGGCGGATCTCTGGCGCCACTGCCGCCACTGCCGCGAGCATCAACAAGCGAACCAGTGCGGGGAGCGGCGCCATCAGTGGCTCGTCGAGTGGCCTTCCTCGGGCGGCGGTGAGGGTGGCGAGCGGGAAACAGGATCTCGCCGCCGCCGGAGCCACAGCTGCCATGAGCCGTCGAGCGTAGCCCGCAAGGTCGATTCCAGGGTATGCGTGGCCGGGGATCAACTTTGCGCTGGGGCCGGCAACTTGAAGAGGGCGAGGCTCCGAGGCCAGTGAGCGTCGGATGATTTCGCAGTGTATAGGTAGGTCGGGCAAGGCGCAAAGCATGGGTGGTGGGATGGGACTCGACGGCCTCGAGAAAATCGACAAATTCTTTCCTCCCGCCTCTGGGATTTCTTTCCTGATTTTCCCCCAGCCTTGGGTCCAAGACTGGTCAGCATTCTTTCGATATTCCCACGACACAGACGAATGGCGGCTATGATGGGGATGTGTTTTTTTCTGATGGCTACTCGCCTCGCGGCAACAAGACGGAAAGGCACACACTGTGCCGCTCACGGATATGTATACTATTCACGGTGGGGTAAGAGGAAGTGCCCAAGGCTTGATTACTCTTGGCAAGGTGACGAGACGAGCCGGATAGGGAGAGTGGGCGCCCATAGAAGGGGGAGGTGAGATCCTCGTTGCTCGGGTTGGAGACACTAAAAGGGCCAAGCAAGGCCACTCTGTCGCTATTACATGTAATGCCTAGATTCGTCTAGGACATGAGAAAGCTCTTGATACCATGGACTTTCTCGTTGGGCTCACTGTCTTTGATGCCTCGGCGATGACCGGTTTGGAGAAGAGGTGGCGTGTGGGAAGGGCACTGAGCGAGCGCTTACTCGGTAAGGATGACGGAAATAGGGTCCCGCTAGCCGCAAGGGGATGCATCCATATGTGTAGGTCCTTGAGACTAGAGCAGAAGGACTAGAGCAGAAGCTCTCAATCACAGAGACTACACGTTTTGTCGGCGGGTGGAATCGGCATGAAACAGATGGAAGTCTAAGCCATGCCGACGGAGAAAGGGGAGTGGCTTGGATGCGCAGCAGCGAGCGAGCAACAAGGCCTCGGGTCTCATGGGGAGGGGGGGACGAGTGAGTGAGTGAGTGAGGAGCCGGACCGAGGTGGTATGACAAGGCACTGGAAGCGGTCCTCTCGGCGGTGACTACCTTGGGGAGTTCTGCCTGACGGTGCCGCAATGCATGAGCGAGCGGCAGATTCGGAGAGACGAGGAGGGCGGGCAGACGGAGACGAGACGAAAGGGGAGCAACAGCCGAGGCGCCGAAGCGGCGGCTGTCGGACGACGTCGAGGACGCCCCGCGAGAAGCCCAGCCAGAGACACGGGACGGGGCGCAGTCGACTCATCCGCCCCTCCAGCCTGGGGAACATGTGGCGCTCGCTCGGTCTCCGAGGTCCTCTTCCAGGGCCTTCCAGGGTCTTCGAGGACGTGGACGGCCGAGGTTGCACAGTTGTGCCCCCGACGCGGCCGTTTGAATCCCAAGGCACCGGTTCGGGCGCCTCACTGCCTGCAGGTTAAGGCGCCGAGATGTGATTACCACCAAGGTTGCAGCCAAAGACGGCAATCTCGATCAAGGTCTAACCGGCCAGACAAGCTTTTTTTCTGGACGGTAAGAAGACGACCAACTCCCGTCACGGACGTCGGGGACCATGCCGAGACGCTCCAACTCGGAGGTCTTGGATTCTCGTCATCACCCGGTACCTGTCTTACAACCGATCTAAAGGCGAGGGTGTGAAGCCCTTGGCGGGGCGCACACAGGCCTGTGTTAGACATGCATGCCGTCCAAAGACACACTTGTTCGCTTTCGGCCGCCGAGGACGACGGACGTCCCTAGCACTATGTCGACGTTCGAGGCATTGGGGCATGCTGTGCCGACTGGCCACGGCAGCCGGGGTGGATGAAATCGACGAAACGCGGGGGGCGTGGCCGCAGCGCGTGGGTGCGGTGACAGGGACTGGCGAGCGAGTCCTGATGTTGCCCGTATTTACATGGTGGGCGCCACCATCACGGGCGAGGCTCCGTCATCCTCTTCCTTGCTCGTTTACCTGTCGTCTGCGTGATAATTTCTGTTTCCCCTATTTTTGGAGAGAGTACGGATACGGGGTCCGGATATCCGTAACTCTTTCATCTCGGCCATACTTGTGACAGCGCTTGTCATTATCATCAAGTGCCGGGCTGCGGAGGATGGTGCTTGGCGGCCTCGGTGGGGACTAGTACTCGGTGCGAGCGGCGGTGCCGTGTGTTGCTGGCATATAGCGGACTAGGAATAATAGGCAGGCTCTAGGGAGGGTCAGCGCATGCCGTCATGATGCGGTTCTTTGCGGGCCGCCGCGGGCAGGGGACGCATTGGTGCCTGCTGGAAGGCAAGTTGGGGTGGTGAGGCATCCAACGAATACCGAGCATGTGACTGTGCAGGGCATGCAGGTCCGCTCGCACACAGGTTGGTTGTTTTGCAGGTGGCAGCTCGCTCGCACCGCGTGTTGCTGTGCTGTTTGGATGCCATGGAGAACGAGCTGACGTCAATCGCAGGACCAAGAGTCAGCATCGCGAGGATGTGCTAAGAAAGAATGCAAGTGTCCGAGGCAGAGGAAGGAACGAGCTTTCCCAACGGGTATTAGTCACCGCGAGGCATCGGGTTAGGCTCCAAGCCCGAGCACCTTTTTCCACTTTTTCCCTCGTCATCCTTCCGCCCTCAATGCCCAGCAAGTTCGGCGACTCGTTTCGTTTCGTCGCCGCCTCTGGACGCCTCAGCCCTGTGCTGCAGGTCAATCCCCAAATAGCCGCCATCGTCTCCACCCGCAGGGCACACTCAACTCGGCACACCCTCGCCGGTGAAGGGCCAATTGGTGACTCCCCTCCCGCCCAGCCAAGCTTTATGCCTTCTTCACGAGAGTGTAGACGAGGGGGAGGAGGGGTCGGCTCGTCCTTGTCTATTCTTGCACCGCTGCGCCCTGGGCCACCCCATTCACCCTTTCATCGACGACCCTTGCGCCATGCTTCCTTCCGGCTCCCTCGAGGCCTACATGCTGCAGCCCTGTGGCCCGTCACCCGTCAGGTTAGTCAGACTCGCCATCGGCTCTCACTCAAGTCGTCGCTGCCTGGTTGACCGGACAGGGCGTGCCTGTATTCTCTCTCTGTGGCTCTCGACTGAGCCCCATCCCTCTCTCTCGCTCTCTCGCTCTCTCCAGGCTGCCAAGTCCCACGATATGAAGGCCGCGATACCTCGTCCGTCTTGCTCCACTCGACATCCACTTCCTCTCTCATCTGTCAAAGCTATACATACTTGCTTTATTGAAGCCACTTCCTTGTTTGACACCGTTTGCTTCACTCTTGCTCGTCCACAGCTCTCTTCCATTCGCCCTTGACGCCTGCTCGCCGCGAGAGCCCACGACTGCTTAGCTCGAGCCTCGTGCCACGCGCTGCTCGCTTCGATTCCTCGCTTCGCCGTCCCCCAAGGCGGCCTTGAGACGACCAGAGCTTCTTTGAGACGGCAACCGTCAAACATCCCACATCATGTGCTATCGAGTCCTGGAGCTCTTCTCGGCCTGCCACTGCGTCTACTACCTGCACGCCGTTGACCGATGTCCTTTGTACGGCACGCCGGGCCACTACGTCCAGGGCCGCGTCATCTCCGTTGGATACGCATGCCCTCGTCACAGCGCCGGCTCCCGCCGCTGGAGCCGTCTGTGAAATATGCCGTCTTCGGTAACGGGCTATCAGTCTGAGGCTGGTCCTTTTCGACTTTGCGAGCTGAACAAGGAAACACACAAGAAGAAGACGGGTCCGCCGTTATTTCACCACTGCCCAACTCACCCTTCTGCTCCTCGTCGAGCCCCTGTGGCGTTGCAAAACACCGTCATTCTTACGGCCAAATTCTCCCAGTCCTCTCATGTTTTCCATGTCATGAAAATCCTCGCCCGGTTAATCTCCCTTTTTCCTTACCGACCAGCATAGCGTTGATATATCTCTTTCTCGGCCCCATCTCTTGCCGCTCTGGCAAGATAGCGAACGACTCGGGAACACGACTGCATGGGTTACTGGTTACGCTTAAAACGAGAGCAGCCGGGCGTTGGGGGCATTACGAGCCACGGCAAACTATACTGGGCGGCAAAGGCATCATGTTTGCGCTCAGATGGCCTCTGGTAGGCTTCTGCTCGGGTTTTGCATTGCTTTTCTTTTCACATTGCCTGTCTCGAGTCTTGGGCTGTTTCTGCTTTGGTGTTTTTGGGAACTCAAGGGCGATGCAGGTTGCATGTTCGGATGTTGCGCAGGTCGCAATCGGTCGTGTCTACGAATACAGGCGGCAGGTACCGTCGGTTTCAGCGCTAGGCGACTACCTAGGGCATTTGCTCGGCAGAAAAGGACGCATTCTGGAGTTCGTACCCCAGGTGCGGGGCACTGTAGCATGCACTGTGGCGGTACCTCGGCCGTCCCCGGTGGCTCCACTCGTCACGACAGCACGACAGAAGCACCTTTCGCTATGCTTGATCGCTCTCGACGAGGTGAGCGTGTGATATTCTCATACGAAATGGCGCCATGTATCCCGTGGTGGGGATTCTTCTGACTGACGGACCGACCAAGCCCGTTGAACGGTGGACGGAAGAATGAATGCCGTGGGAGGTGTGGGAGATTTGGGAGGGTGGCCATTATCAACAGGAGGAAGTCGCGCTACAGTTCATCGTCTGTCTCCTCCCTCATTGTTCCCCGACGCACCACGGTCCAAAATGGAAAGAAGCTCCAAGTTGCATCGCGTGTCAGGGTGGGGGGAGAAGGAAGGCCTGTTCCGACGCATGCCTCGACCTCGACGGGCTCCCACCTGGTTCTGATCCTTCATTCTCCCTCGACATCTCCAGCATCCTCGTATCCTGTCAATCTCTCTCTCTTCCTCTCTTCCCCTCCCGCCTCTGGGGTCCTCATACGTCCTCCGCCGTTTCAAGCGCACTCTATTTTCTTGCTCGTCCGATTTCGCTCCGGCTCGATACGCTCTCTCACCATCCCAATCCTAGGCTCGCAACATATTTTATAGCTCACCTCCCCTCGGCCCCGCGCCGCCGACATATTTCCTTTGCTCAGCTGCAGCCGACAGCTCTTGCAGCCGACAGCTCTCGGCCAAGCGCTTCCATCCCGAACCGGCGCTTGGCAGCTTCTCCTAGAGGCGCACCGCCATCGATCCCTTCAGGCAGCTCAAGGCAAGGCGGCAATGTTCTCGGCGCTCTTCATCCCTAGCAGCCCCTAGCCGACGCGGATATGGAGGCTGGCGATTTTGACGTCACTCCAGCCCCCAGTGGTCGGCCCTCACGCTCGGCGCTTCGATATGATGATGCTCATGGCTCTGCATCGACCCTCGCGTCCCCAATGGGAGCCTCTGGCGTCCGCCACCATTTGCTAAAGACGTCGACCAGTGGGCCCATCATCGTCGACAGAGACCTGCCCGCCGCTCCCGTCCTCTACCAGGTCCCAGCTGCGAGTGACACTCTTGTGCCCTCACAGGCGTCGACGATTGAGCCGGAGAACAAGTCTGTTGCCTCTTACACGCCCTCCCCCCCTCCCTTGACCGCTTCCCACCATGCCGTGGAGCAAGGCAACTCGGCATCCTTGCCCTCGAATCTCTTGACCCATCGCGCTCCGAATCGTCTTTTTTACAAGCCGGTTCAGGCTCCGAACCAGGCCGAACATGCCGAGCTTGGGCATTCGGCAACGCTCCCTCACCCTGCCTCGTCTCCACCTGACATCTTGCGGGAAGCGCCCAAAACATATGCAAGGGAGAGAAAAAGGCGTCCTGCCACATCTGGCGAGGGTGTCCATCCTGGTCATGCCAGGGCAGCAGCCTTGGAACATTCTGGTCGTAGCCGCGTCTCCAAAGTTCGTCCGGCCTTCCACCACTACACGGCCCATCACCCAGTCATACCCGACCAAGGCCACGGGGTCGACTATCGCCCGTCGCGGAACAAAGTTGGCCCCTTTGACGCCAAGCTGCAAGCCCCCCCTGCCGCCGAGCACGAAGAGCTCATGTTCTTTTCAGGGTCATCAACTGCCGTGCCCCTGCATGAACCGCGGCTAGGAGACTATTCAACTCCGAGTACCGCTACCACCGCTACGTCGGACATGTGCCGTGGCCGCTTCCCCAAGGTTCGGGCCGCTGTGGAGATTCCGGAAAGGGAGCAACCCCTCGAGAAGGGCGTGTCTCGAATCGTTCCTTTGGTAGCTCCAAGCCACAACCTCGGTTTCTCTACGTCCAAAGTCCGCCCATTTGCGGTTTCCCCGGACCGGCCTGATCATGCCTCCTCATATCCAGTCCATGAGTCCAAGGCCAGGCCCATGGCTGGCTCCAAGAGTCCGGGGAGGCAGCCCCAGGCGGGCGGCATGGAGGTTCAGGACGACTTGCCGTCACTCTCACACGAATCACTGCGGATCCTAGTCGCCAAAGTCAAGCCTTTCATCAACAGCCCTCTTGATGCGGTTGGTTCCCACCGAACGCATCATCACCACCTCTCGAAAGCACAGGCATTCGCGGGCGGGCCGGTCCCTTCTGCATTTCCATCGCAAGGCGCACTAGATCAGTGCCAGAGATGCCAACGCCCCGAAGATGTGGAAGAGCAGAGCGTTCCGGTCCAAAACAGGGTCAGGGACGGAGCTGCGGGCCGTCCCTCACAAATGCCTAGCAAGCACTCGATCTCTGTTTGCGATAAGTATCCCACATACCCCGGTTCGCCGCCGCCGCATTCCATGGACGTTTGCCAACCTTTTCCCCCTTTCTCGAGAGAAGGCCAAAAAGAAGTCAGCGAGCAGCACAGTCAATACATGACGCCGCTTCCGTCCCGGACAAGCCCGGCTCCGCATGAAGTTGCTCAAACCTCGCCGCTTCTCCGGGTGAACAGTCCAACACGGTACGGTCAAGGCTGGCCTACCGCGGATCCGGAGAGTCCCGCTCAGAGTCTTGAGGACGATGGATTTGTCACAAAGGCCATGTTCGGCGCCCCGTCTTCGAGGGAACAAGCCTATTTGGAGCCCGCGCATGGCTTTGGTCCATCGAAGAATTCTGGATTCGCCCAAGGCTTCATACACGCTCCGATCCCTGTGTCCAAAGTGCGGCCCGCTTTCCAAGATCATGCGCTTAGGGAGTATTGTGGTCACACTCCAGTCTCCAAGGTAAGGGTTGCAGAAGACAGCCGTATTGCGCCAACACCTGCCAATGACCGGGGATCCGATCTCGAATCCGGCCAGTTCAAACCGGTTGAGAACGACAGTCTTTTGGCAGAGCAAGGGGCAAAGGCGTCAGACGAGTCTTCGCGTGGTCTCCAGTCCCTCGGCTCCATGCTGGGCTACAAACGCACTGCACATTGGCTTCGAGACGTTCTGCACAAGCGCGAAGGCCATACGTCGAGGTTCACGGAGCGTCCCGCCAAGATCAAGCATGACCAGTCTACTCTGCCCGAGCAGAGACAAAAGTCGGAGTCCATGCTCTCCAACATCCTATCTGCCCGCCACTTGACCAAGAACTCGTCGCAGAGTTCTAAGAAAGATGCAAGGTTTGATGGGCATGGCTTCAAACGCGCCGTCAACGACCTGGAAAAGCTGTTGAGTGAGGCGCTCTCCCTTGCGTCACACGTCGTCGACCGTCCGGAAACCCCTGCACGCGGGGGATATAAGCCGCCGTCCACCAGCCTGCGCTCCCACCGCCGAAGCGTTTCGAGTGGCAATATTGACTCCGAAGGCTCGATGGTCAATCTCGTCCCGGCTCGTGCCCAGGAGACGGGTGGAAGCATGGAAGAAGTGGAACTGGACGACGTTTCCCGCAAAAGGCCGACCTACAGACATGCGGCGACGTACTCTGGTCTACACAGGCGGCCACGGCTGAACGAAGTTCTCCGGAGCTACTCTGGCGAAGTTGTTGAGACAAAGGCGAGGCAACCTGCCCGCAACATCGATCGCGCACACGAGGCTTGTCCATCTGGTCCCAAGGTCGCCTTCGAAGTTCCGGGCCGGAGCTCCAGCAGGCATATGAGAGCCAGAAAGGGCAGGTTCGCAGGCGACGGAAGCAGCGAAAGCTCGCAGCTTGAGGCAAACCACGGTGGCCCACCGAGTCACACGAGGGAAACGGTCGTCGAGCACCCTGAAGCAAACTCCGGTCACGCTCACGCAGAGGCTAGTGGGATCAGGAAGGCTATCGGTCAGCGGGGCGCTCGGGCCGGTCGTGTAGCTCGGCGCGATGCAGGCAGAGGCGAGGAAGGACTTCCGGAACGTGACATTGCCGGTCGTCCGATGCACGCCGAGTACGATATCAACCTCCGGCGGCGGTCCCATGTAAGTCTGCCAGATGCGGCAGGATTCAGCCTGGCTAGGTCACGCAGGCGGCAGCCAACAGCGAGAGACTGGTCGCCCGTCCGGAAAAGATTTGTCGCGGCCGTGGCATGCACAAGCACGGCTCTGATCGGTGTCATCCTGGGCATTTACGCTGGCTTGGTGCCCTCGATCCAGTACTACATCATCGACCAGTCGCATGTCGCCATCCACGGGAACACGGGGTGCTTCTTGGGCTTGGCCGTGCCGACCTTTTTCCTCTGGCCGTTGCCCTTGCTCCATGGGCGTAAGCCCTATATCCTGTCGAGTCTTGTGCTGGCGATGCCTCTGCTATTCCCCCAGGCTCTTGCTGTCAACTCGCAGAGGCTCACCAACACGCAGTCGTGGAGAAGCATGCTGCTTGTCGCCCGGGCCCTCATGGGCGCCTCCTTGGGGTTCGCGAGCATGAACTTTCACTCGATACTCACCGACCTCTTTGGGGCATCCCTGATGAGCGTGAACCCGCACCAAGAGGTCGTCGACCAGTACGATGCCAGAAGACACGGCGGCGGCATGGGTGTCTGGCTCGGCATTTGGACTTGGTGCTGGATCGGGTCCCTCGGCGTCGGGTTTCTCGTCGGCGCCTGCATCATCGACAAGTATCCTCCGGCGTGGGGCTTCTACGTCAGCATCATCATCCTTGCCGTCGTGCTGGTCCTCAACGTCGTGTCTCCAGAGGTTCGCCGATCCGCGTTTCGCCGCTCGATTGCCGAGGTGAGGACGGGCACCGACATTTCGCGGCGAATCGCCCGGGGCGAGGTCATGATGCACCGAGTCAAGACGGGCCCAAAGTGGTGTGGGCAGGAGGTTTACCACGGCCTCGCCCTGTCCTTTGAGATGCTGCGGCAACCAGGCTTCGCCGTCTTGACGCTCTATTCCGCCTGGATCTACGCCCAAGTGGTGCTCATAATTGTGCTGCTGGGGTCTCTGGCTTCGCGGCTCTACCAGCTTCGATCTCCCATAATCGGGCTTCTCGTCGGCTCCATGGCTCTCGGAGCCTGTCTCGCGATTCCATTCCAAAAGGCCAACGTCTTTTCGAGATCGCGCCAAGCGCAGATGAACAACAACTTGGCAACGCTGAACCGGAAAGTGGCGTGGTCGTCTCACCTTGTCCGGCGCACCATCTTTACACTTCTCCTACCGCTCGCGGGCATCTGTTACGCCGCCGTCTCCTCGGGTCCGCCAATGCACATCAGCGTACCGACCGTGTTTGCGGGGTTTGTGGGATTCCTCTCGTGCCTCGCCATTGCAGAGTGCAACGGGCTGGTCATGGAAACCTTTGACTGTTCCGACCTGTCATCGGGCATGGTTGGGAGACAGCCCGGCAGATCGGCAAAGGATCCGCAGAAACGGACCAACTACTCGTCGTTTCCGCGGGTCACGGCGGGCTTCGCCGCCATTCACGGGCTCGCCTTTGTGCTCGCCGCCGGGGCAACAGCCCTCGGCGGCCTCGTCACCCGGACACTAGGCCAGCAAGTTGCCACGGGCGTGGTGGCAGGCATCCTCTTTCTACTCACGGCTCTGCTTCTCCTTGTTCTCATTCGCTTCAAGGAGGTGCAGATTATACCCCTTTGCAAGTCGGAGGCAATGGACAAGGTCGTCGAGGCCCGTCGGCGGTCGAGCACTCGTCGAGCGTCGATGCCCAACGACCCCATGGCCATCATGGAGGAGGATATCGCCTGGAGACCAGTCATGATCGGCAACCCGACGGGCAAGAAACGCCGCATGAACATTCTCGAGCTCGGCGGCCTCACCCGTTGGAACGAGGTCCGCAAGAAGAACAAGCTCATTGACGAGGGCGCGCACCTGAATCGAGCGGCCTGGGACCAAGGCATGGAAGCCCTCGATGATCAGATGAGCGACCTGCAACGAGACGCGCGAGAGTTCTTTGGCATGAGTAGTGGGAAGAGCAAGGGCAGGAGACGTCTGCGTCGCACAGACGAAGGGAGCGAGACGGCAGACGAGTCCATCGAGATGGAAAACATTGACATGTCAAGGGCAGAGGCGGTTTCGCCAGACCGGCGGAAGGCAAGGTAAAGATAAAGACGAGGCGCGGCGGACGCGGCACCGCCATTGAAGGAGACCATTCCCTGGGGAAGAGCACGGGCGTGGGCACGATTGCTTGAGAATGCCAGAGGTTGGGGACGATCCTAAGTCCGTTGTGTAGTATTGTGCAGAATGCCTTCAACTTCCTATATATACAGCATTGACAAGCCAATGGCTCGTGATGTAGATGGTGATTATCTTTCAATTTTCCACGGTTCGTCTCTCTACAGTTGCTACTGCTGCACGCAACTCGAGGTATTTGAATCAAGGGGATGCCTGACTATAGTTCAGGAGATGGTGAAGATGCCCAACAAGACATCACGTCGGGGCATATTAACAAGGAAGGGGAAGGGGGAAGACGATAAGGGATGAGGTGCGTCGAGCACCCTAGCGCACGTTGAAGTAAAGGTGCTCGCCGCCGCGCGTGGGTGTCAGCCTGGGCACCCAAGAAGGCACGGCGGCGGCAGCGGCTCCGTCGCCGTCATCGTCGTGGCCGGGCAAGGGGCACGGGGTGACGAGTTCGGGAGACAGGTAGAGGGGTCCCGACGTGCTCTGGCGGCGCCAGGGCCTGTTGTTGCCAGTGGCGGCGGCGGTGCTGGCGGCGGCGGCGGCGGTGGGCTGTCGGTGCTGCTGACGCTGCTGGTGCTGATGATGATTTGCCGGGCGAGGAGGAGGAGGGCGGTGGAGGGGGTCCGTGGTGATGGACATGCGGGCGGCGCGGGCGGGGCCGAGACGTTTGGCGATGAGGGAGGGGGGGTTGGGGAGGGAGTGTTGTCTTGCGTGGTGGTGCGGGTGCTGGTGCGGGTGCTGGTGCTGATGCTGATGCTGATTCTGATATTGGTATTGGTCGTAATCGTCGTAACGGTGGTGATAATAGGAGTCATGATGAACCTGATGGCCTCGCGGCGGGGGAAGCCAGGGGGTCACGGGCTGGCGAGACGGAGCGGGCTGGGGCCGGGCGTGGGGATGAGAGTGCGCGGGCAGTCTGGGGGTCCAGCTTTGCGGCGGGTGAACGGGCTGCTGCTGCTGCTGCTCTGCCGGGTACGAGGACGCATGTCGCTGCTGCTGCTGCTGCTCTACCGGGTGCGAGGACGCATGTCGCTGCTGCTGCTGCTGCTCTACCGGGTGCGAGGACGCATGTCGCAGCGACTGGAGGCGCGAGGCCGAGGGCAGGTGGCCCCTGTCGCTGCTCCCGTCGGGGGGCGAGGGCGATGGCTCGACGAGGCGCAGCGTCGACGAGGAGCCGGGGACGAGCGGCCCGACGGCCTCTTCGTTGTAGCTGTCGTCGCCGCCTCCTTGTCCTCGGCGCGGCATGGTATCCTGCTGCTGCTGCTGCCACGGCGGTCGGGGACCTGCAGCATGCTGATGACGAGACTGGTGGTGGGAAGAAAAGGGGCCGGGAACAAGGGGCCGCGCGCCGGCGGGTGCACGCGTCGACAACCTCCGGCCGCCGATGCGCGGATACGTCACGGGCGAGGGGCGGACGGCGGGGCCGGAGCGCGGCGACTCGGTGACGGGGGAGAGCGGCGACACGGGGTGCTGGACCGGGCCGTCGTCGTCGTCGCGGTCGTTGTGGTCGTAGTAATCGTAGTCGTATTCGTAGTCGTCGTCGGACAGCGTGGCGATGGTGGTGACGCCGCTGTCTGCCGAGGCCACGCGCGGGCGGCGGCTCTGGCTGAGTCGGGCGGACGAGAACAAGGGTCGCGGGGGAAAGGCGCGTTGGCGAAGCTCGGGGCTGGTCAGGGCAGCCGCCGACGACCATGGCTCGGCAAGACGCGCCCCGGGGGCCAGAGTCGTCGTCGTCAGCGTTCTCGCCGTGGCAGCTCCGTCGGGCTGCGGCTGCTCGGCCGTCAGGAGCGGCGAGCGCGACTCGACCTTGAGGGCCCTTTGCGACGTCGGCAGCACCACGGCGCTCGCGACGCCCGGCCTGGGCGTGGCGGCCGTCACGGGCGTCACGGGCGTCACGATGCCAATCTCGGCCACGTGCGAGACGCGCTTGGGGTCGCCGAGGACCCAGTTTCCGTGCTTGTCGGCGACGTAATACGTGGCCGCCGAGTGCGGCGTCGCGCCCGTCGAGGGGGGCCGCCAGATCTGGCCCTCGGGCGACTGCGACGTCGCCCTGCCGTCCTCCTCAAACTCGGTCATGGTGCTGTCGTGCCGGCCGAGGGGCCCGCGATGCGATGCCGGTTCGGCGACGGCGTGCCGCCCACTGCCGCCGCCGTCGCGCGGCTCGGGGATGTGCAGCTTGGGCGGCGCCGGGGGCCGAGGCCCGGACCGGGCATGCGGAGGTGAGGCCTGGACCAGGCGGACCTGCGGACAAAGCGATTCGTCCGGGTACGACGGCTTCTTTGTGGCCCCGAGCGCCATTGCGGGCTTGGCGGGCAGCAGCCTAGACAGCGGCCTCGTCGGCGTCGACCTTGGCGGCGTCGTCGTCGTCTGCGTCGGATGATGACCCAGCGACACCGCGAGGCCGATGGCGCTCGGCCTCCAGCTTGTCGGCACGTACCGCCCGGGCGGAGCGAGGCTGTCCGACGGCGGCAGCGGCGGGACCGGGTGATTCGGCCGGGCGAGCCACGAGTTGCCCCCGCTGCTGCCGCCCTTGTCGACCTTGTCGACCTTGTAGCCCCACGTGTCCCGCCGGTTGAGAGCCTCGGTGCTGTCCGACCTGCGGTAGGGGCTCCTCTGCCTCCTCCGGTATAACCTGAAGAGGGCGATGGCGCCAACGGTGAGGGCCGCGAGCCCAATCACGCCCACCGAGATGCCGGCCTTTTGCGCGGCCGTGAGCGACCCGCCGGACTTTCCTTGTGGCTTGCCGTCTCCCACCCCAATGGGCACGCCGGTGGGCGTATTAGTCTCAGATGCAGAGGTCCGCGTGCTCGAGACCGACGACGGCGTCGAGGTTGAGCTCGTCGTCGTCGGGGTTGAGCTCGTCGTCGTCGTCGAGTTTGAGCTCCTCGTCGTCGTCGGGGTTGAGCTCCTCGTCATCGTCGGGGTTGAGCTTCTCCTCGTCCTCGAGGTTGAGCTCCTCCTCGTCGTCGACCATGTCCTGGCAGTCGCATTGGCGGTGAGTGTTGGAAAAGGCGACGATAAAGCCGTGTTTGCGCTCCTCGTCATTGCGCGGGTGCTCTGTGGAGGGGGAAAGGAGACTTGGCCTCCGCCGCCGACGGGGGGCACGATGAGCGTCGCCGTGACGACTCCATGTGTGGGCCGGATGGCGTTTGGCACTCCAAGACACATCCGATAGGCCCTATACACGACCAAGGCTGCCCATGACTGCGCATTAGCACCTTTCCCGTCCACCGTGAAACGGCGAGATTGAAAAACTCACGGCTGGCTTCCTCCTGCGAGCAAGACCCAAAAGACTTTTCCGCCGCGAGGCACTGAACCGCCCCCTCGCCGACCGTGTACTCGGAGTCGCCAGGTGTCGAGCATAGCCAGCCCAGCGAGGGGACCTGGCCGTGGACGCCGGTGCCGTAGTTGAAGGCTAGGAAGGAGAGGAAGCATCCCTGGGCGCAGCCGGGCACGAGGCGTGAAACGTCGTCGGGCAGGGGATTCGCCGGGGCGGCTGCGGCGGCGGCGGCGGCGGTGCATAATGAGACGATTGCGACATGGAGGAAGCCGGCGAGGGCCGGGTTCCTGGCCATTCTATCAGGAAAGATCTAGCGGCGAGGCGGTGTCAGCTCCAGCGGAAACTGGTCGATTCGGTTTCTTCTGGTGTTGCTTGGGCCCTCGTTCTTGGGCGAGGAGGCCGAGGCCATGATGGTAGCCGAGCCTCGCAAACCAGCGAGGACAAGCAAACGGAACAAGGGGGAGCGAAGCCCACCTTGGCGGCTTACTCCACGGAGGTCGAGTCACAAGTACGAACCTAGTAAAGCAACGATGGAAAGGGAATGATTCTGAGACGGCCAGCACCCCAGCATCGTACCCGAGCACGGAGAAGAAGAAGAAGAGCACGGCGAAGAAGAAGACAAGGGGGCGAGAAACGAGGGCAAGAAACGAGCCTGCCACCAGGGGAGACTGGACGAGGACACGCCACGCAAGCAAACGGAACAAGAGACAACACTAGGAAAAGGAGCAGTGGTGTAGATTTTGCAGAACAGGCCATGAAAGACTGCGAGGCCCCCCAATCTAGGTATAGAGTTATCCGTAGTCTCGTCGACTCGTCATCCACGGCTCCGTTGCCGCTCTGCTCCTGCATCGTCTCGTCTCGGGTCTTGCAGCTGCATCGTCGTTGTCGTCGTCGTCGTCGCCGCCGCCCAATCAGCGCCATCGCGCCCGGGCGGTTATGCACCCGTGCTTGGTCGGTAGGCGCCCGTCGTCAAATCTCGTGGCCTTGGTGTCGTTGGGTTTCCGGCTGGCTAAGCGCGCTGAAGAGGTTGCAGACGGGGTCACGTGTCTCGTCTGGGCTTGGCCAATCACCGACCCGGGAGGGACGTCGTTCGCGCCCGGCTTGAACCCGTCACGACATGACGGGCTTCCGTTTCAAGGCTTGCCATGCCATAGGCTACAGTCGACCCATCCATCGGCACACGGAGAGAGACATTGGTGCCGCTGTGCCGCCACGAGCCTCGTCGCCTGGCACGCACATGCCATGCAGTCTGGAGACGCCGCCGGTGCCCCTTGCATCTGTTCAAGAAAAGGGAACTTGGATTAGCCTGCCGTCACACGCTACGTCCGGCCTCTGACTGTACTATTCGTACTACTACTACATGCTTTATCCAAGACATGCCGCGCCCTGAGAGCCCCAATGGTCCTCGTCGTCCACCATGGTTCCTCCATTGTCCAATTCACACTGCTCGCGTCATCATCCAACCCGGCACCGAAGCTACAAGTAGAGAGAGGGCAGTGCTACGCCCCGGCATTCCGCTTGCTCCCGACAGTATTCGTCTTGGCATCAGCCTGTAGAGTATGAGTATGAGTCTGACAACGGAGCTGGGTTCCGGCCACCAACACGTGCTTCTCTAATCCCATCATCAAAGACGCCAACGCCAAAAAGCAACCGTGAATAGAAAGCGTGCCAAAAGACAAAGAGGGTCTCGAAATATTGCGCGGGCCCGCCCCCGGTCGCGGAGCGGACATTTGCAACTGACCCGAGTAAATGCTATATGCCCCGGCTTGTGTGTAATCAACCATTCCGTCTTCACATGGCCATCTCGGCTTGCAGCTTCCTCAGCTCCGCCTCTTCGTCGTCCTCCTCCTCAATCACCCTCCTGCGTGGCACGGCTGCATTCATTCACCGTCAGCAACTACCGTGAGCGATTGGTGGGGCCACAACTCACGCTCCGCGTTGGCCGGCGACGGCATCGTGTGCACGGCATCCGAGACGGGCACGCTTCCCGTCTTCAAGATGGCTTCGTCTAGCTGCTCCTGTTGAAGCTGGTCCAGCTCGTCCTCGAGTTCGCCATCGTCGATCGGTTCCGAAATCGACGCCCCCGTAATCGCCGTGACAATCTCTTCGCTGAGCGCGTTCTGATCCCGTAGCTTCTCCCTATAGACGTTTGTTCAGCCCAGAGAGTCCCACGGGCGAGGCCGGGCAAGCCGCAGAACACGGGCACCACATACATTGTCTCGTCCACCTTTTCCGGCGTCAGCTTGCCGTGAATCTGCTTCATCGCCTGGCTGGCCTTTTCCATGGCCGCGAGCGTCTCTCTGTTGATGTTGGCCGACTCGATCGAGTTGATTTGCTGCTCGAGGGTCCCTATCTGCGCAATCGTCTGGTCCAGAGCGTGTTCGTGCGTCTTCTTGCGTCGCAAGGCTGCCTTGGCCACTGGAAGCCCGTGTCAGCATCCGCGGCCCACCCTTCTTCTCTCCAGACAACCTCCTACCGTTCTTGTTTGTGTTTGCATTCTTGCGGGCAATGTTTTGCTGCTCGTCTATTTGGTTCTGCAGATGCTTCTCGCGCTTCTGAAGCATGTCGAGATGCGACCGCAGCCCGAGGATGGCATCTTTGGGCGTGTCTTTGCGTTGGGCGGCGCCCCCGCCAAACCAACTCCACATTCTCTCCGGGTTTGCGCCAGCGGCGAAGAGAAGAGAGAGACGGGGATCTTGTTGTTGATTTGACGGCGTAACGGGGCAGCCGGGGTCTCTTATCGAGTGACGGAGGAAAGAGACGGATCGTGGAGGATGACAAGGATGACTGTGGCAGAGGCGCTCGACGATGACGGTGGGGTCAAGTGGCTGATGGAACTGGAGTCAAGCCAGCGTCAGTAAGAGTAGAGAAAAAGAGTTTGGGGCGGAGCATATGCTCTGTTGAGGTCGCTCACAGGTAGCGGTGCTTTCGATGGCTCCGGTGCCCAAACGTCCGTCCTCGTGATGCTTTTGCCGTCGCGCGCCGCCGAGCAAGAGAGCCCGTCGTCGCCGCCGCCTATCCACGTAACGGCGGAAGCGATTACGGCCACCTGCCCGCGTGCCAGCAGCCGCCTGCAAAGTTAACCGCACTTGACCCGACGTCTGGTGACGCATCCATCCACCGTGTGGGGCACGCGCCAAGTACCAAGTACCCGCTACGGAGGACCAAGTACTTCGTACCTGTCAAGAAGAAGCATCGACAGTAAAGAGGCAGCAGCTTCAAACTTCAACTTCAAAGGTGCACCTCTAGGGTACCCAATATATAGTATCTATTGCTGCGATGCGACGAATGACTGTCGCCTATTCAACCGTCTATGAACCCCCGCGTATATCGCATGTCGGGCTTCGTAACCCTCACGGACCGCTCAGCTGGCTCGTCTCCATCAACCGCCTGGGCACTCATCTGACATCCGTCACCTGGGGAAAAGCATATCCCAGGGCAGGACTTCTTCAAACGCACCGTTTAGTACTTCGAAGTAGTATGTTCGCTCGGATGTTTTTGGTCTATTACCATTTCCACCGCCTTTCCGCCGTCTCTCCGAGGACGGCCCTCAACGACGGAACAGCATTATTCATCCAGATATGTATGTATGCGTGCATGTGATCGAGCAAGACTCCCCAAACTTCGAAATCGATCCGGACTGAGGCCAGCAAGAGCAGACTTGGTCAGTCTCTGGTCGTCAGTGGCAGCGTGAAAATGAGGGCCTCCTCTCCTGCTAGGAAACGGCCTGCCGAAAAAAGACCCTCTCCGGCACACTGTTCCCGCGCCAATGCCGGCGCTCCGACTTGAAGCCCAAAACCCTCAATACTAATGGTGTGAAATGAAAGTAAAATATCGTCAGAAATGGGATCAGAACTGTGGTGGAAATAAGCAAAGGCAGGCCCCAAGCCTCCGGGGGGGGACGGCCAACTCAATCACACCTATGGGTGGCGTCATCGATGCTCGTATGTACCAAAAAAAATGCCACCCGGCAAAGTGATGATGAACATTCCATCCAGACAAGAATATCGGATACATGAGTCATGGGGCCATCCGGGGGGTGGCCTGGCGTGGACGTTACTTGTTTCCCTCCTTTTCTTCCGTGTCGATGTGCCACACGACATAGTTGGGGAGGCCAAAGACCTGGTAGCCCGCGCGCTTGGCCATTTTGGCGAATCCCTCCGTCTCGGCTTGGTTCTCAAAGGCGTAGCATGGGAAGTTAATGCCTGTGTGAACGTCTTCTTGTTAGCGTCCCTGATCCGTGTCCTCGGAAGACGTCTCGGGCGACGTACCGGACCGGTGAACGTCGGCCTTGACGACGATGTTGACGCCGCCAATCCCATCAAGTTCCATTTCATCGTCCTTGTTGTCTCGCCAGTCGCCCATGCGGGCCATGTAAGTCCGGCCGGTGTCATATTGCTTGTATCCTGTGCCGAGCAGAGTCAGTCATGATTCGCCAGACCCCAACTCCGGGTTGACAAACCCTCGGCGAGAATGACGTCCTTGTCTAGGCTTTGGGTCAATTTACGACCCTTGTCCGACTCGACCCACGAGTTGTAGTCGACTGGCGCACACACGAGTTAGCACAGATGCGCACCACCCTTGTCACAGTGCTGGGGACTCACAGCGTCCCTCAATGTCGGTGCCATCCTTGTATCGATGAAACCAGACGTCTGGATGCCAATGTCAGCGACCTCGTCCATGGCGTGGCATGACGCGTCGGCGAGCACGTACTTGGAACAATGATATCCTTGTCGTGTGCGATCAAATCCTCGAGGACCTTGACCGGACTGTCCACAATATCCACGTCGCGCCAGTAAACCCAAGAATGCTCCGGCTTGAGGGCCACTGAGAGAAGGTAGTTCCTGGCCTTGCCCATGGCTTTCCGGCGCGGGCCTTGGGCTTGAAAGGAATGTCGTTCCTCGACGTTTTGGCTGAGGTGGTAGCCAAAGTCCTTCTCCACGACGGTGGCGCTGTGGAAGGGGATATGGTCTGGCCGTTTTTGAATGCGGTCGAGTTCGTAGGAGAGCACGGCAAGGGTGTCATCCTTTGAGTCGGAGACGAGGAAAGCAAGGTCGATCAGGTGATGGGGATACGTCAACTCAGCGAGGAGTTCAAAGTACTTGGACAGATAGGGGGCGGCATCCTTGAGGGGTGTCAAGATGAGGATCTTCTCCTCGTTGGCAACAGCTTTCCGCGTAGACTTGATGGGGTTCAGGTCGACGTGCTGTATCGAGGTCGAGTCAATCTTGAGAGGGGCGTGGTGGTTAAAGATGACGGGCGTTTGCGTGTGCGCGTGCCATCTTGCGTACTCGTTTTGCGACATGTCTATCGGCGGCTTAGAGGGTCCCCAGCAGTGGAAGCTAAAAAGAAGCCCATCGTCAGCCGTCAGGGAGGGCGGGGATGCGCCTCGGGTGCCATTACCTCTGTATTTCTGATGCCGAGCTACTGATTCCGCGCCATAGCAATATCAGGATGCCGGCAATGGTGAGGAGCAGCAGAAAGCGCGTCCTCGTCGCCACGTTCCAGAGCGCTCTCGACGGCGGCAGCTGGGCCCTCGCGGCCTTCCAGTTGAGCCCGCCCTTGGGGAGAAGCATGATGGGCTTTGCGACGGGAGCCTCGTCACGGCGCGGGAGCAGGCAATTGGGCGGACAGGGCGCCAGTCGCGCACGATGCGGCTCCCCTTTCGACGGCAGGGTGCCAAGGGGTAACTAGGACACCGACCGACGGCCGCGTTTCTGTTGCTCGCGATGGACGCGCAGCGGGAGAAGCGGCTCGAGGGAGGAAGTGGAAAATGCGGAGACGGCGAAAGGTGAAAAGGAGAAGAGAAGAAGCAAAGACGAATGAAGGTTTCGCCAGGTGTCACATCAATGTCGCTCTGGCCATGGATATGTCTCGGTTTACAGGAAAAGGCACGAGCCGTCGATACCCAAGGCGTGGTCGGTATTCGTACCTATGGATGTGATGGAGGAAGCGAGGCCGGCTGTGACGCTGGCAGAGGAGCTCAGACGGGATCGGATGGGAACAGGTACGAGGTATTCGTAACTCGTACCGCGTGGGGAATAGCATCATGCCCCATTAAATTAGTTAGTGCGCGGTACGCCAGAGGCACTTTGTCTGTATGGATTTTGAGCCGTGGCGCCGGGGTTAGTAAAGTTCTTTGCAAGTATATCCAAGTTTCAGTTCCAAAATAGCACTAGCGTCTCGTGCTTATGTGCACTAAGGTTTACGTACCTATGTATTCGTACCCCACCAAGGTTTCCGTACTCATCTTTCATCTTTCCCACCTGGTGTGCTGGCTACCCTAGAGACGGAGCCATGTGGAAATGCTCCGTCTACCAGCGGGTGAGAGAGTCAACACGTACGTGGTCGAGTTAAAGCTGCGGGTGACTGTGTTGTCCCTGCGATGACCCGTCAGCACCGCCTCGGAGCGTGCGTGGCACACGTGCTCCCCTTGAGCTCACACAGAGCATGTCTGACAAGACCAAGCAAAATAATCGGCAAAACACACCGAGATGATGGTCTGGTCGCATAATAGGAGAGATGCCACCAAGTTGGCAATGGTGAGTACGACATCGACGGCTTGTTTCGTCCCGCTCCCGCTCCATGACGACATTACATTCGAAATGTGGCCCGTTTTCATTCGAGGCTGCCGCATTGTGTTTCATTATGTTTCCGTCTACCTATCCGTATCTAGACAGATATGCTCGGATCAAGGCTGGCTCCGCATTGGAAAATCTATACACAGGCAAGTGCGAATAGAGCCAGCTTTAGCAAAGAACAGACATATACCTATTCGTAGGTAGTACGAATACCTACTTCGTATGTACACTAACGCGTCATCCGGGACTGAGGAATGCGGACATTTTAACCATCCTGCACGAATCCTTGCTGGCGGGATCTCACCTTCGCATGCACTCCCGGTGTTTAAGCTCCAGACACTACGATTACGGATACGGGTACTACTCGGTACGCAACGCTTGATCCAACGTCGCCGCACAAGGGACCTCCATTGCAAGCGAGAGCGCTGATGTGAGCATCTCATGACATCGCCATTGACCAAACTACTCAGCACCTCGCGTCTTCTCCCGTCTAAAAGGACGTGCTGCGGCGCCCGTCTACTCATGTCGGCCCCGAGGCGCTCCACCCGACTCAGCGCTCAGACCGACACGAAGCTGTCGCCACCGCCGCCGCCGCCGCCGCAGAGCAGACGCAAGAGAAAGGCCGTGCCAGATGTCGTGACAGCGCCCGATCCCGTCACCCCGACAAAGAGACGCCTGCAACCTGCAGCACCCCGGCCACTCACACCCACGGCAAGCGCCGTGGCGGCCGAGCAAGGTCATGGGCCACCGACACCTCGCCACAAGACGCTCGCTCGGATAGCGGACCCTACATCTACCAATGCGATGCTCGTGTCCCCAGAGACTTCGCGCCTGGTGGCGTCGCGACACGTCGACTCCATGTCGCCCTCGAAAGCACAGGTGGTCGGAACGACGACACAAACCATACTCCAAGAGGCCTGCGACCACCTCATCAAGGCAGACGAGCGACTGCGCCCGCTCATCGAGCAGAATCCCTGCAAAATGTTCTCACCCGAAGGCCTGGCCGAGAGAATAGACCCCTTTGAGAGCCTGGCGAGCGGCATCATATCCCAGCAAGTGTCGGGCGCCGCCGCCAAGTCCATCAAGGCCAAGTTCGTCGGCCTCTTTGGCCAGCACGACGGCCCAGCGCCCAGGTTCCCGCACCCCTCCGAGGTGGCTCAATGCCCCCTCGTCAAGTTGCGGACGGCAGGACTATCGCAGCGCAAGGCCGAGTACATCCAGGGGCTGGCAGAGAAGTTTGCAAGCCGGGAGCTGAGCACAGAGATGCTGCACGACGCGCCCTACGACGCGCTCGTCGAGAAGCTCATTGCGGTGCGTGGTCTGGGCCGGTGGTCGGTCGAGATGTTTGCATGCTTCGGGCTCAAGCGCATGGACGTGTTTTCCACTGGCGACCTGGGTGTCCAGAGAGGCATGGCCGCCTTTGCGGGACGAGACGTGGCCAAGCTCAAGTCAAAGGGGGGCAAGTGGAAGTACATGTCGGAGAAAGAAATGCTCGACATGTCGGCCAAGTTTGCCCCGTACCGCAGCCTCTTTATGTGGTTGATGTGGAGGGCCGCGGACAGCTTCACTGACGTCAGCACCTTGGAATAGGGACAGATGGCTTACGAGATATGAATCACCGACCTGCGTTGTCTTGGCCCGACCGAGCTTGCGCAGTTTATGGGAGGGGCTGGTGAAAGCGAGGCGTTCATCCATGATGCTGATGCTTCGTGGGTCCTCGAGCCTTGAACAGAGTATAACGTCATGTGCTAACTCGTACGGAGTATTCGTACTTCGTACTTCGTACGGATAGCACTATCCGTATAGTAGACGTACGGATAGTACGGAGCACTCCCTATGTACATAGTACATACAATGGCAACCCGAGCGTGTTGCAGCGCGTTTCGCAAGGGGGAAACCGTGGCCTCCTGCCCAGGAAGCCGTGGCAGTCGATCGCGCCGATCCAATCAATCAGCGGGGCGAAAAAGAGCTTTGGAGAGTCTGAGCCTCTGAGCCCAGAGAACACGTGCGAGCGCAGGCTAATGGTAACTCTGCACTGTGCGAGGAACTTGGTTGCCTGTCAGAGGCGCTACGAGAAAGGGAATCCGTGCCTTCAAACAAAGCATACTTCGTATTCGTAACTCGTACATATATACATACGAAGAATACCCATACCTATTGCAGTGTTGACGTCAAGCAGGACGGACCGGGACGTTCGGCTCTCGAGCTTTTTGATGAATTCTTCCAGACCCGGGAGGTGTGGCAATACTACGTGCAGGCCGGCGCCAAATACCTCCTGTAAAGGCCGGCCAGCTATGAGCGGCAGCCGTCCAACGGGACCGGGGCACGGCAGCGCGACGGGACCTTGACGAGCCGTGCGCATCTTATCTCATTTTTTTCATCATTTTCCTTGTTTTCTTCCCCCCCTTTCCTCTGTCTGCTCGGGCCAAGTCTGTACAGCATCATGTACAGAAATAGTAAGACTCCAGCCACCGATGCCACGCTGTTTACAAACTACGTACAAAACGAAGTAGTAAGTCCTCGGGAGCGACAAGACGAGACTAAACAAAACAGGCAGATCCGAGCTTTCCAACAGCGAGCGGTGTCACGATATACGAAGCAATTTGGATTAACCCACCCCAAGGCGGCCGGCCCCTTTCGCCCCCAATGCTGGGAGAGCAGGCGAGATTGCTCGCGCGGGGCGTGTTTGCGGCTAACAAAACAGCTGTTTAAGCGGGACAGGGCGCGGCTCGAGGGGCGTGTCTATAGCAGGCATTCCATGTGCGCAGAATCGCAGAATCAAAAACAGGGACGCTTTCTGCCAGAGGGCGCCAAAAAGGCTGTATGCCCGGCTATAGTCATGACCCCCGCAAAAAGGGTGCCAACCTGCGACATGGTAGAACACTATCCGAAGACTTGCCACTCTCCAAGCCACGGAGTACAGTGCCCTCCCCACTGTACGCATCAGTGCCATAGTTTGTCGACTCGCTCGCCATCATCGGCCATATACGAATACCCGTACTTCGTATGTAGATACGAGTTACTATAAACGGGCAGCATACATACTTCGTACTTCGTATGTACATAGACTATAATACATACATTTCTGTTGCGAAGGCGGGTTGAAGACCGGGAACCCGCCGCGATACAGCCATGTGGCGTGCATTTACGGATATACAAGGCATATTAGTAGAAGTCGCGGAAGAGCCCGTGGGAGCAGCCGACAAACAAAAGAAAGGCCGTCGAAGCCAGCGTCTCGGTGGCTGCCGTTACACCGTCCATTCCTCACACGAGCCTGACCCAAGACATGACTCCATGTCAGAGTCCAAGTGGTGGCACAAGTGGTCTTTCACAAACACCATCTGCGAGTATGTACCCAGTGCAAGGGCCCATCTCCAACAGAAGCACCTGTTGGCCCGGTCGACTGAGCAGCGACGCCTCGTCTTTCACAAAGCCAAACTCTCCGCACAAAAGCTGGCCGAGCATCCGCAGAATGTTTAGCACAGTATGTATCTCTCCTGCGAGCGCGCGCAGAGCCCTGTAGTACCCCTATCCGTACGGAGTAAGTCCCAGGACTTCGGACATGGGCGGCTATACTGTGCCACCCTGTCAAATAGGTATGAGGCAATGGTCCGACGTGAAGCATTTACAGGCTTCAATGGCAACAGGTATCCGTACACGCGCACCTCTGACATCTTTGCCCTCCTGTTTGCAAAGCATTGAGTCAAGCCCTGGGCCATGTGCGCAGACTGGCCGCCTCACTGTGCGTTTGCAGCTGATTGTGGGCAACACCGGCCGCCCACCCCCACCAGAGCTTCCAGCGTGGAGTGGTAAGGCAGCCTCGAGACTTAAGACCCAATGGACCCTTGATGGACCTTGGGTGGGAGGGACCGTGCTATGTACAGTGCGAGAGCGCCACAGATGGGTGCAAGGTATTTAGAGTAGGTATTCGTACAACTACCAGGCGGGCGGACGCAGCCGAGGTCCATGTCTACGAGAAGAGGATGAAGGACTTAGCGGCGCAACAGGTGATTGTGACATGCGCACCTTTCCAAAACGTCAGCAATTGAACATTGGCAGGATAGCCGTACCTCGTCCCGCGGGCCGAGTCCCGGACTGTTTTGTACATATGTACCTATGTACCTTCCGGGCAGCCAACACAGTGCAGGCGAGTGTGTCCGGAATCCACAATAATGTATTCGTACAATGTCCAAGGCCAGCCACCAGACCCAACAAAAACAACACCACGGCAACACCCCCCCCCCTCTTTATGTACACATGCGGGGGTCGTCGTCGGCCTGCCTGGGGTGGGTTCTGGCAGGCCATCCGCTGGTGGTGCATGAGGACGAGAAGAAAAGAGCGCTACCACTTCGTGGATTCTCTGCCGACTTCTTTTACCTCCTCTTTCCCTCGTCGCTCAATTATTTTCTTCGTCTTCTTCTCCTCGCTGTTGTCGTTGCCGCCTCCGCCGCCCGCGCCTTGTCTGCCGCCGCCAAGTCTCTTGATTCGTGCCTCTCGTTTGGCCAGGGGGGAAGAAAAGAAAAACAAGACCTTCGTTCACAGCCTCCTTCATTCGTCTCCGATTCCACACGAAACCCGTTGCCGAGAATCGTCATAAAATCTCTTATTTTCCATCTGTTCATTTTCACCCGTTGACACAAACCCCGGGTCGTACGGAGTACGGACACTTGAGAATAAACCAGGAGACGGGATCCACAACACCATTTATCCTCGGTGAGTCAAAAAACCCCATTTCCTGCATTTCCTGGCCTGCGCGCGTTCCCTGTCTCTGCTCTGGCCTGGCGCATGTACCGTGGCCTTGTACCCGTTCCGCCGAGGCACAGTGCAGCGAGTACATGCGCTCTGTTGTTGCCCAGAGCCTCCTCTCGTCCGACGTGTTTGTTTCCTGCATCCCTCTCCCTCTCCTTCGCCTTCCCCATCTCCATCCCTTCCACCCCCTCAATCCTGCACCTTCTTTTGCATCCACCCGTTGTTTCTTGGGCTTCGTTCGTTCTCCTTGCCTTCTATCGCTCTCTCGGTCACGACTGCCCAAAGTACCCCCCGCCTGCTGGGTCGCAACGAGTGCGCCACCGGAAAAGGGGCCGTCCGCTGCAAAACGTCGACGACTTACGCCCGCTCGCTACCCACCATCTTTTCCCATCAACATCCTTTGCCAACACACGGCCTTTTTGGGACTGCGACTTGATAGTGTTTTTTACTCTTCGTTCATCGCCTCGCAACACCACTCACAGTCAGAATCGCCCCTTGCACAAGCTCCTGCAACCCCGTTTCGCAACACCGGGGCTGGCTGCCAGCCTCGTTGCACCCAACCAGGCTATACTAACACTCGTCTCTTGCCTAGACCACGATGCATTCTATCGCCATTCTCTCGGCCCTCCTGGCCGTTGGCACCAGCGTCGTCTCAGGTCAGTTCCCCCCTCCCCCCCCAGGATCCGGGCAAACCCTGCCCATGCGCCTCTCCATGTTTTCTAACCGCCACCCCTTTGCAACAGGTGCCACGACATGCACGGAAGAAATCAGAATCACTGAGGCCACCCCGGTCATTGAGTGCGACGTCGTCGATGCCAACATCGTCGTCGACGAGAACCTTTCCGGCAGCCTGAAGATCGAGGGTCCCAAGCAGCTCAAGAAGGACTTCACCATCAGCAATGCCACCAAGCTTATTGGCATCTCGAGCAGCTCCATCAACTCTGTCGGCGGAACGTTGAAGCTTGACGGCCTGCAGCTTCTGAGCACCTTTAGCATGGTGTCTCTCAAGTCTGTCAGCACCCTTAAACTCATCAACCTGCCACAGCTTAGCGGCCTGACGCTGGGCACCGAGGGTGTCACAAAGGCCAAGGCAATCATCATTGCCGACACCTTCATCAGCGACCTCAGCGGCCTCAACATTGCTCAGGCGGACACGATCGATATTTCGAACAATGCTAAGCTCACCAAATTCGATTCCGGCCTCGTCAACGTCACAAAGACTCTCAGGCTCACCAACAACGGCAACAACATGCAAGTCAACATGTCTCTGCTCGAGTTTGCGGGCGAAGTCCAGTTCCGCCAGGTCAAGACCTTCGACGCCCCCGTCCTGACCCAGGTCGAGTCAATCAAATTCAACGACAGCCCCGAGCTTCTATCCGTCTCGGCCAACAACCTGACGGAGATCTCGTCGAGTCTCACCTTTATCAACAACAAGAAGCTCAGCAAGCTGTCGTTCAAGGAGCTCAAGGTCATCAAGGGTGACATGACGATCCAAAACAACACAGCGCTCAAGGAGCTCGACGGCTTCCCTAAGCTGGAGACTTGCGGCAACATTCTGATGCGCGGCAACTTCGAAGAGTACGTGCACCCTCGTATTTCCGTCCCGGGGGCATCGGCTAACAGCTTGGCAGTGTCAAGGTTGACAGCCTCAAGGACGTCAAGGGAAGCGCCATCGCCTCGTCGACGACGGATATCTCCACCTTTTGCAACTTCTTCTCCAAGCTCAAGACGGATGGCGCTATCCGCGGCAAGCAGTCGTGCACGAGCAACAACAAGAATGCAAACGAGGGCGGCTCGGGCGGCCAGTCTAGCACCCAGGAAAAGGATGCCGCCGGGATCGTCAGCGTCAACATGGCTCTGCTGGGCTTGGCTGTCTTTGCGGGCTTTGCGCAGATGCTATAAGGATATCGGGCAGGGAAAGCATATGTCGGATTTGGCGTCGTTTGTCTATTCACACCGCATGTTTTCTGTTTTCTTTCCAGCCGGCGGACGGTGGCAGGATGCCAACTGTATCACAGCACGGGGATGGTCGCGGTCACGACGGCTCGTGAACGCGGCGTCAATGCTAGCACTTAATAATGGATTGTGTATCTGATGGGTCTTGGGTCCTTCTTTCAAGGTGAAGTTTTCTGAGCTTGCTTTCTATTAAGAGGGCAGGCCAAACGCGTATGTACATCACTTGGGTCTGTCTCAGCCCTCGGTGTAGCGTTGTGACGAACCTGTGCCAGTATGCGCTGCTTGGCTCGTTGCTCGTGGGCATCCGACAACGCCATGTAAGGAGGAGGAATGGATACTGCAGCGTCCACCCGTGACCCCGACATACATACACATGCCTACCTTTGTATACATGCACCCGTGGCCGAAGTTTGCGTGCCCGCCGTGCCGGCCGTGCCGTCGACGGGTTCTCTAGGCAACGGCTGCCCAGAGCATTCCAAAGCCCGCCACAGTGCGTGGCTTCGGGGGCGACAAACTTGTCCGTCTAGTAACTTTATTATTATAAAAAAATAGTCTCCACGTGCAGCGGAGGGAGGAGCTTCCTGCGCTGCGAGGGTCTTGCAATTGACTTGACTAACCTCATTTCCATCATGTAGCTAGGTGTGTGAAGAAAACATCTGAATACATGGTAGTAGAAACATTTGCAGAGTGTATTGCATATATGCTCGTAGATGGTTTTGCTTGATAGTATAGCATTCGTACATTAGACCTTCGAGTGGCTCGTCCTTCTGATGGACGGGGGAGCATTGTAAGCAAGAAATATCATTCAGGGCTCCTACAGAAGGGTGCCTATCATACATACATTTGCAGGTCATCGTCGGGCGGCTGGGCCCATCAACCCAGATTGCTTGTGAAAAATCCCGGGTCTGGTGCTTCCCGTGTGCAGCAAGACGGATCCCATGCGTGAGGCTTTGAACCATGGGGACGGCACAGAGAAGGCGCTTGAGACGAGCAAGACCCTTCAAGTGGACGTGTAGATTCCCTGCTCGAACTTGTCGGCGTCGTAGAATTTCGGCACGATAGCGTTGCCGTTGAAGACGCGTCCATCAAGCTCGTTGACGGCCTACCAAGTCAGTTAGCACGGTGCACGAGACCCCACAGGCGGTGGCGAGGCACTAACTCGAAGGGCAGAGACTTGGTCTGTGAAGCGGATAAAGACCTGACGGGCCTCTCGGTCGATATAGAGCCGTTCGACGCGGCCGTACTGCAGGGTTTGTGTTAGTTAGCAGCCTCAACGCCGCTCGCCGACCCTGACCGTGGCTCTGCAAGGGGGAGAGGGGATTCACCTTCTCGCCACACTCCTCGCCAATCTCCTGCCCGAGACCCTCGGAAATCTCCGCCTGAAGGTCCGTCATATTCTCCAGCATGTTCTTGAGGACAATGACCTGGCTCGTCTTGCCAAACTTGCCCTTGTCCTCGTCCTTGCGCTTGCCACCAAGTATCTTGCCCCGGCTGCCGGGCTCGGCCCAACCGCCGCCATCCGCGTCCGTCTTCTTGCGACGTTTGTCAACTTTGACGCGGAGTGGGTTGACGATACCAGACTCTTCCGCGCCAAGGCCCGTGCCCCGAGTCCAGCCATACTTGCTCATGAGGCGATGGGCAAAGCCAGCCTGGCCTGGGGCTTTGGATCGCGGGAGCTCCGCGGCACCGTCGTCGTCGCCGCCGGCACCTGGCATTGCAGGCGGGTAGGCATCCTTGCCTTGGCTGACTCCGGCATCGTCAGGTTGTTGGTACCGAACAGGCTCTCGCGTGATAGTGACCGAGGTAGACGGGGCAGGCGGGTCGGGGCCTTGAGGAGGAGGAGGGGGAGGCGATGCTGCTGGTGGAGCTTGTCGGGCCGAAGACATTTCCAATCGGCGCGCGAAGACATCTTCGCCGGAGTCGTCCCTTGCCGGCGGGTTGGGGGGCGAAGGCGGTGGAGGCGCGAAGGCGTGAGCCGCCGGAGGCGCAAACTGATCTGGATGAGTGTCAGCGAAAAGGGTTCCCTGGGCTGACGCTGCTCGGCAACGACTCACTCTGCAGAACGCGGCCTCGATCCTCATCCTCATCGCTCGAAAAATCACTAGTATCTCGGCGTTTGCGGTGCATGTACAGCAGTGCTTTCCAGTCGAGCACCTCGTTGATCTTCTCGTCGCTTCTCAGGTACTGCTCAGCAATTGTTGGCTTTCCGGCATCGTAAAACTCGTCCCAGTTGATATCGGCTGAGTCTTCCTGCTGCTTCCTCCGCTTCTTCTTGCGTCCACCTCGTTGAGGCTTCTCCCCAGTGCCGTATATCCACTCGTCTTCCTCTGTGGCGGTCCAGTCTGCGAGCGTCGTCTTCGGAGCCGCCTGGGCCACAGCAGCGGCAGAAGCGGCAGCGGCGGACGTGATCTTGGGAATGCCCTTTGGAAACGTCGCCTTGGACTTGGCCTGCTTGACTGGTGGGCGGCGGATCTGGGGCTGGAAGAGCAGGGCCGGGTCCATAGGCTTCTTAGGTTCGCTCGCAGTTGCTACAGGCTGCTCATAGCGGACTGGTGCCGCCGAGATTGTGGCAGATGGAGTGATTTCGTTGGGGTCATGGAGGTTGTCGTACAAAGAGAGAACGCCTCGCACAGGCTGCGACGGCGGTGGTGCTGCCATTGGAAGTCTGGGGCGTGTAAAGACGCGTTCCCAACGCAAAAAATAGAGCCGCTGGGCGGTTCACAAGGCCCGACTCGAGGTGGTGCACGAGCTGGCAGTGGTAAGAGTACGGCGTAGAGCAGCTCGCAGCGTACTAAGGCGCCATGCCAGGGTCAGAGCCGCGGCTGGTGAGGACTTGGTTTCAAGTCAAGTCGTAGCCGACGAGGCGTCGAGAGTGAAGTTAAAACCTTGGCAGCCTGGCGGACTGGATTAGGTAATTGGTATATTTAGACGCTGTGGCGCCCCCGGAAAAAACTCTCAGCCGTGCGTGCCCCTCCAACAAATGGCAACGACCCCGCCAAAATCCCCCGTTTGTTTTCATTTCGCCAAGCCAGCTCTCTCTTCACTCCGCATCCCAGCTACAGCTCCCGGCAAGATCACGGTCAGCTGCATCTGTCAAGCGCCAGAAGCTCATCAATATCGGGCAACTTGCCGGTCGCACGCGGCGGATACCGTGGCTCCAGCCCTGGGCTCGCTCGACGTCGAGCGATACATCCAGCATTCGGTTAGCATTCGGCACGCACCGCGCGGCCCCTACGAGTCGCCATGTCTGATCTCGCGAGCCGCATTACCGACCCGAGGGAGAAGCCCAAGGAGGAGCCCAAGGAGGAGCCCAAGGGAGATTCCCAGGAGCAGCCCAAGGATGATGCTGCCGAGCTCACCCCCCCAGCGACCTCCGACTCTAGCGTCACCGACGCACAGGCCAAAGGTGGCGACGATGCTGTGGACGGCCCTGGCCTTCATGAACCCGAGTGGGACGTCGAAGTCTCGCTCAGCGAGCTCCAGAACAACGAGGCCACGCCTTTCCACTCTGCCACGACATGGCAAGATCTGGGCCTGTACGTTCCGCTCCTTCTCCACCGTTGGCAGATGTGGTGCTGACATGATTCGTCCAGCTCCGAGCCCATCCTCAAGGGCCTGCTCGCCCTCAACTTCCTGAAGCCGTCCAAGGTTCAGGGCAAGTCACTTCCTCTGATGCTTAGCGATCCTCCGAGAAACATGCTTGCCCAGTCTCAGTCCGGCACCGGCAAGACAGCCGCCTTTGTCACTGCTATCCTCTCCCGCGTCGACTTTACCCGACCAGATCAGCCCCAGGCCCTAGCCCTCGCGCCGAGTCGAGAGCTTGCCCGTCAAATCCAGGGCGTCATCGGCGCAGTTGGTCGCTTCATCGAGAACCTCAGGATTGCCGCCGCAGTCCCCGGAGCCTTGCCTCGAGGAGAACCAGTCAGGGCCAGCGTCATTGTTGGGACCCCCGGAACCGTCATGGACATTGTTCGTCGCAGACAGCTCGACGTCTCCACACTGAAGGTGCTCGTGCTTGACGAAGCCGACAACATGCTGGACCAGCAGGGGCTGGGTGATCAGTGCCTTCGAGTCAAGAGGTAAGTCCTTTGTTCCATGTCCTCGGAAAGCCATGATTGGAAGCTAATGGTAGACGACTTCAGCATGCTACCGCGAGATGTCCAGACGCTTCTGTTTTCGGCCACTTTCCCTGACAAAGTTAACAACTATGCCGGGAAATTTGCGCCCAACGCCCACACTCTGACGCTGCAGCGCAGCGAGCTGACTGTCAAGGGTATTTCGCAAATGTTCATCGACTGCCCCGATGACAACACCCGATACAACGTTCTGTGCAAACTCTATGGTCTCATGACCATTGGCCAGTCGGTCATCTTCGTCAAGGTTGGTCTGACATCCAATCAGTGCTCCCGTGCCCACGCTGACACTTGCGTGGCAGACCCGAGAGAGCGCCAACGAGATTCAGCGCCGTATGACGGCCGATGGCCACAAGGTTTCGGCCTTGCACGCAGCCTTTGACGGAAATGAACGAGATGATCTGCTCGCCAGATTCCGCAACGGGGAGAACAAGGTCCTGATCGCAACCAATGTTCTGGCGCGTGGCATCGACGTGTCGAGCGTGTCCATGGTCATCAACTACGACATCCCGATGAGAGGCAGAGGCGACGCGGAGCCAGATGCGGAGACCTATCTCCACCGCATCGGCCGTACTGGACGCTTTGGCCGCATCGGCGTCAGCATCAGCTTTGTGTACGACAAGAAGAGCTACGACGCGCTCAGCAAGATTGCCAAGAACTTTGGCATTGACTTGGTTCACCTCGACACGGAGGACTGGGACGACGCAGAGTCGACAGTCAAGGATGTCATCAAGAAGAATAGGGCACAGGCTGCCTATGCTCCAAGCGCAACTGACAAGTTGCAGACGGCGGCCCCATAGGGATGGCCCGTCGCTGCTACGAAGTTCAGTTGGCACTGGTAGGAGGGACCAGGGAAAGACGGAGGCGAGATGAGCACTGCACTCTCGAAGAATGGATGGATCAGGTTTAGCAGGTTTTGCGCAAGATGGAGTCAAGTTGAGCTCAATCGATCATGAGGGAAAGTTACAACGAGATACCAGAAATCAAACGACGTTTATGGGTTGCTTTGCTGACGGGACGGGGACGAGTCACGGTGCATCACTGCCGGGGCTTTGATTGTCAACTTGCTGTCGTGACTGGTGACGGATGAGTACCCGTTGGTGTTTGCTTAGTAGGTAACCGTCTTGTCGCTCTGCTTGTGGAGGGGGGGGAGAGAGAGAACGCGTCTTATGACGTCTGTTGTGTGTGCTTGTGCTTGGACTTCATTACTCCATATCATGCTACTACCTCGCTGGTCCGACGTATCCGTAGAATTATACGAGTACGGTACAGAGTACATACTAGGATCCGGTCAGAATAACGGAGTCTATCATTTCCGCAGCATTGATGTACGGAGTACGATAACTCCGTAGTTAGCCCGTAGTATCAAAAGTGTAGCGTGTGTGGAGAGTTATACTGTGCGCCACTGTGTATGAGATGGGCCCTAAAGCTAAGGCCTTTTAAAGGTCGGATTAGGTGCATACAATAGAGAGTCTCTAGGCTTCCTGCTGGGGAAGCTTCGTGAGACTATGTTCTATGTGTGGTTGATTGACTAGCTAAGGTTGTAGGCGCTTAGGGCTTTAGGGAAAACCCTGCAGCGGGGCGCTAACTAATGCGCCTACCTAATAGGATCCTTAATACCCTTTTGCTTAAATAAGCAGTCCCCTGCTTACTAAAGCAATTAATAGAACCTAAATAGGAAATAGTGCATCGGTATATACAATGCGAAATAATAATAAAAATACCCTTAATCCTCTATTATATAGTAGTAGCGGCTTTTAAGCGCTTACGGTCCTTTTCTAATATCGTATAGCTCGCGTACTATAAGCTACGGACCGGGTGTCCGTCGCGACTATACGCGGGGAATAGATTTATTCTATTATACCTACTAAAAAGGCCGAATCCTCCTAAGGACGTAAGAGAGTAGGCATTGCCTAGATAGGCAGCTATAATAGCCTAAAGACCGTTGTAGTAGGGTTCGTGCTTTCTAGTGCGCTAACACACTCGTAAGACCTAATCTCCTAGCGCGTATACGTAGATTAGTCCCTTACGTTCCTATAAGTAAGCTTATATATAGGCGCGAGCGGCTTTAAGGCTTATAATATATCTACGTGCGATAGGAGTAAGATATTATTGCATAAGTTCTTAGGCCTACGCGATATCTTCCTCTACTATAGGATCGCGGGTATAGGCTATATATATAGCTTTATAGTGCTACTCTAAAGGCTAGGTTCTATATAATAAGAAGAATAGGCTATACCTATACGGGCCGGGTTAGCGGTTATATAGGTAAACTACGCGTATTAAGCGCTATGCTAACGGTATAAAAGGATTATTAAGATATAGGCGATAGATAATAGCTTTAAGCACGCCGTTTGCTTACTCGATTTTACTATTCCCGCGAGGTCTCGCGGGCGTAACTAGCTTAATAAGTATTCTATAACGCTTATAATAGTCTTAAGCTTATTGCTTAGTAAAGCAACCTATATTATCGCTAATAATCTTACGTAGTAGGCCGAATTACGTAGTAATAGTCTATAGGACTAAGATTATTCCCTTAAAGTCTATAGACTATATAATAGTAGAGATAAGCTAACCGGTTGCGTACTCTACGGCGTTAAGCAGCTATTGCCCTTTATACCTTATATAGTCGATAGCCTACCTTATTAAGGGCGGCACGGGTGCTAAAGGCATTAGGTTAAAGAGCGTTAGGTCTAGCGGCTTTATTAATTAGTAAGACTAACAACGGCGAATAGCTTCGTAAGCTACGAGCGGAAGCTTAGGGTGCTAATATCTTATAGCTAGATAACGTATAACGTGGCCGATAGAACTATGCCTAAAGGCCTTATAGGCTTATCTTATAGTATCGATAAGGGCCTCGTACTCCGGCATAAGCAGTAGAGCAATAGCTTTAGTAAGGCTTAAAGGTTCGCCGGGCGGGAGGTGCTCGGTCTAACGGATGCGGTATAAAGCGCCTTTTAGCTCGTAAAAGTACGTATAAGCCTAGCTCGTCGTAATATTCGGCGGTAGAGCTTTTCTAGACGTAAGAAATTTAAAGATCGCTTATAAATTAATTCGTGCTAGCTATTCTAGTCGAGTAACAAGCTCTATAGCGTTAGGAGCGGCGTTATCGGCTTTAGGCGTAGGTTTAAGCGCTATATTATTATTATACGCGGGATTATCTTCTAAGATCGTTATAAGCTTATCGTTATTATTAATCGCAGCTATCCTCCCTTCGTCGGTGTTATAAGTAGTATCCTTATCGTATAGCGGGCGAGAGAGATAATTAGCGAGTATATTCGCTTTACCGCTATAATATACGATCTTAATATTATAGTATTCGATAATATCGAGGAACCGAATAATTCGTATAAGTTAGTCTATCTTAGTGCGAAGAGTCTTAAGGGATTTATAGTCTATAATAATAGTAATATCTATGCCTTTAACCTAATGCTTTTAATATTATAAGGCTATTATAATTCATAAAAGCTCTTATTCTTATATAGAATAACGCTACTACGTCTTAGTAAGCTTCTTAAAAAAGTAGGCTACTAGGTAAAGGTAGGAACGCTTTTTACCACCCGTTAGGTATATATACAGCTATAGAAGAGCTACGCCTATATATTTCCCGGATGCGTCGCTTTTAATAATTATAGGAAGTATTTAGCTAAACTTAACGAAGACTAGTATTATTATAATAGTATTATAGATCCGTTCTTAAGTAGCTTTAGCTTCCGTAGTTAGGGTAATAAAGACGTTTTTACTACTAAAGGACTATTCGATTAATAGGATAGATAGGTTTAAAAAGTTCGGGATTAATATACGTAGGTATCCGGCTATATAAATAAAAGCGCGGATTTCTATAGTAATCGTAGGCATCGGGCGGTCGCGAATAGCGGCAATCTTAAGAAGATCTGCTTAAATGCCTTTAAAATAGACGATAAAGCCTAAAAATACACCTATATCGACGAAAAGCTTCGTCTTCTTAGCGTTTAAGAGCAAGCCGTACTTAACGGCGCGGGTAAAGAAGGTAAGTAAGCGTTCGTAAAGCTACTCGACTATATTAGCCTAAAGGCATATATCGTTAAGGAGACTAATAGCGAACTCGTATAGCAGCTATAAAACTTCCTCTATAAAAGCTTAGAAAGTAGCTAGGGCGTTCGTAAGGCCTATAGGCATAACTTTCTATTTGTATAGGCAGAAAGGCGTAACGAAAGTAGTCTTCTTATAGTCTTTTAAAGCGATACGGATATACTAAAACCTATCTTATAGGTCGATAAAAGCGTAGTAATAGTAGCCGGCTACGCGCTAGATTTTATCTATAGTATTTAAGAGAAGATACGTATACTTCTTTATTAAGGTATTAAGTATACGGTAGTTAGCGTAAATACGCTAAATTACTTGCCTATAGGTATTATACTATAGGCCCGTAGGTGCCTTCTTTAGCATTAATAGTAGAAGAGACGACTATAGGCTAACGGACTTTTAAATAATACTCTTTTTATATTTCTTAATAAAGTCCTTAATAGCTTAGGCCTATAAGGGACTATAGCGTTAGGGAGCCTACTATATAAGCGTGCTATTGCCTATATTAATTCGATAGACTATCTATACTAATTTTTCTATATATTAAAGCGATACGTTAAAGAGCTTTAGGAATTTAGCGAAATAAACGTCTATAAAATATTTCGCTTGTTCCAGCGTATTAGCGTAAAAGCGAACAGCACGTATAAGAGTAGGTTAAACATTAGTCGAATTAACGAAGATAGCTATAGTAAAAACGTTTAACGGCCGCGGCTATAATAAAGGCTTGCCCTTAAGATTGCGAAGTCGTATAGCGCTATTGCTTTTATAAGCGACTCTAAGGGCGTAAAAGATAGATCGTCTAAGGGTTAAGTCACTAGGGAAAGTCTTATTAAGGACGATACCGTAAGAGAGGGCAACCGAACCGGTCTAGTCGTCGTTGCTTTACTATTATATAGCGATAATAATATCGTCTTAAACGCTTAGTCTAAGAATCCCTTTTATCCCCTTTATAGTAGAGGCGACTTAGGACGGGTATAGGGCTAGCTTATATATAAGTAAAGAAGAAATATAGTAAGATATAGAACTATAGTTAAAGAAAGAAGAAAGAGTAAAGGATAGGGAAGTCGTTAGTTAGTAAAGGAAAATACTATAATAATCGCTAAAGCCCTTACGGAAAGGCTTTTAGCTAGTATTAATACCGCTATCTATAGTTATAAAGTAGATAGCATTATATCCCTATTAGAAATGCCTTAAGTCTATCCCTTCTTATATAGCTATAAAGATAGCTTCTATTTCTACGTTATCTTCCTTAAGTTAGTATATTAGATCTTAGTCTTCGTCGGTATTATCTATAACCTTATCGTCGAAGTATATATAAGGGCGGTTAGCGTAGTTACGATAATTTCCTCGTATGCCTTTACGTATGCTTTTGCCTTAGTTACTTCTACCGCGATTACTACCGCGGCTGCGGCTACTCCCTTTAAAGCGCTAGCGGGAACCGAATGCCTTAGCAGCTTTATATATCTTCCCCTTTATCGTAACGTCTTAAAGTAGGCTAGACGGTAAGGATAACGTAGTAGTAAATGCCGGCGAAGATAATAGACAATAGTCTTATGCCTAATGTCTAGCCTTACTATAGTTAAAGTAGGTATTCGCTTTAGATAAAGCCGTAAAAGTTAAAGCGGCGATAACTTTATCGTTAGCGGTATAAACGAAAGTATCGGTCGTACGTAGATCGGCTATAATAATGCCTAAAGGGCTTAAATAAAAGGAGGCGGATAATAAGCTAGGATTAGCCTTAACGACTTTTATTATCGCTAGTTTATTACTAATAACCTCGTTTATCTTTTATATTTAGTATAGTTAGCCCTTTTATATACGGATAGAAGTAGCTAGCTTACCGTAGATATCTTTTATAAGCTAATGCGTTTACTTACTAGCTAATAGCATAAGACGCTATATAAAGGCTATACTATATAGCGTAGTAATATTAGAACCGATCCGTAATTAGATACGTAGGAGGTTATTCCGAATATACTAGAGGGTAATAGTACGGATACTAGGGCTACGTTTTTTAATATCGGGAAGGTTTAAGAACGCGTTACGAATACGCTAGGCAAAGTTAATAAAGGCCTTATCTTTAACTAGCGCTAGTTAGGCGTAAATAGCTAACGGCGCGTCTAAAACACCGTAGTCCCTTAGAATAGTAAAAATGCCCTTAAGGAGTAATATCTAGTCTAAGTGTCTAACGTTAACCTAATACGCAATAGGGCCGAAATCCTTAAATAACTCGTTAGCTATCCGCGTAGGCTAGAGGTTATATAATATCTATCCGATAAGAAATACGGATTATATCTATTAGAGCTTTTAAAGAACGGTATAGTCCGCTTAGTATAACTTCTATTTAGGCTTTATAGTAATCTTATTTCGGTTATTAGTTACTATATCGTTAACGTTTTTAGCAGCTTTCGCTTAAAGCTAGATGCTTTTTATAAGAGTCTTAGTAGCTCGATCGTAAGTAGTATTATATAGAACGTATATAAGATAGTCGAAGTTTAAACGTAGGTTAAGACCTTGTTTTAGGAATACGTATTAGTCGACGGCTTTATTATCGTAGTATAGGAAAGGCTTTACTAGCAGCTAGTGCTATTACGGTAGAACCGGTTGCTAAGCGGGTTGCCTATACTACGGCTAAGCTACTTGCCTTTACTATTACTGCTAATTTAAGCGAGTAAATCGCTACTCGCTTATAAGGTTAGTAATAGGCGTTATAGTAATACTCTTTAAATCTATAGGAGGAGTAGGAGGCGATAAGTAGTCCGGCACGAGAGGCGCGGGAGGAACGGGAATAAGTCCTAAAGCTAAGGAGCTAGTAGTAGGTAGTAGTGCTAGAAGAGGAGGTGCTTATACTTAATAGAGACTAGCTAAGCGCTCTTCTATACGCTCTATCTAAGCAGCTTAGCTCGCTTAGTAACGCTTTATTTAAGTAGCTTAGCTCGCTTAGTAACGCTTTATCTAAGTAGCTTAACGCTCCTTAAAACGCTTTATCTAAGTGATTTAGTTATCCTCTAGCTATTTAAGCTAGTTAGCTTACTATTAAGACTACTAACGTATTTCACCGCAAAGTTCTTTACGTAAGTTATTAAGGTAAGTATTAAAGACTTCGTTTTAGCGGGTTATCTTCTAGTCTACCTATCTTCTTAGGCTAGCGACTAAACTCGTCTTATTCGGCTTAAGGCCGATAGTAGAGCTTGCTATAAAGCCTTAACGAGAGCCTCGGTCGGCTCCTAGCTCGTCCTTAGACGGCGAATTCGGCGGCAACGCTGCCGATATATTATACAACGTTAAGCGAAAGAAAAATAAGGTAGAACGTGTGTTTTAGGGTAATACGATAGATCTGCGTGGCGTAAACGCTAGGATGCGTAATTCGTCCGAATTTTAAAGAGGCTAAGTTTTGCTCTCTAAAAATACGTATTTTTAAGGCCTTTTAAAGGTCGGATTAAGTGCATACAATAGAGAGTCTCTAGGCTTCCTGCTAGGGAAGCTTCGTAAGACTATGTTCTATGTGTGGTTGATTGACTAGCTAAGGTTATAGGCGCTTAGGGCTTTGGGGAAAACCCTGCAGCGGGGCGCTGACTAATGCGCCCACCCAATAGGATCCTTAAAGCTAGCCGAGAGTCGTCTATACGAATACGAAGTACATACCCGTTGGCGTTGGGAACTTAGGGTACCTGTCAACTCCCCCTCGCTTCTCAACGGCCCCGTGAGACAGGCCCTTTTCGAACAGCAACCCAACAAAGAAGTGCGGTGACCAACCGGGGACGACCATGGACCGACCAGGGACTGCCGGCGGGTGTCTCCCGGTGTGATGTGACTTGAGTTGGGACGGCACCTGGTGTGTCCGTCGCGGACAAGCAGAGATCCCTGTCCCGACTTTTAGCATCAATGCCGCATCGCATCCCAGCAGGCGATGACGCCTCGGCCGGCCGAGTTGATGGTTGCCCAGCAGACGTGCTACAAGGGGCACAGGCTCGTGAAACAGGCCGTCGTTGCACAAGGCGACGGCATCTACTACGAAGTACAGAGGCGAGCCACGTTGCACGCGAAGCTGCAAAAGCCTGAGCAGAGCATGCGTCCTGCATGGGCTTCCCAATGGGGACGACCCTTGGACGTCGGCCAACGCAGCGAGCGTCAAGGCCCAACCTCGCATCAGCAGACGGCCGACTCGAGATGCTCGTTGGCCTGCTTCATGCACCTCCTCCCCACCCTTGCGCCGTCGGGCACCCATATGCCTGTACCGACTCCGGCAAGACGATACTCGGGCTGTCTCTTGACTCTTGACATGCGACGTGGGCCAATTGAGCGAGGGCGGCACAGTGGTCACTCGAGAGCTGTGTGCTTGATCTTCTCCAAGCAACAGGGGAGGATCCCGTCAACTTCTCCCGCTTGACCACCCCCTGTCATGCTGGCGTCAATGGAAGACTTGTTGGGCCTTGCGGATACGAATATTCGTACACACTCGAGATAATCAGATGGACCCAGCCGTCCGGTCCTCTCGTCAACGACCTGAGCGATTCCCACCCGTTCGCAGCTCGTTTAAAACAAACACTGCATCGCGAGAAACACTCGAATTCGTCGCCTCGTCGTTGGTGCCTTTATAATTGATTGTTTCAAGGCTGTGCGCCCCCTTGTTCCCGACCAGCTGCACCATACCTCGTCTCCCCAACCCAACGAGGCCCGAGAGCTGCTCCGAAGCCCTGCCCAATCCGTTGGACATCCTCCTGCCTCTACGAAGTAACTACCCAACTGCCCAATCCAGCACACCACCTGCATGGAGACCCATCATATATTCGCCGCGCAGCCCGCCCACCAAGAGGAGCTCACGGCTTCCGCGGCACAATCAGTATGAGTTCCGGTCAAGGTGTCGTCCAGTTCTGTCCATACCGGACCAATATTGATTTGAGCAACGTGCAGTTCTCCGACTATTCCAGTGTCCAATACATGCAGCTGTCCGATGACGAGGGGCAACCACAAGAGGACCTCCAAGGTGAGTGGTTCCCATCCGATGCCCAACGCGTCGGCGTTGACGACAGGCTAGCCTCGGACGACCCTCCAGAGGAGCAGCAGCAACAGCCGCTGCCATCGACTTCCGCCACCTCTAGGAAGGGAAAGGATAATAAGGGTAAGGAGAAGGCCAAGGACAGCTCTCCAGATGACCACAACACCAACGTGACAGGAGAGGAGAGCCGTGCGTCTGCATCGTCAACCCGCGAGAAGAGCAACAAGGCCGGGAAGATCCATGGTGCTACACCCTCCCCATCTGAAGATACCTCGAATGTGCCCATAGAAGCGGGCGAGGACAAGCCGAGCTCGAAGCAGATCAAGAAGCAGAAGAAAAAGGCCAAGAAGGGCAGGAGGAAGTCCAAGAACGAGAAGGCCAAGTCGCCCGTCGTCGCATCGGCCCCAGCCACAGCCGCTGCCGTGGGAACAGAATCACCCGAGGACGAGGAGGAATCAGCAAGCGAGAATCCGGTGGAAACGACACCAGATACGACATCAGACCCGGACATGGCAGACCAATCTGCCCCCGAACCGGCGACGCCCGCCCCCCCCGCGGCCACGGACAGCGATGCCGTCGGCGCCGAGACGCCCGCACAAGATGCACCGGCGCCAGACGTGACCGAGCCTCTTACAGCGGGCCAGCCGGCTGACGGAGCGCCACCCTCAGACGAGATCCCGACTGTTGCCGCCGAGAGCTCACCGGCACCCGCAGGAGAGACAACGATATCTACGGAGCCTGCCCAGGCCGAAGAGTCATCCGCAGCACAAGAATCTGTGCCTGCTGAACAGTCCGAGACGACCCAAGACAACACTACACAGACATCGGCACTCGATGACAAGGGGGAATCGGCTGAGGAAGTCCCTGTCGCGACCGAGACACTCGCTCCACATGAGCCGGAGACGTCATCTCCAGATGAAGAGAAGCATGACGACAAGGCTCCGGCTTTGGAGAACACGACATCAGATATCCTTGCCGAAGCGGCTGAGGCTCAAGGCACAGGAGATGACGCTGCAGACTCTCCTGTAGCTGTCCACGAAGAGCCAACCCCTACTGAAGAGTCTCTTGAAATGCCTCAAGAGCTGATCCCGTCGACACAGGCGCCCGATGAGGAGCAGGAAGAACCCGCGGGAACGCCCGAGAAGCCTGCTGAGTCTACAGATGCCCCCGTGCAAGCGGAGGAAACTGCTGCTGCCGCCGAGGGCCTGAACGGTTCCGAAGAAGATGCCCCCGCAGACAACATCGCGGACTCTGAAGCAAAGACGCCGGCCCCCTCGGATGAGCCTGATTCTAAAGACGACATTTTGGCACCCGAGACAAATGAGGCGCCATCTCTTGAGCCTATTGCTGGTCAAGATGTGCCAACAAACGTCAACTCGGAGGCCGTCGAGAGCCCCGAGGCAGCTACTGCAGACGACGCCGCCGAAGATCCCGCGGGCGAGACTATGGACGAGGACGTCAAAGCCGACGAGCCTCCCGCTGAGGAGGAAAAGGTCGAGGAACCTGCGTCAAACGAGCCGGCAGTCGACGAGCCGGCAGTCGACGAGCCGGCAGCCGAAGGGTCCAGGGACGAAGAGACCAACGCTGCGGCATCAGCCGTCGACGAGACTCCAGCCGAGGACAGTTTGGCTGAGGAATCGAAAGCCGAGAGCTCACCCTCCGAGGAGACTGAGGCGGAAGCATCAAAGGCTGCAGAGGTTTCAGTGGATGAGGGCACTGCTGAGGAGCCCAAGGTGGAAGAGATCGTGGCGGAGGGCTCTACTACTGGAGAGCCGAGCGCCGAGGAGCCTCAAGCTGAAGAATCGAAAGCCGAAGTTGCCCCCGCTGAGGATATCGAGGCCGATGCAACAAAGGCTCCAGGGTCTCCCGTCGATGAGGCCGACGCCGAGGATCCCGAGGCGGAGAATTCCCCGGCCGAAAAGGCCACCGAGGAGACCAAAGCGGAACAGCCTTTAGCCGAGGAGCCCAAAGCTGAAGACCCTTCTGCTGGGACCGCCGAGGCTGAAGCATCACAGGCTGCCGAGACTCCTGTCGATCAAACAGAAGTCACCGAGGATGTCCCCGCCGTCGATGGAGAAAAGGCTGTACAAGATGATCAGGCTCAGGAGACGACGGCGGGGGATTCATTGGTCGACAACACCCAAGCAGATGTCGCAGAAGATCACAAGGAGCCCGTGACTGCTGATAATGTTCCCGCTTCTGAAGAGGAGGCCCCACCGGCGCCCGAACCTTGCGCCGAGCCTACGGAGGACAAGCCGTCCGAAACCCCCGACCAGGAATCAGCTAACGCCGCCGAAGCTCAGTCAGAAGCGCGACAGCAGGAAGACGACTCAACCCAACCCGAAGCCCAAGCCGAACCTCAGAAGTCGGATGCCGAAGAAGCTGAGCAAGTTGCGGCTCAGCAACCCGCAGACCCTGAGCCGACGAGTGAGTCTACTGAGCCTGCCGCTCCAGAAGAGGTTGCGAAGACTTCGGCGGACGAGAAACCTGCCGGTGAGGACGCTACTGAGACAGAGAAAATGGCCGACCCGTCAAATGATTCAGACTCCAAGCATGTTCACTTCGCTGAGGACGAGGGGGCCAATGAGGTCTCCGCCGAGAACGAGCCCGATGCAAAGGCAGAGGAAAAGCCAGCCGATGTCCCTGACAATGACGCTACCCCTGTGGCTCCAGCGGGAGACGAAAGCTCTACGGAGGAAAAGTCAGCTCCTGGTGCCGACGACGAGCAACCCGCATCAGTGACACCTGACGACGGCGCTGTAGAAGCATCCACTGCCGAATCTGCAGACGATGAAGCCTCAGCCGAGACCGGTGAACGTGCAGCAGCCAACGATGATTCTGCAGAGAAGCCGGAAACTCAAGAACCCGCGGACGAAAAGCCGGCTGAATCGAACGCCGAGCTCCAGGATGAGGCGCCCATCGCCTCTGGAACTGATGCCGACAAAGCGGATACTCAGTCCGATGAGCAAGAATCTGGAAAGCCGGAATCCGATCCAGTTGCGGAAGAAACCCAGACAGAGGCACCAGCTGATGAGACTCCTGTGGAACCTGAAGCAGCCTTGGAAACTGAGAACCCGACTTCGGCTCCCGAGGACACAACCACGCCGGAAGCAGAAGAGAATGCTGAGGGCGAGGAGGCCAAGACCGAGGAGCCTGAACAGGTATCCGAAGTGGCTGCCGTGGCCGATGAAGTGCCCCAGGAAGACACCTCTGAGACCAAGGAGCCGACAGAGACAGCTCCCGAGACCGAGGCTAGTGCGGAACCACCGGTCGGAGACGAGCAGAGCGCCGATGACCCTGAAGCTGGCAAACACAATGTCAACGAGGAGGCACCTGCCCAGACTGATGACGCTGCGAGCAACGTCGACGTCACTGCGCCCCCTGTGGAGCCAATCCCGCTCACCGAGGAGGCTATCAAATCCACGGAAGAGGATTCTCCAAAGGACGACCCTGAACCTTCGCAAGAAGATGCTGCCGAGCCTGAATCTCCAAAGGACAGCCCTGCTGACGCCAAAGAGACGGAAGCCCACCCCGAGGCCGTCGCCGTAGATGGGGACTCACCCGGAACTGAGACTGCCGAAACGCAGCCAGAGGAGACGACCGATCCTGCCGCAGAGCCGACAGAAGCTGCCGACGAGTCAAGCAAGGATCCTTCAGCGGATGCCGAGGCTGGACAGAAAGATGAAGGCGAAACTCAACAGGAGGCCGGACCCCCCGACGAGCCCGAAGCTGTGAAGGGAGATGACGCTCCACAGGAGGTTGATCAGTCCGGCGAAGCTGAGGTCTCGGAAGAGGCTGAGGTGGTGGACGCAGAGGCTGAAGCTCCCAAGGAAGAGGAGACGGCCGCCGAAGCTGAAACGACTCTGGAAACTGAGGCGCTCGCTGAGGCCGAGACCCAGGCTCCCAAAGAGGACGAACCTGCCGAAACCGAAGCTCCCAAGGAAGAGGACGCGGCCGCCGAAGCTGAAACAACTCAGGAAACTGAGGCGCCCGCTGAGGCCGAGACCGAGGCTCTTAAAGAGGACACGCCTGCCGAAACCGAAGCTCCAAAGGAAGAGGACGCGGCCGTTCCAGCCGAGGCATCAACCGAGATTGAGGCTTCCGTGGAAGCTGAGGCGCCCAAAGAGGGCGAGGCCGAATCTCCCAAGGAAGAGGTCGCGCCAGCTGAAACTGAGGCTCCAGAGGAAGCCGCTCCCGCTCAAGAGACCGAGGCGCCCGCTGAGGCCGAGACTGAGAGTCCCAAGGAAGAGGAAGCGCCAGCTGATGCCGAAACTCAAGAGGCCGAGGCGCCTGCAGAATCCGAGGCCCCCAAGGAGGATGAGGTGTCTGCTGAGGCTGAGACGTCAGAGCAGGCTGACCCCCCCCAGGAAACGGAGGTACCTGTGGAAGCCGAATCACCTGAAGAACTCGACGAGCCCACAGATGCCGACACGTCTGCGGATGTTGAGGCATCCAAGGAAGTTGAGACGTCTGCGGAACCGGAGGCACCCGCGGAGACTGTCGAAGCCGAAGTCCCTGCAGAATCTGAAGCACCTCTTGAGGCCGAAGCACCCGCGGAGACAGAGGCACCTGTGGAAGGCGAAGCTCCCGCAGAAGCTGATGTCAAAGCCGAAGTCCCTGCAGAATCTGACGCACCTCTTGAGCCCGAAGCACCCGCGGAGACAGAGGCGCCCGCAGAAGGCGAAGCTCCCGCAGAAGCCGAAGGGCCTGCAGAAGCCGAGCCCCCTGCTGAGGCTGAAGCATCTCAAGAAGCCGAAGCGTCTGCGGAAGCCGAGGCACCCACAGAGACCGAGGCACCTGTTGAAGCCGGAGCGCCTGTCGAGACGGAGCCGCTTGCGGAAGTCGAAGCGACCGCGGAGACAGGAGCAACCGTTGAGACGGAAGCGCCCGCGGAGCCCGTGGAAGTCGAAGCGCCCAAGGAGGTCGAGGCTCCAGTAGAGATCGAGGCTCCTGTGGAAGCCGTGGAAACTGAAGCAACCGCGGAGACAGGAGCACCCATCTCGACAGAGGCGCCCGCGGAACCGGTGGAAGTTGAAGAGCCCAAAGCTCTTGTCGAAGGCGAAGCACTCGTCGTCACCGTGGCGCCTGCAGAAATCGAAACGCCTGCCGAAGCTGTGGAAGCTGAAGCTCCTGAGGATGCTGAGGCTCCAGGGGAAGTCGAAGCGCCAGCCGCGAAGACTGACGTCCCTGTTGAGGCTGTTGAAGCCGAAGCTCCTAAGGAAGCCGAAGCCTCAGAGGAAGTTGAGGCTCCGCAAGCAGACGAAGAAGCCGCCGAAGCTGCCCACGCTGGCAACGAAGCTGAATCCCCTGCACAGCCAACTGAAGAACCTGAGCCTGCAAGTCAACTTGCTGATGAAGCTGAGCCTCAACCTGAGACGGTGGTTGAGCAGGCTGAATCGGCTCAACCCGAAAAGGAGCAGGGTGAGGAGACTGAGCCAGTAGCAGAGGCGGAAGAGAATTCCGAACCAGTTGAGGAACTGCCCGCACCTGACGCGGACGAAGTTGATGCCCAGGTGAATGGTGAGAACGAGTCAGCTGAAGTCGACTCCGGGGCAGAAGCAGACGAGGCAGTGCCCGAGGCCGACGCGGGAGACACCCAGCCAGCTGAAGCAGAGGCCACGACAACAGAGGAAGAGACCAAAGCGGCCACCGAGAGCGAGGAGCCCATCATCGCAGCTCCATTCGCAGAGCCCAATGAAGCGGCCGAGCCTGTCGAGGAAGTCACCCCTGAAGCCGCTCCGGCTGAGCCTGCGGCCCCCATTGAACCAGCTATCGAGACTGAAGGTGCAGACGCTGCCGAAGCTGCAGAAGCTGCATCTGAAGCAGTAGAGGCCGCGGAGCCACCCATGGTCGCGTCGGATGATTCGGAGCCTGCGGAAGCACCGGCGGAACCTGTTGAGGCTGCCAAGGTGGCCGACACTCTGCCTGACGAAGGAAAGCCAGACAAAGCGGCCGAAGAGGCACAACCACCGGCTGTCGCAGACGAAACTGCTGAAGTTGAGCCCTCAACCCTCGAACAAGAGCACGCTGAGCCCGAAGCGGATGCCAAGCCAAGCGATACGGTTGCGGAGTCTTTTCCGACTGCCGAGGAAGAGGAGAGCAAAGACACTGTCGGGCCAATTCCAACGACTAGAGAAGAAGTTCGGGGATCTCGATCGAAGAAAGGTGAGGGAATTAGTTCCTTGAATGTCTTATTTCCTTTGTCGGAACCGTCTGAAGACTCTACAGCCATACCGGCTGTGGACGCCGAGGCACCGGACCGCCACCCAGATGAGAAATCGACCGTGGCCAAGGAGACTGGAGCCAAGGAGACTGGAGCCGTACTGGCTGCCCCTGAAGGACCGACTGATCCGGATTCGACGCCGACGGCGAGGCAAGCCGAGGAGCCCCAGGAGGAAGCCCGGACCAACGATGGACCAGCTGGAGAATTAGAATCTACCGGAGTAGACGATTCGGACCAAGCTGTTGCCGAGGAGACGACTCGCAGCATAGATCAAGGCCAGGTCTCGACACTGGCCACGAAAGTTCCAGAGCATTCTGATCATGCAGCCACCGATCTCGTTGAAGGTAGAATCGATCTTCGGGCGCCAAAGGACAAATCCATGGACGAGGCTCCTGAAACTCATGGCGAAGCCGACGAGACTAAGGAAGTTGCAGTCATACCAAAGACTTCTGGGGAAGACGACGCCGAATTCGTCGCAGAAGCTACGGCAGAAAATTTCGCCGCAGAAGCTACGGCAGAAACTATCGTACTGCCCGAAGACCCGGCCAATGTCTCATCCGAGGGGCAGCTAGGCGCTTCCGGGACTGAGCCATCAGGAAAAGACAACGGCAAGCCTGAGGCAGAGCCCGACGAAGAGCCTGCACCAGAGCCTATGACAGAGCCTGCGTTAGGATCTGTCTTTCTGCTTCAAGACCCGACCGAATCCCCGCCAGATGGGAAGACAGGCGTCCCTGAGACGGACCTATCTGGAGAGGACAACAGCGAGCCTTTGGAAGAATTCACTTTCGAGCCCGCGCCTGAGACCATGGGGCCTGTGGCAGAACCCAAGGAGGTGTCACCGTCCGAGTGCGCTGCAGAGCCTACGCAAGAGCCCACTGAGCCTCCAGCAGAGTCTTCTGCCGAGCCCACGTCAGAGCCCGCGGGAGAAGCTGTTGTGCTGCCCGAAGGTCCGGCAGATACCCTGCTAGAGGAGCAGACAGGCGCTTCGGAGGCGGACCTTGCCGAGAATGACAATGGCGAACCATCAGGGGAGCCTACGGCAAAGCCCACGGGAGAGTCCAAGGAGTCACCCACGCCAGATCTTGCTGCAGAGCCTGCTGCAGAGCCTGCTGCAGAGTCCATGGCAGATTCCACATCCGAGGTCACGAAAGAGCTCGTGGAAGAGCTCACGACGGAGCCTTTGGAAGAGCCCACATCTACACCCGAGCCAGAGGCTGTGATGGAATCTTCGTCAGAGCCCGCGCTGGAGACTACGGGAGAGCCTGCCGTAGAAGATGAAGAGGAGCCTTCGGTAGATGTCCAACTGGAGCCAGAGCCTGCTGCAGAAGCCGGGAATGAGCCTCTGGCCGGGCCCCCGATTGTGGCCACGCCAACGCTCTCGGAAGAGGCCACGCCAGAGCTTTTGGCTGAACCCTCAGAAGAGGCTCCGGCAAACACCGAGGAGGCCCCGGCAGAGCCACCGGCAGGGCTCACGCCAAGGGCTGCGGAAGAGCTCGCAGCAAGGCCTCTGGAGGCACATACGGAGGAGCCCGCGGAGCTGAAGGAGGATCCTCCGACTGAGCCCATGCCAGAGCCTGCCGCCGAGCCGACGACAGAGCTTCCGGTCGAGCCCGCTATGGAGCTTACGGAAGAGCCCGCGTCTGGGTCTACGGAAGAACCCAAGGAGACTCTGGCCGAGCCCATGTCGACGCCTGCCGCCGAGCCCACCATAGATCCCACGGAGGTGCCTTCGCCAGAGCCGATTGAAGAGTTGGCGTCTGAACCTGCGGAAGAACCTGAGGCGGCTTTGGCAGAACCAACAGCAGAGCCAACGCCAGAATCTCTACAACAAGAGGCCGCAAAGCTTTTGGCAGAGTCTACGGAGGCGGCGCCCGTAGAGCTAGATGAGGATTTTCCGACAGAGCCCACGCCGGAGCCCCTTGCCGAGCCAGCGCTAATGCCTGCAGACGAAGAGGCTGTGGCAGAGACTATGGAGGCGCCCATAGAAGAGCCTGCAGAACCCACGCCTGAGCCTGCAGCAGAGCCCGCGGACGAGCCTTCAGAAGAGCCTGCGGAAGCGCCTGCGGAAGCGCCTGCGGAAGCGCCTGCGGAAGCGCCTGCGGAAGAGCTCGCAGAGTCCAAGGATGGGCCCGCGCCAGAGCTTACTTTGGAGACCACGGAAGAACAAATGGCAGAGTCTACGGAGCAGGCTGGGGAGGAGCCGACGGCAGAGCCAACGTTGGAGCCCGCGGAACTTGAAGATGAGCCCGCGCCTGATCCTACGGCAGAGACTTCGGAGCCTGCGGCAGAAGCCATGCCGGAGCCCGTGGAGGAGCCTCCGGCAGAGCCCATGGCAGTGCTCACGGAGCCTGCGGCAGAAGCGACGGAAGAGCTCGCCGATCCCAAAGAGGAGCCTCTGGCCGAAATCACAACAGAATCTGCTGCGGATACCACGGAGCCTGCGGAAGAAACTCTGTCCCAGCCGACGGAGGAGCTCCCGGCAGAACCAGCGGCAGACCCCATGTCTGAGCTAATGGAGGGGCCCGTGAAAGAGCTCACGTCGGAGTCTCCGGCAGAGCTCGCGGAGCCTCGGGCAGAAGCAACGGAGGAGCCCACGGATCCCAAAGAGGGGCCTCCAACCGAGTCCACGCCAGAGCCTCCGGCAGAAACCACGGATTCTCCAGCAGAACCCGTGCCAGGTTCCACGGAAGAACCTCCGTCCGAGCCCATAGAGGAGCTTTCAGCAGAATCTGCGGCAGAGCCCGAGCCCGAGTCTACGGAGGAGCCTTTGAAAGAGCCCGCCGCGGAATCCAAGGAGTTCTCGGCAGAGCCCCCGCAGGAGCCTCCGGAGCCTGAGGCCGAACTTTCAGAAGAGCCCACACCAGAGCTCCCCGTAGAACCCAAAGAGGAGCCTTCGTCAAAGCTCACGGAAGAGCCTGACACAGAATCCAAGGATGGGTCCCCAGTAGAGCTTGCAGAGGAGTCTCCAGCCGAACCCATGCCAGCGCCTCCGGCAGAACCCACGGAGGAGCCCGCGTCTGGCCCTGCGGCAGAAACCATGCCAGAGCCTGTCGAAGAACCCTCGGCAGAAACTGCGGCAGAGCCCACACCAGAGCCTGCGGCAGAGCCCACACCAGAGCCTGCGGCAGAGTCTTCGGCAGAGCTCACGGAGGAGGAATCTGCCGCAGAACCTGTCGTACTGCCCGAAAGCCCATCTAAAAGCCCACCGGAGGGACAGACGAGCGCTTCTGAGGCTGACCTCTTTTCGGCGCCCATGGATCCCGACGTCACCGCTGCGGATGTGGCAGCCGAAGAACGCTCTCCAGTTGTGACGGAAGATGCTGCTAGCCCCTCGATCGCCAACGAACCCGAGCCCGAGCCCGAGGATTCTAAGGACTTGGAGAAGCAAGGGACTTCCGAGTCTGTTCCCGAAGCACCAGTTCCGACTGCCGAGGAAGTTCACGGTGACGGAGGCATGGCATCTGAACCTGCTACGCCTGAAGCCGCCCCTCAAGATTCGGCACAGTTGCCAAACGACTCACAAGCTGAGGAAAAGCAACGTGACATGGAACTGGCGGTCGCGTCTCTCTTTGCAGTAGCGGTCTCGGGAATCACCATCGGCGCCCTCGACAGCAATCAAGAAGACGAGTACCCGGAGGCGGACGCTCCTTGTGAGCCGGAGATTGGGCCTGCAGAGGAAACGGTAGACGAGCTGGATTCCGCGGATCGCGAGCTGGAAGTGGGCAACTCTGCACCAACTGAGGACGCTGGAGCAACGTCAGGGCTGCAAATCAACCTGGGATTCTTCGATTCCAAGCCCCTGCCAGAAACTCCAACCATTTCTCTCCCCGACGAACTTGGAGCCGCAACTCCCGGAATCGAGATCCCTGACTCGGAAATGGTCAAGAACGTCCGAGCACGAATCCTCCAGCGGAAGAAGAGACGGGCGCTCCGACAAGCCGAAGACACGGTGGCCGTTGCCGTGATAATATACGCCACAGCAGAAGCACTTGTTCCTCTCAATGGTCCGGTTCCAGGTTCACCCAATGAAAAAGGCAAGGATGGATCCAGTGCGCGAAACCAGATGACTCTGGACTCGCAGACTGCTCAGTCTCGGAGAGCTTTCGCCCGGCGCATTCCGGAGTTTTCTGGGGATTTGAGCGAGAAGATTGCTAACGTTATGATTACAGATGGGAAATCTAAAGATGCAGGAAAGTCGAGCAGCGACAAGGACAAGGATGCGCATCGTGGACACCGGCACTCGCACCACTCTGGTCGGAGCCGCACCGACGAGGAAGGCAAGGAGAGCCGACGGCGGTCGTCGCATAGCTCGCACGGCTCGCACTCTCGCCGCGACCGGGAGCACAGCGCGGGCTCGGGCAAAGACAAGGCGGCGTCTTCCAAGAAACCTCCTCGCAGGCACGACAGCGGCTACTCTGGGGAAAGCTCGGGAAGCTCGGGCCGCAGACGCAGGACTGTGGAAGAGCAGGCAGAACACGACAGGAAGAAGTCGGAGAGGCGGCAAGAGGGCAAGGGAGTCGAGCGTCGCGAGCCGTCGGGCTCTGGTGGGAAAAGCAAAGAGCCAGAGGCCCACTCCGAACGCAGCCACCGACCATCCCGGCATCACAGCCACACGGGCCAGTCGCGAACGGAGCACACAAGAGGCACGAGCTCGCGCGAGCGGGAGCCGGTGGTGCAGCAGCCCGAGAAGCGGTTCTTTGACGTCAGGAATGCGGAGGGCATCGTGGGTCGCGGCCCTCCAACCCCACCCTTTGTGGGAGAGGCTGTCATCTCACCGCCGGCGGGACCTTCCAAGGACGCTCACGGTGGGGAAGGCCAGAGGCACTCCAAGCACAGCAGCAGGCGTCACTCGACGGATCAGGCGCGATCCAAGTCCTCCAAATCGCGGGAGGAGAATACCTCTGACGAGGGCAGAGCTGCTGGCTCAAGCCGGACGCCGCCAGAGGACGCGGCACGACGGGCGCGGCACCACGAACGCAAGAAGACGACCAAGGACGGGGACAAGAAGCCGGGAGGATTCCGCGGCTTTGTGAAGAAGCTGTTTACTTCATCATGAGAGATGATGATGACGATTTGGACCATGATTTGACGTTACGCGACGAGTCTTGCTTTTTCACGCTGTTTGGACGATTAATGTATGATGTGTAACTCGTACGTGTAATGACGGGGCCGGGCTGCGTGTTTTCAGCTTACTGCACGAGGGATGTTGGCGATGAATTTTGGCGATGAATTTTGGCGATGAATTTTGGCGATGAATTTTGGCTGGTATTTCAACATATTTTGTTCCGACTTGCTCTGCACCGCGGTGACACCACGTAGCTGTGGAGACATACATGGACGAGCCGGTAAATATGCTTGTGGGTGGAAGAGGTGGAAGAGGGGGTCGTCAAAACACGTCATGTGATGCAGCATGTGACCGGGCCAACGTCGAGCGCCCCCACTTGTGCCCCATCGGACGGAGATCGGAGAAGGAGATGATCCAGGCCTGCCCTAATTTGCAGCCCCATTTCCATCGCACTGAGAAATCTCGGCACCGCCTGCCAAAAGCCCACCCAAGCGCGCCAACCTTTCCCCGAAAAAGACGCAGGATTCGACCTCTTTGCGTTCTTCCAGAGTTCACGGCCTCCTCGCATCACAATGGCTCCCCAGGTCGTATGTACATGAACACGGCTTTGCTGTCGGCGCCGTGCCGCCCTCTCGATCCGCCTCTGCCGCCTCCGTCTCGGGCCTGACGGGGGAGGCGGAGGGGGAGAGGGAGGCGACCACGGCGCCTTGGATGAACAGTAGGCTAAGATGATGGTTTTGTTAGCAGCAGAAGAAGTCGGGCAAGGCCCAGAAGGTGACCAAGAAGGTGAGTGGAGATGGTGGTGGTGATGAGGGCAAGGACAACTTGGGCGAGGCGAGGGCGACAAGATTGCTGACATGGGGACGTGGTCGTCTGGCAGTTCATCATCAACGCCCAGCAGCCTGCGAGCGACAAGATCTTCGACGTCTCGGCCTTTGAGAAGTTCCTCCAGGACCGCATCAAGGTCGAGGGCCGCACCAACAACCTGGGCGACGACGTCGTCATCCGCCAGGCCGGCGAGGGCAAACTGGAGATCACCGCCCACAACGAGCTGTCTGGTCGCTACCTCAAGTACCTGTACGTCTCCCCGTCTCCCACGCCCGTCTTTGTGGGAAGAGTACAAGGGGGGCGCGAGAGAGAAAATGGCTGACTGTTGTGGTTGCAGGACCAAGAAGTTCCTCAAGAAGCAGCAGCTCCGCGACTGGCTCCGCGTCGTCTCCACCTCGCGCGGCGTGTACGAACTCAAGTTCTTCAACGTGGTCAACGACGAGGCCGACGACGACGACGAGTAGATGGGCACTGGCGGCCGAGCTTGGATGCCGTCTGCGTGCTGAGCCGGACTTGCGGCGAGGCGTCTGGTTGCGGCGGTGAAGCGTTGCCGAGCGAGTAGCCGGCGGTTCAATACAGTCCATGACCCGTTCCCGAGTGTGACTTGCCGTACGAGTGTGATGAATTGGTGCTCTCGAGAGGCATATCCTCTGTCAAGGGGTCTAACTGTATTGTGCTTTGTCGGGTCTAGCTGTTTTGTGCTTTGTCGGGTCTAGCTCTATTGTGCTTCGTCGGGTCTAGCTGTATTGTGCCATGTCGGGCAGGTCTGTCGTTCCACGCTCTCAAGGCAGCGCCCTCACGACAGCCTCGAAGGCCACGAGAGCGACGGCATTGGCGGGAAAGGCCCTCAGGAAACACGGCAGAAACCCCCTCCAGTACCCCCTCCACCCGCTCTCCGCGTAGACGGCGGCGGCGGCGTCCCGCCAGCGCGGGAAGCGCCTGACGCCGTCGCCGAGCCCGGCGCCCAGGGGGTCCGTCATGATGCGCTGCTTGACCAGGTCGCTCGGGTAGCTCGTCAGCCAGAAGACCTGGGCGCTGAGGCCGCCGGCCCAGAAGTTGACGGCCGGGGCGGGCAGGTCGGTGTGGCGGCGCAGGGCGCGCGAGAGCACGTCGTAGCTGGACCACCAGAAGAAGAAGAAGCCGCGGAAGAGCAGCGTGGCCGACAGGCCGTGGTACAGGCCGCGCAGGCCGTGGTGGGCGTGGATCCTGGCCACGCAGTCGAGGGGGCCCGAGTACAGGCGCTGCGCCTTGGTGGCCGCGTACTGCACCTGCAGGCGTGCCTTGACGTGCTCGACGGGCGCGGCGATGAAGCTGACCGTCGCGCCGGCGAGCACGCCCGCCAGCCCGTGGCCGAGGGGGGGCAGGTGCCGCCGCCGCTGCCGCCCGTCGAGAGGAGGAGTATGAGACGAGCCCATCATCCGCCGCCGCACCATGTCGAAGCCCAGCCCGGCGCCGCCCTCGCCCGCGCCCGGCGCCCACTCGTCGGCCCCGAAGACGTGCTGCGCCAGGACGCGCCGGTACACGGCCAGCGACCCGAGCATGACCGAGTCCATCAGGCACCAGCCCAGCAGCGGCGGCGTCGCGCCCTTGTAGAGCCCCGCCACGCCCTCGCGTCGCACCGTCTGCGCCGCGCACTGCAGCGGGCCGCGGAACCGCTCCGCAGCCGTCGTCTGCAGCCGCACCTTGACCGTGTCGAAGGGATGCCCGACTGTGGCGTGCGACGTTGGTCTGGGTTGGTCTTTCAGCGCTTCCTTGTCCGAGTTGCGTCGCACGTTTCACGCACCAGACAGCTTGGCCACGCCGCTAAAGACGCCCGCCACGAAGCCCCTGTAATCCCGTGCCGTCGTCGCCGCCGCGTCGTGGGCGCCGCTCTGGAGCTGCTGGGCGCCGCCCTGTAGCTGCTGGTGCGCGTCCGAGGGCTGCGCAAGTGACGCCGTCGCGGAGCCGGCACCGGGGGCCGGCGCCATCATGGCGTTGTCGAGGAGGTGAAGGTTGGAAGAGCTTGTTGGACTGTACTTCGTAACTCGTACCTATCGGAGCATCGGAGCAGTGTCGCCGTCGATCGGAGCATCGGAGCAGTGTCGCCGTTGTGCCGGGAGGTGGGGAGCCCTCCTATTTATCATTGATCCATAACGCCCCAATATCGACTGCCGACGTGAGACAATTGCGATTCATGATTCATGAGCCATGACTTTGCACCGCCATCGGGTGCCTCCTCGGGTGCGGAGTGCTGCATACATATGTGATTGATTAGTTTCCATTTACATTGCCCTAGGGTAAGCCCCCAGCGTAAGCCCCCAGCGTAAGCGTGTTCGTCTCCCCCAAATGGGCCTCCAACTAAATACATTTCACCAACTGCCGCCCCTTGGCGTCATCGCCTCGCCTCGTCCATCTCCGTCGCGGCCAGCCATGCATCCGAGGCCTCAAGCCGAGCAACTGATGCTTCGCTCTAGAGTAAATAGAATCCGCGTCTCGTTTCGTCATCAATGAGGGAATCGAAACAAGACTTTTAGCGACCATGTTGTCCCTCCATGGAAACCCATGGAAACCCATGGAAAACCTCCATGGAAAATCACCATCTCGTTCTGTAGTGTAGATCGCACACTCCAGCCCTCTCCATCTCTGCTCTGCGTGCTTCCACTGTTCCATGGGCAGCCCCTATATCTTAGTCTTTTTCCACCACGGCAACTCCGGCCGCAGGTCCATTCGTGTCGACTCGACATTGGCTTCATGGACCAGTCCGGGAAGAAACGCCACGCCATCGTCACGACGGTGGCTACAACGTATCCATGTCCTGACCGACAATGGTGCCAAACGTGTCTGCCGTCAAGTTAGTCTCGCGAGCCTCAATGCCAAACCTCCCTCTCCACCGTCTACATCACTCACCTCTCTTCCGCCGTCTCTCCTCCCTGGCTGCATCCACCTCGGGACTCTTGGACGTCATGGCCCTAGGCCCAGTGGGTCTTCGGGCGGGCACTCCGAGCGCCGCGATCAGGTTCCTGTTCTCCAGCTTGGGGCTGCTCATTGAGCGGTGGCTGACGTGTGTCGCCGTCAAGGTCCCGTAGCCGCTCTCTGAGCTCTGCTGCGGCGGCGAGCTGTTCTCCTTGAGCTTCGACACTCGGCTCGTCCGGGCCGACGTCTGCGCCTCGGGGCTCTCCATCGGCTCCTTGGGCGGGCGTGTTGGCCCGGGCGACGAGTGCCAGTAGTCTCCGTCCGCAGTGGCCCCGGGTGACGAGGGGTTGCTGAATCTGTGCGTGTTGGCGGGCAGCCGGTTCAGGCTCGTCGCCGATCCAGCCCACTCCGTCGATCTGGGCGTCAGCGGGTTGTCGTACTCCTGGGCAGACGTCTCCAGCGCCGTCCGGAATCGCTCAGTCTGCCCGGGCCGAGGCTGAGGATGCTGCAGGTTCAGCGAGTTGCGGTGTGCCTTGTACTTGGGGTCCTCTGGGCTCATCTGCAAAACGGCCGGGCCGTGCTGTTCTCGCCCCTGGGTTGGACTTGCCAGGTTCTGTTCGGAAAATCCAGAGTGGAGCTTGTCCTCCTCCCTGGGGTCGTATCTGTAGTTGTCCTCGTGCAAGGCCAGGCTCGAGCCGGAACGCGAGGGGAGGAGGAAATCGTCGTACTTCTGACCTCCCTTTTTGGAGTTGGCGCTGCCGCGGAGTACCCGGCCGACGCTCGAGGCAGTCGTCTCTGACCAGCGCGAGATCTTGGGCAGCCACCCGGCCGAGCCGCTCGACTTGTGCTTCTTGCCCTTGTCCGTGCGAGGCGTGTTCTCGGCACTCGCCGGCTGCTGCCCGGCCGAGTCGGTGCGTTGGGGTGGCGTCTCGAGTGGCACAGAACCGCCTCGTTGGACTTGCTCGGGCGGACCGAGCGACATTCGGCTGGGGGGCTTTGTCCTCTCGACCGTGGGGCTGTGAGCATCGTATTGGACTTCTTCGTCGGCCTCTTCCACCGTGCTGATGGGACGATCCGAGAGCCTCCGATCGCCTGCCATGTTCGCGCCTTGCCCGCGGTGCTGCGACGTCAGCAAGTGGCCCGAGTGGCTGGCGTGACTGGCCGTCGAGTTGCCCTCGGGCTCGTAGCCCTTGTCTTGCTCGTATTGGCCCTCGGGCCGCAGAATGTCAAACGACATGGCAGGTCCCGCCGTGGAAACGGGCCGGGCCGTCTGCGTCTTGAGGACGTCGACTTCGCCGAGGAGCTGCATCAGCATGTCCTCGATGCGGCTGAGGTCGTTGGTGCCTTTGGTGCTGAGACCCTGCAGCGCCCGCCGCCACATGTTCCGCTTCTTGCTCGCCGAGTCATCCATGGTGCCGGCCTGAGAGCCGCTCTGCAGGGAACGCGATGCAGCGCCAGGGTAGGGCCGAGGACCGTTGATGGACTTTTGAAGCTTTTCCGTGTTCTCCACGTTGGCAAAGACCACGTCGTCACCCGTGTCCTGGACAAGGTCCTTCATCTCCCGGAACGAGTTGCGCATCTCCAACGCCGCATTCATGAGCAAGGCCACAATCTCCGTGTCGCGGGCGCTCCTCTGTGCGTCACGCACCATCAACTAGCGACGATTAGCAATCCCCTCGAGCTGCTGCGCGAGCTCGCGTGGCTTACATGCTGCATCAAGGCCACAATGTCCTTGTTATCGATGCGTTCCATGCCCGCACCAGTGGCCGCGTCATAGAAGGGAGACGTCATGCCCTGCGACATGCCACTCAGGTGGCGGCCGTGGTCCCGAGGCGCGTAGAAGGGGTCGTCGCCTCCGAGAATCTCGCCAAAGTCGAGCGCTTTCCCCTTCGACTCGGCGTCGGGCGTCCGATTGGGCCCGTTTGACATGTAGCCCTCGTCGTACTTTTGCCCGAATCCAGGACTGCCAGTGCGGAACGGGGCGTCGAGCCCGTGGGCGCCCAGCAAGTCGTCGTTCAGAGCAGGGTTGACAATGGGGCTGGCATCCTCGAAAGGGTTCGTTATGAGGGTGTCTCGCTTGCGCTCATCCGAGGTCCGATGCCATTCGTCTTGGTCGTGGCTCTGCGTGGCGGCCATGCCAGCCGCAGCTCCCAAGGCAGCCGCTCCGACGGCCTCTGTGATATCCAGGTTCCCACCTCTGCCGCCATGGCCTTGCCCGTAACTCAGATAGTCCTGTTGGGTCGGCGTGGCGCGACCAGACCACGACGCTCCGTCGAGACGCTCATCCACAAAGGATGGGTTCGTATGCAGGTCATTGTCCATGTAACCAACCTCGGGCATGGGGTTGTCAAAGTCGGGGACGCCGCTGGCGCCGACCATGGGAGGCTCTTCCAAATCAAGCCTGTCGACGCTGTGGGCAGGCGTGTTTCGCGGTTCCCAGCCCTGCATGGTACGCTCCTTGAACGACCTGTTCCGGGACACGCCCGCGGGCTGAAAGCACTCATCGCCGCCATCGTCGACGGTCGCCTGCTTCCTCTCCTGGGCGGCCTTCAGGGCTGCGGCTGCGGCGCCTACGGCCCCGGCTGTAATAGCCGCCTCTGAGGCGGTGGGGGAATGCCTGTACTTGGTACGGGGCACCTTTCGGCCGTGCTCGTCGACATCGAATTCGGAGAACTCTTGAGACTGCGTCTGCGACAGTGACCCCGTCGAGGCATGCGCCTCTTCTTCCGCCTCGCGACGACTGTCGACGGACATTTTGCCAGGGCTCAGACCTCGGCCGCTATAGGCCTTTGACCCGTCGTCGTAAGAAATCGTAGAGTCCCGCGCGCCATGGTCATCGTAGCCGGACCCAGCAGTCAGCACAGACTGCTCGAGCATCGAGCCATCCACCAGCGAAGCAACGGCCGACTCTACGCCTATTGGCGGGTGGACAAAGTACGGATTGGCACCGACGCCTTGCACTGTCTGCGCGGAATGCCCGTACATGGCGTCGCCGTGGGCGCCGCTTGCCGAGGCCTGGTCAAACTCTGCGCTTCTCGGCTTGCTGGGCACCGAATCTTGCGAGTGCGCCGATTGGCGGCCAAGCTCCGGGGTCTTGCCAGGAGATGGTTGGCCGTTGGATGAGTGCAGATCCCGGGAGCTCTGGGGGGGCGGCGCTTCGCTTCCACCCTCGGTATACCCCGAGACGCTCGGAATAGGACTCAGGCCCCGCGCCCCCGCCTGGTAAGGCACGTACTTGAGCGGAGGCGGCACGTCCTGGTGGCTGAAGTAACGGTCGTTGTAGTCGTCCTCGGCATAGTCGGCCTGGCCACCTTCATATTCGTCGTAGTTGCCCATTTGAACCTGACGACCATGCTCGTCCGTGTCCAAGTCCTGGGCGTATTCCTTCTTCCCACGGGGAAGCGCCATCAGGTCGCCGTGGGAGACGTTGGCGTGCTTGGTGCCCAGAGTTTGCTGGAGGTCCACTGGAGTTCTTTCCCCCGTGGGAGTCGGGGCGGGTGAGGCCATGGCTGCGTCGTGTCCGGAAATGAGCTCCTCGCTAGCCGAATGAGGCCTGTCGGTGACGGCAGATAGGATTGACGTTCGGGTCATGTCGGACGGGTTGATGTCGCTCATCAGCGGCATTGGCGGTGCCGGAGCGGCATAGTCCTCGTCGTCGTCGTATTCTTCTGCGTATTGATCCGGTCCCACGCTGCGACTCCTGGCCGAATCTGCCCTTCTTCGACGTCTGTCGCGCTGCCTTTTATCTGGAGACTCCGACTTTTCGTCGTCCAAGGCGGAAGAAGCACTCTTGGCCATGGCCGCCCCTGCTGCCCCAGCGGCCGCTCTCTTGAGTAGGTTGCTGCTGCGCTTTGGGGTCACCACGTCGGCATCGTGTCCTTGATAATCGACATCGACAGAACTGCGGCTGAGGCTGCGCAACGACGTGTCCTCGTGGCCGTGTTTTCGTCCCTCGTTGTGACGGGAAGCGTCTCGCGAACGATCGCTCCGCTGGCCCGACGACCGCCGGCGATCTGTGGAGACGTCATCCCGCGAGGCGGATGTGCCCGACGTCGAGGTGAGGGACCCACGTCGCCCCTCGCGCTTGCTCTGCTCCCGTTTCAGAGCGCTCAGCTCAGGCAGAATAAGCCTTCGGATGGCGTCCTCAACGGTTTCGAGAAGCTTTGGATTGTTGATGGACGACTTTGAAGCACCCGAGCGCATGGAGCGTGTGTCCAAGGAGCGATGGCTCGGAGACAGATTCGACGACATAATGCTAGACTCGGCGGCGGAGACATTTGAATCCTGCTGGCCGCGGCTGGACCGACGCCGCGGCGAGCGGAGCTCTTCAGGCGCGGGCTCACTGATGCTGCTCGCTCTGCTTTTCGAGTGTCGTTTCCGTTCCGGCTTTTCCCTTGGCTTGTCTGCAATCTTGACACGTTCCTTGCCCCGAGTCTTGTTGTTGCTGATCTCGCCCATGGCGGCGCCTGCGAGCGCTCCCGAGGCGGCAGCGGCGGCCAGGCCGTGTGACCGGCGGAATGGACTGGACGAGCGCCTGTTATCAACGGTCCCGCCCGAGCCATCCAAGAAGCTGTCGGTCGGGATGGCTGAGATTTCCGAGGGGTTGCCGGGCTGATAGGTCTCGCCAGTGGGGATCAGCGGGCTGGCGGGTCGTCGCCGCCGGCGATTACGGTCGATTTCTATGTCGATGGGGTTCCTCGAGACATTGGACTCCTCCGTCGCCGAGGCGTACGACGTCATGCTGTTGGCGTCTCCCTCGGCCAGCTCTATTTCGCGCGAGGCGATGGCCTCGTCGAGGGGTATCCGGCGAGTCAAGGACGCCTTGCGAGAGCCCTTGGTCTCCGTCACCTGGATACGGTCGCCCTTGCTCTTCTTGGAAGGGGTCAGGCGGACACGCACGCTAGGCTTGCGGTCGGATGCCGGATTTGCCTTGCTTCCCTCAAAGTACTCGATCAAGAGGGAAGTCTGGGAGCGGTTGGTCTTGTGGCCTCGCGTGCGTATCGTGACGGGAGTGCCGTCCTCGGGAAGGGAGTAGGAGGATTTCTCGTCGCCAGGCTTGGACACATCAGTCGTGAGTTCGGTGGGCGTCGCGGTCTCGGTCTCGGTCGGGGCAGGAAGTGGCGGCGCCTTTTTGGAATTGGCGCCCATGGTGATGCTGGGCGGAGAATGGCGAGGGTGCCAAAGACGACGAGGTCGAGGCTATATTCGCCGCGAGGCAGAGAAGTGCCGGGGCCTTTAACAGGGAGCCAGGGGGTTCGAAGATTGCTGACAAGTCGAGGTCAAAACATGCGTGATGAGACGAGGCCAGCTAAAGGGGAGTGAAGGGGAAAAGATCTGGTCACACAGCAACGGGGGCCGATGGCCGTCTCGCGGGCTGCTGCAGCAAGAAACTCACTCCCCAGGAAAGAGCGTACGGGTAAAAACGATGCTAAAAACAGGCAGGGATGCTGCAACGCTCTCGGCGCAGGGCTGTGCTGTGCTGCCACCACAGTCGAGACGCAATTCCCGACGACGACTTGTTGAAGATGGGCCGAGATGGCGCTCGTGGCGACGGCAGGCGTGAGCGAAACTGGCTGGCTTGACTGGACGTAGGTAGTATTGTACACGCAAGGCCAGGTACGGGGCAGGTATGTAGGGCTGCGTGTACGAATTATGTACAGTATGTATGTCGGTCAGTCGGCCGCAGGAGGCTCGAGGCTGGTCCGGCCAGAGGGGGTGATGATGCTGTGCGGGAGGATATTTCTGGGCGACGAGCACCAGCCGCAGAGGGGCGGTGGGCGACGACGACGAGGCGAGCGCAGCAGGGAAGCACCCATGGAACGACGACGACGGCAGCGGGCCAAGGGGGGGGGGGGGGGGGGGGGGGGGTTCGATTGATTGATACAGCAATTCTGTTGTTATTGCCCCCTCAAGCAGCAGGCTGGCTGGGGTGGGCGGATGAAGTGATGAGTTGGCGCTGCCGACCTAGTACTACTAGCAGATCCAATGGAAGCTTGGAGCACCGGGGGTGGCTTGATTTTAGGCCCGTCGGGATCCACGGGCCACTGGTGGGGACGCTTTGTTTCGTCCAGGCTAGAGAGCTGACGGATGGGTGGTGCAGTGCTGGCAAGCGTCGTCGTCGTCGTCGTCGTTTCGTTATCGGAGAATGAGGCAGGGTGAGGCAGAGTGAGGCAGGGCAGAGGCGTGGTATGGCGGAGGATGAGAGACAACCCTTCTGTCTGACGAGCCCCCCCCAACAGCTGTAGCCGGGTAGGTACGCACAGGGTACCTCGATGAGGCAGGTTCGAGCTGGTGCTACGCAGTGGTGCTACGTGGTACTCGTACTGTGCACACAAGCTGCCCCGCGTTAGGAGCTGAGCTGTCCTACCCTGCTCAATTCCGTACAGACAGTGTGTCTCACAGTGCAATTCTTATTATTGCAGGCAAAGAAAGTACCTTACTCGTACGCATCCAGTATTCGAATATTCTCCCCATCCGCCACGCAACGTGCGAATGAAGATGGAGAAGGATTGCGTCAAAGACGATGAATAAAAATCCCACCGGCCAGCGGTCATCTCGGTAGAGCACCTCTGCCCTTCAGAGGGAACCGTCCAGTAGCAAGAGCTGCCTCTCGCTTGGACCCTCTTGGCCGTCCAATTGCTGCCCGCTACGCCGTGCTACTGCACCAGTGCATCCTCGGTCGTCCCGGCAGCGCTCTCCAGGTCATGGGAGAGCCCTACGGAGTCGATGTTGTTGTTGGCCCCGTTGGAGCCTGGAAGGCCCTGAAGCAAGGACCCCGGAGTGGCTCGAGTCCCCTGGACCAGACCCCAGACCCCAGTCCCCAAGACGGCCGCCCAATGAGGAACCACCCACCCCCGCGGCTCCACAAGCCGGCCCGGGGGTGCTAGCTGGCTGCCGTGGAAACCGTCATCTCGAGTACGAAGTACTCCGTACGGATACTAACTTGAACCTGTTGAGCCAGACAACCATGAGGCAAACCCCGGCCCTCGAGAAGTGCCGTCTGTCTCGTCTGTCGTCTGTCTGCAAAGTCCTTTGCGCCACCGCCAACAGCGCCCTCATTCCAACCGATAGGGCTGAAACTCTGGACAAGGGCACCATTTCCATATTTTTGCGGGACGCCGTTCGGGCTCGGTTGGGGCCTCCTGCGGGAAGAGACAAGCGCCATTTGTCACCGAGGCCCGAGGCCCGCTATATGACGGCCCCGGGCCGGTGAAACAGGGTGAGAGCTATTCCGCACGCGGCACGCAAGCGGCACGCAAGCGCTGCTCCAGAGCTGCCAGCCGTCATGATAACCACGGCAACCCACGTGGAGCATTCGTTCAAGGGCAAACGGGCAGAAGCCTCCGACAAGGCCCGAAACCATCGGGACGCTCGGTGATTCGCTCGTCTGGCCGTGTTATTCGACGCCCGGGCATCCATCGTGGCCATTCGCCCAGGGAGCGGCGAGTTGCAGCCCTCGCGGCAAGACATGCCCATCTGCCCTACCCTCTGTGCGCGCCTCCGTCGCCTAGAGAATCCCCCCGTCTCGCACCACGCGGGCGCGCCCGACCGACGAGCATCTGCGCCAGTCTTGTGGCGACTGCTCATCCTTGTGAGCTTGTCTTGGGTCTTGAGGTGCTACGGCATCCAATTGCGGGCAGGACATGGGCCATGCCTTCGCCAATCGGGCTCGGCAAGCAAGAGGATGCAGAAAAGGGTTCACTTGGTTGCGAGCACGTGAGCAGAGGTGATGTGGATTCAACATTTGGCCCGTGGCTCAATTCGCCCTTGACTTTAGTATTCAACACACAAGCAAGCATGGATGGACATGGCGGCCGTTAGCCCTGGGTGTCAGTTTCAAATTCCACTAAAATTTTCATAAGAGCATCGCCCTGTCGTGTCTAGAAGCTCCTTTAAAGGAACTGAAGGGAAAGGAGGTACGAGTTACGTCGTTGCTAAACGTAACTCGCCACTCGACCGCGATTTAGGGGTTCTTAATAAGAACTTCGCTCATCGTAAGGCCGACCAAACCCCTGGTCTATTGTTACAGGATGTTAGTAGATGGTAAGGACAAGATAGCCGCATTCTAGCACTGAGAACGAGGCGAAATGAAGAATGAACCAAGGGACTTGTCCGAAGAATCTACGCATGACTATCACGACTTGCTAGCCCTCTTCTCTTCATCCTTTGGGGCCTGCTCTCCTGCTCGTTCTCCTCCAACAACGAATCTCTTTTCGTGGAGGACCTTAACCTTATCCATGGTGGCCTTGTTCTCCAACAGACCATCCGGAACCCAGGATTCTTCTCCTAGGCCACAAAGAAAGGATCCGGACGATCCCGGACCAGGCGAGGCGCTATGATCTCGCTGATGTATTCGACGGGCCCCTCTTCTTCAAGAAGCCCCCTTGGGAACTCCCGCCACTCGCAGGTGGCTGCCTTTAAGGTTCCCTAGACACAAGTTGAGCATGCACCGCCATTCATCCCAGCGAGGGACACGCATTCGTGGAATGGGAACAATACGTGCTCTAATGCTGAGAAGACCGTTGTCGTCCACGTCCGAATACACCCCGAGCACATGCGTGGGTTGCGCTCGCCGTATATGGAAATAAGGAATGCCTTTGGTGCACGTTGCCCTCCAATCCTGTGAGGGAGGGTGGCAGTTTCGCCTCTTGTTGAGCAAAATTTCCCGCGGGCGTGCGCGGCTTGCTGGGCATCTTGGGCAAAAACAAATGCTCGCGGATCTCGTTGTCCGAATGATGGTCAAGGGGGGATGCGAGGCGTGGCGTCGCGCTGTCTGTGGCAGGAAGCAACTCGCGGGGCACGTCTGGTGCGGTGTAGTAGAAGATCCCGTCGCTGACGCCGGACTCGATATCGAAAACCTTCTTGTTCGAGTCTTTGCTTCCACTTGTCCAACACAGATTCGTTGCGCTCCTTCCACGCCGTGTACTTAGGTGCCAATGATCTTGGGTTCCGAACCAGCTCGTGTTCGGAGCCGTAAAGCTCGATTGCTCTCTTGAACCCGGCAAATGTGAGATGGGACGACGTCCGGGAAATGGGAATGGAGAAAGATAGCCTGAGTTGATGGTCTCCGCTGCGGTACTATGTTTATAGTCGTTCTTGTAGTGCGAATATCGTCATAGGGAAGAGATGACGAAGCTGCTGGGAAATTTAGGAAAAGACTGGGCCCAAAACGCGAATCGAAAGAAGGTGGGGAGAAATTTTCGATGAGTCGCGGTGGAAGTTTAGGAAGCGGTGGTGGAAGGCCGTGGAAGGCCTGCAGTTGTTGTTGTGGAATTATTCCGGCCCTTTCTCGACCGCCAGTTGTCGAAAGAAGAGCCCGCTTGGGTGGGATATTTCTGTCGTGTTGCTTGCTCCCATGATTCCTGGTGCTTACCGTTGAGACCCTGGAGCTCCTCTACGGTTGCCGGGTAGCCATTGGCTGCATTCGAGCCTTGATAATAGTCGTGAGCGAGTTTTTGTAGACTCTTTCCGTCTTGCGAATACGACACCTCCACGACGCCTCGCCAGTTGTGAGAGTCTTTTGTCCAACGTGGGTTCGCAAGCTCGGCCGGCACGCGCGCACCTTTTTACGCGGCCGCTGCTGGCAGCGTCGAAAAGGTATAGGTAGGTTTCTCGGCGGTTGATAGGGAAAGAAGGGGAAAGAACCAAGAAGAAAGGCATAATGAGTAAGCAGGGAAGGGCATTAAAAAGGGTGTCGCATCCGCCCGCGGGGGCACGCGGCACTAGGCACGGGAAAAGGGCTCAAATCAAGGGGTGAAAAGTCTGTTCTATGTGTGTGTTCTGTGGGGGCTTGGTGTCCCTCGAGCCTGCTCAAATAGGCGTGGCAGCGGACACCGTGTCGACTACGTACACTAGGCCCCATCCACCGCGTTATCCTAGCTCCGTTCCGAATACGGGAGCTTTATTCCGATGCGACAGTCTTTTGTCCAACGTGGGTTCGCAAGCTCGGCCGGCACGCGCGCACCTTTATACGCGGCTGCTGCTGGCAGCGTCGAAAAGGTATAGGTAGTTTTCTCGGCGGTCCCAAAGAGAAAATAAACCCAATAGATCCCTCCCAGGTTGTCTTTGGTGGCGAAATTGGTCAATGTACAGGCGGTACCAGAAGGCAGTCCAGGGAATTCCGAATCTCTTTAAGCCGCTTGTCCTTTCCCCAGTCGATGATATTCCGGACGTACTTGCGGAATTCGAGGTAGTGCTCAGGATTCGAAAAGGTATAGGTAGTTTTCTCGGCGGTCCTAGAGAAAGCAACCCCAATGGATCCCTCTCGGGTTGTCTTTGGTGGCGAAATTGGTCAATGCACAGGCGGTACCAGAAGGCAGTCCAGGGAATTCCGAATATCTTGAAGCCGCTTGTCCTTTCCCCAGTCGATGATATTCCGGACGTACTTGCGGAATTCGAGGTAGTGCTCAGGATCCTGAAGCAGGAAACTCTTGACGTTTGCCATGTAGAAATCCTGCTCGTTGTGCTTCCACGAGACGTAGAGTCGTGCCTCTGTGCCGCTCATGGCAATGGAGAATGCGGCACTGTCAATCGGCCGGACCCTATCGCTATTGCAGGACCTCAGTTCGTGGTTAAGGTGTTCAGCGATGTTGACGCAGGAAGCCGAAGCCCCCAGACATTGATTAGTCGCCACCCACAGACTCCCCACGCCGGTAGGACCGTCACCCTTGAGCTCAATGGCAAGGAATGGATATAGCAAGCCTTGATTATTCGCCCTCGGTTCGCGCCCCAATGATATAAGTTGCGATTGTTGCTGAGGAAATGCTTCAAGGCGATTATATCCATAGAGCATGTCGGGTACTGGGTTGCTGACTCTGAACTTCGACCCAGTGCTTGGAGTGTGGTGCTTGACCATCGTTTGTCTCGAGGAGCAACCTAGAACATCTTCAGGTTCGGGGAATATCCTGGTCTGGAAGTACCTTTCAATTTCTGGTTCTCCGGCACCCATTGAGAGATTATATAGATGCTCGTCTTGCCTGACCTCATCTAGCGATGGACCCGGAGAATCGCGATCCTGGCGGACATGATCAACGAGGCTGGCAATGTGTTCCGGGAGTGGGTCGAATGGATGGCGGATGTAGATGTTGTTGGCGGCCAGGTTTAGGACTCTGTAATCTGGATCCTCGACGAGGCGACTTGCAGACGATCGTCCTGAAGCCCGGGTAACAGGGGTAAGGTCTGACGGCGTGACCGATCCGGTGCGTGAAGCTCGGTACGATGACGGCATCGGCGGAATCGCAAATCCATCAGCATCCCGCGGGTAGTCCATCTCCGGTGCCGATCTCGTGAGCTGTCTCGAAATGGGATCGCCGTCTGAATGGTGTAGATGGCTGTCCGACAGATGGCTGTCCGACCGGCAGCGTCTCTCTCGGTCTGATCCGACAGACTCAAGCCACTCGGAAACAAAGGTGTAGACAGATGCGGGATGACGACCCGTATGGACGGGGTCGACAAAGTCTTTAAGAAACGAGGCGTATGGACGCTTGGGCTTTGGCTGTTGTAGAGTCGTCTGCACGAGCTGCCCATTAGTTGTGAACGTGCGTGGGCAGCCGTTGTCATACCTTGGCCGCCTTTTCTGCACTCTTGTCCTCAATTTCAGGTTGTTGCGCGTCCGTCCGCGTCAATCGACATCTCTTGGCGGGTAATGAGTCGCTCTCCGTTGTCGTATCGAGTCGCCTCTTCGGAGCCTGCACGGGCGTCACGTCTTGGGCAAGATCACCTCGCTCTGGAGACTGCTCTCGGTGGTTCTGGGGGAGCTCTGTGCCTGAAGAGTCAGCAAGTCTTCCCAGTGTCCGGGAGCGTCGAGCACACCTGCGTTATTTGCAATAGCGTCCAGCAGCGTTTCTTGCAAGGCCGTGGACAGTTTCACACGAGAGCGGCGGGTCCACGCCTTGGGAACTCCGCCGTACATGACGAGCAAGGAAGGTCCGACGCGTGCAAGGGGACGAAATTTCCATCGGCGCTTAGGTCGATAGGTGTCAGAACAGAGATCCTGCGGCCCTAAGAATGAGCAGAATAGAGGGTCAAATGCAGGGTGATGTTGCAGCAACTGTGGAGCGCTGCAATGATGAAGTCGTAATGAAAAATAATGTGTGTTCTGCGGTGATGAAGATTTCTACCCCGTTGGCAGGCGTCGACCAGCTGGCCAACAACGGGCGGCGGGCCTAGCCGTTTTTTTTAGCGCGCGCGAGGCGAAAAAAACTCAAAACCAATCAATCCGAAGTACTAGGTACTACGGAGTAAGCTAATCACAATCGAGCGATAAGAACCACCGAGCCTCGAACCTCCCTCCAACAGCGACAGCAACTATTAGATCACATGATACGAAGGAGAGGATGGCAAAGTCTGTCACGTGTACCCATCCTTTGGGGCCTAAGTGTCTTCGTCACTTCGAAATCACCTATACGTTACAGCTCTCCAGACGGCGAACTACAAAATCAAGCAAACTCAGTTCGGTCCCAGATGTGGTCTCGCCCGTCTTGTCCTCTGGACACTTTCCGCCAAGACACATGACGCATGCCTGGGTATAGATATCTCCCATTCTGGGAGGCAATTTTGCCGTCCCGCCCCTACCGCGGCCGCGCAGCAGGAAGGGCTGGACCTTTGACAGCGTGCTCAGGGGCACGTCTGCGGCGCTGACGTCGACGACGCTGTCGACCAAATAGCGCAGCGCGCGCCACTCGGCAATCTCAAGCAACACGACTCCCAGCGAGTAGGCGTCCATCTCGGGGCGGAAACTTGCAGTCGGCTCGCCCAGGGCTTGCGGGTGGCGGTAGATGTCGTGCTTGGGCTCTGCCGAGGGCTGCTCCGAGATTTCCGTCGGGGAGCCCATGCGGGCGAAGGCGAAGCCGGCGAGGACTGGGTCGGCGATGACATGTCGCGACGGCATGTTGGCGAAGAAGAGGATGTTCTCGGAGCGCAGGCTCTTGTGCAGCCAGCCGGCGCGATGGAAGCTCTGGAGCGTCTTGGCGATGATGACGGCGAGCTGCAACCGGACGGTGAGGCTCGGAGCCTCGATGCCGTCCTTAGCCGAGAAGAGATGGAGCAGAGATCGAGGTGCCTCGGGGCGATCTGGGGTTGGGTGGTGGAACACAAACGTCGCCCTGTCGCTCTCTTCGATGACGCCCCTGCAGGACAGGGATCGAAACGTCTCGCTCTTGGGTAGGTTCAGGAGCGCAGCCAAGTTCTCGGCGCGCGGCATGAGCTTGCTCCGCATTAGAGGATCGATGGCCTTGTGCTCGACAAAGACGCGCTGCCCGGCGTAGTCGGCGAGGCCCATGCCCTCGGCCCTCTTTAGCGGCTGGAAGTTTGTGAGTTTGGAGCGCGACAGTGGCTCAAGTTTGCCAAGCAAATGCTGTCTCGGGGGCGCATCCGGGGGTGACGGCTCCTGTTGGTCTTGGTCGTCGTCGCCTAGGCCAGTTCGCAACGCTTTGATTTCGGCCGATGCCGCGAGGCCCTTCAAGACGGCGTCGGGAAGAGCGAGCACGTCCCCCCGCAGCGCATTCAGCGTCTCGGAAACCAGCGTGAGCTGGCGGAAGCTGTGGTTGATGGAAACCAAGCTCGAGGTTATGGCGGCGGTCGAGTCGAGGACGTCCTGGTGACGCTGCGGCTCCAGCATGTGGCAGAGCCCCCGAACAAGGAAGCGGACATCGGACACGAGCTTCTCGATATTGTCCTTGTCGACCGCAGCCCACCAGAGCCTCTTGAAAAGATTCTGCCCCTGCGCGAGCTTGGCCCGCTGCAGCACCTGGCGGCGCGTATCGTCCGAGACGGCTGTCATGACCATGTCCAGGTCGGAGAGGGCCGCGGCCTGAAGCTGCGCCGCCGTCTGCCCCTGACCGCCAGACTGGGGGACAAGCGCCAGGCCGTATCTCGTCTTGAGCGTTTCCGTGTCCAGCAGCAAGGCCTGTAGAGTCTGGAGAGTCACTTCCACGGCCCGTGGGTTCAGTCGGCTGTCCAGAGTCCCGTTGCCCGTGAGCAGGCCGGCCTCGCGCGCCCAGTTGGTGAGCTGCATCTCCTGCATGTTGAGCATACACATGATGGACGACGCGTCTTTTCCAAGGCGGCCGGCCGTGGAGAGCAGCACAAAGCCCTTGATGCAGCCGCCGAGGAGCTGGAGCGACAGCGACACCGTCCCGACGACACCATCTGCCATTGTCGATTACAGTCGAGGGTCTCTGGGCTGTCTCTGAGGAGCTGCTCCTGGAGAGGGATGACGGGGCTGAGGCAGCTGTCGTTATACATGAGGGATTTTTGCGCCTACGGCTGAAGCCTTGCCAACTTTTCCGCCCCCATCGATGGCTGATGTCCGTATATACTCGGGCATCTCCTCTTCCGGCCATCCAAGACGTCAACAACGTCAACCCAAGACGTCACCAAAGTCCTCGTCAACGCCTTCATCATGAGCTCCGATCGCCCCGGCAGTCCGCCGCCCCCCACGTCCAGCGAGCCTGCACCGGCATGCTCCAACCCCATCGTCGGCCTCGAGTCCTACGTGCCCAACGTCTTGGATTTGGTATATCCCATTTCCCGCGCCAAGGATGGGGTGCAAGTCTACATTCCGCCTGCATTTCTGCGTGACGAGGCCGTCGATTCGTCTCTCCTCCTCGGCCAGGGCGCGTCCTTTACCGTCACGCGGCAGCGGCTGCCTCGTGGCCCGACACACGAGGCGGGCCGAAAGGACATGGGGGGCATCATCATGATGCCAACTTCCCTGGCGCCGCCGCGACCCCGATACGTCGTGTATAAGTCGGCGCGAGTGTCGTTCCAGCCCAACGGCGACCCGGCAACGCCGAGAGACGGCCGGGCTCTCCAGAGTGTCCTCACGGAGCTTCACGCCCTGCTACACCCGCCGCTACTGGCGCACCCAAACATCATCAGTCTCCTCAGCCTCGCCTGGGGAAGTCACCACCAACACTTGGTCCATCGACTTCCGGTGCTCGTCGTCGAGTATGGGGATTGCGGAACCTTGGCCGATGTGCAGCTACGCGGGCCTCGGCTGTCGAACCGCCTAAAGTTGCATCTATGCCTCGGGATTGCCCGGGGTCTCGAGGTGCTACATGCTCACGGCATCGTCCACGGAGACGTGAAGCCGGATAACATCATCATGTTTTCTCACCCAGAGAATCAGTTTGTGCCCAAGCTGGCCGACTTTGGCTTTTCCGTCATCGAGTCCGCCCAATCATGCGACGTCATGATGGGAGGCACGAGACTCTGGCGTGCCCCCGAAGCCGTGTCTCCTGTTCCGGCTTCTCGGCTCAGTCTCACCGATGTCTACTCACTCGGTCTGGTGGCATGGTCCATCGCCATTGACGGCCAGGATCCATTCATCTTGATGCTCGCCGACAGTCTGCCAGACCATGAACGCTTCGCGGCCATGGAAGAAGTCAAATCAAACGACCAAGTCCTGGCCATGTCCAAGTCGGAAAGTTGGATGGTTGCGTGGAGTATGCGGAACCAAGCCAGTAATCAGCCTCTAGCATCCCCTAGCATCTCCTTGGATCTTGACCAGCACGCCTTCCTTGAGCACCTCGACGCCGTCTTTTCCCACACACTGACGCGGGATCCCGACGACCGCCATCTTCCGGCCGTCGTTGGCCTGCTCGAAGCTGCCGTCGAGTCGCCAACGGAAGCTGGGGAGCTTCGGGTTGGGACTCGTTGGACTTTGCCGCAGTCGACTGACTGGTCCCGGCTGGGATTCAAGGTAGACCTCATACCACGATGCATCCCCAGTCGCTGACACCCGGTAGGCCCATGTCTACTCGTGGCAAAAGATACGAGACCTTGAGCCAGGCGTCCAAACCTTTGTCGTCAACACCCTTTTCCACCGAGACGACGACGCCGCTCTGCACTTTACTCTGGCAGCGTGTTTGATAAACGGATACGGGGTTCCTGCCGATGTCGACCGCGGCCTCGAAATCGTAGCCCAAGCAGCTCGCAGGGGTGATCCGGTCTCGCGAGCATACTTGCATCGGATCTTCACAGCATGCCATAGAGAGGTTCCGGCGGAGCTTCCCGTCGAGGGGTACTTGGAAAGTCAGGCCATATATGGATCACGAACGGCACTGCTTGACCTGAAAGTGCTGAATCCCGACAAGGCGAAGCGAATCGAGCACGTGCTAAGGCCGTGCCTCGGGGGGGTGGGCTCAGCATGGTACCATGACGACTCGTGGCTCCATGGCCTCACGCAGTCGGTCGTGGCGATGCAGAGCTTCTCGCTCGATAGTCTCGGGACGGGGACCCAACTGCAGCTAGCCGTCGTCAACAAGCGAGGAGACCACCTCATCCATGCCGCGGCCGCGGTAGGCGCACACGACCTGGTCGAGAGGCTGTTGAACGAGAAGAGCTGGGACGTCAACCAGACAAACGCCGAGGGGGAGACGGCACTGCTCTGTGCGTGTCGATCGGGCCATGGCGCGATTGTGCAGCTGCTCCTGGACGCCGGCGCGTCTGCGTCGTTGCAGTCGGTGGCCGGAGAGAGCCCACTGCACTGGCTCCTATCCTTCGACCAGGAGGTGGTGGACGTCGAGGCCTTGGCCAAGGACTTGGTCGAGCGAGGGGGCGCGAGCGTGAATGCCAGCACAAGGCGGCCCATTTCGCACTCTGTCTTTCCCTCGCTCATCGACGTCGATGTCCGACTGCCGGGCACGCCGCTTCTGTGGGCGGTTCACGGCAACCAGCCCGCCATCGTCTCGTGTCTACTGGCCCTGGGGTCGGATCCCAACCGGCGCTTTCAGCAGGCCGGTCTGTCGCCTATCGAGTGGGCGGCCGCTCTTCACCACTCGGAGTGTCTGGCACTCATCATGACCCATCTGGAGCAGTGGGCTCTCGGAGTAAGCGGGGGGCAGGAGTTTCGATTTGCCTTTTCGTATGGCCGGCTGATTGGACACGCCGTCCACACGTCGGACAAGTTCTCCATGATACTGCGACACGGAGCCAGTTACCTCGGGCAGCTCAAGGCCACCCTGGCGCTCTTGCAGGAGAAGACCAAAACGGTGCTGTTCGCGCTGGACCACCACACCGAGACGCTGCTCCACCTGGCCGCTCGCGAGGCCCACGACGATGCGTGCCGGGTCATCCTGGACCTGGAATGGCTCGTCGAGGACATGGACCTGCCGGCCGGGCGCGGAAGCCGGACGCCGCTGCTCGAGAGCGTGCGTTGGAACCGCCGAGACCTGTTTGGCCTCCTCGTGCAGCGCGGCGCCCGCGTCGACCACTTGTCGGAGAGTCCGTACGACGAGACGGGCGAGCGCACCTGGTCGGCCCTGCATGTCTTTGCGGACCAAGCACACGACGACGACCTGGCCCTGGTGGACGAGCTCGTCGCCGCCGGCCTGCCCGTCGAATCCCCGTCGACGGCTGTTGGCCCCTCGATGGCTGATGCCCCGGCTGTTGCCCCGACGGCTGTTGCCCCCATGGCTGTCGAAACGCCCCTTTATCTGGCCATCCGCCGAAACGCCTTTCGTCTTGCCGACAGACTCCGCCACCACGGCGCCGACGCCGACGCTCTCGTGACGCGCTCCGCCCTGCTCGTCAGCCCGCACCCCCTGACGGGCCTGGGCCACGCCATAGCCCTCAACGCCCGCAACGGCCTCCCCGCCCTGCAGTACCTGCTAGACCTGGGGCCGTCGTTCATCGTCGAGCCCGCGCGGCGGCTGAGTGCCCTGCACCTGTGCGCCCTGGTGCCCGACGGCTTCGTCTACGCCGAGCACGGCGGGGGCACGAGCCTCGAACGCGGCGACTTTGACTTTGAAACCAACCGCATGATTGCGGGCGAGCTGCTGGAGCGCTTCCATGATGCGGCCCAGTTGCATCTGCGGTGCCTCATGGGCGGCAAGACGGCGCTGCACTTGGCCGTCGAGTTTGGCAACGCAGGCGTCGTGGAGAAGCTGTTGAGGGCTGGCGCCGACAAGACCCTGACGTGCGAGGCTGGAGAGACGGCCGAGGGGATGGCGAGAAGGCTATGGGGCCAGAGTCCGGACCTGATGAAGCGGATACTTGTCTGGCTGGGATAAAGGCTCTTATATGCAGTCTGACAACAGCTACGAAAACAGCATAAACTTGACGGTCCACAAAGACAAGCCAGCGACAACCGGGACGAATCCGAGTCTGGACTCGAGACACATCCGAGCTTGGTGACTGCCTCGCAAACTTGCCCCTTGGCCTAGAGCTTCTTCTTGGGCTTGGCGGCAAGGCACTCGGCGGCAGTAGAGAAGCCTTGAGCACTTCGCCAGTCATGGTAATTGCAAAAGTCCTCGGTCCCGATGCACTCCTCCTCATGCCCCGCCGCCTCTGCTCCAAAAAGGTTGCAGCCCTCCCGGGGTTCGAAAAAGGTCCAAGGCCTCTCCCGGGAGGCAAGGCACTCGGCTTCAGCGTGGAAGCCTTGGGAGGCCCTGAGATTCTCATCGTTGCAAAACCTAATGGTGCCCGTGCAATTCTCGTCCGTCTTGGAAACGCAGTCGTTTTTAAAGCCGGGATCTACGATGAATTTCGGTTTCGGGGGCGTAGCGGGCGAGGCAGGCGAGGAGATAGGCGACGTCTTATTAGGCTTGGCAGGCGGCGTCTTATTAGGCTTAGCAGGCGAGGCAGCAGCAGGCGAGGCAAGCTTCGGGTTAGGCTTAGGCTTAGCGGCAAGGCACTCGGCGGTCGATGAGTAACCTTGATCGAAGAGGGCTAGCTCCTCATCTTCGCAAAAGGCCAGGGTCCCTATGCATTCCTCCTCTTGCCCTATCTCTGCTTGATCGATTTCGCAGCCCTCCCGGGGTTCGAAAAATGTGTAAGGCCTCTCCCGGGAGGCAACGCACTCGGCTGCGGTTTCAAAGTCTTTGCCCCGTAGCTTCTCATCTGCGCAAAACTCAAAGGTACCCAGGCACTCCTCGGTCATTTCCCATCCCTCCCCGGCGAGAAAAATCGGGTACGAGGGCGTGGCAGGCGGCGGGCCCTGGGGCAAGGCGCAGACCAGAGCGGCGACGCTGGCCAAGATGATGGCGGACTTCATCGTGTTGGCGTCAAGGAGAGTTATAGAAGGATGTAAAGAATGGTACTGATGGTAACGATTGAACTAATGATTGAAAGACAGTAAAAGTGTCTGGTCGATTCGTTCAAGTGCGGATAAAGTCGAGTTTTATAGTGCAGGCTCAGGTCCGAGGACACCAGCTCTCGGCTCGTCCCGCGGCGGCATAACGCGGGATGCGGGATGCGGGATGCGCCAAGCTGTAGATGGACCTTTAAATACTCGTATATATAACAGAACAGCGCCCTCTCTTGGTCTTTTACTTTTCTGCAGTGGGACGCATTGTCTCTATAGAGTGCGTGCGTATTCGTGCGGGGACTCCTGAACTTTTCCGTACGGAGACGTCACGTATATTTCATAGACGCAAAACATGTCCTTTGCATGCGTAGACAAATGGTATATTTACCTAGAAGAACAACGTGCCTCCCGGCTGACCGACTATGAATTCTTCTTAAGACGCTTCCAACGTCTTAAGAAGGGCATGACTCCCGCGACGACCGGTCGAGCCACGTGTTGACTGTATAATCCACAGCCGCCGGTGGGTGCCCGGCCGAGGAGCGGCGGGTGGTTGTGGCCTGTAGAGGAAGGATATGGCTCCGGAATCCAGGCGCCGGTGCGGCTCTGTACTTTCTCTGCGTCGGCATCCCGCAAACCGTACGTGTTAAAGTCGTCCAACATCATGCGATACTGCACGTCGTGTAGGACGAGTACAGCCTTTATACTCTACTCGTGTGCGTCTGCGGCGCCGCATGACAATAGCCCGGCGGCCGGCCCCCGGCACCCTCGACATCGGCCCCCGCGAGCACGACACGGGGGTACTCCGAGAGGGGCGGCGTCTTGACCTCGTAGGGCGGCGGGGCCTCGCCGAGCTCGTTGAGACCCTCGAGCGAGCGGGCGGCGCCGAGGGCGGCCCAGCGGCGGGTGGAGGGGGCGACGAGGAAGCCGCCCGGGCCGATGACGCGGTCGTCGCTGGCGTTGGGGTCGCGGGCGCGGCGGCGCCTCCACATGAGGAAGATGAAGCAGCCGACGCTGAAGACGGAGAGCAGGGGGACGATGATCCAGATGAGCGGCTGCGTCGGCACGGCACCCTGGGTGTCGTCGGCCGGTGGCGGCGGCGGCATCGGCAAGGAAGAAAAGGGTGGTGACTCCGGGCCCCGGTGGGAGGAGGCTCGGACAAGTGAATGCGTTTGTGCTTGCTCTGGTGGATATCAAGAGCTCTGATGGTATCAAGGCAGCTCTGATGGATATCAAGGCAGCTCTGATGGGTAACGGCGGCTCTGATGGATATCAAGGAGGCTCATCCCCATGGGCACATCCAAGGCCGCGCCGGGAGGGCCAGCTGCCCCTCTGTCGGACGAGCTCGCTCGCGGGGTGTCGTCGGGGCCGAGTTCATGCAGAGCGGCGCTGAAGCTGAGCGGCGCTGAAGCTGAGCGGCGCTGATGCTGAGCGGCGCTGATGCTGAGCGAGGCAAAGACGACGAGTCATGCAGAGCGGCGCTGATGCTGAGCGAGGGCAACACGACGAGGCGTCTTGGGATAGCGGCATGCCACGACAGACCAAGGCGAGGAGAAGGAGGGAGGGGGAGGGAGACGGGTATCATGTATGTATGTATGTATGGAGACTCACCGCCGGTACCAGGCCAGTACCTCCCTCTGGCGCAACGGCCTCGCAGTCTCCCTCCCTCTGTCATTTAAATCCAATGGCGCGAGCGAGCGATGCGAGAAGGAGGATCCAATGGAGGATCCAATGGGTGGCTTTTGGCGCCGGAGCACGAATACGGATGGCAGGTACGTACTCTTGGCTGTAGCATCCATGCCAGTGCCGAGGGAATGGCTGGGCACTCTCGCAGACGCCGTCTCTATCCTCGAGCAGATGGTCTCTCTTCGTCAAACCCTGAAACAAAAAACCGAACGCGCCCTTGAACAAAAGGGGCGCCGTCAAACACCCCTACCTAGACTGGCATGCACGGAATGCTGGGCGGCTACAAAGGTACATCTACAAAGGTACCTTGCAGGTATCCGCCCGCCCCCTCATTCTCAACCTCCATCGCACGAATCTCAACCTCCATCACCACATCCTCGCCATCCCACGCACAAACACTTCGCCCCACACTCTGCCACCACGAGAGCTTGTCACCGCCTCCCAAGAGCATCATGCCTCGCGCAATCAGAGGTCCGTCTCCTCCCCCCCCTCTCTCCTCCCGGCGCGGCGGTCCGCACTGAGGCCGCAACCCCCCCCCTTTTGTCTCGGAGGAAGAGTCAGTGCCAACGACACTAGGCGTCCTCATCGAGTGCGACCCGTCCATCAAGTCCATCATCGTCAACATCGACAGCAACAACCACGACTACATCATCGAAGACCTCGACGAGGAGCGCGTCGTCGTCAAGGAAAACATGGTGGCCCTGCTCAAGTCGAAGCTCGAAGACGTACGTTCTCTCTGCCTTGGGTACCTAAAGACTCGGAAACCGCCAACACTGGCACAGCGCCTCAAGGAGAACCTCCCCCCCGTCGACGAGTCGGGCTCCGAGTAGGCTACAGCTTCTCAAACGTCGGCTTCCTCTTGCCAAAGACGCCCGCCATGGCCGCCGTCACGTCACCCGCCTGCAGCGCAACCGAGTTCCACACCGTCGTGTACCGCAGGCTGTCGGCCGTCGCGTGCTCGCGCCCGTAGTTGAGCAGCTCCTTGGTCCCCTGCACCGCCACGGGGCTCTTGCCCGCCAGCCCGCCCGCCATGGCCAGCCCGGCCTCGAGCGCCGCCGCCTTGCCCTCGTGCACCTGGCTCACGAAGCCCACGCCAAGCGCCTCGCTCGCCGAAAAGTCGCGCGCCGACAGGCACACGTCCTTGACCCACGACGTCGACCCCACAATCTTGGGCAGCCGCGCCAGCGTCCCAACGTCGGCCGCCAGCCCAATGTCGACTTCCTTGACTGCGAAGCGCGTGTCCAACGAGCAAACCCGCACGTCGGCGCAGCAGGCAATGTCGATGGCCAGGCCGAGGGATATGCCGTGGAGGACGCAGATGACGGCTGCGGACGGACATTAGTTGGCCGAGACGCCTTTGCCGCCGAGCAGTAGTTGTAGAGAACAAAGGTCAAACTCACGCTTCTCGCACCTCTCCATCTCGGCGATGCACCCCTGAAACTCGTCGATGTGCCCCCTCAGCGCCTTTGCCGCCCTCGCCGCATCCCCGCCCCCGTGGCCGTCAGCCCCCCCGGGCGCCAGCGGGCCCTCGTCGGCCGCGGCCCGCACGTCGAGCCCCGCGGTAAAGGCCCTCTCGCCCGCGCCGCTGAGCACCACGGCGCGCACCTCGGCGTCGCCGCTGAGCTGGCGGAACACGCGGCCAAACTCGAGCCACATGGGCCGCGAAAAGACGTTGAGCTTGTCCGCCCGGTTGATCTCGACGTGCGCCACAAAGGCCCGCGGGCTCGTCACGGCAAAGTGCGTGTACGAGTAGCCTGCCAGCTGAGGAGCCGCCATGGTTGGATCTTTTTTTCTTTGGTTTCGAGGAACTCGGCGAGTTCGGATCCGGCGCCTGTCGGTCACTCGGCAGGACGCTGCTGCTATTCTAATGTCGATGAACGGACTGTATATCTTATCGTAGATGAGCAAGGTTACGAGGCATGGATGAAGACCGTCTTGCCCTCTCGGATCTTTGCTTGTAGAGAGGGGGAGGGAGAGGGAGAGGGATGTACGGATGCGTAAAGGAGAGGCGCCATGGATGCCGAGGTCCGCGGCGTACGAGTTATGCCGAGGGAGCTACTTCGTAGTAGTCAGATTACATAACAGGAACTCCATAACTAGTCACGTGCGCCAGCTATACTTGACTCGACGGGTAAATGCTTTCAAAATGGGGCCAAAGACAACAAGAAGACCGGGATCATGCTGCAACGACTGCCTCGCCGGGCCTATTTCGGAGAGAACGAGGCAATCTGATTTTCGTTGCGGTCATACATACGACTGCGGATATCCAAAAGTAACAGCAATCGTCCGACCTGAAACCAACATCGCCGGCCAAAACGACTACTCCAAAGAAGGCAAATCACCATCATCCGGCGTCGCATCTGCTCCTGTTGCCAAAGGTCAAGGCCATTACTACACTACTATTCGCACGGAGTACGACTCAGGGGACAACGTTTCATTTGCCGTCGGAGATTCGGCGTCGCTCTCCGCAACCCCTGTCCATCTTACACTTTGCAGCATCTTGAAGTCATTCTCCAGTGTCAGCTCATTTCTCCCATTTATTAAGCTTCGCTGGTGTCCTGAGCAATATATCTGGAGATGAATGCTGCAGCGAGGAAACCTTGGCACGTCGAGACGGGTATTGTCGTCGGGGCTTCTTGACCCATGGCTCCCTCACGTCATCGTCGGTTGCCTAGCAGGGTCATCCGCCAATTCGTCGCCGGTTCCCAGTCGCGATGCGCCTCCGCCGTGTCCGACACGCGCTCTTCGCACGGTCCCCGCCGGCCCTCGAGCCAGACCGCAAGCGACTCGCGCCCAGATCGTCGCACGGGCGGCAATTCCTGCGCGGCCTCGCGCGTCACTGGAAGCTGGTGCTCGGCGTGGCGCTGCTCGTGTCGCTCGAGCAGCTCGCTCACGTCTGGAGCTTCGTGGTTCCGCGCCCGCGAACCAGCCTCGACCCGCCCTTCCACGTCGGATGTCAGGAGCCCGTGCTGAACACGTCGACGCGGGCCAGGGCGGCCTTTGTCATGCTGGCTCGAAACTCGGACGTGGTCGGCGCGGAAGCCAGCGTGCGCAGCGTCCAGGACCAGTTCAACCGGCACTTTGGCTATCCTTGGGTCTTTTTCAACGACAAGCCCTGGTCCGACGACTTCGTCGCTAGGCTTGGCCGCGTCGTGTCCGAGGGCGGCGCCGAGGCCACGTTTGAGACGATTCCGGCCTACATGTGGGGATATCCTAGCTGGATCAACCAGACGAGGGCCCGGCAGAGCATGTCTGACATGGAGCGCCGGGGGATTCTGTACGGCGGCGAGGAGAGTTATCACCACATGTGCCGGTTCAACTCGGGGTGAGTCATCGTTCGAGACTCGTTCTCAAGTACTCGTTCTCGAGCAGCTGTCCGGCTAGAGACTGAATAATCCCCCCCAGCTTCTTCTTCGACCACCCCGCTCTTCAGCAGTACAAGTGGTACTGGCGGGTCGAGCCCGACATCGAATTCACGTGCGCCATCACCTACGACCCCTTTGTCGAGATGGAGCGCCACGACAAACGCTACGGCTACGTCATCGCCCTCTGGGAACTCGGAAAGACGGTCCCCTCGCTGTTCCGCGAGCTGTCCGAGTACAAGGCCCGTCATCGCATCGCCACGACGTCTCTATGGACCGCCCTGATGGACCCGTCGTACCTGCCGTGGCCGCTGCGGCGTCTCCTGTGGTGGGCGCCCGGCCGCGATGGCCGCGGTGATCTCTGGAACATGTGCCACTTCTGGTCAAACTTCGAGATTGCCGATTTGGACTTCTTCCGATCGCCCCAGTACCGCGACATCTTCCACTTCCTCGACGAAAACGGCGGCTTCTACTACGAGCGCTGGGGCGACGCGCCCGTCCACAGCCTCGCCGCCGCCATGTTGCTGCGGCCCCATCAGGTCCATCACTTCGCCGACTTTGGCTACGTCCACGAGACCTTTCAATACTGCCCGTATGCCCCCACCGCTCGGGAGTTGAAGCGCGGCGAGTTGGTGCCCAACATGAGAGGACAGTATCTGGGCCATGAGGACCTCGGATGCAAGTGCAAGTGCAATCCCGCCATCAAAATGATCGGGCCGACATGCTTCAATCGCATCAGACGAACCGTCATGTGAGCAGTGACGGTAGCACAAGTTGCCGGCTGGGCATCGGATGGGATGACAGGCTTTGTATAGCAGACTTTGTATAGCAATCAATTCGTATAAACATGGAGCAAAAGCTGCGACACTATTAAGTTGCCTCCCCATTCTTCCCAAACAAGACACCAAGGCTCAAAAGACGGCCTTTTCCCGCAATTCAATCTTACAGGAGCGCGGCGCCAAACAGGGTGAACAAGAGCGTCAGGCCGCAGACCACCATGGGCGCCTTGTCCATGCCAGCTTGCAGCGACATGCCGGCGCTGTCGTCGTCCTTTTTGCCGCTCGAAGGCGACGGCTTGCCTTCAGTGACGCTAGTCGTCGAGGTGCCGCTGTCAGACGAGTCCTGCGAGCCCGCACCCTTCAGGCCAAGGCCGTTGCCGGCGCCGCTCTTCATGAACTTCTCCGCCTTCTGTGGCATTGCGGGCACCAGGCTGGGGTCGACGTTCCAGTTGGACTCCTTGGTTGGGCACGTGACGGCATGCGTCGTCGAGGCGGCGCCGCCGGCACCCGTGGGCGCCGGGTTGTCCTTGAGGGCCGAGGCAAAGGCCTTGAACTCGTCGTAGTCGCCCTTGGTGTCGACATCGTCGCCACTAATCTTGACGAGGCCGTAATCGTTCTTTTCGATCGAGTACTCGTACATCAACCCACCAGAGTAAACCGACGTCATTTGCTCGCTCATCATGGCCTTGACCTCGTCAAACTTGCGAGTGATGCGTTGATTGCCCGCTTGCTGGCAGCCCCATTCCGACAGGCTGGGTAATGCGTCAGGCCGAGGGTCAATAAGCCAGGGCAGGAGAGGGACTCGACATACAAGATGGGCAGACCGTATTCTGCAAACGTCTTGACCTTTTCGCTCCAGCCTGACGTCTCGTAGTCGCTGTTACACCACGAGTAGTCATTGAAAGCAAAAAAGTCGGACCGCATGTCGTCGGAGCCGCAGTTCATGTAGTTTGCCGTCTGGAGTCGATTCGACGAGACATCGGCGGCCGAGTAGCCGACGGGGACCCTGCGCAGGCCGCGCGAGTTCATGTAGTTCTTCATGTCACGAGTCACGGCCTTGACAAAGGGAGCTGCCTCGTCTGTGCCCTTTTGGTGGTTGATGACCTCATTGCCCGAGAAGAAGGCGAGAGTGTTGCGATACTGGGCAAACATCTCGACCGTGGCAAAGACGTTTTGGAGATAATTCGTATTGTACGAGGGGCCGGGTTTGACGCGGTTGATGGAGTACTTGGGCGTGTTGACGTCGAGGACGAGGTAGATGCCGGCATCCTCGAGCGCCTTCATGCAGTCGTCGTGCTTGACCGAGTTGTCGACGGCGTAGACGCGAATCGTGTTGACGCCGAGCTCCTTGAACTTTTTGATGTCGCGCGTGCAAGTCTTTGTATCGGCGAGAGGATCCGTGTCGGCGGAGGAGCCACCGGGTTGGTAGTCGATGCCGCGGAGGTAGAAGCGTTCCTTGCCGGCCCAGAAGGCTACACCGAGGTTAGCGCAATCACTCTCGACGCGACGAAAAGCACCCTGCCGGCCGAGGCGCGACGGGGGCGTCGATGGCTTACCATTGCCGGAGGCGGTGACGGTGGGCAAGGTGGCGCGCTTGCTGGGAGGCTCCTTTTCGGTGGCCGTGGGCGAGGCCGAGACGGCGCCCAGGGCGACGAGGGCCGAGACGAGGGCCGATTGCTTCATGGCGATGGCTCGGACGAGGCGGCGAAAATCGACTCGACGGCTGTATTGGGCGAGGGGTTTGTCGAGAACAACAAGCAGACAGATGGAAGAGTAGCAAAAGATCAAGCCCCTAAGTGAGTGGAGGGGCAGAAGAATGGCAATTACAGTCGTCTTAGTAACGAGGAGAGAAGGGAGAAGGAGCCGGACGATGAAAGGAAGAAGGGGGGGGTGGAGGGCGAAAGGGGCGGAGTGGCACTCGTTAGGGCATTCACTAGCCGGGTCATTCACTGGCCAGGGCACGGCCACAGCCCGACGACACATGCGCATGGGTAGCCCAGGGGGGCAGAGGGTGCGTCAACAGAGGGCGCACTGTGGATGCCGGGTATCCGTACGTTCGGCCCGGTCATCCGACATCGCATAAAGCCTCGATAAAATACCGCCTGCTTTCCTCCCCAACCGACGCCTCGAAGCAACACATTAACCACAGGTCAACAGATGCTCTCAAGTCATGGTACCTTGGTAGGTCCATGGTCTAACAACAACCAACAACGGCGAGTGGAATGCGAAACCCCGGGCGCCACACCTCCCGCGAACGGTTGGGCATTGTAAACACCCATAATGTTTGGGCTTTAGTACCTTCCTAGGTATGTGTGTGCATAGGCAAGGGCCGATATATTACCTAGGGCATTCATAAGGCACCTCTGGAGAGATGATTTAACCTATCCGCATCCCCAGAGAATTAGAATTGATGCTGTAAGGACGGGTTTGTGCATGTGCATACATTTATACCGTGCATACGAAGTAGAGCGTGCATGGTTTGCCGCGTCCCCCCACTCACAACTCGAGGCATTAACAAACCTAATATCGGGGTCTGGACCTCGGTCTGCAGACGTCGCATCAGCCCGCAGCACGGAAAGACGGGGAAAGGAAGGGATGAAAACTCTGTTGTGTTTACATACCTCTCGAGCCCGCTTAACTAGGCGTCGACTACGAATACTCGCATGTATAACATAAGGATTAACCCCTTACCATGCCATCTGGCCTCGTTGCCACATTCACAACTTCTAGGCCGGCCCTCTCAAGCAAATGCCACTGCACCTTTTGTTTCCGGGACAATGGCCTCCAATATCCACATCTTGGAGCACCCGGGCGTCATGCCGTGTGCCACGTTGCGCAGCATCTCGAGCGCCTGGTCATCCGAACAGTCGTGGATTATAGACTTGAGGGTGTTTACCCGCGCTCTCGTGATGGTCTGCGGCTTGAGGAAGTCGTGTTGCACGTACGTAATGTCCTTGTCGTGCAGATGAGGAGGGATACTACTATCAATGACGGGGCCTTGTTCTTCGAGCACAAGTTGGCCTTTTGCCACGCAAGGTAAGTTGGCCTTGAGAATGCGTAGACCCGAAACCACCGCCCACGCAAGGGTGCGTTGGCGTTGATTTCGACGCCGCCAAAGACGTCCTCGGCGGGGAATGTTTCGGTCCAGTGCTGCTGCGAACGCTGAGACGTCTTGTAGATGTTGAAGTCGTTTCCAGTTTCCGGGTTCTAGGCCAGCCACTGAGAGCACGTCAGTTCGGTTCCGAAGCAGTACTGGAAGGGTCCATCGTTGGTGCTAGGCGAGCCGCAGTAGTTGCTTTCTATAAAGTATCCTGGGAGAAGGTTGACCCTGTCCATCAACCTATCGCTATTTCCACGTTGGCATTAACATGGGCGAATAGGACCTTGGAAAATACCCTGGGCGGAAAGCAGCTTTGAAGCTGTCCTTCGCGAGCAGGTTGGAGGCACCTGTTGGAGCATAGCTTTCTGGGCCAATCTCTGTGACAACACCGGAAGACGTTAAATCTCATCATGCGGACTAACACGAGTTAGTGACGCACAAGTCTACCATGGCAAATCCGTGCTCACCAATTAGCAAATGACTCGCTCCGCATTGCTCTGCCCGTTGGTGTGCTGTCAACGGCCCCTGGGACAGCTTTTCAAATATCCCGAGAGAGTTGATGACGGAGAGATGAGGATAGTTGTAGAACTGTGGGAGCATTGGCGTCTGTTTACCTGTCCAGACTCGTTACCGACATGAAAGTCCCGGTCGCCTTGTCTCCTTGATCCTGCAGCATGTTGGTCAGGGATTGGCACTGGTTGACAATATCCCGATGCGAGGCTGAGTTGGACACATCCACCGCGGCCAACTGGGACTAAAGAGCCCTTGCTTGGGTCATGTTCTGTCCGTGGACAGCCATTGTAAAGAGGGGACGTAACCATATAATGATGAGAAGTTGCAAGGTGTGAGTCTTTAGGGTAGCGAGTTGATGCATAGCTCATCCACCTGATATATACACCGCGGCAGAACATGTCCAATGTTTCTCAGGAACCCCAGCGGGATTCGGATCGAGGGGAAGAAGGCCCTTGGGCAGGTCCGGTTTGAAGAAGTCGGGCAGTGTGCTCGATGGGGGCTTGTGCCTCCAACAGCAAAAAAACATACAGCAGCCGGTGTTCGCTGGTCGTCACCGACCCAACTACTAATCTGCCGTTATCCTGCTTATGTAAACGAGATCGGACGGGATCGACATTTCTCAGGATACTGTGGCCGTATGTGACAGACGACCTGGTTATTCAGCCTATATCCCTGGAGAAGGAGCAGGGACTCGCACCATAAAGTCAACTGGACGCACCGTCTATAAGCTTGCGACGGATCCAAGCCCGGACCCCGAGGCCAATCATGTTTCCTCGCATGTGATTTATGCTGAGCTCAACGGGCGTGATGCTCTATGTTAAATCCCGCTGCAAATCCCGATGGCCGTTCGTAAGCTGGCGAGTCTTGATCTTTACCCGGTTTGCAAGCTGGTGTTGAGCGAGGGCAAGAGGTTGTCGCAGATGTTGTCCTCGAACCCGTCACACGAAGACCCCGTGGGGGAGTTTCGAGCCTGTGCGACGCAGCATTCGCAGCGAGATGGCCAGAACGGGCGGATGATTCGGTGGTGACCAAGCCCCTTCATTTGGGAACCTAGGGCATGTCGGGTGCATCTGTGCCGATGGCCTTGACCATCAAGGTCGAGTTGGCCATCAGTCAAGGGAGGATGGCGATGATATAAATGTCAAGGAGCCAGCAGCATCACTCATGAGGGCCTCAATACTAATAACAACCAGACTCGAACGCCTTTGCTCGAATTGCACATATGGATAACTAATTCCGAGTCAGCCACCATGGCCCGCAAGAAGCTGAGTCCTAGCAAGGCTTCTCGGCATCTCCACACGGAGCGAATCACGCAGCGTCGGGCAGCGAGTCATGCATCGTCGTGGAAGTTCTTCAAGGTAGCCGGAGCGCGACGGCTGTCTCGTCTTGAGACGTCATTGCTCACTCCTCGGTGGCCTCGAAGAGACGTCGTTGCTCACCCTCGGTGGCCTCGAAGAGTCGTTGCTCACCCTCGGTGGCCTCGAAGAGTCGTTGCTCACCCCTCGGTGGCCTCGAAGAGACGTCGTTGCTCACTCTTCGGTGGCCTCAAAGATGGCCGGCACCCCCGTCCAGCCCCCGCGTGCTCGCTCCTCCCAGTACCCGTCCTTGCCCGTCTTGATCTTCCACACCTCCTCTCCCTCAGTCGAGCCCTCGGCCCTGACGAACCACCGCGGCCTGTACTCGTCGCCGCGCTCGTCCATGCTGCGTCGCCGCGCCCGTTGCGCCTCCTCGAGCTTGTGCTTCCACTCCTCGGCCTCGTCCAGCCTGCCCTGCTCCGCCAGGCGCTGGTCCGGCCGCAGTCGGCTGTCCGTCGGTGCCAGCACGCCCTCCTCAATCGACGTCACCTCGTTGAGCGACGCCGCGAAGAGCGTCATGCCGTACGTCTGCGCCGCATTGTCCACCAGCTTGCCGGCCTTCCACACCTCTTCGCTCGCCGCCTTGCCCGGCCCCACAGTCCGGAGCCCGCCCGTCCACGTGCCCACCAGCCCGCTGCCCGTGTCGCTGCCGTTGGCCGCAAACGTGCTGACGTGCACCTCTTCGCTCCTCCCGCCAAACATGCCCTTGCTCTTAAACTCGACATTGGCCTTGTGCCCGGTGCTGTCGTTGATGACGTGCATGGTGCCCACGGGCTCGACGTACTTTTCTCCCATGACCACGTTGCGCAGAAACATGGTGGCAATGCTCCACGAGTAGAACTCGTCGCCGCCCTCTGCCAGGCGCAGCACCACCCTGACCCGGCCCTCGGTCGTGATCTCGGCGCTCTTGCCCCAAAACTTTTGCCCCGGGGCCGGTGACTGCGCAAAGGTCCAGTTGGCCGAGTCTGCGTGCATGGCCAGCCTGACCGGCCTGTGCTGCACCTTTTCCACGAGAAGCCGGAAACCCCCCGGCACCTCCTGGTTGGTGCGAACGAGCTCAAACGTCTCGCCGAGCAGGGGGTTAAAGGGCTTGCGCATGGCCCGCTCCTTGGCGCGCCCGCTGCTGAACTGCGAGACGGCAAAGGCAGTGACCAGGAGCAGCCGCTCCGTCGCGCTCCTTTGCCTCGCCGCCTTGTCCAACAGCTGCGCATACTCTAGCTGCTCCGCGAGCTTCTGCAGCAGCGAGCTCGGCTCGTTGGCGGAAACGGGCATGCTGATGGTGCTAAGATCCTTGCCTACATTCTTCCGCACAAATGCGATGAGGCTCGGCGGCTGCACCGTCGCGGGGGGGATCGTGGTCCGTCGCTGGACTTGCCTCTCTATGGGTAGCGGAGTCAGGCTCTTGGGCCTCGACGGAAACAAGTGACCGGCACTGTTGGTGCCCAGAGGCGGCTCCTCATCCATTGAGGACACCGAAGAGCCGTCGCGGGTCTCTGCCTCGTCGCCCTCTGTGTGGGCGGATTCATCTCCACTGCCGTCAATCTTAACCATCGTCGTCGACCTGGCGTCTTCTGCATCGAAGAATTCGTCCGTCGACGTCGAATCGATGCTCAGTCGGGATGCGGCGCCCCCGGCGGACACGGGCGCCACGGTCCGTCGTCTTCTGCTGTTGGCAATGAGGTTTGAGAATTCCCTCACCACCGAGTCTAGATCCGACAGCAGCGCTTCGCAGTGGTCGTGTATCGACTTTTCCGCCGTCGTCGCTCCTCTGGACCTTCTTCTGACCATGCCCTCGCCGTTATGGGGGATCGCTGCCACGGGCGTTGACCATGTCGGTTGCGCAGTCATCGTTGGGCTCAAGGCCGCCGCGCTCGACTTGCGCCTCCAGAAAGGCCTCTTGTCCGCCACAGGCTGGAAGTAGTCCTCTCTCGCATCATCGCCCAACGCGGCAGAGCCCGGGGAGAGGTGCTGCCCTGTAGTAGAGGGCTTCGGCAGCGCGGCAGCCTCCCTCGTCAGTCGGCGGAGGGCGTCGCGAGTGCCCACTACCCGGCTGACCAGGGCCTCGACTTGCTGCCACTCGACGTCCTCTGAGTGGCTTGGTTGCCTGGACGACTTTAACAATGCGCCGTGGTCGAAGCCGAGCTGCGGCTCCGGCTGCCGAGTTTCGAAACCGCCCCTCGCGATGCGGCTGGCCCTTTCCAGCGCGCGCGCCCACTCTTGAAACTCCTTGTCATTGGGGGCTCTCAGGTGCCAGACCTCGGCACCCGAGTCGATGCTGATTTCCCTCCGTCTTTCGTCGGCCGCGACAGCGGCAAGGCTGAGGGGAATCGCCCCGCGCAGCGCCGACGAGTTTCGATTGTAGTAGTACGACAGGGTGCAGGTCGAGTAGTCGAGGGAGAAGAAGCGGCGTGCGTATCCTTGGCCTTTCTTTCGCCTCCGCTTGGAGAGGGTGCCAGCGTGGTGCGTCTGAAGGTGCGTCTGAAGTTGCGTCTGAAGGCCGGCCAAGTCGCTCCTAGCCGAGACCGAGGCCGCTCGCACGCGGGCAGCTTGGCTGTGAAAGCTGTCGACGGATGCCGAGGGGCCGGCATCGCTGCGCGGGCTCGACTGGCTGGACTGGGCCTGAGGCAGCTGGAGGTTGGGGACGTGGGTGGCGGTCCGAGGAGGGGCGCCCGTCGGGTAGGTGAGCACGACGAAGGTGGCCATCTTGGACGTCTGCTTGGAAAAGGTATTGTCAAAGACCAGGCCATACATGCCGCTGTTTCCCAGTTGAACGTCGTACGTTCCCAGCGACACCTTGTCCGCCTCGCATTTGCCTTGCCACAGTATGGGGACGAAGCCCTTGCCGGCCAGCATGTCCTGGGCCGTGGCCTCCTTCTTCGAGTTGCGGAGGGACTTGGAGTCGGCGAGGCTTTGCGTTTGCGCCGCGTCCGTGTCGTCTCCGGCCGAGGAGAGGAGCGAGGTGGCGCCGCTGCCGGGGTGCTTGACGACGCCAAAGTTTCTGCGCAAAAGCTGTCAGCGGGCAAGGCAGCGCAGGGGAGGGACTGCACCGACATGGACTTTTTGTGCGGCTGGACACTCCATGACAAGGTGTTTCCTTGGTCGACCTTGACCCAGCGGACGACGTAGGACTGGTTTCTCGCAGTCAGCCAGCCTGGTCCATTGCCGACACCGACTTCGGGTCGAGGGTACCTTGCTATGAACCTCTAGCCTTTCGATTCCCGCCATGGCTTCCACGAGGGCGTTGGTCGGGAGATGGAGTGGCAGATGAGGCTGTCGTGTCCGGTTGTGCCGCGGGCTACAAAGGGATTTTGGTCGGTTTCGCCGTCTCGGCTAGCGTTCCATCGCTCTGTGGCATTCGCTGGGATCGGCGGGATCGGAAGACGCGAAGGTTGAGCGGGAGGGGCGGTGGACGATGGTTTTATGGAGGGTCGAGAGAGAGGCCGGGGTAATTCTTAGCGTTCGAGCGAAACAGAGCCGCGGGAGGCTGGAGGGAGCTTATAGCGGAGCTCGCTGAGGCCACGCGGTACCGTGGGGGTACATGCCGCACCACCTTGGACATGTACTTTGTCCGAGAGTCACGACAGGTTTACTCTTGCGGGGAAAAAAGTGTACCTCGGCAGCCCCCGGCGGTGCGTACTTGGCTCGTACAGCTTCAGCCTTTTAGAGCGAGGTGGCTTTTCGACGGTCAGAGGGTGAGCTGAGGGTGAGCAAGGGTGTCGGGATCAAAACCTTGCATTGTGAGGTACGTACCCGTTGGGAAACTTACATACCCGTGCGTTGTTTCTGTCCTGTTTTCTGTCCTGTTCTTTTACTCTAGCACTTGGGCATGACGTCGGTTCTTGGAGCCACGAGCGTCGACCATTTCGTCTCCCGCTTGGACCCGGCCGGGAGCTCCGGCCTCGCGCGCCACTGCCCGGAGTTGCCAGAGTTGCCCGTCGCCCGATGCGTGCTGGAAATGTCCGTCCCGCACGTGTCCGTCATGGGACAGCTAGCATCCCGGCAGCCAGAAACGGGCAGTGTCTGGAGGAGGGTGGCGCGAGGCAGCCCGTCTCGACTGCATGAGCTTCGTGACCTCTTGTTTCTCAAACATGCAGACGATGGTTAGTGTCCGTACGTCTAAAAATAGCGAGGCTGATTGAACATACGAGGCGCTTTGCCATGCCGACTGACTGGCCACGACCAATGCCACTGCGCTCCAGGGTAGACAAACCTGAGGCGGCCTTAGAGGATCTGGTTGCCCTGCAGAGACAGGGAACAGGCGGAACAGGCTGGGGGCGAGAAACGTCATCACTCGTTACCCAGCAGAGCGGCCACGCGGCCCGTCGCCGCGCAGGAATGAGGACTGAGGACTTGGCCTTTTCTCACTGGCCAGCTGTGGCTGGGAATGTGGCTGGCTAGTTGAGAGGCCAACAAGGGAAGGGGTTGTTCGACTAGTATTCAAGGATACCGACTGCTCGAGGACATCCATACGCGCCGGACTTCCCAGTATTCGTATTCGTACATGAAGCCGCGTCCACCGAGAGTACAATGTATTCGTACATACATACATACATACTTCCGCGAGCGGCCAACCTCGCCGTCACTTTTCGTCAGCCCCTCCCCTTGCAGGGTGGTTAGGCGCTCAGGTGCCGGGAGCCATAACGATACTTCGCCACAGGCGGGACTGTAGTGTGTATCCAGGTAGCGGGCCCACAAACAAGTAGTATGTACCCCAGAGCCTCCACCAACTTTCCCCTTTGGGCCGCTCCGGAGTCCGCTATCCACTATGGACGGAAACGACGACTCCTTTTCCAGCAAAAATTCCCCGTCGACATCGCGAACCACTTCTCAACCTCTCGCCAGCCTCTCCCCTTGTTTCTCCTCCGAGTCGACCCCTCAGCCCATGTTTCCTCTGCTCACCGCCCGCGCCGTCCTTTTTCCCTCACAAGTTGGGCCTTGACTATGCTCCTTTGCGTAAGCTGAGCCTCGTCCCGCCTGCAACCTAAAGCCCCTCGATTCGCCCGCCCGACCCGACCCGACGACATCTGCGCGCCCGGCTCTCGTTTCGCGACCGGTGGTGCGTCTCCTTGCCTGTCCAAGGTCTCTCGACAGATCGCGTCGCAACGCGGCATCGGGCACAATGACTCCGGTCTTGAGCAAGCGCCAGCAGGCGCGCAATGAGAAGTTCCTTCAGGACTTGGTGCAGAGTGTCCCGGGCAACAATAAATGCGCCGACTGCCATATGCCCAACCCAGGTTCGCAAGCCTCACCACATCTTCTCCTTTCCCGTCACAACGTGTCATCTGACGGTTTGTTGCGCCACAGCCTGGGCTTCGTGGAGTGTACGTGTCGTCCCCTGAAACCCGCCGGAACCGCACGAGAAGCGCACGAGAATTAACCTTTGACGATGCAGCTCGGCGTCTTCCTGTGCATGCGCTGTGGCGCCATTCACCGCAAGCTGGGCACGCATATCTCCAAAGTCAAGTCGCTGAGCATGGACAGCTGGTCCAACGAGCAGGTCGACGTGAGCATGCGCCATTCCCTTCCCCTCGGCATCGTCCGGCCTGCTGACACCGCAGCCGCCAGAACATGCGAAAAGTCGGCAACGTCGTGTCCAACCAAGTCTACAACCCCAGCAACAAGAGGGCTCCGGTGCCCATTGATGCCGACGAGGCCGACATGGCAATGGAGAGGTTCATCCGCCACAAGTATGTCAACAACGTTCCCAACGAGCTCGGAAAGCCGCGAAGCCCACGCTCCGACGAAGGCACGCCGCCGCCCCTGCCGCCCAAGAACTCGACAAAATTTGGCTTCCGATCCGCCTCGTCGATATTCCCGCTGTCGTCGCGAGCCAAGCGCGAGGCCAAGATGGCCGCCGTCATGAGTGCCAGGTCGAGCGCTCCGTCGGGCCTGACCAACAAACCGTCCAAAGTCTTTGGTGCCACCGTTGACTTCGACGGCCCTGATGAAGTGGACAAGAAGTTGGCGAGGCTGCGCGACATGGGCTTCCTCGACGATCAACGGAACGCCATTGTGCTCAAAGGAGTAAATGGCAGTGTGGACCGAGCAGTCGAGGCCCTCGTTCGTCTAGGTGAAGGAGGATTGCCGGGGCCCATCACATCGCCTCGAGAGCATGCGCTGCGAACGTCACGGTCCCTGACACCTCTGACCAAACCGGCCGGCTCGCCCGTCGGGTTGAGCGTCCCGCAGAATGGGGCCCAGGAGCGGCCAACCACGGCATCGACGTCGTCGACGTCCAACAATCCCTTTGACATGATGGCGGCGGCGCAGCCCCAGACGGCCCAGTCCACGGGCAGCTTGCAACACATGAACCCGTACAATATCAACTGGGCAGATTTGTCAACGAACCCCTTTGGACGCCCCACACACCAGCAAATCGACCTCGGCCAGGCCTTTCAGGGGCTGGCCGTTTCTGTGCCGCAGCAGAGTCTTTTCCCTCACCGCACTGGCGACGTGGGAGCTCCCGGGCATCAGCCGCAACCGCCTCTTCAACAGTACTTGTCACCGTCTGCCCCGACGAGCCCTTATTACCATCATCAGCTCGTGAACTTTCAGAGTTCCATGACTTACCCGCAACCGCAGCCAGCCAACTACAACAACAATCCCTTCCTCACCCAGCTATCGAGCCCGGCACAGGCCCTTGGCCCTCAGCAGAACCTGTCGGTCGGGACGAGCCCGATACAGGGCGGCTTGGCGAACAACCCCTTTGCTCGGTCGCCGGTTCGGATCGCGTCGCCAGCTCTGGGGCAAATCCCCGAGCAGGGGCAGTCGAATTTTGGTACCGCGTCGCCCCAGCCCATGCCGTCAAATTCCAACCCATTCTTGGTCAACCCGACGCAGATTCTGTCACAGCAGATGGGCCAGCAACCCGTCGGACAAGCGGCGTGGGACCCGCAGTCGGCGTACTACCAACAGCAGTCGGAATTCCAACAGCGGCAGGACAAGGCGTCGATCATGGCGCTGTACAACCGACCGTATCAAGCCCCCCCTCAGCCAATGGCCGCAGGATCAAGCCTGCCAGCGCAGGCGCCGTCGATTCCTGCGACCCAGGCCGTGTACAACGCGCTGCCCGCTCACTCATCGGCGACAGGACAATCCCGTTCCGTTTCACAACCGCTCCCCGGGAGCACGAACCCTTTCATGACAAGCGGGGCCACGGCGGCGGCGGCGGGACCCCTGTCATCCACCCGACATATCGACAGGGACAGCATGATCATGGACATGGCGTGGACGAACGGCCGGCACAGTCCGGACGCGTTTGCGAGCCTCAGCGCGAGGCATGTATGAAGTGATGTGGAGAGAGCTAAACCGAGAAGACCGAGCAAAGAGTCTTCGTATATCGTTGTATATACTACGCGGTGGTACATAGTGTATAGATTGATACTAATATAACGAAGCCGCGTCAGCCACGTGAAGCCGTCTCTGACCAATATCACACCACACCGGACTCCTGCGTGTTGGCCGTGAACATGTCGGTCGAGGAGCTCGTCGTGAGACGGCTCGGAATCTTTGCGTGTGTCGGACAAGGTTGATGCCAGTTGTGGCCGATGCATACGGAGTATTCGTACGAAGTGTACGAAACTCGTACGAAGTGTACGAAGGGTACAAGCTGCATGCTAACGAAGCCGCCTCGTGCTGAGCGGGTTAACAATCACCATCGTGGGATGGCGTGTGTGGGACTTGGATCGCCTGGGCACTGTGACTCGGTGCCGCTTGGCGGGCCAACAAGTGGCGGCGACTAGGTTTTTGCGGCTGTTGGGAGGCTAGCGACTGATGGGTCAAGATGCATCGGCCCGTATGCGGCCGCGAGCAGAGGGGGGGGTAGCCGGCCGAAGGCGCGGGGAGCCGAGCATGACAGTGCATTTTAAAGGGTTTGAAGGCGCTTGAACTGTGGTCGAAGCCACCCGCTAGCGGCGCCGCGTCGGGGCAAATACAGTGCGAGTGTCTCTGTCCAAGCGTTAGCGCACGTGAGTCACCTGGAAAAGATCCGGCGAAAAAAGAAAGTGTCGCTGGCAGCCACTATCTCAGCTGACCTGAGGCGCCTATTCCCCTTTCCGGCCTCCCAATCTCCCCTCCCTCTCTCCTCCACCCACCGCTTCCCTTCACGAGCCATCCGTCAGACCACGCACATTAAATAAGTCCTCCTCCTGCATCATCCGCCGTTGTCCGTCTCAATCCATCAGTCACACACTACCCGCTCTCGCCTCTCATCCGATTTGGCACCGCCGCCGCCCGCCTGCAGATCACATCCGACGATTCCGCTACTCCGGCCCCGCTTCTCGCCAACTCCCATCAGCCCAGCAGCCGTGGAAATTCGACATCAATGGCGCCGATGAATTACCAGAATTTGAATTGTAGTAGTAACTACGGCCAGGACGTTGCCTCCCGCGTCAACGTCCTCGCCTCTTGCTACGTCGTCGATTCCGCTGCCAGCCTCAAAGGCCTCCACTACTGCACTACGGGGGCCACAGGTATACTCACCCTCCCGCCCCTTGCCCAAACCACGTCCACAACCATGCATCTGACTCTTCTCTCCAGGGACGGAGTGGTATTCCTGAGGTCCCTACCTCAGGACTCCCCTCCCCACCGACAAGCCCCCCCCTCGCCGCATTAACCTCGTTCAATAAACTCGCTCTTCTGCCCAAGAACAAGAAGCGCGATAGTCCGGGCTACCACCGCCTGGAGCGACGAGGGGGGGCAGCACTCGTGATCAGGGAAGAATGTGAGAGATTCTTTTGCGAGTCCATGAAGACGGTGTTCCTTGGTGAGAGGGGCCTGTCGATGTATGGCTCCGGCCTGTCCGGTGCTTATTTACAGACACCGCCGCCAGAAGATGTCATTTCCAACGCACTCCACCGCGGCGCCGACCCCGATGCTCCCGGCCTCGAGGTTAACGCGTGGATGGAGGTCTGGGACTACGCCGGCGGCGCCAGTTTCCGCGCTTTTGCCGTAAATGAAGGGCAAGAGAAGACCTTTTTCGTCTTCTTCGATATTCAAGGCGTAATGGGAAGAGACCTCAAGAAAGCGTGAGTCACTGTCTAGTCTACCATTCGTCATTCACATTCAGCCGCTGACTTGCCGCAGACTCATGGCTCTCATTGAGCTCGCCGATGGTCCTCTGGACTGCAGCCACATCGTCGCCTGCATCGACCGCCGCTTGCCTGCCCAAGAGGCGCACGAGCTGACGAAGAGCTTGCAGTGGGTTGGCTTCGACATGGCCACCCTGGACAAATGGGCACACGATTTGGACGTTACCAGCAAGAACTGGGTTTTTATGGGCATGGAGCTTTAGTGTTCGTCTTTCGGTCTTGCCTTGAAATTACTCTATCACTTCGTCAGGCCTGGATACTAACAATTTGCCCAGCTTCCCGCCGCAATATTCACGCTACCCTTGACACATGCCCTCATTTTCTCTTTGGATTGGCGCCGGGCACCAGCAGCAGGCGAAAGAATGTTGATTCATGAATACGGAGCAAAGGGTCTGCACGGCGTTTGAGATTGTACGCTGGCACTGTTTTCGTTTTAGTTTGCGAGGTTCCACCCACTATGCAGGGCTCAGTCACGAGTACTGGTTGATTGGCTCCGTCATGACGTTTAGTTGGGTTTGGCAAGACAGTTCATCAAGAGGCAAACTCAAGTCGTCAAGTCATAGCTCGTAGCTACGGTGGTTCAACAAACATTACACAACGTCCACGATATCCAAGAATCGGTGATTGAGTGTCTCATCCGTCCCTAGGGGCGTCGAGATGGCCCTCGTGTTGCCGCACCAACAGCCCCCTTTCTCTCAGGTAGTCCTTGACCTGCTTGACGGTGTACTCGCCCCTGTGGAACATGCCGGCGCCGAGGGCGGCGTCGGTGGTGGTCTGTTGGAAGACTTGCTCAAAGTGGGCGGGGACGCCGGCGCCGCTCGAGGCGATGACGGGGATCTTGACGGCGGCCTTGACCTGCGCGATGAGCTCGAGGTCGAAGCCCGAGTTGGAGCCGTCCCTGTCGATGCAGTTGAGGAGCAGCTCGCCGGCGCCCATGGCCTCGACGGCCTGGGCGAGCTCGACGACGTCCATGTCGCGCGTCTCGCGGCCGCCCTTGATGGTGCAGGCGTACCAGCAGTAGGGCTCGGCCTTGGGGCCGGGGAAGCGGGTCTCGACGACGTTGTGGCGGGTGGCGTCGAGCTTGGGCACGTAGACGCGCTTGGGGTCGACGCTGACGACGACGGCCTGGTTGCCGTAGGCGCGCGAGATTTGCTCAATGGCCGTGTTGCCAAAGAGCTTGCGGCCGAGCGAGTAGTACTCCTCTGCGGCGATGACGGCGTCGGAGCCAATCGAGACCTTGTCGGCGCCCGACTTGAAGTACATGGTGGCAATCTCGAGGGCCGAGACCTTGGAGCCGTCGGTGTCGACCGTGTCGCGGATGCCGCCGCCAATCGTCAGGGGCACGAAGACGGTGCGCGACGTCTGGCGCAGCACCTCGAGCATGGGCAGGTCTGCGACGGGGCAGTCGCGGAACGACGTGATGTTGAGAAAGGTGACCTCGTCGGCGCCGTCCTCGTAGTAGCGCCGGGCGAGCTCGACGGGCTTGCCGAGGTTGCGGACGGAGCGGCCGTCGGACTTTTCGCGCACGTCGTACTGGTCGCCCTTTGTGACGACGAGGTCGCCCTGGTCATTTGCGCGCACGTCGAGGCAGGCAATGACGCGGCGCGTCAGGCCATCGGCAAAGCTGGTGGCGGCGGCGGAGGGAGCCGATGATGCGCCGTCAACGAGCGGCCTGCTCAGCGAAGAGGCACCCTCGCCGGTGAGAAAGGCGCGAATGGTGCGAAGGCCGGCGACGCCCGACTTTTCGGGGTGGAACTGGGTCGCGTAGACATTTCCCCTCGCGACGGCGCCGACAAACGTCTCGGAGCCGTAGGTGCCGGTGGCGACGGTCCAGCCCTGGGCCTCGAGCTCGCCCTTGACGTAGGGGAACTTGTAGGTGTGGACATAGTAGTACTTTGAGTCGGGCCTGAGGTCGTACATGGGGCGGCCGCCCGTGTTTGCGCTGTTCCAGCCAATGTGGGGAACCGACTTGACCGAGTCGTCGAAGCGGCCGAGCGAGCCCTTGATGATGCCGAGGCCATGGACGCCGGGGTCCTCGAGGGAGCCCTCAAACAGGGCCTGCAGGCCTACGCAGATGCCCATGAAGGGCTTGCCGGCCTCGATGTGCTTGTTGATGGCGGGCAGGTAGTTTGCGTGGGCGAGCTGAGACAGGCAGTGGCCAAAGTGTCCGACGCCGGGGAGGATGAGTTTCTGGGGCGGGCAGGTCAGCCGAGGTTGAGGTCATTATGGGAGGCGTGGGAGAAGGAGAGTGAAGCGAGAGCAGGGAGACGGGATGAAGGATGACCAAAGGATCTGTAGGTGAATTGACATGGGACGAGGGGAGGAGAGAGCGGACCTCGGCCTTGGGAACATCTTCTGGTGATGTGATCCAGTCGACCTGGTAGCCAAGCTTCTCAATGGCGTTTACCAGACTCCTGATGTTGCCGGCGACATAGTCCAGCAGGTGAACTGTGGGCATCTTGGCCCGGCCAGGCAGTTTGACGGAACGACCTTTTTTGCGCGCGCCAAGATGCGGACGGACGGAGGGGGGAAATACGAGAAGCGAGTGCAAAGAAGAAGAAGCGCAGAAGAAGAAGCGCGCGCGGGCTGAGAGGTGAGATTTGGGTGAGTCGGAAGAAGCTCACGACGACGACGAGGGGTCGAGGAGGGGATCCGCAATGGAAGCTTACCCCGCTATCGGCCACTCTATAGGTATATGTACATGCATAACTCGTACATTCTCTCCGGCAGGCACCGCTCGCCAAGCAACCCTCGCGGGCAGTCAACAACTCAACACAAGACTGGCCCGGGCTAGCACCTTCACAATGGCGGCAAGCTCGGCCTTTTCCGCAGACGCGCCGGGAGTCCTGGGGCTCGACGAGGTGCTGCGGCAAGTGGCCCATGACGACCAGGAGGAGTGGGAGTACGAATACTCTGCCACGGAGACCGAGGTTTGTCGAGACGCAGCCCTTGCATCGAGGCCGACGCTGAACATTGGCCCGGCAGACATACTACCTGACGCTCGAACTGTCGTACCCCGAGTTCAAAGACCGAGCCACTCGCGGGCCGCACCACAGCCGCGGGGGCTACTACAAGAACTGCATGGACCATTCCATGGCGTTTCTGAGGACCACGGTCGCGAGCGACGACGAAAACGACGACGATGGCGACCCCGAAGCCGACGACGGTGTGGGTGACGGTGACGGCGACGGTGATGGCGACGGCGGCGGCGACGATGACGGACTTCCCGTGGACCCTGAGCTTCTGACGGCGAGCAAAAGGATGGAGACGGAAAGACGAGCTGCAAAAAAAGGCAAGGAGGCGGCGCAAGAAAAGGAACAAGACGACCAAGAAGAGGACGACGAGGCGGAAGCGCTCGACGACATACAAATCCTCGACCTCCATTCCCCCAACCCCATCATCTCGTACAGGGGGCGCGTCTTCGAGGGACAGTGGGCGGAAGTCATCGGAACCGAGGCCATCTTTGCGCGTCACAACAAAAGCCAGCCGCTGCCTGCCCTGCGAAACCTGGCGGACAAGGTCGACGTGCTGGCAGCAAGCTCGTCGCGCATCATGACGACGGAAAAGGTGCTGGAGCCAAAGGTGGCCGAGCAGGACACGCTAGCGCCCATCAAGGAGGAGTGGAACATACGAGTCCCAAGCGGTAAAGACCGGACGGGCGAGCGGGCGCTACAGGCCAATTTCTTGGAGAACCTGATGGCGCTGAAGAAGAAGAAGGGGCAGACGGACCAGGTGACGGTGTACGCGGCGGACGGGGTCGGCAAGGACTGGGACGATAGGTACGGGCCGGACTACAAGCGACGCGCCAAGAAGAGGCCCGGACGGGCGGACGAGGACGGCGACGGCGACGGCGGGGAGACGAGGCGCGGACGCGGACGCCGTGCAAGGGGGCACCGCAGAGCCAGGGCTGGCGCGAGAGCAAGGGGTCGTAACACAGGCGCGAGTCACGAGGGCAGATTCGAGCTGTCCCTTCCGACGCCCGACACATGGGAAGAGCTGTCGGGGAAAAAAGATGGGGGCGACGAGCCGGACGAGTCGGAGGGGGTCGAGGCCGAGGACGTGTCCATGACTGGCTACGATTGATCATGAGGGGGCATGGCATTCGAGACATGTTTGCCGACGAGGGATACGCGGGTCCACCGATAACGATGAAGGAAAAACAAAGGTGGAAGATGAACAACAGGGCCCAAAACAACGCAAGCGTCGAGGCTGTGAAACGGAAAGTGGCCGGGCGGCGCGTTGGTTAGGGCTGTGCTGTGCAGAAAAGGGCGGGGGAGGTGAGCGAGGTGCCGAGTTCCGGGGGGGCTCGAGTGGAGAGACGGGCTGACCGGGAGTCGGGTGTATGGTGTTGATGTTTTTGTGTGCGAGTTATTCGAACGGATATAAGAGCTGATATCCTGCTCACCCCGTAGTCAATTGACATGGCGGCTCAGCCCTGTAGACATAAAGTCAGAGAAATCAAGCAATGCTGCTTGGCTTTGCGCCTTGGCAAGAGATGGTGCGGAACGCCGGCAATTGTACGAATACACACACACGGCAATTGGACACTCGCTCGACGGGTCCGATGAGTCTCGGCCAGCAAGCCCTGTGCACGGTCTGGAACTCGGAGTCGAGGGCCAGCGGGCATGGACGAATGGGAACGGGGACGGAGGCGCGAGCCGTGTCATGTACTCGTACCCGTTGGGAACTTCTTGGTGAGCTTTTAGTGACGAAGTCCCAACGGGTAGTAAGTACCTACTAGTACTATTTAGGTACTTCGTACGGCACGGCACCAACCGTCAAGCCTCTCAGCTCTTGTGCTCAAGTGCAGTGCAGCCACGATCTGCACGCCCCGGTCTAGAACCTCGCTCTCGGCGAAAACACACTCTCGGCCCGACGAGGGAACTTGAGCTAGCCGACCGATGAAGTACATACCCTACCCGCCTGTACCCCACAAATCCGCTCTGGCATGCGCGTGTAAGTACCGCCCCACCGCCTCGATGCCTTTGACTCGAGGACGGACCCCACCGTGGCTAAACCAAGTAGCGGTACCTACGAATACAACTCTTGCCGCCTTCCTCCACATCCAGCTACAGCTTCGACCTCTCTTAATCCTCTCTCCTCTCCTCTCAACCCTTCCTTTTCATCATCCGTCCCGCGGCTTCTTCGACACTATGCTTCCGCAAGCAGGGGCTTCGTGATCGCCTTCTACAGCCCCTCAAACCCCCCCCCTCTTTCTCGCTTCAACTCTCCCATATTGGATTCGGCGGCGCGGCTCAACTTACTTGCCATACCCTCGCTTATCCAGAGTGCCATTGCGTCTCGTCTCTCGTTTCTCGCCTCTTGTCAGCCTCTCAGATCACCATCCTCTCATATATAGGTATCCCGACAGGCTTGCCGCAACACTCCGCCACCGCCCATCGCGGTGCCCGGTGCCCTCCTCGGACACTACCATCACGCACTCTACCTACCCGTCGAGCCTGGTCACCACGCACGGGCAACTGCCCTCCCGCCGAGGCCATGAACGCCTGGCTACGCCGCGGTGCCGTCCTGCTGACGCTGCTCCTCGTCGTCTCCCTCGTCGCCTCGTGGCTGCCCACGGCCCTCAGCCCCACAAAGTCGAGTGCCGAGAAGCGTGCCCGCGATCGCCACTGGGTCGACAGCAGTCCCTTCTTCTGGGACCGACTTCTCTGTCGCTGGGGAAGCCTCTGTGGCCTGCATCATCTGAGGACAGACCCCGCTGCTCTGCCCGAAGCCGGCCACGACGAATGGCGCGAGCTTCGTCGAAGATCCGAGCCGCACCCTTCGTGGCTCGACTCGGATTCCACCCCGCCGGCCGGCACCAAGAGAAACTTTCGCGAGAGGCGGAGGATCGTCAGGGACATCCCCGACTTTGTCTTCAAGCACGCGCCCCTCGTCCATCTCTACTCGGGCGAGCAGTTCTGGCCCTCTGACATTGCCGACCACGTCCAGCACATGAACGTCACCGTCGACAATGTGCCCCTCGAGAACGAGCACCAGCCCACCCTGTCCAATCTCGACGGCCTCAACGCCCACGAGGGCACCGTCGTCCTCCACAGCCTCGACGATGTCGAGTCCCGGCCCTCGTGGCTGCACAGTCGCGACAGCGTCCCCAATCCCTTCCCAGACGCCGGCCGAGGCCATCAGCCTCCGCGCCTCGGCAATGGCGAGCAGGACCAAGACTCTCACCGCGAACGCACCACCTGGTTCGACGTGGACAAGAAGCATCCCCTGCATCGCATCGCCGAGCCCTGGCCCCGCAAGCACCCGGTGCGGTCCCGCCCTGGCGAGCCCCGCCTCTCCCGCCGCGGCCACAAGCCGAACGCTGACGGCTACTCCCGGGCCCCGGCCGTGCTCGTCCTCGTCGACAAGGGCTCGGGCATTCTCGACGCCTTTTGGTTCTTTTTCTACTCGTACAACCTCGGCCAGACGGTGCTCGGCATTCGCTTTGGCAACCACGTCGGCGACTGGGAGCACTGCATGGTCCGCTTCGAGCACGGCGTCCCCCGTGGCATCTACTTTTCCGAGCACGAGGGCGGCCAAGCCTACGCCTGGGGGGCCGTCGAGAAGCGTGGTGACCGGCCCGTCATATACTCGGCCGTAGGCTCCCACGCCATGTACGCCCTGCCCGGCGAGCACCCTTACATCCTCCCCTTTGGCATGCTCAAGGACGTGACGGACAAGGGCCCGCTCTGGGACCCGGCCCTCAACAACTACGCCTACCACTACGATTACACGCGGAGTGAGCCCGAGCAAGCAAAGGACCCCGAGGCCGACGCGCTGCGCGATGCCCCCAGCCTCGTTCCCGCGGCGTCGAACCCCAGTGCGCCCACGTCGTGGTTCCACTACAAGGGCGGCTGGGGCGACGAGGTCTACGCGCTCGCGGACCCCAGGCAGTGGCGTCTGTTTGGCCAGTATCACTACGTCACGGGCCCCAACGGCCCCAAGTTCAAGCGACTCGACCGCCCCAAGCTGTGCGGCAAGCCCAAGTGCCGGATCCTGTATGAGCTGGATCCCAAGGGGACGTGGTACTAGGGCCCGAGAGCTCCGACTGCTGATGCTTTGCCCTTTTCCCTTGTGTCAAATCGTTCTTGCTCCTCCATACATGACACGACTTGAATGTTAAATCGAGATACCCCTCTGAAGTGCGTTTGCGGGATTACATGGCGTCGCAGAGACTGCCATTGAACATTTTTTCCACTCTGTCTTGATGACGGACTGGCAGGAGAGGGAGAGAGACCGACGGGTGAGTAGACGTTCGGCAGCCATAGTAACGAACGGACTTGGGAGCGGCACAAAGCGGCCAAGCTGGACATGGGAGTTTGCGGGAGCGGCCGTAAAAAAATTACGTTGCTTTTTTCTTGGATACAATGAATGAAGAGGCTTTTGACCTCGCTTGCGTGTCCGACTCCGTTTGGTGTCTTGTTGATTCGCACAGAGGAGAGGCTTTGCGGTCCAATTTACGCGTGAGTAGGTATTCGTATGCGCGTGAGTACTATGCGCCGGGAACAAAGTATCCGAATATATCCGTAAGGGAGCGAGAGATGAATGAGATGAGCAGAGAGGGAACATTTATTTGTGTCCCTTTACTTGTCCCTCGACCTGAACCCGTCAACCAACGCCGTGTGCTTTCCCAAAACCCCAGACGACGCCGCACCACTTTGGTATAGACTCCCTCCCGTCTGACAGATGAAGTAGGAAAAAAAAGGGGACGAGATTTATGATGATGAAAGATGAGATGTGTGCATGCATGCATCCAAAGACGATCCCGATCCTTGCCCCCCTCTCCTCGACGGAGTGGACAACGTCATGCCATGTCTGAAACTTTCCCATCTAGCGCCGCACCCGACCGTGTTAAAAAGTTGAAACGATAAATGAGAGACATGGGGCCCAGCCAAAAGAACGATGTGGTAAAGAGGAAAAGATTGGAAAGATTATGAAAATGGGTAAATGGCACGAGAGGAGCCATCACCCGTCGATGCGGAACCCAGCTGGGTCCTCGGACCACGGGCGGTTTGTGCTGGGATACTCGGACGGCTGGCTGCTCGATGCGCTCTGGCCGTCGTCGTCGTCGTCGTCATCATCGTCATCATCGCGCGGATCCACATTATCACCGTCCGCGACGACGCCGTCTTGTTCCTCGATGCCGGGCCAGGGTTCGTCCTCTGGGAGATGCCACTGCTGCGAGTCGGGCACAAGCCGACGCGCGACTGCACCGTCGTCGTCCCCGTCGTCGTCGTCGTCGTCGTCGTCAGCGTCCTCCTCCTCGTCGTCCCCGTCGACATCAGACTCCGATCCGCAGCCGTACAGGTCCGCGTCTGGGGGGGCATGCATCGTGCCGGTTCGGGCCGAGCTGCTGCCGCGCAGGAGCCGGATATCCTGCAGCGGCGCGTTGCTGTGTGGCGTCGCGTAGGCAAACGGCGTCGTGCCCCGAGGCCCATGACGGTCGGCGAGGCTGGGCGGCATGGGGCTCAGCGAGGCCGTCCACCTCGGGGTAAAGTACCGCTGGTGGTGGCTTGGAGACCGCGTCCGGCGCTTCTTTGTGACGCGCGCCTGCGATGCCACCCGCATCGTCGGCGAGGGGCGTCGGCCCTGGCCGTTTGACACGACGCGGCGTCCGCTGGCGGCGGGCGAGGGCCGGGCCGGGGCACCGACTGGGACCGAGACGGTGCGGATCAGAGGAGGCACAGCCGAGTCTCTCCACCGTGCCGTCAGCGGAGACTGCCCACGCGTGTCAATGGGGCTCATGGACCTCCTCCAGGAGCGCACGCTGTGGCCACGAGCCAGCAGCGGCGACAGGGATACGTGCTGGCGGTCCCGGCGCATGCTCAGGGACGCGCGGGCAGGGGGCGCCTCGTCCAGATGCTCGCTCCATGCCCAGTGCTCCTCGAGGGCATCTGCCTCGGGCACCTCGGTCGACGCCGTCACGTCCGGGTATGCCCGGGTCATCTCGCGCACTCGCTGCCAAGTCCACCCAGCCACATAGGCCTGGGCGTCCTGCAGGTAGGCGTCGGGGTGCGTGATGAACAGCCTCGGCTCCGACGACCGCATCATGACGGAGCTGAGGAACTGCACGTCCCACAGGCCCGGCGTCATCATCTCGGCCGGGCTCAGAAAGCGCAGCCGCGAGTCCTTGTGGACCTTGCGGAGCGGCACCCACTGTTGGTGCAGCCCGAGGAACCTGGCCGATCGAGCATCAGACGGATGCGCTCGCGGGACAAGGCGCATTTCTCCAAAGACGCCGCCAAAGGCCGCATGGATGGCGGCCTGGACGCTGCGGTAGTCGGGACCCTTGACGGACACGGTCTGGATCAGGCCCCGGCTTCGCAGTCGCTTGTCCACGACGCTCGTGTTGCCGCACGCTCTAGGCAGCAGCCACTCTGCATCGAGACCGGGCGCGGCCCAGTTGTTGCAAAAGGGCGACTGCGAGCGCCTCGTCGCGGTGCTGAGTGTCATGGGGAGCTGGGTCCAGTCGTCGCTGTCAGCGGCCGCGTCGGAGCGGAATTGGTGAATGTCCTGCCAGAGTCTCTTGAGGGGAAAGGGGAGAAAGACAACCTCGACGACCCAGGCACTGTTCGGCGAAGGAAGATAGGACTGGAGCAGGGCGACCTGAGCCTGAAGAGAGTGAAGGTGACCCATGACATGGCAATGGGGCTGAGCGCGGCTGGCGAGGCTCAAGGACGACGAGACGACGCTCTGAGTGGCGACATCCTCAACCCGGGCGGCGCGGGCAGTCGCCACGCTGGCATTGTCGTTGGCGAGCTTGTCCGCCTCGTCCACCCTGCTCTCCAGCTCCGACATTCGGACGTCGAGGTTCTCCATCTTGTCGTGGCATTCCTCGTGGAAGGACACCGTCTCCAGGCGGTCCAGGCGGTATGTATGCTCGCTGACGGTGTTGGCCAAGTCTCTGACGGCGCCCGAGTCGGCGGCAAGCGGCTCCGCGGCGGGGCGAGATTGCGTGTGCGTGTGCGTGGCGGGTCGAGGCGTCGCCGCGGGCCGCTCGGGCTGCACAAACACAAACGAGGCGCCTAGAGCGTGAGCTGCCGTGTGCGCGTCTGTGGGTAGCTGGGCAAGAATACGGGCCCTCGGATCACCGATACTACTCAGCGTCTGTAGACCTTTTCCAGCAAACGGGCGCAGGTATCTTGCTTGGACGGACGGGGCTGTCGAGGCCGTCTGCGAGGGTATCAGGCACTGGGAAGGAATCGGGGGCAAGGGAAAGGCGTTGGTGGGCGCGGGAGAGTTGATCATGTCGCCCCAGGCCAATGTATCGGGCAAGGAGCCGGGGGCCTGGCTGGCATTGACTCGGGCGTACTCGTCGGGCAGGTCGTGGACGAAGGACAGGGGCGAAGGGTCGGCGAAGCTTGTCAAGTCGAAGGGCGGCGGCGCCATGACGGGAACGCCGAGCATGGGGCTCAAGGGCTCGCGGGCCGTCGTCGGCCTCTCATTCTCCTGTCCGGCAGCCTGGGCCAGGAGCGGCGGCTGAGCGACGGACAGCCCCTGATCGTGGTAACAGGCGTGATGGTTGCACATGCACCAGCTGGCTTGGTCCGGGAGGGGGCTGCCGAGGACGTGGCGAGGCCAGAAACGGCGACAGCCGCACTTGAGGCCATAGGCGCCCGGGGTCAGGTCGGCAAAGTTGCAGCCGCCGCAGGGCAGGGCGGGCGGGTTGCGCGGCGTGGCCGTCGCGTCATGATAAATGTCGAATAGGTTGGCAACGGCGGGGTGCGAGGGTTCCAAGGGAGAGGTGGCCATTGGGGTTACGGGGTGGTGGCAAGCTCATGGGGAGCCGCTGGGGGGTTCGAGGAATGACGCGACGACTCGAGGGTGCTCGGGGTGAAGCGGGGGAGCGAGCGAGTCGCGAGTTCAAGCCGGCCCTGGCGGGACGCGAGCAGAGCAGCGAGTTAGTTCATGGCAGCAGAGAGGAGTCGGCCGAGATTCAAGGGCGTGCTCGAGGCATTCGCACAGAGGCGAGGTGTCTCGAGCAAGAGGTGGCGGCGTCGAGCTGGCTGGTGGGCTGGTGGCAGCTGGCTGGTGGCAGCTGGGGGAGCTGTCGACAGCGGGCCGCGCGCGTAGTGGCCGCGAGAGAGGAGAGGAAAGGAGTCAGAGGCCGTTTCCCGTTGAGCGCCACGGTTGAGGCGCGACCCATGAGGTGGACGAGTGGCAGAGACGATGATGTAGCGGCAGACCAGAAAGAGGCGAGGGGCGCCTTGGCAGTCATTTTTTTGGCAGTCATTGCTGCCCCTGCCCCCCCCGTCCACAGTACGAATTGCCTACCAACAACAAGCATCGACGGGCCACCGCACGGCTAACAAGAGGGACCGAGTACGTACAGTTTCCCATCATGTGGCCGATGAGCTCTCCCCGGATCTCGTAGGTTGACTCACATCCGGTACGGGGCGACTACCTACGTATGTACAGATACCTACCTTATAATTCGATTGGGTTCACGAGAGCGGGTCGCAGAGTTAGAGAATGCAGTAGTACTGGTACATGGCTGCGATGCAAGCCATCTCATTGTTTCGTCCAACGCCAATCGGAGTCAGCCAACCCATCAATCAATCTTTCTCGCGCTCCCACACGCCCCACTTCCAATTCGCGCCTACAAGAACAGGAAAGAACAAGAAAAGAAAGGAAAGACCCGAGCGATTCCTCATCCAGAGGCGGCTCCCCTATAGAGAGTTTTCTGCTTTCTGCACCTCCAGCAAGCCAAAAGCCTCGTCATCACGTCGCACAGCTTGGAGTGGCATGATTAGTATGTATTATGTATGCATATCTGATTATCCATTCACGTTCACGAATGCGGGAGTATATCTGTTAGAATCCAACCACAACAGATCGGGCGCCAGAGGCCCCGGAGCAGCGTAATCGTGCGGTTGCGGTAGCGTTCTTGAGGGCAAAGCAGTGCCGAAAGCCAGGGCTCTTGTCACGCCAATCGTGCAGGCACGAACGTGACGTCGCTTTGCAGTTTAAAGTTCAACACAGCCTTCTCTTGATGCCCTCGGCGACTAATGATGACTCGGCATCCATGAATCTCGCAGTTGGCGTGTGTGCGTGGCCTAAGGAGTGGAGGACGTGAGGAGTGCGAGTGATTGTGGGAGTCGCCGCCAACCAGTCGTGCTATTACACGCAATTGTTGCAAGAGGTTGCAGAGTGCGAGCCGTTGCGGTATTTACACATGTGTCTTCGCATGCGTACGTGTACGAATAGGGATCAGTGGGACTCAGTGGAACAAGCCAAAGAGGGATAGTCATTATCAAGTACAAGGCGGTCTACGAACAGCAACCGAGACCTGCGCAATATACGCTCTAAATGCCCTGTTCCAGAGAATTTGTCTTGTAGATTGCCTTCTACTTTGATGTTACCCAAAGGAGGCAATGGGCATTTCTTTAGCCCTTGGTTTCAAGCAAGTTGTGGGTGCTTCTCAAGAAATCCGAGCTCCACGGGCAGTAACCTGTAACCCCACCTCTTCTTCTGTTCGATCCTCTGGAGAAGCAGGTTTCCGAACTCTTCCTCGCCGTGAGCAGCTAGGAATTCGTCATCCGAAAGCCCCGCGTCGCTCGTGCGGGGCGGTCTGAACGGAATGTTGTTGAGATATGCGATGACGGAGGGAGAAAGCGGTCTCTGATTTCTGCAGAACAAGGTAAGTGAGTTTCCAAACCGCGGAAGTGAGCTTACAGTTGATTTCCATCCCAACTGTAAACTGTAATTCTCGGATCTTTGTATTCGACTTGTCCACTATCAAGCAGAAAATAGCATCGGACACGGTCGACCGCGTATTGGCCCAAGGAGGAAAGGGTATCGGAGTGGCCGTCGAAATCCCGGTCCCATTCATGCATGCAAATGATGTTTGCCATTTCCGTATCTCTCTGTACCGGATTGCCCGGTACCAGCTCGGAAGTGCATTTCACGAGTATTCGGCTTGTCATGGCTGCTCTTGAGTGCACTAAGATGCCAAGAATCAAGAATCCAGATTGTGCGGGGGGACTAGGCACGTTTTATCGGCCACTGCGGACCATCGTAGGTAAATGCTCCCTGGTTCGCTTCTTGCTTCTTGCACCAAGGACATGGTGGTCAGCCTGGGCGTTGCAGTGCAGGACCTCCAAACTCCTGCGCCTGCGTCGGCGAACCACACAAAGGCAGCTAGAACCGCCGTGTTCGCCAACCCCTGGCACGAGTTCAATCCCACCCTGTACGAGAACCGTAGGTGGTGAGCCGAATACTACCTAGATCACCGGTTGACGAAGCCAATATCAAGGGCGACGTGGCCGTGCAAGTTGATGACCTTGTTGGAACAATGAAGCGACGTCATGAGGCGAGGATGAGAATTCAGGAGTGGGAGTCGAAACAAGTTACTCCTGTACAGTACGGTGCCCTTCTCAGGCAGAATCTTCCGTTGGCAGTCAACGCCGTCGACACTGGGAAGTGTATCAGCTAAGGGGGTGGAAGAAGAACCGGATTGAGGACGCATACGAGACTGTGCAAGTACGGGGCCGCCTGCCAGCGTAAGCCCGGTGCCGTTTAACTTGTTCTCAGAAGCTATGCACAGCCGGTATAATTGGGGTGCATCTTAGAGTGTCCCTTGCAAAAAAGGCGTCGTGAAGACGGCTGGCTCTTCCCCACACCATCTCCGTCCCGGGCTCGCAACAAGCTAAAGGAGGCTTGGCTGACATCCGGGGTCCCAGCGTCTTGTGCAACTCGCGCGTGCCAAACGACATCAAGACTGTTTCCCACATTATACCTCGCCCCAGCTGCCCATCGGGCCGTGCGAGGCAATGACGGACCCTGTGCCCATTGAGCCGCCAATGTCCCAGTAATGCCGCGACGAGCAGCTGCTCCTCCTCGCCGAACGTCTCGTGCTCTGGCTAGCGCAGCTGCTGGGGTGCCGCAGGGCTACCGCGTTGGCGGCCGGCATCGACGACTTGAACGCCCGCCGTTCCACGGGCCGAGACCGCGCGATGAGTGGGTGATGTTGCCGCACGCGACACATCTTGGCCGAGCTGTCCTGTGCAGCCGGCGGACCCCCGTGCGAGCCGCCGGCCGACGACGCGCTCTTCGGGCGTCCCGAGAAGCGCGACATGAGGTACCTGAAGACGAGCTTGACGTCAAGGTCCTTTTCCCACTCTTCCTGCGTAAATGTGCTGTCCGGCTTGGCGTATTCGCTCGTCTCTTGGCCCGCCTCTGGCGTCACCCTGGACATACTCGCCGTCCGAGGCAACTGCTGCATTGTCGGTTTAAAGTCCGGGGCCGAGGGCTGGCTTGGCCGCTCGTTTTCCGTCAGCTTGGACGACTGTGGTGAGTCGCCAGACTCGAGGATGACGGGCAGTCCGGCATAGGGTAGTGGCAGTTGCTGTGTCCTCGAATATGTCGAGAAGGCGCCGGGATGGTGGGAAAGCTGCTTGACCAAAAGCCCAAGCTCTCGAGACAGTGTCTCGAGGAGCCGTGGATGCCAGGATTGCTCCTGGGAACCTGTCGACAAGGGCTCATCTCCGAGTTGCGCCAGCGTCGACAAGGCCGCGTCGTCTGCCAAAGAGCCCCCAAGCAACAACGACAAGATTTCGTCGTCGAATCCAAGAAGATGCCTCACAACCTTGCGAGTGATGCTCGCCATTACGCCTTCCTCCTCCTCTTCGGGCTGAACGTGATCCTCGTCATGCCAAGTCATGTTGTCGGACTCGGCCTCGGCCGGGAGTCGGACGCGCTGCATAGATGCCTGTGACTTGCGCCTGCGTCGCGTCTCGCGCTGCACTTGGTCCATGAGCATTTGGCCATGGTCCAGTCTCCAAGCCTCGATGCGCAGCCGCTTCTCCTCTTCCTGGTGCTGGCTGTGCTCAACATCGAGCTGACCGCGACTGAAGCTGTCGAGTCTTCGACGGACCCTGCGGGGATTGAAACGCTCGAACTGGTAGATTTGGTCCTGCGCATCCCTACTTAGAACAGGCTGGTCGGATAAGCGAAAGGAGCCAAGGCCGTCGTGGGTCGGCAGGACAGGCAATGAGTGTCGACTCTCGTGCTTCGGATGGTCTTGGGCACCCGGCAGCGATCGAAATCCGGCAAGATGACTGTCGAGGCTGTCGAGCTCCGCATCGTCTTCCACGGAAGCATCATCGACGACAGACTGCGGGGGGGCCTGCGAGGGGGCTTGTCCGGCGGCGGTTGGGTGCGCCGACCTTGCTACGGTATTGAGGCTACCGAGATCGCTAAGAAGGGAGCGTCCCGGGGTGAGAGGCGAGTTGTCGGTCCCGCTGAGGTAGGAAGTGGTGGTAACGTCGGTGGGCGCGGAGAAGAGGACCCAGGATTGGGACTCTATGGGCTGGTTTTCCGACGATGCTGCGGCGTAGCCATGGTCGTCGATGGTCGCTGGGCGAGCCGCCCGCTGCACGGCCTGCCGCGTCGGTTGCTGAAAAGTCATGATGATGTAGGCGCCCGTGAGTGATGGTAAGGACCGACGAGGTCTTCGCGCTGGTTAAAGCCGTCGACGCAGCGATGGGAGAGTCCAGTGACGGGGGTATGACGGCGGAGCCAGAGCGTCTCCCCAGCCTACGTGGTCGGGCAGATAAGAGAGAGCCACTTGACGCGACCGACGCGCGAGTCAAAGAAGAGCCGCGAGCTGCCAGGGAGTCGAAGCAGGGAATTCCGTGGAGCTTGTGGGAGAAGCATCGGCAAGCATGCGAGGTTTAAAAGGGATGAAGGGGCATTGCGCGTTAGGGTTAGGGGCGTGATGACGTGCAAAGGCAGACTTCACGCTAAACCAAGGCGATGGTGAAACGGCAAGTCTAGACCAAGAGATATTCGCAAGTTCTGCGGATAGCACAAGGTAACGAGAGGGGGAAAAGTAGCGGACGACGAGACGACTGGTGACAAGAGGTCAAGGACAGGAGATGAGGAGGGGGGGCCTCCGGAGGGAGAATGGTGACCAAAAAAGTAAAGTCGGTCTGGGTGACGTGACGGGCCACGAGGCGAGCAATGTCCTGGCCACGAGATACGAGGTATCTGCCCTGCTTAATTCTGTGCCAGGGGACTTCTGCGGTGTTGGCCAGATACCTACTCGGTCCCTGTGCCTCGACTCGCGTGCTGCCAAACCCTCCCCTGTCCAGGCTGCTGCTGTTATCTGCCAATGGTTGGTGGCCTTGTACCCCACTGGCACCACACCTCTTGCTTTTCCTCTACCGTTCGTTGCACGGACTCGACTCAAACATGGCGGTAGGGCGGACAAAGGAGTCATATAATCAAGCTGTCTCTTGATAAGGAAAGGGTGCAGCCGTGGCCCTGTTCACTCTCCGCTACCACGTCTCCAAGGAACAGCTGCGACGAAGGAGCACCGAGTGTACGAAGTACCTACGGATCTATGTACGCAATCCCGTCGAGCCAACCGCCGGCCACCGGCCACCCACCGCGTCACCCGCCCACACCACATTCACACTTCAAAGCTTTCTGTGCGTGTCAGGCCAGGGCAAACGAGGCAGCGGCATGTTTCGCTACCTGCCGGTGGGGGGTTGAGGCAATATGCCGAGCCCATGACGTATTTTGCGCATACAGTCTTGCGCGACTTTGCCTTCCACCATGCCATGCTCATCAATCAGCGCCAACAGTCAGACCCAAGCGCGGCGGCTTAATGGTCAGGACATAGTGCTTTCCCCCGCACCCATCGCACCCATCCATCTGTGGCCATGGGGAGACTCCTGAGCCATGACTATGGGTCACGACCTATCCAAGCTTCCTCTCATGTGCCCACGTGTCCTTGCCTTATGCCCATCCCAACAGCCGCGTGTTACTAGTCCAAATTTGACAATAACGCTCGTCCCACGGGCTCGCTGGCTGTGAGGACTGCTCAAGTGGCCTACAAAAATGGTGAGCCAAACGAAGCCTCACGTCCCGATTCCGACGTGCACCCAGGTCCCAACACAAGGAACTACGAGCCGGAAAATGGAGTCTGTCCAACCCGACTTGACGAGTCATGAGTCACCGCGGGAGTCTTGAATGTGGGAGTCTTGAATGCATCATCACGAATAATCAGTTGTTTTGCCGAATCGACCACTCGCAGCTCAACGAGCCGTTATTTGACATGCCAATATGACTCCAACCAGAACCCATCCATCTCCGCACGACCGTCTAAGCCTCCGACTGGAAGGCCTCGGGGAAGCGCCGCAGGTTGTCCGCCAGACGACCGTGGTTGCTGAGAAACTGGACGTAGGCACCGTCGACCTTGACGCGGCCGGCAGCCTTGCGCTCGAGGTAGTCCTCGCGACGCAGGGGAGTGAAGCCCCAGTTCTTGGAAATGATGATCTTTTGGCGGCCGGGGAACTTGTACTGTGATCGGCGGAGAGCCTCGAGGGCGAGATGACGGCCTGTACGCTGTTAGAATCCACCCAAACCCCGCTCGAGGGCGCTTCAACATACTGGAGTCGCGAGTGCGGACGCTCATGATGATCTGGCCAATGTTGACACGGGCGACAGTGCCGTTGGGCTTGCCCCAAGCACCACGCATACCCGTCTGCAGTCTATCGGCACCGGCGCACGACAACATCTTGTTGATGCGGACGACGTGGAAGGGGTGGGCGCGGACGCGGAGGTGGAAGCCTTCCTTGCCAGAGTGCTTGACGAGGTACTTGTTGGCGCAGATACGGGCGGCCTCGAGGGCCTCGGAGCTCAGCTGCTCATACTCGTTGGAGACGAGGTGGATGCAGAGAGGGAAGTCGTCGACGTTGGCGCGCTTGCGGCCAAGATCGAAGATGCGGATCTTGGGATCGGGGACACCACGGTTGAACCGGGACTTGGGGAACGGCTGTAGAATGACGTGGTCAGCCGACCATGTTTGTGATTTTGCAGAGGTTTGTCTTCTCCTCTGCTCCTCCTCCAGATCGTCTCGCCAACGACGAAATTTCACGGAGCCGTGAGTTGGTCAAAATCTCACCTTGTTCTTGCAGTAGCGGTAGCAGCGAGCAGGACGACGCGCCATCTTGTCGGACTGTGCAGGTTTGTCCTGGGGTCAGTGGTATGTTGGGGAGAGTTTGAATCCGACAGGGACTGCCGACTGTCTCTATCGTCTCGATACTCGATACGCACTACTTTTGATTTCAAAGCACTCTTGGTAAGCCCAGTCGGTGCCTTCTCGCTTAAACGCCGGGCCTTTAGGGCTCAGCCAGATTCGCAGTCGACCACCATTGGCCCGACTTGCATAGAGCCCCGCCCCGCAATTTGGTGCATCCAAAACTTGGAAAATCAAATCATTTCCCTTTACGAATCACCCATCCGCAACCTCACCAAACCTCGACACCCGCCGACAAGCCCTTGCGCCTCGAGCCCCAATCGACGAGATGGCCCCCCAAAGGAAGAGCAAGAAGGATGCCCACTCCATCAACTCCAAGTTGGCGCTGGTGATGAAATCCGGCAAAGGTACGTGTGCAATGCTCGTCGCCTCCCGCAACAGGAATCGCCAGTGCTAACAGACGCAGTCACCCTTGGATACAAGTCAGCACTGAAGTCCCTTCGTTCTGGCAAGGCCAAGCTCATCATCATCGCTGGCAACACTCCCCCTCTGCGCAAGAGCGAGCTCGAGTACTACAGCATGCTGTCCAAGGCCCCCATCCACCACTTCTCGGGCAACAACGTAAGTTTTGCATCATGATGTGTCTTTCCTGACTATGACGGTCTCAGCGCATCAGACAAATCCTTTTCAAAAGCAGATGCCTTGCTAAGCGAGAACTCGGTTCTCGCGATGCTGCCCAGAGAAGAAGTCGCACAGACTTTGGAGGGCTCATTTGGCTGACCCGACCTCGACAGATTGAGCTTGGCACTGCCTGCGGAAAGCTCTTCCGTTGCTCCACCCTTGCCATTCTGGACGCTGGCGACTCGGACATCCTGAGCGACCAGCAGGCATAGACTGCTCGCGGATAGCATTATGTGGCGTTTGGGGTAAAATGGGTTCTCGGGCATTTGGGGATATACCAATCAATTCTTTGCGATGTCACTTGATAGGAGGGCTTTTGCAGCTTGGACGGCCCAGACTGTCAGCACTCGTGACAAACTGCATGGTCTCTCCGTCCCGGTGCGGAGAGCCGGACATGAACAACTCGATGACAATTAATACTGATGGCCCTTTTACTCCCCGCTAATATGCTGTATCCGCCACCCTTGATTGATGCGCACGTCCTTACAACGCGAAGGGGGAAATGCTTGCATGCTTCTGCTGCAAGTCTTGCCGCCCTGCAGGACCCGTCTCCTGGGAAACTACCGACAAGAGGGAGCCAGGGCGGTGACGAAATTGCAGCTTGTGACGAATGCCGGCAGTCCAATGACGGCGAGTGCCTTGTGGCGGCGACGATGGACACTGCGTGCGGATTGGCTCCCCGTGCATGTTGGGTGGGCCGTCTAATTTTATCTTGAGTTTCGGCGAGCCCATCTCGCCGCGGAAGCATCGGATGCGGCTGTTTGGGCGTCGACACTGTACACTGTGTCGATAAAATGGTGGGAGAGCACAGTGTGGATTCGGAGAGATGTGCGCGTTGGACGTTCCGGAAACGCCTGGTCACGCACGCCGCTAAGGGCGGTTTTCAAGCGCGGAACCGAAAGACGCAGAAGAAAGACGCAGAAGAAAGACGCAGAAGAAAGACGCAGAAGAAAGACGCAGAAGAAAGACGCAGAAGAAAGACGCAGAAGCGAGGTTGCAGAAGCGAGGTTGCATCATGCCTGCCCGCTCTTGAGGGTGGAACTCGGCCTCTCTCTTGGACAAAGGCCGTGTCATGATCCCTGAGGCCCTTTGACGGACGCGCTGACCAGGCATTGACGGCCGCTGTAATTGGAGCAGGTAGCCGGCGCGGCCTTTTCCCGTGCCGCGGTACTTGTCGTTAATTACCTAGTCAAAGTGGAGTCCCCGGCAGGGTAACCGTGTCTTCACAAACGGAAACAGCGTCCTCGTCGCTGTTGTTGTTGTTGTTGCCGTGCCAGTGCCAGTGCAAGTGCGGGCGCCCCCTTTCATCCTCGTCGACCTTCACCGCAGGCAGCATTCCGTTGATTGACATGCGCGCCAAACAACGGCGAGACCCCGACGGACCAGAATAATTACCAGCCCCGACCGCCCTCTGCAGCGTCTGCAGCGGTAGCGCCCCCGCGCATTCCTTTGCCCACACAAACCACACGAACAGCTGCGTCCGTTTCCGTCCACCTCGCATCTCCGGCGCCATGTCGACGCCGGCTCCCAAGAAGCACCCCATGAGCGGCGCTCCCGTCGCCCGTGTCTCTGCCTCGGACGCCGCCGCCGCCTCGGCCTCTCCCCCGGGCGCCCCTGGCATGCGCAACTCGCCGCGCTCCTCGACCCCGACCGGCCATTCCCGCGCGCGGTCCGTCCGTGGCGCCGCCCATGTGTCGGCTCGCTCGGCCGCGGTGCGAAGGGACACTGCTGGCGAGTCCGACGCCCGCGCCGAGGCTGCGTCGGCCGTCGAGGACCTCCAGCAGCGCCTGGAGAGGGAGGAGAAGCTGTCGGAGCAGTTCAAGAAGCAGGTAGACGTGCTGCAGTCCAAGTTGGACGATGCCGTCAAGGAGTCGGCCAAGCTCGAGGAAAAGGCTCACGAATACGAGGAGCAGGTCGAGGCTCTAAGGAACGACAAGAGGGAGGCGACCCGCCAGAGCCGCGAGATGGAGACCATCTACGAGGCCGAGCGGAGCGCCATCCTCAGGGAAAAGGAGGAGCTAGCCAACAGGGAAGAGGCGATGCAGACCGTCAATCAGCGGTTAAAGGACACCCTGGCCCAGAGACAAAGCACCACTGACGACGATGGCCGGCCATCCCGACAGAGTGAGTTCTGCTCGCCGCTGCACCATCTGACGCCGCTCACTAACCGTGCAACAGCGGCCAGCTCGTCTCCGTCGCTCGACGGCAGCAGCTTCGCGCCCCCCTCGTCGCTCCAGCGCAGCGACTCCCGCAACGGCTCCAAGCTGATTTTGCAAAAGGACAAACTCATCGAGAGCCTGCGCCTCGAGCTCGCAGAGGCGCAGATCAAGCTGGTCGAGTCGGAGAAACAGGGAGGCGGCAGGCTGCACGAGGTGGAGCGGCTGCTCATGGAGGCCCGCATGGCCAACGCGCGCCTCATGGAAGACAACGAGAGCTACCAGCTTCTCCTGCGGGAGAGGACGCTCAAGGGCGACTTTGGCCAGAGCGACTTTAGCTACATGAATGGCAGCGCCCACCAGGACGCCCTCAACGCCCTCGAGGGCAACGCCGGGGGCTCGAACCTGGCCGACGAGCTGTCCGACGCCGCAGCTGCCGAGGGCGAGGGCGACCGCCGCCTCGAGGCCGAGCTCAGGTCCATGAAGGAACAGAATAAGGCGCTGACCATGTATATTAACAAGATCATCGGGCGCCTGCTGCAGCACCGAGAGTTTGAGTCGATCCTGGACCAGGGCGGCGTCGACTTGAAGCCGCCCATGGACATCCACAAGGACCTGCCCGTGTCCCCGGGCATGAAGCAGCTCCCCAACGGCCCGTCGATGCTGCAGCGGGCCAAGTCCCTCGCCATCGGCACGACCAAGACCAAGCCGCGGCCCATGTCGTACGCGCCGACGAGCGGCTCCGTCACCTCGGCGCACACGGACCCGGACACGGCCCCAAGCATACCCATTGGCAACCTGGGGCGATCGGCGAGCACGAGGCGATCGAGGCCCCAGAGTGAACAGTTCACGGGCGCCGCAGGCCTCGTCGGCCACATGTACCGGGGCCCGGATGGCACCGCGTCGCCGCCCCTGGGCAACTCGCGCCACTCGCCCAGCCTGTTCGGGGCGTCGGTCAACCCCAACGCGGCCGCGCGCACCCCCAGCGGCGGCCCGGCCCCCTCGGCGGGCAACTTTCCCCACACCAAGAGCGAGACGTCGAGCGTGAGCGGCGAGTCGGCCGAGGCATCGACGTCTCCGTCGCAGTCGCCGCCCAGGTCGCAGAGCGACAAGCAGACGACGTTTGCGGGCGGCAAGCCCCGTCCCCTGCGGCTGGTCCAGGAGAAGGAGGACGCGGCCAAGGAGAACAAGCGCGCGAGCTGGTACACGGGATGGAGCTGGGGGGCCAAGAAGGATGAGACGCAGCAGCCCGCGGGCAAGCCCATTCCCGAGTGAGGGACGGAGAGAGAAACACGTGGCCGCGTTGATGTCGAGTATCGGCCGCGTTGATGTCGAGTATCGGCCGCGTTGATGTCGAGTATCGGCCGCGTTGATGTCGAGTATCGGCCGCGTTGATGTCGAGTATCGGCCGCGTTGATGTCGAGTATCGGCCGCGTTGATGTCGAGTCTCGGCCTTGTTGTCCGTGCTGTGTTTTTCATGGGCGGCCCCTTTTTCTTTGATGCTGAGACACAGTGAAACAGGTCATGGCCCGTCTGGGCCCGGGAGTTGTGGCACGGCGGCTGGATAAGCAAGACTCACGGGCCTGACGCTGGCCTGTACGATTTACGTCACCAGTAGATATTTTGCCGATGAGGCCTTTTGGGTTACCGTCTCTGTCGATGCTATTTGTGCTTGCTGTGCCTCGTGGGCGCCACGAGCTGGGGAGCAACTATGGGAGGGGTCGAAGGCGCAAGAGGGGATTGCCATGGTTGTCCTCGAGTACAGGACAAGCAGCCTTGTTTGCCAGGCAATTAATAAAGCGATTACACTAGGCGAAGAGAGTCCATCATCACACACACCACCACTCGACGTCCACGCCCTCGATGCCGTCGAGCAAGCCAAAGTCGAGCCCGGCCTGACGCATGGTGACGATAATCATGTCAAAGGTCGCGAGCGTCTCCCGGTTCCAGCCCTCATCGGCCAGGCGAGGGACTTGGGGCACGTCCTCTTGCCGGACCAGCGGATCCGCAAACTGGACGTGGACGCTGCCGGGCAGGGAGAGGTGCCTGACGAGGTCGAGGCCGGGCGAGTTGCTGAGCGTCGACTGGCCGGCCTTGAAGCCGACGCCGACGACGAGAGCACGGGGCTTGCGGCCGTCGCCGCGCCTCAACCTGCCCTCGGTCAACCTGTCGATTGCCCGGGCGGCGATGGCGGCGGGGCGCCTTGCCATGGCCTCGCTGGCGGCGGCGAGCAGGGGGAACTCGCTGTTGGACAAGAGGTAGTAGGGGTTCACGGGGATGCAGTGGCCGCCGACGCCGACGCCGGGGAGGAAGGCCATGTAGCCAAAGGGCTTGGTGCTCGCGGCGCGGCACACCTCGTAGGGGTCGATGGCGTGGGCGCTCGCGGCGTCGGCCATTTCGTTTGCGTAGGCGATGCCCATCATGCGCTGGCAGTTTTCGTACAGCTTGGTCATCTCGGCCACCTCGGGGCGCGAGACGGGCACCGTGTGGTCGAAGACGCGCGTGTATAGGGCTTGGATGGCCGCGAGGGAGCCCGGGACGACGTCGTCGAGGCCGGAGATGACCTTTGGTATGGCGTGGGCGGGGGGCTCGGTGCGGCCTGGGTCGACGCGCTTCCGAGGTTTGTTAGCGGAGCTGCTTTCGATTGTAGGGGCCTGGAGGGGAAAAGGTGGAGGAGAAATGGAGGTGGAGGAGAAAAGGGGTGGAGGAGAAAAGGGGCTCGAGGAGAAAAGGGGCTCGAGGAGAAAAGGGGCTCGAGGGGAAAAGGGGCTCGAGGGGAAAAGGGGCTCGAGGGGAAAAGGAGCTCGAGGGGAAAAAGGGGCAACCCCATGCCGCCATCCCTCTTCTCCCCTGAACTCTGACACCAAACGTACCTCTGGGGACATGCCGGCGTAGAACCCACGCATCTTTGCAACCGGGCCGAGCAGATGGCGCGTCATCCCAACAGCGACGGAGCTCTCGATGACCACGGTAGAGCCCGGGCGGGCGTGGGCAGCCACCGTCTTGAGCGCGCTCCGCAAGTAGGACGTGTCGACGGTCTTGTCCGGCAGCAACAGCGTAGGCACGGAGACGAGGAAGTGCGTGGCGGCGTGCAGGCGGCGCGGGCAGCTCGTCAGGGCGACACGCCGGTTCCCCCCAAAGCGCGGCTTGAGGTCCTGGACGCGCCTCTCGTCGACGTCGAAGCCCAGGGTGCTGTACTGGCGCGAGAAGACGTCGACCAGGTGCGTGCCGACGTAGCCGACGCCGATGACGGCCACCAGGGGCCGGGTGTGGGCGTCGACGGGCTCCAGCGAGGCGGCCAGGTCTCGCGCCTCGTGCTCGGCGTCGGCGGGCGGCGTGACGGGGAAGAAGCCGGTTTCGAGACTCGAGGTTGCCGCGTCTGTGTCTGGCTGGGCTGCTTCCCCCTGGATGGTTGGGTGGGTGTCTGCCATTGTCGTTGATGGGGATGGGCAGGCAGAGAAGAAGCTCGCGAGACTCGAGTGCTGAAAGACAAAGATGGTCGACTCGAGTGCTGAAAGACAAAGATACTCGACTCGAGTATGCTGAGAGACGAGGATTGATCCCCGGCTACGACTTATGTACGCTGAGCTCACGTAGCATGAATAGATTCGACGTGTCGAGGCTCGTCAGAGGCAGCAAGGAAGAGTGCCCTCCATCAGAGCTGATACATCAGGCCATCGCGTCAGAGGCAGTACGGCGAGAAGAAAGGACGAAAGCGGGTATATAAATCATGACCTATTGGGCTCAAGATGCTCAACAGTATTCGGCCCTTGCCCCCCTGCGGCTGGCTGTGAGCTGGCCCTGTCTAGATGCCGTCAAGTACGAAGAGACTGGCAAGAGATGGAGCGACGCATAAAACTCAAACAAGGGGCGTGATCAATCAAACGTGGACTCCTAGATATGTGATGCAAATAGACTTGGACGGCAAGTCTGCGGGCCACGACTAGGCGTCTTCATCCCATGATTGGCCGAACATGGGGGAATATGTTGTAGTGGGCTCGTGATGGCGGTAATTACCTTGTGCCTCTTTGTTGCATTCTCGAATCCGTGTCCTGCACGGATGGGTGCCGGGCTCCATAACTAGGCGGACGGGCCTGGGCCATATCGAGCTGCATTTTGATGGAATATTAGGGTTATATTCATGAATTGGCGCTTCCTGCAACAAGGTCGACATGTGCTGCTCTACACATACAGACAGACAACTACCAAATAATTGGACCAACATGAACTTGAAGACCGATTCACAACACGTGGCCGTCGTCACAACACGTGGCCGTCGTACATACTCGGGACGTAGAGTTTCCAGACATTGTGCCCAGGCCTCCGTGTAATGCACGCCGAGTCGTCGTTGGCGGCTTCCAGGGACCGCCCACTGATTAAGATTTTAACATCATACCAAAGTCCAACTCTCCACAGGGTCGGAAGAGTTTAAGAGCTAAATTGACTTTGCCTTTCGGCCTGAGTTCCACCGGGCCCTGGGTTGCTCATGAGACACCCTACATGATATACTGAATTCCTCGTCTGATGGAGTTGAGCCAGACCCGCCTTGCTTTGTTTTACTCTTCGGGAACGGGGAGCCATTGGCCACTCTTGACCCGCAGCTGCTCCCGAGGAAATAAAGACTTTCACTAGAGAAGACGCACATGGAGTTGATATGCGAGTCTCGATTCATTGCCGGATTCGGCGAATGCTCATTATATCCAAATTGCCAGTCGCCCCTGGCCATCATGCACTGTCCTCGGCACCGGCATCGTCCCCATTCCCTCGTCTTCTCTTTGAAATGCCTCGTTTTCATCGTCTTCTCATTCATCTTCTCTTTGAAACTAGCACCCCGTCGACTTCAAGTATCGTTTCTTGGTCATTGTTTGACTGGACGTGGGCATTCTCTCCTTTCGTTGCCCTTGTCGCACCACGCTCTTTTGGCCCTACCCCTTGCCCCCCTTTCCTTTGAATTTATTGCGTATTTATTGCTCTTGGCCATTCTCGACCCAGTTTCTTGCTAAACACGTATCGACGGTGGAAAGCAAGAGCTCGTCATGTCTGCCGGGCTTCCTGGGCCTGTCACGGCCGGAACCAAGGACAACTCCTGGACACGCCCCGTACAGTGGCCCGAGTTGCCAACTAGAGGTTCGACCTGGCTTCGGTCTCGGGCATCAGCTTCGGCTCCCAATCTGACGACGGCGAGCCTCCCGGGGGAACGGCCCGACGACTCAGACCACGACGGTGGCCACGACGCCGAAAAGGGGGATTTCCGCTGGCCGATCCTCGCCGCGCCCGCCAACACTGCGAGAAAGCTGAGCAAGACGGAGATTGTGGTTCAGCGCGCCCTCTTCATCGTGGTCGTGGTGGTGGTCAACGTCGGTCTCGCCGCCGTGACCGTGTTCGCGCACGTGGGAGTGGCGACGCTCGTCTTCATCCTCCTCTTCAAGCTCCAGGACTGCCTGTCGAGCATCATCTCCATCGTGTGCGTCACGTACACGTCGATTGCGGGCTGCTTCATCAAGCCAGCGCCCGTGCCTCGGAAATGGGTCCTCTCTCTCCTGCCGGCCTACAACGAGAGCGAGGAGCAGATACTCAAGTCGATACGCGGGCTGCGGAACAATATGGGCGACCCGCACCGGCAGGTGGTGGCGATTGTGCTCGACGGCCAGCCCAAGGAGCTCCGGGGCGAGTTCTCGCGCGTCGTGGCCGAGTTCTCGCGGCCGTACCACTCGCTCAAGTGCAAGTCGGGCACGCTCCGGGTCACGGCGGGCTTCTGGCAGGAGCTGCCGGTGATTATGATGGAAAAGGGGCAGAATAGCGGCAAGAAGGACAGCCTGGTGCTGGCGCACGACCTCTTCAACTGCCCGCGCGACGACATGGGCGAGTACACGCGGCTCCTGCGGCGGGAGATGTGGGAGCGGGTGCTTCCGGCGCTGACGGCGGGGACCGGGTTCGGCGGGTCCGGCACGGCGGGGACCGGGTTCGGCGGCTCGGACACGGCCGGGACCGGGTTCGGCGACACGGCCGGGACCGGGTTCGGCGGCTTCGACATGGTGTTTTGCACCGACGCCGACTCCGTCATCCACGAGGGCTGCATGCCCAAGCTCATCGACGGGCTCGCGCGCGACGGGCGGGCGATTGCGGCGTGCGGGCTGGTGCTGGTGGAGTTTGAGGAGGGCTATAAGTGGTCGGCGTGGAACCTGTTCCAGATGCTGCAGTACTCGTACGGCCAGACGGTGCGGCGCCTGGCCGAGGGCTTCGTCGGAAAGGTCACCTGCCTGCCGGGCTGCGTCACCATGACGGCGGTCCGGCCGGAGATGGCGGCGGCCGTGGCCATGTTTGCGCGGCCGGTCCGGGAGAGCTCCGTGCTCCACCACCAGGTGCAGAACCTCGGCACGGACCGGCGCCTCACGTACTGCATGCTGAGCCAGGGCACGGCGCTGCGCACGCTGTTTGTGCGCGACGCCGTGGCGGAGACGGTGGCGCCGCAGTCGGCCGCGCACTATCTGTCGCAGCGCCGGCGCTGGGGCTCCAACGCCTACTTCAACAACTTCTTCTACTGCGGCGGCCGCAACATGGTGGTGTTTACGCGCCTCGTGGCCCTGCTTCACGTGGCGCGCCAGACTTGCGTCTACTACCGCGTGCTCAACACGGTGCTCTTCATCCGCGCCCTCGTCATCGAGTGCAACTTCATGGACGTGCTGCCGCTGCTGGTCGTCGGCCAGTTTCCGCTGCTCTGGTTCGTCGTCTGCGCGCTGACGCAGCGCGCCTTGAGGGTGAGGCTGCACCAGATCGTCCTCGGCTTCTTCATCAACAAGGTTGCGTCGCCCGTCCTGTCTTGCGTCGTCTTCTTTGCCGTCATGACGAACCTGGGCAACGCCGTCTGGGGCATCAGCGGCGTGACGGCCTCGTCGGCTTCGTCGCAGAGGCCGGGGACGCAAGGTTCGCAGGGGACAGGTTCACAGGGGACAGGCTCCCAGGGGACAGGCTCCCAGGGGACTTCAGGCTCGGACAGACCGGGGACGCAATCCTCGACGGGCAGCCAGAGGGGGGCGCAAGTTCTATAGACATTTCATTGGGTTGTTTTTGGTGTGGTTGTTTTTGGTGTGCATGTAATAGAAAGTCATGGTAATGTAATAGCTTCAAGTCAGAAGTAAGGAAGCTCTCGACCGTGGCTTATCTACAAGCCTTGTAACCCACCGAATGATTATTCACTACTTAGTAGATCTGTCTCACTAGACTCTAGACTCGACCGCACTTCGGTAGTGTCGCGGCCATCTAGGGTTGTCCATACTGCAACTACACAACGGCAAGACTCCGTCCAAAGCCACACGAGTGGTATATAATCATCCATTACCCTAGATAGCATTATGAATGGAAAATCAAACCCAGCTGGCCTAGCGAGCCCCTGTGGCAATCACGTGGAAGAACAGGCGTCCTCCCCGTTGGTGGAAACCTGATTCACGCTGGAAACCTGCTGGCCCTGGTTGGTGGAAACCTGCTTCACGGTTTTGGAAACCTGCTGGCCCTGCTGGCCCTGCTGGCCCTGGTTGGTGGCCGGCTGCTGGAGGACGGCAGAGTTGCCTGAAGTCGCGGGACCGCCCCGAATATCCACAACCACGTTCAAGTTGATGGAGGAAGAGACCTCGACGTTGTTCTTGTAGTCGTTTACGAGCTCCGGGGTCGCTTCCTTGACCCGAGAAGCCAGACTGCTCCTGACGGCGACTTGGAGACTGACGGAATTTGTCTGTTCGGGGCACTTGTCGAGGTTGGCCTTTTCACTCACAGCTGACTCGACCTTCTCAGACGTGCCCTCGACCATGGTGGGAGGGCTCAAGATATGTCTCATGTTACCCGGGGTACCGACAGCCTGGCACTTGGAAAAGAACAGGGCGACAAAGGCGGTGGAGTTGCCTGCAGCCCCTTTCACTTCCATATTGAACATGAGGTGAGAGCAGGGCATCTGGATGACCATTTTGACGTCATGCGTCGTCTTGATGATATCGTGGCCGACGTTGCCGCCAGCGCTGTTGGGGCAGTACTCATTCTCGGTTTGCGTCTTGGTGATCTTGAGCTGGTCGTCGACGGTGATGCCGATAGGATACGTGCCGTTATTCTTGGCAAACTCGCCGTTGGTAAAGGCCCAACGATCGGGCGCGGTTGCGTTGGCCGTCTTGGCAGCTTCGTCGACGGCAGCGGACCAAAGACTGAAGCGTTCCTGAGAGTACCAATCCCGCCAGAACGTGTCCTCGGCCTCGGAATGGATCCCGTTTACCCGCTTGCACTTGAAGCAGCAGTCCTGACTGCTTTTATACTCTGTCGACTTGAGCAGGGCAGTCCGGTAGGCCTGCATCTTGTCGGCCCGGCCCGACAGTGCGCCGCTCTCTGCCAGGAGCACCGAGTTGATGTTGGTCTCACGAGTGCACGGCTTGACGGATCCGTCATCGCCCTTGCCCGAGCACAGGGACCATCGGGCCTTGACGTGTGGGGGGAGATGATTGGGGATGCTGGTGTCTGTGTCCGAGACGCCCAGGACCTGGGGAGCGGCGAGGGCGCCCTGGACCGCGGCGAAGACGCCCAGGACGGTGACGGACTTTTTGGTAAACATGATGAAAAGCGAGTATCGATGCTCGAGTGCGATTGAAGGGAGTCGAGGCGGAACAGGATGGTGATGTAAATGGCAGATGGTGATGCAAACAGATAACGACGGGGAATTGCACACTTGAACGGATGCTGCGAGGGCGGAAAGAGCCATCGGTGTCCCTTGGATATACTATATATACATGGCCGACTTGTTTACGTGTACATGGCCAGCATGAACGGCGCACAGTCTCGCCGATATTAGCTGGTGGGCTAACTATGGCATTGCACGCAAGGATCAGTGGGCAGCCTTGGAGCATGATTCAAGCACACCAGGCACCAGGATTCCACATGCCAACGAATACACCTAAAATATGGACGCAATCTGCCAAGGGGCACCGTCATGCAATACGGCTCCCTCCAGGCGCCAAGACCCAGATTATCAACGCCCGTAGGAACATGGACAAAGATTCGCAATCCCACCCCAGTACCTATGCATAGGAAATAGGAACCGCTTTGAGAAGCGTACGATGGGACGATGGGTGGGGTTAACACAACAAGGACCTATCCCAGGCTGGCACTTAATAATGAGAAGGAAGAATAGAGGAAAAGAGTTACTAATAAGGTTAGTAGAGAGAACATGGGAGCTTCCGCTTTGGCAACCGGAAGGAATCTTTGCGTGCGATGATGCCGGGTGCGAGTTTGTCTCTGTCCCTCGGTGCATATATAGGACATGTTCCCCGTATCCATGCCGTATGAGTTATTTGTATGTATTGTTTTCGGGCCTAATTTATAAAACGGATCTTGTCATCACAATCAGGGCCCAGATCAGGGCCTGGATCAGGGTCCGGGTCAGGCGTAGTTGCAATTGTCAGCGGTTGCGTCGTCAGTTACGCGGTTGAGTTACGGTGAGTGGCGCAGATCACCGCCGCCAAGGTGACTTGCACGGTCTATCCCTGCCGAGAATACGAGTTAGACGCTGCAAATGCCTCAACATCCCACATTCCAGCTATACCGGCCACCCCTGCCCTCGCCCCTGTAGCAACGACTCCATTAACCTCTTTGGTTGAAAGAACTCGACGTGACGTGGACTCGGTCTGTCACCTGGTAAACATACCGTGTTGGAGCCCGAGTCGATGTCACGTCGAGTCTTCTTTCAACCAAAGATTGAACTAGACAAGCATCGAGGTCCTAGGACCAAAACCATCATGGTCTCGGCAAGAGGGCTAGTAATCCTCCCGTCGACCATCTACACCGCACTCCTCTCCCGTCCCAGCACCCCTGATCCCAAATGCGCTCCGGGGGGCAACTTCGACCTGAGCCACTGGAGCCTGCAACTGCCCACCGGCAGCGCCAAGGGTATCAATGTCATCCCGAGCAAGGACTTGCAAGGCTGCCACGGCTATTCCGGCCCGCACTTTCACACGCACCGCTCGTCGGGCCTGATGGTGCTCGAGGCTCCCGGCAACCCCGACGTGACGGGATGCGTCACGACTCAGGGCAGTCGTCACTGCCGCTCCGAACTACGAGAGACGAACCCAGACGGCCGGAACGCGGCGTGGAGCTCCAGCGGGACCAACGTGCTCGAGGTGACCATGGCCGTCACCGAGGCAGACGACGGCACCTTTGGCACCGCCATTGGCCAGGTCTTTGCGCGGTCCAAGCCCCTGGCGGCCATCTACTACAGTCAAAAGGGCAACATGACCGTCGACGTGAAGCCCGGTCCGCTGGGTCACGACCATATCCGAGGCTTTCCAGTCGCCCAGGTCCCTCTCGGCCAGCGATTCACTTTTAGGCTTTCATTCTCCGACTCGATCCTCAACGTGGCCGTCGACGGCAAGGAAGCGCCGCTCAACCTGCCTAGGTGGCCGGCAGACGAGTGCTCCTTCAAGCTGGGCAACTACAACCAGGGCCGATCCGGGGACCAGTCAGTGGTACAGGTTGCGGAAATCACCCTGAAGCATGCAAGTGCCGCCTCCGGGCGAGGTCGGGACTCGCTGCTGGGGATGCTTGGAGGGCCCTTGGCTGTATTCTCATTCTCACTGGCATCCTACATGTAGTCGTCGACTTTGGAATAATGTCGTCGACTTTGGAATAAACGTCGTCGACTTTGACAAGGAGAGATTCACCGAGACCGGGTCGGCGACTTGAGCGGGCGCCGGCCCGGGTGGGGCCCCGCTCCGGACCGTGAGTGCCAGCTCCCCCTCAACAGACATGGAACAGCCTCCTCTTCTTCCCGTCCATGGGCCCTCGCTGGGCTACCCGGCCTTGCGCGCTGCTAGAAGCAGGAAAATCGTGGTCGATGCGCATAGTCATGGCGCCATCCTGGCTGCAAGACAAAATGTGGCCGTTGGGAGTCACAACGCAACGATCCGTTTGCACATGGTCCTGACCCCAATGCTCGACACTGGAAACACATTCAGCCAATGGACACGCGAACGAAGCTCTGGAATGACTTTACCCCGAGCTTGGCAGATGATAAATCCGGAGCAAGAAGGTGGAGACATCTGCGCTGGTAAAGACTGCGAATCTGTACTTTGACTCGCCGCAGTTATAGACCTCGAAACGCCATATGTCCATGTCGTCGGCAGCACATTCGAGTTCACGGGCGTAGTGGCCGTGGAGCGTGAACCTGATGCCCATTCTGCTGGTGCCGCCTGAGTTGACGATATGGGCTGCAAAGTGTCTGATTGCTACCGTTTCGAACTGCGGCTCGGCTGGACTTGCCGTGGCCGACGCGACGCAGGCGGCCAGCAAGGCGTGAATGGCCAAGGGGTGCATCTTGATAATGGATGGCGACTAGGAGGCAAGGTGGCGAGTAAGTGAGGAATGGTAGGAGGGCAAGGCTATATATACTTATCATTATGTTTACTAAAACGCACGCGTAGTTGTCATGGCGTGATAAATGTGTCGGTACGACGCCGCTGAGAGATTATTACGCTACATTATTAAAGGCGGCGTCGTAGTAAAAGGTCGCATGCAGTAAGTTGGTCGCGTGGGAGACAAAAAGGCCAGAGAGGCCAAGCCGTCACAAGTTGCCACGATATGCGGAATATTTAACTTTAACGAATAGGGGTTAACCAAAGTGTGTGTGTTGTGTCTGTCTTGGTAGCCAAGAGAGCCAAGAGAGGGGAAGGCATCGTGGAGATGTGGTCTCGTTGCGTGCACGTGATCCTGTGGGTCACGTGCTGGCAACTACACCTTGCGTTTCCCTTATCCCCTGTTCCCATAGGGGCCTTGATTCCCCTCCTTGCTCCGATCCAGGATACATGTCCAGCAGGCGAGGCTGGCCATTTATCGAATCGTAAAACCCATCGTGTCTTTCTGCTGGCTGATCTGACCCATCAAGGGGTCTCGTACAGGTAGACGTCAGGTGATTCGGCTGACAGATCATGTACCGTACCTAGTACATACATACCCGTTGAGTTCCCAACGGGCAATTCAACAAATTAGCTCAACAAATTAGCCGGTCTTAAAATGCGGGGACTCTCGGTGGCGGCCAAGTGTCGGATCACATGACATCCATCACGTTACATGATTACATGACCCCTTTGTAAAGGGGGCCCCTGAAACGACGCACTCACTCACACACACGCAACGCACACCACATCACGTCAATACAATACCCCCTTTGCAGCCCATATCAGCTATGGCATCCATCGTGGTACTCATCACGCTAGGGCCGTACGACCTCTCTGTTCCGACAGCAGGGACCGCAGCACCAGCAATGTACATGTGTACTTGGATTGGAGGAGATGGGTGAAGAGTCACGCAGGGCTTGTTGGCCCTAGAGCGGTCCGCACACGGCACTGGACAAACCACAAGTCCGACAAACCACAAGTCTGGGTTTTCCACCATGACGAGCCTCACAATCGCCAAGTTGCTCAAGAACAATGGCTGCCTCACCAAACTCGTCAGACACGCACCAGCCATGGCCACGACCGTCATCCACCTGCGGTCCGAGACCAAGCCGATGGAGCGGCGCTCCGCTCGTATGTCGCCTCGCTCACTCCGCATCCTCCGCATCCAGGAGCTGACCGTCCACACGTCTAGTGTCCCCGGCTTCGGCAACGGCTCTCCTCGAGGCCGGCTATTCCGTACACGTCGAGAGAAGCCCCGCACGTGCCTATGACGACGACGAGTTCGAGGCTGTGGGCGCACGCATGGTACCCGAGGGCTCATGGCCGAACGCTTCAAAGGACCACGTCATCTTGGGCTTGAAGGAGCTTCCTGGTGACGGCAGTACGTGCTCGTTCCTACCCAACGCTGACAATGCGTGCGCGGCTCATCTCTCCCCCTTGTCACGATCCAGGCGTCCTACCTCACGCCCACATCCAATTCGGCCACTGCTACAAGAAGCAACATGGATGGGCCGAGTACCTCGCGCGGTTTGCCAATGGAGGAGGCACGCTTTACGACATTGAATTCCTCACCGACGAAGCCGGCTGCCGGGTCGCTGCTTTTGGATACTGGGCTGGATATGCTGGTGCCGCCATCGCTCTCATTGCCTGGGCCCACCAGTTGCACCGCCCGGGCACGCCACTCGGCCCAGTGCCGCTCTACGATTCCGCCTCTTCGCTAGTCGACCATGTTAGGGGTAGAGTTCTGGCAGCTCGGGGCGAGTCTGGCCCGCACCCGAACATCATCGTCATCGGAGCTCTCGGTCGTTGCGGTCTTGGTGCCGCCGATTTCTGCAAGGCAGCAGGCATTCCCGAGACGTCTATTCTGAAGTGGGACATGGCCGAGACGTCCAAGGGCGGACCGTTCAAGGAGGTGGCCGACTCTGACATCTTCATCAACTGCGTTTACGTGGGGTCGACCATGGTCCCCCCATTTGTCACCTTGGAGTCGCTTTCCAAGCCTGGTCGTCGCCTTCGCGTCATCGCCGACGTGAGCCTCGACCCCAACAACGCAAACAACCCGGTGCCCGTGTACTCGAGCTACACCAACTTCAACGAGCCCACGCTCCCGGTCCCTGTCGGTGGCGACGGTCCAGAGCTGACCGTGGTCGGCATTGACCATCTTCCGACCTTGGTGGCTCGTGAGGCCAGCGACGAATTCTCCAACTTGCTGCTGCCGAGCCTACTTGCTCTGAACTGCCGTGAGAGCGAGGGGGTTTGGACGAGGGCCGAGAGCCTTTACCAGGAAAAGGTCAAGGAGCTCCCATAGGGTCTCGTCACGCCATTGACCTCCTGTCTGTATATCCTCGGCACGGTATCAAATGCTGCAGCAGAGCTCGACGTCTTACTGATCAAGATGCCGGTCGGCTAACGGTAGCATCATGATAATCAGTCTGGGCGGGGGACTGACCTCTGCAGCTCGTCTGAGGCTGGCTAGCTGACTTCTAAGAGCGAAAACATCGGCAATAGGCCATGTTGAGTGCTGAGACATCGCCGAATGTCGTGGCTTCACTGAAACATGTCCCCTCTTCAACTGACCTCAGCTGAGTGAGCCACCCGCGCTCCTCAGCCGGCAAGTCCAAGACGACATGACAGCTGCCGAGACTTGAAAGCTGTAAAGCTTCAACTACATGGAGGAGCGGCGTTGACAAAAAGCGAACATGTCTGAGCATTGTGACGGTAGACCTTTAGAAGAAAACACCGCCTCTGTGAAGACGGGCTGTTTGCTTCGACTTGCATGATTGCGAATTGCTGCCAAGATTCGAGGATCATGGCAGCAAATCTTTCACCAGAAGCACATGTCCGTGTCGAGCATGCAGCGCACGAGATGCCGAGCCCCCCTGGAACCAGCCGTCAATGTTGAGCAAACTACTGCAGTCGCACCTGCACTGGGACACATTGACGTCTCAATCACTCGATGCCTTGGCAGGTTAAACCTGCCAAGGTTCTCAGGTTTACAAACGCCAGGTTCCGTCATGTCTTGAGCGTGCAGCGTACATCTCAGGTTCAACTTCGCCTACTTCGGACGCCTCGGCTGCTACGATCCTAGCCGCCTCTCTAGCGGCGATAATGCGGGCTTGGCTCTCTACGATTTGTTACGCTTTCATGGCATCATTTTTCTTCTCTCGACGCTACGGCGCGCTTGGCCAGGGCGGCCTTAGTGTCGGCACACTGCTTGCCCTGGCCTCGGCTGCTGCCGCTGCTGTTCCGGACGACGACGGCGACTCGAGTGTTCACTCCATCACCATGCCCGGCAACCAAGAGGCACGGCTCGGCCCGGCGCCCCCCCCGCGCAGGAGCGCCGGACGGATATTTAAAGCCGATATTCCCCTCTGTCCTGACTGTATCCTCCATCATCATCTCAGACAACAACATCCACTCAATCTTCAAACACCCGTCTTCTCAGCATCATGAAGTCCTCGGCAGCATATCTCGTCACCTTTCTCTTGGGCGCCACCCAGGCCAACACCCAGGCCAACACCCAGTGCGTCACAGGACAGCGGGAGACAATCAGGCCTGGCTACGTCGTGGAGCACAAATGCAACTTGTTCCGCCAGGGAGACGTGCACAACGGCATCGGCTCCAACTACGAATGTGCGCAACTCTGCGAGGCAGCCGCCCGCTCTGTCTGCTCATACCATCCGCCCACCAAGCGGTGCGTTGTCGGCAGAGACGATGGGCAAGACGTTGTGAGGACTGGGGTCACGTACATGGAAAAGGTCCACGACGCGCCGGCCGTAGACGAGGATCCCTTTGCCCTGGACTGTGGCCAGGAGAAGGACGCCTGTCTCGCGCGGGAGACGACGCTCAACGCCGAGTTGGCCCAGTGCAAGAAGACCGCCGCCTCTTCGGCCACGGATTCCGCCACGCTCAAGGACATGCTGGCGGCAAACTGTAAGAAGAGCAGGTCGTGTGCCAGGCCAAGGCTAATCTCCTCCTTGCAGGCCCGAGCAAGCACACCAAGGAGACTGATGTATCCGGAAAGACGTACAAGATCTGGTGCTCCCGCTGTAAGTGATGGAACTCCTGGCTGCGTGTGGCCGCGTGGCTGATGTCTCGTGCTGCAGACCATGACACGTCCAGTCCCAAGGAGACGCACAACAACGTCGACACCCTCGCCGACTGCGTCAAGCTCTGCACCGCCAGCTCGTGGTGCACGTACGCCCTTCACGGCATCCATCAGCCAAAGTGCCAGCTTTATCAGCGCGCAGTCGCCTTCACCACCACTCCCGGGCTGTCTGACAACTCCTGGAACTGCGCCGTCAAGAAGTAGAGGCCTCACGGGGTATCCTTTATGTTCTGTCAGACATGTTGACCTGTGGCAGGTCAGAGGCCTCGAGAGCCGTCAGCTGGATAGACTAGCATCATAACATTGTCCTCAAAAGCATATGATTCGTGCGTCGTACACCACTTGGCAGATGTTTCAAACAGCCAGCACATGTTCAAATGGGAATAAACGTCCGGGTCTATTGTAAGCACAAGACAATCAGCGTAGGGGCTCCTGCGTAAACGAAGCTTGATAATCGCGGAAACCTATGACGCTCATCTTTTGTTCTCTCCTTTGCTCCTCCGATTCGCCCCTCTAAACCTCAAGCCTTTGGTGCTTTGTCTTGCTTGCCACCGGCCAGAGAGTCTTGCTTGCCATCGGCCAGTGAGTCTTGCTTTCTTTCGAACCAGTCATCCAGCTCCAGGGCCAAAATACACGACTCTAATGGGAATGTCAGTCACAAGCTCCTCGCGTGAATACAATCAAAGGAGACATACGACAATATTTACCCGCCCTAAAAGGCCACATTAGCTCCGGACCGAATGCGGCAAAGGGTCTTGGCTGACTTACAGGTAAACGACCTTGACGATGTTTACTTTGCAGACTTTCCCTGTCTGGAGATATGTCTGGCACATGTGATCAAAGCCATGGTAGTGGTGGCCACACACGAGCTTGTTCTGTGGCGCCTGTCAATATCATCAAGCGGCGGGTTGACTTGTTACCTACGTGGATATGCCTGCACATGGTCGGTCGTCGAGATCCCAAAGAGTGCTCAGAGGTGTGAACGGTGGCGAGGGTAAGCGGTTGCGGCGTCGTCGTGGGTAATTGGCCTGGCGTGTAAAGGGCAGAAACGGTGTTTGGAGGTGGTTTATATATCTGTCGAGTCAGGGCAATTCACAGCCCCTGGGGGTTCGTCCTGGGAACGGTGCTCGCACATTGTTGAATCGCTCACGCCCGAGTGACCACGAAGTGACTCTATACGCTGCCTTTGACACGAGTACATCTTTGTTCATCTGTTCAAGTGGAGACGCATCACAACGAGTGTGCTTTATATTGATTGTGCGAGTGCCGTGTGGTCTGGCGGTGTCTGTGCTGCTTTCAGGGGCAACCTGCCAGTTGTCGGCGTGTTACTCCCAAGTCCATAAACATGCTCCCTCCGGCTCCTCCGAACCTGGCCAGTTACTTTTTCTTCGCATTCTTCCGCTCCACTGCCCCCTGACAAGCGACTGATGAATGTTAGTCTCGAGGCTCCTCGCATGGCAGAGGAAGAAAGACGCACTACACCTCCCCCCCCTACAAGGGCAGGTAAGTAAATGACTGCATGTAGTTGGCAAGTATATGGCTGCGTTTAATGGCGCATCGTCTGTCCGACTCACAAATTCTGCGTGGCCACGAGATTCATGGAACAGATTCGGCGTACTAGCATGGACCGCGGGCATCGCGAGAAGACCGAGTAGCGAAAATGCCCGCACGAATACTGTGACTATTGTATATCAGCAAGTGAAAGAGGCCGACTACATCAGGCGTCCTTACCTTCATATGCTGGCACATGGCTGGGGGTCGTGGTTGACCTGGTGCTCCGAGCACGACGACTGGTGTTTTCGAGCGGAGTTTGCGTTTGCAGACGGACGTCTTCAGGGTATAATTCACAGTTGATGGCGGTTAGGCGATGGAGAGTGTTGGCTATCGGCACGGAAGCAACTCGAAGGGGCGGAGAGAGCGGCTAATTATACCCAGTCGTGGGCCTAGAGTGCACTCGACACCGGGGGAGCTGCCTGTGAATCGGGTCTTGGTGCTCAACACCGTCAGGTTCGAAATCTTGGCCGATCCCATCACGTTGGTTGCTTGTCTGTTTCACGCTCGGCGGACTGGGGGATCTGTTGAACTCGTCACTGATCTTCTCTTTGATGTATGGAAAACACACAAGCACAAAGACTGATGCAAGGACAAGCATGTTGGCTTTGGCGACTTGTTGTTACTGGCCGAGGAGAGCTCCTGTCGGACAAGGTAAAATCACAGCCCCCTGACTGCTGTCCGTTTGCCCCTGGAACCAGCTTGGAGTTGGGTGCCTTGGAAATCCGGCTTACAGAATGCAGGTATAAATTGGGTTTTTCTGCTGCTGTTCAGACCTTTTCTCCTTTATCCATCAACACAAACACGCACTCGCATAACACACCACCACACAAGACACCATCACCACACTTGACCTACACCATCACCACACTTCACCTACACCACACAACACACCATCACCACACCTACACCACACCTCACCTGCATCACACCTCACACCTTGGGCTTAACAAAGCACCATGAGCGCCATCCACCTCCCTGCAGGACGCTCGGTGGTGAGCCAGTACGGTGCCTACCACAGGCTCGAAAGGCCGTCTCCCGAGGACATTCTCGGCTCGTACAACTTCCCCCAGGAGGATCTCGAGCGCGGATGGGTGGAATACCACGAATTCGGCGTCAACGTCAGCAGACACCCCTATCCGGAGCCGACCATCACCGAAGTCTGCCCCTACAGCATCGACTTTATCATCGCCCCTCGCGCCCTCGCCGTCAACGGCTTCGAGTTTGCGCACCTCGAGCGACGCGATGACGAGTACGCGTACAACTACGCGGCGTCCCACCCAGACGGCTTCTGCCACATGTTTAGCGGCGAGATGCGCCTCCTGAGGTGCTTTCTCGACAGGATGGAGGTGTACTTTCGCGCGGGAGTCGTTGCCGTGGCGCTCACTCGGGCCCGGAGGCTCGCCATGCCTCCGTTTGGCATCAACGCCGGCATGGGCTTTGAGACGTGGCAGGAAAAGGCCAAGATTTGCGATTGCGTCTTGTTCTTGGTGTGAGGATTGGGTGAGTCGAGGATGGGCATGGATGGAATGTTTGTCGGTGGCTATAGTCGAGGGTCGAGGACGGTTTTGGAGACGTAGGTTGGGTAGAGGCGATCAACAGACACGATTATTGCCTTTTCATGGCCATAAATTGAGTCGTTATTTACTGTAATTGCCTCGAGTCCATCACCAAGCTTACATGCCAAGCTTACATGCCAAGCTTACATGCCAAGCTTACGTGCCAAGCTTACATGCCAAGATTACATGCCAAGCTTACATGCCAAGCTTACATGCCGCAAATACTGGGGTTGATCTCGGTGGCCGTGGCTTGGATGCGTCCCAGCTGGACGGCGTGGGTGTTTGTCAACCTGTCCATGGCGGCCTGGCCAATGTTGAAGCCGGCGTCGGCGTGGTCGATGGCCAAGACGTTGATTCTCCGGCCTTCGTATTCGAGCTTCCAGCAGGTGCCGCACGCAGGACTATTCCAGCCGCTGACGGCCTCGGTGCCGCCAATAAAGGGGAATGTGGGAATGTCGCCCTGCTTCTTCCAGCCCTTTCGGGTGATTAAGCCATTGGGTCCGTCGGAGCAGGCGACTTGGGTCAAGTCTCGATCTCCGTTGTCGTAGCCGGGGTCGAACGTGACTTTTGGTCGTCAGCTTGAAGTCTTTACTCTCGAGTCTTACTTGTCAAGTAGACAGACTCACCCCTTGTGGCCGAGACGGCAGAGGCCAGGACGAAAATGTGAGACAGCTGCATGTTTAGGGTGGTGCTATTTAAGAGGTGAAGAGGTGAGAGAGAAGTGGGAGTAACACGGGTGAGTGGTGAGTGGTGGCAAGTCCAAGGGGGACAATGGGACATTTTATACATTTCGTTTTATACCACGTGCTTGCCTCCCTTGGCGCCTCCATGCGGACCCTTGTGACGGAGAAACATGAAGGATTCTGAGATGCCGACTCTGGTCCGCAGCCTCGTATTCGGTGCTTCCGTCGCTGCCCGTGGCATAGGATGGAGGGCCGGGTCGTGTCATCATGTGCGGCAGCACTGCCGAGCCCTCCATGCGCACTCGGGAAGCGTCTCGCATCATCTATTGGGCCTTGAGAGAGTCGTTTTGCTCTTTGCCATGACGATGCAGTCCGGATCGAGCCGACGCTCTGCACATGACCGAGGCCCGACGCTCTGTATACTTTATACTTTTCTACTTCATACTAGTACTTAGTGACGGTGAGTGACGCTCGTTCGAGAGCTTTCCGTCTTTGCTTTTTCTTTTTTCTCGCCAATTTACAGTCCATTTGTTGTGTTTCTCGGGCACTCACCTCCCGGGAGGTTGCATGCGGAGGCGTGTTGACGCTGCATCTACTGGTAGTAATCGTTCCGTTGTTCTCCCCGGCCTCGTCTCCCTCGTATGACACACGCTTTCATGTGACGTTGCAGAAAATGACGGGACTTGGCATTGGTTGCTTCAATACTACTGGCGGTTGTTGGGCCGAGACTCCGAAACATGTGGGTGAATCTCGATGACAGGCATGTTAATCTCGATGCCAGAAAGCATATTGCGTCTCGATGCTGACAAGAGAATAGTCTCGTAACATTGGAAAGAGACGGCATTGACACAAGTCGGGTACGTCCCGTGGAGCCCGAGGTGTAGGGTAGCTGACCGGGACCAGCCATGAAGCCATCATGACCTGACTCAGCAGGCTTGTGGGGGACGAAATTTCTTCTCCGGCTTCCGAGGTCAACAAAAGTCGCATCGTCAACCAGCGTCTGTCCTCGACATCGACCACATCTCAACACACGCTTGAGCACACTCCGGCCATGGAGTCGCTGGTCATCAAGACGCCCTGCTCGAGCGCCAACATCGGCCCCGGCTTCGACGTCATCGGCCTCGCCCTCAGCGTCTATCTCGAGCTGCACGTCACCATCGACCGCTCCCGGGGCGCCGCGTCCTCCGGCCACCCGCTCAACTGCCGCCTGACGTACGAGGGCGAGGGCGAGGGCTCCGACGACATCAGCCTCGACCCGCAGAGCAACCTCATCACCCGAGTCGCCCTCTACGTCCTGCGCTGCCACGACCAGCGCTCCTTTCCGCCCGAGACCCACGTCCACATCAAGAACCCGATCCCGCTGGGCCGCGGCCTCGGCAGCTCCGGCGCCGCCGTCGTCGCCGGCGTCATGCTGGCCAAGGAGGTCGGCGGCCTGCACCACCTCGGCCTCGACCGCCTCTTCGACTACTGCCTCATGATTGGTGCCGCCGCCCGCCCGCTGATGACTCGTCCTTGGGCTGACGCGCCGTGCAGAGCGCCATCCGGACAACGTGGGCGCCGCCCTCTTTGGCGGCTTCGTCGGCACCTACCTCATGCCCCTGCGGCCCGAGGACGTCGCCCGCATCGAGATCCCCCTGAGCGAGGTGCTCCCCTCCCCGGCCGGCGGAGTCGACACGGGCGAGAAGCCCCCGGCCCCGCCCCACGGCATCGGCCACCACATCCGCTTCCGCTGGGCCGACGAGATCAAGGCCGTTGCCATCATTCCCGACTTTGTCGTCCCCACCCACCAAGCCCGAGCCGTGCTGCCCGACAAGTACGCGCGGCAAGACGTGGTATGCGGCTCCACGTGCTGCGTCCGAGCCGTGTCCACGTGCTGTCGCTGACGGAGAGTCCACGTACTGTTGCTGACGGAGAGTGACGCAGACATTCAACCTGCAGCGGATAGCCCTGCTTCCCGTCGCCCTGGGCCAGTCCCCGCCCGACCCGGAGCTCATCCACCTCGCCATGCAGGACAGGATCCATCAGCCGTACCGCCAGGCGCTCATCCCCGGCCTCACCGAGGTGGTCGAGTCCATGTCGCCCAGGAGCCAGCCCGGCTTCCTCGGCGTCTGCCTCTCGGGCGCTGGTCCCACCATCCTGGCGCTGGCCACGAGCCACTTTGAGGAGATTGCGAGTCGCATCATGCGCACGCTGCGGCAGCACAACGACAACAAGGAGCTGGCCTGTGAGTGGAGGGTGCTGGAGCCGGCCGAGGGCTCCCACGTCGTGCGATGACGGACCAAGACCTGGCCGCCGTTCCCTCGGGGCGACTTGGGAGGAGGAGGTGGTGACGAGGCGGACCGACCGCCTCGTATTTGACAAGAGTCTCGGGCGCATCCCCGAGCGAGCGCCGAATCGGATCAAGACGCTGCCGCCGTCTACACTACATGGTGGTGACCAAGGCAAGCCCTCATGTGACTTGTAGATGCGGCAGTCTGCCCGTCACACTCCTGGGCCATACTTTTTCAATACCTTTACCTTGTTATTTATGGCAGTCTGCCCGTCACACCATTGGGCCAAATACTTTTTCAATACCTTGCCTTGTTGTTCTCGTCCAGTCCCTGTCTTTGAGCACGGCTTCGCACCAAGTGGCACGTCGATATAGAGTCGGCGAATGACGCAGTGGAACTTGAGCCAGTCACACAGCATTTTCCACACCAAGTGGCACGTCGATATACCTACGAAGTAGTTACAGAGTCGGCGAATGATGCCGTGGAACTTGAGCCAGTCACACACACCATCTGCAGCTTGCTCATCAATTCATCAAGTCATGACTGATATTACTGGTTCGAACGGCATCGCGTGGAACCGTCAAAGGCGCTCCTGTGCCGAGCAAGTCTTTCTCAGGGTCGGGACAGCTTAGGCAAACACCAACGACGGATGATGCGAGTTCTGCTGTCAACGGATCCCCCGCTTCAGTGTCCATCCACAACAGCCAGGGCAGCTTGAGAGACGACGTGGCCGGGCTTGTCTATGCTGCCCTCAGCAAGCCCGTTGCTGGCGTCACCATTTACATGGCCGTTTGTATGGCCGTTGGTGCTGCCGTTGATGCTGCCGTTGGTGCCGCCGTTGATACTGCCGTTGCTGCCGTTGATGCTACCGTTGATGCGGCCGTTGATGGCATGGCCGCCATTCTCCGGCGACCGATGCCCAACGTCCACCTCGACGGGCTTGCCGTGCACAGTGTAGCCCGTGTCGCTGGCATCGACAAAGGCGTCGAGGCCCTCTCCGTTGCGGGGAAACTGGCGCATCAAGGTCTTGTGCGCCTCGAGAGCAGCGCACATGTCGTCGTGGGTGACGTCGTTGAGGAAGACGCACTCGCCCATGGGGCTGACGGGCACGGCGGCGCGCAGGCTGCCGTCTCGCGTCTTGAGGATGGCGGCCGTGGCCCGTTGCAGCAGCGGGCCGTCAAACTGGGCGTGGTCCATGGACAGGCCGGCGCGGGAGAAGAGGCGCAGCAGACGCATGTGGTCGTCGGCCGAGAGCAGGCCGCGGACGTGGGCGAGGGTGGCCGAGTAGGCCATGTCGATGGAGATGGCGTGGCCGTGGCGCAGGGGAGGGTCTGGGACGAGCTCGTGGAGGGGAGACCAGCTGTTGCCATGAATGTGAGTGGACGTCTCGACACGACCGACGTGGAGTCTCGACATGACCGACGTGGCACGACATGACCGACGTGGGGAGACTCACGTGTGACCATAGGCAATGACGCGATCGAGCATAATCTCGTGCAAGTTTGGCGTCTCGAGCTTGAGCATCTCGTGGATGCCCGCGCGGCAGATGCAGTCGGCCGCCTCCTTCAGCTCCGCCTCGGCATCGTCGGCGCGGCCGAAGCCGGTGGCGATGAGACGCTCGCAGTGCCGGTCCAGCAGATCCAGCGTCTGCTTGTCGGCACACGACGAGATCTTGATGAGCTCGGCGAAGCCGTTGCGGACCTGGCCCGTCGGCAGGGTGCGCAGAAAGGTAAAGTCGAGAAAGGTGTGCACGGGGGCGTGGTAGGCGCCCAGGCGGTTCTTGTAGCGGCCGTAGTTGACGGCCACCTTGATGGAGACGGAGGCGTCGATGAGGCCGATGAGGGTGGTTGGGATGCGGATGTAGTTTGTGCTGCGGCGGTAGGCGGCGCAGGCGAAGCTATTCAGGGGCACGTCAGTCTTGGTTTTCAACGCTCAACTCTATGCCTAAATCTTACCCGGCAACGTCCGTCACCAGCCCCCCGCCCACAACAAGGACGGGCTCCTTGCGGTAGACGCCAAAGTCGCTCATGGTGTCGACGATGCCGAGCAACGTTTCCATGCTCTTCGCCTTCTCGCCAATCATGGTCTTGTGGACGCGCAGCTTGACGCCGTGGTGGTCAAAGTAGCGCCGCATCTGGTCGCCGTAGAGGGTGAACATGTTGAGGTCCATGACGGCCAAGCAGCGGCCCCATTCCCGGTAGCAGGCGGCCAGCTGCGGGTTTGCCGAGTCGAAGACGCCGTCGAGAAACTCAAAGTCATACTCGATCTTTTCGTAGCCGCAGACGCTGAAGCCCTTGTCGGTGGGCTCGACGGTGGCCTTGATGTCCGACATGCTGGACGCGCGTCTATTTATCTATACCTTGTGTGTATGTATATAGTCTATGAGGGTGAGGTGAGAGGAACCCAAGGTCGAAAAGGGGGGGACGGGGAGGGTTTATCAACGCGTAGTCACGGGGCCACGTGAAGACGGACGCGGCGCCGGGTGGTCTGGCCGGTGGGATCATCGGCCGACCTGGCTTCCAGTGTCGCACATGTGCGTGATGGACGAGGACGCGGCAGTAGACTTCCATCGGCCAGTCCGCCGTCGATGCCCCTTTGCGCCGGCAGCCGGCCCTTGCCTGCTCCGACTGGACAGGGTCTCGCTTGTTGACGGTCATGATGTCAGATCATGGTATCATGATGGCTTCTCGAGCTGCATGTAGCTTGTATCGAGCACCGAGGCAGGCTCTGTGACGGGCGAGATATGACATGCCCCTTTTGCGCATATCGACCCGTCATGGGGGCGGGAATCCGATGCGTCGCACGAATGCAGGCTGGACGCCCATTGCCAACATGTCCAGGCGTGACGCAAGGCACGTAGAAGGAGGATACGTGATTCTTGATTCTCTGCATGTGCAATGGCTGGGCGCAACGGTCGAGACTGAGGCTCAAGGGCGCCTTTGCAGACGGCGGCAGGTCATCGGCCTGCCTAATGTGCGACTTGTGCAAGCCACAGGCTGCCAGCAAGAAGCCGTCATGCCCAAGGGAGCGGTTCGCCGTTGCAGCCCGACGGTGCCGGGTCCGGGAGCGGAGCGGAAGCGGGGATATCGGCGTCTGATCAACGTCAGAGCATTCAATGTGACTTGTTACGAAGCCACGTCACGTTGACATCATCAGACTTGGTCAAGAGGATGAGAAAGGCACCGTTCGAGTTGCGAGGAATAGCGTAGACGACTTCAACTTTCTCTGAAATGGCATCAGCCTCTGAAATGGCATCAGCCTCTGAAATGGCATCAGACTCTGAAATGGCCCGATTCGACCCGCAAAAGGCCTACGTCCCCCAGGGCAAAGTCTTTCTCGACGACGGCCGCGAGGTGCAGCTGCTGCACTACGTCTACTCGCGGCCCGACGTCGACCAGCTGCGCGGGTCCCCGGCCAAGGTGCTCGAGGCCATCGACGAGTATGCGCGGACGCGGCAGTACCTGATGAACGTGGGCGAGCACAAGGGCGCCATCGTGACGAAGCTGATTGGCGAGACGAGGCCGCAGGTCATGGCAAGAGCGCCGCTCCCCAGCCGGTATGTCTGCAGGACTGACAGCCTTCAGGTCGAGCTCGGCGGCTACGTCGGCTACTCGGCCATCCTCTTCGGCGCGGCGCTCCGCCAGGCCGGCGGCCGGCGCTACCTGTCGCTGGAGCGCAACCCCGAGTTCGCGGCCGTGGCCAGCTCGCTCGTCGACCTCGCCGGCCTCGGCGCCGTCGTGCGCGTCGTCGTCGGCCCCAGCCCGGACTCGCTGCGTCGCCTGCACTCGCGCGGCGACCTCGAAGCCATCGACCTGCTCTTCCTCGACCACTACAAGCCCGCCTACCTGCCGGACCTGAAGCTGTGCGAGCGGCTCGGCCTCATCCGCCCGGGCGCCGTGCTGGCCGCCGACAACGTCATCAACCCGGGGAACCCACCCTACCTCGACTACGTGCGCGGCTCCGTCGCGGCCAAGACGGCGAGGCTGGCGGCGGACGGCACGCAGGGCTTCGCGGATAGGCATGCCCGCCAGTATGAGGGGCGCGAGGGCGTCGAGAAGCTCGACTTGGAGACGCGGGGCGACCCGGCGCTCGTGTATGCCAGCCGCTTGGTCGAGAGCTTCGAGCCGACGGGCGTTCGGGTGAGTCTCGACAGCCGCCGAGTTGCGCTCTTGCACGTTTCTGACTCGGACGTGTAGGATGGAATCGAAATCACAAAGTGTGTGGGTAGAGAGACGTAGACGTTGTGTCGCATCGGAACGGAGCTGGAATAACAATGTACCTACGAAGTGATGTACCTACGAAGTAGTCGACACGGTGTCCTCTGACACGCCACGCCTATTTTTAAGCATCGAGGGATCCGCACAACCTTGATTTGAGCCCTTCTGATGCGACAGACAGATCGGACACGGCGACACGTTGCGTAACCCCTTTGTCCGGCCCGGCCCGCCCCGGGACGGCTGTCCAACTTCGGCACAACCGGGTCCGACGCCGATCTCGCTCTGGTTCCGGCCTCGACTGCATTCGACTGAGACGCCATGACAACGAGTCAATGACGTCTTGCATGGCTCCATATCGAAAGTCGTGGCACTTGTCATGTCAAGTGATGGACTGGGTAACGCGGTCAGAGCAGGCCCTTATCTTTGGGGGCACCATCTCTTCCGTCTTGTGCGCCTAGAACCGTCTTGCCATTTGTCTGCCAGTCAGCATGGCCGAGCCATCTGCCGGCTGGCACCTGTTCAAGAACCTCTTCCTGCTCGCCCTCAGTCTCGTCCTGCTGCCAATCGACTCCTTCGTCATCGGCCTCGTCTGGGCCCGGAACCGCCTCGTCCCCCCCCGAGTCCGCCATGAAGCCTCCACCCGCTGCCGCAAGACGGTCCTCGTCACCGGCGTCAACATGTCCAAGGGCCTGTGCCTCGCCCGCCTGTTCCATCGCCGGGGCCACCGCGTCATAGCCGCAGACTCGCATTCTCTCGCACCGGGCCGCGTCTCGGCCGCCGTCGACAGGTTCTACGTGCTCCCAAGCCCCGGACCGCCCCCGGACGTCGACGGGGCCGAGCGGGATCCATATGTGCTCGGTTTGTTGAGAATCGTAAAGCTCGAGGGCGTGCATCTTTGGATCTCCGTCTCCGACGTCAGCGCCGCCGCTCATGATGCCCTCGCCCGAGACGTCATTGAGCATCGCACCGAGGCAAAAGCCGCCCAACTTAGTCTCAAAGACGTGCAGACGCTGCACGAAAAGGACAGCTTCATGCGCCACGTCGAGTCTCTTGGACTGCCGATTCCAGGCACCCAAGTCGTCGCCGGCAGAGACGCCATCGTCGACTTCCTCACCGCACGGGGCGGCCTGCGGCTGCAGCCCGGCGCAAGCCAGTATCTCTTGAAGCCCGTGGGCGTCAACGACCTGGCCCGCTTCAACATGCCCCTGCTGCCCCTGGCGTCCGAGGACGAGACGGTGCGCCGCATCAACGCGATTCCCTTTGGGCGCGACCCGTGCTTCATCATGCAAGAGTTCATCCGCGGACGCGAGTTCTGCACCCACGCCCTCATCGTCCGCGGCAGGGTGCGAGCCTTTGTCGCCTGTCCCTCGTCGGAGCTGCTGATGCACTACACGGCTCTGCCTGCCGACTCGCCCCTGAGCCGCCAGATGCTCGCCTTTACCGAGGTCATGGCCAAGGCTGGGGGCACCGACTGGACAGGCCACGTCAGCTTCGACTTTCTGGTCAAGGGCGGCAAGGCGGACGAGCATTGTCAGCTGTATCCCATCGAGTGCAACCCCAGAGTCCACACGGCCGTGGTGCTCTTCAACGACACCCTACAAGTGGTGGACGAATACCTCGACATGCTCGCTACCCCTGAGTCTGCCCCTTTCCGTCAAGAGCGGCCGCTGCTTGTCCCGAGCAGGCCGCAGCGGTATTACTGGCTCGGCCAGGACCTTGTCGAGCGCGTCCTCTATCCCGTGTACCAGATGCTCGTTCTCTGGACGCTGAGTCCGGCCCAGCTCGCCGCGTCGCTCGGCTCCTTTGGCCAACACTTTGTCGGCTGGAAAGATGGCACCTTTGAGGCCTGGGACCCGTGGCCGTGGTGGTGGCTGTATCACGTCTACTGGCCAATGCAATTTCTCGGCTTCGTCGTCAGGGGGCGGTGGCACAAGGTCAATGTCAGCACCGGCAAGGTGTTTGAAGCGAGCTGAGCAGTTTATTAGTGCGAGGTGCCTTGCATGACTCATGACTCGCGTGCAATCTGTTTCACTCTGACTTTAATGTTTAATGTGCGTCGTCTCACATCTACGGAGTTGAAACTCCCAGACATTTAGGCCGGGATCGGAGATGATGACCTCTCCGTCCAGCCTCGGCTCCGGCATTCGGCATCCAATACGAAGTACGAGTTAGGCACACGGGTACATGCCCGCCGCCGCGCACGCGATGCAATGATAAATACGATTTGATTGAAGCCATGATGAAGTTCGATATGATGAATCAAGCTGCCATGCATTCTCATAGGGCTGTAGATTTCCAACGCCACGCGTACGGGGCGAGGTTTGCCTCGTTGCTCGTCCTCGCACGTTATTTGGCTGGACATGGGTGGGCGCCGAAATAGTAGACTTGTCGTGCAAATAGAGATTTGTTGTCGTGAAATAGTAATGAGTAATAGTAATCCTCATAGTAATCCTCATAGTAATCCTCATAGTAATCCTTAATACTCTTGAGAATTACGTTAGTGTGTTACGTTTTTTGTCCGGCAATTAGGGGCATGTCCGGCTAATTTGGACCCAACTATTCGTAATCGTAATAAGTGACCGAGGCACCCAAAGACGGACTTGGGCGCAGCAACCCCGACGTCAAATCATACGCATCATCGAATATTCAGCCTCAAACGCCAGCGATGCGATTCTGGCCGGCCTCTGCAGTCTTTGATAAACAGCCAAATGTCCCGATGATCCGCCAGTGTTCCGTCCAGTCCCTCTTCTGCCATCTTCGCGTCGTGCCGCTCTGGGCCGCGGCCGTTGTCGCCTTGCTGCTGCTGTCGATTCGGGCCGCCGTGACGAAAAGGACCAACGTTGCAAGCCCGGGGAGTGGCGGCAAGACGTAATCTCATCCTTGGAGACGTGGTCTCATCCCGGACGAGTCAATACGTGGCCGCAAGAGCCCAACAATCCCCCCATGGCTTCGGCTTCGAGCAAGGTCGGCGGCCTGACCTTTGCCGTCCATCTCCTGGCGCCGCTGGCTCTCGGTTCGGCTGGCTACGCGGCGTGGCGCGTCAACTGGCCTATCCTCACCAGGTCTTTTCTCACCGGACCCGGTCGCACCTCGCGCCTGCTGCTGCTGCTCTTTGTCGTCTTTAACTGGAAGAACCTCCCCTTTGCATGGACTGTAAGTTGCGTCGACTGTAAGACGTCCCTGAGAAACCCTCTCCGGAAGACCGTCGTCATACGACATTGTCTTGGTTGCTGACAGTGTCCAGTACCGTGTCTTCTACGCCATCATCTACCACCTCTTCCTGCGCAAGCCCCTCCAGCTCACGCCCAGGGCGCTCTTCAAGCCCCTCGTCTCGGAGACGCACGCGCCCCTGCTCGAGATGGACTACAACCTGCACAAGTCCAACTCGACCTACTTCACCGACCTCGACGTCTCGCGCACCCATCTCGTCAGCTTCCTCTGCCGCCCCGGCCTGCGCAAGCTGGCGTACAACCCGGAGACGAAGCTGGTGCTCGACCCCGCCACCAACGAGCCCGTCGCCGGCTCCATGGGCATCGTGCTCGGCGCCGTCAACTGCAGCTTCAAGCGGGAGATTGGAATCTACCGCGGCTATGAGTTGTGGAGTCGGCTGCTCTGCTGGGACCGCAAGTGGATGTATATTGTCACCCACTTCGTGCCCAAGGGGACCGCGAGGCCCACCGAGTGGCTGGATCAGACGTCTGGAAAGGTCAGGAAGACGGCGGCCAACGGCGCCGCGGCTGGCTGGGAGAGCAAGATGCACGCGACGGCCATTAGCAAGTACGTCTTCAAGCTCGGCCGCCTGACGGTACACCCGGCCGTGATACTGTCCGAGTCGGGAGTGCTTCCGGATCGCCCCGGCGGCTGGACCGGCGGAGTTGACTCGCTCGGCGACGAGACGGCCGACGTCGACGGCGTCGATCTTTCCGAGGAAGGCGACTGGGATTGGCGACGTGTCGAAGCGCAGCGCAGAAAGGGCATGGAACTGGCGGCCCAGTTTCACGCCCTCGACGGCATGCACGGGCTCTTTGACGGGGGTGCCAACGGTGCTCTCGGCAAGTATGGGCCCTGCTGATGCCTCTAGAGAGAAAGGGCATCTGACCTGTGGTGATACGGCTGCAAAGTGTGGCGGACGAGACGGCCCTGGTTATAGAATTGGGCTTGTTTTTTCATCGACTTCAACACTTACATCAGGCATAGACAAATAGACAATCGGATGCGCAAGCCAAGCTAGAGACGACAAGATGCCTGCCTTGTTCACCCCGTTTTTGGTACCCAGAACTCCAAGCGTTTCGTTTTGTTTATCCAGAGCCGCCTCCTGCCACGACCATGGCATCACGGCAGCGACACCGCAACGGCAGCCACGCCCAGCCACGCCAAGTTTATTGCCAAACCACCAGACGTCGCGCCCGACATGGCCGTCGCCGACGCGGCAGAAGCGCCGACGCGGTCCGGAGCCACCTCTTGGCAGAGATTCAAGACGACGCGGGCGGTATCTTGGCAAGCAAGCAACAAGCGTCAGAGAGACTCGCACAGCACAGGACTCAAGGGGCCGTGACCGAACAAGGCAGCACGCGGCCGAGCTCACCCGTCATGTTCTCTAGGCTGCAGCCCATCTTGACCAGACACGGGGCCACGGTGCGGATGATGGGCTCCAGCCGGGCGCACTGGCAGGTGAACTGCGCGAGGCCGCAGCCGTGGACGGCGACGCCCTTGGCCAGGCACTCGAGGGAGCACGCGGGCAGCGACCTTTGCAGCGTCGCCAGGTCGATGGCTGCGGCGAGGGGGGCGACGAGGGTGAGGGTGCAGGCGGAGGGCTTCATGGCGGAGGCTAGGTCTCTGTGTCCGTCTCCTGGGCTTTCAGAATGGGAGGAGCGTACTTCGTATGTAAGCTGGGAACCGGGATGGGGCAAGTCGAAACGGGAAAGGATGCCCATGTGTTGGGATTCCTCGAGATGGGTGCTCGTGGGCGAGCGTCTCTTTGACCAGCCGCCCTGCTTGCTTACATCAAAGAACTGTTATGGCGGACGAGAAGGAAGCGGACAAGGAGAGGAACATCGCGTGTAGAACCCAGATGACATCGAAGCCCAAGAGCATCTAAGCGGCTGCGTCGAGCGGGCAAAACACCACCCGTGTTACGCAAAGGGGCAGGTTCCAGAAGACAACATGCCAGCAACAGACACGCATACATGCAAGAAAGAGCCTGCAGCAAACAACAGGCACGTATATTGACTCGTATGTATGTTGGCTTGCGTTGGGGAACCTCAGTTTCTGGCGGCCACCGGATCCAGGGGGTGCGGCGATAAACAAAACCAGCGAATCCAGAGCCGCAGCAGCGTTGCAACGACGGGAGCCTTGAGCGCGGCTCGAGGCTCCCCCGAACCAGTCTCTGCGAGTCTCGTCTTGTCCCTCCCGAGCAGCTCGATGCATCTCATCCCTGTTCCCCCCGCACGGGAGCAACGGGCATTGTTGGTTCAGCCTCTGCTTCGGCGTTGCATGTTGATGACCGCTCCTCTGAAGAAGCGACGGCTCATGGTCAGACATACTGTACTGTCTTGTAGTACTACTCCGTACGGAGTACATACGTTGCCGGATCGCGGGCAGTTTAGAGGACAGGGGTTTTCCGCTGCTGTGCTGCAGGAACTCGGACTTGCATGGCCAAGCTGAAAGACGCTGCTCTCGCCTTCGCCAGGCAACTGGCCGAGAGGCGACGAGGAAGAGCGAGACGAGTCGTGTGCAGACAAGCGAGTCATCAGAGACAAACGTCAGTCGCTTACACGTCGTGGGCGTCCGAGATGGTGCAAATTGGCGTCCCGATTCTCAATCACTGCACGAATCATGAAATTGCTGCCTTGTCGTCATCTGTGACCCTGGCTAGCAAGTTCAGCAGTGTCGGTACGCAGCACCTTGGTCTGTGACACTTGTCGCCTGATGGTCGCTGCTGCCTGTGCGACGAGAGCTTCGAGCTGAGAACCGACAAACATGGCATCCAATGCCACTCCGGCATCATCCGCACAACACGATGCAGATACAGCAGAAGCCACTTGGCCAGGCCGCTTCCATGCACATGGAGTCACAGTAATGCTTTATACCGAACAAAGCCACTTGGCCAGGCCGCCTCCATGCTCATGGAGTCGCAGAAATGCTATATACCGAACAGGGGCGAATAAAACAACGTAGGGTGAAGGACAAAATGCCGAGTATCCAAAGTTGTTCAGAGAAATGTTGTTTGACAACGAGTCTGCATCGGCAAAGCCTCAGTGCTTGACTCTAATTTAATCATCATCACAACAACTTTGGTCGTTCCCGTCCGGGCAGCCGAGTCCCCAAGGCAGGGCTCCGCGAGAAGCCCAAGAGTGTTCAAAGGCGGGATCGCCCCCACGGACGGCGACGATACTTGAACCCCCTCGACTCAAGAATAAGCCCCATCGAGTAACCCAGCTTGCGCCGGGCAATCGCATACCTATCAATCTCGACAAGATTCCACTGAGCCCGACACCACCCGCGCCGACACCGAGCGTCCACCCGCCATCAGCCACCGCTCACCCACCGCCAGGACACTGAGCGCACGCCACCCGGCACGGACTCATATCTTCATCCATGGGGGCCGGAGACGCGCAGTCAGGCCCGGCGAGGCATCGCGAGAGGCAGATGTAGCGGCGGGCAGGGCCGGTGCGGCGCGAGGGCCAAGGCACCAGAGGTCAGCCGCAGTGCTTTTATGGCGGCGCGTTTCCGCATGCTCCGAAGAACGGAGTCGTCCGGGGACTTTCTCCCAAAGCAAACAAGAGTGCGAGACGCTGCGCAGGGCAAGTGTCTCTGTGTGTGAGCTTCGAATGGCGATTTGTTGATCGAGGGGGTTGGAGAGAAAGGAAGAAAGGAGAAGAAATTTTCAGAGCTCCGACGATTTTTATTGCGCTAGATTGCGCTAGCCTTTGGTGCACGTGCAAGCGATTACAGGGGTCATATCCACTCCGTCACGGGCCAATCATGGTCGGGCTTCGAAAAAGGCTGAGCATCTGCCTTTGATCTCCAAGAACGAAACGCTGGCGGTGGATTCGCAACCCAAGGCACACGACGACAGTTCACAGACCAAAGTCGCGCGCGCCAGGCAGTCGTTGGGCGAGGCAAGTATCCGGCTCGACTCGGGCGGCAGACGGGGGACCTGCTGCACGCGCCTGAGCCCCAAGCATCTCTTCTCCACCTCGGAATAGCTTCCATCGGCCATCATGTCGGGCCTCTTTGGAGGTGCCTCGAGCACCCCGTCGACGAGCACCCTCGGCGACCTCAAGCAAGACGTTGCCCTCAGCGACCCGCCCACCGACAGCATCTCGGCCCTGGCCTTTTCGCCCGCCGCCAACACGCCCGACTTCCTCGCCGTCGCCAGCTGGGACAACAAGATTCGCGTCTACGAGATTGCCCAGAACGGACAGAGTCAAGGGCGGCATGTCTATGAACACAGCCAGCCCGTGCTCGACTGTGACTTTTCAAAGGTGAGCCGCGATGGCCTCGGTCTTGTGCTTGGGTCGCGCGAGGCTGACTCGACGACAACCGCAGGACGGCACCAAGATCGCATCCGCCGGCGCCGACAAGCATGTCAAGGTGTGCGACCTCAGCTCCCAGCAGGACATTGTCATCGGTACGCACGACCAGCCCGTGCGGACCTGTCGCTTCTTTGACAGCGGCAGCGGGCCCATGGTCGTCTCGGGCTCCTGGGACAAGACCATCAAGTACTGGGATCTCCGACAGCAAGGCGCGGCCGCCACCATCACGTGCCAGGAGAGGATCTATAACATGGACGTCCACGAAAACCTGTGTGTCGTTGGCACTGCCGACCGCTACATCCACGTCATCGATCTCAAGAATCCCACGAGTTTCTACAAGACGATGCAGAGCCCGTTGAAGTGGCAAACCAGAGTGGTCAGCTGCTTCACCGACTCGGCGGGCTTTGCCATCGGTAGCATCGAGGGTCGATGCGCCATTCAATACGTCGAGGATAAGGACTCCAGGTATGTCTCGGTCCCTTGTATCCCTCGCATTCAGCTTTGGAGAAGAGGCCCCTGGCTGACAACGGGTGCAGCTCCAACTTCTCCTTCAAGTGCCACCGCGACGCTGCCGTCAACAATGTCGTCAATGTGCACGCCGTCAACGACATCTCGTTCCACCCCGTGCACGGCACGTTTAGCACCGCCGGATCGGACGGCACGTTCCACTTCTGGGACAAGGACGCCAAGCACCGCCTCAAGGGATACCCCAACGTCGGCGGAAGCATCACGGCGACGACGTTTAACAAGACTGGAAGCATCTTTGCCTACGCCATTAGTTATGACTGGAACAAGGGCTACCAGCACAACACGTCCAACTACCCGATCAAGGTGATGCTGCACCCCGTCAACAATGACGAGTGCAAGCCGAGGCCGTCGATGAAGAAGCGGTGATGAAGGAAGAGCAGGAGCTGCGGCTTGCTTGGATGCTTTCGGCAAGAAGGACGAACGCGCGATGAAAGGATATCAAGGAATACTTGCGCACGGAAGACACGATACCGTAGAGGGCATCACCAGTGTCCTCTTGGTGTACTGGGCAAACAGGCGGGCAGTCTCGGGACAAAGACTCGCACCGATGCACGATTTGGGTCTGCAACTGCAATGGCGTCGATTGTATTATCGACTGTATTGTTTCTGTTTGCAGCGAGGGCAAGACAGATAGATGGCAAAGATGGTTTGCACTGGAAATACAGCAAACTCCCCAACATGGGCCTTCGGTCAACGTCCTGTGGCCGTTGCCGCGCGCTGATCCGAGTCCTGGCTACATGGCCGCTCGGGCCTTTTCCTTGAGAACGAGCAATGCAAAAGAGGAAATAAAAACAAAGCCTCACGTAGGCCCTCGCCTACCTCTTTGCAGGTCCGATAATATCCTCGACCATGCCCTTCCACAGGTCGCGGATGATGCCGCCGCTGTTCCCCTCATGGTCGCGCTGCTGGCCGTGGTGATGCTCGTGGGCAAACTTGAGGTCGACGGCATCGAGGCCGATGCCCTCGACGTCTGAGAGGGGCGCCGCAGGGAGGACATTATCCGGGTCGGCGGCGACGATGGAGGGAGGATGGACGGGGCCGTCGCCGCTCGTGGGACCGTGGGCGGTGGAGTAGTTGTCCGGCAAGAGGGGCATCCGGGGGCCAAAGTGCGAGTCTGGTCCCGAGGAGCCGTACAGGTCCGCCATGGAGGGGAGGACGGCGGCGTCGAGGTTTGCGGAAGAGGCGGCCGAGGCCGGGGACGCGGTAGAGCAGAAGGTTTGCATGAGGGGCTTGGGGCGGTTGGCGAGCGACGGCTGGGGCGTGGGCCGATGAGCGGTGGTGAGGCCGCGCGAGGACTATAGGCCGTTAGAGACGCCATCGACGGGGCTTGCTCGACGGGGCTTGCATGAGCAAACTTACTTCGTGATGGTCGCTACTACTCCTCGAGGTGCGCAGGAGCTCGGCGTACTTGGGCATGAGGATTGCGCCACAGGTGTGGGCCGACGAGTCGCGGAGAGATGCCGTGGAGGCAGAGCCCATTGCGCGGGTGAGCTTGGAAGCAGGGGCGGTGATGCGTGACATGGCGGACGAGGTAGAGAGAAGAACTGGGAGGACGGGGACGAGACAAAGGGGCGGTTGAAGCGATGAAATAGACGGCTAGACAAGAGGCTATCCAGGGCTCTCCTGCAGAGCCCCGAAGCGCAGCCGGTTTCCGGAGTGTGCGGGAGCGGGAGCGCTAGCAATCTATCGGCGTTGGCGATCGGCTGAAAGCTTGATCGCGCTATGAGGCCCCAAAGCTCAACAACGAAGGCTCAACAGGTTTCAGCCATGCCGATACCGGTGCGCCTAACAGCCGGGGTGTCAAAGCAGGGCGACGAGCCGTCGGGCGGCGGAGATGGATGCGAGGAGATGGCAGAGAAGAAAGGTCCGGGGGGGGGGGATGGGTGAATGGGCGGATAAAGAGGGGAAGCGAGAGATGTGTTCTGGGAGAGACAGTGAGGTGGACGGTCATGGTAGCCCGATTGGTAGCATCTCGGCTGCAGTCAGAGTGGTGAGGCCGATGTACAGTGTGTTCGGCGTGCGCCGCACGGCTCTTCGAGATTATCACCCGACGCTTCTCCACCAACAACCTGAGCTCGTGCCTCCGCGGCAGGGCGGCGAGCTGAACGCACCCCCGGCCGAGTCGCTCAGGGCGCCGGGTCCGAGCAGGAGACGAGGCTTGTGTAGCTTGGATCCGCCGTCAGCTGTCTCGTGCGCTGTCGGACCCTTTGCAGCTGAAGAATCTCGGGAGCCATTGACCCCAACTGCGTGTCCAAGCAAGAGGCACAGCGCCCGCTCGGACAGCGTGTCCGAACACATGCTCTTGTTTGGGGCGTATTAATTCTTCGGTTCCGGCTAGAAGAGTGAGTGCATCCCCCCGATCAGTCGCAAGCAGGGTCGCGTTTGCTCTAACGCTGCTGACTGGCCTTCGGACGAGGAAGGTATCTCGAAGCTCTATTGAGTGCGATTGATGACGCGTCTCACATCCTTGTCGCGTAAATCCGCAGGAACGCCAGCACCTTCTAGCACCGTTAAACGAGCAAGATCCGTGTCGAGCTTTCATGTCAACTTAGTTGACATTGCCTTGGAAAATGAAACCTCCACCACGTCCTGACTCGTCAATCAACTCGGCACGCAAATTCTTCAACTCCTCGCTCATCGACTCGGGGTCAGCATCTTCCCGAAGGCGTTCAAAGTCAAGTAGTATCACCCCTTCTTCCGTCACGAGAAAGTTGTATCGGTTCACATCCCCATGCACGAGCCCCCGTTTGTGGAGTTTCCCTAAAGCGGCTTCGCAGATGCTCAGATCGTGGAAAGAAGCAAAACGTCCTTTAATTTTCTCCAATAGAAAACCCATGACGCGTCCATTCTCGTGGACATGGGCGAGGAAGCGCGGGGCCAATCCGGAACCCTCAAGCAGCTGATATGCTCTCGTTTCTTGTTCGATGCGAGGCACCTCCCATTCAAAACGGGCCATCTTGGCGATGATGGTGGCTGGTGATGGGAGAGCGGCTGGAAGGATGGAGTGTGAGACGGCTTCGAAAGTCATTGCCGTGAGCTGCTTGATCTTCTCCAGCTCCAGGCAATCCACCTTGGTAAGATGCCATTGGCCCTTGACGCCAGCTAATGTTCGGTTCAGGACAGAAGTTTTCAAGTCGCCGCTGGTTTTGTCTCGTGAGATGAAGGCCACGGTCCATTCCTCATTGCAAGGAAGACGGGGCAGGGACTCGAGGGGGAGTGAAAGCGTGTCTCTATCAAAGGTTCCGGGTGATATGACAAGATATTTTACTTGGTTTCCTATTCGCAGTCGATATTCGCTTTCAAAAGCATCGTCATCGTCCACTTCCATAGACAGGATGATTGGCTGCATCGCCGGGTTTATAGTATGATCCGCAGACATGGCTCACTATGAAAAGACGGTCAGCAGGTGGCATGTATGAAGATGAATTAACCCAGAAGAGATGTAGCATGGGACCTTCTAAAGCTCACATAGCCGGGCTCACCGCAACAGACCTTACCCCGCGCGGCGACACACGTGTACATACTACTAGACATATTCCGGCTAGGGTGGCCCGTCGCGATGGGAGCACGCCTCCCCACTTGCGACGACTTTGAGAGAAGCTTGGCGATGACTTCGCAGAGAAGCAAAAGAAACTTTTCACGAGCTCAAGGAAGAAAAAATGGTCGACGACAATTAATAAGGTTGCCAAGGTAAACGAGCTCTGCTGCAAAAGTCGTGCCAGCGCGCGTCTTATCGACGTGGTTCACGCCTTTGCCTCACCCCGGTATCCCTATCGTCCAAGTCAGAGTGCTACATTGTTACTCCTTTGCCCCCATCGGGGTCACGAGTCACGGGCCAAGTCCGCTAGCTTATAACTACGACCAGGGACAAAAGGCCGCTGACTTCGGGACACTCCGTTGGCCGACATTGCACCGTTGCATGTCCTCGGCGAGTGGGCTTTGGTCTTTGGTGCACTCTGCAGGGATGGACCCGGATCTCTCCTCCCCTTCCAAGCTCGGCCTGTCCGTTATGGATTCCGTGCAAACGGCCCTGGACTCGAGCAAGTACATACAACATACCAAAATTGCCAAAACATTAGCGTTTAGCAGTGATCCAATCAACAGCCAACTTTAGTACCACGCATGAGCATGATTTACCTAGGGCTTGACTAACGGGCATAGCCCTCTAACTATCGGGCATAGTTTTTTTTTAGGGAAGTGTGGCTAGTTAAGGCGTAGTGCCGATACCGTAAATTTAGGTGTATATATTCCCCGCACCTACGCTATAGCCTCGTAGCATCGTAGAATTTGCTAATTCGACTTAAAGCTATTCGCATCGCACCTTTAAAGCTATTTGCATTATACCTTTAAAGCTATTCGCATTATATATTTCGCTTAAAGCCGCTTACGCAATAGAGTCTATAGTAGCTCCTATTGCTAACGAATTTATCCCGGGAATACCCTTGTAGTAGCTCCTATAGCAGCTCCTATAGTAGCTCCTATAGCTAACGAATTCGTCCCGGAAATACCCTCGCAGCAGCTCCCACAGCTAACGAATTCGTCCCGGGAATACCCTCGCAGCAGCTCCTATAGAAGCTCCCACAGCAGCTCCCACAGCTAACGAATTCGTCCCGGGAATACCCTCGCAGTAGCTCCTACAGCAGCTCCTACAGCTGACGAATTCGTCCCGGGACCCTCGCAGCAGCTCCTACAGCGGCTCCCACAGCGGCTCCCGCCGCCGCTCCCACTCTCGCAAGAGCTCTCGCAAGATGCAGAGCATAAGTCGATTCCCTAAGCCGAGTAGGACATCTTAGAGGCATGCATAATAGAAGAAGGCGGAGGTTATAGAGATAGACTAAGAAACCTCCTTATTGCTTAGCACGAAGTACGAATACAGGCGGCGGCTTTAGTACGAGGCTATAGCGTAAGTGCGGGGAATATACGCACCTAAATTTACGGTATCGGCACTACGCCTTAACTAGCCATACTTCCCTAAAAAAAACTATGCCCGATAGTTAGAGGGCTATGCCCGTTAGTTAAGCCCTTTACCTACGAAGTACGAAGTATATGCCTGCGGTACGCTGCGGGGCTCGGAACTATCGTATCACCGCGTTGTATCAAACAGCTCCGGATTCGGAACTTTAAGTTACTTTGCTCTATATATGCTAATGTAAATGCATCCCTAAGAATTTTGTGAATGTCTCTCGGTCTAGGCTTAATCGTGCCTTACGTGCCCTCTTCCTCCTTTAGGGAAGAAGCTGCTAGCTAGTTTAGCTAAAGCAGGAAGGACTGGCAAAGCATTAATTGCTTATAGACTAATCCGTAAATATTTCCCTGTTTTAAGAAAGCTAACTCAAACAGCTAAAGTTAGGAAAAGCGGGCATAAATCGGGGGGGGGGGGGGGAGTAGGGAAAGAGGGGTTTCTTCCTCTAATATAAAGTAGGTAGTAATATGAAAATAGAGGGATATAAATAGAGGGGAATATAATAAACCTAGCCTATAACGATTACGTGGAGTTGCGATATTCGGGCTATACCGATAAGATTGCTATTAGATTATATAATAAAGGTTATAACAATTAGGTTAGTATAACCGCTACGTAACATAAGGGAAATATCCCTTAAATACGGCCCCCTTATAAAAAGAGGGGAAGCACGCACAACACGTATTATTATATATTATATTAATATAACCTCTTTGCTATACAACCTATCTAGACCTATTATAACGCCTATTTAGTCCGAGCCGTAGATCTACGATCTAATAATTAAGAGTCTTAGCCTTTAATCTATCGAAAATACGATATAAAACACTAAAAATAGGCTCCCTTTAGGCAAAAACAATCACTATGTCTACTAAGAAGAATACCGAAGTTATCCTTATCGAAAATGCTAACTAGTCCGTTTAGGACAATAAGTTTAAGGCATAGGTTCTCGATAGCAACCTATAGGAATAGGTCTTTAGTACCGAAAGGCTCTTTCCTATTCCGAATATGCCTATCGAAGACGACTCTCTAAGGGGATCTCGCTCTTATATAGCGGACGAAGAAATAGTCTAATAGGGACGCTAACCTCCTTAAGGCACCTAACAATAGTAGATATTTCTATACAAAGAGAAGAAATAGGAGAGTTAAAAGAAAGACATTAAGGAGCTCTAAACTTAGATCGCTTTAACTATCTCTAACTATCTTTTCTAGACCTATTATAAGCTAGGCAAAGACCTTAAGGACTAGTACGCTACGCTTAAGAAAGAGGTAAAAGGCAAGCCGGAAGATATCTATTAAGCCCTTTAGGTTCGCTATAAAACAGTAGTTAAGCCCTCCTTAAGTTAGCTAAAGAACTAGCACCTTTAGCTTAAGGGCTAGAAGAAGATTATATATAAAGGGATTTAGGAAGAACTTCCTAAAGCTATTTATAAGAGTATTTAGGTTGCTAACTTTCTCGCCTTTATCTAACCTTATTATCCCACCTAGGTCTATTCCTTCTACCTCTTATACTTAGAGAGGTAGGAGGATTTCGATATCTATACTATAACTAACGAATTTACTATACTTATAGACTAGCTGCCTGCTTAACTATCTTAAACTAAGAAAGGCTCCTTCGGCCCTTCCTATACGGGATAAGACAAAGAGTAAAGCAGCTAGTAGAACAACTAGAAAGGCAAAAACAATAAAAAGAGGTCGCGACCTACTAATATAGATAAGAGAGGTATCCCTTACTATAAGCTTTATTCTATAAAAGGCTACTTAATAGAGAATTACTAGGAGGTTAACCCTAATAAAGCGCCCGACTAATAGCTTAAAAGCAAAAAGGATATTATCTCTAAGAATATAAAGAACCCCGAGGTCGCGAAAGAAGCCTAGAGATATAGAGTTAAGAGGGGAACTAAGAATAATAATAAGACGGATTAACTCGTGCGGGAGAAAGGAAGATGCCCTTCGGCTTTATTCCTCGCCCCTTTAGTCGATGCGTCTTTTAACGTCGATATCTACCCTCTTTATTACTCGTTAATCCTAGATTATAGCATAACCCTCTATATCTTTAACGAGATTTTACGGGTTAAAAACTTTAGAATAGTAGATAAAGGAGATTTCCTTTAGGCAGGCGCTAAAAAAGTGCCTATCCTCGGCTACGGTAAAATTAACATCCGCCTATAAACCCTATCGTTTAAACCGTAAGTACTACGCTTGCTTAACGTTGCGTTCTATAAGAACTTTACATATAATCTAATCTCTTATAGGCTATTAAAGCAGTAGGGACTTTAGTAAGACGAACGACCCTATAGGCTATTAGTGCTTCGTTCGGCCGATAATACTATCGTCGGTCTTATTAAATAGCACTACGGCTAGTTCGTTCTTAAGTATATCCCCTACTATATAATAAGGCGGGCATTTTACAACCGCCGAAATAAGTTTAATAGCTATACTAAACGGACGCCGCAAAAGGCTACTACTAAACTCTAGCATCTCCGAATAGGGCATCCGGGACTATAAGCCCTAGAACACCTTATTAACTACTCTAAAGGTATTAAGATTAAAGGCATCTTAACTATATAGTGCGATAACTATAGCACTGCGAAAGCAAAACGGATAATACAATAAGCCCTACGAGATATAGGCATTATAGGCGAGAGAATTACGATAGACTTCTATAACTTCGTGCTAGATAATAAGGGCTATAACTCGCTAATGCTTTTAACCGATAGAGCGAGCGGCTTTATATAGGATTACTACCTTTAAGACTATCTCGCAGAAACTATTATTACGGCCCTTAAGTCCGGCCTCGACTACTTAAAGCACTAGTATTAGTTTTACACTAAGATTATTAAGTACGATAATGAGATTACTACTTAAAAGCCGGCAGTAGAAGCATTCCTTAAGGTAAGGCTCCTTAAAATCGAGCCCTCGGCCCTATATATATAAGATTAAAATAGCGGCGCTAAGCGCTCGGGGGGTATAATTAAGGATAAGTCTAAAGCGATGCGAGGAAAGCTCTTAACCTAGCTTTAGCGAGAGATTTATAAGTCCGCTATATATCTCTATAATTACACGTTAAAATACAGCTATAAGTAGGAATCCCCTTACGAGAAGCTAACTAGGAGAAAGCTAGCGCAATAGCATCTTTATGCCTACGGGTGTAAAGCGTTTGCAATAATAACTACGGCCTAAGAGAAGAAATAATGCCTTAGGAAGCTCGACCTACGAGCCTAGATAGGTTTCCTAATAGGATATATATCTTCTAACATCTACTAAGTCTAGGTTCCTATAGAAGGGAAGGTTATTACTACTCGAGATATTGTTTTCGACGAGTAAGAGATTTTCGATAGAATATTTAAGAACCTTGCCGAAAGCGTTAAGGAGTACGACCTTAAGGAGCTAGCCTTAGCCCTAAGGAATATCACTCTCCCCGATAATAATTAAATCAATATACTATAAGTTCTCGATGATTAAGTATTCGACGATATCCTTATCTACTAAGATATAAACCCCGAACTTAAGGCAAACCACGATATAGACTACGCAATAGCGCTTAAAAACGACCGGGGAAATATAAAGCAGTATACCGAAGCTCGATTTAAGCCTCTTCCTACTCCTCTAAGCACTCCCCCGGCGGCCTTATTTATAGCTATAATACAATTATATCTCGCTAACTAGACTATAAAGCTATAGAGCGAGCATCTTAATCCCTCTCGAGCAGCCTTTTAGGCAAACATAAGTCTATATAAATAAGGAGTAAACCCCTCTATAGCACTAAGTCTATATAAATAAGGAGTAAACCCCTCTATAGCACTAAGTCCGCATAAATAGGGAGTAAACCCCTCCGCGGCATTAAGTCTATATAAATAAGGAGTAAACCCCTCTATAGCATTAAGTCCGTATAAATAAGGAGTAAACCCCTCCGCGGTAAGTCTATATAATTAAGAGTTAACCCCTCTATAGGCAAACAAAAGTCTATTTAAATAAGGAGTAAACCCCTCTATAGCAAAAAGTCTATATAATTAGGAGTTAACCCCTCCGTAGCTTATAAACAAGGAGTTAACCCCTCTATAGAAAGAAAAACTCGCCTATTAGCACTCTGCATTTATAGTAGGCACTTAAGCCGCACCGATCTCGAAAGACACTAACATATTGCGGTTTAAAGATAAGGCTTACCTCGACCGCCTAATCCTAAAAAGGCAGGTATATCGACGAGACCTTCTAGCTGTCCTAACATATTATAGATAGCTTAAATAATAAGTATTACTATTCGCACAGTTGAAAATGTCTATTCGTATAGAAGGTCCGCTTTTTCTACGCCGACCCCGCGCGCTTATACCCCGCCACCTAATTTAGGTGCATATGCCTAGCACCTTAAAGGGCTAAATAAAGTGCATTCCTCGTAGTAGACTTTTCACACCTTATAAAGCGAAGCTATCGCCTTTCGCAACTTCGCAATAGACTTCGCAATAGACCTACGACTTATACTAAACGAGGCTATCGCGGATAAAGAGCCTAATAAATACGAAAGCCCGGCAATTCCCCGCCTCCCGCTATCGCCGACGTTTAATACGTACGACGAGCTCTATGACTTCCTCTAAAGATTCTACCGCGAGAACGGCGCTAATATCGTAAAGAAGTTAAGCTCTAATAAGCGTAAGATTAACGGCTAGCAGATTCCAACCTATATCGTCTTTACCTACGATCGTAGGCCTCGAAGAGTCTTAGAGAGCGCTAGGCTCCGTTAAGCTTCTTCGCAAAAGCTTAACTACCCCGTTACAATTATAGCATTAGCAATAAAGGCTTCTAACTAGAAGTAGTCCTTCCGCGTTAATTATAATAGTTAGCATAATTATAGGCAGTTAATTAATCCTTTAGCGCATCCTATACATCGCCGGCGAACCTTAGCACAGTAAGAACTTAAGAGAAGCCTTTTAAAGCACCGAGCCCTCCTAGCTCGCGAGATCGCCTCGATCATTAAGGACTTAACTAATAAAGAGTCTTTCTTTCGGCAACGGGACATCTATAACGATCGTTAGAAGATTTACACCGTAGCCCTCGGTGGTAAGACGGCCACTTAGGCGTTTATTAACCACCTATAACGCGGCGGCCTTAAGCATATAGTCAAGTTTAACGACGATTACGAGAATCCGAAGGTTAAGGCGATTTTCTAGACGTATCCTTAGTGCGAGCGGATATAGAAGCGATTCCTAGAAGTCTTAAGACTTAACAATACGTATAAAACGAACCGCTTTAAGATATATCTCTTCTAGGCCACTAAGGTCACCGATTAGAAGTCCGTCGCCAACTTCGCCTTTAGCCTTATTAACATAGAAAAAGAGGAGGGCTTCTAGTAGCTCTATAAGCAGCTTAACGACCTTCGGCAGTAAGTTAAGGCCTTAGAGCCTACTATAATTATCATAGACAAAGAAAAGGCGCTTAAAAACGCTCTCTTAGATGTTTTCCCTTTATTACAATAATAACTCTACGTCTACTATATTAACGCTAATATTAAAGTAAAGATTACGTCCCGTTAGAAGGTGCCTAAGGGGGGCGACGATAACGATAACGATGCCGACGATAATGCCGACGATAATAATACCGACGACGATGCCGACGACGATACCGACAACGCTGCCGAACGAATCCGCATATAAAATAAGGCAGACAAGGCTAAGACCGGCTCCGGCTTGCTAAACGCACCTAAAGAATACAGCCGTAAGGGTATATTTACCGCTTAGAAGCTTATTATCTATACTCCTAACGAGGTAGCTTTCTAGTCGGCTTAGCAAGCTCTTAATTATACCTACGGACAATACTAAGGGCATATCCTACGATATATCTTAAAGGAACACATGCCTTAGCGCGAGCAGTAGGCTTATTGCTATATTAGCCGCTATCGCAACTTCGGCTAAAGAGTTAATAGCCCGGTCGAGACTGCCTATAAAGATATAAAGTCGTATTTACTTATAGGCATAAGCGATCTCTTCTACGTATACAACGCTTTACTATAAATAATCGCTAATAAGGAGCGTTATTATACGTAAGAAGCTGCCCGGTAGAAGCAGCTATAGCGGCTACTATATCTCGGCTAGGATTAGCTCGGCGAGCTTAACGTTTAAGTTACCTACTAAGCCGTTAACCTCTTTGCTAAGCAGTATAGGCTTACCCTTACCGCGATGCTATTAAAGTTAGGGAAAGAGCCGCGAGAGCCTAAGCCACTGCCACCCTATACCTCGCGATTTATATAGCAGTAAGGTCTTCCCTATGCCTACATTATCCTCTAACGCCTTTAAGCCGAAATCCCGCTTAAAAGGCTTTATATTTATCCTCGGTAGTAGCTCGAGAAGCCCTTAGTAAGAGACCCCCCCCTTTTCTATATAAATTAATGCTAATTATTACTTCTAGGATTTTAAAGAGCTACTCCTCCGAATCCGCGATCCTAACGTTATGCAAAACCTACGTAGCCGGCCTCGCGCTCCTAGGAATACAACTCTGCCTATGCCCTTAATCCTACAGGCGGTAGCGGCGGTAATATAAGCAATACAATAAGCTAAAGGCGAGCTACCGTTATAGCCGCCGGCTTTATAGCTACAGCCGCCCTTAGCTTTATAAAGAGAAACACAAGGAACACGAGGAACATAAGGAATATAGGGAACACAAAGGCGCGGTAGGGCGCTGCTATAGGCTAGTTAGGCTAGCAGCTAACGCCTTAACGCAAGCATACGCTATACCCGCACGCAAGCCGAGATAGATACATAGGACACATAGGGCAGTCAGGCATTAACCTAGCCGTCGCAAAAGAGATCGCGATTAGGCACGAATATAAGGAGTAAGGCATTTATAAAGGGACGAGGCAGGCGCGGAAGAGCTACCCTAGCGTCGTCGGCTATAGAGGAAGTTATTCCCGCTATATAGCCTATATAGTTAGGCAGGCAGGCAAAGGCGGAGTAATTAACGGGCCGATCACCGCGCGCCGCATCTTGCGATTGCCTTAAACATACGTTATTTGCACGAATTAAGCTCTCTTACGCGCCGGGCGGCGAGCGCCCCTTTAGTGTTTATATTGCCCTTTAGGGTGCTAGGCATATGCACCTAAATGAGGGAGCGGGGTATAGGCGCGCGGGGTCGGCGTAGAAAAACTAGGTCCCTTCTATACGAATAGACATTTTCAACTATGCGAATAGTAATACTCTAAATAATACCTACTCGGCCCTTAATTCGAGGAGGCGGAGAGAACGTATCTTTAGAGTTATAAAGAAATAAAGTCCTAGACCGAGGTTAACTCTAAAACACTTACGAAGAAAGGCTAAGTCCTCGACTATATATAGGTATACGTATATAAAATAGATAAGCACGGAAGGCTCTCGAAGTATAAGGTAAGACTAATAGTCCGAGGGGATTAACAGCTTCGAAACGGATAAAAGACCTACGAGGCAACCCTCGTAGGACGAAGCTTTCGAACACTTATAACGATAGCTATAAGGTTCGACCTTAAACTAATATAATACGATACGGTCAACGCGTTCGTTAACGCAAGGCTCGACGAGATTATATACATAAAGATACCGCTAAGGTATAGAAAATACTCTATTATCCTCCGACTTAATAAGGCCCTCTACGGACTGCGAAAATCCCCTCTTTTATAGCATCGCGAACTTACGTTAATACTTCGGGAGATAGGGTTTCAGACAGTGCTATACAAACTATACTACTTAATGTTTAACGGCATTATCGTCTTCTTCTATATAGATAACATTGTCTTTACATATTATAAGAAGGATTAAGATAGGGCTAAATCTCTCTAAAAACAACTTCGGGAAAAATACAAGCTTATAGGCGGCGATAACCTATAATAGTTCCTCGGCATTAAGATTCTACGAGACCGTATTTAACGGTATATTTAGCTATTATAAGCCGCCTATATTAATAAGATCTACCGACTTATAAAGAAACGCCGCCCTTTCGACACACCGATAGGGGTAAAAGAGCTTCTCCCCTACGAAGGGATCGCTAAACACTATAAGATACGAGCCTACTAGGTAAACGTAGGTTCTATACTATACGCGGCGGTTATCACCCGCCCCGATATCGCGTTTACTACGTTAAGACTATGCAAATTTAACGCTAACCCTAGACTAGACTATAAAAACGCCGTCGATCGAGTTCTCTATTATCTATACTACACCTAGGGACTTACGCTTCGTTTAGGGGGTAAGGACGACTTCGAAGTAGTAAGTAACGCCTCTTTCGCCGATAACACCGATCGGAAAAGCTTTTAGGCATTTGCTATAAAGCTATTCGGAGGCTTAATCAGCTAGAGAGCTAATAAATAAGATATAGTTATAACCTTAACAACCGAGGCTAAGCTCCTAGCGTTATCACAGGCAGCAAAAGAGTTAATCTACGTAAGCAGGCTTATTAAAGAGCTCGACGTCTCCCTTAATAACTCCCGCATTTATATTTAATATAATAACACATAGACTATCCGACTAGTTACTGCCGAAGTCGCTACTCTATAGACGAAGCTTCGCTATATAGACATTTATAACTACTAGCTTCGTTAAGAAGTCCTTAATAAGACCCTCGATGTTAAATATATACCTACCGTAAAGATAATAGCCGACGGCCTTACTAAGGCACTTTAAGGGCCCTCCTTTAAGGCCTTTATCGAATAAATAGGCCTTTACGATATTACCTAACGCCTCGCCGATCGAGAACTCCCCGAAACGACCGACGAAATAATATAAACCGATATATATAAGGTATAGGAAGGTTAGGAAATATAAACAGGCCGATAAAGGCGTATCCTTAGGGGTAATAGTCTCGATATCGGCACTAAACGTATATAGAGGCACGATATATATATAAAATAGGAGAATAATAGGCATAGGCGTCGGTGATAAAAATAACTATAAGGGAACCTAATTCCTTTTGCGCATTACTACGGTAGTAGCCTTACGTAAAAACGTTAGGGAGACGACGGATAAGGGGCCTTATTAAATATCTACGAGCATTAACTAAGCTAGAGGCGTCTAAACACTCGATTAAGTATTAAATAAGAAGGAAGCTCTCCCGCAGCGAGGGCATATTAGCGTATCTCGCAATAGCGACTATACCGTCGATTTCGGTATAACGCACTAGAGGAATCGAGCATTAGATGCTAAACGACTTATAAACGACTATAAATACCCTTAACGACGGTAGACTAAGGAGGAACGATGCTTTTACGCAGTAAGGGCATCTGCTATATATAGCTAGGGAAGGAATTAAGGAAGTATAAGAGCTTATAAAGCCGCACTCGTTAGAGCGCTTAAGCGCAGGATTAAAAGGGCAGGGATTAAAGATATCCCGCCCCGATGGCTTAACGATAGAACGAGGATTAAAAACTCATCGGATTTAAGCTATTTAGCGACCTCTTAATACTAGCTTCCCTCCCTTAAATTCGGGATCGAAGCTAAGGGGGTGTATTAGATTATATAATAGAGGTTATAACGATTAGGTTAGCATAACCGCTATATAACGTAAGGGAAATATCCCTTAAATACGGCCCCCTTATAAAAAGAGGGGAAGCACGTATAACACGCATTATTATATATTACATTAATATAACCTCTTTACTATACAACCTATCTAGACCTATTATAACGCCTATTTAGTCCGAGCCGTAGATCTACGATCTAATAATTGCGTGCACCGGCCGATAATTAGTAGGAAATTTCGTTATCCCCGATAATAATAATATCGCTCTATATCCGCGAACAAACCTTATTTTCCTACTAAAATATCGGTATAGGTACGTACCTAGTACGTATCTCGTCGGAATTTTCTACCGCTACCCTATACGTCTTTCCCGTCTTTCTCTTCCTTATATTATAATATATGATTGTTAAAACGCGCGACAAAGGAAGACAATATAAAGACATACTCTCTTATAGCTATAGATATATTTATATGCCACTCTCTATAGATGCGCCGTCGTAAGAAGCGTATCGGCAGTCTTAGTAAAGACAGCGAATGTCCTACGACGCGATAGACGTAGGACGCGTTGTTATTTTTTACGTAGGGTGTAGGAACAAGGGATAAGGGATACGTAGGGATACGTAAGGTGCTATTGCGGACACGTAATCTACGTAATCACGTGCACGCAACGAGACTATATCTCTACGATGCCTTCCCTTCTTCTAGCTTGTTTAGTGGTAAATAGGTAGTGCGTATAGCGTTAGTGTATAGCGTTTAGGTGTAAGCTAGTAAGACAGACACAACACACACACCGGTTAACCCTAACAGTAGAGCCTAACTAATACTAATTAGTAATTAAAACGCTTAATTATAGATTAGCTAGGTAGAAGAGATAGATACGCAACCTTCGAACGTATAAAAGATCGGCATCCTAGCGATACTATTCTTATATTTAGAGAGGGTTATCTCGTGCTAAGAATAAGGACATCTCCGCTTGCCTCGCCTACGAAGATTCCTTCCTAGCTTTTAATTAACCCTATCGTCGCTATCCTCGATAGAAGCACGACATTAATTACAAGTGCGTTAGCAACGCATTCGATAGAAGAAGACATCTCCGCTAGTCTTACCTACTAAGAGATTCTTCCGACCGTTACGACAACCATCGCGAAGAACATCGCGATCCCTATATATAAACCTAGTCATTACGATGACTTCCTAAAGCCCGACTCCTACAGCCGCCGGCGTAGCCGTACTTCCGGCAGACGAAATCGCCGTCTAGCTTTATTAAATACTAGGCCATACCCCTATCGTATAGGCAGCGTGGAAGCATATTGACGTTAGCATCTAGTACGACGAAAAGCTAGATAGTCGGAACCCGCTTGCCGCTACGACGTATACGGCAAATTTTATATCAGCCTGCGAATTTAGCAACTACGAGTATGGCTTAGGCATTCTTAGCTTCTTCTAAATGCATTTCGAGGGCTAGTCGGAAGAGACGTAGAAAACCGTATATAAAGACTATAAAAAGGCATTAAGGAACCTCCTTAGGCGCCGCGGCATCTACCTTAAGAAGAACGACTTAACTATACGGTAATTCCTCTTAATATAGCTATTCGAGGCCTACGATAACCCTCTAACCTAGCCTTAAGAAGAATATCTCGAGATAGACTTCGATATAGGAATAACTAACTGTTAACGTTATACGACGTTAGGGGCCACACGGGGTATTAACCCGGGCCTAGACTATAGGGATGCAATAGGCTATTACGTCCCTAACGAGCCTATTATATAACCCCCTTAGCTAAGGACGGTAGGTAGGTATTCCGTTGTATTATAACTACGGTTAGTGCGGGCTAGGGGCCCTATTTAAGAGGCTCCGGTACCTATATATACCTCCGTTAGTCCTATAGTCAGGTAGCTGTATATATCTTTATGTCTACGAGTTTAGACCTCCTTTCTTTACTCTTCTGCTATAATATTTATACAGCTGATTTCCTATATTTAAGAGTTATAAGCCCGGTTGCATAAGCTAGGTCTCTTTCGCTTAAACAACGCTAAATTAAAGCTATCGACATCGCATTTTTTACACCGCGTTAGGCTCTCACCTTAGTGTTATTACGAAGAGCTAGCTTTAAAAAAGGATTGAAATAATAAACAACACACAGTTATCCCTCGTAACGATAAGGTAAAAAGAACGATTATAGCGATAACTACATCCGGAGAGGTAAGTATCGTAACGCTTAAGGAAAGCCTTAATTAGACCCCTTAGATTCGGGCTATTAAGGGTTAGGCGAAGATCTACTATATTTAGGAATATATCGACCCGGTAAGATCTAAAGAGCTCGAGGAGCCCGTTAAGATTAGCTAGGAAGAATTTAAAGCTAACCTTAGGGAACGACCCTAAAGAGGGGCCCTTAAGGATATTAAGTTTAATAATAAGACCGCTAACTATAACAATCGGCTTAATAATGCGACGATAGAGTTCCGTTTTAAGCAAGATAGCTATAACTTAGCCGTTGGCCTATTTAAGACCCGGGAAAAGGCTATAATTCGCATCGAGGAGCTAATAAGTAAGTCAATTAGTAAGGCTCTTAAGGGAGAAACCCTTGTCTAGACCTCGCCTTAAAGCAGGATCTGAGAACTTAAATAGAAGGTCCTGCCCTTAGAGGAGGAGGAAAAGACCCTCGTAGATGACCGGTACTACTAAATCATCGGAAAAAAGGGGAATAAGGACTAGAAGGCCTAGGCCGATTAACTTAATTAAGTGATTGTCGACTTTACGGACCTAAAAGTCACGACTTTAAACGATATTAAGATCCAATAGGATTTTCTTCGGGCTATAGAGGAATTCGACCTTAATTAGGCCTCGAACGAGAGATTAAATAATGCCTTTTGTAAACGACTTAAAGGCATCGTTAGATTAACTCCGAACCCCCTAAGGAACCTTATCGCGGAGTTTAAACGTAAGGTAACCCTTCGAAAGAAATCTAAACCTTAGGTCAACTAGAACTCTCCGGCACCGAAGAAAGATTTAGGGTAATCGCAGTGCCTATATAACACTCACCGGACTAACAATAAGGAGAATTAGTAGGAAGGCTGCTTCTTATTCCGTGCGATGTTTAAAAAGGATCCCCCTAAGGGATAGGAACCGAAAGACCTACTAAGAGCTAGGATCAATAAGTGGCTTTAGGATAACCCGGAAGGTAAAAAGAGGGCAATAGCCTAGAAACCCTCGGGAGTAGGTAAGGCAGATAATACGATTACGGTCCCGAATAGCGGCAACGGCAATAAGCAGGCGAATGTAGTTTCTCGCATTAATACGATATTATAAGTTAACCTTACCTATATTAAGGATAAACCTCTTAGAAATAAGGTTATCTACGATTTAAGGGCGAGTATATATATGTTTAATAATATTAGGTGGTTTAATAAGAAGACGTTTACCTAGGGGTCGTAAGAAGAGGTCCGCGCTAGTAAAACCGCGCTTATAGTCTAGGGGGTAGGATCCGCAGTTATCCTACTCTTAGGGGGTAAGAAGCTCCTACTCGAAAATAGCTACTATATCCCTAAGATGCCGATAAGCGTCTTTTCCGTTCGATAAGGGATTAAGGCTTAGGTTTATTAGAACTAGCACGATAATACGCTATTCTATAAGCCGACGGGCGAATAGCTTACTTAGCTTAAGGAATTCGAGGACTAATACGTTATTACGAGCTTGCCGGATACCCTAAGAACTATTTTTACAACGAGTCGACGACCTAAGCCACCTTCGAATAAGGATCTCGCGGACCTTTAGCATAAGCGCCTAGGGCACCTAAGGCCGGAGGCTATAGGGCTACTAGTTGATAAGTCCGTAGGCACGAAGCTTTATAGACCGGCAACCTGCAAATGCGAGGTATATGCTACGGGAAAAGCGAAACGATAAGTCTCCCGGGACCTACTAACGTTAAGGCCGTAAGGGGTAGGGGTTTAATTTAGCTTTAACCTCTATACGGGCCCGGAAGTAAGCGCCGCGGGATTTAAATACTACGTCTTATTTACCTATATAATAATTAGCATAAGGTTCTTCTATGCTATTAAGCAGAAGACCGAGGTCTAGGACGTCTTTAAGAAGCTAATTGCGAAGCTCTCTACGCGCTACGGGATTTAAATAATTATTTTAGTTACTAACGGAGAGAAGGCCTTAATCACTAAGGAGATTAAGCAGTATACGGATAGACTTAGCCTATAGCTCTTTATGTTAGCCCCTTTAACGCCGACTTAGAATAGTTATACGGAGCGATTAAGGGCTATTGTTAAGGAAAGGGCTAGACTAATAAGTCTTAACTCGTAGCTCCCTAACACCCTCTAGACTAAGACCTACCGAACGGCCGTCTACTTGCTAAACCTAACGCCTTTTATAGGCATCGATAAAACAGGAAGGAGTCCCTATAAGCGATAGTAGTAGTATATAAGGGACTATAACCCCTTATATAGTTATATTAAGGAGATCCGACTGATAATTACGTATTTACGCGTATATATATATATAGTATACCTAATAACAACGGATGCCCTTAAACATATTAAATCTTATAAGTCCCTCTCGTAGACTATATAGAGGGCATATATTAGATATCTAGTTAGGTATAAGTCTACTAACTAGTTTGTTATTTAGGTCCCTTCCTTAGGATAGACGAAGCTTTTAACCTCTTCGAATGTTTAATTTAATAAGGATGTTATATACGATCTAAGGAGGGAAGAAGGTGCGTAAGCTTTATACACCTATACCTATAATATCCTCCGATAGATAAACGCAATTAATATGCCCGAAGATAATAAGGGCGATAAAGAGGGGGCCTACGAGTACCCTCGGACCGATAAGACTACTAGACTACGATATACGGCGGCTGAATTTATGCTAGCATTTAATTAAAGGAGGTAGAATAAGGGGGTAATACCTTTAACGATAAAGGATCTATACGTCTCGCCTCCTCCGACCGGTAAGGTAGTCTCCTTTAATGCCGCGATACTACTTAATCTTAAGGGTAGGAATCCCGCGACACCGGAACTAGTAACACTAGTGCCTATAGGGGGGGCAATTAGCCTTAGGACGCCTCTTTTAAAGGTCTTAGGGGTGCCTCCTCCTTTAAGGGGTGAATTAATAGCCGAAACGGCTAATAGACCCGACCTTAATAGCCGACCTCGCATAAAGGAGCTTTTAGACATAGAGGAAGACGTGCCGGCTTTATCGAAGCCGTTACGTAAGGAGCGGGATACGTCTTAGGGTGTAAACCCTAGCAATATCGTTAAAGGGAAGAGAAAGAGAACTTAAAGGACCTTATTTATTAACAATATTATTGCGAAGGCTTTAACCTATAGACTATACATCGAGGATATGCCTCCTATGCCTACCTCCTATAAGATAGCGATAGCCTCCCCTTATAAGACCTAGTGGCTTAGAGGAATAGCCTGCGAAATTAAGGATTAGGAGAAACTTCTAACCTAGGTTAAGACCCTAAAATCTAAGGCTGCGAAGAAGGGAGAACCCTTAATTCCGATAAGATAGGTCTACGCCTATAAGTGCGATCTATAGGGATATATAGTTCGGTTTAAAGCCCGTCTAGTTATTCGAGGAGATCGCTAACCGGAAGATAACGAGGATACGTATACGGCGACCCTTCGAGCGAGGACCTTTAGGCTACTAATAGCCCTACTATATCTCGAGGATATAGAGTCCGCGTAGTATAACGTTAAGACGGCCTTTCTAAACATAATACTGCGATTTATAGTCTACTATTAGCTTCTACCCGGATACGTAGAACTAGGCTTATGTATACGGCTTTTACGAAGGCTATACGGCCTAAGGATCGCCCCGAAGCTTTAGTATAAGGACCTTACCGGCTTCTTTAAGTCTTTAGGCGCGGAGACCCTAATTAAGGACGCTTGTGTAATAGTCTATAAGGGAGTAATTATCTTCTTCTTCGTAGACGATATCGCGATAATATATCTAAAGGAGCGGAAGGATAACTAGCTAGAACTTTATAAGGCCCTTATAGCGAAATATACCGTTAACTTTATAAGGGAACTACGTTAGTTCTTAGGGATTAAGATAATCCGGGATAGACCTAATAGGAAGTTATAGCTTTCTTAGGCATCTTATATCTCTAAGATAGCGAAGAAGTTTTATATAGACGACGATTCGGGCTTTAGCGCGCTTAAGATCCCCCTAACGATAGATAAGCTAATTCCCTATAAGGAAAAGGCGAGCAACGAAAAGGTCTATTACTTTCTTTCTTTAGTAGGCACGATCCTATATCCGGCGATTTACACTAGGGCAGACGCGGCGTTCCCGGCGGCACGGCTAGCCTAGTTTAGCTATAACCTAGGTCTACGACACCTTCGAGAAGCAAAGAGGTGCCTAGCGTACTTATACACTACGCGGGACTATTGTATCTATTTTAAAGCAATTAACGAGATAAAGAGGTTTCTCTATGCGTTAGACTCCTCGTTCGCGGACGACCTTACGTCGAGGAAGTTATTATAAGGGTATATATTCTTATTTCTCGGCGGGCCTATAGATTAGAAAGCTATTAAGCAGGCTACGGTTACGACCTCGTCTACTAAAGCGGAGCTCCTAGCGTTATTAAGGACCGCGAAGGAGTAAATGTAATTTGCTCGACTTATTAAGGAGCTTAGGATCTAGGTTAAAGGCACCGCGGAGCTATAGTATAATAACCTCTAGACGATTAGGCTATTAACCGAGCTAAGTGCCCGGCTTAAGACAAATTTAAAGCATATCGATATCTATCGGCATTAGCTTCGTTAGGAGGTGTAAGAGGAACGGCTTTAGGTTAAATAGATTAAGTCTACCGAGAACCCGGCGGACGGCATAACTAAGGCCCTCCCTTTGCAGAAGCACAAAGACTTCGTAAGGTAGCTCGGCATAAGGGACCGCCCTAAGGACCTAGATAGGAAGGACTAGGAAGGCGCGGATAGGACCCTCTAAGGTATGTTTTTATAGTTTATGCGAAATTAGCCCCCTATCTAACATTAAGGGTAGTATAACGGATAAAGGCCGTTCCGACTAATTTAAACGAGCTATTTTATTTAATTATTATATTGTTTTTGCGTTACTATAGTCTCTATAAGGACTATAGTAAGGGGGTATATTAACGTTATACGACGTTAGGGGCTACATAGGGCATTGACCTAGGCCTAGACTATAGGGATGCAATAGGCTATTACGTCCCTAACGAGCCTATTATATAACCCCCTTAGCTAAGGACGGCAGGTAGGTATTCCGTTGTATTATAACTACGGTTAGTGCGGGCTAGGGGCCCTATTTAAAAGGCTCCGGTACCTATATATACCTCCGTTAGTCGTATAGTTAGGTAGCTATATACATCTTTATGTCTACGAGTTTAGACCTCCTTTCTTTACTCTTCTGCTGTGATATTTATACAGCTGATTTCCTATATTTAAGACTAACTATAGGAGGCAAAAAGAGATGCGAGCCTAACTCGGCTAGAAGCCCTCGTTAAAGCTAGCCTCGCCCTTACCGTCACCCTCGTTAGTCTCGTTAGTCTCGGCAGCCTCGCCGACGTTATCTTCCTCGCCCCCCCTAGCAGTAATAATACTAGCGGCCACGACTCTTTAAAGTCCGCTAGTTGCTATAAGTCCGTAGCAGAAGCTATAGCCGCACGCTTCGCCGCACGCTTCGCCGCACGCTTCGCTAAGCCGGCTAACCCGACTACCTATTCTAAGCCGGCTCCCCGCTTCGCCCGCCCTAAGCTCTTAAAGCAGCTCTTCGGATTGCTTACTCGGCTCCCTCGACTCCTACAGCGAGTCCCCTAGCAGCAGCTCGTTAAGCTGCTCTTCTATTAACGCTCGCAGTAGCTCGCTAAGCTGCTCGCAACCTATAAAGCTGCAGGTCCTATAGCAGCTTTATTAATAGCGCAGACGGCACGCCCTAAAGCTAAGCAGATGCCGCCGCTGTAAATCCCCTTTTAAGTCTCGTAGCGTACTCTTTCGCTAACTCGGCGAAGTATATTACTATACAAAACGCGTGCAGACTTCCTCCTAGACCGTTATGCCCTAAGCCCGGCATACACTACTAAAGCAGGCCAATTGCTAGCACTATAACACCTACTTCGACTCCTAAGGCGCCCTCTTTCGTTACCTCGCTAAAGGATGTCGCTACTAGAAGCGTATATAAGCTTCCCCTTAGCCCGTTGCTTAAAAGGACAAATAGTAAAGCAACCGACAGTCTCCCGGGCACTAGCTTGCCGCCTAGCCCCTCTCTCGCCACCGTAGAGCAGGAGACTACTACTAGAAGCCTATACAGGCTTCCTCCACACCGGTGACCCGGCAGTCACCCTCGCCCCGGCAGTCGCCTTCGTCCCGGCAGACGACTCCCTCGCCTTAACACGTTGTTTTTCCGAGCTTTAGCAACGCACCCTTCGTTTAGCGTGACTAGCTCGAGGCAACGGCATAATAGCTAGCCTCGCGAGCTTCCGCAGCCTCGCAAGCCTTAAAGAAGAAGAACTCTCGAGGGATTCCCCTGCCCGTTGCTCTGCCCGACCCTTCCTTCGTGTATTCTCGTTGCTCGTTGTTTTGCCCGCCTTTCTAATGCTCCCTTCCTTCGCTTATTGCGTTACGCTCTTTGCTCGTTGCTTTCTCGTTGCTTCGTTGCTCGCTCGTTGCTTCGTTGCTCGCTCGTTGCTTCGTTGCTCGTTGCTTATTGCTCGCAATACCGCTCTTTTAGTTTAACCCTCGATAGCATCGCAAGATCCCTCTTTCCCTTATTCGTTGCGTTCGATTTAGGTTACGTTCCTTTAGTTCGACCTTACTAGGTTATTGTTATTATAGCCTTCTAAAGAAGAACTGCTAGTATAGGAACAAGGGATAAGGGATACGTAAGGATACGCAAGGTGCTATTGCGGACACGTAATCCACGTGATTACGTGCACGCAACGAGACTATATCTCCGCGATGCCTTCCCCTCTTCTAGCTAGTAAGACAGACATAACACACACACCGGTTAACCCTAATAGTAGAGCCTAACTAACATAGGGAATTATACGATATACCTACTTATACTAAATTGTATATAAATGTATATCCCGCGACGTTACGATAAACTAACTATACCGATTAAAAAGGTGTGACGGCGAGTATCGTTATAGACTAGGTTTACTATAGAAGCTATAGGGGCGACTCCCTTCCACCTTTCCAATCGCTTTTACTTGCTGTCTCGGTGACATCTCTAAATTTAAAGATTAAAGCTTTTAACTTCGCACAGCGACGCACAAAACGACGCACAATAGTCCGTTGCTAGAGTCCCTATAGGCATCGATCACACCTGCCTTTACGTGCCTAAGGCAAGATTTAAGGAAATTCTCAAATTTTATAAACGAGTGCTCGAGCCGCTCGCATACAAGGTGCACATGCGTGTCCCGCAAACTGCTATAGTCTTTACTTAGATTCCCTTAAGTAATACCTAAAACGTCCGCTAGAAAAAACTTATATACTTTCCTTTTTTACGAAGTTATATCTTAATCTTCGGGACTAAATCTCCCTTTATTTAGCGTCTATTTAGGATAACACTCGTAAGGAGATAGTCTAACTCGCTTAACGCTTTTAGGATGCTTTAGGAAATAAAAAGCGCCTCGTAAAGCTAACTAACGACTAATCGACCTCTACTTAAAGGGTAAAAGGCTCCCGTTTAATAGGCTATCGCCGACGTAAAGGCTAAAATAGATCTAATAACTATTAAGATTCCGACGCCGCTAGATCGACCTTAAATAGCCGTAGAAACGGTCGTAGCAATAGCCGTAGGAACGGCCGAGGAAATAGTCGTAATAGTCGTAACGGCAGGAATAAATACGGTAGGAATAGCCGTAGCAATAACTAAGGAGGAAATTCTTATAGAAACGGCGAAAGCTAATCCGGCATAGTTATTTATTAGTATTATAAGAAACTAGGCTATATATAAGCTAATTACTAAGCGCTAGCGAAAGCTAACCGAACCGTAGCCGATTCGGATTTAATAAAGAAAGAGGGAAACGCCTAAAAGTCGAAGTAAATGCCTCTCCTTCGACTAAGGTATAGGTAGAGGTAGTTAAGAGATTACGTGCTACTAAAAAGCTAGTAAGGCGAATACTTTATAAAATCATCGTTAATCTCGATTACGGTAGTAAAATAAACCTAATAGGTATAAATTTTACTCGAAAATAAGGGCTATAATAGCTTCCTTTATTAACCCTTAGATTGAAGGTAGCTAGGAATACGCTTATAAGACGATATAGAGTCTAGGAAGTTTCTATCTAACTCCGAGACAATCGCTATAGGGAAAGGATAGTCACTCGCTCTTATATCGGCGTCGATAACGGATTAAAACCTAACGACGCACTAGTTTTACTTAATATACCCGTACTTTCTTAAGAATATATTTATCTCGTTCCTTTTAAACGCGCTTAGTAGTTTAAACACTAACTTTCTAAGGTATTATTACGCTAGCCGTAGAAATTTTTGCATAAGTGCCGGAATAAGGCATAGGTCTATATACTTATACCGGACCTAAATTTATACTATTTCCTTATAAAGATAATAACTCGGCGAACCCTAAGCGAACGGGAGAGGAAATACTAGCGACGTTTTTAGACTTTAAAGATATATTTTCTAAACATAAGGCCGATTTACTACTAAGGAAGAAAGGCACTAATTATACGATTAACGTATTGCCTAACTCTAAGCCGCCTTTTAGACCTATCTACCTTCTTTCTTAATCCGAACTTTAGGTTCTTAAGGAGTAGTTAGATTAGTCCCTTAAGTATAGCATTATTCGGAAATCTAAGAGTTCGGCTAAGGCTTTTATTCTTTTTATGCCTAAGAAAGATAGCACTTTGCGCTTTGATATAGACTACCGGGGGGTTAATAGCATTACCGTTAAGAATCGCTACCTACTCCCCCTTATTTTAGAGATTATAGACCGTTATTAAAAGGCTAAGTACTTTTCGAAGATTAACTTAAAAAACGCATATTAACGCATCCGGATTAAGGGAAGGGATAAATAGAAGATAGCCTTTCGTACTCGCTACGGTTACTATAAGTATTTAATATTGCCGTTTAGATTAAATAACGCCCTTACTATATTTTAGTTATATATTAACTAAGCTCTTAAAGGCCTTATAGATACTATTTACGTTGTTTACCTTAATTAATATTTTAATCTTTTCTAAGACCTACGAGGAGTATATAGAATACTTACGATAAGTCCTTAAACGACTAAGGAATACCGAGCTATTCGCTAATTTATCGAAGTACACTTTCTATAAGTAATTTTTAGAATTTTTAGGATTTATCTTATCTATTAACGGAGTCGTAATAGATCTAGCCCGTATTAAGGTTATTATAAATTAAGAAGAACCTTATTCTTTCTATAATATTTAAGTTTTTCTCGGTTTTATAAATTATTACCGACGATTTATTTTAGGATACTCTAGTATTATTGCTCCTCTTACTACGTTATTAAAGGGGAGCGATAAAGGAAGAAAGCCCGAACGAGTATAGCTAAACACTAGCGAATTAATAGCGTTTTACGCTATAAAGAACGCTTTTGCAAGGTAGAAGGACTTCCCTTCTAAGGTAAATTCTATAGATAGAATTCCACTTCTTTCTATAGACTTCTACGGTCGTCCCGATAGACGCATCCGTCCGCGGAAGGTCTTCCCCGACTAACGCATCCGTCTTTACATTCTGTTTATAGATCTCTTTCTATTCTTAGCTACCGAAGGTTCCCGGAAGGTAGCTCCGACCCTTCTCTCGTCTTATCTATAAAGAAGGTAGTATAGCCCTTAGCTAGATAGGTATTAACAATTCTAATAAGACTACTAGACCTACATTTGCATTTGCATTCGAGACACCTACCAACAATAACATCCACGGCAGGCGGGTTTTCTTTACTTACGGTGCAGCCAATTGACAAGTCTACTCGCACACGAACCTTGATATAGCAAATACATAAAGTGTGGGAACAAGGGATAAGGGATACGTAGGGATACGCAAGGTGCTATTGCGGACACGTGATCCACGTGATCACGTGCACGCAACGAGAACACATCTCCGCGATGCCTTCCCCTCTCTAGCTAGCAAGACAGACACAATACACACACACCGGTTAACCCTAATAGCAGAGCCTAACCAACATAAAGCCTTACAACGCTAATCCGACCTAGAGCAAGGACAACATTCTCGACATAAGTCACTATAATCCAAGCTAACGTCTGTAATATTTGATGTAATCCTGGCTGTCTCCATGGGAGGATATGGCTATTCCGCTGTCAATACCGCAGGTGAACCTTTCTATGCGCGGAGATATGGGATTCGGCTTGCGTTATCAGGTGCCTTACTTTACATCGTCCCCGACATGCTTGGCTACGCCGCGACAGAAGGCCCTCGGGACTTGCACGAATTCTCATACAAAAGCGTCTCTGCGGACATGAAGGAGCTCGCCAGTTTGTTGGTGGGTAACGGGCAGGTTCTCCTCGGCGGGCACGATTGGGGCGGTATTGTCGCTTGGCGGGTCGCCATGTGGCATCCTGAGCTGATTCGAGCCGTCTTGACCGTTGGCTCACCTTTCTTTCCGCCCACCAAAGCTTATGTTTCTCTTGAGGATAATTTCCCCCATCAGCCTCAGTTCAAGGGCACGGCCGACCATGAAAAACCACTGGTTTGCCCACTCGGACGCATAATCTGCTGATTGTACAAGGAGATGTTTAGGCTAAAAAAGATGGACGGCGAAATGGTCTCGGAGTCTCGTAGGATTGGGGAGTGTTCTGGCGTGGAGAGCCATTGGGGACTAGGGAGCTGGACCTTGGCGAGAGTCTCGGCGTTGAGAGGGTAGAGTGGTGAGACGGCCGGCCGAAGTGTTGGACAGGCCGCCTTGAATCGCAGGCCTTTCGACTTGAACGTGAAGGGTAGACAGTTGTTGCCGTGGCGGGAGACGACGCCATTTTGGAAGAATCGGCGGTGGAGAAAATGAGACGTGCATGCGTACATACGCTGTCTTTGTTCTCTTTCGGGGTCGTAAGCATCTTGCGTGCGTATATGCACGGCTTTGATGATCGTGAAGCTGAATGACTAGCGGATGCGAGTGTACTTTCTACGTGTTTTCTACTTGAACACTTTTTAGACACCCTCTGCGCTTCAAAAGACTTCCGTGCTCTCTCGACGGCCTTTAGGTAAGTCTTCTTGACTTCATGGTGACTTTGGCGCCAGCCCACGAGCCAGTTCTGAGACATGGGTCTTGGTGATGGATCTCGCCGCCGCCTGATTGCATTTGCGGCAGCCTCAAGCTGCTCCTTCCCCGCTGGAATACCAGTACTCGCCATCCACTGCATGTACGCAACAAGGGCGTCATCTTCAGTCAACGCAGTTGGGCGCCCCTGACCTCGGGCAAATGGGGTTTCCAAAGAACGACCCTCTAGACGGCGCCTCTATTCATTTTGTACCTAGAGCCGCTTTGCGGATATAAAGGGGGTCCGTTGTGGTGTTTTAATGCGGTAACGATAGAAACGTGCCAACGGCCGGCCGAGCTTAAACTCTTCAAAGTCTTAAAGAGAACTCCATACAACGACCAATGCAACTCCCATAAGATAATAACCCCATGCACCTGCTAATCAGCCCCTTCCCCTTAGCCGCCGTCTGCAACACCACCAGCACCCATGTCCTCCTATAGCCGCGTATTAGCGCGCCGCTCAATCAGGCCGGTCGTTCCCGGGTGGAAAGAGCACTTACATAGTATTGCCGTCGGGAGAGCTGGGAGAGCTGTTCATCTGGCGCCGGACTAGCCATGGCGAGTCCGACAAGAGCAGCAAGGAGTGTTGCTACGATCTTCATTTTCATTTGTTTTCGTAAAGGTAGTAAGGGTATGTAATGTTGGAGAATGTTTACCCTGGGACATATTCCATCTCCGGGTGCCATGCGATCTTTAAATACTCCATCTATACATTGACTACGACCGAATGTACAGATCGATGACATAGTTATCTGGGCAATCCTAAAGATCGGACTCGCGTATTGCCTTAAAGAAACCCTATCCATGAATCAGCCTTGCTAATAAGCGCTGTTTAGGAGGTGTCGCCCTAGTTAGATAGCAGCCGTAAAACTAAGGCGGCTAGGGTTACCTAGTTATAACGACGGGAGAGGAATATAATAGAACCATTTAGCGTGTATCAGGATTCTCAATATTCATGCCTCGCGGCTTGTAAGTAGTGCTACGTGTAGGTTATAAAACAAGTATAATATTCGTTTTCAAAATGCCAGGGATGCCGCCGCTAAAGGCCGCCCCTAAGGTTAGCAAAGCGAAGCTGTCACGGTGTCATGTCACATCACATGTCATGACATAGTGACAGAAGCGGAGAGCGATATCTCATCGATTATCGATTTACCCCCTGGACCCTTCTCTCTGCCAAGCTCTCTGCCGGGTCTCTCTGCCGGGTCTCTCTCTGGGCTCTCTGCCGGGTCTCTCTACTGGGCTCTTTGCCGGGCTCTCGAGGCGGCCTGGAGATTTTTTCATCGTTTAAGGAGGGGGATGTGGATTACCCCCTACCCGAGGGGGGGGGGGGGGGGGGGCTGGCGAGGGGCTTTTCTGCGGCGCCTTCCTCAACACGATAACCGGCCCATACAAGACATCTACACCTACCGTATTAATATTAAGAACCCTGTTCCATACATACTCTTTCTTTAGGTACTGCCTAAAGATAACATGCGAGTCAGATTTATCCTCGTCTTTAGTAAACGTTAATTCTTTAGGCTAGTTTTTGACGACTGTTTAACACGACATGGTAACTTCGTTCCTCTGGGTACTTATTGCACCCGAGGTCTGGGTACTGTCGTGTGTGTGTGTTTGGGCAAATTGCCGTGTTAAGAATCCAGGTCGATTCGGTTGCGGATGGGTCGGCAGTCCGATGCGTCAGGGCATGGTCGACTACGGGATCCATGGCAGGCGTGATGGAAAGGGCGGCGGCATCCACGAGCTTGAGAAAAGACTGCATACCTCTTGCGTTTACTACTTCGTGTGCGTAGGTGAAACTGACCACCCGGCCATTAAACTCCTCTAACCCTATATGATGGTATCCGACAGCTTTCGAGTTTCGCGTGCCTCTTGTATAATGGATGCAGCTTACTCGGAGGCGGTCGCGTGCCTTGCTGGCAGTGACGAGCGTATCGTCTTGGGAAGCGTCTGGGGAAGTGGGGGCCCCACAGAAACGTGTGGGAGCCCCACTTCCCCAGACGCTTGATGAGACAACGATCGTGACTAGTAAGTGAGTCATCGTTACGAGCTCGGGCAGCTACACCCCAGATTGTCACTCATCATTGTCGCGTAAACTATCTAGCCAGGATGCACCTCCTAACTGCTGCTGCTGCTACAATGGCTGATTTGGGCTGTCGGTACGGAGTAATTACAATAAATCGTCCTAAGGATTAGGTGCGACAGGTCATGTTTGAAACGAAAGTAACAAGTAATGGTCCCACAATAGGGCAAGGAACTTGGGTCGGGTTTCCCAAGCCTACTTTGAGCAAGGTTGCTTCAAGCTATTATAGCACCATGTTAGTATACGAGTCAATACCTTGTATCGTATATAGCTCCTGGTCGGTCCACATTTCTAAAGAGCCGATCTATGTTGCCGGACAAAATTAGTATGGGCGGATGCTCTAACCGGGCTTCTTTCTTCAACATCCCAAGATGGTTTTACCGTCGAGGCACGACTATTCAACGTTGCACCAAACGGAAATTCCCCATCACAATTCTAGTGAAAAGACATGGAGCGTTACTCGGGAGACTCGGCTACGCGGGGCAATGCTGCTACTAGGAGCCCTGTTGGGCTTCGCTTTTGGGGTCGTTATCGCAACCACTAGAATGGGGGGTTTGATGGACATTGCGCCGGAAGAGAGGACCTGGAGTACGTGCGCCTCTATGGCTACCCTATCCCAAGCTGACACTCAAGCAGCGACAGAACTCCCGAAGTTCAAGAGACGACCTACACGCTTCAACGGCTCCTTTGAGTTTTCTGGCAAGTTTCGCGGCTGGCCGAGTCCACTGATTGACCATGAGTGGGACCGGTTTACGCACAATCGTAAGGCCTGGCTCGCTCCTCGTGTCAACTTGGTGATGCTAACCGGACCAGCCTGGATCGACGGCACGTCGTCATTGATTGCTGTCAATGAAGATGACATTAAGGGTGCCAAGCCATCAGACCAAGCTTGGCTCAATACTACGGTAGAATATGGCGAGGTTAACGGCGGTGGATATATGGCGACACTAGAGCTCTTCCATCAGCTACACTGCTTGGTAGGTACGAACACCTACTTTAGATCTTAACGACATCTCTACTTACCCTTAATATAGAACATGCTACGTAAAGCTATCCACTCGGACTACTATAAGCAGATGGGGCCGTTGCCGAATGGATCCTTCCCCTGGCTGCTTAGAACTCATCTCGGTTCGTGTCTCAACCATCGATGTATACTACGGTAAGCTACGACAAGCTCGACTAAGTCTAATTCTAGATCACTGCGTCGAGATTATTCGGCAGGTTATAAGCTGTAATGCCGATACCGGGTTAATTACCTTTCACTGGGTGAAAAACAATTCGGTTCCATATCCCGACTTCAATACATGGCATCAATGTAGGGACCCTGAAGAGGTTTTGGCATGGTCCAAGGCACGAGAAGCACCTATTGTGACGGAATTAAGGAAGTGGGCGCTATCGAGTGTGGCGGAATTGTCAGAGGCACCCTAGGGCGATCAAGATCCAAGCAGCCATGCATACGTTGGCGAACAGGTTCCATACTCTTATCGATGAATGTCATTCTCTTTCATTGAAGAAGCCTCCTCTCCGAGCAGCCTCCGGGAGCTCGGTAGGCTGATGGTTCCCTTGGCCACTCGATCTCCACAGGAGTTGTGCCTGTTCGCACCATGGAAAATGTTCCAAAAAGCCATCTTGCGCATATACCTTGTCGCGAGCCTCGAATGCCCATTTCTCGCCCCTGGAACCGATGATGTCTTTTTCGAGAGCCAGTTGACACCCGGCACACGACATTCCGTCTTCGACTTTGCCTGTTCGTCCATCATAATAAGGAAGTGCGCACGCCCCCATAAAGTTCAGTGTCTGATTTCGGCCCCGTTTGGCTGGCTGTGCCTGCGCTCGTGCGCGCGGTTGCTGTCCGGTAACCGACATGGCCTGATGAACAGAAACGACCGTAATGCGGGATTTGTATGGGGATTCCTTCATCGAATATATTCCAGCTAGTGTCTTGAATGACATCAGTTGACGTATTTCGGCCTTGGTTAAGTGGAATTGCTTCCGCATAGCGGCAAGAGTTTGCACTTGGGTTTCTTGAGCCCGTTGAAGGCATTCAAAACAGCATCGATTCCATGTTAACAGGGATATAAATCCACCGAATTCTCCGCAAAAAGTGCAAATCTTGGTACATAGTGCGTGATAAAAGTCGAACAGAGAAACGCCGATAGCGAGTCGTGTTCGTAACAAGGCGCAGAGAAGGTTCAGCCCATGCAAGGCCACCATCTGATACTGCTTGAGAGAATGCACCATTTGTCTCGATCTGAGATTTGTTTGTCGAAAGTTGAATAGAGATTGCATGTCTAGACGCAACAAGACGTCATGCAAGAGTTCCAGGGGTAGCCGATCGAGGGAGCCGAGTCCCGTGTTGAAATTCCGGGGGAAGGGTGTTGCTATCGACGGACGAATGCCAACATGTTCGCGGGGCGAGAACCATATCACGGAGCGACAGTAGTCCTTGCGATGGTAGGCGGCGGCTCGGACAATAGCGTCGGTCTGATCCTCCTGGAAACGGTATTCGGTGGCGGAGCGATATCCGCGAGGCACAAGGGCAGCCATTCTTGACCTTGAATGAATGAGGAACGGGCCTTGGTAGACGTCGTTAGTGGGTGATGATGGAGATGATGCGCCCGGTCACGTTTGTACGCCGTCTGTCATGTCATGGTCTCGTCGAATTCGCCCGTCGAGTGCCACCCTCCTGGACGGCGCTGCGTGTGGCTCGTTCTGCCGTTCGCGCGCCCCTTTTCCGCTTCGACTCGAGTGGATTCAGCGCCTTGAATTGGAATCGTGGTGTGTTTGCGTGTGGTAGCAGGCGCCGATCACTCTAGCGCGTCGCGTTCGCGCATTCCATCTCTTTCCTCTCTTTTCCCCGGGGTGAGGGTCACGTTATGTGTCATCAGGTCAGCTGATTGCTTGGGTTGGGTAATACGGAAGGCCATAGCTACATATGTTTCAAAACCTCGACATGGCCGAACAACCTGTCTACGCCTACACCAATGTATAGATAAAATAGGCGCTAAAATGGCGATAAGCAGCCCGATAAGGGCCTCCCCCTTTAAATAATATAAAAAGAAATTATAATATAATGCTATTAAAATAGTTTATTATATAAAATATTAATTAGGTACGCTTATATAAAAACTCACTATAAATTCTAGCTAAAAGGGGGGTAAAAGGGGATAAGCAGCCCGATAAAGGCCTCCCCCTTTAAATAATATAAAAAGAAATTATAATATAATTGTTAATTAGTTAAATAAATAAAGGGGGTTGTTGGTAGGGATCACACGTGAGATATCTTATTAGGTCTTCTAGTTGGTATTTAAGTGTGTTATTCTCTCTCTGCCTAGCTAGAAAGGGGGGGAAAGGGGCCCCCTTTATAGGTCCTTTAAAGAACCTAACCCGGGCCTGCCGGGCTCCTAACAGAGCCCTGTTAGGAGCACGTGACCCAGCCGCTGACGCTGTCATCCGAGTTATAATAAGGCTGCTGCCGGGGTTATAACAGGGCTAATAACGCTGCTATCGGGACCGTTAGGGTCATTAAGGGTTATAACTTATAACCCTTTTCCTCGTAGTGTTTATCCTATATTCCTACATTCCTATACTAGCAGTTTTCTTTAAAGCTTCTTCTTTAAACCTTATAACTATAACTAATTGATCACGCGTATTAGACTAAAGGGGTCTAATAAATATAAAGAATAAATATAAAAGAGAAGGTAAGATTAGCGGAGGTCTAGGCTCGCGAGGCTGCTGTTATTGCCGTGCTATTGCCGTTACGTAGAGCTGTAAGCGCTCTGCTAAATCTCGGAAGAACAAAGAATATAGTCGTTAGCCCGGGCGTCTGCCGGGTGACTGATTGGGAGGAAGCCCGTATAGGGCTTCTATAGTAGCATCCTGCGTTCGGGTCTCGAAGGAGGGTGTGCCTAGGTGGCTTTTGCTTAACTTGTAAGCCGGCCTTAGTTGCCCTATTGTATTATAGGCTAAGGGGAAGCTTGTATACGCTTCTAGTGTCGGCATCCTTCGGCGAGGTAGCGGAAAAGTGCGCTTCGGGATTCGAACTAGGATTTATAGAGCCTGCATTTAGCCTGCTTTAGTGTATGCTAGGCTCGGGGCACGAGGGTCTTTTCACAGTAACGGTATGGCTGCTAGGGGCTTAATAGGGGAAGCTTGTGTGTATTCGGCGGCTTTATAGGTTCGATAGAGCTGCTTTAAGAGCTGCTTCGAGGCTTAATAAGAGCAGTAACGGCTTTCTGCTAGGGTTTTGCTAGGGGAAGCGTCTGTAGGGGCGGCTTCGTGGTTTAAAGCGTCTATTAGGGCGGCTTCGTTAGTTCGATAGAGCTGCTTCGAAAGCTGCTTCGAGGCTTAATAGGAGTAGTAACGGCTTTCTGCTAGGGTTTTGCTAAATAAAGCGTCTGTAGGGGCGGCTTCGTGGATTCGCATTAGAGGCTGCTGTAAGAGCTACTACTGCGAGAATTAATAAGGGAGCCGAATTAAGGAGTCGCTAAGGAGCAGTCCGAAGGACTGCGAGATCTTAGTAGGTCGGCATTAGGGCCGTGCCTAGGGGAGCTAGAGGCGGGATCGAGGTCTAAAGGCGGGGGCGAGGGCGAGGGCGAGGGCGAGGCTAAAGACGACGTCTTTAAGGCTGCTTAGTAAGGCGGTAAGCCGAGTTAGGCTCGCATCGTATCTCGCTCTTAGTAGACCTTTATTCCCGGGTAAAAGTCGCTATCGAGGAATTCCTACTATAGCTAAGGTTGTATATCCTCTTCGGTCTATACTATAGTAAATTGCATCGCAAATAGCTGGTTATTCCTAATATAAATACCGCGCTTTTTTAGCTAGTCCCGTAATGCCCTTTTATAATCCCGATGGACCTTCTTCTAGGCCTCTTTGAACTATCCCTCGAAGTCTTCTCGGAAGATAAGCTAGACGTCGTAATAATCGTCGCCGAATAGCATTACGTTATCCCTTCGATTCGAAAGAAATACGGCAACGGCAGACGTAGCAGCGGTCTAACTGTCTGGCTTAATGTCCTGAATTAAGGTCTTAACAAGGTCGATATTAATGTATTTCTAGGAGGCTTATAGGACGGTTGTGCCCGTTGTAATCTCTTCGATCCGTAGATTAAATAGTGCGACGGGGTTGTCTGCCGCGTCGGTAGCTACGGCGCTAGGGGTCGGGCTCGTTAGTATTATCGTAGGTGGATAACTGGTTTTATCGCGAGGGTCTTCGCGATAATTGTCGTAACGGTCCGAAAGAATCTCTTAGTAGGTAAAACCAGCGGTGTTTCTTTTCCTCTCGTCCTTACGGTCCGAATAGAACTCCTAGTAGGTAAAACCAGCGGTGTTCTTCTTCTTCTCGCGTTAGTGCGTTGCTAACGCGCTTTCTTATTAACGTAGCTCTTCCTCCGCACGGGAGACGAGCACGGGATTAATTCGGAAGCTTAAGAAGTCTCTTATAGGTAAAACTAGCGGAGATGCCTTATTCTTAGCATAGATAATCCTCTCTAGGTGTACGCAATAGAACCCGCAAAGGGATAAAGATGCGTGGAAACAGCGCCTATAGAGGGGATAAAGATTCTACTATACTTTCGAAGGTCGAGATTTACCTCTTCTACCTTACTATTGTAAGAGAACGAGCTTAAAGGGGGGGTATATAATTATTATTAATCTACAAAGGGACATAGCTATAGACTAGATCTAAATGTCTATATATATAATATAGACGTTACGTAGGATAATATATAATATAACCTAATACCGTAATAGTATATCCCTTTTAAACCGGCGTTTAACTCAAACGCTTAAAAGGGTTAATAGGCTAATAAAAACGAAGGAAATCTATGTTAATCGGCCTTAAAAGCGGGCCTAATATAGAATAAGAGAGAAATAAAAAGAAATAAAGGGCAAAACTAAGAAACTAATACGTGCCGTCGTAACGTAAATTATATTAATAAATTATACTTATTATTACTTAGGCGAAGGGGAAGATATAAGGAAGGCTATATAAAAGGCCGGTTTAAGCTTAGTAGGGTTAAGGGCGTAAAAAGCCTTAAGGTCGTCCTAGCAGCCGTTAAGGCAGGAGGAGTCCTCTTACGTAAGGGGGCTATAACGCTATTAAACGCGATACTTAATCTTCCCGGAGGCGTACTAGCGTTACGTAAGGATAGAAGAAAACTCCTACTCGAGGTACGCGTTATCGCCGTCGTTATCGCCGGGGGAAAGGAGAACGCTATTATCGGCGGGCCGGACGTTAAGCTCCGACTAGCCGGGCAAAGGGGGCTCTTAGGTCTTAGTAAAGAGGGAGTAATAAAAGATAGGGTAAAGGCGGCTGCCTTTAGGGAGGCGAAGAAGACACGCCGTTTTATATACCTTAAGGACTTTATATAGGCCCTCCCGCTTATAGTCGAGCTTCTTTATAAAGCGGAGGGTCCGGATCTAACGGGTGCTAAGGAATACTATATCGCCGGGCTAGTACGCTAGGGCGGGAGTCCGCTAGGCGTCCGCGTAGCGAGCCTAAGTAGCTTAAGCATCCTCGATTATATCGCGGAGGAAGTTAGAGATACGCTAGAGGCGGGAAGCAAGCGCATTACCGTAGAGGTATTCCTTCCGCTACTAAGGGGTTATACTAGGCGGGGGGGGACTAGAGGGCTTAGTGCTAAGCTTTAGGTAGAAACTATAGTTAGCGAAGAAAAGGGAGAGGCCGGTAGATTTAAAGACCTAATTATTAGTAGTAAACTTAGCGAAGGGGAGGAGGTCGACCTAATCGTCTTAAAGGTAGGTAGTATAATAACGGAGGTAAACCTCTATCTAAGCGTTCGCGATCTTAGTCTAACCGTCGGTCTAAGGGTAGTAGGCGGAGCTAGGGTAGAGATAGTAACTAAGGCGATGACTAAGCTACTACTAGAAAGCCGAAATAAACTAAGTGCTATAGTCGTTAATAATAAAGGCTAGGGTGCTATAAAGGGACTAAACGTAGGAAATAAACGCGTTAATAACGTCTTTAACGGTTATTAAAGGTATTAAGACGTAGTAGCGTATCTTCGTAAAGCGGTCGACGATAACGAGGATATTAGAAAACTTAACGCTATTACGACGGTAGATAGGGAGGTCGGTAATAAAATCGACGGATATATCGGTCTATAAGGCGAAGGGAATACTTAAGGGCTAAAGCAGGCCTTAGGGGGAGGAACGAGGGGATTTAATACGTAAGCATATATAATAGTTCCGCACGAAACTAGAAATAGACTTATATATGCCGGGCTAGATATAGGACCGGCGGTAGAAGCTAGCGGTCTTCGTACGTCTAGGGTAGCCGGTAAGGGGGGAGGTATAAACGCGGACGAGGATCTAAAGAATTAGGGCGTCGTTAAGGGGAACGAAGAGCCGGCCTTAGAAATAAAACCGGCCCCGGACTTTAGAGAGAGCGGTCTTAGGGATCGAGCGGAGGGGGGCGCGAAGGGGGTAAGGCTAGCGGGGCTAAAGGGACTAAAGAGCTACGCGAATAGCGGAGATAAGCGGGGAGGAGGAATAAGCCCGGTCGATAAAGTTATCGATCGGCTTAAAGTCGTCGAGGGTATAAAGGTTAAGGCAGTCGGAATTATATTTATAAATTATATTTATAAACGAATCGGACTCTTTAACGGTATTAAAGGCGGTAGTAGTATTAGGGTAGAAGGAGGCATTAACCTTAGACTTAAGGAGGATTACCTAATATCGGTGGTTAATCCTTTCGTCGGCTTAGTTAGTAAGGGAGAGAGGGCAGGAGCCGGGCAAGCGGCTAAAGGCGTTAGGGAGAATAGCTTAAGAGCTAGGCTAAAAGACGATCTTAAAATTAAAACGACTAAGGAATTCGGCCTAACAGGCCTATCGCTAGTTAAAGAGCTTTATAGTTATAAAATACTAAAGATTCTTATAGTCTAAGGCTATCTTAAACTTAGGCAGGCCCTTAAGCTTAGGGCGTTACTCCTCGAGAGATTTTATAATCGCGAGGAGTTTTTTATCGTAGATCTTATAATTATACTCTTAAGTAGAGTGCTTTAACGAGAAGAAAGCAACCGGATAGTAACGACTATCGTTAAAGAGCTATATTAGTATACCTTTAGCGGCTTAGTTAAAAGCATTTATCTAGACTATAGTCTTACGATAGGGGTCGAAGTATATAAGAACTAAGGCGGTAGTAAAGGCGTGCTTAAGAGCTTTAAACGCGTAAGCGTAGGTAGGAGACTAAATCTAAGGGGTAGAGTTCTTAATAAAAGCGTTTAAAGGGTTCGTAAGCTTAGAAAAGCCGCGAATAAAACGCCGATAAAAATTAGCGAATCCTAAGAAGCGCCGGAGGTCTTTAATAAAGGAGGGGGTAGGCTAGTCTAAGACTATACGAACCTTATTAAGGTCTATGCGAATGCCCTTATCTAAGATAATTAGGCCGAGGTACTTAGTCTTAGTAACGTAAAAGTTATACTTATCTACGTTAAGCTAGAGGCCGGCGGTATTAAAGCGCTTAAAAACCGCGTTAACGTAGGCCTAGTGCTCCTCCTACGTCTTTAAGAAGATTAAGACGTTATTTAAATAAGCGGAGTAAAACTTATTAAGGATACCGTAAAGGGCTATATTAATAAAACTCTAGAAGTAGGACGGGGCGGCGGTAAGGCTAAAGGGGGTAATATAATACTTAAAAAGCCTATACTATATAGCGAACGCGGTCTTTTACTTATATCCCTCGGTAATATAAAGGCGATTAAACACTATAATAACGTCGATCTTAGTAAAAAACTTCGCCTTCCGGATATAGGCGAGAGTATCGTAGATAAAGGGTAAAGGGAAACGGTTCTTAATTATAGCCTTATTTAAGCCGCGATAGTTAACGTAAAAACGGACGCCCCTGTCCGGCTTACGGGCGAGCATAATAAAGGCAATAGCGGGGGAGGTAGAGCGGCGGATAAAGCCCTTCTTAAGCTACTCGTTAATATACGCGCGGACGATCCGGTTCTCGGCTTCGCTAAAAGGGCGAGGGCGGGTGTAAGGAGGTTATATCCCTTCTTTAAGGTTAATTTAAGTATTAACGGCACGGTAAAAGGCGAGCTTATCGGCCTCGCTCTTAAGCTATATATAGATTATATAGTAGAGCTCCTTAAGGACTTTAGCCTAAAGCTCGTCGAGCGTATAAAGGACCTTCTCTTACTTCTTAAAGAACTTAGCGATATCGTCGGGGGAGATCTTATTAAGGTAGATCTTATCGAGGTAATCGTCGATAAAGTCGTAAAGGCAGGGGTTAAAGCAGGCTTTCGCGTCCTCGGCATCTATATATCTAATTAAAACGGCTTAATAAAAGTCCTTAGGGATATCTTAGTCGATAGGTAGTAGGGGCTCGGTAGGCAAAAGCTCGGCAATAAAGGCCTTAATTAAGGTCTAAAAAGTCTAGACTTTAGGCTATTAGTAGAATATTACTATTATATTAACGTTAAGCATCCGGACGTTAAACGCTAAGTCGTTAAAGGACGAGAAGCGGAGGGGCTAAGGTCTAATAGTCTTACGACTTAGCCGTAATATAGGGCGGCGGTAGCTAGCGGTCTTATAGACGGGATAAGGGCGGGGAGGTCGAATATAGCGGCGAGGGTAAAGGGTAGCCGGGGAGTTAGAGTTATAGCCGGAGTTAAGGTCGGCGTCGTTAACCTAGCGGGAGGAGTCTAGATAAACGGGTTTACCTACGTTAGGAGTATCCTTGAAAAACGTAGAGAAAGAGGGGCTAAGGGATAGAGGAATAAACTTAAGAACGTCGCTAAAGCGGACGGAACGGATAAAGGCTAGAGGACGGGCTAAGGCCGTACGGGCGGGAACGAGGGTCGTAGCGGTAGGAATAAGGATTATAGCGGCGGGGGTTTCGTCCCTATCGCTAAAGTCTTCGATAAAGGAGGCGGTAGGGGGCTCGCCCTCGTCGTTAGAGTCTTCGACGGAGGGAGCGGGGGGAAAACGAATTATATTTATTAATTATATTCCCTTTAAAATAAAAGCGGGGGGAGCTAGGACGGGGCGGGTAAAGCGGGCAAGGGTGGCCGAAAGGCCTAGGATAAGATAAAGCTAGTAGTCTAAGAAGTAGGAGGCTAGATAAAAAAGGGACTAAAAGGAAAGGGAGTTACTACGCTAGCTAATAATAAGGTCGTGCTAGCGTAGCTAAGGGAGGCTAAGAATAACCTTATAGCTAAGCTTCGTAAGAAAGAAGTAGATAGACTTAGTATAAGCGCTAATCTAGGAAACCGAAAAAGCATAATAAGTAATAAAGCCGGACTTATAGTCGCTACTATCGGCGAGAGAAAGCCGGCGTAGGAATTAAAGCTAGCGGATAGGAAGGGTAAGGCGGTACGTGGTCTAAGCGTATATAAAGGCGTATCCGGAATAGCCGGAGTCGACTAAAGCACTTATAACGGCATTAGCGGACATAAGGGATAAAGGCATAAGTAGAGCATACGGTTATATTCCCGCGGGGAGGCAAAAATCCTCCCTAGTATCGAACGAAGCTATAAACTTAAACACTAAGAGCTCTATTACGCAATAAGGCGAAGGAGCTATATATTTCCCGAGGACGGGGAAGAGGTAGGGAGGTCGTTTACTTCGCCCTTAATAAAGCCTTATTTAATAGCGCGAACCTAGTAGCGGGGGAGAGGGGGTTTAAGCAAGCGTAAGGCAGACGTACCGCTACTACGGCTATAGCTACGGCTAGAGCTAGAACCGGCGCCGGGACTAGCGCTAGGGTTAGCGCTAGGATTAGCACCGATACCTTTATTAAGGCAGGTCCGGGCGGTATAGGTAGCGGTAGCCGGCTAAACGTAGTAGAGGCAAAGACGGTTCTTAAACCGCCGTTGCTTCTTAGCGTTAGTAAGCCAGGCCCGGAATACGTCGAGCTGTATTAAGTTACCGGCAGGGGATATAGGTAAGGCGGGTAAGGTAAGGCCGGTGCGAGCGGGGTTATAAGGCGGCTAGAGTTAAGAACGGGCCTTAACACGCTACTAGTTATCCTAGAGCGTAGAATATATCTTAGCCTAGGCCGTAAAGTCGTTATAGGCCGGGCACTCGACTTATAGAGCGGCGGCGTTAGTAAGTTTAATAGAGACCTTCGAATAAAGATAGGCGACGTAAGCGGTACTATCGAACGATAGGTCGGCTTAAAGCTAGGTAAACTTTAAATAAAAGTCCGGCTAAGAGATATTCTTTATCGATAAGGCGTTAAAGTCGGCCTCTAACTAAGCGCGGGTAAAATTAGCACTAAAGACTAAGCTAAGGTCGTCGGTAAGGGCTTTAATAATAGTATACTACTAATTAGCGAAGGACTTATTATTAAAGACGTCCTAAGGAACGCTAGCGATAATAGAAGCGGCCCGGCTAGTAAGCCGGCTAGCCGCGTAGAGAATATAGTCTTACTCTATAGGGTATAAGGCGGCGTCCTAATAGAGCTTAATAGTAAGGCCGTCGCGCTAGGTCCGGAAAGCCTCTTAACGTTGCTTTTAAGTACTAGAGTCGCCGGCGAACCTCTTAGGGTCGGCGATATAGGAACGGGTAAGGGCAAAGGCGAGGGCGGGGGTAAGGGCCTCGTCCTAAGCAGCGTCGCGTTCGGTTAAGACAAAGAGAGAGGAAGTAGCGCGGTTAAGCTAACGCTAAAGATCGGTAGCGTAATCCTAAGCAACGGCTGCGTGCTCTTAAGCGACGAGTACTCCTATATCTAACTTAACGTAAGCATTATTAAGGTAAGCAAGGGCCTTAATCTAAGGGGCGCGGAAGTCGGGAGTAGCGTTAGCCTAAATATAGGCGAACGTGCCGAATATAGGCCGTTAGGCTTAAAGAAGGGCGGCGAGGCGGGGGTAGTAAGAAATATACTCGGTCTAGGGCTTTAGGTCGGTAGGAGCCGGCGGGGTAACGGCTAGGGTAGCGGACGGAGGATCGGCCTTTATATAGTCGGTTATCGTAGATTATAAGGCAAAGGGTAAGAAGGGAAATCTATGCAATTCGCGTCGAGAAGGCGTATCTATACCGGGAAAATTCTAATAATCGAGGGAAAACTTAGTCGAAGGGGTCTAGCGAGGAGGCGGACTTACGTCGCGAAGAGGGGAGATTAGAAAAGAAAGGGGTAAGATAGCGAGATTATTAATTAAAGGCAATAGGATAAAAAGGTAGATTAAACTATAAGAGAACGAGCTTAAAGGGGGGTATATAATTATTATTAATCTATAAAGGGATATAGCTATAGACTAGATCTAAATGTCTATATATACGATATAGAGGTTACGTAGGATAATATATAATATAACCTAATACTATAATACTATTCTATAATTAAATCTATTTAATTACTAATTAGTATTAGTAGGGATTATATATAAGATATCTTATTAGGTCTTCTAGTTGGTATTTAAGTATATTATTCTCTTTCTACTTAGCTAGAAAGGGGGGGAAAGGGGCCCCTTTTATAAGTCCTTTAAAGAATATAACCCGGGCCTACTAGGCTCCTAATAAAGCCCTATTAGGAGCACGTAACCTAGCCGCTAACGCTATTATCCGAGCTATAATAAGGCTACTGCTAGGGTTATAATAGGGCTAATAACGCTGCCGTTAGGACCGTCGGGGTTATTAAGGGTTATAACTTATAACCCTTTTCCTTATAGTATTTATCCTATATTCCTATATTCCTATAGGGGTTGTTATAAGAATAAGGGATATCCGTTCTTTAGGTACGATTGTAATCCACGTGATTAAATAGATTACGTATAAGCAACGCTTAAACGGATGCGCTATTAACTATACGATGTATTATATGCATTAAGGACCCCGGTAATAGCGTTACTAACTCGGCCGCCCTTACGATAATCGAGTTATTAACTTAATCGCCTTTATAGGCATAGCCCCGACGTCGTAAGTAAGGGCTCGCAAAGGTCTAGCTTTAGGCCTTATTAATATACGCGTTTATAGCCTATATAAAGGGGCTATTCGTCGCCCCTTAGTTAATAAACATATAGACTAGAATCTAGCTAGTTTATAACCCCTTTGTTTATTTAACTAACTAATACTAATTAGTAATTAAACGATTAATGTATGGAAAAAGGGATCGGTAGATAGTTATGCCTTCTATCTATTCCCTAAGAGTCTCCTCTATAGTATCGGATAAAGGACTAGTAGGTAGGTGTATTAAGGTTATATTACGTGCTTGTTTTTTACGCGGTTTATCGGTATATTCGTAGGGTTCTCTACGAAAAATTTATCGTTCGGCGTTATTAATGCACTTTCTGCTAGTGCTACTCTTCTTCTTCTAAAGCGGTAATCGGTTAGCAAAAAGTTTAAAGAAGAGCTATACGCAACCCTTAAGGGCGAGCTAGACTTAGAAGGTAAAGTCTTCTTATTCTTAGTATAGTTATCCTTCTCTAAGTGCATAGAATAGGATCGTCGGGCGAAAGCCGTTCGATAAAGATCTATAATACGTTCGAAGGATATAGAACTATCTCGTCTACCTTACTGTCTATAATTAAGCCTTACAATCACTAATTAGTATTAGTAGGTATCTTAAATACAAATGCAAATATAGGTTTAGTAGTCTTATTAGAATTGCTAATACCTATCTAGCTAAGGGCTATACTACCTTCTTTATAGATAAGACGAGAGAAGGGTCGGAGCTACCCTCCGGGAAGCTTCGGTAGCTAAGAATAGAAAGAGATCCGTAAATAGAATGTAAAGACGGATGCGTTAGTTAGGGAAGACCTTCCGCGGACGGATGCGTCTATCGGGACGACTATAGAAGTCTATAGAAGGATGTGGAATTCCATCTATAGAATTCACCTTAGAAGAGAAGTCCTTCCACCGTGGAATTCTATCTATAGAATTCACCTTAAAAGGGAAGTCCTTCTACCGTAGAATTCCATTGGAATTCCATCTATAGAATTCACCTTAGAAGGGAAGTCCTTCTATCGTAGAATTCCATCTATAATTCCTATAATTAATGCTAGCACGACTATTTATAGATACAAGCTATTCTTAGACTTCTAGGACTACTTTAACGGGTAGATAGAGGCTATATAGAACCGGGGAGATAGGTATTTTAAGAAGGCCCTTAAATCCTTCTTACGGTCTTATAGGATTTAAACCGGCGCCTTAAACCTTAGCTTTACGGCATTATTTTTAATGCTTTAGCGCTAGCAAATTCCCCCGATTTAGCCTAAGGACGAACTACTACTAGAATAGTTAAAGTTCTACGACGAGCGAACCTAAGAGTTCGTAAGGAATATATCTATTATAGCCCCGGCTGCTATAACTAACCCCCCTTCCCTAGTCGCCTTAGGCACGGCCCTAACGGCGCCTTTTACTGCCTTAACCCCGGCTCTTATAGCAAGCTTTACGACGGTACTATCTACGCCCGCGGCTATTCCCCCTACGCCTCCGACCGCCCCGGCAGTTATATTCGCGCTAGAACCCTCTTTTGCTTTAATAACCTTAATACGTATTACCTCCGTCGATCCCGGCTTATACCCGCGAGATTAAATGCCCGGCACGTTCTTAAACCCTTAGGCCTTTCCGTTCCGAGATATATTAGAAACGCTAATAATACTTTACCCGACTTCGTACTAATTCTCTAAGACCCCTCCGATTAATATAACGTTAAAGGCAGCCTATATAATAGTGCCCCTTTACGACGTTTTAAACGAGGAGATAGACGTAGACCTCCTATAAAAGTTTATTTAGTTATAGGATAAGAGTAAGAATTATATAGGAGAACCTTATAATATTCTTAATAATAAAGTCTATATCTTTACGGACGTTTATTATATAGTTAAAGCCTAGCCCGGCTATTTCTATGCCCTCTTTCCCCGGATCCTTACCGGCTAAGCCTAAGACTACTATATCTAGTATATAGAGTAAGGTAGCATATTTAAGCAAGCCTACGACCTACTAAAGGCTTACTTCGATACCGAAGTAAACTATTAGTACTATTAGGTAGATTAAAGCACTACCACTTTTAAAAAGCTATAAGTTAAGCATTTAAATAAGACCTAATAGGAAGTCCTATAGACTCTTTTTAATAAGCTATAACGATATTAACGCGCCCTAGGATTTAAGTTCGCTAGAGACCTCCCCCTTCGCACTATATTGCTTAACGCGTGCTAAAACGTCCCGGAATTTAGCTATACGCTATATAACCCCCCTAAGACTACGGAAAAGCTATTCTCCGCGCTGCGTTCCTCCTTAAAGACCTATCTATTAATATAGGCCGAGAATAGCACGTCCGGCACGTTCGTATAATATTATCGTAACGAGGTAATAAATATAAATAATAAATACAATTCATTAGGCGTGTTTTATACCGACCGAAGATATACTAACAACCGCGGCAACGGCCGTAGGTTTAGCTAAAGCAGCGGACGAAGCTACTATAGCCCTCGTAGTAGCGGTAGTAGCTTTAGCAACCGCTAATAGTCGAGGAAGTGCTTCGTTTATTAGAAGGAAGGCTATTAGTCGATAAAGCATACCCTAAAGAAACGAGCTAGGTCTAAGGCTTAATACTACGCGTAATGCCTTTTAACTAGCAACCTTAGCATAGGATTAAAGGCTTATCTTACTAAATATAAAGGTAATAAGACTCCTTAAGCCGCTATCGAGTAGCGTAATAATAAGGCTAATAACGACGAAGAACTAACTAAGTAGTAAGCCTTATAAATCCTATATTAGTAGTCCTTTAACTATTTAATTATAGGCGAAGACGCATAAGGGATAGACTAGTTAAACGTTCCGGCTATATAATTCGTCTTTAACCGTTACTTAAAGGACTGCTTTTACGGCATCCTTATAGACACTAGAGCAGCTATAGTTTCTACGGTAGGTTAAGACTAAGATCTCGTATTGCAACGAGAAGACCCGTCTATTATGCTCGATAAGTCTACCGCCGGCTAGGCCTATATTAAATTCGGCAGCGGCGAGGACGTACGTTCCTTCGGCTCCGTTGCCCTTAAGACCCCTATTAGCCGTATTACGTTCTATATGCTAAGAACGACGACCCCCTTCCTCCTTTGCCTAGCTAATATAGATCGCTTAAGCGTATACTTTAATAATACTACCGATACGATTATCGGTCCTAGTGTTAGCGTCCCCGTTATTCGTAAATAGGGATATCTATAGTTCTTCTTTAGTAAGGAAGAAAACGCAATCGCCTTTTTAACTAAAGGGAAGATACGTATATTCTACCGCCGATTAAGCCACCCGGCCGTTAATAGGCTTTACTACCTATTAAAATAAGTAAGGTATAACGATATCTTAGTAAAAACACTCGAGGATATCTTAAAATTCTACTATTACTACTAGCTCTACGCACTAGCTCCCTAAAGGTTTAGGTTTATATTAAAGGATAATTAAGAATTTAATTTTAAGGTCGTCGTCGATATAATATACTTAGAGCTTAATAGTAGCACCCGCCCGGTGCTATACGCGGTCGATATAGCGATATCTTTTTAAAGAGCGCGATTCCTCCCGTTTATATTAGCTAAGGATATATAAGAGACACCTAGGGCTTTATAAATCGATATATACCTCGGCCCCCCTAACTTTATCCGGTATAACGTAAGCACTAACTTCGCCTTAACTAAGTTTCGCAATAAGGCTTGTATTATAGGTATTACATATACCTAGATCCCCGTTAAGGTATATTAGTCTATAGGTAAGGTTAAAAGGTACTATAGCCCGCTCTATCGTGCGTTTAAAATAATATACGCTGAAATCGGTAGGATAACGGCCTTTAAATCCGTCCTATAAATAGCTATTAAAGCCGTAAATAATATAGTAGGACTAAACGGCCTTATCCTTACGCTCCTCGTCTTTAGAGTATACCTACGGATGACTTAGGACTCCCTACCTTCGGCAACTACGGTATAGAGAGCCGCGACTATCTAAAAGGCTATAAAAGCCTTACGGCAGCTCGCCGCCGCGCGATAAGTTAAGGATAGCCTATAAGCTCGAAACGGCCCTTTAACTCTTAATACTCTATTACTACCGCTATAGAGTAAAGTCCGCGTCTAGAGAGAAAAGCGAGGATAGTAAGGTCTATATAAGATTGCCTTTATTAACGGCTATAACGTTACTATCGAGACCGTTAACGGCCTTATAGTCTTCCGTTTTACCCTTATATAGCCGTACTATTATAGTAAGGACGATACCCTAGATCCCTTTGCCCTCGATAATATAGACACCCTCTCTAAGGTCGACTCTTTTACTCCGGACGAAATTCCTAAGCTAGACCCTTCCCCCTCTTTAGTATAGGCACTACCGGCTCCGCCGTAGCCTTATAAACGCGGACGTCCCCTAGGCTTAAGAAATAAGCTAAAGACCGTAACCTTCTATAATTAATTCCTAGTTAAGAAGGAAGAAGATATACTACGGCTTTTAACTAAGCTACGTAATAATAGCGTTATTACTATACCCGGCGCCCTTTTTAAAGAATCCGACTAACGAGAGATTAACGATCTCGTAGCCCGCGGAGTGTTTAGCTTCGAATAGTACGACGAATCTATTTATAGGCAATACCGTCTATTTCGATCCCGAATAGTCCGGGAAGTAAAGGGTCGTAACGTTAAACTATACGAAAAGTCCCGTTTAGTAATTTAAGGCTATAGCGATATAGAGAAAAGCTCGCTTCTAATACATTCCCCTACTATCTAACGTATTAGCTAGCGCTTAATCCTAGCCCTTGTCCCCGCCTTGCTTCGCTAAGGCATAAGCTTATCCTTACGCGATATTATATAAGCCTATCCCTAAGCTTAAATAGAGCTTAATCGTATAGTATTAGCGGCTCTTCCGATAGAGCTCTAGGGCAAGTACCTAAAGGGCATAATTATAAGAGTTATTAGACCGTTGTACGGTCTTATAGAAGCCGGTGTGCATTAGTAGAAAACCTACTATAAGCACTACGTTAAGAGCCTTAATATAGCTCCTTCTACCTATAACTCGTGCCTTCTAATTACAAATTAGGGACCCGACGACTTTAGCCTCGTCGGAATGTAAACCGATAATACCTTAATGCTCGGTTTAGACACCTTTTCGGCCTATAAAGAAAAAGAGCTTAAGATAGCTTAATTTCGCGCTAAGCCGAAGGCTTAGATAACCCTAGGAAATACTATAGACTTTAATAGTGTAAAACTAACGCTTTAAGACGACGTTCTACTCCTATAGTAGAAGGGATAGGCCTTAAAGATCGAGGTGGTTAACTTACGGGCTTGTGATAAAGCCTAGCAGTACCTCGAGCAACGCGCTTGTGCTACGTACGTCGCCTCTATCTATTAGCCCGAGGCCTTATTCGATATCTCCGTAGCAGCCTAGGTCTAAGCCCCCGAGGAGAAGGATTATAATATCCTTAATAAGCGCTTTTAGTAGTAGATCGACTATTAATAACGTAGACTTACGTACTAACTAATTAATCTCGAGATAGCTAAACTCGTGGTATTTACGGATAGCTTATTCGTAAATAACCGAGACCTTTCGTCTTAGTTAGGCTTCGTTATTACGCTCGTTAACGAGACTAAGCGTATAGATACGTACTTCCGGATTAATAGCAATATTATCTATTAGAGCTCTACGAAGTATAAGCGAGTAACCCGCAGCGTTTTTATAAGCGAGATCTACGGTATAGTTAACGGCGTAGACCTTAGTATCTCCTTTATTACGACCCTCTATATAGTTACGGAACGGCTTTAGCTCTTACTAATCCCTCTTATTATATGCACTAACTTATACTCCCTCTACGAATGCCTTATTAAGCTCGGCACTACGAAGGAGAAACGTCTAATAATCGATATTATAGCGTTGCGTTAGTCGTATAAGCGACGGGAGATTAAGGAGATTAGGCAGATCTATAGGGAAGATAACCCCGCCGACGCTATAATAAAGGCATCGCTAAACAAGGCCCTTAAACGCCTTATTAATATAAATAGCCTCTCGATTAGGATAGAAGCCTTCATCCTTCGCTTATAGAGACTAACGGTGTTCCCTTTATTCTACCCCCTTTTCATTTGTATTTATTAAATGTATTTATTAGGCCTTCTACCTAATATATCGTTCTTTCTATCTCCCCTTATTTGGATTATAGGCTTACTATATAGCAACTATAAAGAAAAGTTGCTAGTATAGGAATAAGGGATATCCGTTCTTTAGGCACGATTGTAATCCACGTGATTAAATAGATTACGTGCGGGCAACGCCTATACAAATGCGTTATTAACTATACGATATATCGATCGTATATATCGGGGACCCTAGTGATAGGGTTACTAACTCAGCCGCCCTTATAATAACTAAGTTATTGACTTAATCGCCCTTATAGGCATAGCCCCGACGTCGTAAGCAAGGGCTCGCAAAGGTCCGGCTTTAGGCCCTATTAATATACGCGTTTATAGCCTATATAAAGGGGCTATTCGTTGCCCCTTAGTTAATAGACATTATAGACTAGAATCCAGCTAGTTTACAACCTATTTGTTTGTTTAACTAACTAATAGATAGGGTCTATTGTATAGGGTTAACTAAAGTATGTATATTCTATAGATATATATTCCTAGCTAGGAAGGAGGTATGTATGTGTTATATAGCCTCTTATAAGTTACGTAATCTTATGGATTACGTGTATATAATACCTCTACTCCTATAGTAACCTTTATATCGTATATATAGACCTTTAGACTTAGTCTATAGCTATATTCCTTCGTAGATTAATAATAATTATATACCCCCCTTAAGCTAGCTTTCTTATAGCGTCTTAGCCGAATTTCCCGTCTGTAATCCCGTACGTAATCCTATATATAATCCCTTTGTTAGATCGTAGATCTACGGCTCGGACTAAATAGGCGTTATAATAGGTCTAGATAGGTTATATAGCAAAGAGGTTATATTAATGTAATATATGATAATGCGTATTATACATGCTTCCCCTCTTTTTATAAGGGGGCCGTATTTAAGGGATATTTCCCTTACGTTACGTAGCGGTTATACTAACCTAATCGTTGTAACCTCTATTATATAATCTAACACACCCCCCTAGCTTCGATCCCGAATTTAAGGGAGGGAAGCTAGTATTAAGAGGTCGCTAAATAGCTTAAATCCGATGAGTTTTTAATCCTCGTTCTATCGTTAAGCTATCGGGGCGGGATATCTTTAATCCCTGCCCTTTTAATCCTACGCTTAAGCGCTCTAACAAGTGCGGCTTTACAAGCTCTCACTCTTCCTTAATTCCTTCCGCCGCTATATATATAGCAAATGCCCTTACTATATAGAAGTATCGTTCCTCTTCGGTCTACCGTCGTTAAGGGTATTCGTAGTCGTTTGTAAGTCGTTTAGCAGCCTATGCTCGATTCCCTAGTACGTCGTGCCGAAATCGACGGAATAGTCGCTATTGCGAGATACGCTAATATTCTTCCTTCCTCCGCTACCTATAGTAGGTGCCCTCGCTGCGGGAGAGCTTCCTTCTTATTTAATACTTAATCGAGTGTTTAAACGCCTCTAGCCTAGTTAATGCTCGTAGATATTTAACAAGGCCCTTTATCTATTGTCTCCCTAACGTTTTTATATAGGGCCTAGTAATACGCATAAAGAACTAGGTTCCCTACGGTTATTTCTTATCACCGGCGCTTATACGTAGTGTTTCCTCTAACGCGTATATATTATGCCTAATATCGATACTATTACCCCCGAGGATACGGCTTTATCGGCCTATTTATATCTCCTAACCTTCCTATACTATATATACATCGGTTTATATTGTTTCGTCGGTCGTTTCGGGGAGTTCTCGATCGGCGAGGCGTTAGGTAATATCGTAAAGGCCTATTTATTCGATAAAGGCCTTAAAGGAGGGCCCTTAAAGTGCCTTAGTAAGGCCGTCGGCTATTATCTTCGCGGTAGGTATATATTTAACATCGAGGGTCTTATTAAGGACTTCTTAACGAAGCTAGTAGTTGTAAATGTCTATATAGCGCAGCTTCGTCTATAGAGTAGCGACTTTAGCAGTAACTAGTCGGATAGTCTATATATTATTATATTAAATATAAATGCGGGAGTTATCGAAGGAGACGTCGAGCTCTTTAATAAGCCTGCTTACGTAGATTAACTCCTTTACTGCCTATAATAACGCTAGGAGCTTAGCCTCGGTTATTAAGGTTATAACTATATCTTATTTATTAGCTCTCTAGCCGATTAAGCCTCCGAATAGCTTTATAGTAAATGCCTAAGAGCTTTTCCGGTCGGTGTTATCGGCGAAAGAGGCGTTACTTACTACTTTAAAGTCGTCCCTACCCCCTAGACGAAGCGTAAGTCCTTGTGTAATATATAGATAGTAGAGAACTCGATTAACGGCGTCTTTATATTCCGGTCTAGGGTTGCTATTGAATTTACATAGTTTTAACGTAGTAAACGCGATGTCGGGGCGGGTGATAACCGCCGCGTATAGCACGGAACCTACGTTCACCTAGTAGGCTCGTATCTTATAGTGTTTAGCGATCCCTTCGTAAGGGAGAAGCTTTTTTACCCCTATTAGTGTATCGAAGGGGCGGCGTTTCTTTATAAGCCGGTAGATCTTATTAATATAAGCGGCTTATAATAGCTAAATATACCGTTAATTACGGTCTCGTAGAATCTTAATGCCGAGGAACTATTATAGGTTATTACCGCCTATAAGCTTATATTTTCCCCGAAGTTAATTTTAGAGAGATTTAGCCTTATCTTAATCCTTCTTATAATATATAAAGATAATATTATCTATATAGAAGAAGACGATAATGCCGTTAAACGTTAAGTAGTATAGTTCGTGCGGCACTGTCTAAAACCCTATCTCCCGAAGTATTAACGTAAGTTCGCGATACTATAAAAGAGGGGATTTTCGTAGTCCGTAAAGGGCTTTATTAAGTCTAAGGATAATAGAGTGTTTTCTATACCCTAGCGGCATCTTTATATATATAATCTCGTCGAGCCTTACGTTAACGAACGCGTTAACCGCATCGTACTATATTAGTTTAAGGTCGAACCTTATAGCTATCGTTATAAGTATTCGAAAGCTTCGTCCTACGAGGGTTGCCGCGTAGGTCTCCTATCCGTTTCGAAGCTATTAATCCCCTTAGACTACTAGTCTTGCCTTATACTTCGAGAGCCTTCCGTGCTTATCTATTTTATATACGTATACCTATATATAGTCGAGGACTTAGCCTTTCTTCGTGAGTGTTTTAGAGTTAACCTCGGTCTAAGACTTTATTTCTTTATAACTCTAAAGATACGTTCTCTCCGCCTCCTTAAATTAAGGGCCGAGTAGGTGTTGTTTAAGCTATCTATAATGTGTTAGGATAGCTAGAAGGTCTCGTCGATATACCTGCCTTTTTAGGATTAAGCGGTCGAGGTAAGCCTTATCTTTAAACCGCAATATATTAGTGTCTTTCGAGATCGGTACGGCTTAAGTGCCTGCTATAAATGCAGAGTGCTAATAGGCGAGTTTTTCTTTCTACGGAGGGGTTAACTCCTTATTTATAAGCTACGGAGGGGTTAACTCCTAATTATATAGACTTTTTGCTACGGAAGGGTTTACTCCTTATTTAAGTAGACTTTTATTTGCCTATAGAGGGGTTAACTCTTAATTATATAGACTTACCGCGGAGGGGTTTACTCTTTATTTATACGGACTTAATGCTACGGAGGGGTTTACTCCTTATTTATATAAACTTAATGCCGCGGAGGGGTTTACTCCTTATTTATACGGACTTAATACTATAGAGGGGTTTACTCCTTGTTTGTATAGACTTAGTGCTACGGAGGGGTTTACTCCTTATTTATATAGACTTATATTTGCCTAAAAGGCTGCTTAAAAGGGATCGAGATGCTCGCTCTATAGCTTTATAGTTTAGTCAGCGAGATATAATTGTATTATAGCTATAAATAGGGCCGCTGGGGGAGTGCTTAAAGGAGTAGGGAGAGGCTTAAATCGAGCTTTAGTATACTGCTTTATATTTCCCCGGTCGTTTTTAAGCGCTATTCTATAGTCTATATCGTGGTTTGCCTTAGGTTTAGGGTTTATATCTTAGTAGACGAGGATATCGTCGAATACTTAATTATCGAGAGCTTATAGTATAATAATTTAATTATTATCGGGGAGAGTAATGTTTCTTAGGGCTAAGGCTAGCTCCTTAAGGTCGTACTCCTTAACGCTTTCGGCAAGGTTCTCGAATATTCTATCGAAAATCTCTTACTCGTCGAAAATAATATCTCGAGTAGTAATAACCTTCCCTTCTATAGGAACCTAGACTTAGTAGATGTTAGAAGATATATATCCTACTAGGAAGCCTATCTAAGCTCGTAGGTCGAGCTTTCTAAAGCGTTATTTCTTCTCTTAGGCCGTAGTTATTATCGCAAACGCTTTATACCTATAGGCACTAAGATGCTATTACGCTAGCTTTCTCTTAGTTAGCTTTTCGTATAAGGATTCCTACTTATAGCTGTATTTTAGCGTGCAATTATAGAGATATATAGCGGACTTATAAATCTCTCGCTAAAGCTAGGTTAAGAGCTTTCCTCGCATTGCTTTAGACTTATCCTTAATTATACCCCCCGAGCGCTCGGCGCCGCTATTTTAATCTTATGTATATAGGGCCGAGGGCTTAATTTTAAAGAGCCTTACGTTAAGGAATGCTTCTACTGCCGGCTTTTAAGTAGTAATCTCGTTATTATACTTAACGATCTTAGTGTAAAACTAGTACTAGTGCTTTAAGTAGTCGAGGCCGGACTTAAGGGCCGTAATAATAGTTTCTACGAGACGGTCTTAGAGGTAGTAATCCTATATAAAGCCGCTCGCTCTATCGGTTAAAAGTATTAGCGAGTTATAGCCCTTATTGTCTAGCACGAAGTTATAGAAGTCTATCGCAATTCTCTCGCCTATAATGCCGTTGTCTTAAGGGGCTCGTCGTATTATCCGTTTTGCTTTAGCGGTGCTATAGTTATCGCACTATACGGTTAAGATGCCTTTAATCTTAATACCTTCGGAGTAGTTAACGAGGTATTCTAGGGCTCGTAGTCCTAAGTGCCCTATTCGGAGATGCTAGAGTTTAGCAATAGCCTTTTGCGGCGTCTGTTTAGTATAGCTATTAAACTTATTTCGGCGGTTGTAAAATGCCCGCCTTATTGTATAGTAGGGGATATACTTAAGCACGAATTAGCCGTAGTGCTATTTAATAAGACCGACGATAGTATTATCGGCCGAACGAAGCGCTAATAGCCTACGGGGTCGTTCGTCCTACTAAAGTCCCTACTGCTTTAATAGCCTATAAGAGATTAGATTATATATAAAGTTCTTATAGAAAGCAACGTTAAGTAAGCGCAATACTTACGGTTTAAACGATAGGGTTTATAGGCGGACGTTGACTTTACCGTAGCCGAGGATAGGTACTTTTTCGGCGCTTGCCTAAAGGAAATCTCCTTTATCTACTATTCTAAAGTTTTTAAACCGGGAAATCTCGTTAAAGATATAGAGGGTTATACTATAATCTAGGATTAAAGAGTAATAAAAAGTATAGATATCGACGTTAAAAGACGCATCGACTAAAGGGGCGAGGAATAAAGCCGAAGGGCATCTTCCTCTCTCCTATATAAGTTAATCCGTCTTATTATTATTCTTAGTTCCCTTCTTGCCTCTATGTCTTTAGGCTTCTTTCGCGACCTCGGGGTTTTTTATATTCTTAGAGATAATATCCTTTTTGCTTTTAGGCTATTAGTCGGGCGCTTTATTAAGGTTAACCTCCTAGCAATTCTCTATTAAATAGCCTTTTATAGAATAGAGCTTACAGTAAGGGACACCTCTCTTATCTATATTAGTAGGTCGCGACCTCTTTTTGTTGTTTTTGCCTTTCTAGTTGTTCTACTAGTTGCTCTACTCCTCGTCTTATCCCGTATAGGAAGGGCCGAAGGAGCCTTTCTTAGTGTAAGATAGTTAAGCAGGCTGTTTGTCTATAAACATAGTGAATTCGTTAGTTATAGAATAGATGTTAAAATCCTTCTCCTCCTCTACGTAAGAGAGGTTAAAGGAATCGACCTAGTTAGGAAAATATGGATTAATAAAACCTAGAAAGTTAGCAACTTAAATACTCTTATAGGTAGCTTCGGGAAGTTCTTCCTAAATGCCTTTATATATAATCTTCTTCTAGCTCTTAAGCTAAAGGTGCTAGTTCTTTAGCTAACTTAGGGAGGGCTTAACTACCGCTTTATAGTAAACCTAAATGGCTCGATAGATATCTTCCGGCTTGCCTTTTGCCTCTTTCTTAAGCGTAGCGTATTAGTCCTTAAGATCTTTATCTAGCTTACAATAAGTCTAGAAAAGGTAGTTAGAGATAGTTAAGGCGATCTAAGTATAGAGCTCCTTAATGTCTTTCTTCTAGCTCTTCTAGCTCTCCTATTTCTTCTCCTTATGTAGAAACATCTGCTATTATTAGGTGCCTTAAGGAGGTTAGCGTCTATATTAGACTATTTCTTCGTCCGCTATGCGAGAGCGAGATCCCCTTAGAGAGTCGTCTTCGATAGGCATATCCGGAATAAGAAGGAGCCTTTCGGTGCCGAAGACCTAATCCTATAGGTTGCTATCGAGGACCTACGCCTTAAACTTATTATCCTAAACGGACTACTTAGCGTTTTCGACGAGGATAACTTCGGTATTCTTCTTAGTAGATATAGTGATTGTTTTTGCCTAAAGGGAGCCTATTTCTAGTGTTTTATATCGTATTTTCGATAGATTAAAGGCTAAGACTCTTAATTATTAGATCGTAGATCTACGGCTCGGACTAAATAGGCGTTATAATAGGTCTAAATAGGTTGTATAGTAAAGAGGTTATATTAATGTGATATATAATAATGCGTGTTATACGTGCTTCCCCTCTTTTTATAAGGGGGCTATATTTAAGGCATATTTCCCTTACGTTATATAGCGGTTATGCTAACCTAATCGTTATAACCTCTATTATATAATCTAACACCCTTTATCCGTAGATCTAATACATTTCCCCTCTTCCTTCCTAGCTTAGATAAGACAATAAGAACTAGACACCGTACCTTATTATACGTGCGATAGGTTCGCTTCTAGCTACTTACCGTAGTAGAGCCCTACTAATACTAATTAGTAATTAAAAAACGATTAATTAACTAATTGACCGTTAGCTTAATTATAGATTAGCTAGGTGGAAGAGATAGACCCTTAATCCTTAAACGCCGGTATCGCTGTTTTCGTAGACTATAGCAACCTAACGGAAGGATTATCTATGCTAAGAATAAGGGACCTTTTAGATTACCGTTTAAATCCCTTCTAACTATTATTAGCATTGCTATTTCCGTAGACTATAGCGACCTATCGATAGTGCGTCCTCTAACGCTATGAGCCCGCTGCCCGCTCCCGGCTGTTATATCCGTGGGATAAGGGATTATATATAGGATTATATATAGGATTACGTACGGGATTACGGACGGGAAATTCGGCTAAGAGGCCCCTTAAATAAGGTCTTAAGGCTTCCCCTCTTTAAGCAATACAAGCATAATTATTATATACATTAAATATACTGTTTTTAGTGGCCTTACAGCCGCTGCAGCGCCCGAACGGCCGCTATAACACACATCTCTTACATCCTTATTTAGTAGGCCGTAGATTAAAGATCTAATAATTAAGAGTCTTAGTCTTCTAGCTAAGCTACTAAGAGAAGCTACTATTTAACTATTAAGCCCCCTTTAAACCGCGAGAAAAGCCTAGCTAATCATGCTCGGCAAGAGGACTAGATTCCTCTTACATCGAAAGAAAAAGCCCGCAACACGCAGCACCTTATCGAACTAAGCCCGCGAGAACTATCCTCGCGGCACTAATATATCGAAAGAAAGCCCGCACTAAGCGATACTAATACATCGAAAGAAAAGCCCGCACTAAGCGGCACTAATACATCGAAAGAAAAGCCCGCACTAAGCGGCACTAATATATCGAAAGAAAAGCCCGCACTAAGCGGCACTAATATATCGAAAGAAAAGCCCGTAACATACGGCATAAATACATCGAAAAAGCCCGTAAGACTCGCGGCACTAGAAAGAATAAGATACATCCTTGCTTTTAGTAGAGGCGAGAGGGTAATTCCCTCGTTAGCTAGCTAAACATACATCCTACTACTACTAGCAGAGGCGAGAGGGTAATTCCCTCGTTAGCTAGCCAAACATATATCCTACTACTATTAGTAGAGGCAAGAGGGTAATTCCCTCGTTAGCTAGCTAAGCTAAACATAAGTCTATACAAACGTAGCATTAGTCCGCACGATTAGGAGTAAACCCCTCCGCGGCATTAAAAAGTCCATAGGATTAGGAATAAACCCCTCCGTAGCACTAAGTCTATATACACGAGGAATAAACTCCTCCGTGGCAATAAAGCCGTATAAATAAGGAGTAAACCCTTCCTCAGCTCGTCTGTATAATTAGAAGTAAACCCCTCCGCGGCATTAAAAAGCCTACACAAACGTAGCATTAAGTCTATACGATTAGGAGTTAACCCCTCCGTAGTAAGTCTATATAATTAGGAGTTAACCCCTCCGTAGTAAGTCTATATAATTAGGAGTTAACCCCTCCGTAGACAAATATAAGCCTATATAAGCGTAGCATTAAGTCTATACGATTAGGAGTTAACCCTTCTATAGCCTATAAATAAGGAGTTAACCCCTCCGTAGCATTCTTATACAGTCGGGAAACATATCTGCCTACTATTTATTTAGTAGTTATCTTATATAGTCGGGAAATATATCTGCCTACTATTTATTTAGTAGTTATCTTATACAGTCGGAAAACATATTTGCCTACTATTTATAGTAGTTATCTTATATAGTCGGGAAATATATCTGCCTACTATTTATTTAGCAGAATAAATAAAAACACTCGCGGCGGCGGAAGAGAGAAAAAAGACTCTTTCGTCGTAGTATAAACACATTCCGTAGCGGCGGGAGGAAGACTCTCTTATCGCGGTAGTATAAACACTCGCGGCGGAAGAGGAGAAGACTCTTTCGTCCGCGTACTTATTTAACACCCGAGCTAATACCTCTCAATAAGCTAATAGCTCGCGGCGGCGGAAGAGAGAAAAAGACTCTTTCGTCGTTACGATAAATATATATTTCGCGGCGGCGGGAGGAAGACACTCTCGTCGTAGCACGCAACATCCGCGGCGGCGGAAGAAAAGACTCTTTCGTCGTTACGGCAAGCACTCGCGGCGGCGGAAGAGAGAAAAAGACTCTTTCGTCGTTATAGCAAATAAATGCTCGCGACGGGAGGAAGACTCTCGTCGTAGTATATACATTACGGCGGCGGGAGGAAGACTCCCTCGTCCGCGTACTTATTTAAATTATAAGTAAAATAGCTCGCGGCGGCGGGAGGAAGATACTCTTTCGTTATAGCACGTAGTAATCGCGGCGGCGGAAGAGAAGACTCTTTCGTTATCGCGGCAAAGATAATATCGCGGCGAGAGGAAGACTTTCGTCGTAGTATATATATCGCGGCGGCGGGAGGAAGACTCCCTCGTCCGCGCACTTATCTAACGCACGAGCTAATAGCTCTCGACGAGCTAATAGCTCGCGGCGGCGGAAAGAAGGAAAAGTCCCTTTCCCTCGTCACGAATACTTATTCGAGCAAGCAGCTCTCGAGCAAGCAGTACTTAAGCAAGCAGCTCTTAAGTAAACGGCTCTCGAGCAAGCAGCTCTTACGGCGAAAGGCAGAGTCTCTCGTCGTAGCGAGTAGCACTCGCGGCGTCGGAAAACTCCCTCGTTACGCATACTTATTCGAGCAAGCAGCTCTTACGGCGAGCGGTAGAGTCCCTCGTCGCACTTATTTAAGCAAGCAGCTCTCGAGCAAACGGCTCTTAAGCAAGCAGCTCTTACGGCGAGAGGCAGAGTCTATCGTCGCAGCGAGCGGTAGAATCCTTTATCGTAGCGAGCGGCAGAGTCCCTTATCGCAGTAAGACGAAAGACCACCCTCGTTATAAACACTTATTCGAGCAATACGTATATCGCAGCGAGCGGCAGAGTCCTTTATCGCAGTAAGCGGTAGAGTCCCTCTCCTTTATACACACTTACTTACTTAAGCAAATAGCTCTCGCGGCGAGCGGTAGAGTCCCTCGTCGTAGCAAGCAGCTTTCGCGGCGACGGAAGACTCCCTCGTCCGCACCTATTACAGCATTTGTCCGCATTAAGCAGGCTATACGAGCCTCGACTTTATCCACGAGCCTCGGCTATATAAGCCTCGATTTTATACATAAGCCTCGACTTTATACACAAGCCTCGACTTTATATATAAGCCTCGACTTTATATAAGCCTACGGCTATATAAAGCCCTCGGCAATATAAAGCCTACGGCTATACACATAAGCCCTCGGCAATAGAAAGCCTACGGCTATACACACGAGCCCTCGGGAATATAACCCTCGGCTATATATACGAACCGTCCGAAGCGATCGACTAATCGACTAATATAGGAGGAATAAGGCGTATTACTGCCGCTAAAGGCGCACACGGCAGCGTAAAGGCATAAAATGCCGAGTTGTAATTACTACTACAGTCGTAAGGAGGACCTAAAAGAACACAATAATCCGCCCCGATTGATAGATTGATTAAACATTAGCAAAAGACCCCGGATTTAAGCTATTTAAGCTCTTTAGTCTAGCTTCCCTCGCATTACGATCGAAGCTAAAGGGGTATATTAGATCCGCGGGATAAGGGATTATATATAGGATTATATATAGGATTACGTACGGTATTACGGACGGAAAATTCGGCTAAGAGGCCCCTTAAATAAGGTCTTAAGGCTTCCCCTCTTTAAGCAATACAAGCATAATTATTATATACATTAAATACACTGCTTTTAGCGGCCTTACAGCCGCTGCAGCGCCCGAACGGCCGCTATAATATATATCTCTCGCATCCTTATTTAGTAGGCCGTAGATCGAAGATCTAATACCGGCAAGCATCGCCCTTTTAAAGTTACTGTTTTCGCAGACTATAGCAACCTAATCGACCCCGTTGCCCCCCGAAGGTAAGTATCGCGAACCCTTAATAATCGTTGTTTTTATAGACTATAACGACCTAATCGTTCCCGCTGCTTATACCGATAAACCTATCGCAAAGACCCTTACGACCCGATAAACATTCGATTAACACTAGCTATTTAATTATCTAAAAGCCCGCCGCTTACTTTCGATAAAACACTACGTAAAGACCCTCGCGTATGATAAACACCCCGCCGTCTTCCGACCCGGCACTATATATAGTCCGCTTACTCCTTTAAGCCCGGCGTTATATATATAGTCCGCTTACTGCTTTAAGCCCGGCCTGCTAGGTTATTCTTTACTATTTAAAGAACTACTAGTATATGCCTCCCTGCCTTGCCCTTTACCGCTGCTTTGCCCTTTGCCGCCTAGAAGCAGGACCTATAAGAACCCGGCTAAGCCCTTTTTCGGCCCGGCAATAGACCTGCCTTACCCCGGCACTAAAATATAGTCCGCTTGCTTCTTTAAGCCCCTATTAATAAGAACAACCTAGAAGGCTATATAGTATTAGCCCCCGTCGACTAGCTTACGACCCTTTTAAGAGGCATTAGAGTCTACGAGACCCTCTAAAATAGCTTAGTGCCGCGGGCACAACTATAAGCAAAGCTTTGCTATGCCTATAGCACTAAGCTATTTTTTTTCCTATAGCTAGGGCACCTATAGCAGCTAATAGCCGTAAAGTATTATATTAGTTAATACTAAAAACTCTACTAGATAGATAGCTAATAGCCGTATATGATTTTTTAGCCGGTTTAACCCCGGGGGAAATATAGCTAATTAGCGCACTGGATTTTTAGACTCTGGCCAATTATAGCGTGTCATTTAGGGCCAGCCAATAGCCGCACTTCGTTAATATAGGGGACCCTTACAATAAAAAAGCTCACTACATATATTAAGTAAGCAAAGCGGCTTGCCGCAACTTGCATACATTCTGTGTTCTTCGTAGCGTAAAGCAAGCTTTGCTTAATAAGTATATCGACCTTGCCCTTTAGGAAGAAGACGTCCGCCCCGGCGAAGGAAGCCAAGCCCCGACTTAAGCTACCGTAACTATATATATTGCACGCTTTATAGTATACACGGAGTTCGACGTGTATATTTAGGGGTACGAGCTGCTCGACTACTTCTAAGACCACTTTAAGGGCTCAGGCTTCAGGACCAAGTCTTAGGCCCTTCTTCTCGACACTAATTTATTTTCTTCCATCTCCTTCCACCAACGATGTAAAGGGGTGGCTCCGGAGACGAGTAAATCTAGCGGTGTGTCGAGCAGCATTCTTTGCAAGACGTCTGGTGCGGCAATGTCGAGGTCTTCAAGGCGCCAGAGGCGCTGGCCATATCTACGCAAAAAGGCCGAGAGCTGCGGCTGAACCGAGGCATGCTTAAGGAGCGAAGAGGACCGCTCGAGAAAGCCAGTTCCCATCTGGAACTCTATCTCAGGGAAGGCGGGCGCTGGAGCAGGCAAGCTTTGGTCAGCGTTGGAAGAAACATGTAGCGCCGTGTGTAGAGTCGTGCTAGTCATACCAATGCCAAACCGGAGCATCTCCCGCTCTGTCTCGAGGACCATGTACTTTGAGAAGATTGTATCGACCGTCTCCATTTTGCGTGCCCAGATGTGAAGGTTGTACAGAAGGATTTCAAACGGCAGGCCATTTTCTGAGTAGATGGCCCAGAAAGGGCGATCATGCGCGGCCTCGACGTGTTGCACCATGTCCATGATGACGGCCTTCTCAATGATCCACTGAGTGCTAAGCCAAGACGGTTAGAGACCAATGACTCGGACGCCATCCTGGCCATGGCACTCACCTTTCCAGAAGCCAGGCAGCTGGACCGAACGAATCGACGGAGCGGCCGAGCACCTTTGCCGCATTGGCCATAAGGTCCCGCATCATGTCGGTATTGCACATTCTAGACCGCCAGACAGTCGGGACCCTGATAGCAGCCTCGAACGTCTCACGAAACCTAAAGGGTCGCACGGCAATGGATTCTGAGTCGATCCAGAGCCCATAGTCGTAGTCGATCAGGACAGCAGGCGCCATCTTCTTGACCGATTGGTAGGCGTACTTGCCGTGCCTCTCCAGCACCTTGGAAGTATCGCTTGGTGTAACGTCTGGGCTCTTAAGCTGGTCGGGCAGCAAATCGTATATGTTGAGGATGTTGACGTGCGGGATTGGCCCGCCGACATTGGAGCGAGGGACCCCCCACCGGCCAAAGCTGTGCTCGCATGGCTTCAAGTTATCGAGCTGTTGCCTGAAGTCGCGGGCCTCGGCCGTGTCGGATACGATGACGTAGAAGTTGATTTCGGCGTGGTCCAGGCAGAGACAGCGTAGAGATTGGAAAAAGTCAACGGCCAAGGAGAAATGGTCGACCTTTGCTGGCTGTTTGTGAGCAAGAGCCCAACACGATGCGCTGGTCAGGGGCACAGACATAGGTAGGCAAGAAGACTGCGTATCGCAGATTGGCAAAGTTTAACCCGCTTGGTGGATGAGGGTCGCTCGTATTGAGGTTGATTATGACATCCGTGTAGCGATCGTCCGCGGTGAGCTGTGGCGTTGGACCCGAGAGGCGAAAGTGGTCGGCGTGGGACGGCGACGGAGACAGCGAATAAAGCCCTACCCCCCGCAGGCTCTCGCCTATTGAATTCGAGATGAGGAAGCCGAGGGATGCCACAAGAAAGAGGGCCGCAATGAGGCAGAGTCCAATGTTGGTTCTGTCCTTGGCCGTCAGTTCACGGTTCGGTCGGCTACTGCCCCACGGGCACAATACAGTAGCAGGCGGAACCTAATCGTACCTGGTTCGGTGATGGCCGCCCAGCGAAGAAAGTGAGAGGAGCATTTTGCGTCCGAGGACCGCTGTGGCACGAGACGCACTCAAGAGGTGGCCCCGGCTGTTTTGATTGCGAGGGCACCGTCAGCCGGCATACCTATGACCCAAAGGCAAAACCGGATAAGCACAGGCATGGTGGATCTTGCCACGACTCGTTTGTTATCCGTTTAAGTATTGCTATTTGCATTGAGTATTGCTATTTGCATTGAGTATTGCTATTTGCATTGAGTATTGCTATTTGCATTGAGTATTGCTATTTGCATTGAGTATTGCTATTTGCATTGAGTATTGCTATTTGCATTGAGTATTGCTATTTGCATTGAGTATTGCTATTTGCATTGAGTATTGCTATTTGCATTGAGTATTGCTATTTGCATTGAGTATTGCTATTTGCATTGAGTATTGCTATTTGCATTGAGTATTGCTATTTGCATTGAGTATTGCTATTTGCATTGAGTATTGCTATTTGCACGGATATACCCGTTGGGAACTAAGGAACGCCTCGTCCCAACGGGTAAATCTCTATTTACACGGAAGTCTAGGAAATCCCTACTCTTTCTGCGCGAACCCCGCGCGCCTATATCCCGCCACTAAAATCCAGTGTAGGTATATGGCAATTAAGAGAGCCGCGTAAATCGTGCGAAAAACACTAATCTGCGAAGGCCACGTGATGTATGTAAAGCATCCTCTATACTACATGCCGGGGCTAATGTAATTAGCTATAGATAAGATAGTAGGGAGCTATTCCTAGCTCCTAGGGCTTACGCCTACCTAATAGAAGCATCCTTCTTTATATATATATTCTTAGTGCCTAGTGTATTAAATTAGTAGCAATTCTGTACCTTTTGCCTTTAAGCTACTATTAGGAACGCCCTTCCTATCTCTAGAGCTTCGCTCTACTACGATACGTTCGCTAAGAGCTTCTTAAAGCTCTCGCTATTCGTTAGAAGCCGCTTAAAGGCTCCCGACACCTATAGTATAACTAGCTTATATAACCTTAGCTAGCACGCCTATATAACCTCTAATATAAGCCTTACAATCCGACGAGGCTCGCCTTTCTAGGCATTATTAGAACTAGGGCCTACTGCTTAATTCTCTATTCTTAAGTCCTTACGCAATTAGCCGTAAGGAAAAATTTTCTCTCTATGTTTTTAATTTCCTACGCGTACCCGTTCCTACGCTAAAATTAAAACACCTTATACCTCCTACTATAGACTTTTCTCTCTTATAACTCTTCTTTTTTCTCCTCTCCTATAACTCTTCTTTCTTCGTAATCCCTCCTCTTCTCTATCTATCGACCTCTTCGCCTTCTTCCCTCGTTTTATTAAGCTATTATTACTATAGCTAAAGACGAAGAAGCCCGTTAAGCTATAGCGTCTGTATCTCGCTTAAACGACGACTCTTACCCTCGCTTACCGATATAAGAATATGCCCTACCGGATAGTGTCTATAGCGCTACCCCTTCTAAGGACTCTAAGAGTAATTATAAAGACCCTCCTCCTCCTGCCCGCCGTCGTCCTCGCCTATCCTTAGAAACTAAGGTATTACGCAAGCAGTCTACTATATTAGCTATAGATAATAAAGACTATAATAACCTATTAAAATAGGCCGTTCGCTACTCTAAGTTAATTAAGATACTGCCTATAGAAGGGGTTATTAAGACCTTTACTAATATAGACGTAATATATATAAAGCAAGCCTATATTCTCTTAGGCTCTTTAGCCTTTAAGTTAAAGATTATCTTTAATATCTTAGATCTTCCGCCCGTAAAGGAAAAGCATTTATAGCACGCCGATACTTAGCGAAAGGGAATTTACGTATATCTTCGTTTTATAGGCGAGCTTCCCGATAAGGAGACTCCTCTCTACGCTATAATATCTCTAGTATATTAGCTAGTTTAAGCCGTGCCTTTTAACCTATAAATAATTAACGGAGACCTTTCTAACGGTTAATCGGAGGACTAGCCTCCTCTTTGTCCGTAAGGAATACTCCGCTTATTTAAGCAACGCTTTATTAAATAGTAGCATTACCTTAAGGAGTAACCTTAGGTTTTATACTACTCTCTTTAGTCTAAGTTATCTATAAGAGAACGAGCTTAGGGGGGGTATATAATTATTGTTATTCTACGAAGGGACATAGCTATAGACTAGATCTAAATGTCTATATATACGATATAAAGGTCACGTAGGATAATATATAATATAACCTAACACCGTGATATTATCTAAGTATTCGTAGGCCTTTTACTCTCGTTGATAGAAAGACTTAGATAATAATAATAACGATTTATCTAAGTCTAATAATAGTTTTATCCGCCGCCCCTTAAAGTCCTATCCGAACCCGCGTAGGTAGCGCGAGGCGAGTTATACCTCCTCCTTAGCCTATAACGATAAGGCCGTTACTAAACACCTTAAATAGGACAATATTAGTACTTTTAACCTAGATAAGTATAACCTAAAGAACCTAGGCATTATCGCTCTTAGCGATAAAAAGAATATCTATATAAACGTTTATCTCTTTACGGAGCGTTTAAGGATCTACTAGGACGAAGGATCTATTCGCCCTTTGCCTATATTACCTCTCCTTTTTAGTAGGAGGAGCTCTTATATAGTATATAAGTAAGCTTATAGCGGAATAACGCGATATCCTTAGTTCCTCCCCTCTTAAAACCTTCTATAAGTTCTTAACTAAGCGTTCTAAGCGTCCTAACGCCGATGTCTTAAAGGAACTTTATAGGGAAAGGTATATAATATCTATATAGTCCTCTAGCTCTATTACTCTCGCGTAGTAAATCTAAAGAAAGGTTTCGCTCGCCCGCTAACTTAAGATAGGTAAAGACGCCTAAATTATTAAGGCTATCTATCCTCTTATTGCCGTTTAGATTTCCTCGCTTCTTCCTATCCCTATGAAAAAGACCCCGATCGATAAATAGATTCGTATTATTAAGGAACGGAAGCCCTTTATTATAGCCTCCCTTAAGCTATATATCTCTAAAGACTAAGACCGTTCTCGCCGTAGTAGCTTTTCCCGTTAGGATAATAACTACCGTTAGGATAACTATCGCTATAATAATAATTACCGTTAGGGTAACCGTAATCGCAGCCGTTATAATAATCGTCGCGATAACTATCGTTAAGGTAACTAAGGCAATAACTACCGTTAGGGTAACCGTCGGGATTAAGACTAAGGTTATAATCGCAACCGTAGTCTTAAAGGACGAAGCTTAGGTAATAACTATAACTAGTTAAGCTTACGCCCGCTACGCCGCGATAAGCGTTACCCTCGTTAGGACGACTAACGAGATAACCGAACGGAATACCACTAAGGTAAATATAAGGGTAATAATAATAAGAAGAAAGTACGTTTTAAGTCGAAATATTAAAGCGATAAGAAGACTGCTCTTAGCGGCGATAAAGCTAGTAACGAGCTATACTTAAACGACTCTTAAGATAATACGTCCTCTTACGCCTCCTTAAAGGCTAACTTTATAGGCTATATAAACTCCCGCTACCCTACCGAACGGGCCGGTAAGTTTAAATATAGCACTTACGACCGTACCTTCGCCCTCGCCTCTATGCTTAAGGAGTATATATATGCCAACTGCTATATATCTAAGCAATAGCTCTATAGTAAAGAACGCGCGCTTAAGCCTTTAACCTATAAGGTTTATAAGACCTCTTTTCTTTCTTATAACGCCTTCTTCTCTTACCTCTGTCTTAAGTATAAGAAATCCCCTCCTATTACCGTAGGGAATATCTCCGATCCTATCGTTATTAAGCCTAATGCCCCCGCCGCCCTAGAGCCTATTCTTCCCGCACCTATCGTTAAGGAGCCTGTTTTTTACATAGCGCCTACTATAGCACTTTAACTAGATTAAGTCTTAGAAGCTAAAGCCGAGGAGCCCTAATAGGATTAAGACTCCCCGCCGCACTTATACTCCTATATAAGGATTAAGGTCGTTACTTAACCCGGTAGGTAGGAAGTCTAAGTTTGCCCTAACTCTAGCTATAGTAAGCCTATAATTAATCGCGACCTACTTTAGACTCTTAACTATACCGTCGAGAAGAAGCCTCCGGTTATTATTAACGGAGTTAACGGTCGTTCCTTTTGCGAGGATTAGGCCACGTTCTCTTTCTACGCGCGCGGCACTATAGCTAGCTAAGCCGCTTAAGCAGCTATAGCTAAATTCACTTACTCCGCCTAAGTCTCTAAAGTAAAGGCCGGCGTACTTCTCGGCAATGCCTTCCTTAAGCTATACCGAGGATCCTTTAATTATAATAAAGAAGTTATTCGCATTAGAGTGCTCGACGGGTTTAAAATCCTATTCGATATCTATAAATAGCCCTATAAAGTCGTTCGCCGTATCTAAGCCGTCCGAAAGACCGTTATACCGCCCGGCACTACCCTTATAGTCTTAGCGTCTTAGAAAGAACTTCCTAAAGACCGCGCCTATACTTTCTTCGCCTCTTACGCTAATGCTGTTTATAGCATCGTCGATGCTAAATCTCTTCTTACTATCCTTATTACTAATAGCACGAACGTTAACCTCGTTATTAAGCGTAAGTAGAAGCTTAGCTAGATCTAGGAGTGTTAGGAGTCTAGCTATTTTACCGCCCCGTCTTAGAAATCAGCTATAAAGGCTCTAACACTAGCTACTGCAATTTCGCCCGCTTTAGGAGCTGTAGCTATAACGCCCTCCGTAGGAACCGCTGTTATTACTTCTGCTTCTACTAGTCTATCGGTTAACGTCGCGAGCACTTTCCCGCTTACTTAGGAGGTCCTCGACTATCTATAGCCTCCCGCCCCGTCTTAACCTATAGAAGCTCCTATTTTAAGCACTTCTCTAACGCCTTCGCTATCTAACTCTATCTACGCCTACGTTATAGCCTCTTCGGTAGGACCCGCTAAGTAGTCTAAGGTTCGCTAGAACCTTATAGCAGCCGCTACTAACGTAATAGTAGCTGCCGTAGCTATCGAGATAGACGCCGCGGATAGAATCGAAGATCCTTTCTCTAGCCGTATCCTATACTAAACGTACGTTTAGCGCCTACCGGAGCTTTAAGAAAAATGCACTAAGGAAGGGATTTATATTTTCGACTATAGTCCTTCTTTCGTGCGCTAAGTTAAAAGGCTTTTTAGAAAGTACTCCTAGCTCTAGCGAGATATAGGCACCGCTATCGTAGAACCCGGAAAAGAATTAATAGTTCCCTTAATCGACAATTAGTACGAAAAACGAGTCGCTTAAAGGCTATACCTATAAAAGCTTCGCGATAGGAAGGTTATCGACGATATATTTAACCTACTTTATAAGTAAGGTCGCTTAGAGTAGGCCGACGAGCCTACGCCGTTCGTAGCGCTTATCTTCGTAGTCTAGCGCATAGCTCGAGGCGAGACTAAAGACCGAGTCGTTATTAACCTACGTGCCGTTAATAGTATTACTATTCCGGATTCCTACCCTCTACTACTATAAAGCTCTATTATTGCTAAACTCTTAAGCGCCCGTTTTATTACTACTATCGACGCTTCCGCCTTCTTCTATTAGTTTTAAGTTAAACTTAAGCATTAAGGTAGATTTACTATTATAAGTCATCGAGGTCTAGAGCGCTTAATAGTTACACCTATCGGCTTTCGCAATAGCCTAGCGTATGTATAACGCTATATAGACTAAGTCCTCTGTCCGTACTAAGGCTATAGCCTCGCGTTTATTAATAATATTGTTATTTACTCCGCTATAGAAGAAGAATACTTTTAATATCTTAAGGCTATCTTTAAGCTCTTCGTATCGCTTAAGGCTATCTTTAAGCTCTTCGTATCGCTTAAGGCTATCTTTAAGCTCTTCGTATCGCTTAACCTATCTATAAGCCCTACTAAGAGCTAGATCAGCTACCCTTCCGTAGAGCTACTTGGATTTCGTATTAACGCGTTTAAGATAAGTACTATAAAGCATAGGCTCGCTGCCTTCGTAAAGCTTTTATTCCTTAATAACCTCGCCGCTCTTAAACACTATATTAGCGCTATAGGGTATATTCGCAATCTTATTCCGTACTATAGCGCCTCTATTGCCCCTCTATAGGATTATAAGACTAGTCTTCTAGCCTAAGGTCGCTTAATCGGTAAGGTTAAAAACAGGAACCTTAATAAGCGGAAGTCCTATACGTAAGTTATATCGTTCTAGCCGATATTAGCCGAGCTTTCCTCCTTCGCCTCTCTTTAGAAGGAAATTACTTCTAGCCGTATAATTTACTATATAGACCCGTAGAAGAGACTATTTTATTAGATCAACGCCTTCTTATAGCGAGGCTTCGCCGCTATCTTTTTCTATCTCTACGACGGCACCGTTTAGCAGCTAGGCTAGCCTATTCCGGTTAAAGCTATTATGCCTATCTACTTCTTCTCCTATACCCTAACGAGAGCCGAGCAGTCCTATAGTCCCTTAGAACTAGAGGTCGCCTATCTCGTATAGGCTGCAAAGAAGATACGCACTATAGTATAGTTATTAACCCTTCCGCTCGTAGTCTTAACCGACTACTCCGCGACTAAGCAAATCGTCGCTAAGAGAACCCTTAATACTTCTAGTATAGACCGAGCTAACCGTCGTCTAGTTATAGCCTTAATTTATCTCTCTAAGTACGATATTAAGGTTTATTACCTCCTTAGTAAGAAGAACTTTATTCTTAACGCCTTTAGTCGCCTGCTAGCCGAGGAGTCCGATTAGCTGCTTAACTATCGCCGCCCAGACTTTACTATGCTTAACGATATGCTTATAGCCTCCGAAGCTATTATAGCTCTTAAGATACGCGAGGAATTCGCCGTCGCTTACGATAATAACCCTTACTATAAGCGAATACTTTAGATAATCGCGAATAGCGAGGACGCTATCGAGAGTCTTTCCTCGCCCTTAGAAAGAGCTATAGTTACTAACTCTATAGTAAGAATAAAGGCGTAGCTTAAACGCCGCGGTATACTATTCTTTATAGTCGATAAGCTCCTATACTACGAAGGCCCCGACGGCTTTACCTGGCTGTATATCCCTAACGCCCTCGTCCTATCTATAATCTCGGTAGCCTATAACGATAAAAACTACTTTAGCGTCGTCCGTATAATTAAGGATTTAGAGATATATTTAATTCGTAGAGTCACCCGTTAGGTAAAGAAGTATATCGCGGCCTATAAAGCCTATTGCCTTAGCTAAATAGACCGTTAGACCCTTGCCGGCAGCTATAAGCCTATTCGCCCCCCGCTACTTCTAATATAGAGTATCGCGATAGACTTTATAACCGATATACCGCCCTTACCTTTAGCAAGCTCCCTATAGTAGATCCTAGGCTTTAATATCTTTAACTAACTTCTTATAGTTATTTATCTAACTAGCAAGAGATACTTACTAATCCTAAGCAACGCTAAATACGGCATAAAGGACTAGGCTTAAAGCCTAGCCCGTTAGTTGCTTCTTTCTAATTAAGGTATACTAAGAACTATTATTAGCGACTAGGATCGCAAATTTACATCCGACTTCTAAAAAGGCCTTTAGAGCGTATTCGGCACTAAAATTGCAATAACTACCGCCTACTACTTATAGGCTAACGGACTTACCGAACGGCGCAACTAGACCGTAGAGACCGCTCTACGAATATCCTACATCGAGGATCTTAGCCTAGATTAAAAGATAATAATCCCCGCCCTTTAGTAGAATCTAAATACGGTATTTAACGTTAGTATAAAGATCTCCGCCTATAAATCTATCTTCGGCTTTAATATACGTAGACCGTTAGAAGCTGCCGATAATATCCTAAGCACCGCTACGGACGAATTGCCTTACTTACGAGAAGTTATCCGTAGATAAGCAAGCTTAGCTATAGACCTAGCCGCTATAAAGGCTAAGCAGCGGTATAACGCGAAACACTAGCCTATTCTTCTTAAAGCTAGTAATAAAGTCTACCTAAAGCTATATACGGGCTATTATAAGCCTAGCCAGCCGCTAAAGAAATAGTCGCGGCAACGAGAAAGCCCTTTCGTTATTAAGCGTATAGTTAATAACCTCGCGGCGGAACTCGACCTCTTTAGCTAAGTTCGAATCTACCTAGTCGTCTCTATTTAGCACCTTAAGCTCGCGCACGAAGGGCATTACGTCGAGCTCGAGCCTAGGCCTATAGAAGCCGCTCGCAATATCGAAGCACCTAACGAAGGTAATTAGCACTACGAAGTCGAACGCTTAATAGACATCCGTATTTATCGCATCGGTCGGTCGAAGTCACCTATAACCGAATACCTCGTACGATAGAAAGGATAGGCTGATATATATAACTAATAGGTCCGAGCCGACTAGGTCTCCGCTAAAGCTATTACGGAGTTCTAGGGTCGCCCTCTAGCACACGCTATATAAAGCAAGAAGGCCGCTTAGTAGAAGGAACGATTAGAGGAATAATCACTAGTAGATATAAGCATAACTTATAAGAATAAAAGGAAGGATTTAGGCAATAGGAGTGTTCCTCCTAATTGCCTAATTAAGATTATATTATAACTGCTATAGGCAGTAGTATTCTCTTTTAAGCCGGCATTCTAATATATATAAAGCATCCTCTATGCTATATACCGGGGCTAATGTAATTAGCTATAGATAAGATAGTAGGGAGCTATTCCTAGCTCCCGGGGCTTACGCCTACCTAATAGAAGCATCCTTCTTTACACACACATTCTTAGTGCCTAGTGCATTACTACGATAACCCGGACTTAATAGCCGAGCACGTAGCCGGGCAAGTAGGGCACGTAGCTAAGAGCCGGGCACAAAGCATATATTAAAGAGCCGCGCACGTAGTAGAGGGCATATAGTTAGGCACGTAATAGAGGGCACGTAGTAAAGGGCACGTAGTAGAGGGTATATAGTAGGGCACGTAGTAGGGCACGGAATAAGGCATATAGTAGAAGGCACGTAGCCGGGAGCTAGGCACGAAGTATATATTAAGGAGCCGCGCATCTAGTAAAGTACGTAGTAAAGGGCACGTAGTAGAGCATATAGTAAGGCAAGTAGTAGAGCATATAGTAAGGCACGGAATACGGCATATAGTAGAAGGCATATAGCCGGGAGCTAGGCACGAAGTATATATTAAGGAGCCGTGCACGTAGTAGAGTATATAGTAAAGGGCACGTAGTAGAGCATATAGTAGGGCAAGTAGTAGAGCACGTAGTAGGGCATATAGTAGGGCATATAGAAGAACTAGGCATAAAGTATATATTAAAGAGCCGCGTATATTATAGAGGGCATATTATAGTATTAGGTTATATTATATATTATTCTACGTAACCTTTATATCGTTTATATAGACTTTTAGACTTAGTCTATAGCTATATTCCTTCGTGGATTAATTATAATCCTATACCCCCCTTAAGCTCGTTTCCTTATAGTTTAATCTACTATTTTATCCTCTTACCTTTAATTAATAATCTCGTTATTTTACCTTTTTTTAATATCCCTTCTTCGTAACGCGAGCTTACCTCCTCGTTAGACCCCTTTAACTAAGTTTTCCTCGATTATTAGAATTTTCCCGGTATAAATACGCCGTCTTTACGCGAATTATATAGATTTCTCTCTTCCCTTTTTACCCTTCCCTTATTATCTTATTTATTGCTTTACCTAATCTACGATATCTAACTACGTTATAAAGACTAAGCCCTTAGCCGTTACCTTAGCTATTAACTCGCCGACTCCTATCGACTTAAAGCCTTAGCCCGACTATCTTTCCCGCTATCTTTACCTCGTTACTCTACTTTAAGCCTAACGACCTATATTTAGCACGTTCTCTTATATCTAAGATAAGGCCGACCTTAAGTTCCGCGCCTATTAGTCTAACGCCCTCGCCTATTTTAATAACGCCTACGCTAAGTTAAATATAAGGGTACTCGCCGCTTAAGCGCTTACTACTACTATATCGGAATAAGCCGCTGTATAAGTCGATTTAGCCAGCGATTTTTAGCGGTAGCTTAACCGCATTACGTCCTCTATCCTTATTTATAATAAATGCGATACGGCTTAAACCTAAGCCTTTACCCCTGCCTTTAGCTATTCCCGCTCTACTAACCTTAAGAGGTTCGGCGGCGATTTTAGCACTTAGAAGTAACGCTAAAAGGCTTTTCGGACTTAGCGTAACGCCTTTACTATTAAGCTCCGCTAAGATACCGCCTTATACCTTATAGGGTAGGATTATATTCTTTATACAGCCGGCCGGCTTATAGGCTAGGCCGCTTTTATTATCCTTAATATTCTCCGCGATATCCTTATATTATATCCACCCGTAAGGGCTCGCACCCGTAGGCGCGAGGGGTCGTTAATAAGTGCACTTAAATTAACGAAAAAGGGCACTAATTAATAAGAGAAAAAGGTCTAATATTAAGATATATATTTATAAGCTAGCTGTCTTATAAAGCACCTTAAATAGGTGCGTAAGCGGATATATAACCTGTATTAGTATAGAGCTATATCTAATACCTTCTTATAGGCACGCTCCGATATAATATAGCTTATACCGCGGGGCATAACTATAAGCAAAGCTTTGCTATAGCTAGGGGACGCCTTAACAAAAGCGGGGCTTATAGTATGTATCTGTTTACCTAATGCGGTTAAACCCCGGCGGAAGAATATAGCAGCTAATAACCGTGTTGGATTTTATTAGTTAATATGTCGGGATAAGCCCTACGGGACGCACTACTAATAGGAACCGAGGGATTTTTAGCCGGTTAAACCCCGGGGAAATAGAGCTAATAAGCGCACCGAATGTTAAGACTCTAGCCAATCATAGCGTGTTATTTAGGGCTAGCTAGTAGCTGTACTTCGTTAATATAAAGGACCCCTATAATAAAAAAGCTTACTATATATATTAAGTAAGCAAAGCGGCTTGCCGCAACTTACACACATTCTGTGTTCTTCGTAGCGTAAAGCAAGCTTTGCTTAAATATACCCCTTAGCGTTAAGAGATTAAATTAATGCTAAAGAAGAAGCTATTATTAGCGCTTATTAAGGTATATACGCGCCTTTTTCTTTAGTGTTTTAGTCTTGCTTAGTCCTCTATTCCTTCCTATATTCGCTTTCGTATATCCTTTAACTTTAGCAGCGCTTTAAATCGCTCGAATTTCGCCTATAGCAACGCCTTTATAAGGCTATCGGCAGGCATATCGGCAGTTGGTATATATTTAACGACGAAGCGGCCCTTCTTAAACTCCTGCTTTAACTATATACTCTATATATCAACGTAGCGTAGCTTTATTAAGATACGGCCTTCTTCTACTACTAGCCTAATAGTCTAGAGGTTATAGTAGTATATTATTAATAGCCCGAGCTCGATAGAGATATCTCTTATAAGCCTTAAGAAGGTATAAGCCTCCTATATTGCCCGTTCTAGCCTAAGCAGCTTTACCTCTATCGTTAAGGTTGTTATTATATCTCGTAGGCTCGCTTTCTAAACGACTAGGCCGCTATAGAGCATTATAATATAGCCTTATAACGAGCGGCGGGTTTCTAAGTCGTTTACGAAAGAAGCGTTAGTTATAATAATAAGAGCTTCCCCTTTTAAGCTATCGTATTCTATCGTAAGGAACCTTATTATATAAAAGTAGCGGATATAATCGTTAGCTAGCTCCTTCTACTATAGCGATAGGTTTATAAGGAACCTTAAGAGCTATAAAGCTATAAGGGCTATATCCGGCCTTATAGTAACCGCCGTATATATAATCGAGCCGATCCTTGTCTAAAAGTCCTTAATCTCTCGAAAGGTCGCTTATTTTAGGTCTTTAACAAGCGGTAAGGGCGGTAGAGTAATTACCGGCGCTTTCCTAAAGCCGTTAAAGCCGAATTTATATACGATCTTCTTAATATAGGCATCTTAGCATAGAAAGATCTTCTATTACGGTCGGTCGTAAATAATTCGGATATTACGGTATTAGGTTATATTATATATTATCCTACGTAACCTCTATATCGTATATATAGACATTTAGACCTAGTCTATAGCTATATCCCTTCGTAGATTAATAATAATTATATACCCCCCCTTAAGCTTATTTCCTTATAGTTTAATCTACTATTTTATTATATTGCCTTTAATTAATAATCTCGCTATCTTACCCTTTTCTTTTCTAATCTCCCCTCTTCGCGACGTAAGTCCGCCTCCTCGCCGGACCCTTTTAACTAAGTTTTCCTTAATTATTAGACTTTTCCCGGTATAAATACGCCGTCTTAACGCGAATTATATAAGATTTCCTTCTTCCCTCCTTACCCTTTCCCTATTGTCTTCTTCGTTGCTTTATTTAATCTACGATATCCGACCTTATTATAGAGACCGATCCTTCGTCCGCCGCTACCTTAGCTATTACTCCGCCGACTCCCGTTAACCTAAAGCCTTAGAACGACTACCTTTCCCGCTATCCCTATCTCGCTACTCTACTTTAGGCCTTACGGCTTATATTCGACTTATTCGCCTATATCTAGGCTTACGCTACCTTTAATTTCTACGCCTTATAGGCCGAGTCGTTTGCTTGCCTTAATAATGCTTACGTTAAGTTAGATATAGGAGTACTCGTCTCTTAAAAGCACGCCGCCGACCTCTAGCGGCAGCTTAACTATACTACGTCCTCTCTCTTCGTCCTTACCGAGCGTAACGTAGCTTAGAACTAAGCCCTAGCCCTTGCCCTTACCCTTACCCCTACTTATTCCCGTATCGCCGACCTTAAGAGGTTCGCTAAAGCCTTTACCGACGACCTTAGCTTAGTCTTTAGTGCTAATTTTACCTACGCTTAGTTAAAGGCCGACTTTAACGCCTTATCGATAAAGAATATCTCTTAGCCGGACTTTTATTAGAAGTTTACCTAGCTTTAAGCCGACTTATCGTTTAATAGCACCGCTTACGTCGCCTACCTTTACTTAAAGGTCTTTATCGAACTTATTAACGCCGCCGCTTTATAAGTCGAGTGCCTAGCCTATAACGACTTTACGGCTTAGGCTAAGATATATTTTACGCTTTAGGATAACTAATAGCGTATTAAGGCATATTCTTAACTCTAGCCGCCTTATAACCCCGCTCGCACTAGCCCTACCTCGCCCGCCTTACCTACCTCCTTTACTAATAACCCGATATAGCTTAACGTATTCTAGGCCCGGCTTACTAACGCTAAGAAGCAATAGCGGTTTAAGAACCGTCTTTGCCTTTACTACGCTTAGCCGGCTACCGCTACTTATACCGCTTAGACCTACCTTAATAAGGGTATTAGTGCTAATCCCGACGCTAACCCTAGCGCTAGTCCCGGCGCCGGTTCTAGCTTTAGCCGCGGCTATAGCTATAGTAGCGGTACGTTTGCCCTACGCCTACTTAAACCCCCTCCCCCCCGCTACTAGGTTCGCGCTATTAAGCAAGGCTTTATCGAGGGCGAAGTAGACGACCTCCCCGCCTTTTCCCTATCCTTAGGAAATACGTAGCTCCCTCGCCTTATCGCGCGATAGAGCTCTTAGTGTCTAAGTTTATAGCTTTATTTAATACCGAGGAGGATCTTTGCCTCCTTATAGGAATATAACCGCGTGCTTTACTTATACCTTTATCCCTTATATCCGCCGATATTATTATAAGTGCTTTAGTCGACTCTAGCTATTCCGGATACGCCTTTATATACGCTTAGACCGCGTACCGCCTTACCCTTCCTATCCGCTAGCTTTAATTCCTACGTCGGCTTTCTCTCGCCGATAGTAGCGACTATAAGTCTAGCTCTATTACTTATTGCGCTTTTTTAGTCTTCCGGATTAGCGCTTATACTAAGTCTATTTGCTTCTTTCTTACGAAGCTTAGCTATAAGGTTATTCTTAGCCTCCTTTAGCTACGCCGGCATAACCCTATTATTAGCTAGCGCGGTAACTCCCTTTCCTTTTAGTCCCCCTTTTATCTAGCCTCTTACCTTTTAGACTACTAGCTTTATCTTATCTTAGGCCTTTCGGCTACTTTTGCCCGCTTTACCCGCCTTATCTTAGCTCCCCCCGCCCTTATTTTAGAAGGAATATAATTAATAAATATAATTCGTTTTCCCCCCGCTCTTTTTATCGAAGACTTTAACGATAAGGGCGAACCCTTTACCGCCCCCTCCGTCGAAGACTCTAACGATAAAGGCGAACCCTTTACCGCTATAATCCTTATTCTTACCGCTATAATCCTTTTTCCCGCTTATACGGCCTTAGCCTATCCTCTAGCCTTTATCTATTCCGTCCGCTTTAGCAACGTTCTTAAGTTTATTCCTTTATCCTTTAGCCCCTCTCTCTTAGCGTTTTTCGAGGATGCCTTTAACGTAGGTAAACCCGCCTATCTAGACTCCTCCCGCTAGGTTAACGACGCCGACTCTAACTCCGGCTATAACTCTAACTCCCCGGCTACCCTTTACCCTCGCCGCTACGTTTAACCTCCCCGCCTTTATCTTATCTATAAGACCGCCGGCTACTACTGCCCTATATTACGGCCGAGTCGTAAGACTATTAGACCTTAGCCTTTATGCTTCTTATCCTTTAACGACTCGGCGTTTAACGTTTAAATACTTAATATTAATGCGATAGTAATATTCTACTAATAGCCTAAAGTCTAGACCTTTTAAACCTTAATTAAGGCCTTTACCGCCGAGCCTTTACCTACTAAGCCTTTGCTATTTATTAACTAAGATATCTCTAAGGACTTTTATTAGGCCGTTTTAATTAAATATATAGACGCTAAGGATATAAAAGCCTACCTTAACCTTTACTTTTATAACTTCGTCGACGATTACTTTAATAAGATCTACTTTAATAAGATCTCCCCTAACGATATCGCTAAGTTCTTTAAGAAGTAAGAGAAGGTCTTTTATACGCTCGACGAGCTTTAGGCTAAGGTCCTTAAAGAGCTCTACTATATAATCTATATATCTTAAGAGCGAAGCCGATAAGCTCGCCCTTTACTATACTATTAATACTTAAATTAACCTTAAGGAGGGAATATAACCTCTTTATACCTACCCCTGCCTTTTTAATAAAGCCGAAACCCGGATCGTCCGCGCGTACGTTAATAAATAGCTTAAGAAGGGCTTTATCCGCTGCTTTACCTCCCCCGCTATTGCCTTTATTATACTTGCCTATAAGCCGGGCGGGGGCGTTTATTTTTATATTAACTATCGCGGCTTAAATAAGGCTACGATTAAGAACCGTTTTCCCTTACCTTTTATCGATAATACCTTCGCCTATATCCGGAAGGCGAAGTTTTTTACTAATATCGACGTTATCGTAGCGTTTAATCGCCTTTATATTGCCGAGGGATATAAGTAAAAGACCGCGTTCGCTATATAGTATAGGCTTTTTAAGTATTATATTACCCCTTTTAGCCTTACCGCCGCTTTATCTTACTTCTAGAGTTTTATTAATATAGCCCTTTATAGCATCCTTAATGAGTTTTACTCTACCTATTTAAATAATGTCTTAATCTTCTTAAAGACGCGGGAAGAGCACTAAGCCTACGTTAATACGGTTCTTAAGCGCCTCGACGCCGCCGGCCTCTAGCGTAACGTAGATAAGTATAACTTCTACGTTACCGAGACTAAGTACCTCGGCCTAATTATCTCGGATAAAGGCATTCGCATAAATCCTAAAAAGGTTTGTATAGTCTTAGACTAGCTTGCCCCCTCCTTTATTAAAGACCTCTAGCGCTTCTTAAGATTCGTAAATTTTTATCGGCGTTTTATTCGCGGCTTTTCTAAGCTTACGAACCCTTTAAACGCCTTTACTAAGAACTCTACCTTTTAGATCTAGTCTCCCGCCTACGCTTACGCCTTTAAAGCCCTTAAGCACGCCTTTACTACCGCCTTAGTCCTTGCATACTTCGACCTTTATCGTAAGACTATAGTTTAGATAGATGCTTTTAATTAAGCCGCTAAAGGTATTATTAGTAGGTGTCTTAAATGCAAATGCAAATGCAGGTCTAGTAGTCTTATTAGAATTATTAATACCTATCTAGCTAAGGGCTATACTACCTTCTTTATAGATAAGACGAGAGAAGGGTTAGAGCTACCCTCCGGGTTACCTCCGGGAACCTTCGGTAGCTAAGAATAGAAAGGGATCCGTAAATAGAATGTAAAGACGGATGCGTTAGTCGGGGAAGACCTTCCGCGGACGGATGCGTCTATCGGGACGACCGTAGAAGTCTATAGAAGGAAGTAGAATTCTATCTATAGAATTCACCTTAGAAGGGAAGTCCTTCTACCTTAGAATTCTATTAGAATTCTATCTATAGAATTCACCTTAGAAGGGAAGTCCTTCTACTATAGAATTCTATTAGAATTCTATCTATAGAATTTACCTTAGAAGGGAAGTCCTTCTACCGTAGAATTCTATCTATAATTCCTATACTAGCAACTTTTTCTTTATGCCGTTTATAAGAACCTCTCTTATTTTTCCTTAAATATTACCCTTCTTTAAAAAGAAATAAAAATGCATAATAAAATCGACTGTTCGTTATATTAGAATAGTTCGTTATAATATTATATAGTGTTATAACTATATAACCGTTAAAAGGAAGAATATATTAGAAGGGTTATAGGCGAATAATAAACCCTTTTATTCTAATAGTTAATTTGTTTATATCGACGAAACGTTTAAGGGCTTAGTTTAGTAATACTTTCGTTATTATATTAGCTAGGTTATCGGCTCTATGAATCTATCTAACCTCTATAATCTTACGGCGTTTATATAACTATCGCAAAGCTATAATATCGATTATTAATCTTTTCTCCTTTATAGTACCTAGTTTAATAAGGCATTTATATAAGGAGTACGAATCGGTGTAGATAATTAATAAAACCGGAGGAAGACTAAAGCGATCCGTATTTATCTTAAGGGTTATAGTAAGAGAGATCCTAATATTAAATCCGTTTACTATACCGTAGATTTCTAATATAAAGACGCTTTTAGTAACTCGTTTATATTTCGTAGAGTTTTAGTAAACAATATTGCCTTTAATCGAAAATTGCTTATCTATTCGGTCGGTCTCGTAAACTAGAGTAATAACGAATCTAAGCTATAAAGATAAGTCTTTATTATTTACAAACGATCTATCGGTAAAGACTAAGAGCTTAGCCGATGCGAGGTTAATTAGAAGATATATTAGTCTACGTTATTAATTGTTTAGTTACTACTATAGTCTCTTATTTAAGATTATACAGTCTTTTTATTCTAGGTTCTAGACTTAAGTAGCAATAGAGATATTAAACGATGCTTCCGGTTAATAGATAGATATAACGTATGCACTACGAGCACGTTGCTCTATATACCTTTGCGTATAGTTAATAGCCTATAGTTTTACGGTTTTAATCTTAGCTGCTTAACCCTTCTATTATAGTAGTAAACTTCCATCGTATTATAGGGTTAATTTCGCGCCGTTAAAGTCTATAGATTGTCTAGTAGTTAGTAGAGTTTTCGGTTTTACTCTAAATTATGCTTTCTAAAGCTATTTTTCTTCGTAGTCCGAAAAACTCTAAGTCCCGAGCATTAACGTATTATCTATCTACATTCCGATAATTCCAAAAGGTATAGGAGGTCTATAGTTAGAAATAAGCAAGCATACGTCGTATGTTAAATAAGCTATATTAAGCTCTTTAATATAGTGACTATAGTATATATTAAACTAGTGTAATCCGGATTCCGCGATGCCGTATAAAGGTCTAATTACACGGATAATTATGCCTTCCGGATACTTCTTTACTAGTTTAGCGGGTAAAGCTATTAGGATTATTTAGGATAACTCTATAGTAGCCTAAGGATATGCTTAGGTAATGTCTCGTAAAGATAATATTATTCCGTATTCTTGAAGCATTCTAGCTATAATTGCTATAATTAAACGTTAACTAACTCGCTAGATTATTAGCGACTATATAAGTATAGATATCTTCTTAATATCACTATATCCTTAGATTACTAGTCTCGACTTTTCGTATAGTTTAGTATTACGTCCTTTAACCTCTCTAACTATTCTTAAACGGAAGATTCGATATCCTCTATATTTTTCTTCGTTATATTATTCGAAACTAAATATACTACGAATAACTAAGTCGTTAATCTCTTTTATATTAGATTCTTCGAATAGGTTACCGGGTGTTGTAATTACGCTATCTACATAGAGTTTAAGTATAAGATCGTATGCGTTAACCTCCTTCTTAGCTAAGAACTACTAATTCTTTAGTTTATTTTTCGCATTAGGTAGGCGACTACGTTTTCGGGGTATACGAGGTAGTTCTTGCATATTTTCATATTCTTCTATTGTTTTATTGTCTTAAGAATTACATTCCGGTTTATCTTGATTTTTAGCTAAGAGCTCTTCTAATAGTAGTACCGATTTTTCGTCTTAAAAGTATAGTTGCATATATGTTAACCTAAATACTTATAGTCCGTTAATAGTCTTAATTGTTATATTATAGCCTTTAATTGCTGCGATTTTAAATAGACCTTACTAACCGTTCTTTTCTCTTTAGATATAGACCTTACTTTATAGTAGAAGATTAAGAATCTCCTTTATTAATAGTCTATTTCGGCTATAAATAGCATCCTTAATTCGTCTTTTAGTAGAGATTTAGCGAAGCAATTTTATAGCCTTTTGCATAGCTATAGCTCTCTATATCGTTATTATAGAAGGGGGTAATTCCTATATAATCCGGGGGTAAGCACTAAAAACTAATAATATAGGAACTAAACTATTAGGACTAGCTATATTATTAATTGCCTTAACTACTATTTAAAGGATGGCTTTAGCTAATATAACGTTCCTAATTTCCTCTTAAAGAATACTAAATATTTGTTTAAGTAGTCTATAATATCTTTTAATCTTTCCGATAGACTAATAGGCTTTAACTAGAACTTGCTTACACGTAATCCCTATTACTTTCACTTTATTTCGGAATTTATTAGAAGCAAAATTCGTCCCTACGTTATGTTTAATAACATTTAGTAAACCGAGATATATATTAATCTATAACGCACGAAGTATTTCCTACGCATCTTTAGCGGACATTAATAGAAGGAATCTTACTCCTTAGAATAAAGTTGCTAAATCTACTGCGTGTAGCACTAATCGTTGTAGGTTTCCGAGGTATATAACGTTAATAATAATCTTATAGTTAAATTCTCGATTATCTTATAGTATAAATTTAAATCGTCTCGGAGCCTAAGAGTGTATCTAGCATTAGTAATAAAATTTAAAAATAGTTTTAAGTCTTCCGATTAATACATTATTATCTCCTACTTAGCGTAGTAGATAATATAGTCTTATAACTACGGGATGTCTTAACCGACGATAGAGTGTTCGGATCTTAACCTCTATAAGGAAGTTAATAGATTCCTTATCTTTAGAAAGAAAGAACTATAAATGTCCTTATTTTCGTATTACGGGAACTACGCCTCGATTAATAATTATATCTATTGTATTATTAAAGTATATACCTAGTCGGTCTATATCGGCTAAAGAGAGTAGGAAAGGTATAGGTATCTCTAGAACGTAAAAAGTATCCCTTCTAATTAGTATTTTAAGGGCAATAGAACTAAGTGAGTTAATAGTATCTCTGCTACTAAACTTAATAAAAGCTTATCCTACCGTTAACTTATCGATAGTAATAGAAGGGTCTTCTTTCTATAGGGCAATATACTAGTTAAATCCGGCTGTTAATACTTTTGCTATACTTATATTAACTATAATGCCTTAAAAGCGTGTCTTAAAGTATCTTTTATTAATAATAAACTAGTTAGATATAGTAATAGCTTCTTATTTACTATATAAGTCTTCTTTAGTAAGTAGATATATAAAAGCTTATAAGCAAATTATCTAACTAGCTTGCTATTGTCTTATAAAATTATCGTTGTCTCTTAGGCAAGATTTATTATTAAAGTCTTCTGCTATATCGTCTATCTCGTAACCTTTATATTATATTACGTAGGCTATAAAACCTATTGTTAGGATATTTATAAAGTGGCATTATGCGATATATTAGTCCTTCGATTTCTATCGTTCTTCGGGTATATGTTTAGTTAACTAGCATCCTTATTTTCCGTATATAAAATACTTCTTAGTCTATAGACGATTACCGTAGATGCCTCTATAGCTGCTGCGGGCTTAGGACCCTGCTTATAATCTAGCAGCTAATAGGGAGTATCCGCTATAGAATCCTCCGCGGAATCCTCTACGATTAAATAATCGACTATAGTTTCGTCCTCCTCGTCCTTAGTATCTATATCTTCCGCGGTTATTATTGTTATATCTCCGATCCGTGTAGAATATTTAGTTATATAGGTCGTAGTTATCCTCTTTAGTGTCTTAGTTATTAGACTAAAATTCTTAAATAAATTAGTTAGATAAACCGCGAGATAGGTGTATTTACAACGAGGATCTTAGGTCGGCAAAAAGTGCTTTAGCATTAGTTAAGGGTTTAAATAAAGCGTACTTTAGTTTAGGAACTCCTCTATATATATTAATAAGTATGGTTCTTAGGGGAAGATCGCTTATAAAGTCTTTGCTAAGTGCCTGTTAGCAAAGTTGTAATTTATCGAATAAAGCTTAAAGGATTTTATGTAATAGCTTAGCCGGGTGTTTTCCTCGCAACTTATAGAAGGTCGTTATTATCTAGTCTATGTAATAGTATACGTAATTAACTTCTATATTAAAATGTCTCTTAATTATATCGTATGCCTTTCGGAATATAGCTGTCTAATTAATATATGAAATATAATAGGTTTACGTACGTCCTGCGAGGATCTTAGGAAATAAAGCATAGAACTAACTTAGTTTAATTTATAGGTTATAGCATAAGTGTATAAAAACCTAAAGTTTATCGTTAAGTAAGTTATATAGTTCTCCGGTATAGTTCTTATCTTTTATCTAAAGCTTAATAAAGCGTTATTAGATATCTATATTAGCGATAGCATTTAGAATATTGTGTAGAGGAAGTCTTATATATGCCTCTAATAGAATAGGGTTAGAATTGTTTAGCTATTTAGTTATCGCCGTAGAACCTTAGTCCGTTAGATTTATAAAGAGATTTAGACGATTGAATTAGTATAATATTAGGTAAATAGTTATACCCGGAACATTAGTGTTAAATAGCTATTATTTATATAGAACTATCGGCTATTGTCTATATAGAATAGTTCCTCTTAAATCGAACTATAGAACCGTTAGAAGTGTGTTAGACGTCTATAGCATCTCTAGAACGTTTATTATAGTCTATAGTATCTCCGGAACGTTTGCTATAGATGCTGCTTTTTTATTAGAACTGCTTCTAATAGTTAGAAGGGGGCTATTCTAGCGGTAATAGGCGTAGAAGGATATATCGTATTTTTTTATCTCTATTTTCTTAGTGTATTCCTCCGTGCTATCGTTAAATTTCTATATTATTATATCTTCTATAGGCTATTCTAATAGTTTCTCGAGTGCTTGCAATATTAGAAAGATCGTTATATAGGATGTATTACTACGACCGGTGTATATTCCTCTTTTCTTATTAGAACTTTTAGCGCTCGTTTATAGTCTATATGTATTAGACCCTATATATTCGCTATCTATCCTTAGAAGTAGTCTTAAAAGTATAATAGGATCTCGTTCCCTTAAAAATCGATCGACGCTTTATAGAGGGTAATAAACTTAGCGACGGATGTTATAATCGCAATACCGTTATTCTCGTCGGGTTTAATATTGCTATCCTAATATTTTACGTTAATATATAGAAAAAGGAATTAGTAGATAGTTATGCCTTTTATCTATTCCCTAAGAGTCTCCTCTATTATATCGGATAAAGGACTAGTAGGTTAATATATTAAAGTTATAATACGTGCTTGTTTTTTACGCGGTTTATCGATATATTCGTAGGGTTCTCTACGAAAAATTTATCGTTCGGCGTTATTAACGCACTTTCTGCTAGTGCTACTCTTCTTCTTCTAAAGCGGTAATCGGTTAGCAAAAAGTTTAAAGAAGAGCTATACGTAACCCCTAAGGGCGAGCTAGACTTAGAAGGTAAAGTCTTCTTATTCTTAGCATAGTTATCCTTCTCTAAGTGCATAGAATAAGATCGTCGGGCGGAAGCCGTTCGATAAAGATCTATAATACGTTCGAAGGATATAGAACTATCTCGTCTACCTTACTATCTGTAATTAAGCCTTACAATCACTAATAAGTATTAGTAGGTGTCTTAAATGCAAATGTAAATATAGGTCTAATAGTCTTATTAGAATTATTAATACCTATCTAGCTAAGGGCTATACTACCTTCTTTATAGATAAGACGAGAGAAGGGTTAAAGCTACCCTCTAGGAACCTTCGGTAGCTAAGAATAGAAAGGGATCCGTAAATAGAATATAAAGACGGATGCGTTAGTTAGGGAAGACCTTCCGCGGACGGATGCGTCTATTAGGACGACTGTAGAAGTCTATAGAAGGAAGTAGAATTCTATCTATAGAATTCACCTTAGAAGGGAAGTCCTTCTACCGTAGAATTCTATTAGAATTCTATTCTATCTATAGAATTTACCTTAGAAGGGAAGTCCTTCTACCGTAGAATTCTATTAGAATTCCATCTATAGAATTCACCTTAGAAGGGAAGTACTTCTACCGTGGAATTCTATCTATAATTCCTATAGGTATGCTAATATAGCTCCTCGACAATAGTCGTTATTATCCGGTTGCCTTCTTTTCGTCGAAACACTCCGCTAAAGAGTATAATTACGAGCTCTATAATAAGGAACTCCTTACGATTATAAAATCTCTTAAAGAGTAGCGCCTTAAGCTCGAGGGCTTGCCTAAGTTTAAGATAGCCTTAGATTATAAGAATCTTTAGTATTTTATAACTATAAAGCTCTTTAACTAGCGATAGGCCCGCTAGGCCGAATTCCTTAATTATTTTAATTTTAAGATTGTCTTTTAGCCTAGCTCTTAAGCTATTCTCTTAGACGCTTTTAGCCGCCTGCCTAGCTCCCGCCCTCTCTCCTTTACCGACCGAGCCGACGAAAGGATTAACCACCGATATTAGGTTATCCTCCCTAAGTCTAAGGTTAATGCCTCCCTCTACTTTAATACTACTACCGCCCTTAATACTATTAAGGAGTCTAATTCGTTTATAAATATAATTTATAAATATAATTCCGACTGCCTTAACCTTTACGCCCTCGATAACTTTAAGCCGATCGATAACCTTATCGACCGGGCCTATTCCTCCTCCCCGCTTATCTTTGCTATTCGTATAGCTCTTTAGTCCCTTTAGCCCCGCTAGCCTTACCCCCTCCGAGCCCCCCTCCGCTCGATCCCTAAGACCGCCCTCTCTAAGGTCTAGGACCGGTTCTATTTCTAAGGCCGGCTCTTTATTCCCTTTAACGACGCTTTAATTCTTTAGATCCTCGTCCGCGCTTATACCTCCCCTTTTGCCGGCTACCCTAGACGTATAAAGACCGCTAGCCTCTACCGCCGGTCTTATATCTAGCCCGGTATATATAAGTCTATTTTTAGCTTTATGCGGAATTATTATATATGCCTACGCGTTAAATCCCTTCGTTCCTCCCCTTAAGGCTTACTCTAGCCCTTAAGTATTCCCTTCGCCCTATAGACCGATATATCCGTTGACTTTATTACCGACCTCCCTATCTACCGCTATAACGGCGTTAAGTTTTCTAATATCCTTATTATCGTCGACCGCCTTACGAAGATGCGCTACTACGTCCCGATACCCTTAATAACTATTTAAGACGTTATTAACGCGTTTATTTCCCGCGTTTAGTCCCTCTATAGCACCCTAGCCTCTATTATTAGCGACCGTAGCTATAATAGAACGGTTAAAAGACAGAAGATAGTCTAACCGGACTAAGTCTCTAATAGTTAAAGACTAATAGAGGGCGTTATTTATCCTTAAAAGCTATAAGGGTAGAATAGTAAGTAGAGAAGCACTTAGGGTTACTTATACTAGACCGGCTGGCTAAGTCTAAGCAAGTAGGGGTAGTCGAGGCTAGAGCACTAAGGGCACTACTAGAAGAGGTATAGGTCACTTAGTAGGCAGTTAAACTAAAACTATAATAAAAGCTAAAGAAGAAAGGAAGGAAGGAGAGCCTAAGGAAGGGCGGACTAAAGTTCCTTTATATAGCTCTTCCCGTCCGTCTAGACGGTCCCGGTATGTCTTTTTCCTTCTAGCACCTTCTGCCACGTATCCCTTACACTGCCCCGAACTAATGCGGGTCCTTAAGGCTGCGTAGGGGCTGTGTAGGTCGGCTAACCTCGAAAAGGCTGCCTCCCGCGTCGTTCTAAAGCCCTTATAGACTAATCTAGGTCATATAGGTCTATTTATACACTACGTGCATAACGTTATGTAGGTGGATTACACGACATAAGTCGTATGACCTTCTTATATAAAGGATCGGACGAATAATCGGTCCTAAAAGCCGAAAGGGCTATATTAGGCCTATAGCTCCTAGTAGTCTAGGTGTCGGTCCCTTATGCGGGGCATCGAGCCAATCATCGGGTCTTATTAGGCAGGAGTGCTTAATAAGATCGTCGGCGTGACCGTAGCTGCGTAGTACGTCCCGTACCTAAGGAAGCTAAGTCCTAAAGGACTTAGGTTCGAAAAAGGGGTATATCTTAGGCTAAAAAGGGGTATAACCGGATAATAGGTAAGTCCGGGGCGAATATCTTTATGCTAAGTTATAAAGTACTACGTACTAAAGTACTAAGTACCTCGGTACCCTTATACTAAGTATTTCCGTACTTAAGTCTCTTAGTACTTAAGTCGTCCCGTACTTTAGAAAAAAGAAAGTAAACTAGGAACCTAGATTAGTAGTTCTATAATATATTACCCTTCCTAAGGGGGGTTAAACCTTTAAACCCTTAAACTCCTCTTCCCTTAAACCTAAGGGTTAGATTTATTATAAGTATTGCTATTTACATAATACGAAATTGCTATTTACACGATATATACCTAAGTTCTCTACTTTTTCTACGCGACCCCGCGCGCCTAGGTCCCGCCATTAAAACTTAGGTAGAGGTATATAGCAATTAAGAGGGCCGCGTAAATCGTCCTTAGCCTTAATTTAATTTAATAGTTATAGCAGCGCGCGTGCAATTTAGCAACGCTTGCGTAAGAAGCTTAAATAACGTAAATAACGTATGTTTAAAAGGATCGCGAGATGTTCGCACAATAGGCCCGTTTATTAGTCCGGCCCGGACTGCGTGGCTTGCGTAGCTAGAATAACCTCCTTAATAGACGGCGACGGCGACGGCGTAGCTCTTCCGCCCCTAGCCTGTCTCCCTCGAGATCCCCTTGCCTATATATTTGCGCGTGCTCGCGATCTTCCTTATAACGCTTGCGACGATTGTATCTCGTCTACTTTATTTTGTATACGTATACGGCGTACGCTTGCGTTAAGTCGGCGGGGACTAGCCTAACTTAATCGCGGCAGCCGCCTCTATATCCCTCGTCCTCGTCCTCGTCCTCTTCTACGCTATAAGGCTCCTTATAAAGCTGCCGGTGCTCCTCGTCCTCTTCTACGCTATAAGGCTGCTTATAAAGCTGCTAGTGCCTATTAATTGTCTTCCTCTTAGTGTTATAAGGTTAAAGGCATAGTTAGACTAGTATTCTTCGCAGCGTAAGGCCGGCCCTTAAGCGTTTGCACTACGTTAGGGTCTTAGATACGGAGGAGTAGCTCCTCGAGGTCCTAGAGGTCGTTATTAGCATCGTTTATAGTAATAAAGGGGGGGGGTCGAACTAAAGGCTTCTTAAGCTACTACCGGGGAAGAATATCAAGCCTAATAAGCGGAAGCGGAGGGTTGGCTTTAAGGCGCTCGAGAATAACGTAGGCATAAGGAAGCCCCTACTATTATATAAATCGCCCGGTATAATACGGCAGCGGGATTAGCTCCCGCGGCTCTTTCCCTAGCTCTAAGGGCATTATGGCTATAGTAAGCCGGTGCTATACGGTAAGTATATTAATAGCCTAATATATAATCTAGAAAGTTAGCTTACTAAGCTAATCCTAACCGCTATAAATAAGCCGTTGCCGTGCTTACTATCGGGCGGCCTCCTACTAGTAGTAGCGCTCTTTATTCTCGATTATCTAAAGTAAGGCGGTATAAAGGTAAAAGAGGTCTCCTATACCTATAAGAAGGTACGATTTAACGTCTTTATAGGCGGTCTTTACGGGGCTATTAACCCTTTAGCCGAAGTTGCGATACCTACTAATAAAGCAGGCAGCCTATTGCTCCCGCTAAGGCATATATTCCTTCGAGATATACCTAATAATACGGGCCTAGAGCTTTCCGTAGGTCTTATCGAAAGTCTTCTATTTGGCCTTAAATTCTTCTTCCGAAGAAGCGTAGATTATAAGTTTTTAAGCTACGAACATACTCTTACGGGTGTATTTATCGGCCGGAGGGGGGGGTGCGTTCCCTACCGCTTCTGCCTCTTCTGCCTCTTATTATATACGAGCTCGTCCGTTAGGATCGCCTTCGTTAGCCTCGTTAGCCTCGTCGTCGTTATCGTCGTCGTTATCGTCGTCGTTATCGTCGTCGTTATCGTTATCGTCGTCGTCGTCGTTATCGTCGTCGTCGCAGCTAGGCTCCTTCCACCGCGTCTTTATTCTCGCGTAGATATTAGCGTTAATATACTATACGTAAAGCTATTGCTGCGAGGAGGGGAAAACGTTCGAAAGGGCGTTTTTAAGGGCCTTTTCTTTGTCTGTAATAATAATAGTCGGCTCTATAGCCCCGACCTTTAGTCGTAGCTCGTTAAGCCGCTCTACTAGCCACTAAAAGCCCTCCTCCGTTCCCGTATTAATAAGGCTAAAGGCGAAGTTAGCAATAGAATGCTAATCGGTGATTTTAGTAGCCTAGAAGAGAAATATCTTAAAGCGGTTAGTGTTATATATATTGTTAAGGCCGAGAACCTTAGGGAACCGCTTCTATATCTTCTCGCACTAAGGGTAGGTCTAGAAGATAGCCTTAACCTTCCGACCGTTATTGCCGTCGCTATCGCCGTCGCCGTCGCCGTTACTATTGTCGCTTTCGCTATTAGCGTCGGCGAGCTTAACGATATGTTTAAGGCCGGCGTCTTAAAGGTAGGCGATAAAGGCTTAGGTAGTAGTCTTCCCGCTAAAGGCTATAGCGCGGATCTTCTAACGATCGTTGTAGATATCCTTTTGCCGAAAGAAGGACTCTTCGGCAGTTAACTCCCTAAGGATCGATGCGATCTCGCGAGTAAGGACGGCTTAAAGCTTAGAAAGCCGGCTCTTAAGCTTTTGCTAAGCAACGGTTCGTCGGCGATATATATTATACGCTAAAGGATTAATTAACTGCCTATAATTATGCTAACTATTAGTAACGCGGTAGGTCTACTTATAGTTCGAACGCTAAATTGCTAAGGCTATAATCGTAACGGGATAGTTAAGCTTTATAAAGGAGGTTTTATAGAGCCTAGCGCTTTTCGAGGCTCTTCGAAGCCTACGATCGTATATAAAGGTAATGTAAGTAAGAACTAGCTATCCGTCGACCTTACGCTTATTAGCGCTATTTATCTTTACGATAGCGGCGCCGTTCTCTCGGTAGAATGTCTATAGGAAGTTATAAAGCTTATCGTATATATTAAAGGTCGGCGATAGCGGTAGGGGTAGAATTAGCGATGCGTCGTAGGCGTTAGGCTAGTAGGCATTCGGATCGAGGGCCTCTTCGTCTCGAGGAGGCTCTTTAATAGGCTATTAAACGGGAATTTAGTCTATCGTAAAGGCTTTACTTTACGTACGAATACGCGATATAGAGTTAAGGATAGAAAATTTAGCTAAGGGACGATTTACGCGGCCCTCTTAATTGCTATATACCTCTACCTAATTTTAGTAGCGGGACCTAGGCGCGCGGGGTCGCGTAGAAAAAACGGGGCCTAGATGTATATATCGTGCAAATAGTAATTTCGTATCGTGCAAATAGCAATACTCTTTATTATAGGCTTTAATCTTCTTAAGAGCGTTCTTAAGATGCTTAATAAGTTCCTACGTATTATCGGAAGAAGGATAATTCTTCTACTTTATAAGATAGAAATGCTAGCCGTTTTCTATCTTCTTAGATAAAATCTCTTCGACTTTATATTCGTCTTCTTCGACTAGTATATCGATATCTTTCGCTAGGCGGCTATTCTTAGGCGCTAATTCGAGTAGCGAAACGTAAAAAACGGGGTGTATAAGCATAGCCGTTAGTAGGTCTAGCTTATAGGTTAAGTCGGAGAATTTTTCCTATATAAGAAAAGGTCCTATCTTCTTATAGTCTAACGAATTATTAGGCCTATTAGAAGTAATATTCTTCTTAATAAGGTAGACTTTATCGCCCTTATTAAAAGTAGGTTCCTTTTCGGTCTCCTTATTATAATAATAAGTTATTCGCTCCTTTATAAAGTCGAGCTCGTCTTTAATAGCGGAATATAAGCTTCTTAGCTGCTCGGAGCTTAAGATAGCTTTTTCGGCTATAACTTCCGGTAGGGAAGACCTATAGGCTTCGGGCGTAAATCCGTAATTCGTAAAGGCTAGCGTTTGCTATATAGGTTCTAATACCGAAGTATTATAAGCTAACTAGGCTATTAGTAGCCTAACTAGCTAGTCGTCTTACTAATAGTTAATATAGCTTCGAAGGTATTACTTTAAGGTCTAGTTTAGCCGTTCCGTAATTCCGTCGGTAATAGGGTAATAAGCAGTAGATAATTTATGCTTAGTTCCTAGAGCTTGCATAAGGCTCTACTAAGAGTATAATATAAACCTTCGGTGCTTATCCGTAATTAGAGATTTTAGTAGACCTCTATCGGCTAGAATATATCTTATAAAGACGTAAGATAATTCCTTAGCCGATATAGCTTCTTTAATTAGAATAAAATAACGGTATTTCGTAAGGCGGTCTACTATAACTAATATAGAGTCGTATTCTATATTCGTTATAGGTTCGATAGATTTCGGTAACTTTATAATAAAGTCTATAGCAATAGATTCCTAAGGTAATTCGGGGGTCTCTATAGGCTTTAGGTTTCCGTAAGGCTTATGCCGTATAGCCTTAGCTTTATTATAAGTATCGCATGCCTTAATAATCTTCTAAATTTTACGGCGAAGATTATAAGTGTTATAGTAATTCCGAATTCGATTATAAGTCCGGGATATCCCTTAGTAGCTATTACGGCACTAGGTAATAGCTAGATAACCTTATTGTTTTATAAAAAGGAGAAGAACTATAAAGGCTAAGGGCTCGTTTATATATAGGACTATATATCACGTAGTATATTACTATATACTATATTATGTAATATAGTACTATAATAGTACTCCCCCTTTAAAGACGATTTAGTCCCTAAATCGCTAAGAAGTATTATTTTCGCTAGAAATCCGTATGTAATAAAGGAATCTTTTATAGGCGGGCTTAATCTAAGGGGCCCGGCTTATCTAGGTTGTATCTATAAAAGCGTTAAATAGCTTTAAGGCAACCTCTTAGGTTATCCTCGGGCTACTAGGTCGGTTCTTAGTGATATTTCTATTTAATTAGATAAGTTAAGGTCGGGGCTTCGTTATCGTATACGTTAAGGATCTTTTTAAATTCCTATATTTCTTCGATATTGCCGTCGTTATCGCGTTCCGCGATACGGCCTACGACGTTGCGTTATTCCTCTCGATTAATCTATGCCTAGCCCGGTATTATTTCCGTTATCTAGAGCCGTACCTTAGACGTATAGAAAGACTTATTAACTTAGATATGCTTTAGGAGGTCGATAACTATAGCATAACGGTAGACCTTAAGGATAAGATAAAGACCGTCCTATTTATCGTCTTATTTTTTCTTTAGGCGATTAGTAGTTATATTCTCTAATAAAACTATAACTATATAACCGGGTTAGAAGAGAAAGCCTTCGTCCCGCTTTATATTAGCATTATCCTTATATTTCTATTATAAGGCTTATACGAGAGCTTAAAGCTAAATAAGGATATAGTCGAAACGACTAGCTATTGCGTCCGCGCGAAGGAATTCCTTCTTAACCTATAATAAGAGCGTCGGGGGTTAAGGGCCTATAGGTTTAATGCCGAAATAAGGGTTAAAGCCGTAGTTAGCGAAGAATAGAGAAATACCGGTTATTTCGTTTACTTAATTATTCGTTGCGAATTCCGCGAGCGGGAGCTAATCGACCTAGTTATCTTAGGTAAAGCTAATATAGGCTCGAATATATTTATTTATCGTAGCGTTAACGATTTCGGTTTAACCGTTAGTCTTTAAGTGCTATACTAAGCTTAGTTTTAACGTTATTCTTAAATAAGTGCTAAGCTATCGCTAAAAATTAAAGATAAACTAAGTGCCTTAGTTAGAGATAATAGTATCGGGTGTGTGGGAATATAGTTATATAACTAAGGGATAGAGTCGCAACTATATTGCCGACTATACATAGGAAAGGGGCAATAGGGGTTATAACCACGCGGCGTATAACGCCACGTAACCCACATAGTTAATGACCTCGTTATTAACTAAGGGCATCGTTATAACTAGAGCAGTAAGCCCTAGCGTAGGCCTTAACAATGCATTGTTAAGGCATAGCAGGCTCTATAGAGGGACCCCTATAGACGGGTATAAAAGGGCCCCCTTATCCCCCTCCTCTAGCTAGATTAGACACAACTATAACTAATGCAACCCCCTTTATTTAGATTAATCTAAGTGAATCACCTACTAATACTAATTAGTGATTAAATAGATTTAATTATAGAATAGTAAGGCAGAAGAGATAGATCTTAATCTTCGAAAGTGTAGAAGAATCTTTATTCCTTACGGACGCTGTTTCCGCGTATCTTTACCCTTAAGGTTCTATTACGCATACCTAAGAGAAGTTTATCTATGCTAAGAATAAGGATTGTTTATGTTCGCTCTACGGCAAACAAGCCTTTCTAAGCTCTCTATTAATCCCGTTCTCGCCTATTATAGGAAGAGTAAACGTCAATAAGCAGTACGTCTATAACGTAGAATAACATCGCGAACCCCTATAACTATTTAATCCCGTGCTTGCTTCTCTTAAGGAGGAAGAGTTACGTCCTTTAGAATAGAGACTAATCGCTTCGACATTTCTCGTAAAGACCCTTACGATACTAACTAACCCCTAAAACGAACCCGAAAAACGAATAATAATAGTAGGATTACTACCGAATATAAACGCACCGGCTCCCCTTAATAGCCCGGAACCGATTATATAATAGATAAAGGAGATCGGCATCCCTTTTACCGCTCGCATAGAGGTAGATATACGATACTAAGATATAGAAGAGATTACGATAGAAGATCCTTATAAAGCGGAGGTTATAACATTCGTGGCCCGGTTTATTATAATAGGCGAAGCATCTATCTACTATTAAGGTCAACGGCTTTTTAACCTATTTTAGGAACATTTCTAAGGGTAGAATAAATCTATATAGAATACGGTAGATTATAATTACAAAAAGGTTCTTAAGATGCTATTGCGAAGGCGCGGCGTTTCGATAGGACTAAAGAATGCGCCGTTTATTAGATTATATATAACGATGCTTTAATCTAATGATCTACTCCCTTAGAACGAGAAGGAATTTATAACGGAGGTATTTAATATAGGCATAAAGGCCCTTAGTAAGTAAGAAAGGAGGAAAAACGAAAAGGAACGAATAGCCTTAGACTAGACAAATGAAGATCCCTTCTCGACTATAACGAACTAGTTAACGGTCTTTCCGACTTCGCACCGATTCTAATATAGCGGCCCGGCTTAAGCGGCGACTACGGATCCGACCCTAAAACTAGACTAAGACCCGAATACGGCTACAATAAATGCACCGGCATTTCTACTATTTAATCGTATAAATCGGCTTTATGCGCTACGACTACTATTTCTCCTAGAACTAACGTTATATATCCTAGGGGCGAAACCGAGGCTCGATCTATCTACTTTAACAATCGCCCTAAAGGCTATTAAAGCATTTAATTATAACATTAAGGAATATATAGCACTCCTACCGGCCGATGTTTTAAACCTCTTATTAGATCCCGACATATAGACTAAGTTCGTTAAGATATAGGATAAAGAGAAGAGCTATACCGGCGCGCTATATGCCTTATTTAACGAGACTATCCGTAAGTTTATAGGCGTATATTATAACCTTAAGATTAAACTAAGGCTCTTTTATACCCTTCTCCCTTAGATCTTAAAGGGACGAGCCGACTGCTTCTATACGGAAAATGTTACCTAGACGACTACCTTCCGAAGCGCATACAATAAGATTAAACGGCACTTCGATACTAAAGCGACTTAGGCTTAGTACTATACCGATTAGACTAATACGACGTTTAACTAAGTTCGGGCTAGTAACCCTAAGAAAGGCCTACCGGAGGTACTCTAGTTGCTAATCGATAAGCTATTGCTTTATCAACGGGCTTTAGGACCTAAGTTTATAGGCGAAACCCCGCTTATAGTAAATCTTACTAAGGCGTGCTAAGGTATCCTAGAACTTAAAGGTGCCTTCTTTAAATAGGCTAAGGAGGCTAAGGAGCTCTATACCGACCTCCGAGCTTCCCTTACGACGTACCTCGCACGATAAGCGAGAAATGCCTCGCGCTAATTTATCTAAGACCGACATCGTAATAACGATAGGATAGATATAAATTATAAATATAATTTAAGGAACCCTAATAGTTAGTTTTATATAGACTGTAGGTATACTAACAATCGTAGTAGAGGCAACGGAGGATTTCGCTCGCGAGGCTCCGGATAAAGCTACCGGCCCCGCGGTAGAGGAGGCTACGGCTAAGGATACAGCAATAAGACCTAGACTAAGAAGTGCTTCGTGTATAGAAAGGAGGGATATTAGTCTACGAAACATTCTATAGAGGAACGGCGGAAAGCTAAAGACTAATATCTCTCGCATTGTCTTTACACTAGCGTCTCCCCGGACATTATAGCCTATTTAGCAAGCTATAAAGGTTATAAGGACGATAAGGAGGAAGAGTATAGCGAGGATAACGAGCCGGAGTAGTAGTAGGCTAGTTAAATGCTTTGCTAAATAGCTTTTAACCACCTTATTATAGGAGACGACGTCTACGGTATAGAACCGATAGTCTCGGCCGACTAATTCCTTATCGATAACCGGTATTCGAAGCTCTATTTCTAAGGCATCCTAATCGATATAGGAGTAGTAAAGGTCTTAACGGCCGGACGAGAATAGTATATAGCCCTCTAATAAGAAGACCCTTCCGTTAATTTAGATATATCGACCGTAGGATAGGAAGCAATTAGATTCGGCGCCAGCAACGTAATAAAGTCACTAGGATTAATTAATCTTATTACTCCGATTAGAAGGATTATATTCTATATGCTAGAAACTCCGACCCCTTTCCTACTATGCCTTATAGATATAGATAGGTTAAGCGTGTTCTTTAATAATACGACGAATACCCTTACCGGCCTTAAGGCAAACATCCCGGTGGTTAGGAAATAGGGATACCCTTAGTTCTTCCTTAGGAAAAGTAAATAATCGACCGCGTTCCTTATAGAAACGGAAATTAGGACCTTATATTATCGATTTAGACATCCGGCTATAGCTAGGCTATACAACCTATTAAAACAAGCAGGCTACGGCGATATATCTCTTAGTACTCTAGAGAATATCTTAGAACTATATTACTATTGCTAGATGTATTCGCCTGCCCTAAAACGGTTTAAGTTTAACCTTAAAGATAACTAAGACTTTAATTATAAGGTTATCGTTAATATAATATACTTAGACGTTCCGAATTCGGTATAACGCCCGGTATTATATATTGTTAACGTATCGACGGCCTTTTAAAGCGCTCGATTCCTTCCTTCTATATTAGCTAAGGATATATAAGAGACTCTTCGAGCCCTTTAGATTAATATATACCTTAGCCCCCCTAATATTATTAAACATAATGCCGGCACGAACTTTACGGCGGTGGAATTCCGAAATAAAGCCCGTATTATAGGGATTATATATGTATAAATTCCTATTAAAGCATATTAGTCTATCGGTAAGGTTAAGAGGTATTATACCCCGTTGCGCTAAGCTTTTAACATCCTTTTTATAGAGATAGGCAGCGTAACCTCCCTTAAGGCAGTTCTTTAGATAGCTATTAAAGCTATTAACGATACTACTAGACCGAACGGACTAGTACCTACGTTGCTTATGTTTAGAGTATATCCTAGGATAACTCTTAATTCGCCGCTATCGCTAACGACCTTTAAACGAGCCGCTATAGTATAGAAAGCGATAAAAGCACTTAGGCAGCTTACGGCTAAACGATAGGTTTAAGCAGTATTATATAGCCGCAACGGTCTAGACACGACGAACACACTTGCCCTTCCTCTATAAAGCGAGGTCCGCGTATAGAGGGAGAAGCTAGGATAGTAAAGACCGTTTAAAATTATAGCTATTAACGGGCACGATATTACGATCGATACGGTTAATAGACCTTAGGTCTTTAGATCTACGCTAGTATAACCGTATTATCGTGATTAAATACTTAACGACCTTCCGGCACCGGAATCCGAGCAGCCGGACGAACCCGCCCGACCGGACCCTCCGGCACCCCGTAAGCGAGGACGTCCGCCCGGATCGAAAAATAAGGCTAGGCATTTAATTATAGAAGGACTAGACGTAGAGGACGACCTAGACGATAACGAGGACGATATAGACCTCGATGACTTAAGTAACGAAGAAGCGGACGAGGCCTTTATAATAAAAAAGGAAGAAGAAGCCTATAAACTAGCCGTTAAGCTCCGATCTAAAGGCGCTATTACGACCCTAGGAGCACTATTCGAAGCGTTAGATAGCACGGAGATCGACGACCTTATAGCACGAAGAGTATTTAGTTTCGAACGATATAATAAAGCTATTTACGGCGGCTACTATATCTTTAGCTCCTATATAGTTCGAGAGGTTAAAAGTAGAGATACTAAGCTATATAAGAAATTAAGGCTTATAGTCTAGGGTTTTAATAATAGGGAGAAGGCTTCCCTACTAACGTAGTCCCCGATAATCTAACGCGTTAGCTAACGACTAATCTTAGCCCTTACTCTTAGCCTTATGCGCTATAGGATAACGTTATCCCTTTGAGATATTACCTAGGCATATCCTTAGGCGACTATAGAGCTTTTTCGAACGGTCTTAATACGTCTCCCCGCCGAATTATAAGGGAAGTATCCGCCCGATACGATTATCTAAGTCATTAGGCCCTTATATAGCATTATAGAATCGGGAGTCTACTAGTTTAATACGTATTAAAAGCACTATATTAAAGGTCTTAATATAGCGATATCGATATTCGACTCTTGCCTTCTAATATCTAATACGGGACTAGAACACTTTGGCATTATTAGGATATAGACGGACGATACCCTTATGCTTAGAACGATGAGTTTTTCGGCCGCTAAAGAAGAAAAGCTCCGAGAGGCATAATTTAGGGCAAAGCCGAAAACCACGATGACTTAAGGCTCTATTACGGATTTCAACGGCGCGAAGGTAAGCTTACAATAGGATGAGATACTCTTACTCTAATAGAAAGGATAAGCTGCCCGAATCGACCGAATCGATGTTAAGGCTCCGGATTATATATAATAGTACCTAGAATAACGTGCTCGTAGAGCCTATATAGCCTCGGTATGCTAACCGGAAGCTGCATTCGATATCTCTATTACGGTATAGGTATAGAACCCGGATAATAAGGATTGTATAATCTTAAATAAGCGACTTAAGTAGCAAATAGACTACTAGAGCAAAGGTTTAATATATAAACCAATTAATCTTATAAAGGCGAAGCTAATAGTATTTACGGATAGGTCGTTTGCTAATAATAAAGACCTATCCTCGCAACTAGGCTTTATTATTGCACTAGTTAATAAGACCGAAAGGTCTAATAACTAGTTTAAGGTTATAGGAAATATTATCTACTAGAGTTCGACGAAGTATAAGAGAGTTACCCGAAGCGTGCTAGCCTCTAAGATATACGGTATAGTTAACGGCGTTAACCTTAGGATCGCCTTAGCAACTACGTTAAAGATTATTACCGACCGGCTTAAGCTACCGAATATCTAATTAATCATCTGTATAGATTTGTATTCGCTCTACGAATGCCTCGTAAAGCTCGGGATAACTAAGGAGAAGAGATTAATAATTAATATTATATCTCTTCGATAGTTATATAAGCAACGAGAGATTATAGAGATCCGTTAGATTAACGGCGATAATAACCCGGCCGATGCTATAACGAAGGCATTACTAAACCGAGCCCTCGAACGCTTTATAGACAATAATAGCTTAACCATTCGGATAGAGGCATACGTTTTACACCCCTAAGTTCCCCTTTTTAAGACTCTCTTTTATTTATACTTATGTATTGTATTTATTAGACCCCTTTAGTCCGATACGCGTTATCCTTGCGATTAGGAAGGTTGCTTAGCAGTTAGAAAGAAAGACTGCTAGTATAGGAATATAGTTATATAACTAAGGGATAGAGTCGCAACTATATTGCCGACTATGCATAGGAAAGGGGCAATAGGGGTTATAACCACGCGGCGTATAATGCTACGTAACCTACATAGTTAATAACCTCGTTATTAACTAAGGGCATCGTTATAACTAGAGCAGTAAGCCCTAGCGTAGGCCTTAACAATGCATTGTTAAGGCATAGCAGGCTCTATAGAGGGACCCTTATAGACGGGTATAAAAGGGCCCCCTTATCCCCCTCCTCTAGCTAGATTAGACACAACTATAACTAATACAACCCCCTTTGTTTAGATTAATCTAAGTAAATCACCTACTAATAGGGTGCTTTATATAAGCGATAGACTATATAGATAAAGGAGTTAATTAGTTCTTCTATAGAAAGGCCGGTAATAAGGATAAAATATCTTATCTTCGTAAGCCTATTAACTATCGTAAGTATATTCTTATAAGTCTTCCCGTTTTAAGTATACTTAGGGAGTATCGTAATATAATTAATTAATATATAGGCCTATAGTCGGACCGGTAGAGCGAAGGGTTTTAAGAATCTAAAGGGAGATAAACGGAGGGTCTTAGTCTAAAGATAGAGAGTATAGTCTTTAACAAACGTAGCGGCGAAGTAAGAAATCCTTAGCTATTAGTATATTTAGTTTAATAGATTAAGGGTTTTTACTCTCCTTAAGTATCCCGCTAGGCTATTACTATAGGATCGATAAACGACTTTAAGGCGGAGATCTAAGGTATTAGGGATAAAGAGTTAGTCGTAGAAAAAGATACTTTTATTAATTAACTAATATTCGGATATATCGTAACGTAAGAGCTTTCGGATATACTTTAGCTAGCGTCGGGCGTATAGATCCTAGAGTATCGCTACTATATCCTAAGTAAGATTATCTTATTAATATACCTCGTAGATAAGCTTATTAAGTGATTTACTAGCTACGTTTAGTCTAAGGGTAGCGACAACGTTAAGGTCCTCCTTTAAGGCATAGGAATTAGTTAAGAGTTCTTTTAGGATAGTTAGGTCGACTTTCTCTTTAAGGATTACTACCTAATTTCGATAGAGGAGTCTATTATTGTCTACGGTAGCTAGTCTATCGCCGGGGAGCTTGCTAAAAGCGTTAGGGAGAATTGCCTTATTGCCTAAGCGGTATATAATTATAAAGTTAAACTAGGAAAAGAACTCGGCCTAGCGTACTTATCGTTAGTTAAGTTATTTTATAGATATAAACGTCTAAAGATTCTTATAGTCTATAATAACGTCGAACGCTTTAGTAGTCCTTTAGAGTTTTAAGCGCTATTCCTTAAGCGCTTTAATTATTACTAATAGCTCTTTATTATAGATCTCGTAGTTATACTTAAGAGTAGTATGCTTTAACGAAAATAACGCAATAGGGTAAAAATATCCGTTGTCTCCGGTCTATAAAAGGACTCCTCCTAAGGCTTAATTTAAGGCGTTAGTTTTAATAATTGTTTTCTTCGAATAGTTAAAATAGGCTAAGACCGGGGCAGTAGTAAAAGTAAGTTTAAGGGCCTTAAACGCGGTAGCTTATTTAGGTCCTTAAGACTAACGGGAATCCTTTTAAGGTAGCGTAGTTATCGGGGAGATAATACTAAAGTATCCCTTAATAAAACGGCGGTAGAAGTTTATAAACCTAAGAAACTACTAGAGTTCTTTTACTAAAGTTAGGGTATTTTAAGCCGTAATTATACGCACCTTCTTAAGGTCTATGCTTATACTAGATATCGAAATAATTAGTCTAAGATACTTAGTCTTCGTTATATAAAACTCTAACTTCCCGATGTCGATTTAAAGCCCTAAGTTGCTTAAGCGTTAGATAACTATTCGCATATAGTTCTTATATTCCGCCTTAGTCTTTAAAAAGACTAGTACGTTATTAAGATATACTATATAAAAGTCATTAAGGGCATTATAAAGCACGTGATTAATATAGTTTTAAAAGGTTAATAGTACGTTATAAAGGCCGAAGGGGGTAACTAGCATCTTAAATAGTCCGAAGCGTATAATAAATACTATAAGCTATTTATAACCCTCGGCGATTTAAATATAGTTAAATATAGTAATTACGTCTAGCTTTATATAAAACTTAGCGTTATAGAGAGAATCTAGTGTTTTGTAGATTAAAGGCAAGGGATATCGATTCTTAACTATAACTTAATTTAAACTTCGGTAGTTATAATAGATACGGATACTACCGCCTAGTTTATAAGCGAGGATTAATAGTACCGCGGCTAGAGAAAAAGACTCTTAAATAAAGCCTTTATTAAGTATATTATTAATCTACTTCTTAATATAGCGGAGTTCTATAGGTAATATAGGCCGATTTCTATAGTACGGAGCTTATTTACTAAGTGTAAGTTCGATCTTATTATAAGAGAACGAGCTTAGGGGGGGTATATAATTATTATTAATCCACGAAGGGATATAGCTATAGACTAGATCTAAATGTCTATATATACGATATAGAGGTTACGTAGGATAATATATAATATAACCTAATACTATAATAGTATATCCCCTTTAAATCGGCGTTCGACTTAAACGCTTAAAAAGGTTAATAGGCTAATAAAAACGAAGGAAATCTATATTAATCGGCCTTAAAAGCGGGCCTAATATAAAACGAGAGAGGAATAGAAAGAAATAAAGGGCAAAACTAAGAAACTAATACATGCCGTCGTAACGTAAATTGTATTAATAAATTATACTTATTATTACTTAAGCGAAGGGGAAGATATAAGAAAAGCCGTATAAAAGGCCGGTTTAGGCTTAGTCGGGTTAAGGGCGTAAAAAGCCTTAAGGTCGTCCTAGCAGCCGTTAAGGTAGGAGGAGTCCTCCTACGTAAGGGGGCTATAACGCTATTAAACGCGATACTTAATCTTCCCGGAGGCGTACTAGCGTTACGCGAGGATAGAAGAAAACTCCTACTTAAGGTGCGCGTTATCGCTATCGTCGTCGCCGGGGGAAAGGAGAACGCCGTTATCGGCGGGCCGGACGTTAAGCTCCGACTAGCCGGACAAAGGGGGCTCCTAGGTCTTAGTAAGGAGGGAGTAATAAAAAATAAGGTAAAGGCGGCTGCCCTTAGGGAGGCGAAGAAGATACGCCGTCTTATATACCTTAAGGACCTTATATAGGCCCTCCCGCTTATAGTCGAGCTTCTTTATAAGGCGGAGGGTCTAGATCTAGCGGGTGCTAAGGAATACTATATCGCTAGGCTAATACGCTAGGGCGGGAGTCCGCCGGGCGTCTATATAGTAAGCCTAAGTGGCCTAGGCATCCTCGATCGTATTATAAAGGAAGTTAGAGATACGCTAAAGACGGGAAGCGAGCGCGTTACTATAGAGGTATTCCTTCCGCTACTAGGGGGTTATGCCGGGCGGGGGGGGACTAAAGGGCTTAGTGCTAAGCTTTAGGTAAAAGCTATAGTTAGCGAAGAAAAAGGAGAGGCCGGTAGATTTAGAGACTTAATTATTAATAGTAAACTTAGCGAAGGGAAGGAGGTCGACCTAATCGTCCTAAAGGTAGGTAGTATAATAACGAAGGTAAACCTTTATCTAAGCGTTCGCGATCTCGGTCTAACCGTCGGTCTAAGGGTAGTAGGCGGAGCTAAGGTAAAAGCGGTAACTAAGGCGACGACTAAGCTACTACTAGAAAGCCGAAATAAACTAAGTGCTATAGTCGCTAATAATAAAGGCTAAAGTGCCGTAGAGGGACTAAACGCGGGAAATAAACGCGTTAATAACGTCTTTAACGGTTATCGAAGGTATTAAAACGTAGTAGCGTATCTTTATAAAGCGGTCGACGATAATAAGGATATTAGAAAACTTAACGCCGTTGCGGCGGTAGATAGGGAGGTCGGTAATAAAATCGACGGATATATCGGTCTATAGGGCGAAGGGAATACTTAAGGGCTAAAGCAGGCCCTAAGGGGAGGAACGAGGGGATTTAACGTATAGGCACGTATAATAGTTCCTTATAAAGCTAGAAATAGACTTATATATACCGGGCTAGATATAAGACCGGCGGTAGAGGCTAGCGGTCTTCGTACGTCTAGGGTAGCCGGTAAAGGGGGAGGTATAAGCGCGGACGAGGATCTAAAGAATTAAGGCGTCGTTAAGGGGAATAAAGAGCCGGCCTTAGAAATAAAACCGGCCCCGGACCTTAGAGAGAGCGGTCTTAGGGATCGAGCGGAGGGGGGCTCGAAGGGGGTAAAGCTAGCGGGGATAAAGGGACTAAAGAGCTACGCGAATAGCGGAGATAAGCGGGGAGGAGGAATAAGCCCGGTCGATAAAGTCATCGATCGGCTTAAAGTCGTCGAGGGTATAGAGGTTAAGGCAGTCGGAATTATATTTATAAATTATATTTATAAACGAATCGGACTCTTTAACGGTATTAAGGGCGGTAGTAGTATTAAGGTAGAGGGAGGCATTAACCTTAGACTTAGGGAGGATAACTTAATATCGATGGTTAATCCTCTCGTCGGCTCGGTCGGTAAGGGAGAGAGGACGGGAGCTAGGCAGGCGGCTAAGGGCGTCGGGGAAAATAGCTTAAGAGCTAGGCTAAAAGACGATCTTAAAATTAAAACGACTAAGGAATTCGGCCTAGCGGGCCTATCGCTAGTTAAGGAGCTTTATAGTTATAAAATACTAAAGATTCTTATAGTCTAAGGCTATCTTAAACTTAGGCAGGCCCTCGAGCTTAAAGCGCTACTCCTCGAGAGATTTTATAATCGCGAGGAGTTCTTTATTATAGATCTCGTAATTACACTCTTAAGCGGAGTGCTTTAACGAGAAGAAGGCAACCGGATAGTAATAACTATCGTCGAGGAGCTATATTAGTATACCCTTAGCGGCTTAGTTAAAAGCATCTATTTAGACTACGGTCTTACGATAGGGGTCGAAGTATACAAAGACTAGGGCGGTAGTAAAAGCGTGCTTAAGGGCTTTAAAGGCGTAGACGTAGGCGGGAGACTAGATCTAGGGGGCAGAGTTCTTAGTAAGGGCGTTTAAAGGGTTTATAAGCTTAGAAAAGCCGCGAATAAAACGCCGGTAAAAATTAGCGAATCCTAAGAAGCGCCGGAGGTCTTTAATAAAGGAGGGGGTAGGCTAGTCTAAGACTGTATAAACCTTATTAAGGTCTATGCGAATGCCCTTATCTAAGATAATTAGGCCGAGGTACTTAGTCTTAGTAACGTAAAAGTTATACTTATCTACGTTAAGCTAGAGGCCGGCGGTATTAAAGCGCTTAAAAACCGCGTTAACGTAGGCTTAGTGCTCCTCCTACGTCTCTAAGAAGATTAACACGTTATTTAAATAAGCGGAGTAGAACTTATTAAAGATACCGTAAAGGGCCGTATTAATAAAACTCTAGAAGTAGGACGGGGCGGCGGTAAGGCTAAAGGGGGTAATATAATACTCGAAAAGCCTATACTATATAGCGAACGCGGTCTTTTACTTATATCCCTTAGTAATACGAAGGCGATTAAATACTATAATAACGTCGATCTTAGTAAAAAACTTCGCCTTCCGGATATAGGCGAGAGTATCGTAGATAAAGGGTAAAGGGAAACGGTTCTTAATTATAGCCTTATTTAAGCCGCGATAGTTAACGTAAAAACGGACGCCCCCGTCCGGCTTATAGGCGAGCATAATAAAGGCAATAGCGGGGGAGGTAGAGCGGCGGATAAAGCCCTTCTTAAGCTACTCGTTAATATACGCGCGGACGATCCGGTTCTCGGCTTCGCTAAAAGGGCGAGGGCGGGTGTAAGGAGGTTATATCCCTTCTTTAAGGTTAATTTAAGTATTAACGGCACGGTAAAGGGCGAGCTTATCGGCCTCGCTCTTAAGCTATATATAGATTATATAGTAGAGCTCCTTAAGGACTTTAGCCTAAAGCTCGTCGAGCGTATAAAGGACCTTCTCTTACTTCTTAAAGAACTTAGCGATATCGTCGGGGGAGATCTTATTAAAGCAGATCTTATCGAGGTAATCGTCGATAAAGTCGTAAAGGCAGGGGTTAAGGCAGGCTTTCGCGTCCTCGGCATCTATATATCTAATTAAAACGGCCTAATAAAAGTCCTTAGGGATATCTTAGTCGATAGGTAGTAGGGGCTCGGTAGGCAAAAGCTCGGCAATAAAGGCCTTAATTAAGGTCTAAGAAGTCTAGACTTTAGGCTATTAGTAGAATATTACTATTATATTAACGTTAAGCATCCGGACGTTAAACGCCGAGTCGTTAAAGGACGAGAAGCGGAGGGGCTAAGGTCTAATAGTCTTACGACTTAGCCGTAATATAGGGCGGCGGTAGCTAGCGGTCTTATAGACGGGATAAAGGCGGGGAGGTCGAATATAGCGGCAAGGGTAAAGGGTAGCCGGGGAGTTAGAGTCGTAGCCGGAGTTAAGATCGGCGTCGTTAACCTAGCGGGAGGAGTCTAGATAAACGGGTTTGCCTACGTTAGGAGTATCCTCGAAAAACGTAGAGAAAGAGGGGCTAAGGGATAGAGGAATAAACTTAAGAACGTCGCTAAAGCGGACGGAACGGATAAAGGCTAGAGGACGGGCTAAGGCCGTACGGGCGGGAACGAGGGTCGTAGCGGTAGGAATAAGGATTATAGCGGCGGGGGTTTCGTCCCTATCGCTAAAGTCTTCGATAAAGGAGGCGGTAGGGGGCTCGCCCTCGTCGTTAGAGTCTTCGACGGAGGGAGCGGAGGGAAAACGAATTATATTTATTAATTATATTCCCTTTAAAATAAAAGCGGGGGGAGCTAGGACGGGGCGGGTAAGGCGGGCAAGGGTGGCCGAAAGGCCTAGGATAAGATAAGGCTAGTAGTCCGAGAGGTAGGAGGCTAGATAAAAAAGGGACTAAAAGGAAAGGGAGTTACCGCGCTAGCTAATAATAAGGTCGTGCTAGTATAGCTAAGGGAGGCTAAGAATAACCTTATAGCTAAGCTTTATAAGAAAGAAGTAGATAGACTTAGTATAAGCGCTAATCCGGGAAACCGAAAAAGCATAATAAGTAATAAAGCCGGACTTATAGTCGCTACTATCGGCGAGAGAAAGCCGGCGTAGGAATTAAAGCTAGCGGATAGGAAGGGTAAGGCGGTACGCGGTCTAAGCGTATATAAAAGCGTATCCGGAATAGCCGGAGTCGACTAAAGCACTTATAACGGCATCGGCGGACATAAGGGATAAAGGCATAAGCAGAGCATACGGTTATATTCCCGCGGGGAGGCAAAAATCCTCCTTAGTATCGAACGAAGCTATAAACTTAAACACTAAGAGCTCTATTACGCAATAAGGCGAAGGAGCTATATATTTCCCGAGGACGGGGAAGAGGTAGGGAGGTCGTTTACTTCGCCCTCGATAAAGCCTTACTTAATAGCGCGAACCTAGTAGCGGGGGAGAGGGGGTTTAAGCAGGCGTAAGGCAGACGTACCGCTACTACAGCTATAGCTACGGCTAGAGCTAGAACTAGCGCCGGGACTAGCGCTAGGGTTAGCGCCGGGATTAGCACCGATACCTTTATTAGGGCAGGTCCGGGCGGTATAGGTAGCGGTAGCCGGCTAAACGTAGTAGAGGCAAAGACGGTTCTTAAACCGCCGTTGCTTCTTAGCGTTAGTAAGCCGGGCCCGGAATACGTCGAGCTATATTAAGTTACCGGCAGGGGATATAGGTAAGGCGGGTAAGGTAAGGCCGGTGCGAGCGGGGTTATAAGGCGGCTAGAGTTAAGAACGGGCCTTAACACGCTACTAGTTATCCTAGAGCGTAGAATATATCTTAGCTTAGGCCGTAAAGTCGTTATAGGCCGGGCACTCGACTTATAAAGCGGCGGCGTTAGTAAGTTTAATAGAGACCTTCGAATAAAGATAGGCGACGTAAGCGGTACCGTCGAACGATAGGTCGGCTTAAAGCTAGGTAAACTTCGAATAAAAGTCCGGCTAAGAGATATTCTTTATCGATAAAGCGTTAAAGTCGGCCTTTAACTAAGCGCGGGTAAAACTAGCACTAAAAATAAGGCTAAGGTCGTCGGTAAGGGCTTTAATAGTAGTATACTGCTAATTAGCAAAAGACTTATTATTAAGGACGTCCTAAGGAACGCTAGCGATAATAGAGGCGGCCCGGCCGGTAAGTCGGCTAGCCGCGTAGAGAATACGATCCTACTCTATAGGGTATAAGGCGGCGTCCTAACGGAGCTTAATAGTAAGGCTATTACGCTAGGTCCGGAAAGCCTCCTAACGTTGCTTTTAGGTGCTAGAGTCGCCGGCGAACCTCTTAGGGTCGGCTATACGGGAATAGGTAAGGGTAAGGGCGGGGGCGGGGGTAGGGGCCTAGTCCTAAGCCGTATTACGTTTAGCTAAGACGAGGAGAGAGGACGTAGCGCGGTTAAGCTAACGCTAGAGATCGGCAGCGTGCCTTTAAGCAACGGCTGCGTGCTCTTAAGCAACGAGCACTCTTATATCTAACTTAACGTAAGCATTATTAAGGTAAGTAAGGGCCTTAATCTAAGGGGCGTGGAAATCGTAAGTAGCGTTAGCCTAAATATAAGCGAACGTGCCGAATATAGGCCGTTAGGCTTAAAGAAGGGCGGCGAGGCGGGGGTAGTAGGAAACGTACTTAGTCTAAGGCTTTAGGTCGGTAGGAGCCGGCGGGGTAACGGCTAGGGTAGCGGATAGAGGATCGGCCTTTATATAGTCGGTTATCGTAGATTATAGGGCAATAGGATAGGATAGAGGTAGGGGAAGGGTAAGGAGGGAAATCTATGTAATTCGCGTCGAGACGGCGTATCTATACCGGGAAATTCTAATAATCGAGGAAAACTTAGTCGAAGGGGTCTAGCGAAGAGGCGGACTTATATCGCGAAGAAGGGAGATTAGAAAAGAAAGAGGTAAGATAGCGAGATTATTAATTAAGGGTAATAGGATAAAATAGTAGATTAAACTATAAGAGAACGAGCTTAGGGGGGGTATATAATTATTATTAATCTACGAAGGGATATAGCTATAGACTAGATCTAAATGTCTATATATACAATATAGAGGTCACGTAGGATAATATATAATATAACCTAATACTATAACACTTATAATCCTAGGGGCGGTATAAAGGGAGCTTGTTCGTACTCTTTAGAAGGAAATAAGGAAGCTTATCCTAGAACTCTTTTAGGAGTTTCTTTAAGATATCTACCTTTATAACTTCCGGTTTTACTTAGAGGAATTTTTCTACGTTAGCCTCGTCGACCCTCTGAAAAAGAGATTCGGAATTAGCTATATCCCGGAGGTTTATCTAAAGAAAATTATAAAAACGTTCGGGGAAGGCGGCTTAAGCTATATTATAATACTATATTATATAATATAGTATATAGTAATATACTACGTAATATATAGTCCTATATATAAACGAGCCCTTAGCCTCTATAGTTCTTCTCCTTTTTATAGAATAATAAGGTTATCTAGCTATTACCTAATGCTATAATAGTTTATTCTATCTCCTATTACGCCCTATCACGATCCCTAGCTTTATAAACATAGTCTTAGTAGCTTTATTACCTTATCCCCTTAGTCGTTGCGACCCGAGCGTAACCCTTAAGAAATTATTCCCTTAAGCCCTTAAGCCCCTAAGAAATTTTCCCTAGCCTATAGAAACCTATATAGCCTATAGAAACTTTTTTATAATCCCTAACAAATACCTTAGATTAGATACTCCTCCTTCCTCCTTATAGTAGATATACCTATAGCCTTTAACGCTATAGGCGACGGTCTAAAGGCCTTAGCTAAGGAGTTTATTAGTGAATTTCCTTAGATCGCTTAAGCGATTAAGAGGTTCGATAACGTAGTCCCGGTCGCTAATACGTAGGAGACCTAGGAAAACCTTTAGAGCCCGGATACCCGATATATTCTTATATATATTAAGGAGAGTCTTCGCTCCCTTCGCGTAGCGGAGGCCTCTTTAGTTAACCGAAATATTAGGTTAAAGGAACGCGTAACTATATAAGATTAGCTCCTAGCTATAAAGGATTAGCTCCTAGATATAAAGGAGCAACTTCTCGAGGCTAAGGACCTTACGATCTTAACTATAAAGATATTATAGTCTTAGATAATAACCCTAGTATAGTCGTCCGGAAAACGAAAGACGGTAGACCCTCCGATCTTTACTAAAAAAGGGTCTACCTCCGACCGTTAACGTAAGTATAAGGCTTAAAAACTTAAGATATAGGGTATCTTCCTCCGCGATAGCATATAGTTCGACTTAGATAGCGCTTACCTCCTTTATATTAGCGATAGGCTTAGTAAATAGGCCTACGACTTTATTAAAGATAGGATAGCTACTATTATAGCTAACCTATCCGAGAGAGAGAAGTAGGAATAGCCTACTACGACGATGCTTCTTATAGCTTTAGGCAGGTAGTATAAGGTTCTAGACTTAACGTAAGCCGCTAAGAATATCCTCGATAATTTCCCTTAAGGCGATAAAAACTATTAGATTTAGAAGGTAGACCTTAACGCCTATATACGTAAGGTAAGGAAGATAAAGGAATAGTAAGTCGACCTCCTCCGGAAGTTTATATCGAAGGATATAAGCGATCTCGTTAAGAATATATAGACTAAGATCCCTAATACTAACTACGGGAAGTAGTTAGCGTAGATAGATATCTTTACGAAGAATCTCGCTAACTATACTTATCGTTAGAAGCTTAAGAAAAAGGCCGCCCCCTATTTATAGTTCCCGCCGACGCTTATACCTACCCTTACCTTAACCGCCTTAGCCTAACCCTTATATAGTGACCCTATAGACCTCGACCGGCTTTCCGATACTAAACGATAATTTAAGATCGATAATAAACTCTATATAGCCTACGGAGAGCCTAAACACTAGAAGGAGGCTTACGACCCGGCTAAGATAGTAAATCCGCTTTTAATACCCTTACGTTAGGGTAGTCCTTAGTTTTAGGGCCGGGGCGCCCCTTCCCCTAGCTTCGGCCGAGGATCTTAGGGCGCCTACGGCGGCGGGTATAGCTAGGGCTAGCTCGTCCGTACGGCCGACTATAAATAAGGCCGTATCCTTAGGGAAGAGGATACGGATTTATAAAGCGAGCGGCCGGCGTTAAGGCTACTGCTAAAAGATATACCCTTAGAATAAGTCGTTCTTAAGGGTTATATATAGGGGAGGATAAAAGGATTAAGTTATTGCTTTTAGATAGAATAGATCTTCGGATTAGTTTGTCGAATAGTAATAAAAAGTGAATCCTTCTTTATACTTATCTCTCCTTTACGCGTAACCCTTAGTCCCTTTATTACGTTAATACGTTATCCCTCGTAGATTTTAGCTATACTACCGTAGCGTTCGCTAATCTTTACGCTATTGTATAGAAATATAACGTTACTATAAAGAAGCTTCTTAAACCTCGACTACTTCGACTAGCCGATAGTATACCCTTAATATAGATAACGGACTACTTTATAGCCCGAATAACTATTAGTAACTATATAGAACTTATACTCTTCTTCGTTACGAACCTATTACCTTCTACCCTAATTATCCTAGGCATCCCTTAGCTTTAGGAATATAAACTAACTATGCTTTAGAAATCTCTTTAAGTCCGCTTTAATTTCGATTACTATATAAGATACTGCCTGCCTTTAAGCATAATAGCCGAGGATAGGATAGCTCTTAAGACTCCTATTACTCCCGCGCTTAAAGGGCATTAGTTACGTCGGAAAGTATATTTTTCTAACGTCGTAGAGATTTAAATAACCCTAACGTTTACTCTAAAATAAAAGGTCCTTATAACAATAGAAGATATACCGGAAATTCCCTTTCGGTAGGAAGAGACTAATATCCTAAAAGACTAGACTATCCTACCGGGAAGTTATATATCTATAGACTTATCTACTAAGGAATGTTTACTTAAGTAGGCATCGCACCCCTTAAACCTTAGCTAACCGATTCGATATCCTTTATATAGGATATAGCTATTCGCCTAGGAAACCGCCCGCTTAATATCCTTAATTAGCCCTCCGGACTCCCTTAAGACTTAAGCCTTTAAGGCTACTCCGCTATAGACTACTTTAGTAGCTCGCCTACTCCCTACTTACTATACCGCCGGCCGTCGCTACGTTCCCGCCTAATAGGGCCGGACGAGATGCCCCCGCTAGCGTATACGATAGGAAGATTAAATACCTTTAGATATAAACGATATCCGCTATGTATAAGTAGTTAACTTCGTTTAATTCTATAAATAGGATAGTGTTTAAGCGATGCGAATTAGTATATCTAAATTAGCTAAGCTAGTCGAGGAGGGAGAAAATCTACGACTCTTTAATAAACTCTTAGTAAGCTTAGTTAAGGTCTTAGAACTATCCGAAACCTCTTTCTAACGCGTTATTACCGGGGACTATATAATAGAGGTAGCTTAGGCCGCTTTCTTTAAACGTTTTTATAATTTCCTTTAGACGAACCTCTAGGATATAGCTAATTCCGAATCTCTATTTCGGAGGGTCGATAAGGCCGATATAGAAAAATTCCTCTAAGTTAAACCGGAAGTTATAGAGGTAGATATCCTAAAGAAACTCCTAAAAGAGTTTTAGGATAAGCTTCCTTATTTCCTTCTAAAGAATATAAACGAGCTCCCCTTATACCGCCCTTAGGATTATAAGATCGAACTTACACTTAGTAAATAAGCTCCGTACTATAGAAATCAGCCTATATTACCCGTAGAACTCCGCTATATTAAGAAGTAGATTAATAATATACTTAATAAAGGCTTTATTTAAGAGTCTTCTTCTCTAGCCGTAGTATTATTAATCCTCGCTTATAAACCGGGCGGTAGTATCTATATCTATTATAACTACTAAGGTTTAAATTAGGTTATAGTTAAGAATCGATATCCCTTACCTTTAATCCGCGAAATACTAGATTCTCTCTACGACGCTAAGTTTTATATAAAGCTAGACGTAATTGCTATATTTAACTATATTCGAATCGCCGAGGGTTATAAATAGCTTATAGTATTTATTATACGCTTTAGACTATTCGAGATGCTAGTTACCCCCTTCGGCCTTTATAATGTACCGTCGACCTTCTAAAACTATATTAATTACGTACTTTATAATGCCTTTAATAACTTCTATATAGTATATCTTAATAACGTATTAGTCTTTTTAAAGACTAGGGCGGAATATAAGAACTATATACGAATAGTTATCTAACGCTTAAGTAACGTAAGGCTTTAAATCGATATTAGGAAGTTAGAGTTTTATATAACGAAGACTAAGTACCTTAAATTAATTATTTCGATATCTAGTATAAGTATAGACTTTAAGAAGGTGCGTATAATTACGGCTTAAAATACCCTAACTTTAGTAAAAAAACTCTAGTAGTTTCTTAGGTTTATAAACTTCTATCGTTATTTTATTAAAGGATACTTTAGTATTATCTCCCCGATAATTACGCTATTTCGAAAGGATTCCTATTAGTCTTAAGGACCTAAATAAGCTACCGCGTTTAAGGCCCTTAAACTTACTTTTACTACTGCCTTAGTCTTAGCCTATTTTAACTACTCGAAGAAAATAGTTATTAAAACTAACGCCTCGAATTAAGCCTTAAGAGGAGTCCTTTTATAGACTAAAGACGATAGATATCTTTACCTTATTACGTTTTTTTCGTTAAAGTATACTACCCTTAAGTATAACTACGAGATCTATAATAAAGAGCTATTAGCAATTGTTAAAGCGCTTAAGGAATAGCGCTTAAAACTCTAAAAGACTATTAAAGCGTTTAACGTTATTATAGACTATAAGAATCTTTAGACGTTTATATCTATAAAGCAATTTAACTCACGATAAGTACGCTAGGCCGAGTTCCTTTCTTAATTTAACTTTATAATTATATACCGCTTAAGTAATAAGGCAATTCTCCTTAACGCTTTTAATAGGCTCTTTAGCGATAGACTAACTACCGTAGACGACGATAGACTCTTCTATCGAAATTAGGTAGTTATCCTTAAAAAGAAAGTCGACCTAACTATCTTAGAAAAACTCTTAACTAATTCCTATGCCTTAAAGGAAGACCTTAATATAGTCGCCGCCTTTAGACTAAACGTAGCTAGTAAATCACTTAATAAGCTTATCCGCGAAGTATATTAATAAGATAATCTTACCTAGGATATAGTAGTAATACTTTAGGATCTTAATGTATATAAAGCACCCTTTAGCCGGTCGCTTAAGGTGCTAATATTAGCATTTAGATAAGATAGTAGGAGCTATACCTAGCCCCCGGGCTCGCTACCTACCTTAATAAATCATCCTTCTATATATACCCTTTCCCACCCATTTAGTGTATTAAATTAGTAGCTATTAACGTTATACGACGTTAGGGGCTATATAGGGCATTAACCCGGGCCTAGACTATAGGGATGTAATAGACTATTACGTCCCTAACGAGCCTATTATATAACCCCCTTAGCTAAGGACGATAGGTAGGTATTCCGTTATATTATAACTGCGGTTAGTGCGGGCTAAGGGCCTTGTTTAAGAGGCTCCGGTACCTATATATACCTCCGTTAGTCCTATAGTTAGGTAGCTGCATATATCTTTATGTCTACGAGTTTAGACCTCCTTTCTTTACTCTTCTACTATAATATTTATACAGCTGATTTCCTACATTTAAGAGTTATAAGCCCGGCCGCATAAGCTAGGTCTCTTTCGCTTAAATAACGCTAAATTAAAGCTATCGATATCGCATTTTTTCACAACCGTATTAGGCTCTAACCTTAGTATTGTCACGAAGAGCTAGCTTTAAAGAAGGAATAAAACAACACATAGTTATCCCTCGTAACGACGAGGTAAAACGAACGATTATAGCGACATCTACATCCGGAGAGGTAAGTATTATAACGCTTAAGGAAAGCCTTAATTAGACCCCTTAGATTTAGGCTATTAAGGGTTAGGCGAAGATCTACTACATTTAGGAATATATCGACCTAGTAGGCTCCGAATTGCTCGAAGAGCCTATTAAGATTAGCTAGGAAGAGTTTAAACGCAACCTTAGGGAACGACCTTAGAGAGGGGACCTTACGGACGTTAAATTTAACAATAGGACTACTAACTATAACAATCGGCTTAATAATACGACGATAGAGTTCCGTTTTAAGTAGGATAGCTATAACTCAGCCGTTAGCCTATTTAAGACCCGGGAAAAGGCTATAATTCGCATCGAAGAGCTAATTAGTAAGTCAATTAGTAAGGCTCTTAAGGGAGAGACCCTCGTATAGACCTTACCTTAAAGCAGGATCTAGGAACTTAAATAGAAGGTCCTGCCTTTAGAGGAGTGTTATAGAACGAGCTTAGGGGGGTATATAACTATTATTAATCTACGAAGGAGCGCAGCTATAGACTAAGTCTAAGGGTCTATATATACGATGTAGAGGTCACGTGGGATAATATATAATATAACCTAACACTGTGATAGTATATCCCCCTTAAATCGGCGTTTAACTCGAACGCTTAAAAAGGGGCAATAGTAGAAGAGCGAGAGCTAAGGGATCCTATGTTAATCGACCTAAAAGGTAGGCCCCTATAACATAAAGGAAGGAAAGAAAACAAAGCTTAAGGTCGGAAAGCCTATGCGCGCTAAAATAAATTATATTTATTAATTATATCTATTATTATTTAGGCAGGGGGGACGAGGCGAGGAAGGTAGTATAAAAGGCGGGGCGAGGCTTAGCCGGGTTCGCGGCGTAGAAGGACTTAAGGTCGTCCTAACATCCGTTAAGGCATAAGGAATCCTCCTACGTAGGGGGGCTATAACGCTACTAGATGCGATATTTAATCTTCCTAGACGTGTACTAACGTTACGCGAGGATAGAGGAGAATTCCTACTTAAGGTGCGCGTCGTTATCGTTATCGCCGTCTAAGGAAAGCAGGATGCCCCCGTTAGTAGGCCGGATATTTAGGTCGGCTTAGCTAGGTAGGGGGGGCTCTTAGGTCTAAGTGAGGAGTAAGTAGTAGAAAATAGGGTAAAGACGGCTACCCTTAAGGAGGCGGAGGAGGCAAGCCGTCTTATACGCCTTAAGGACCTCGTATAGGCCCTCCCGTTTATAGTTAAGCTTCTTTATCGGGCGGAGGGTATAGATCTAACGGGTGCTAAGAAAGACTATATCGCTAGGCTAGTACGTCGGGGCGGGCGCCCGGCGGGCATCGGCGTGCCGGGCCTAAGTGGCTTAAGCGTCCTTAATTACGTTATAAAGGAAGTCGGATACGCGTTAGAGGCGTAAGGCGAGCGCGTCGCTATAGAGGTACTCTTTGCGCTACTAGGGGGTTATGCTAGGGGGGGGTAGTCTTAAGGGCTCGGTGCTAAGCTTTAGGTTAAAGCCGTAGTTAGCGAAGAAAGGGGAAAGGCCGGTAGACTTAGAAACCTAGTTATTAGCGGTAAACTTAGCGAAGGGAAGGAGATCTACCTAATCGTCTTAGAGGAAGGTAGTATAGTAGCGGAGGTAGACCTCTATCTAAGCGTTCGCGATCTTAGTCTAGCTATTAGTCTAAGGGTAGTAGGCGGAACTAAGGTATAGGCGGTAGCTAAAGCGGCGGCTAAGGTACTGCTAGAAGGCGGAGATAAACTAAGTGCCTTTATTACTAACTATTAAGGTAGGGGTGCCTTAGAGAGACTAAACGCGAGAAACAAACGCGTTAACGACGTCCTCGACCGTTATCGAGGGCGTTAGGACGTAGTAGCATATCTTCGTAAGACGGTTAACGATAACTAGGATGCTTAAGAACTTAACGCTATAATAGCGGCAGACGGGAAGGTCTATAACAAAATTAATAGAGATATCGGTCTTAAGGGCGAAAGGGATGCTTAAAGGTTAAAGAAGGCCCTAAGGGGCGGAACGGGGGGACTTAGCGCGGAGGTAGACGTAGTAGTTGCGAACGAAGCTAGAAATAGACTTGTGTATGCTAGGCTAAACGTAGGTTTAGCGGTAGAGGCTTGCGGTCTTAGTGCGCTTAAGGTAGCTAGCTAGCGGGGAAGTATAGGTGCGGATTAAGATCTAAAGGATAAAGGCGTCGTTAGGGGGAACGAACAACCGGCCCTAAAAGTAGAACCGGCCCCGGGCCTTTAAGAGGGCGGACTTCGGGATTAAGCGGAGAGGTACGCGAAGAGAACTAGGCTAATAGAGCTAAGGAGACCGGAGAGCCGCGCGAATATCGGCGATAAGCGGAGAGGAGAAATAAGCCCGGTCGATAAAGTCGTCGATCGGCTTAAAGTCGTTAAAGGCATAAAGGTTAAGGCAGTCGGAGTCGTTAGAATTATATTTATTAATTGTATTTATAGACGAGTCGGACTCTTTAAACCTATTAGGGAGTAAAGAAGCGTCGACCTTAGACCGTAGAAGGATAACTTAGTAATAAAAGTCGATCCTCTCGTCGGCGCGGTCGGTTATAAAGGCAAGGCGGGAACTAAGGAGTCGGCTAAGGGCGTTAGGGAGGGTAGCTTAAGAGCTAGGCTAGAAGACGATCTTAAAGTTAAAGCGACTTAGGAACTCGGCCTAGCGGGCCTACCGTTAGTAAAGGAGCTTTATAGTTATAAAATACTAGAGGTTCTTATAATCCGAAGCGATCTTAAACTTAGGTAGGCCTTCGAGCTTAAGGCGCTATTTCTCGAGGGACTTTACGATCGCAAGGAGTTCCTTATCGTAGATCTTATAGTTATATTCTTAGGCGGAGTATTTCGACGAGAAGAACGCGATAGGGTAGTAGCGGCCGTCGTTAGAGAGCTATATTAGCACGCCCCTAGCGGCTTAGTTAAAAGCATCGGTCTAAACTATAGTCTTTCGAGAGGGGTTAAAGTATGCGAGGACTAGGGCGGCGGTAAAGGCGTGCTTAAGGGCTCCGAAGGCGTAGGCGCAGGCGGGGGACTAGATCTAGGGGGCAGAGTTCTTATTAAGGGCGTTTAAGGGGTTCGCGAGCTTAGAGAAGCCGCGGATAAAACGCCGATAAAAATTAGCGAACCCTAAGAAACGCCGGAGGTCTTTTATAGAGGAGGGGGCTAGCTAGTCGAGGACGGCGCGGACTTTTTTAGGATCTATACGTATGCCTTTATCCGAGATAATTAAGCTAAGGTACTTAGTCTTAGTGAAATAGAAATCGCACTTATCGACGTCGAGCTAGAGGCTAGCGGCGTTAAAGCGCTTAAGGACCTCCCGGACGTAGGCTTAGTGCTCTTCCTATATAGTAGAGAAGATTAAAATATTATCTAAGTAGGCGGAATAAAAATCATCGAGGATATTGTATAAAGCTATATTAATAAAGCTCTAGAAGTAGGATAGCGCGTTAGAGAGACTAAAGGGTATAACGTAATACTTAAAAAGCCTATACCGCGTAGCGAAAGCCGTCTTCTACTTATAGCCCTCGGCGATATAAAGGCGATTAAACGCTATAATAACGTTAATCTTAGTAAAGAACTTCGCCTTCCTAATTTAGGCGAGGGTATTATAGACTAAGGGCAAGGGGAAGCGGTTCTTAATCGTAGCCTTATTTAGGCTACGGTAATCGACGTAGAAACAGACGCCGCCGCCGGGCTTATAAGCGAGTATAATAGGGGCGGCGGTAGCGGAAGTTAAACGGCGAATAAAGCCTTTCCTAAGCTGCTCGTTAACGTAAGCGCGGATAATACGGTTCTCGGCTTTACTAAAGAGATAGGGGCGGGTATAAGGGGGTTATATTCCTTCCTTAAGGTTAATCTAGGTGTCGATAACGCGGTAGGGGGCGAGCTTATCGGCCTTACTTTAGAGCTATATATAGATTATATAGTAAAGCTCCTTTAGGACCTTAGCCTAAAGCTTATTAGGAGTATAAGGGACCTTATTGTATTTTAAAAAGAACTTAGCGATATTATTAAGCGAAACCTTATTAAGGAAGATTTTATTAAAGTAATTATCGACGAAGTCGTAAAAGCGGGGGTTAAGTCGGGCTTTAGCGGTATCGGGATTAATAGACCTAGATAGAACGGCTTAATAGAGTTCCTTAGGGATCTCTTAGTCGATAAGAGGGGGAGGCTTAGTAAGCAAGGGTTCGGCGGCTAAGGCTTTAATCGTAGTTTAGGAAGTCGTAATAAAGGGCTAGCGGTAGAATACCGCTATAGCGGCTACGTTAAGCATCCGGATAGAGAACGTAAGGTCGCCCGGAGGGATTATAAAGGGGCGGGGTCTTAACGCTCGATACCTAGGTCGGGGAGCCGGGTAGTAGGAGCCGGTAGCCTAACGTATAGGCCGAGTGCGGGGGGGGGCGGACGTAACGGCGGGGGTAGAAGGTATCTAAGAGGTCGGAGTCGTAGCTTAGGTCGAGGTCGGTCTAATAGGAGGAGTCTAGGTAAGTAGGTTTACCTACGTTAGGAGTATCTTTAAGGGACGTTAAGAGGCCGAGGGAAAAATAAGGCGACGGGGGAATAAACTTAAGGGTATTAGAAAAGCGGACGGTACGGGCAGAAGCCTAAAGGGCAAGAGGCGAGGATAAGGCAAAGGGCTCGCCCTCGTCGTTAGATTTAGCGATAAAGGGGGCGGGGGGGAATAAATTATGTTTATAAATTATATTCCCCTAAAGGCGGGAATAGGAATAGTAAGAGCGGCCGAGAGGCTAAGGATAAGATAAGGCTAAGGGTCTAAGAGGCAAGAGGCGAGGTAGAATAAAGACTAGAAGGAGAGAGAATTATCGCGCTAGCTAATAATAAGGTCGTAGCGGCGTAGCTAAGGGAGGCCGAGAATAACCTTATAGCTAAGCTTCGTAAGGAAGAAGCAGATAGACTTAGCGTAGGCGCCGACCCGGGCGACTAAGTAAGCGCAATAGGTAATAGCGCCGGACTTATAGTCGCCGCTATCGGCGAGAGAGAGCCGGCGAGGGAACTAGAGCTAGCGGACGGGGAGGGCAAGGCGGTACGCGGTCTAAGTATGCATAAAGGCGAATCCGGAATAACTAAAGTCGACTAAAGCACTTACGGCGACGTTAGTAGGCATAAGGGAGAAAGGCAGTAGTAAAGCGCGAGGCTATATTCCCGCCGGGAGATAAAGGTCCTCCCTTATATTAAACGAAGCTATAAAATTAGAAACCGAAAGCTCCGTCGCGCAATAAGGCGAGGGAGCTAGGCGTTTTCCGGGGGGGAAGAAGCGCCGGAGGTAAGGGCAAGAGAGTTAGTAACCTCGCCTTTAACGAAGCCTTACTTAATCGCCCGGACGTTAAGCTAAGGAGGGGGCGCGAGGAGGCGCGGGGCGGGAGTACTACCGCCTCGGCCGTAACCCCGGCTAGCACCCTTCTTAGGATAGGTCTAGGCCGTATAGGTCGGGGTTACTAAGGCGGCGTAGTAGAGATAGAGACGGTTCTCGTACCGTCGTTATTTCTTAGCGTCCGTAAGACTAGCCCGGAACGCGTCGAAGTCTATTAGGTCGCTAGCGGGCGTAGAGGCGGTAGGGCTAGCGGACCCGGTAGGGGCGGGGGGGGGGGATAGTCTAGGGCTAGACGAGCCTCTTATAGGCTCGAATACGCTCGTGGTTCTCTTAGAGGGCGGCGTAGAGCTTAGCCTAGCCGTAGAAGTCGTCGGTATTAAGGCCGGGGACTTAGAGAGCGGCGGCATCGGCGAGCTCGTTAGTAACCTTTTAATAAAGGTATCCGACGCGGGCGCTCTCGTTATAATCGAGGTCGGCCTATAGCTAGGTAAACCGCGAGAAGAAATCCGGCTAAGAGGTGCCTTTTATAGCTAAGGTATTAAATTCCGCCTCGGACTAAGCGCGATAGTTTAAGGCATTAAAGATAGAGGCGAGCTCGTAGGTAAGGGAGTCGAGGGACTAAAAGCGCTACTGCTTAAAGGGGGTATCGTCGCGGATATAGCGGGGGATACTAGCGGCGATAGAAGCGGCCCGGCCGGAAAGTCGGCCGGTCGCGTAGACGACCTAGTCCCTATCGGTAGGGAATATATAAGGGTCGGAGGCGATCTTAAGGGATATACCGTCGCGCTAGACGCGGAAGGCGTCTTAGCGCTGCTTCTAAGTGCCGATATCGCCGGAGAAGCGTTTAAGGTCGGCAAAGCGGGTATAAGGACTTACGGTAGGAGGGGCAAAGGTAGCCTAAAGGGCGGTAAGGTAGGCGAGGGCGGCGTTAGACTAATTAAGCTAGTCCTAAAGTCCCTCCGCGTGCTACCGGTGGCCGAGGGCCTCCTTACGGGCGGTAGTAGCGGAGGTAGCGGCCTTAAGGAAACTAGACTTAAGAAGGACGAGAGACCGGGTCTAATCGGTATACCGGAGGAAATTCGTCTAAAGGTCGGCGAAGATAGACGAGGCGATAGAGGAACCCCGTAGAATAGAGGCTAAGTAAGGGAAGGCGGAGAGGGCGTTAGGCTAAAGGACGTCCTAAAGGGGAACGCCTGCCGGAGGGCCGGGCGAAGGGGAGAGGGAGGGGGTAGAAATAGGAGTGGCTATCGTAGCGGCGGGAAAAAGGGGTAGCGGCGGGAAAAGGGGCTAGAAAAATCTATAGGAGAGTAGAAAAGAGGCAGAAAGAGGCGTAATAAGACAAAGAACGAAGGCAAGCGTATAGGCGAAGCTAAGGGACTAAGGAATCGTAAAGGCTCGGCGGGACGGTAGAAGAATAGTAGATTAAACTATTATAAAACGAGCTTAAGGGGGGTATATAACTATTGTTAATCTATAAAGGAGCGCAGCTATAGACTAAGTCTAAGGGTCTATATATACGATGTAGAGGTTACGTAGAATAATATATAATATAACCTAACACCGTAATAAGGAGGAGGAAAAGACCCTCGTAGATAACCGGTATTATTAGATTATCGGCAAAAAGGGGAATTAGGACTAAAAGGCCTAGGCCGATTAACTTAATTAAGTAATTATCGACTCTAGGGACCTAAAAGTCACGACTTTAAATAACATTAAGATCCGATAGGATTTTCTTCGGGCTATAGAGGAATTCGACCTTAGTTAAGCCTTAAACAAGAGATTAAATAATGCCTTCTATAAACGACTTAAGGGCGTCGTTAGGTTAACTCCGAACCCCCTAAGGAACCTTATCGCGGAATTTAAACGTAAGGTATCTCTTCGAAAGAAATCTAAACCTTAGGTTAATTAGACCGCTCCGGCTTCGTCGAAGGGGCGAACGAGATGCCTATCCGATACACACCGGAACACGAGGGCTAATTAGTAAGAAAGCTGCTTCTCGTTCTAAGCAATATTTAAGAAGGATGCCCCTAAAAGATAGGACGTTCGAGATATATTAAGGGCTAACATTAATAAGTGGCTTTAGGATAACCTAGAAGGTAAAAAGAAGGCTATAGTATAGAAACCCTCGGGAGTAGGTAAGGCAGACAATATAATTATAGTCCTAAATAGCGGTAACGGCAATAAGCAGGCGAATATAGTTTCTCGTATTAATATAATATTATAAGTTAACCTTACTTATATTAAGGATAAACCTCTTAGAGATAAGGTTATCTATAATTTAAGAGCGAGTGTATATATGTTTAATAATATTAGGTAGTTTAATAAGAAGACGTTTACCTAAGGGTCGTAGGAAGAGGTCCGCGTTAGTAAAACCGCACTTATAGTCTAAGGGGTAGGATCCGTAGTTATCCTACTCTTAGGGGGTAAGAAGCTCTTACTCAAAAACAGCTACTATATCCCTAAGATGCCGATAAGCGTTTTTTCCGTTCGATAAAGGATTAAGGCTTAGGTTTATTAGAACTAGCACGATAATACGCTATTCTATAAGCCGACGGGAGAGCAGCTTACTTAGCTTAAGGAATTCGAGGACTAATACGTTATTACGAGCTTGCCGGATACCCTAGGGACTATTTTTGCGACGAGTCGACGACCTAAGCTACCTTCGAATAGGGATCTCGCGGACCTTTAGCATAAGCGCCTAAGGCACCTAAGGCCGGAGGCTATAGGGCTGCTAGTTAATAAGTCCGTAGGCACGAAGCTTTATAGACCGGCAACCTATAAATGCGAGGTATATGCTATAGGAAAAGCGAAACGATAAGTCTCCCGGGACCTACTAACGTTAAGGCCGTAAGGGGCAAGGGTTTAATTCAGCTTTAACCTCTATACGGGCCCGGAAGTAAGCGCTACGGGATTTAAATACTACGCCTTATTTACCTATATAATAACTAGCATAAGGTTCTTCTACGCTATTAAGTAGAAAACCGAGGTCCGGGACGTCTTTAAGAAGCTAATTGCGAAGCTCGCTACGCGCTACGGGATTTAAATAATCATCCTAGTCACTAACGGAGAGAAGGCCCTAATCACTAAGGAGATTAAGTAGTATACGGATGGACTTAGCCTATAGCTCTTTATATTAGCCCCTTTAACGCCGACTTAGAATAGACATACGGAGCGATTAAGGGCTATTATTAAGGAAAGAGCTAGACTAATAAGTCTCTACTCGCAGATCCCTAACACGCTTTAGACCGAGACCTATCGAACGGCTGTCTACTTGCTAAACCTAACGCCCTTTATAGGGGTCGATAAGACGGGAAGGAGTCCCTATAAGCGATAGTAGCAGTATATAAGGGACTATAACCCCTTATATAGCTATATTAAGGAGATCCGACCGACAATTACGCATTTACGCGTGTATAAATATATAGCATACCTAATAACAACGGATGCCCTCGAATATATTAAATCTTATAAGTCCCTCTCGCAGACCGCGTAAAGGGCATACATTAGATATCTAGTTAGGTATAAATCTACTAACTAGTTCGTTATTTAGGTCCCTTCCTTAGGATAGACGAAGCTTTTAACCTCTTCGAATATTTAATTTAATAAGGATGTTATATACGATCTAAGGAGGGAAGAAGGTGCGTAGGCTTTATACACCTATACTTATAATATCCTCCGATAGATAAACGCAATCAATATGCTTAAAGAAAATAAGGGCGATAAAGAGGGGGCCTATAAGTACCCTTAGACCGATAAGACCACCCGGCTGCGATTTATAGCGGCTGAATTTATGCTAGCATTTAATTATAGGAGGTAGAATAAAGGGGTAATACCCCCGACGATAGAGGGTCTATACGTCTCGCCTCTATAGACTAGTAAGGTAGTCTCCTTTAATACCGCGATACTACCCGATCTTAGGGGTAGGGATCCTAGATACTAAGAATAGTAATACTAGGACCTATGGAGGAGCTAATTAGCCTCGGGACGCTTTTATCGGAAGTCTTAAGGATGCCTCCTCCTCTAGGGGGTAAAACGACCGATTCGACAGCCGGGATAACGGCTAGACTATATAGACCCGACCTTAATAGCCGACCTCGCATAGAGGAGCTTTTAGACATAGAGGAAGATGTGCCTACTTCGTCGAAGCAGTTACGTAAGGAGCGGGACACGTTTTAGGGTATAACCCCTAGCAATATCGTAAAGGGGAAGAGAAAGAGAACTTAAAGGACCCTATTTATTAATAATATTATTGCGAAGGCTTTAACCTATAGACTATACATTAAGGACATGCCTCCTATGCCTACCTCCTATAAGATAGCGATAGCCTCCCCCTATAAGACCTAGTGGCTTAGAGGAATAGCCTGCGAAATTAAGGATTAGGAGAAACTTCTAACCTAGGTTAAGACCCTAAAATCTAAGGCTGCGAAGAAGGGAGAACCCTTAATTCCGATGAGATAGGTCTACGCCTATAAGTGTGATCTATAGGGATATATAGTTCGGTTTAAAGCCCGTCTAGTTATTCGAGGAGATCGCTAACCGGAAGATAACGAGGATACGTATACGGCGACCCTTCGAGCGAGGACCTTTAGGCTGCTAATAGCCCTACTATGTCTTAAAGACATAGAGTCCGCGTAGTATAACGTTAAGACGGCCTTTCTAAATACGATACTACGATTTATAGTCTACTATCAGCTTCCACCCGGATACGTAGAACTAGGCTTATGCATACGGCTTCTATAAGGGCTATACGGCCTAAGGATCGCCCCGAAGCTCTAGTATAAGGACCTTACCGGCTTCTTTAAGTCTTTAGGCGCGGAGACCTTAATTAAGGACGCCTATATAATAGTCTATAAGGGAGTAATTATCTTCTTCTTTATAGACGATATCGCGATAATATATCCGAAGGAGCGGAAGGATAACTAGCTAGAACTCTATAAGGCCCTTATAGCGAAATACACCGTTAACTTTATAAGGGAACTACGTTAGTTCTTAGGGATTAAGATAATCCGGGATAGACCTAATAGGAAGTTATAGCTTTCTTAGGCATCTTATATCTCTAAGATAGCGAAGAAGTTTTATATAGACGACGATTCGGGCTTTAGCGCGCTTAAGATCCCCCTAACGACGGATAAGCTAATTCCCTACGAGGAAAAAGCGAGCAACGAAGAGGTCTATTACTTTCTTTCTTTAGTAGGCACGATCCTATATCCGGCGATCTACACTAGGGCGGACGCGGCGTTCCCAGCGGCACGGCTAGCCTAGTTTAGCTATAACCCGGGTCTACGATACCTTCGAGAAGCAAAGAGGTGCCTAGCGTACTTATACACTACGCGGGACCGTTGCATCTATTTTAAAGCAACTAACGAGATAAGGCGGTTTCTCTATGCGTTAGACTCCTCGTTCGCGGACGACCCTACGTCGAGGAAGTTATTATAGGGGTATATATTCTTATTTCTCAGCGGGCCCGTGGATTAGAAAGCTACTAAGCAGGCTATAGTCACGACCTCGTCTACCGAAGCGGAGCTCCTAGCTTTATTAAGGACCGCGAAAGAGTAGATGCAATTTGCTCGACTTATTAAGGAGCTTAGGATCTAGGTTAAAGGCACCGCGGAGCTATAGTATAACAACCTCTAAACGATTAAGCTATTGACCGAGCTAAGTGCCTAGCTTAAGACGAATTTAAAGCATATCGACATCTATCGACATTAGCTTCGTTAGGAGGTATAAGAGGAACGGCTCTAAGTCAAATGGATTAAGTCCACCGAGAACCTAGCGGACGGTATAACTAAGGCCCTCCCTTTGCAAAAGCACAAAGACTTCGTAAAGCAGCTCGGCATAAGGGACCGCCCCGAGGACTTAGATAGGAAGGACTAGGACGGCGCGGATAGGACGCTCTAAGATGTGTTTTTATAGTTTATGCGAATTTAGCCCCCTATCTAACATTAGGGGTAGTATAACGGATACAGGCCGTTCCGACTAATTCAAACGAGCTATTTCATTTAATTATTATATTGTTTTTGCGTTGCTATAGTCTCTATAAGGACTATAGCAAGGGGGTGTGTTAACGTTATACGACGTTAGGGGCCATATAGTGCATTAACCCGGGCCTAGACTATAGGGATGCAATAGACTATTACGTCCCTAACGAGCCTATTATATAACCCCCTTAGCTAAGGACGGTAGGTAGGTATTCCGTTGTATTATAACTGCGGTTAGTGCGGGCTAGGGGCCCTGTTTAAGAGGCTCCGGTACCTATATATACCTCCGTTAGTCCTATAGTTAAGTAGCTGCATGCATCTTTATGTCTACGAGTTTAAACCTCCTTTCTTTACTCTTCTACTATGATATTTATGCAGCTGATTTCCTGTATTTAAGAGTAGTAATTCCTACCTTTTCTGCTTTTTTAAGCCACTAGGCATATAGCCGCTAGGCGTAAGCCACTACGATATATTCACTAAGAGCCTCGCTCTTACCATCCACTAGGAGCCCTTCTAAAGCTCCTACTATCGCTAAGAGCCTCGCTCTTACTATCACTAGGAGCCTTAAAACTCCTACCAAGCAGAATAACCAGCTCGTATTACTACAGCTAGCGGCTCTATTCTTTAACGCTTTTAACAGCGGTGTTCTACCCTATTTTTTCTGTTTTTTATCTCGCGGGTCTCTTCCTTTTTGCCCTCGAGAAAATTTTTATTAGCCTACCTTCCGGCTGTTAATTCCCTCTTTCTCTTCGAGCCCTTCTTTCCTTAAGCCTTTTCCTTTTCTCGAGCCTGCTGTTTTCTTCGAGCCTGCTATTTTCCTCGAGTCTTCCGCCCTTTGCGCGGCCTTTAGCACCTTACGATGGCCCGAGACATAAGCTTCCGCCCCCGTCTCTCGATAGAGACTAAGGAGCTACGCAAACAGTCTGCCCTTCTTACACTAGAAGATGCAGACTGCCGCAACCTCCTAAAATAGGCCGTACGATACTTTAAGCTAATTAGGACGTCGCCTACGGAAAGCGTTACCTAAACCTTTACGGACGTCGATATAACATATATAAAGAGCGCCCGCACCCTCTTATACGCCTTAGCTCTTAAATCGGAGTCTATTTTTGATTTCTTCGACCTTCCCCCGGCGAAGGAAAAACACCTCGTCTTCGCTACTATATAGAGGGAAAGAATTCGTAACCTCCTTCGCCGCCTTAATAAGCAAGGCGACCGACGCCCCGAAAGACAACGCACCGATCGCCGCCCTGCCGGTTAGAGCGAAGAATACGGTGAGGAAAAGAATAAGGGAGCTACGCCTACTACCGTAGAGAGCATTATTAGGGCTGCCGCGCCTGCCGCTATTACGCCTGCCGCTACCACGCCTACCGCCGTAGAAATCGTTATTAAAAAGTCTGCTCTTAGTAAACCTAGTCCTAAGCTATACTCCGGCGATGCCTAGAGCGTTACGCCTACTGCCGTAGAAGCCGACGCTGCTATCGCTATACTTAATACGGCATGAGGAGACGTTAGCGAGGACGCTAAGAAGTTCTTTTCCAGGCCCGTAGAGCTTAACGCTACTGCTATAAGGGCTTAACTTAAGACTATTAACGCAGCACACGCCGTAGGAGGGGACGTTAGCGAGGACGCTAAGAAATTCCTTTCTAAGCCCGTAGAGCTTAACGCTGCTAACGAGACCGTAGAGACTATTAACGCTGCTAACGCCGCAGCTAATGCTGCCGCCCTAGAGATCGCGGGCAAGACTATAACGAAGCCACTCGACGGCCTTATCGCAGAGATCTTTAAGCCGCCCGACGCACCCGACGCTATGCTCGTCGTAACGATCGACGCCCCCGCGGCCGAGACGGCCGAGACGACCGTCGCCTTCTTCGATAGGCCGACGATAAATATAGAGGTGATTAGAAAGCCGCACGAGGCTATAATTAAACAAGCAGAAAGGGTAATCGGAGGAAATAATCACTAGCGTGTGTAAGCATAACTCACGAGGAAAGGAGTAAAGGAAAAGCAGGGCATTAGAAGCTCTTTTAATTGCCTAATTAGGATTGTATTTGCCTACTATAGCACGACTGCTATAGTTAGTAGAGCTTTCTTTTTGTGCCGGCACTTTAATATATGCAAAGCACCCTTTAGCCGGTCGCTTAGGGTGCTAACATTAGCATTTAGATAAGATAGTAGGAGCTATACCTAGCCCCCGGGCTCGCTACCTACCTTAATAAATCATCCTTCTATATATACCCTTTCCTACCTATTTAGTGTATTAGATCTATACGCCTAACGCTAGCTAAAGTATATCTAAAAGCTCTTACGTTACGATATATCCGAGTATTAGTTAATTAACGGATATATCTTTTTCTACGATTGGCTTTTTATTCCTAATACTTTAAATCTTTGCCTTAAAGTCGTTTATCGATCTTATAGCAGTAGCCTAATAGGATACCTAAGGAAGGTAAAAACCCTTAATTTATTTAACCGAATATACTAATAGCCGAGGATTTCTTACTTTACCGCTATATTCGTTAAAGATTATACTCTTTATCTTTAGACTAAGACCCCCCGCTTATCTCCCTTTAGATTCCTAAAACCCTTCGCTCTACCGGTCTAACTATAGGCCGATATATTAATTAATTATATTATAATACTCCTTAAGTGCACCTAAAACGGGAAGACTTATAAGAATATACTTACGATAGTTAATAAGCTTATATATTAGTAGGTAATTCACTTAGATTAATCTAAATAAAGGGGGTTGTATTAGTTATAGTTATGTCTAATCTAGCTAGAGAAGGGGGAATAAGGGGGCCCCTTTATACCCGTCTGCCGGGGTCCCTCTATAGAGCCTACTATGCCTTAACAATGCATTGTTAAGGCCTACGCTAGGGCTTACTGCTCTAGTTATAACGATGCCCTTAGTTAATAACAAGGTTATTAACTATATAGGTTACGTAGCGTTATGCGCCGCGTAGTTATAACCTCTATTGCCCCTTTCCTATGCATAGTCGGTAATATAGTTGCGACTCTATCCCTTAGTTATATAACTATATTCCTATACTAGCAGTCTTTCTTTCTAACTGCTAAGCAATCTTCCTAATCGTAAGGATAACGCGTATTAGACTAAAGGGGTCTAATAAATATAATATATAAGTATAAATAAAAGAGAGTCCTAAAAGGGGAACTTAAGGGCGTAGAACGTATGCCTCTATCCGAATAGTTAAGCTATTATTGTCTACGAAGCGTTCGAGGGCTTAGTTTAGTAATGCCTTCGTTATAGCATCGGCCGGGTTATTATCGCCGTTAATCTAACGGATCTCTATAATCTTTCGTTACTTATATAACTATCGAAGAGATATAATATTAATTATTAATCTCTTCTCCTTAGTTGTCCTAAGCTTTATAAGACATTTGTAGAGCGAATACGAATCTATATAGATAATTAATTAAATATTCGGTAGCTTAAGCCGGTAGGTGATAATCTTTAACGTAGTTGCTAAGGCGATCCTAAGGTTAACGCCGTTAACTATACCGTATATCTTAGAAGCTAGCATACTTTAGGTAACTCTCTTATACTTCGTTAAACTCTAGTAGATAATATTTCTAATAACCTTAAACTAGTTGTTAGACCTTTCGGTCTTATTGACTAGTATAATAATAAAGCCTAATTGCGATAATAGGTCTTTATTATTAGCAGACGACCTATCCGTAAATACTATTAGCTTCGCCTTTATAAGATCAATTAGTTTATATATTAAACCTTTGCTCTAGTAGTCTATTTGCTACTTAAGTCGCTTATTTAAGATTATACAATCCTTATTATCCGGGTTCTATACTTATGCCGTAACCGAGGTATCGAATGCTGCTTCCGGTTAGCACACCGAGGCTATATAGGCTCTACGAGCACGTTGTTTTAGGTACTATTGTATATAGTCTAGAGCCTTAATATCGATTCGGTCGATCCGGGCGGCTTATCCTTTCTATTAGAGTAAGAGTATTTTATCCTATTATAAGCTTACCTTCGCGCCGTTGAAATCCGTGACGGAGCCCTAAGTTATCGTAGTTTTTAGATTCGCCTTAAATTATACCTCTCGTAGCTTTTCTTCTTTAGCGGCCGAAAAACTCGTCGTTCTAAGCATAAGGGTATCGTCCGTTTGCATCCCTATAATGCTAAAGTATTCTAGTTATCGGACTAATCTAGTTATATAAGGAGGAAAGGGGTTATAAGTTATAACCCTTAATGACCCCGACGATAACGCCGTTATTAGCCTCGTTATAACCCGGATGACAGCGTTAGTGGCTAGGTCACGTGCTCCTAATAAGGCTCTATTAGGCGCCCGGCTAAACCGGGCAGGCTTTTTACAGCACGTATAAAGGGGCCCCCTTTTCCCCCTTTCCTAGCTAGTAAGATAAGAGAATAGAAACTAATGCACCTAACCTAATTAGTATAATAGGTTTACCTTCCGGCCGCTCTACGCAGTAGATCCCTACTAACACTAATTAGTGATTAAAACGCTTAATTATAGATAAGCTAGGTAGAAGAGATAGACTCCTTAACCCTTAAACGTGTAACGGATCCGATTGAATAGTTATTTAACCCTAAGTTAACTTAACCTACGATCCTAATCCGTATACTTAGAGAGGGCTGTTTGTGCTAAGAACGAAGAACCTTCCCGAACTAGAGCGACACAGCTTTCGCAGGCCGCTAAAGAGACTTCCTAAGCTCCCCTTAACGGATCACCGCTTTAACGAAGCCTATAACCATTAAGAAGAGTGCGTTATTAACGCTAACAAAGGTGTTAAACAGCTACCCTTAAAGGAACCGCTTTAACAAAGCCTATGCTATTAAGGAATAGTACGTCCGTTTTCTACGGCGCTGACCCTATCGCGAAGACCCCCTCGCGAACCCGTTAAACACTCCCGACAGCCTACGGGACATACGATTAACACGAGCTATTTGATTATAACCCTCGCGTAAAGACCCTCACGCAATATATTATTAAAGCCCGTTGCTTGCTTCCGATAAGACTATCGCGAAGACCCTCGCTACGACAAACACCCCGCCGTCTTCCGACCCGGCACTATAACATAGTCCGCTTGCTGCCTTAAGCTTTCTTTAAAGAACACAATGTTAACCTCGGCCTAGACACTATTCCCGGAGGAAGAGAACCTACTTAGCTACCTTATACATAAGCTGTTCTATAAGTATGTCGATATAAGCCGTAAGGGGGCAGACGTTACGCTGGACGATAATAACGTTATCGCCGTTACGACCTATACGGCTTAATTCCTCGCCGTCTCGGACAATAGCGTCTATATTAACGGCCCCTAGCTCTTCGACGACTTTTAGGAACACTTCGAAGGATAGATAGAGGCAACGTAGAATAAAGTCTAGAAGGAATATACGAAGGCGCTAAAGACCCTCTTAAGAAGGCGTAGGATCTTTCTAGAACGTCGAAACGACCGTTAGACCGGCTCGAACGCGGCGCAATTAGCCGCCCTACTAGACTTCGACGAGCCGCTAACCTAGCCCGTCGACGAGTTCTCTAAGACCTAATTCGACATTAGCATAGTAGCTTACGCGAGATAAATAGCTGCTGCCGCCGCATCGTTAGTTCCGCTATCGCCTTTCCCTACCGCTTTAACGGCTACGCCCTTGTTAGTCCCGGCGTCCGTTGTTTAAAGAGCCGCAAGAGTGTTATTGCCCGCATTATCGCCTATTGTTCCGCTAGTTATTCCCGGCCCGTTCGTTTCCTAGGCCCCGTTCGTTCCCTAAGTTCCCTAGGCCCCGTTCGTTCCCTAGGTTCTCTAGGCCCCGTTCGTCCCCTAGGCTCCCTAGGCTCCGCAACATACGGTATATCCGATAAGTCACTAGTTCCGGCACCCCGAATTCGCCCCGACTGCTTAACCGTTCTAGCCTGCCGCCGTTCCTACTGCCGTTCCTACCGCTGTTCCTTAAGGCCCCGTCCCGGCTCCCGTCCCTATCTTCCCCCTTAAGGCATATACAATAATGCTACCTCCTAAGGTCCCGAACGTCCCTACCGACGGGAACCTCGTGCTGCAATTCGCTAAGGTATAGAGAAAGGATTATAATTATACGGGAGACCCGTACGACATCCTTAACGATAAGGTCCGGCTCTTTATGCGGACCTACTATAGCCTCCGAATCGCCCTAGGATAGTTTTACGGGCTAATTGCTTAAATCCTCGCCGGTCGTGTCGAGGACTACTACATCCGGCAGATTAATTAGTCCTCGCTAACGACTACGTTCCGGGCCGTATATAATACTCTTAAACGCCGTTTCGAGGTCTATCGGCAATAATACTTTACGGAATAGACGACAACGACGTTTTAGTTACTTCGCAACTAGAACCCCGGCAAGCCACTCTAAGAGGTCCTTAAGCTGCTATTCGATAAGCTGCAGCTTTGCTAACGTGCCCTTAGCCTTGCTTTTGCAAGAGACCCGGAAGAAAACGTCCCTTTGCGAATAGCTATAACAAACGCCTATCGAGGCGTTCCGGAACTTAAATAGGCCCCTTTTCGTCCGGCTGACTAGGTAGAAGAGCTGTTTTCCGACCTTCGCTCGTGCCTTAAAACGCACCTCGCACGCCGCCCCGACTAGCAATACTTTAACTAACGCGGCCGTGCGAGAGGTCGTATATAAGGCTCCGGACGATAATAATACAGCTATATTCTAGGTAAAGAGGATAACGACGACGATAGGACTAACTATTTCGGCTAGCTAACCCTTTCGGATACTCCCTAGTCCCTAAGATAACGTCTTTGCCTTTGTTTTATTCTTTATTTAAAGACTGCTAGTATATTCACTGTTTTATTTATTTCTTTGTTCCTTGTTTTCCTGCTTTAACCCGGCAACGATATATCCCGGCCCTGCTTCGACCCTACGTCGCACCGGTCACGTTCTATTCCGGCCCGAATACGCTCCTTTTAATCTTTTCGCGATTTATATTCACAATTTGTATTTATTAGGCATTTTGGCCTAATATGCATTTTTTCCCTTCTTTTTCCGTACGTTGCAAAGGTTATTATAACGTTGTTTCGGCCGGATCTACGATAATAATAACGGCCTGTTTAACCGGGCTATAGATCCCTGTTTTTCCCCTTCTTTATTCGTTAGCCGGATCTAAGATAACAATGCGGCCCGTTTGATCGGGCTATAGATCCTATTTCTATTCCTATTCGTTATGTTCGATTGGTCCGTTAATACGCTTTACAGCCTCTTAAAGAAGAACTACTAGTATCGGACTAATCTAGTTATATAAGGAGGAAAGGGGTTATAAGTTATAACCCCTAATAACCCCGACGATAACGCCGTTATTAGCCTCGTTATAACCCGGATGACAGCGTTAGTGGCTAGGTCACGTGCTCCTAACAAGGCTCTGTTAGGCGCCCGGCTAAACCGGGCAAGCTCTTTACAGCACGTATAAAGGGGCCCCCTTTTCCCCCTTTCCTAGCTAGTAAGACAAGAGAATAGAACCTAATGCACTTAACCTAATTAGTGCAATAGGTTTACCTTCCGGCCGTTCTACGTAGTAGAGCCCTGCTAACACTAGTTCTATATTAGATATTAGAAGGTAAGAGTCGAAGGTCGATATCGCTATATTAAAGCCCTCGATATAGTGCTTCTAATATATATTAAACTAGTAGACTCCCGATTCTACGATGCTATATAAGGGCTTAATAACTCGGATGATTGTATCGGGCGGATACTTCCCTTATAATTCGGCGGGGAGACGTGTTAAGACCGTTCGAAAGAGCTTTATATTCGCCTAAGGATATACCTAGGTAATGTCTCGAAGGGATAACGTTATCCTATAGCGCATAAGGCTAAGGGCAAGGGCTAAGATTAATCGTTAGCTAATGCGTTAGATTATTAGGGACTGCGTTAGTAAGGAAGCCTTCTCCTTATTATTATAACCTTAGACGATAAGCCTTAATTTCTTATATAGCTTAGTGTCTCTACCTTTAACCTCTCGAACTATACGGGAGTTAAAGATACGGTAGCCGCCGTAAATAGCTTTATTATACCGTTCGAAACTAAATACTCCTTATGCTATAAGGTCATCGATCTCCGTGCTGTCTAACGCTTCGAATAGTGCTCCCGGGGTCGTAATAGCGCCTTTAGATCGGAGCTTAACGGCTAGCTCGTAGGCCTCTTCCTCCTTTTTTATCGTAAAGGCCTCGTCCGCTTCTTTATCGCTTAAATCGTCGAGATCTATATCGTTCTTATTATCTTCTAGGTTATCCTCTACGTCTAGTCCTTCTATAATTAAATGCCTAGCTTTATTCTTTGATCCGGGCGGGCGTCCTCGCTTATAGGGTGCCGGAGGGTCCGGTCGGGCGGGTTCGTCCGGCTGCTTAGATTCTAGTGCCGGAAGGTCGTTAAGTATTTAATTACGATAATACGGTTATACTAGCGTAGATCTAAAGACCTAAGGTTTATTAACCGTATTAATCGTAATATCGTGCCCGTTAATAGCTATAATTTTAAACGGTCCTTACTATCCTAACTTCTCCCTCTATACGTAGACCTCGCTTTAGAGAGGAAGGGCAAATGTATTTACTATATCTAGACCGTTACGGCTATATAGCGCTGCTTAGACCTATCGTTTAGCCGTAAGCTGCCGAAGTGCCTTTATCGCTTTCTATACTATAGCAGCTCGTTTAAAGGTTATTAGCGATAGCGGCGAATTAAGAGTTATCTTAGGATATGCCTTAAATATAAGCAACGTAGGCATTAGTCCGTTCGGTCTAGCAGTATCGTTAATAGCTTTAATAGCCGTCTAAAGGACTACCTTAAGGGAGGTAAAGCCGCTTATTTCTACGAAGAGGATATTAAAAGCTTAGCGCAAAAGGGCATAATACCTCTTAACCTTGCCGATAGACTAGTGTGCTTTAATAGGAACTTATATATATATAATCCCTATAATACGGGCTTTGTTTCGGAATTCTACCGCCGTAAAGTTCGTGCCGGCATTATGTTTAATAATATTAAGGGGACTAAGGTATATATTAATCTAAAGGGCTTAAAGAGTCTCCTATATATCCTTAGCTAATATAGAAGGAAGGAATCGAGCGCTTTAAAAAGCCGTCGATGCGTTAATAATATACAATACCGGGCGTTATGCTAAATTCGGGACGTCTAAGTATATTATATCGACGATAACCTTATAATTAAAGTCTTAGTTATCTTTAAGGTTAAACTTAAAGCGTTTTAGGGCAGGCGAATATATCTAGAAATAGTGATATAGTTCTAAGATATTCTCTAGAGTGCTAAGAGATATATCGCCGTAGCCTGCTTGCTTTAATAGGTTATATAGCCTAGCTATAGTAGGATATCCGAATCGACGGTATAGGGTCTTAATTTCCGTTTCTATAAGGAATACAGTCGATTGTTTACTCTTCCTAAGGAAGAACTAAGGGTGTCCCTATTTCCTAACCACCGGGATGTTTGCCTTAGGGCCGGTAAGGGTGTTTATCGTATTATTAAAGAATACGCCTAGCCTATCTATATCCGCGAGATATAGTAGGAAAGGGGTCGAAGTTTCTAGTATATAGAATATAATCCTTCTAATCGGAGTAATAAGCTTAATTAATCCTAAAGACCTAATAATAGTGCCGGCGCTAAATCTAATTAATTCTTAGCCTACGGTTAATATATCTAAATAGACGGAAGGGTCTTCTTGCTATAGGGCTATATACTGTTCTTATCCAGCCGTTAAGACCTTCGCTACTCCCGTATTAATTAGGATGCTTAAAAATAGAGCTTTAAGTAGCGGTCGTCGATAAGAAACTAGTCGGCCGAGACTATTAGTTCTATGCCGTAAACGTTATCTCCTATAATAAGGTAGTTAAAAGCTATTTAATAGAGCATTTAACTAGCTTACTACTATTCCGGCTTATTATCCTCGCTATACTCTTCCTCCTTATCGTCCTTATAGCCTTTATAGCCTGCTAAATAGGCCGTAACGTCCGGGGAGACGCCGGTATAGAGGCAATACGAGAGGTATTAGTCCTTAGCTTTCCGCCGTTCCTCTATAGGATATTTCGTAGACTAATATCCCTCCTTTCTATATATAAAGCACTTCTTAGTCTAGGTCTTATTGCCGTATCCTTAGCCGTAGCCTCCTCTACCGTAAGGCCGATAGCCTTATCTAGAGCTACGCAAGCGAAATCCTCTATTGCCTCTACTACGATTATTAGTATACCTACGGTCTATATAAAACTAACTATTAGGGTTCCTTAAATTGTATTTATAATTTATATCTATCTTATCGCTATTACGATTCCGGTCTTAGATAAATTAACGTAAGGCATTCCTCGCCTATCGTATAAGGTACGTTATAAGGGAAGCTCGGAGGTCGGCATAAAGTTCCTTAGCCTCGTCGGCTTATTTTAAGAAGGCTCCTTCGAGTTCCGGGACTCCTTAGCACGCCTTAGTAAGAGTTACTATAAGCGGGGTTTCGCCTATAAACTTAGGTCCTAGAGCTTATTAATAAAGCAATAGCTAATCGATTAGCAACTAAAGCACTTCCGGTAGGCCTTTCTTAGGGTTGCTAGCCTAAACTTAGTTAAACGTCGTATTAGTCTAATCGGTGTAGTACTAAGCCTAAGTCGCTTTAGTATCGAAATATCGTTTAATCTTATCGTATATGCTTCGGAAGGTAGTCGTCTAAGTGATATTCTCTATATAGAAACGGTCGGCTCGTCCCTTTAAGATCTAAGGGAGGAGGGTATAGAAGAGCCTTAGCTTAATCTTAAGGTTATAATATACGCCTATAAACTTACGGATAGTCTCGTTAAATAGGGCATATAGCTCGCCGGTATAGCTCTTCTCTTTATCCTATATCTTAACGAACTTAGTCTATACGTCCGGATCTAATAAAAGGTTCGGAATATCGGCCGGTAGGAGTGCTATATACTCCCTAATGTTATAATTAAATGCTTCGATAGCCTTCGGGTGATTGTTAAAGTAGATAGATCGAGCCTTAGTTTCGCCCTTAGGATATATAACGTTAGTTCCGGGAGAAATAGTAGTCTTAGCGCATAAAGCCGATTCGTACGATTAAATAGTGGAAATGCCGGTGCATCTATCGTAGCTGTGTTTAGGTCTTAGTCTAGTTCCGGAATCGGATCTATAGTCGCCGCTTAGAATAGGTCGTTATATTAAAATCGGTGCGAAGTCGGATAGACCGTTAACTAACTCGTTATAGTAGAGAAAGGGTCTTAGGCTGCTTGCTCCTTATCGTTTTTCTTCTTTTCTTATTTATAGAAGGCCTTTATACCTATATTAAACTCTTCTATTATAAACTCCTTCTCGTTTTAAGAGAGTAGATCTCTAGATCGAAGCATCGTTATATAGGATCTAGTATACGATATATTCTTTATCCTTATAAAAAGTCCTCGCCTACGTAAGAGAGCCTTAAGGACTTTCTTATATCCTTAGCTAACTATATTCTATATAGGTTTATTCTATCTATAGAAACGCTCTTAAAATAAGTTAAAGAGTCGTTAACCTTAGCAATAGATAGATGCTTTATAGGTTATAATAAATCGGGCTATAAACGTCGTGACTTTAACCGGGCTAAGGTCGTTTAATATAATCTCTTCTATATCTTAGTATTGTATATCTACCTCTTTATAGGACGAGGTAAAGATGCCGATTTCTTTTATCTATCGTTCGATTAGTTTAATTAGTTTATCGGTAGGGTTAAGGGGAGCCGGTGTGTTCGTAGCTAATAACGGTCCTACTATTATGCTTATTTTAAATTCGTCGATAAGGTTATCGTAGGGGTCTCATAAGGATCTTTACGAGGGATATCGAAGCGATTAGTCTCTATTCTAAATAACGTTACTCTTCCTCCTAAAATAAAAGCGAGACGGGATTAAATAGTTATAAGGATTCGCGTTATTATTCTACGTTATAGACGCACTGCCTATTAACGTTACTCTTCCTTCTTAAAGGAAGCGAGACGGGATTAAAAGGAAGCTTAGAAGGGTCTATTTGCTAGTCGAGCTCGGTTTAAATAGTCTTATTCTTAGCATAGATAATCTTCTTTAGGTATACGCAATAGAACCCGAGGGTAAAGATACGTAAGAGCTGCGTTCTTATAACAACTGCCCCTTTTATACTTTCGAAGATTAAGATATATCTCTTCTGCCTTACTGTTTTATAATTAAATCTATTTAATCACTAATTAGTGTTAGTAGGTAATTCACTTAGATTAATCTAAATAAAGGGGGTTGCATTAGTTATAGTTGTGTCTAATCTAGCTAGAGAAGGGGGAATAAGGGGGCCCCTTTATACCCGTCTACCGGGGTCCCTCTATAGAGCCTGCTAAGCCTTAACAATGCATTGTTAAGGCCTACGCTAGGGCTTACTGCTTTAGTTATAACGATGCCCTTAGTTAATAACAAGGTTATTAACTATGTAGGTTACGTAGCGTTATACACCGCGTGGTTATAACCCTTATTGCCCCTTTCCTATATATAGTCGGCAATATAGTTGCGACTCCATCCCTTAGTTATATAACTATATTCCTATATTACGAAGATAAGATATTTCGTCTTTATTACCGGCCTTTCTATAGAAGAACTAATTAACTCCTTTATCTATATAGTCTATCGCTTATATAAAGCACCTAATACTATTATCTCCGACTAAGGCACTTAGTTTATCTCTAATTTTTAGCGATAGCTTAGCACTTATTTAAGAATAATGTTAAAACTGTTAGATAGGGTCTTTAGGGTTAACCGGTGTGTGTATATTCTATATAATATAGCTAGCTAGAGAGGAGGCTACCGTATTATAATATAGCCTCCCTTAAGTCGCGTGCGTACGTAACGCATGTGATTATATAATCACGTGTATGCAACTATATCTTATAATACTGCATTCCTATACTAGCAGTCTTTCTTTTATAACCTTAGACTAAGTGATTACGATTACGAACGCGTAAAACAACCTAATGTCCGTATAAAAGAAATAGTACGCGGCCTTATTAAATAGGCCGGTACGAAATAGATCCTAGTGTTAAATTAGGCCCGGGCTATAACGTAGCCGGGGCGAAGTAGGGCTGTATTAAGGCCGGCATAGAATAGTGCCGGTATAATGTAGGTAATATCGATTAAAGTCTTATAATAAAGGCATTTATTTAAACCGTTATTTAGTTCGAATTAATAAAGCGCTATAGAGATCGATTAAGGGAGTCCTTTATTATTGCGTTAGCTAGGTTATTATTACTATTAATCCACTTAATCTCCGAGATCTCGCGCCTCTTATACGACTATCGAAGGGCTATAATGTCAATTATAAGCCTCTTCTCTTAGGTTATCCCTAGCTTAACGAGGTTCTCGTAAAGCGAGTATAAGTCTATGTAAATCACTAGTAGAAGGGGTAGAATTTGTAAGTATTTCGTGATTAGCTTTATAGTTATTACTAAGACGATGCCGAGGTTAATACCGTTTACTATCCCGTAGATCTCTAATATAAGTACGCTTCTTATTACGCGCTTACACTTAGTCGAACTCTAATAAATAATATTGCCGGTAACGTCGAATTTAGTATCGGTCCTCTCCTTATTAATAATTGCAATAATAAAGCTAAGTTACGATAAAAGGTCTCTATTATTTACGAAGGAGCCGTCTATAAAGACTATTAGCTTTGCTATTGCTAGGTCTATCGGGACGTATTTTAGTCTTCGATCTTAGTTATCCTTTTGCTACTAGAGACGCTTATTTAGCCTCTTATAGTCTTTCTTTTTAGGCTCGTAAACCTAGGCTGCAATAGAGACATTAAAGGATGCTTCTAGCTAATAGACATACGCTACGTAGCTCCCTTAGGCCCGTTGTTCTAAGTAGCGCTAAGGGCTATTAGATGCTATCGTGTTAATTATGTTAATACGTATAGCCTAGCCCTTCTACTGCAATAGTATATCTCTGCTCTATTATAGTATTACCTTCGCGCCGTTAAAGTCTATAATAGAGCTAGCTGTTATTAACGTCTTTAGCTTAGCCCGGAATTTAGCTTCCTATAATTTATCCTCTTCGACGGCTAAGAAAGTAGGGGTACTAAGGATAAAGGTATCGTCGGTCTAGATTCCTACGATGCTTAATTTCTTAGGTCTTATATTAGTTATTAGTAGGCACGAGTTATAGGTCGAGGTCGATATATTAAGTTGCTTAACGTAATAACCTTAGTATATATAGAACTAGTAAATACTAGACTCCGCGATGCCGTATAGTAGTCGGATAATGCGAATAATAGTCCCTTTCGGGTATCTACCTTCTAACTCCTTAGGTAGGTACGTTAGAATTGTCCGTAATAGCTTCGTCGTCGCCTATAGGTAGGCCTATATAATATCACGTAGGGATAAAGTTATCCTATAATCCCGTATTATCGTAAGCGCAATTGCTAGTATTAGCCATTAGCTAACGCGCTATATCGTTAGCGAGGCTATTAATAAGTAGTGCTTCTCGCGGTTATTATAACCTTAAACGATAAGCCTCGATTTCTCGTATAGCTTTATATCTCGTCCTTTTACCTCTCGTACTATACGTGACCGGAAGATGCGATAGCCGCCGTGCTTTGCCTTATTATACTTCTCGAAGCTAAAGACTCCGCGGATAAGGAGGTCGTCGATCTCCTAATTATCGGCCTCTTTAAATAGGGCTCTAGGAGTTATAATAACGCTATCGTTACGTAGCTTAAGCGTTAAAGCGTACGCATCCTCCTCTTTCTTAATAAGGAAGGCATACGTAGGGTTGCTTTAGAGTAGGAACCTAAGAGCTATATTGCTTATAATTAATTGCTTCGGCCTATTCTTAAAGCCGGGGGGATGTCCGCGTCTTCGAGGTGCTAGGGGGTCTAGTCGAGGGGGTTTAGCCTGCTGAATTAGTATAAGGGAGTAGATATCTCCCGATTGGTTTATCCTACCGGCACATAAAGATATATATTAGAATCGCCGTGCATTATTGCATACAACATGAGTCACCCGGCTGTATTAGCTGCCCGGATGCTTGAGATACCGAATGCCGAAGTATGTAGTGTGTGTGGGGACTAATGTACGCATAGTCTATAGTCGGGCCCCGGTCAACTAAGGTTACCTACACTACCTCCTATTACTCGCGCATTTAATCACGCAACAACTAGGATACTATACGAGGTTAGACTACATACACCTAGCATAGAATTAATAGCGCTTTCTATCCCGATAATTAGTTAAGTTATATATACCTTTATTCCTATGCAATTGGCTATATAAAGGGATCTTAGTCCGCACCTAGATAGACTATCACTAAGCAATTCTATATCCTCTTCTCTCTTTTATCTTTGCATCTTCCTAGATACTTTCTGCATTTGCCGTAATCCTCTGCCTCTAAGCCTCCCTTTAGGCTCTTAGTAGTTATAATCCCTATCTCTGCTTAAGCTTTAAGTTGCTTCTCACCTAAAGCCTCCCTTAGATCCCTTAGATTACTCGCTATTGCACTAAAAACGACCGTCTCTCCGCTATAACCTCCTCTTTACCTTTTTAGGCTATTTGCCTTCTTAAGCCACCCTTAGTTTATATATATTACTACTTTCTTAGTGTTTTGCCCCCCCCTATTTCTTATTAGCCTCGTTTTCGCTCTTACGACGCACCCTTTCTTAGCCACTGTTTTATACCTAAAAAACCCTCGAAATAATTAGAAAGAATTCCTTTATTACCCCTACCTTAGCCCGTAGACGCCGAGCTTCTTCCGAGCTTCCTCCGGTACCTTCCGATCCGACATACGGTAAAAATAAGTTCTTTTAAAGACTACTTATTTATAAAGCTTAAAGGGAGCACTAACTTTTCGGCTTAGTCTCTACGTATAGAGTCTATATTTATACGCGAAAAGCTCGGTCTAGCTATACTTAATGCTGCTTATGCGAAGTCCTAGGACTATTTAGCCTTAATAAGGCTTATAGTTAATAACGGCCCTTTGTCTTAGATAAAGCACTATACGTTTATAAAGGCGGTATAAGAGGCACTTAAAACCCTATATAACTCTATAAACTTTACCTTTAACTTCCTCCTTATAAAGGAACTCTTTAACACGAAGATTAAAGGAGAGATATCTATTAAGACTTACCTAAATAAGGTAAAAGAGCTCTTCGACGAGCTAAACACTAGAGAGATCCGTATCCCGGAGATTATAGTAATAACCTAGATCTTAAAGAGCCTTAATAGCTTTTTCTCGAGTTATATTATAAATATCACGTAGACCCTTCGTATTAATGCTACGGCATATACCCTTAAATTACTCTCTTCGTCTCTTATAGATAAGTTTAAGAGGACGAAAGCTCTCGAGAATAACGAGTAGCTATTTATAGCCGGCGGTAGTAAGGTCCCTATTTGCTCTTACTGTAAAAAGCGAGGGCATATCGAGAGGAATTGTTTTTAAAAACCCGAGAATAAAGATAAGGCTTAAGCTACGGGATTTACCCCGAAAACGATCTCTGCCTCCTCTTCTTCTCGCCGGGACCCTAAGGAGAACACTAACCGTAACTACCGGAGGCCGACCCCGGTTCTCTACTCTCGGGAGAGCTCTCCGTCTCTAGCCCTACGTCCGGCCGGCCGTCCCCGGACCTCCCGCCTCCGGAAGCGGAAGGCTACTCCGGAATCCTCCGAGACCTCTAATAAGGTCCTCGTCGTCTTAGACTCTACTTCTAGTATCGTAAATACCCTCCTATCCTTTATAACACTCTATATATCCTTTATATCCTCTATACTATATATAATACCCCTAGTAATACCCTATTTCTATACCCTATTTCCCTTAAATAACATCCTTCTATATACCCCTATAAAAATAAAGTCCTCCTCTAATAGAAAATAAATAATAGGACCTTTAAAGCCTCTTCTTTCTGCAATTTCGAGGGTAGTGTTAAAAGTAGATAAGACTGTAATACGGATTAGGAATTTCTATAACTTTGTCTTCGATACTAAAGCTACTAGGCATATAGTTTCGAATAAATCTCTCCTCTCTAACTATAAAGAAATATATACTACTATGACCTAGGGATAAGCTTCCTCTATTATCGTACGAGGGGCTAGGGATCTTATCTTTAAGTTCCCTAATAGCAAACAATAGTATACCTTAAAAAACTGCTTTTATATACCTAAAATCGGCATTAATATAATTAGCTAATTAGCTATAATAAACACATACGCTCTTATAGGCCTAGACTCTATATCCCTCCTTAATAGAAATCTTAATAAACTAATAACCGGTTTTATTAAAAACGGACTTTACTATATCCCGTTAGATATAAAGAAAACACGTTTTCTAATTAAAAACAAGATATATAATATATAATATAGCCTAAAAGAAACAATAGATAACGCTATACTCTAAGATACTATACTAACTAATATAATAAAAACCCCTAAAATAAAAAAGAAAATAGACCTTATTCTTTAGCATAAACGACTAGGCTATCTTAGCTATAAATCCCTATACCGATATCTTCGTAGACTATACCTAGATATATCCGTAGACTAAAAAGATATTATAGCTATAAAGCAATGCGAAGCTTATATATAAGCTAAACATATAGATAAAAAGAAGAAAACCCCTTTAAAACGACGATATCTCTTTTTAGATAAAATAAACGTTAATATCTAGATTCCTATAAAAGTCCCTATATACGATAAATTTAGATACTTTATATTATTTCTAGATACCTACTCTAGGTACCTAAGAATATACCTTATAAAAGATAAAGCCGAAAGCCTACCTAAGTTCTTAGAATTTAAAACAGAGCTTAAGAATAATAAAGATAAGATAAAGATAAAAGAGGTCTTTTTAGACAATGCAAAAGAATTTATCTATAATATTAAACTATATGCTCTTAAAAACGGAATAAAATATAACTTAAGTCTATTATATACCCCCTACTTAAACGGTAGAATAAAACGTATAAATAGAACAATACTTAATAAAGTTAGGTCTATGCTTTATATAGCTAAGCTACCTAAATACCTTTAGGGAGAAGCTATCTTAGCAGCTATATATATATACAACCGATCTCCCTATACTACCCTAGGGTATATATACCCTCTTAAAAAGAAAGAAGATAGAGCCCTTACTATAGAAGACATAGATAAGATCTATGTCTTTAGAAGTATTATATACTATAAAAACAAAACACCTAGTAATAAACTAGACGTACGAGCCTATAAAGGAATTATAATAGGCTATAAAGATATAGTATATAAAATATACGACTATAGTAGAAAGAAGGTTATTATCTTAAAAGATATAACTATACTAGAAAATAACTTCTTAAAAGATAATAAAACCTTTAATTTTAATACTATACCTTCTATAAATAAAATACTAGATAATTATCTATATATAAGAACTTTTATACTAGATATAAATCCTAAAAATACATAATCCTAGAATAATCCCTAAGAAATACCCGATAATATATCCGAGGATGATATTCCTAACTGTATAATATAGGATAATAATAATAAGGATTAAAGAATTTAGGTTAAAATACCTAAGAAGCCGGCTAAATTCTATGACGACTACTAAAAATACCTAATATATCTACTAATAAATAACGATAATATAACCCTTCTATCTGCTTTAGAAGGTTGTAATCCTATAGAACTAAAAACCTATAAGCAAGCTATAAAAAGCGCCGAAGCTCTACACTAGGATAAAGGTATAGTAGTAGAAACACAGCAGCTTATAGATAATAATACTTAGGAAATAACCGAGCTACCCGAAGACCGGGAAGCCCTCGGAAGCCGATAGGTCTATAGAGTTAAAAAGGATAATAAAAACTAAATAAAGAAGTTTAAAGCTCGACTTATAGCTTTAGGCTATAAGCAGATATACGGCTTAGACTATATTAAAACCTTCTCTACTATAGCGAGACCTAAGTCTATAAGGCTCCTACTACTATAGGCTATCGCTAATAACTAAAAAGTACTATAGTTTAATATAAAAAATGCCTTTCTTTATACGGATATAGATATAGAAACGTATATATAGATACCCGAAGCCTTTCTAAATATAATACTATACGCATAGTTTATCTAGCATAAAAATACAAAATATAAAGGCATAACTTACTTTAATTACTTAAATAAACATAAGACGAAGAAGCTCGTAGCGAAATTAAGAAAAGCACTATACGGCTTAAAACAAAGTCCTTTACTTTAGTATAACCTCTTAAAAAGCGTACTTAACGAGCTTAGTTTTTACTGCCTTCTAATAGACGAAGGAGTGTTTATAAATAGCATACTACGAATAGCTATAGCTGTTTATATAGATGATCTCCTCTTCTATAGACCTATAGAGCGTGCAATAACCTAAGTAATAGATTAAATAAATAAAACCCTACCGATCGAATCGCTAGGGGAAGTTAAAGACTTCTTAGGATTATCTATACAAATAAACAGAGACATAAAGGAATTATATATATCCTAAGCAACCTATACAAAAAATAAAATAAAGGAATTTAAAAAAGAAAATATAGGAACCTTAAATACACCTACTACTAAGGGCGTTAAATTAAATAAATCAGGAATAAAGAACGCCTCTAAAAAAGACATACTCTTATACTAAATGCAAATAGGCTCCTTACTATTTTTAGCCCTATTTATAAGGCCTAATATCCTCTTCGCAGTAATATCCTACGCAAGATTTTCTTCTTAACCCGACTCCTCGCATTTTCAAGCCCTCGATATTATATAGAAATACCTAAACAAATTCCCTAACCTATGCTTATACTATAACTGCAATATACTAATACTAGATTTTCATTTTATAGCCTATACGGACTCCGATTAGGCTAGTGACCTTATAGACCGACGATCGTTCTTTAGATACTGTTTCTTTATACGCAATAATCTTATAAGCTAGTTATATTAAAAGCAAAAATTAATATTACTATCTACTTGCGAAGTAGAGTTTATAGGCCTTAGAGAGGCTAATAAAGAGGCCTTATATCTATATAGCTATCTAAATAGCATCGCAAAAGAGTTGTCTATACCTATATCTAATAAGGTCCCTCTAATACTTTCCGATAGTTAATTAGCGCTAAAAATAGCAAATAACCCGGAAGCATATAAACTCCGGAAATACATCGGCCTTGCCTATAATTTCACCCGCAATAGTGTTTTACTAGGCGAAATAGAAGTATTCTATATAAAATCTGCTAATAATATCGCTAATATATTTACAAAAGAATTAAGGCGTATACTATTTAATAAATTTCGAGACCTCTTAAGTCTTAAAAAGGATCCTATATATAAAGATAAATAGAGGTTTTTAGCTGCTCTTTCTTATGCTTTCTTCTAGCTTTCCTCTATATACCCTTTAGTTTTTCCCTATATATAGGTTTACTAAACGGACTAATAAAATATAGTAGAGTTTTTGATTTTTTCTCTATATAATATAGTAGAGTTATTTTTCTCTATATAAAAAGGTTTTTTCCTATAAATAGGGTTTTTCAGAGAGTTTTTATAAATCTTAGTTAGTTATAAACGGACATATATAAAGCGTACTTCTTATACAATAAGTACCCTTTAAGAGGGGCTATAAGGGAGTAGATATCTCCCGATTGGTTTATCCTACCGGTATATAAAGATATGCATTAGAACCGCCGTGCATTATTGTATATAATATAAGTCACCCGGCTGCATTAGCTGCCCGGATGCTCGAGATACCGAATGCCGAAGTATATAGTGTATATAAGGACTAATATACGCATAGTCCATAGTCGGGCCCCGGTTAACTAAGGTCACCCACACTACCTCCTATTACTCGCGCATTTAATCACGCAATAACTAAGATACTATACGAGATTAGACTATATACACCTAGCATAGAATTAATAGCGCTTTCTATCCTCACAATTAGTTAAGTCACATATACCTTTATTCCTATGCAATTAGCTATATAAAGGGATCTTAGTCCGCACCTAGATAGACTATCACTAAGCAATTCTATATCCTCTTCTCTCTCTTATCTTTGCATCTTCCTCGATACTTTCTGCATTTGCCGTAATCCTCTGCCTCTAAGCTTCCCTTTAGGCTCTTAGTATAGTTAATAATGTCTCGTACTATCTTAGGCTAGTATACGTACGTATGTAGTCTACGGCGAGTATAGTCTGCTTTAAAGTGTCCGCCGTTATCGTAAGCCCTTCTTAGCACCTCTAGGATCTCTTCTTCTAGTAGGCATCTTTGCCACGATCTATTAGCACTACGGTGCTAAAGCCGGCCTTTAGTCTACTTAAAGCTCTACGCTTTGCTAGCGATTCGTCGTCGTGCGTGCCGGTCTAGCGGGTCCTCTAGTGTGCCTTATAGTAGGTATCGTAAGATCTCCCTAAAGTCCGGATGTATTTAGAACCGCGCCTCTAAGGTAGGATCCTCTCCTTTAGTTAATAACGCCTTTACCTCTCCTAGAGCTTATTCCCCGTCCTATCGCTACTACTTCCGGAGTATCGTCTACTAGTCTATAGAAAAGGTCGGGCACGGAGCCCCTTTGCGTCCTTACGGTAGCTGCAACTAACGTCTTAGCTCTCTAATAAGTTCCTTAAAGCCCCCCTTACTATCCTTCTAGATCTATGCACCGGCTTTATTAATATAACCCTAGGACTCTAGGCCGTCGTCGTTATACTCCTAAGAAGGAAAGATAGTCCTTAATAGCCTATCTACGGCTCTATTGCGGGTCCCTTTAATATAATAGATGCGAATGTTAAGCACCCTTAACTCGGTCACCTAGCGGGCATAGATTCCCTTATAGCCTTATCTAGAAAGAAACCAGGTAAGCGGTATATAGTCTATATAGACTATTAATAGGCTCCTGCCGTAAAAGAAGTAGCGGTATCTCCTGCAAAACTCTATAAGGGCATAAAGCTCCCTTTTATAAGTGCTATAGTTCCTCTATGTCTTTATAAACAAAAAGGAGTTATAGAGGATAGGAAAGTCCTAATTATCTCGGTTCTATAATAGTATACACCCGGCTCCGTACTTGCTTATATTAGTGTATAGTTGCACCGGCATATTAAATAGGTATCTATATATTGCTACGACTACCAAGCACTACGCCTTTACAATAGCAAACGATAAGGCCTTACTTTTACCCTAACGCTAGGGCATATTGCCTATTAGCCTATTTAGTAGCCGGGCAATCTCGGTATAATTAGGGATCTATCGTCGATAAGGTCCTACTATACTAACGAAGGACCTAATACCCGTTTAATCTATTAGTGTCGGCTACTCCTTAAGCTTTACCGCTCTCTCGGGCTTAATAAGTACTTCGCCCTTAATGCGGTAAGTCTAGCCGACTGCTGTAATCTCGTCTATCCCGAGCCTTACCTTCTTAAAGCTTAACTTAAGTAGTGCCTATAGGAATCGAGGTAAGAGATAGTCCCTTACGAAAGCCTACTGCTCCTTAAAGGTCTTATGTTTGCCGAACACGTTATCGATATATATATTAACGGGTGCTATATCGCTAATAGCAGGAGGGGCTATAAGTAAGGGCTTAGCAAAGGGCGTAGGGATAGGTCCTATTATAATCTTTATAAACTTAGTGAAAGAGAAAGGCGCCGTCTAGGTCTTTTAGGGCATTCTCGTCGGCTATAACTGCGTAAAGCCGGGTATCGCGAAAGCAAGAACGTAACGTAGTTCCGGGTCTATAGGGATAGCCTAGTATCTATATTTAAGGTTAAATTAATAGTAGGTTCTTACCCTAGGATCCGAGAGGTTGTCGTAAATCTCGGCTAATAATAGGATCTCTATTCCCGGTAGGTCCTCCTCGATATAGCTATAGTTAATCGTTAATTATAGCTCTACCTACGGGTTATTTTCGTCCTTAACTACTAGTACCGGCTCGGCCGACTACGATAATAGTATGCTATTTGCTATAGCAGTGTATTTATATATACCCGCATTAATATAGTCGTTTACAATCTTATTTAGCTAATACTTTTGCGGCTTAGTCTAACGTCTCCTCGGTGATCTATTCTACGGTTTTACGCCTCCCTTAACGTAGGGTCTATGCGTATAAAGGTCTATTAGGGGTAGGTTATATACCGTAGTCCTATTAAGCTCCCGATAGGTGAAAAACACTCGCTATACTTCTTCCTTAAGGTTTTTTAGCACTAATAGGCCTAGCCGGATTCCTATCGTAGTAAACCAGGCTGTAATGACCTCTAACGGGGTTGTCTTATTAGTCGGCTTCCTCTAGACCCTTCTTTGTGTTGGGAAAGGGTATATAAAAGGTCCCTCGCTCTATAGTCCGGGCTAGTTAACTGCATCTACGCGGTCTCTAGGAGGTAGCCTATCTTTCGCAAAGTCTATCAGGGCTATCGGGATTAAATCCTCCTCTATAGTGCACTTATCCGTAACGTATGATAGGCCTATATAGTATGTTCCTAGGCGGTATATTCTCTTAAAAGCTGCTTAGTCCTTCGGCTTCGTTAGGCGTAGTATATATCCTAAAAGCCATAGTAAAGGCTTTATAAAGAACTAGGAGAAAGGGAGGTGTAAGGTATAGTTAAATAATAATACTATTAATCGCACTTTAACGATATGCTTAGGTCGAAGTAGGAGATCTAGTTTTCCGAAGATATAGTGTATCTAGTAGAGGAGGAGGAGTCTTCTTCCGATAAGGAGTTATCCTCTAACGCAGCAATAACCTCGCGTATGTCCTTCTTCCTTACGAACCTCTTTAATAATAAAGGCGCTGCTAGAGACAGCAATAGCTTCTAACAGCTGCTTATAGTTATAATTAGACCTTATATCTTCTAACGTTATTCCTTAATAGTAGGAAGTCTAATCTTAAGGGTGCTTGCTCGGATGTCGAATACTACACTAATCTCGTAGAGCTACGGGAGCCTAAGCAAGATTAAGATATCGTCCTTTAGTATTCCTTTATAGAGGTCTAGTCGAATAATAGCTAGTATCTCCCGCCTAATCCCCTCGCAAACGATAGTGCCCTTTACGAACTCTATAATAGGGGTCCTCGATCTATTAGCATTTGTTATTAGCAGTCCTTAAAACCCGATCTCGGATAGTTACTAGCGTGGCTAGTTATATTCTACGGCAAACTTCTACGATATAATGTTAGCCTCCGAGCCTTAGTCTGCCTAAACGGTCTACGATAGCATAGCGACGTATATAGCTTCCTGCTAAGTACTAGCGAAGATAACTATAACGGCTACTCTAAACGTCTTTAGGGTTACTACCGCTTTTGCTAACAATTAGGTATTATAGAAGGGCGATGCATACTTATATACCGCCGCGGCTATTGCTGGTATAGCTCCTTTCCTAGGTTTAGCCTATCGCACCTGCTTGCGTAAAGACAAATAACGAAACTGCTTAGCACCCTCCGGGCTTATTTGCTAAAAGTCGGCTAGGCTAAGAGGCACTATAACCTTACGAGCTAGGTTAATCTAATCGAAGGATCTAAGTCCTTCTCGTGCCTAGATCTCCGTAAGGCTTCTCGGCTTAGTTGCCTTCTTTACCTTCGTAGCGATAGCAGTAGTAGTTGCTAAGGGGTCTACCTCTCCCTAGGGCACCTTATGCCTCCTTAGCGCTTCCTTAGAATCCGTCGCTAGCTAAATAACTACTCGGCACTAGCTAACCTATTAATAAAGCTTTTTATAAAATGCGTAAGATAATAACGCTTTAGTAGCGTAAGTGCCCTCTCCTTAGGCCTTAGTCGATCTCTACTACCGTATTGTCTTATAAGCTTCTAAGCTCGCTTATAGTAGGCAACTAATAGTTTATCTAATCTTTACTAAATCGGCTGCTAAGAGTTCGCATTAATCTCGTCGATAAGCGTCGCCTTAAACTAATCGGTTAATACGGTTTCTAATTCCTTTAGGTCTTTTAGTAAGGCATAGTCCCTTTTAGTAAGAGCTACGATCTCCCTTAGTCTATCTAAACTATCTACGAAGACAGTAGTATCCTTAAGGAGCCCTATATTAATTGCTTAAATAATAAAAGAAGTATTTAGTACGTTGCCGTTAAGCGCTCGGAACGTCTATTTAAGCTAGGATAGCTAGCGGCTAGCGGCTCTATTACCGTTAAAATTCCTAATCTCGGGCGCTATCGGCAGCCTAAACTCTCCTTAGGCAGATATCTTAAAGAATATATAAACTAACGATTTAGGTAGAGGGCAAATAGGCTTAAAAACTTCTAATAATAAGGAAAAAATTAACTTCTTTAATCTCGATAATAATATCGACAAGATAGTTGCCTCCTAAAGAGGAGATCGTGCCTTAGAAAAGGCTATTCTAGAAAAGTCTAGTATATCGGTCGGGTCTTACGAAGAATACGTAAGGTTCGTGATAATTCTAAGGGTCTTAAGAAGGCGTAGCGGCGAATATCGCTCTACGGACCTTAGTCTTGCCATTAAAAATAGATTACACGATATAGTATAACGTTGTATAGGAAAAAGGCTTAAAGAGGGCCTAAAAAAGGAAGTAATCGTAGATATAGAATAGCTCTACCGCGCCTTAAGAAAAACACGTATCTTATGGGCTTTTTTCTGCCCCACTTGACCGCCTTGCCACCTGCGCCCTTAGAGGCCTCTACGGGGGCTATTAGCCTAACACGTACACCCCGGAAAACGCCTAAACCCCCCGCGCCCAGCCGCGCCTATACAAATACAGTGCGCATTTATAGCAGGCCGTAGATTAATAATTCTTCACGGATGTACGAATACGAATATCTATCTACGGCTCGCTCCCGGCTGCGTGCCCTACTGCGTGCCCTCTACTACGTGCCCTCTACTGTGTGTCTCCCGGCTGCGTGCCCTGCTGCGTGCCCTCTACTGCGTGCCCTCTACTGTGTGTGCGGCTCCTTAATGTATGCGTCGTGCCCTACTGCGTGCCCTCTACTGCGTGCCCTCTGCTGTGTGTGCGGCTCCTTAATGTATGCTTCGTGCCCTGCTGCGTGCCCTGCTGCGTGCCCTCTACTGCGTGCCCTGCTGCGTGCTCTGCTGCGTGCCCTCTGCTGTGTGTGCGGCTCTTTAATGTATGCTGCGTGGCCTGCTGCGTGGCCTGCTGCGTGCCCTCTACTGCGTGCCCTCTGCTGTGTGTGCGGCTCTTTGATGTATGCTTCGTGCCTTGCTTCGTGCCCTGCTTCGTGCCCGGCTCCCGGCTGCGTGCTCTACTGCGTGCCCTCTGCTGCGTGCCCTCTGCTGCGTGCCCTACTGCGTGCTTAACGATGCGATTTAACGATGCGATTTAACGATGCGATTTAACGATGCGATTTAACAATGCGATTTAACAATGCGATTTAACGATGCGATTTAACGAGGCGATTTAACGATGCGATGCGAAGAATTAGCCTACAGCCTGCTAGGCATACGCACTGTAATTAAGTAGGCGCGGCTAGGCGGGGGGGGTTAGGCATTTTAGGGGGGTACCCGAAATATCACTTAGTGTAGGAATAAGGGATATCCGTTCTTTAGGCACGGTTGCAATCCACGTGATTAAATAGATTACGTGTGGGCAACGCCTAAACGGATGCGCTATTAACTATACGATGTATTATACGCATTAGCGACCCTGGTGATAGCGTTACTAACTCGGCCGCCCTTACGATAATTAAGTTATTAACTTAATCGCCCTTATAGGCATAGCCCCGACGTCGTATGTAAGGGCTCGCAAAGGTCCGGCTTTAGGCCTTATTAATATACGCGTTTGTAGGCTATATAAAGGGGCTATTCGTCGCCCCTTTATTAATAGATATTATAGACTAAAATCTAACTAGTTTGCAACCCCTTTGTTTGTTTAACTAACTAATACTAATTAGTGATTAAACGATTAATTATAGATTAGTAAGGTAGAAGAGGTAGAGCCTAATCGTCGAAAAGTGCACGGATCTTTATCCCTCGCGGATTCTATTGCCTGCACCTAGAGACGATCCTTTATGCTAAGAATAAGGAACCTACGCGAGTTAGAGCCGACGCTAGCTCTTAGTAACCGCCGATAAGTTCTTTCCTAGCTTTTATTTAATCCTATCTCGCTTCGATAAGAAGAAGAGTTACGTCGAATAATAGTGCGTCCGCAACGTAAGACAACCTTCGTAACGACCCTTACGATCCCCTTTAACAATAGCAGTGTGCTTTATTTAATTATACTATATCGGACTTTACCGATAACCCTAACGCTCCCGGTCCCGCACTAGAAGCAACTAAGACTGCCGACAACCCCCTTCCCGGTTGGCTAGCAGGCATTAACATCCTCGGTTTAAACTAAAATAAGACTAACATCGTATACTAGGAGACAGACGTTACCTATAACAATATAAACGAGAAGGCAGTAATAACTTATATAGCCCGGTTTATTATTACTAATATCGGCTCGCCTATTTATAGATACAAGCTATTCTTAGACTTCTAAGAATACTTTAACGGATAGATAGAGGCTATATAGAACCGGGTAGATAAATAATTTAGAAAGACCCTTAAATCCTTCTTACGAGCCCGTAGGATCTAGACCGGCGCTAAAACCCTTAGTCACTTAGCATCGTTTTTAATGCTATAGCGCCTAGAGATTCCCCTAATTCAGCTTAAGGACGAACTACCCTTAGAATAGTTAAAGTTCTACGACGAGCGAACCCGAGAGTTTATAAGAAATACATCCGTTGTAGCCCCGGCTGCCGTAACTAACCCTCCTTCTCTAGTCGCCCTAGGCACGGCCCTAAGGGCACCTCTTATTGCCTTAACCCTAGCTCTTGCAGTAAGCTTCGCGACGGCGCTATCTACGCCTACGGCTATCCCCCTTACGCCTCCGACCGCCCCGGCAGTTATATTCGCGCTAGAACCCTCTTTTGCTCTAATAGCCTCGATACGTACTACCTCCGTCGATCCTAGGTCGTACCCGCGAGATTAAATACCTAGCACGTTCCTAAACCCTTAGGTCCTTCCGTTCTAAGATATATTAGAAACGCTAATAATACTTTACCCGACTTTATACTAGTTCTCCCGGACCCCTCCGATTAATATAACGTTAAAGGCAGCCTATATAATAGTGCCCCCTTACGACGTTCCGAACGAGGAGATAGACGTAGACCTCCCGCAAAAGTTTATTAAGTTATAGGATAAAAGCAAGAATTATATAGGGGAGCCTTATAACATTCTCGATAATAAAGTCCGTATCTTTACGGACGTTTATTATATAGTTAAGGCCCGGCCTAGCTATTTCTATGCCCTCTTTCCCTAGATCCTTACCGGCCGAGCCTAGGACTACTATATCTAATATATAGAGTAGGATAGCATATTTAGGCAAGCCTACGACCTACTAAAGGCTTACTTCGATACTAAAGTAAACTATTAGCACTATTAGGTAGATTAAAGCACTATAACTTTTAAAAAGCTACGAGTTAAGCATCTAAATAAGACCTAATAGGAAGTCTTATAGACCCTTTTTAATAAGCTATAACGATGTTAACGCGCCTTAGGATTTAAGTTCGCTAGAGACCTCCCCCTTCGCACTATATTGCTTAACGCGTGCCGAAACGTCCCGGAATTTAGCTATACGCTATATAACCCCCCTAAGACTACGGAAAAGCTATTCTCCGCGCTGCGTTCCTCCCTAGAGACCTATCTATCGATATAGGCCGAGAACGGCACGTCCGGCACGTTCGTGTAATATCGTAACGAGGTGATAAATATAAATAATAAATATAATTTATTAGGCGTATTCTATACCGACCGTAGATATACTAACAACCGCGGCAACGGCCGTAGGTTTAGCGGAAGCAGCGGATAAAGCTACCGTAGCCCTTATAGCGGCGGTAGTAGCTTTAGCAACCGCTAATAGTCGAAGAAATGCTTCGTTTATTAGAAGGAAGGCTACTAGTCGATAAAGCATACCCTATAAGAACGGGCTAGGTCTAAGGCTTAATACCACGCTTAATGCCTACTAACCGGCAACCTTAGCATAGGGTTTAAGGCCTATCTTACTAAATATAAAGGTAACGAGACTCTATAGGCCGCTATCGAGTAGCGTAACGATAAGGCTAGTAACGACGAAGAACTAATTAAGTAGTAAGCCTTGTAAATCCTCTATTAGTAGTCCTTTAACTATTTAATTACGGGCGAAGACGTATAAGGGATAGACTAGTTAGGCGTTCCGGCTACCTAATTCGTCTTCGACCGTTACTTAAAGGACCGGTTTTACGGTATCCTTATAGACACCGGAGCAGCTATAGTCTCTACGGTAGGTTAAGACTAGTATCTCGCCCTATAACGAGAAGACCCGTCTATCGTGCTCGACGAGTCTACCGCCGGCTAGGCCTATATTAAATTTAGCAGCGGCGAGGACGTACGTTCCCTCGGCTCTATTGCCCTCGAGACTCCTATTAGCCGTATTACGTTCTACGTATTAAGAATAACGACCCCTTTCCTCCTCTGCCTAGCTAATATAAATCGCTTAAGCGTATACTTTAATAACACTACCGATATAATTATTAGTCCCGGTATTAGCGTCCCTATTATTCGCAAATAAGGATATCTATAGTTCTTCTTTAGTAAGGAAGAGAACGCAATCGCCTTCTTAACTAAAGCCGAGATACAAACGCTCTACCGCCGATTCGGCCACCCGGCCGTTAATAGGCTTTACTACCTATTAAAATAAGCAAGGCATAACGACATCTTAGTAGAAACACTCGAAGATATCTTAAAATTCTGCTATTACTACTAGCTCTATATACCGGCCCCCCGGAGATTTAGGTTTATATTAAAGGATAACTAAGAATTTAATTTCGAGGTCGTCGTCGATATAATATACCTAAAGGTCGGTAGTAGCACCCGCCTAGTGCTATACGCGGTCGATATAGCGATATCTTTCTAAAGAGCGCGATTCCTCCTATCTATATCGGCTAAGGATACGTAGGAGATACTTAGGGCGCTATAGATCGATATATACCTCGGCCCCCCTAACTTTATCCGATATAACGCGGGCACTAACTTCGCCTCGACCGAGTTTCGCAATAAGACTCGCATTATAGGTATTACGTATACCTAAATCCCCGTTAAGGCATATTAGTCTATAGGTTAGGTTAAAAGGTACTATAGCCCGCTCTATCATACGTTTAAAATAATATACGCTAAGATCGGTAGGACAACGGCTCTTAAATCTATCCTATAAATAGCTGTTAAAGCTATAAACGATATAGTAGGACTAAACGGTCTCGTCCTTACGCTCCTCGTCTTTAGAGCGTACCTACGAATGACTTAGGACTCCCTTCCTTTAGCAACTACGGTATAGAGAGCCGCGACTATCTAAAAGGCTATAAAAGCCTTACGGTAGCTCTCCGCCGCGCGATAAGTTAGGGATAGCCTATAAGCTTAAAACGGCCCTTTAACCCTTAACACTCTATTACTGCCGCTATAGAGTAAAGTCCGCGTTTAAAGAGAGAAGCGAGGATAGTAGGGTCTATATAAGATCGCCTCTATTAACGGCTATAACGTTACTATCGAGACCGTTAACGGCCCGGCAGTCTTTTATTCTACCCTTATGCAGCCGTACTACTATAGTAAGGACGATACCCTAGATCCCCCTGCCCTTAATGATATAGACACCCCCTCTAAGGTCGATTCCTCTACTCCGGACGAAATTCCTGAGCTAGATCCTTTCCCCTCTCTAGCATAGGCACTGCCGGCTCCGCCGTAGCCCCGTAAACGCAGACGTCCCCCGGGCTTAAGGAATAAGCTAAAGACCGTAACCTTCTATAATTAATTCCTAGTTAAGAAGGAAGAAGATATACTACGACTTTCGACTAAGCTACGTAATAACGGCGTTATTACTATACCCGGCGCCCCTTTTAAAGAATTAGACTAACGGGAGATTAACGATCTTATAGCCCGCGGAGTATTTAGCTTTAAATAATACGATGAGTTAATTTATAGGTCTTATCGCTTATTTCGATCCCGAATAGTCCGGGAAGTAAAGGGTCGTAACGTTAAACTATACGAGAAGTCCCGACTAGTAATCTAAGGCTATAGCGATATAGAGAAAAGCTCGCTCCTAACCTATTCCCCTACTATTTAACGTATTAGCTAGCGCTTAATCCTAGCCCTTGCCCCCGCCTTACTTCGCCGAGGCATAAGCTTATCCCTACGCGATATTATATAAGCCTATCCCTAAGCTTAGATAGAGCTTAATCGTATGGTATTAGCGGCTCTTCCGATAGAGCTCTAGGGCAAGTACCTAGAGGGCATTATTATAAGAGTTATTAGGCCGTTATACGGTCTTATAGAAGCCGGTGTATATTAGTAGAAAATCTACTATAAGCACTACGTTAAGAGCCTTAATATAGCTCCTTTTACCTATAACTCGTGCCTTCTAATTACGAATTAAAGACCCGACGACTTTAGCCTCGTCGGAATGTAAACCGATAACACCCTAATGCTCGGTTTAGATACTTTTTCGGCCTAGGAAGAAAAAGAGCTTAAGATAGCTTAATTTCGCGCTAAGCCTAAGGCTTATATAACTCTAGGGAATGCTATAGACTTTAATAGTATAAAACTAACGCTTTACGACGACGTTCTACTCCTATAGCAGAAGGGATAGGCCTTAAGGATCGAGGTGGTCGACTTATAGGCTCGTAATAAAGCCTAGCAGTACCTTAAGCAACGCGCTCGTATAGCGTACGTCGCCTCTATCTGTTAGCCTAAGGCCTTATTCGATATCTCCGTAGCAGCCTAGGTCTAAGCCCTTAAAGAGAAGGATTATAACATCCTTAATAAGCGCCTTTAATAGTAGATTGACTATTAATAACGTAGACTTACGTACCGACTAATTAATCTCGAGACCGCTAAGCTCGTAGTGTTTACGGATGGCTTATTCGTAAATAACCGAGACCTTTCGTCTTAGTTAGGCTTCGTTATTACGCTCGTTAATAAGACCGAGCGTACGGATACGCACTTTCGGGTTAATAGGAATATTATCTATTAGAGCTCGACGAAGTATAAGCGAGTGACCCGTAGCGTTCTTACGAGCGAGATCTACGGTATAGTTAACGGCGTAGACCTTAGCATCTCCCTTATTACGACCCTCCGTATAGTTATAGAACGGCTTTAGCTCCTACCGATCCTTCTTATTATATATACTAACTTATACTCCCTCTACGAATGCCTTATTAAACTCGGCACTACGAATGAGAAACGCCTAATAATCGATATTATAGCGTTGCGTTAGTCGTATAAGCGACGGGAGATTAAGGAGATTAGGTAGATTTACGGGGAAGATAACCCCGCCGACGCTATAACGAAGGCATCGCTAAATAAGGCCCTCGAACGCCTTATTAATACGAATAGCCTCTCGATTAGGATAGAAGCCTTCGTCCTTCGCCTATAGCGACTAACGGTATTCCCTTTATTCTGCCCCCTTTTTATTTGTATTTATTAAATGTATTTATTAGGTCTTCTACCTAATATATCGTTCTTTCTATCTCCCTTTATTTAGATTATAGGCTTGCTATTTAGCAACTATAAAGAAAAGTTGCTAGTATAGGAATAAGGGATATCCGTTCTTTAGGCACGGTTGTAATCCACGTGATTAAATAGATTACGTATAGGCAACGCCTAAACGGATGCGCTATTAACTATACGATGCATCGTACGCATCGGGTACCCCGGTAATAGCGTTACTAACTCGGCCGCCCTTGCGATAATTAAGTCATTAACTTAATCGCCCTTATAGGCATAGCCCTAACGTCGTATGCAAGGGCTCGCAAAGGTCCGGCTTCGGGCCCTGTTAATATACGCGTTTGTAGGCTATATAAAGGGGCTATTCGTCGCCCCTTTATTAATAGATATTATAGACTAGAATCCAACCAGTTTACAACCCCTTTGTTTGTTTAACCAACTAACACTTAGGCAAATAGAGATTTATACTTAGGCAAATAGTAATACTATTAGTTAGGCTCTACTATTAGGGTTAACCGGTGTGTGTGTATTATGTCTGTCTTACTAGCTAGAGAGGGGAAGGCATCGCGGAGATATAGTCTCGTTGCGTACATGTGATTACGTGGATTACGTGTCCGTAATAGCACCTTACGTATCCCTACGTATCCCTTATCCCTTGTTCCTATACTAGCAGTTCTTCTTTAGAAGGCTGTAACACATCTATTGCAATTATAGCACAGACCACCCTTGCCATTAGTCAGCCTCGCCGTGTAGAGTTTTAGCCCTCTGCACGCCGTATAGCTTTTTAGCTCTTTCTAAATTTATTAGAGCTTTTTCTATAGGTTATAGCCCTCGCGCACGCTTTTTCTAGCGCACGCTTTTATTAATCATCGTGAGATTAATTCTACGATAGCTCTAATCTTCTATATTTTCTAGGTATCTAAAACGACATATTTTGCCGATCGGGACCTTATATAGCTTTCTATCACCTATTATAACGATAGGGCGTTTTCTACGTAACCTACCTCGCAGTACGCTAAGAACGCTTAGATAGCATTAGCAGCCCTACGGAGGGCCCGAGACGCTAGTCTTAATAAGCTTCGAGGCTAAGAAAACTATAGCTTATAGTTTATTAAGCTGTCAATCGCCTTAGGTGTCGAGCACTTAGAAGGGCATATTAATAGTAAGATTAAGCCTAAAGCAGAGGGCTCTCCCGGCTTTAAGAAATAGGATGCAAATAATAGGGTGACTAAGCATTGCATTATTGCGAGTCTTACTCCTAAATTACAGGATTAAATCCAAAAGGAAGGTTAGGACCTAGAGATAATAGCTTTTAAGACTATAAAGTAGATTAAGATAACCTTTATAGAGGTGCCTAAGGTAATATTCCACTCTATATTCGTAGAGCTTGCTACTATCGACGCGAGAAAGTTCGCAGATACGGCCTAATACTTAAAGAAGCTTTATTTCTGCTAGGACTAGCTTATCGCGGTCTCGAAGGACCTTAACGAAAGAATCTTCGTTATCTTTGCCCTTAAGGGACTAAAGGCACATCGACCGGACTAATTTAATAACTAGAGTTACGATTAATAGAGAGGCAAAGAGATCTCTAAAGACGAGATTTGCAAGTAGCTCGCCGGGAGAGCTCGAGCCGAGCAGTTAAATTCTCTTGCTAATGCCGCGTTTAAAAACAATCGACGCAATAACAGCGGGAATAATAACGCGAATAGCAGCGGTAGCGGCAATAGTACCGGCAATAATAACAATTCTAGTAGTAATAATAACACCGGCAATAATAACAACTCTAGTAGGAATAATAATAACTAGGGAGGCGGCTATCTAAGGAGGAAAAAGAACCTTACGGACGCTCTAATTAAGATTAAATATAGCTGCTTTATTAAGCCTGGCTATTCGTATTATAAGGAGGATAAATACTATCGCAAACATCTAGAAAAGGCCCTAAGATAGTAGGTTAATAGGTCTAGGGACTATAACGGCAATGCTAGGAATCCCGACATTATTATAGCCGGCGGAGAGTTTAATAGTTGCTTGCTAAACTACGCAACGATCGAGGACCCCGTCGAAGTTATCGCTAAGGCGGGTTTACTAAGCGGCACCGCGATCGATAAGCCTATCCGCGACGAGGTTATCGCTAATTCGGGCTATGCTAACTATTGTTTTAACGATTTAAAGTGGTTTTTAGACGTAACCTCTCTTAGACCTTTTTCTATAATATCCTCTAATAGCTCCCCTTTATAGGTTAAAGCCGTAGGAACGGTTAAAGTAGTTATAGAAGGCGTTATACTAAAGCTGTCTAAGGTTAACTATTCCCTATCGGCACTAGCTAATCTTATTAGCTCTTAGTGTTTGCGAGAGAAGGGCATTAAGTTAGACGACGTTATTAAATGCCTTATATATATGCCTACTGCGTCGAAGATCTACCGTATTAAATAGAAACTAAGTGTTGCGATAATTCTTAACGTAGAACCTAAGGGCAATTGCACCGACCTTAACCTAATGTCTTTGCTATAAGGCGATAAAGGGAAGCTATCGTATAAAACGATATACCGTCGACTCGGCCACGCCGGATAAGAAAGAGTCCTTAAGGCTTATAAAAAGGCCGACATTAAGATCGATAAGGAAGAGGCTAAGACCTTCTATTGCGAACTATGCTATCTCGCTAAGGTAGATAGGATAATATGCCGGAACCTAAGCGTTATCGCTACCGGCTTTCTATCCTATGTGTATTAGGATTTCTTTAGCTATAAGCTAGTCGGATATAGCGGTATTAATTACTGCTTATACGGCATTAATGTCTTTACTGGCTTTTATTAGAGCATCTTCTTACCTTTTAGGGATAGGGCCTTTAATATGCTTAAGGGTTAAAAGGCGTAGGTTAAAAACTACGCCGGCGATGCCCTAGTCTAGGTAATAGCGTTTGATAACGCTAGGGAATTCTACCCTAAGAAGATAAAGAAATAGTCGTAGGGGGATTACTTTATACTACGCTATAGCGCACTATATATGTCTAAATAGAACGGCAAGGCCGAAAGAGCCGGCCGCACCCTTATAGAGTCTACACGCACGATATGCCTTAACGTTAGCCTCTTAGACTTCCTTTAGCCGCTCTATATCGAGATAGCCACCTATATTAACAACCTCCTTCCGATATAAGGCAACGCCTTAGGAGAGGCTCTTATAGAACTACTAATACGGGAAATTAGGATCCCGTATAAGTATACCCTTAAATATGTAAGGACCTAGGGTTATACGGCGTACGTGATAAAGCTATAAAAGGCTATCGTAAAGTCTCGGAAGATAGATCCGAAGGCCTAGAAGGGGAAGCTCGTAGGACTTAAAGGTCTTTATAGGCACCTATATAAGGTATAGTTGCCCGAAATAAAGACTATTATCGTGGCTAAAGACGTTCGTTTCTACGAGGCTACTAGGACTACTCCTCCGCTAGGCATAGACGCCTATAATATCGCGATCTTTAACGAAGACGATAATAGCGACGGGGTTATAAGCGTGCGAGATACGATGCCTTAACCGAGCCGTTATAAGGATTATCGCGATCCCGATCTAGACCGCTATTAGGAGAGTTATAACGACGTTCCTCGCACGCTTAAGCAAGAGCGGCATATGCATTTTAATAGCGAACATCGGGATAAGGCTAAGAGGCAGATATTGCCGACGCCGTAGTCTAGCCTAGGCCTATAGCATCCTCGAGTTACTAAGCTTAGGGATAATAACGCCGATATTCTAATATTAGAGGCTCCTGCTTTAAGACTAGAGATCCTTCCTAAAGCGTTCCCCGAAACACTAAGATAAGAGCAATAATTAATCCCCTATACGTTAGTTTAAAGTAGGAAGGGAATAACGGACCCTCCGAAGGCGCTAAAGGCGTTTAAAATAGTCCGGCTTAATAATAGGCCTATACGTCGCTAAACGAAGCAGGCGGCCGCCGTAAGGGGCGAGATACTATATCGTAGGCTAACTAGGCTAAGCACCGAACTTATTATTAATTACGAAGACCGTATAGACCTTTTTCGGCCGAATATAGGTGCATTGCTTGCTCTTTTAGCTATTTATCGTAAGTAAGATTAATTTAACGATCCTAGCCCTTAAATAGTGTTGTCTGTGTTTAGTATAGTGATTCTCGCAGCTTTAAGCGTACCGACTACTTAGAGATAGGCTGCTAAGCGGGACGACTACGAAACTAGGTGGCTTCCGGCAATAAAGAGGGAGATAGCCACGCTATGCGTAAAGAACGCATAGAGTCTCGTCCGACGACCACTAGGCGTATAGGTCTTTAATAGCAAATAGGTTTTCCTAGAAAAGCTACGCGCGGACTAAGATCCTTTAGCTAAGGCTAGATAGGTCGTGCGTAGGGATTAGGACACTAAAGATAAGCCGATAGAAGAGCTCTACGCAACGGTCGTATACTAGGCCTTATTAAAGCTTTTCGTAACGATCGTAGCTACTTAAAATCTTAAGTAGGAATAGTTTAACATCGTATACGCTTACGGCTACGCTAAAGCATAGGAAGAAGTGTTCGTAATATAGCCGTCGGGACTTAATAACGGCTCCGGGCGTGTTTATCGTTTAAATAAAGCCCTTTACGGGCATCCTAGCTCTACTAAATAGTAGTATAATTAGGTTAGAATAGACCTTAAGGCATATAGATACGAGAGGCTAGAGATAGACCGATGCCTGCTTCGATATTCGAACGGCACTCTTATTATTATTTATATTAATAACTTTATTATAGCTGCGCCGATACAACGGCTTATTTAGACCGCTAGGGATATGCTTAACTAACTCTACGAGATTAAGGCATTAGGGGAACCTAAGGAATTCCTTAGGATCTAGCTCGAGAGGAATAGAGATACCCGAACGATCTATATAACCTAGATAAAGTACGCGACTAAGATTATTAATAAGTTCGGTAAGGGCATCGTCGGTAGTGTTTCTACGCTATAGCCACCGAAATGCGAGATCCTATACGACTAAAAGGCTTAGGAGCTAGTTATAACTTCTAAAGCATAGCTTTAACGCACCGGCAGCATTAATTACCTTTCGATAGGCATAAGACCCGACATTACATTTACTGCGAATAAGCTGTCGGAGGCAAATAGCAATCTAACGGAGACGTACGGGGCGATTTTAAAGCATTTGCTTCGATATATTCGGGGTTCTTTAAAGCAAGGCGTTGTCCTTAGGGGTAAATACCCTATGACTGACCTTAAGCTGCGGGTATATTTAGATATATCCTTCGCCGACGATAAGAGCATACGATGCTCTACGGCCGTATACGTAGTGTTCCTTAGAGACGGACCTATTTTTTAGAAGTCGAAGCGTTAAACTATTATAGCTATATCGTTAATAAAGGCAGAGTTTATAAAACTTACACCGGCTAGGATAGCTTCGATATAGATCTACTAACTTCTCGATGAGATAGGGTATAAGCAACCGACCCCTTCCGTAATATATACGGATAGCTAGAATGCGAGGCTCGCGGTTTTCAATAAGAATAACCCGGCGAGAACGCGTTATATCGATATCCGATATAAATAGATTATCTATCGTACTAACGAGGGCTTTTTCTAACTAGTCTAACTACGAACCGATAAGATAGCTGCCGACGGTATAACTAAGGGGCTTTTAAAGGATAAGCACTTGCAGTTTATACGTTAACTAGGGATGCGTAAGTCTCTCTAAAGGAGGGCAATATAAGTCATAGGTAAGAAGCGAAGGAAAGAGCGGATTTAGACAAGGCAATCAGAGGGCAAAAGGGGCTAAGAGCTCGGGAGCTCGGCTGAGGGGAGGTGTTGCAATTATAGCACGGACTACCCTTACTATTATTCAGCCTCGCCGTGCAGAGTTTTAGCCCTCTGCACGCCGCATAGCTTTTTAGCTCTTTCTAAATTCATTAGAGCTTTTTCCACAATATCAACAACCCAATAAGGTCGAACCAAAGGAGGTATAACCTAATTAAACGCATCGAACGAACGCAACGAAAGAGGGATCCTTAGCCCGGTTAAACGGGCCGCGCGATGCCATCGAGGGTTAAACTAAAAGAGCGGGTATTGCGAGCAATAAGCAACAAGCAACGAAGCAACGAGCGAGCAACGAGCGTGACGCAATAAGCGAAGGAAGGAAGGGAGCGTCAGGAAGTCGGGCAAAGCAACGAGCAGCGAGAACACACGAAGGAAGGGCCGGGCAGAGCAACGGGGCCGAAAGAAGCGGGTAGCTTCTTCTTCGTGGCTCGTAAGGCTAGCTGTTGTGCCGTTGCCTTAAGCTAGCCACGCATAACGAAGGGTGCGCTACTAAAGCTCGGAAAAAGAACGTATAAAGACGAGGGCGTCTTCCGGGGCGAGGGTGACTGCCGGGTGACCGGCGGGGAGGAAGCCTGTGTAGGCTTTCTATAGTAGTCTCCTGCTCTACGGTAACGAGAGAGCTGCTAGGTGGCAAGCTAGGGCCGTAGAGACTGTCGGTTGTTGTAAGGGGGAGCGCGTCTATTGCCCTATTGTTTAACGGGCAGAGGGGAATCTTATGTGCGCTTTTAGTAGTAACATCCTTTAGCGAGGTAATAAAAAAGTGCGCTTTAGGAGTCGAAGTAGGATTTATAGTGCCTGCAATTAGCTTGCTTTAGGGGATGCCTTTAGGGCAAAGGGGTCTACTATAGTATATGCCGGGCTTAGGGCATAACGGTCTAGGAGGAAGTCTGCACGCGTTTTATATAGTAATATCCTTCGCCGAGGTGGCAAAAGAGTACGCTACGAGACTTAAAAAGGGATTTACAGCGGCGGCATTTACTTAGTTTTAGGGCGTGCCGTCTACGCTATTAATGAAGCTGCTATAGGACTTATAGCTTTATAGGTTGCGAGCAGCTTAGCGAGCTACTGCGAGAGCTATTAGAAGAGCAGCTTAATAAGCTGCTTTAAGGGCCGAAAGAGCAGTCCGAAGAGCTGCTATAAGAGCTTAGGGCGGGCGAAGCTAACGGCCGGCTCGGAATAGGAAGTCGGCTCGGAATAGGGAGTCGGCTTGGCCGGCTTAGCGAAGCGTGCGGCTGTGGCTGCGGCTTTATAGCAACTAGCGGACTTTAAAGAGTCGGCGGAGCAGGCATGCTTATAAGGGCGGGAGCTGCTGTTATTACTACTAGGGAGGGCGAGGAAGGCGACGTTAGCAAGGCTGCTAAGACTAACGAGGGCGAGGGTAAGGCTAGCTTTAGCGAGGGCTTCTAGCCGAGTTAGGCTCGCATCTCTTTTTGCCTCCTATAGTTAGTTATTCCTACATCGAAGTCTATCTCGAGATATTCTTCTTAAGGCTAGGTTAGAGGGTTATCGTAGGCCTCGAATAGCTATATCGAGAGGAATTACCGTACGGTTAAGTCGTTCTTCTTAAGGTAGATACCGCGGCGCTTAAGGAGGTTCTTTAACGCCTTTTTATAGTTCTTATACACGTTTTTCTACGTCTCTTCCGACTAGCCCTCGAAATGCATTTAGAAAAAGCTAAGAATGCCTAAGCTATACTTATTATTGCTAAATTCGTAGGCTAATATAAAATTTGCCGTATACGTCGTAGCGGCAAGTAGGTTCCGACTATCTAGCTTCTCGTCGTACTAGATGCTAACGTTAATATGCTTCTACGCTGCCTATGCGATAGGGGTATAGCCTAGCATTTAATAAAGCTAGACGGCGATTTCGTCTACCGGAAGCGCGGCTGCTATAGCGGCGTCGTTCTAGGCGGCTGTTTCGGCGGCGGGATTCTCTACCGTATAGGTGGTAGTAGCGATAGGATTCGGTGCCGCGTTGGCTATAGCGATAGGAGTCAGGCTAGTGGATATCATCGTGATGACTAGGTGTATTAGGGTCGCGAGGGTCTTCGCGATGTTGTCGTAACGGTCGGAGGAATCTCTTAGTAGGTAAGACTAGCGGAGATATCTTCTTCTATCGGATGCGTTGCTAACGCGCTTGCAGTTAATGTCGTGCTTCTATCGAGGATAGCGGCGACGGGGTCAATTAGAAGCTTAAAGGAATCTCTCGGCAGGTAAATACTAGCGGAGACGCCTTATTCTTAGCACGGATAACCCTCTCTAAGTGTACGGAATAGGATCGTTCGAAAAAGATCCGTATACGTTCGAGGATTAAATCTATCTCTTCTACCTAGCTGTCTGTAATTAACTAAGTCAACCACTAATTAGTATTAGTTAGGCTCTACTATTAGGGTTAACCGGTGTATGTATATTGTGTCTATCTTGCTAGCTAGAGAGGGGAAGGCATCGCGGAGATATAGTCTCGTTGCGTATACGTAATCACGTAGATCACGTGTCCGTAATAGCACCTTGCGTATCCCTACGTATCCCTTATCCCTTATTCCTATAAATACTCTTTCTTTAATATTGCTATCGTTATCGCGTTCCGCGATACGGCCTACTACGTTACGTCGTTCCTCTCGATTAATCTATGCTTAGCCTAGTATTATTTCCGTTGTCTAAAGCCGTACCTTTAACGTATAGAAAGACTTATTGACTTAGATATACTTTAGGAGGTCGATAACTATAGCGCCGCGGTAGACCTTAAGAATAAGATAAAGACCGTCTTATTTATCGTCTTATTTTTTCTTTAAGCGATTAGTAGTTATATTCTCTAATAAAACTACAACTATATTACTAAGTCGGAAGAGAAAGCCTTCGTCCCGCTTTATATTAGCATTATCCTTATATTTCTATTATAAGGCTTATATAAGAGCTTAAAGCTAAATAAGGATATAGTCGAAACGACTAGCTATTACGTCTACGTAAAGGAATTCCTTCTTTACCTATAATAAGAGCGTTAAGGGTTAAGGGCCTATAGGTTTAATACCGAGATAAGGATTAAAGCTATAGTTAGCGAAGAATAAAGAAATACCGGTTGTTTCGTTTACATAATTATTTATTGCGAATTCCGCGAGCGGGAGCTAGTCGACTTAGTTATCTTAGGTAAAGCTAATATAGGCTTAAATATATTTATTTATCGTAGCGTTAACGATTTCGGTTTAACTATTAGTCTCTAAGTGCTATACTAAGCTTAGTTTTAACGTTATTCTTAAACGAGTGTTAAGCTATCGCTAAAAATTAAAGATAAACTAAATACCTTAGTCGGAGACAATAGTATTAAGTACTTTATATAAGCGATAGACTATATAGATAAAGGAGTTAATTAATTCTTCTATAGAAAGGCCGGTAATAAGGATAAAATATCTTATCTTCGTAAGCCTATTAACTATCGTAAGTATATTCTTATAAGTCTTCCTATTTTAGGTATACTTAAGGAGTATCGTAATATAATTAATTAATATATCGGCTTATAGGTAGACCGGTAGAGTAAAGGGTTTTAGGAATCTAAAGGGAGATAAGCGGGGGGTCTTAGTCTAAAGATAGAAAGTATAATCTTTAATAAACGTAGCGGTAAAGTAAGAAATCCTCGGCTATTAATATATTCGGTTTAATAGATTAAGGGTTTTTACCTTCTTTAGGTATTTTACTAAGCTACTACTATAAGATCGATAAACGACTTTAAGGCGGAGATCTAGAGTATTAGGAATAAAGAGCCGGTCGCGGAAAAAGATACGTCTATTAATTAACTAATATTTAGATATATCGTAACGTAAGAGCTTTCGGATATACTTTAGCTAGCGTTAGGTATATAGATCCTAGAGTATCGCTACTATATCCTAAGTAAGATTATCTTATTAATATACTTTACGGATAAGCTTATTAAGTGATTTACTAGCTACGTTTAGTCTAAAGGCGGCGACTATATTAAGGTCCTCCTTTAAGGCATAAGAATTAGTTAAGAGTTCTTTTAGGATAGTTAGGTCGACTTTCTCTTTAAGGATAACTACTTAATTTCGATAAAGGAGTCTATCGTCGTTTACGGTAGCTAATCTATCGCTAAGGAGCTTACTAAAAGCGTTAAAGAGAATTGCCTTATTGCTTAAGTAGTATATAATTATAAAGTTAAACTAAGAAAAGAACTCGGCTTAGCGTACTTATTGTTAATTAAATTGCTTTATAGATATAAACGTCTAAAGATTCTTATAGTCTATAATAACGTTAAACGCTTTAGTAGTCCCTTAGAGTTTTAAGCGCTATTCCTTAAGCGCTTTAATAATTGCTAATAGCTCTTTATTATAGATCTCGTAGTTATACTTAAGGGTAGTATACTTTAACGAAAAAAACGTAATAAGGTAAAGATATCTATCGTCTCCGGTCTATAAAAGGACTCTTCCTAAGGCCTAATTTAAGGCGTTAGTTTTAATACCTATTTTCTTTAAGTAGTTAAAATAGGCTAGGACTAAGGCAGTAGTAAAAGCAAGTTTAAAGGCCTTAAACGCGGCAGCTTATTTAAGTCCTTAAGACTAATAGGAATCCTTTTAAAGTAGCGTAGTTATTAAGGAGATAATACTAAAGTATCCTTTAATAAAACGACGATAGAAGTTTATAAACTTAAGAAACTACTAGAGTTCTTTTACTAAAGTTAGGGTATTTAAAGCCGTAATTATATATACCTTCTTAAGGTCTATACTTATACTAAATATCGAAATAATTAATCTAAGGTACTTAGTCTTTATTATATAAAACTCTAACTTCCCGATATCGATTTAAAGCCCTACGTTGCCTAAGCGTTAGATAACTATTTATATATAGTTCTCGTATTCCGCCTTAGTCTTTAAAAAGACTAGTACGTTATTAAGATATACTATATAAAAGTTATTAAAGGCATTATAAAGTATATAATTAATATAGTTTTAGAAGGTCGACGGTGCGTTATAAAAGCCGAAAGAGGTAACTAGTATCTCGAATAGTCCGAAGCGTATAATAAATGCTATAAGCTACTTATAACCCTTAGCGATTCGAATATAGTTAAATATAGTAATTACGTCTAGCTTTATATAAAACTTAGCGTCGTAGAGAGAATCTAGTGTTTCGCGGATTAAAGATAAAGGATATCGATTCTTAACTATAACTTAATTTAAACTTTAGTAGTTATAATAGATATAGATACTACCGCCTAGTTTATAAGCGAGGATTAATAATACTACGGCCGGAGAAAAAGACTCTTAAATAAAGCCTTTATTAAGTATATCGTTAATCTACTTCTTAATATAGCGGAGTTCTATAAGTAATATAGGCCGATTTCTATAGTATAGAGCTTATTTACTAAGTATAAGTTCGATCTTATAATCCTAAGGGCGGTATAAGGGGAGCTTATTCGCATTCTTTAGAAGGAAATAAAGAAGCTTATCTTAGAACTCTTTTAGGAGTTTCTTTAGGATATCTACCTTTATAACTTCCGGTTTTACTTAAAGGAATTTTTCTACGTTAGCCTCGTCGACCCTCCGAAATAGAGATTCGGAATTAGCTATATCTTAAAGATTCGTCTAAAGGAAATTATAAAAACGTTTAAGGAAAGCAGCTTAAGCTACCTCTATTATATAGTCCCCGGTAATAACGCGTTAGAAAAAGGTTTTAGATAGTTCCGGGACCTTAATTAGGCCTATTAAGAGTTTATTAAAGAGTCGTAGATTTTCTCCCTCCTCGATTAGCTTAGCTAATTTAGATATACTAATTCGCATCGCTTAAATACTATCCTATTTATAGAATTAAATAAAGTTAACTACTTATATATAGCGGATATCGTTTATATTTAAAGGTATTTAATCTTCCTATCGTATACGCCGGCGGGGGCGTCTCGTTTAGCCTTATCGGGCGGGAACGTAGCGACGGCCGGTAGTATAGCAAATAAAGAGTAGGCGAGCTACTAAAGTAGTCTATAGCGGAGTAGCCTTAAAAGCTTAAGTCTTAAGGGAGTCCGGAGGGCTAATAGGGGATATTAAGCGGGCGGTTTCTTAGGCGAATAGCTATATCCTATATAAGGGATATTAAATCGGTTAGCTAAGGTTTAAAAGGTATAATGCCTACTTAAGTAAATATTCCTTAGTAGACGAGTCTATAGATATATAATTTCCTAATAGGATAGTCTAGTCTTTTAGGATATTAATCTCTTCCTACCGAAAGGGAATTTCCGGCACGTCTTCTATCGTTATAGGGACCTTTTATTTTAGAGTAAACGTTAGGGTTATCTAAATCTCTATAACGTTAGAAAAATATACTTTCCGACGTAACTAATGCCTTTTAGGTGCGGGAGTAATAGGAGTCCTAAGAGCTATCCTATCTTTAGCTATTATGCTTAAAGGTAGGTAGTATCTTATATAGTAATCGGAATCGAAGCGGACTTAAAGAGATTTCTAAAGCATAGTTAGTTTATATTCCTAAAGCTAAGGGATACCTAAGATAATTAGGGTAGAAGGTAATAGGTTCGTAATAAAGAAAAGCATAAGTTCTATATGCTTACTAATAGTTATTTAGGCTATAAAGTAGTCCGTTATCTATATTAAGGGTATACCGTCGGCTAGTTAAAGCGGTTAAGGTTTAAGAAGCTTTTTTATAGTAATGTTATATTTCCGTACGATAGTGTAAAAATCAGCGAACGCTATAGTAGTATAGCTAGAATCTATAAGGGATAATATATTAACGTAGTAAAAGGACTAAAGGTTATAAGTAAAGAAGAGATAAGTATAGAGAAGGATTAACTTTTTATTACTATTCGATAAACTAATCTAAAGATCCGTTCTATCTAAAAGCAATAACTTAATCCTTTTATCCTCCCTTATATATAACCCCTAAGAGCGACTTATTCTAAGGGTATATCTTTTAGTAGTAGCTTTAACGCCGGCCGCTCGCCTTATAAATCTATTTCCTTTTCCCTAAGGATACGGCCTTATTTATAGTCGGCCGTATAGACGAGCTAGCCCTAGCTATACCCGCCGCCGCGGGCGCCTTAAGATCCTCGGCCGAAGCCGGGGGAGGGGGCGCCTTAGCCCTAAAACTAAGGACTACCCTAACGTAAAGGCATTAGAAGCGGATTTACTATCTTAGCTAGGTCGTAAGCCTCCTTTTAGTGTTTAGGCTCTCCGTAGGCTATATAGAGTTTATTATCGATCTTAAATTATCGTTTAGTATCGGAAAGCCGGTCGAGGTCTATAGGGTTACTATATAAGGGTTAAGCTAAGGCGGTTAAGGTAAGGGTAGGTATAAGCGTTAGCGGGAACTATAAACGGGGGGCGGCCTTCTTCTTAAGCTTTTAACAATAAATATAATTAGTAAGATTCTTCGTAAAGATATCTATCTACGCTAATTACTTCTCGTAGTTAATATTAAGGATCTTAATCTATATATTCTTAATAAGATCGCTTATATCCTTTAATATAAACTTTTAGAGGAGGTCGACTTACTATTCCTTTATCTTCCTCGCCTTACGTATATAAGCGTTAAGGTCTACCTTTTAGATCTAATAGTTCTTATCGTCTTAAGGGAAATTATCGAGGATATTCTTAGCGGCTTACGTTAAGTTTAAAACCTTATACTGCTTGCCTAAAGCTATAAAAAGCGTTATTATAGTAGGCTATTCCTACTTCTCTCTTTTAGATAGGTTAGCTATAATAGTAGCTATCTTATCTTTAACGAAGTCGTAGGCCTATTTACTAAGCCTACCGCTAATATAAAGGAGGTAGGCGCTATCTAAGTTAAACTATATGCTATCGTAGAGGAAGATACCCTATATCTTAAGTTCTTAAGCCTTATACTTACGTTAACGGTCGGAGGTAGACCCCTTTTTAATAAAGATCGGAAGGTCTACTATCTTTCGTTTTCTAGACGACTATACTAAGGTTATTATCTAAGACTATAATATCTTTATAGTTAAGATCGTAAGGTCTTTAGCCTTAAGAAGTTGCTCCCTTATAGCTAAAAGCTAATCCTTTATAGCTAAGAGCTAATCTCGTATAGTTACGCGTTCCTTTAACCTAGTATTTCGGTTAACCTAAGAGGCCTCCGCTACGCGAAGGGAGTAAAGACTCTCCTCGATATATATAAGAATATATCGGGTATCCGGGCTCTAAAGGTTTTCCTAAGTCTCCTACGTATTAGCGACCGAGACTACGTTATTAAACCTCTTAATCGCTTAGGCGATCTAAGGAAATTTACTAATAAACTCTTTAGCTAAGGCCTTTAGACCGTCGCTTATAGTATTAAAGGCTATATATATATCTACTATAAGGAGGAAGGAGGAGTATCTAATCTAAGGTATTTATTAAGGACTATAAAAAAAATCTATAGGCTATATAGGTTTTTATAGGCTAGGGAAAAATTCTTAAGGGCTTAAGGGCTTAGGGGAATAATTTCTTAAGGGTTACGCTCGGGTCGCGACGACTAAGGGGATAAGGTAATAAAGCTACTAGGACTATATTTACAAAGCTAAGGATCGCGACGGGGCGCAATAGGAGATAGAATAAACTATTACGGCACTAAGTAATAGCTAGATAACCTTATTATTCTATAAAGAGGAGAAGAACTATAGAGGCTAAGGGCTCGTTTATATATAGGACTATATGTTATATTATAGGAACAAGGGATAAGGGATACGCATAAGGTGCAGTTGCGGGCACGCAACACACGTGACCCCACGTGATTACGTATACGCAACGAGGCTATATCTCTTCGCGATGCCTCCCTCCTAGCTAGTAGAACAATATTAAGACAATATACACCCCTTTAGTTAACCCTAATAGAGCCTATCTAACACTAATTAGTGGTTGATAAGGTTAATTACAGACAGTAAGGTAGAAGAGATAGATTTAATCCTCGAACGTGCTTCGCATTAGAGAGGATTATCCGTGCTAAGAATAAGGATCGTTGCTATGCTTCGATTTCTTTAACTTGCGATTAAACCTATCGCGGCTATCCTCGATAGAAGCGATTATTGCAAGCGCGTTATTAACGCATTCCCTAGACAATAACATCGCGAAGACTATCGCGATCCCCGAATCCTAGTTATTAGAGCCCGAGTCCTACCGCTACGATAACTTCTTAAAGCCCGAATCCCGCCGCTAGCAGCCCTACGGCACGATACGTCCCTAACGTCAAACAATTGCTAGGAAGGACCCTTATTGCAAGGGCAGCGTGGAAATACATCGACCCTAACCTCTAGTCCTATGAGATTACCCTAGACGAGCAGAACCCGCTCGCGATAACGACCTACGTCGCGACGTTTATAGCAAGCTGCAAAGTCTCTAGGGAATAAGAACTCGCTATCTTTAGCGACTTCTAGTTGTATTTTAAAGGTTGGTTGGAAGAGACGTGGCAAATAGTCTATAAAGACTATAGGAAGGCGTTAAGAAACCTCCTTTAGCGCCGAGGCGTCTACGTTAAAAAGAACGACTCGGCAATACGATAATTTATCGCGATATAGCCGTAGGAGGTATACGACCCGCCAACCTAGCCCTAAGAAGAATTCCTCGAGATAGACTTCGACTTCGCAACATTGGCCTACTATAAGCGGGATAAGATACGAGCAAAACTCGGCGTGCCGCCCTTCCCGGAACCTTTGCTAAAGAGCTTCGTACTAACGCCGGTTCCGCCGCTAAAGCCGGCTCCCTCACCCTCGCCTTCGTTAGTCCCGGCAGCCTCGCCGACGTTACCTTCTTCGTCGCTAGTAGCAGTAATAGCAGCTCTAACGTCACCTTCTTCGTCGCTAGCAGTAGTAATAGCAGCTCTAACGTCGCCTTTATCGTCCTCGTTAACAGCAGTAATAGCGGCCTTACCGTCGTTAACACAAACCCCCGCCGTTACTCCTGCCACTATTGCTCTAGCCGACACGGCCCCGGCTTTACAGCTAGCTTCTACCGGCATAACTAAGGTTCCCTTAGGAATAACCCCGGCATCGCCCCGGGCTCTAGCAGGCGTGACCCCTACGCCGGTCCTAACTTTATCGCCCTTAATAGCAATAACGCCTCCGCCGCCGACTAGTAAAAGTCCGCCAGTTGCTTTAAGTCTACAGCAGCCATAGCCGCACGCTTCGCCAAGCCGGCTCCCTCGCCTAAGCCGACTCCCTATTCCAAGCCGGCGCTCTAATTCGCCCGCTTTAAGCAGCAGCTCTTCGGACTGCTCTATTAACCCTTAAAGCAGCTCGTTAGGCTGCTCCCCTATTAGCTCTCGCAGCAGCTCTCTAAGCTGCTCCGAACCCACGAAGAAGCCGCATACGCACACACACAGGCTTCCTTTAACCTCTTAACCTTAGCAGCGCGCTCTTAAGCCAAGCAAGTGCCGCCGCTGCCAATCACCCTTTCAGTCTCGAAGCGCCCTCTTTCGCTACCTCGGCGAAGGATATCACTATACACAACGCCCGCAGACTCCCTTAAAGACCGTTATGCCCTAAGCCCGGCAGACACTACTAAAGTAGGCTAATTGCTAGTACTATAACACTCACTTCGACTCCTAATACGCACTCTTTCGTTACCTCGCTAAAGGATGTTACTACTAGAAGCGTATATAAGCTTCCCCTTAGCCCGTTAAACAATAAGGCAGCAATAGACGCTCTTCTCCTTAGAGCACCTACTAGTCTCCCTAGCTCTCTCGTCACCGTAGAGCAAGAGACCACTACTAAAAGCCTATGCAGGCTTCCTCCCTACTAGTTACCTAGCAGTCGCCTTCGTCCCAGCAGACGCCCTTACGTTTACTCTTTGTTTTTTCGAGTATTAGCTTCGCGCGTGGCTAGATCGCAACGTTACAGCAGGCAGCCTCGCGAGCTCCCGCATCCTTAGCCTCGCGAGCCCTTAAGAAGAAAGACTCTTAAGGGAGAGCCTTATAAGCTTCCCCCTCGCAAGCTTCCCTGCCTGCTTCCTTCGGCTCCGTTGCTCCGCTCGGCTCCTTCGTGTGTTCTCGTTGTTCGTTGTTTTGCGTAACTCCCTAACGCTCGTTGCTTCGTTGCTCGTTATTCGTTCCCTCTTTTCGTGGTCATAACACCACAACTTCGCAAGGCTGTTTAGCCTAGTTCTCGATAGCATCGCGCCGCCCGTTCAACCGGGCTAAGGATCCCTCTATCCCTCTTTCGGTTCTTTCGTTCGATTCGTTCGTTGCGTTCGATAGATCTTATCTTTAGGTTAACGACTAGGTTGTGTTATGTTATTCTTATCATCTTGTAAAGACTGCCAGTGTGGGAACAAGGGATAAGGGATACGCATAAGGTGCAGTTACGGGCACGCGACACACGTAACCCTACGTGATTACGTATACGCAACGAGGCTATATCTCTTCGCGATGCCTCCCTCCTAGCTAGTAGAACAACATTAAGACAATATACACCCCTTTAGTTAACCCTAATAGAGCCTATCTAACACATATAGTATATCACTATATACTATATTATATAATATAGTACTATAATATATTATTCTTAAAGGCAATATTCTTCGCCGCTTTCCCTTAAGGGGAAGGATAATTCGTCGTACTTATCTAGTATTATTAGTTTATTAGCAATTATTCCCTAGGTTGCCTATCCTTAGCGTAGGGTAGGTATATATACGCCTGCGAGTAGAATATATATGCCTATAAAAGTCGCGTAACGTAGCGTAAAGCTCTAAGGAGAAGGATAGAGGTAGGTAAGGAGGGCGGCAGCGTCTATAGCGCGGCGAGGCGGCCGGGCTTTTCACCTTACAAAAAGCAATGCAAAAAGCGATAGTTAAGGAAAAAAAGAAGCTCTCGTCGCTATAGCAGCTTAAAGAGGAATTAGTAATTAGGCAGCTAGTATAAGCGTATAAGATACGCTATAACAATAATAGATTCCTAAAGTAGCTAGCGTATATATAATAATTATATCTACGTAATGTAAAATAACCCTACGGGGGTATTTATATAAAGGTGTAGAGTTTTAAAACATATGTAGCTATGGCCTTCCGTAGATTGCTTAGGTTGGGTATGTAACTCGTATTCTCTCAACCCGCCTGCAAACGCTCTCTCGACACTGGCATGTCTGCGCAAGGTCGCTAGGCGGCGACCAAAAGACGCATTCGAAGCCTAGTGGGAATTTTCTGCACCCCAACTGTACAGCGTCCTCGACCTCGATGCCACGACTGGCTGCCCGCCAGAACTTACCATTCCACGACCCCTGCTCCACCATTTGCCACCACGGGGACTTCGCTGATTCGCATTTGCGGTAGTGTCGACTCCCTAATGCCCGGATTCCTCTGGATAGTGCTGCTTCAAATTGGCCCGAGCCCTGTGTCGACTGCGAATTTCGGGGAATCGGTCAAGCGATGAGGATGGAATCACTTCCAAGGTTTCCAGTTCCATTGTCATACTCTTCAACTCGGCGAGTGGGATATCTCTGCCGCCAGCCTGCACGAACCATGGTTAGCCAAGTCGTCGACGGCGTAGGTTGGGAACGCAGCCCATACCGTCGTAATCGAAACACTCATGTCATCTCCGAGCTCGTCTGCCGTGATACCGGAGCGTTTACAGGCGCGGATGGCTTCGTCGAGAGGAAGGGTTGCGTGGGCAGGTCCCGTCGCCGGCACAGTCATCACGGGAATGCTGCCGACATACTTGTTGCACAGATAGGCCATGACGTTGGATGGCCGCTCAAACTCTTCAGCCATGTAGCTGAAATGGGCCAGGTAAGCAGTGGTGTGTTTGTCGTGGGATTTATCGGAGTCCTCATCGGACCTCTGCGGCTGACTTGACATGTGCGATCCGTACCGGCGGGCTTCGTGTGGACGCTGCGGATCGTGGGACGTTTCGATAGCGCCTGACGTCTGCGACTTGTACGTGCTGGCGAGCACTGTCGACACCAGGACCAGGTACGGAACGATCTGGGGCAGCATGTCGAGGGTGAAGCAAAGGTGAGATGGATATGTAGGCAGCAAAAGCTTATAGCTTTGTAACAAGGTTGCTGAATAGAAATGGGTGCGGCAGTCTACAGACAGTCTACAGAGTCACTACATCTCCCTTATTCACCCAACCACTCACATCTCTTTGACAATTTATCGCCCCTAGCCGACGACCTTTGGTGGGATGATTTGAATCACGGAAATAGATGCCCGAATCGTCGATGCCAGGCCTGGCTGGTTGATTCAGATGGCGCGAGTCTCATCGGGGATATGCTGATGCATGCCTGACACTCCAGCATGTCTACAAGAGAACGTGAACAAGCTGTGTCTACAAAGTACGAATACAAACAAGAAAAATGCAAAGCTTGACCAATCAAGCTGCTTCCATCGATTTACAGACTATAGGCGGTGAGTGGTTTCCGCGTCCTCACTGTTAAGCTACAGACTTCTTCACCTGTCAGTCAAAGGCTTACAACGTTGACCATGACGTCAAGCTGCGAGAGCGTTCTTCTCCCCCCTGTCTTACCATAGCTGGCATTCCCCAGTCTCAACGGTAAAAGGCGCGTTCCCAGAGGTCAGCTCTTGGGACATCGAGGAAGAAGGGCAGCATGTCGAAAGGGCAGGAGCTGCGTATGTTTCACTTTGGTGGCTCCAGTCACTGTCTGCTCTTCCAAGACGGCGTTGAGCTTGATCTGTGACGGAGAGGCGATCATTAAGCGCTCGACAATAGACATCAAGGCGATCCAGCTCCTAATTGCCTCAGCTCCTAATTGCCTTGAAAAAGCCATACACCCCCGACTGATAGCAGTAGCCACCACTCGTGAGTAAACCACCGACCACGGGTCATCCGCATAAATGGTCCGCTAGATAGCCAGCTCGGGCTCATATGGAGAATCGTGATGGACCGCAAACGCTGACAGGAACAATTCCAAACCTACTGGCCCGGCAAGCGCAAAAACAGTACAGTTGAGTCTGTTGGCGACTGAGGGCATCGCGATGCCTGGAAAGCGGAGATGTTGACGACATACGGACATTTTTGTGTGTGCGTGGCCCTGATCATGCCCTCCCCAAGGCTGACTAATAGTGAGCTAGGGCGTGGGCCTTTGCCGAGGCATACCCGAGCACGAGCCCTTCTTCTTAGTCAGCCTCCCATAACGCCTACTTAATGGCTGGGCGGAAATCTAGCGGGCCCTTTTCTCTTCTTCTTCTCTCCATATTTATCATCGCCCACAGTCCTGCAGCTTCCACAGTCCTGCAGCTTCCACAACAAGTCTCGCAATACCCATCATACAGCTTCCACAACAAGAAGTCTTGCAATCTCATACTTGAAATCTCATACTTGAAATCCCACACTTGAATATGCCCAACAAGTCCGGTTATTGGCGCGCCTTCTTTATGCAACAATAGCAAGAGCGCAGCACGTCGACGCCGGGACAAACGGCTCGGTGCTCGATGACCACAAGGGCGACGACCATGGCGACCCTACAACCATGGCGAGCCTACAACCATGGCGAGGGCCCTTGACCCCTACAACCACGGCGAGGGGGCAGCCGGGCAGAGGGCAGCCGGCACAGCCAGGCAGGGGGCCGGCACAAACACAGGGCAGAGGTAGAAGGGCGGGAATCCGCAGCCAGCACAGACACAGGGCGGAGGTAGCCCTTGACCCCTACAACCACGGCGATTGTACCGAGGTCTTCATGACGAAGACGCTCAGGATCCACACGGACGACGTCGATGGCGAGCGCAGGCGGGGGAGTCCAGGCACGCTGGGGGCGAGGCCAGGCAGGAGGACAGCCGGGCGAAGGGCAGCCAGGACAGCCACCGCAGCCAGGACAGCCGGGTGGAGGACAGCCAGGACAGCCGGGACAGCCTCGCTACCTTTACACCGCTGGCAATGTACAACTATGCCGTTGAGTCGTGGGACTCTATTCGCTCCGCACTCGGCCAGGTTCCTCTATACCACGCCTTCTGGAGGATCGACCGGGACCTTGGGAGACTCCGCGCCGTTGCAACCGGCGAAATTCAGTGGCAAGAGTACGAGGCTGGCGCCATGCTAGCCTCGGACAAAATCGAGGGTCTCTTTAGGGAGATCATGCGCTGTGCAGACGCCAGCTGCACAACCCCCTCTCTCTCCTGCCAGGAGCCATTTGCCGGCTGGAGGAAGGCAGTTTCCCGAGCGGTCACGGTCGACGAGGCGGCTAATATGAGCCGCCCGGACTTGCTCTCCGTTTGGGGAAACACGATAATGCCGTGCGTCCTCAGCGGGGACGATAAACAGCTCCCCCCGGCTGTGATGACGATCAAAGAATTTGATGCCGAACGCAACTTCCTGAATCGCTTTGGCGAGGACGGCGGCATTTCCCCGCTAGCCTACCTCAAGACGTCCGGCTGGCCCGTGTATCGTCTACGGACGCAGCTCCGTATGGCGCGGGGCCTCTTCGATCTCTGCCACCAAGAGGTCTATGCCGACGTACCGTTTACGTACGGGCCGGGCTCCGACATCAGCCTCCCACAGCACGAAAGTGGCCGTGTCCTGGAGGCGTTTTTCGGGCGAACCTTCCCGGGGGTGCTACGCCCATCCCCGGCTGGCACTCTGCAGCCCATATTCGTCCACTGCCCTGGGTCTCGCTGCATTGTTGACCAGGTGACAGGCTCGAAGCAGAGTGTCGACCAGGTCAAGATCGCGCTCGACATGGCCAGAGCTGGTCCAGATGACCAAGGTCCAGGCTATTTGAGATGTCGCCTTCTCGACCCTGGACCGAATTCCCCTGAAACCCGAGCCTTCGAGACCACTCCGCCGCAGACTGCTTAAACAGCTCGCCCACTTCCTGTTCGTCTTGCCGCCGGCCGCCGCCACGTTCCCGCAAAAGGTTGTCCGCACGCGTCGACAAAGTCTGCAAGCCTCATACGCATACACAATGCAGACCGTCAACGTGTTCACACTCGTCACGCCCGACCGTCCCCAGTTAACGGGCGACGACACGGTCGACAGCGTGACCCTCACGCAGATTCTGCTAACAATCTGCCACCTCGCCATCAGCATCCAGACGGAGATTGAGGCGTTCAACGAGTCCGAGTGCTAGAAACATTTGGCCTCCGAGAACTTGCCGTACACTCCCCTGGACTTCTACTTGCTGGCGCGGGCCTACCTTGAGGTGGTCTGTCAAGAACCCCTTGCTTGGATTGTCGAGACGACAGAGTCACGGCCGATGATGGAGCCTTCCTTGAAGTGTGACGGCAGCATGAAGGCAATGTGTTCCGCCGTGCAATGTGCAAGAATACATCAGAGACGCCAACAGCATGCTGTTTATATCGTGAACTTGAAGAGATCAACTCCACCGGCGACATCGAGGCCGCGACCAACAATGTCAGGGCCCGGGGGAATACCGGCCGGGTTATCAAGGAAAGGATGGGGGACGGGGACCGGAAATGTCCAACATGGCATGCGGCCGACCTCCGTGAGCCCGTGATATTCGAGTTCCAGCGCGCCTACTTCCACCACGGGTTCAACCGACACGCCTGGGTCCTGCTTCGCCCTCTAGACCCCGCCACGTTCGAGTACCATGGGGACCAGATAAGGCGGGTCGGGCACGCATTGAGCCTAGTGGCGCGCCTGGTCCTGGCGGCAACGACTGCGGCTAAGCAGGCCGTCTGGACCAGGGCGTCGACCCACCTCGTGAACATCGTCCTCCTTTGGGTCGAGGGGAAGTCGGCGTGGGATATAGAGGTTATGACGTTCAAGCCTGTGTCCGATATCAGAGAGGTGACGGACGGGCTGGTGGCCGACCTGGTGGAAAGGGCCCGGGAGCAGGCAAGAGTTGACCCACCTTCGTCACCTACAGGCTATCATGGCCCTCTTTGACAAGCTCAATCTCACGATGTCTCCGACGAAAAGTTGGATCGGCTACCCATCTGTGTATCTCCTCGGCCACCGCGTCGACGCCTTTGGAATGAGCACTTCGGAGGATCGCATGGCCGCCTTCGCCAAGCTCGAGTTCCCGGACAGAGGCGAGTGATAAACGTGACGGCTGAGCTGTTGGGATGACGAATCCATGAATCACGGCGGTGCTATGAATCGCGATTCAGAATAACGGTTCGCGTCCTGGGAGCCCACGGAGAATGGACGACTTGCCGCGTTGGGATACTACACCACATGTTTGAGACTGTCCGTAGCTCGGGTCGGTCCCAGTCAGGAAGACAGACACGCAGGGTCAGCACGAGGCGAAGCAAAAGGGTTCGAAGAGGCGGTGTCAGAACAGAGGTCCTACGGCCCTGGCCTAATGAGCAGAATAGAGGGTCAAATGCACGAGTGAGCACTGCGATGAGGTTGTATTGAGAAATTCCCAAGCTAAGGATAAAATTTATTTTTCGACTCCTCACGAGAATGCTGTTCCTTGGCTCGTGATTCACTTCCGTCTTTATTAGTCGCAGATACAGGATCAGGGTGCGGCAGTCGCAAAACGTGGGCAAACGACCGCCATGGCCGCCAGGCTCAGTCTCTCCGCGCGTCCCATTGCCTGGCTGCAGGAATGAAGTCGGACAACCATGTCGACCAGCACGCATTGTCAGCCGTCTCGATAGACGGCCGGCTGCAGGTACTCGTCGCGGCGCCAAGGTTCATTCGACGGAGGGAGGGCTTCCCATGGTCCATGTGGCGGCCCTCGTTTGGCCCGCCCATCGCTAGCACAGTACAGGGAGAGGGAGGGTTCGTTCGGTTCGGGGCGGTAGCAGCGACAGCATTCTGTCCCGCGACTTTCTGCAACTACACATACGCAACAGGGGGAACCCAGCGCCCTGCGATGAGAGCAGGACAGACTGACCCTTCGTCGGACATCGATGGAAGTCACAATATAGAGCAAACGATATCAGCGGGAACCAGGCACGGGCGCTTTAGAGGGCGAAATGGGCGTGATTGCAATGGCGGTTGAAGACACAGTGGCCCTACGGAGCAGACTTGCACAACTGACCAGAAGTGCCACGAAGACGATGCTAGATGCAACTACAGGCCAACCCCCGCCATAATATTCTGTTGAACTATCATCAAAAGTGGAGGCACCTCCGAACGCCTCCCTTGGGTAGCCTGGGTTCGAAAAGGGCATTGTATGCCCGTCGACCTCGACTTGAGCGCCAGGGTGAAGTGTCGCCTTGACGAGAGATGCCGTCTCGGGAAGACCAGGAAGGCGGCTCCTCAAAGGAGAGAGAGGCGGTGGCGACCAGACCAGTCGGAGGGGACCTGACGGCCGGCCGCCCGCGGCCTGTGCCAGCTCCGGGACCTTGTTGTCGGGGTTGTTGTCTCGAAATAGGTTTGGCGGCTGCGGTTGGCGGCATAATCGCCGGTGGTGCTAGCGCTGGCGGTTGAACGATTTCCGCGCGGCTTGCGGGGGGACCAAGTTGGCTGCGCACCGTCCACAAAGTCTCGGTACCCTCCAGCCGCCGTCTGCTTGACGCCTTTCCTCCGGCCAAGCCTAGTTGCTCTGCGTTTACCGAGTCCACATGGGGGAGAACTTCACCGCCAGCTCGGTATGCTTGGTCCATCTCCTGCTTGGCCTCGTCGGATCTTGCCTTGTCCGGATATTGGCGTAAGAACCAGTCTACTAAGCCAGTAGCCCTGGCGTCATGGTTCGAGCCCTTGACTTCCACACGGGGGAGAGCTTCACCGCCAGCTCGGTATGCTTGGTCCATCTCCTGCTTGGCCTCGTCGGATCTTGCCTTGTCCGGATATTGGCGTAAGAACCAGTCTACTAAGCCAGTAGCCCTGGCGTCATGGTTCGAGCCCTTGACTTCCACACGGGGGAGAGCTTCACCGCCAGCTCGGTATGCTTGGTCCATCTCCTGCTTGGCCTCGTCGGATCTTGCCTTGTCCGGATATTGGCGTAAGAACCAGTCTACTAAGCCAGTAGCCCTGGCGTCATGGTTCGAGCCCTTGACTTCCACACGGGGGAGAGCTTCACCGCCAGCTCGGTATGCTTGGTCCATCTCCTGCTTGGCCTCGTCGGATCTTGCCTTGTCCGGATATTGGCGTAAGAACCAGTCTACTAAGCCAGTAGCCCTGGCGTCATGGTTCGAGCCCTTGACTTCCACACGGGGGAGAGCTTCACCGCCAGCTCGGTATGCTTGGTCCATCTCCTGCTTGGCCTCGTCGGATCTTGCCTTGTCCAGATATTGGCGTAAGAACCAGTCTACCAAGCTAGTAGCCCTGGCGTCATGGTTCGAGCCCTTGACTTCCGTACGGCATGTTGGGCAAGAGAGATCCAAAGACTGACTGGCCTGTTCTTCAAACCACGATGCCGCACATGATGCGCAAAAGGCATGGAGGCAATTGAGTAAAGCGACTGGGCGGTAGAAGATCCTAATTAATGAGAGATGTCAGTATGAATTAATTGAAATAGAATATCAAGGGGGAGAAAGCTTACCTCGTATTGCCGTCTAAAAACGGCTTGAATATCTTCCCCTATCTGCTCCTCTAACTGGGGGGGCGTACTAGCCGGGTCGTTATTGGCTAGGCTGTCGACTCGTTCAAGCACGTACTGTTAAGCAGACCACTAAATAACATGTTAGAATGGTCCAGCGGCTTCTTGGTGACGCCTGGAGACAGTGGCCTGGTTGGCGTCGGCCGGGTCCGCGGCGGGATCGGCCATTGGGGCCAGGACGTCGGCCATCTCATCCACAGCTGTCTTGACGTCGCTGATGGTCTTGAGTAGACGGGACGCCACCCTCTCGATGGCTTGGCACTGTTCGATGGCGGCTTCCTCTAGTCGTGCCAGAGCCTCGAGCGAGCCCTTCCCGATGTGGACGATCTCCTCCACTACGTCGAATGAGCGTCGCAGCGGACGGGAACAGTTTCACAAAGTCCAACCAGACCTTGGGAAGCTTCGCCTCAGCGTAGCCCTGGCACGTCACTAGCGCGCCTATAAACTGTGTCGTGGTCGGCCCGTGAAGGTATGGGTTCTTCGAGTTGTACGCCGCTTTGCAGGCGGCCTCGAACGATCGACGAATGCCGTCATGACGGGAAGCGTAGAGCTTATCGCCTGCCTTCAACGCGTCTGCTCCTTGTCCGCCTGTCTAAGGCTCGGCTTCATGTCCGCCCATCTTGGGCTCTGTGGCTTCAGAATGGCCGGCCGTAGTGGCCGTGACATGCTTGCGCTTCTGCGGCATCTCGGAGTCGGTTAGCAGGGCTGATGTGACTCGGATGCAACCTCCTAGGTCAACGACAGGACCAGGGGAAGGGTAGGGGCGAACTCACGGGGGCGTAAAGTGGGTGCCTAGTCGGGCGAACCATTGCTGGATGGTGGCTCGACGGAATCGGAGCCCGAACCCACGGAAATAGGTCGCGGATGGATATGACGTGGTGTGGCGAGGATGATGTGCCCTTGGCGTGCGAGACGATCTTGGACAGCGGGCGGTCGGTCGGGTGCCAAGAAGTAGAAGCCGTTGACTGCCTCGCCGGAGAGTGTGTCGTATCCTTCTCTAGTGACGGCCTCAACGAAGTCGCGGTAAAGGGCAGGGTTGTCGGCCTTCCACGTAGTGAATGTGGAAGCGGTGCTTTTTAGTGCTCGCAATAGGTTCGGCTCGCTGCCGTAGAGCTGGATTGCTCGGCGGAAACCTTCTAGGGTAAGAAGTCGGCCCACCGTCTCGAGGAAGGTTGCACTCTTCCTTCCCTGCAAGGCGGGAAGAGTTGCCGTCCCCCTTCCCACCCCGGGGAGGAACGGTCAGTCGCCGAAGAACGGCGGTTGACGTGGCATTCGCGGATGTTCCTCGTGCGCCTGCACTTATAGCAGTCCTTCTTTCCGGCTTCGGTCCAGCAGCCGTCGTGGAATTCGTGTCGCTCGCCGCAGAGTATGTTGAAACATGGAAAAAGTAAGGCACGGCCTCGAGTTCAAGGATTTTCTGAGGCTGTGTACGAATATGCCATTAGAAACTGGTGTCATATGTAGAGAAAACATGTACTTACCGTTGTCAGATCCCGGTGGAGGCGGACACACGCCGCTCCCGCCGCGAACGAACAGAGGTTCCTGCGGCCCGAGCCTAATAAGCAGAGTGGAGGATCAAAGGCATGGTAGAAGGCACGAGTTGTTAAGCTTGTGTGGCGCTGCGAAGACTGTTTTGTGTGTTCTGATTGCGAAGAATGTGCCGAAGTGAGGGGTAAGAGAGTCTACGATGTCTTTATCTCTTAATACTCTATCTCTTTATCTCTACGTCTTTATCTCTACGTCTTATCTACTGATAAGATTGCGATACAAGCGCAGGAAGGACAAAGACGCAAACGCCATTGTAGCTGTCTGTTCCCAAGTCTGAAGCTCTGAAGCCTGCTTCTCACTCATGTCTTTGGCATGTCCAACCCGAACCACGTGAAATATACATACCCAACGTAATAATACTACATCTAGAAAAGAAAGCTAATGTAGCGGTCGTAGAAGCGGTTCCAGCCTGCTCTGTTGACCCGCTCGGCGATCTGCATCTCCAGGAAGGCCTTCTCCTCGTTGTCGACGATATCCTTGCCAGAGTAGAAATCGACGTCGTGAGGCTTTATGCCGCGGCTCTTGGTAAAGTACTTGTGCCCGAACAAGAGTATCAAGTAGATTGGCAAGCCGATGTAGCCGGTGATGAAGCTTTTGTAGTCGAATTCCATTCCGTCGTGCTTGATGAAGACGTCAAAGTTCTTGGTCAAGGTGACGAGAATGCAAAAGGCCAGGGCCACATATGTACCGATCAAGCCTTGGGGTGCGACGTAAGGCATGGCGCTGTCGGGGATGTTCTGGGCCCGGCGGCCCTTGAGGAAGAAGATGTAAGTGACCAACAGGGAGACCCAAGAAAGAATGCCAAAGACGGTTGTCAAGTTGACAAAATAGCTAAACACCTTTTTGGAGTCGTCGGAAACCACCATAAAGGCCAGGCAAGCCATGGCCGAGCAGGTGAGGAGTGCCGGAACCGGCACGCCGTGCGAGTTGGTTCTCCGGAAGATTGCGGGGGCTGCGCGGGCACTCGCCAGCCCGTAGAGAGTACGGCTGCAAATATATAAATCGGTGTTGCTAGCAGACAGAATAAAGAGTAAAAGCTGGAACCATTAGCGACGGGAACTGTTGGCGAGTGGAGGGACGACGGTACCGAGGAGTTGATGATATGGGGGAGGATCTGGACCCCGGCAAGTTTGGCGGCCACGACGAATGGACTAGCACTCGCCGAAGTATTGCTCTTGTTGGCGAAGGCTAGCTCGGGAGAGTTGTAAGGTACGCAAAGCCCGATGAGAAAGACGGACAAGACGTAGAAGATCAGGATGCGATAAAAGGTCAACTTGATGGCCTTTGGGATGGAGCGACGAGGATTCTGAGCTTCAGCAGACGTGACGGCGACAAGTTCGATCCCGAGGAAGGCATACGTTGAGAAAACCATGACAGACCAGAAGCCGATGAATTTGCCGAGGGCGCCAGTCGCGTAGAGGGGGGCGAAGGCGCCGGGATCGCTCCAATATCGGAAGCCAGGGGCGTCCCCATTGGGACCTCCGCCGGCAGCGATGATGAGTGAGAAGAGGATGAGGCCGACAATGACGACGACCTTGAAGGATGAGAGCCAAAACTCGAACTCGCCGAAGAATCGGATTCCTCCAAAATAGTTGATGGAGAGAATGATGACGAGGAAGATGGCGACGAAAACGCCGGGGTTTACTTTTTCTCGTGGAATCCAAAACTGAATGACGAGAGAACCCGCAACAAGCTGATTGGGGGTGATGATCAGACTGGTCCTTGGTCAGCGGGGAGCATGCGACGAGATGCGAGGGCGGTTACTATTTCATCAAGTAACTGCAGAGGTCAGCTTGGTTCTGCCAAAGATGGAGAGGTACGGGAAAGGACACAATGGAAAGACTCACGTGTAGCCGAGAGCGAAGCCAACAGACGGATGGCAGTATCTCGAGGCATAGCCGGTGAAGCCGGCACTCAGCGGCAGCCAAGCGGCCATCTCGCCGAGCGAGGCCATGGTGGCAAAGACGAGGGCGCCGACGAGGGTGAAGCCGATGAAGAGCGACGCAGGGCCGGCTTGGGCGAGGGCCTTGCCGGTGCCGATGAGCAGTCCCGTGCCGAGGGCTCCCCCGATGGCGCTGGCAACAAGTCAGCCTCGGCAGAGCAGAGGGGACGGAGCGCCGAGGCTGGCGGGAGCTGCTCACATCATGCTTATGTGGCGAGCCTTGAGGCCGCGGTGCAGCGCCGTCTCGGGAGACGTCTCGAGGCCCTGGATGGTCTCGTTTTCGGCCGCCGTCTGCCGGAAGCTGTCGCTCCCCTTTTCGGGGTCGGCGCCATGGCTCTTGATGGGGGAGCGGAGGACGCTGGAGTCGCTCACGCTGATTCCGGACGAGGCCATTTCGAGGTGATGCGGAATGGCGGGGGGCGCGATGAGCGACTCGGGGTGGAAGCGTGGGGAGACGTCTGCGGAAACTGGGTGCCTCGGGCGGGCGCACTCGTCATTATATGCTGCAGCACGCTGGCCAAAAGCCCGGTGGGGGACGCCAGCTTTCCTTGGGGGCTGCTGCCGTTCGACGCCTCTCGTCGCTAGCCTGACGGGATAACCGACAGCTGATTGTGAGCGAGCTTGGAAGTCATTGGCCTGGTCTCGCCGGGGTCGGAGCAAGTTGGTTGGCCTTCCCCTCTCCCTCTCAGGACAGCAGCGAGACAACAAATACGCCACGCGCCATACATTATGTCATTCAAGAGTATTTTTCCACGCTTACTGTCGGTCACCGTCTACCTACCTACCTGCCGCTACTCGGGACCGGGGAATGTTGTCTCGAGGACAGGTGTGAGTGTCTTGAGGTCTTGAGGTCTTGAGGACAATCTTGAAAAGACTCCCCGTCGCGAGAGGAACCTCGGGCCCGACAATCCTCCTCTGGCGCATGCAGGCCGGTGGAGCTGCGCCCGAACCTTGGGAATCCGTGAGATTTGGGATGGGGGGCTGTCAGCATGCGCACCAAACACGTGGTGTGTGTGCAACAAGAAATGGAAGCCTGGACGCACGAGGGCCGAAGCGACGCATTCCAGCCTCCGGTTTCGGCAAAGACCACAAAGTTCGAGCTTGCCTGCAGGGACGGGGCGGGGGCCTTGCAGTGAGGGCGGGGTCTGCAGAGACGGGCGGGGTGAGCGTCGGAGTATCCGCACGGGGTGCATGGTAGTACTAGTACTTCGTAGTAGTAGTATTTCTTTGGCCAAGGCGGCCCCCGCAAACCTTCCCCAGCCTTCAACCAAGTCGTGCGGGGACAACTGTTGTTTTCCAACGCGCCCCAGCCGATTGGCCCCTGTCGGCGACGACCTGGTTGAGACGCGGCGCGTTGGATCATCGACACGCGAGAGTCATGTCTCCCTCGAGTCTCGAGTCCATCCAGCCCGGGCCAGACGCCGCCTGTACGTACCTGCATCTCCGGTCTGCCAAGGGTCCGGCCCCCGTGTCCGCTCCGGCTTGTCCCGTGGAGCCCGAGGGCGTCGTTTTGGACCACCATCAAACATTGCCCTTCTTCTTGGCCAAGTCGCGAGGGGAGGAGGGCGCTACACGACCGTCATCAGCACATGAAGCCTTCTCAGACATGGCCATTTGGTCAAACACTTAAGAATGGAGGCTCCCGCTCTTGCAACGAGTCGGCAACTCTGGAGAGCTGTCAAGACCGCGTTTCGTCGATTCCCCGAGTCAAAGACCTGCAAACTGCTGTCCTCTTGAGCGAGAGTCTCAGCGGTGCAGCCAAGACCACCACCGACTTGCTGCTGCGGCAGGACCTTGTGACCGACGGGGAACAAAAAAAAGGCAAGACGGCTTCGCTAACCGGACAGTCACCGCCTGAAACAGCCCGCAGTCAAGGAGTCGGTTTGATCCGGCCAGGAGACATTTTTTCGAGCGCCCCTCACCATTGCCGCCCGTCGAGCCGTCGTTTGTCCTCGGCGCATCACCTTGGACGACAATGACTGCGTCAGCTTATTGACAGCCGAGGCACGCTTTAGGCGCATTGTTCCACTCGAGCCACCATCAAGGCTGGTCCCTGCATGGCGACAGTCTCGACCTTGCGAGAATGTGCTAGGGGCTGATCAGAAACGTCTTCAACTGCCAAGCGTGGCAGTGCTCGAGGCTGTCAAGCAATCAGGTGCCCGAGTTCCGCCACCACAATTGCGAGTGCGGACCAAAGTGTGGCATCTTGGAACCCATACCTTGTCAAGACATGGAGCTATTCTCACGGGAGTATTCTCGCGGTGTTTGACTACTACGCCGCCAGGTGCAGATCTTCAGCCAGACTCCCGCTTTGACAGGCGGAATCAGGACCAAGGACCAGAGATGAATGAGATGTTGGCATTTCATTTATAGGTGCAGATGCCTCGCTTGGATCACATTCATGCCCCTTTTTGGCATTGAATCAGGCCGTGCTACGAAATTGAACCCGCCCTGAGTCCTTATGCAAGGCCTCGAAGTGTGTGTGGCCCTTTTATGCACATTCAAGAGCCTCCGGGGTCTTTCCTTGTCAACCCAAGGCATTTAAACGTTGGGGCAATGTCCTTGACTCATGCCCGTCATGGCCATGTGGTGTCATTTTAACATTTTAAGCCCATGCGCTGTCCGTGCCCGCTGGAGAAGGTTGGTGGAGACTCTGGGGAGATTCCACTCAACGACGGTCCACAACGGACAACTGGTTGGTCCACTTCAACGATATCCTCGATAAACCGAAGCGAAAGCCGCATAAAAGGTAGTAGCCTGGGTTCGAGGACGTGCCAAGCAGGTTTCTGTCCTGGTTGTCCTGGCTGTCCTGGTTCCAGCCCTGGTTCCAGTCCCTCCTCGGTAAAGATGCAAGGTTCCTTGGCAACCTAAATATTAGCTTGCTTGTCCAGTTTCACGATTCCCCAGGAAAAGGGGCAAGTGCGGGGGGTTTGGTCTCCTAAAATTCACCCGTCGGTCGGATTCACCAATGAAATCAACGCCCTGCCTCGCCAGCCCCAGAGTCGGCCGCAAAACCGACGTCATGTCGCGGGGCCCCGGACGAGCAAAATAAACGTCTGATTATCCCCCGGACTCGTGGTCCACATGGGTGCGGAGTCATGCGGATCCAAGCGGTGTGGACAGGGGGCTAAGGCTTGCCGAGATAAAGAGACGCTCCTGCGCGAGACTCGAGAGGCGGAATTCGCACAAGTCCATATCCCATCTTCATGTTTCCTCTCCCGTCATGACGCAAATCCGAGGCCGACTGGCCAAGTACAACGTGGCCCACAGGCTCTACAAGGGCTCTCTGCTCGGCGCCGTCTGCATCGTGGCCGGCATCTCCATCTTCTTCTTCGGCTATGACCAGGGGCTCATGGGCGGCGTCAACACCACGCGTGACTATGCCGAGCGCATGGGCTTTGGCCACTGGGACGAAGAGCAGAGGCTCGTCGTCGTCGACAAGCCGCTGCTTCAGGGGGGGATCGTGAGTTGGACCCTCGTCATGGAGCCGAGACACCGCTTACACTCCCCCAGGTGGCCGTTTACTACCTCCCCGGCACCCTCGTCGGCTGTCTGGTGGGCGGCTGGTTCGGGGACAAGTATGGCCGCATCACGACCATCGGCCTGGCCTGCGTGTGGTGCATCTTCACCGCCGCCTTCCAGTCGGCCGCCATGAGTGCTTCGTGGATGTTCTGCGGTACGTCCCAACGTCGTCATCACCAGTCGTGGGCACTGACCGGACAGCCCGCGTTCTAAACGGCTTCGGCACGGGCGTGCTCAACGCCATCACGCCCGTGTGGGCAACCGAGACGGCGGCCCACACGTCTCGCGGCCAGTTTGTCGCCATCGAGTTCACCCTCAACATCTTCGGCGTCGTCGTGGCCTACTGGCTCCAGTTGTGAGTCGCCCCCCTTTGAGTGACCGACGCATGCTGATGGGCCTGGAAGCGCAACTTCCAAGTACTACGATCCTCGCTCTTCCTTCATCTGGAGGTTCCCGGTGGCCTTTCAGATCCTGCCCCTCATCCTCCTCTTCCTCATCGTCTGGCTCATGCCCGAGTCTCCCCGCTGGCTCATCAAGGTCGGCCGCGAGGACGAGGCCCGCTTCATCCTCGGCCGCCTGCGTGGCGAAGAGGGCGAGGACGGCGTCGGCGCCGAGGCCGAGTTTCAAGACATTGTCAGCACCTGCAACCTCGAGCGGGAGACGGCCACGCAGCAGAGCTATCTGCATATGTTCTTCGGCATTGGGTCCGGCAAGCTGCACACGGGCCGCCGCGTGCAACTCGTCATCTGGCTCCAGATTCTGCAGGAATGGATCGGCATCGCCGGCATCACCATCTACGGCCCAGAGATCTTCTCCATCGCCGGCATCAGCTCCGAGAACCGCCTCTGGGTCAGCGGTGTCAACAACATCACCTACATGGTGAGTCTCCGAGCCCGTAGCTTGGCCTGACAATGCCAATCTGACCATGCCAGTTTGCCACGCTCATCTGCGTCTTTACGCTTGATCGCATCGGACGTCGCTGGACTCTGTACTGGGGCGCCGTGGGGCAGGCCTGCTGCATGTTTGCCGCGGGCGCCTTGTCGAGAGCCACCATCAACGCCGCCGGTGACTCGAGTTTGCGAGACCGCCTCGGAGCCGCCGCCACCTTCTTCGTCTTTCTGTACACGGCCATCTTCGGCGCCACATGGCTCACGGTGCCCTGGCTGTATCCAGCAGAAATCTTCCCGCTTCAGGTCCGCGCCAGGGGCAACGCCTGGGGCGTCGTCGGCTGGTCCATTGGCAACGGGTGGACGGTGAGTCGTCGGCTCGCGGTAAAGGCCAGAGGATGAGACCCGGCTGACCATGGCATCAGGTGCTGCTCTTGCCCACAATTTTCGGCCAGCTTCACGAAAAGACGCTCTACATCTTCGGCGCCGTCAACATACTCTGCATCGTCGTCGTCTGGGCGCTGTACCCCGAGTCGAACCAACGAACCTTGGAGGAGATGAATCTTGTCTTTGCCAGCGACAGCATCTGGACATGGGACGCTGAGCGCAACTTTGCCAAGCTCAAGAGCGAGAATCCCCAGCTGGTCCAGGCGGCCAAGTCGCGCCAGGGGGTTGATGACCCCGAACACGCCGTTTCGGAATCTCGCAAGGCGAGCCTCGTGCTACGCGGGAGTCGACGTGGTGCCAAGGAAGGTGATGTGACCAGCATCAAGGGGGACTCGCAAGAGATTGAAAAGTCGAGTGTGTCTCATGCCTGAATAGACGGGCGTTTGCCTGAAAAGACGGGCATTGCCTGAAGAGACGGGCGTTAGCTTAAGAGACGGGCGTTAGCTTAAGATACGGGCGTTTGCCTGAAGAGACGGGCGTTTGACCGTGTGGTGATGCATCCCAGCCATGTACAACTATTGGTTGTCGAGCATGTGTGCTGTATGCCGAGAGAAACATGGTCATGGTTCTTCTGCGGCTCTCGCCTAAGTCGACGTGGAAGGGCAGTTCAGTGTACAGTATGCTCGGTGCAAACAAGGCTTATGCTTGTCATGAAGCTGTTGGTCATGATTCAAGCCGTCTGCTTTCAAGCGCATGAAACTACGTAGTGTACACATCAGCTGAATCCGTTACATATCCTTTCGAATTCCAGTGCCATCACATCTTGCGCGGCCGTCCCCTTTTTCTCTTGGCCACGCCCTGCGGCTTGGAGGTTTGGGAAGGCGCCGCGCTCTTGCGTGGCCGCCCGCGTCCTCTCCCGGGTTGAGAAACATTGCCAGGTCCCGCAGCCGACTTCGCGCGAGGCTCTCTGGGTTCGTCTGGCGCACGCTTGCCCCGTCGAGCCGCCCTGGTCGGACCCTCTGGCGCGGCGGCTGCAGGCTCGGGCTGCCGACGGGTTGCCGCGATGCGGGCGCTTCGACGCTTGGGGGGCTCGCGTGGTTCGGGAGCGGCCGCTGCTGGTGCCGCCATGGGCCTCCGGCCACGCATCCGTGTCCGTGGCGGCGAGGGCGCTGCTGGCGCCGCCGTGGACTTCCGGCCGCGCATGCGTCTCCGTGGAGGCGAAGGCGCTGCTTCTTCCTCAACGCCGTCGTCACCGTCGGACTCGGGCTCGGGAGCGGGTGCTTCAGGATCGGGACACGCCCGGCCGAAAATACTGGCAATCATTCGCGCGACTTCTGGAGGAGGAGGCGGGCCCGGCGACAGAATGACAGGAGGACGGGTGGGGGTTGGCGGCGGAATAGCCTCTAGCGCATCCATCTCCGACAGCGTCAAGTCAAGATTCATCTCATGCTCTGTCAGGCCCTGTGGTTCCGGCGACGGGGATTCGTGGCTCCACTTCCAGCCAATCCGGCATCGTCCCGTCCCGCCTTTTCCCGAATGTCAAACTCGCCGCTCTCTTCCCACCTGGTCTGGACGTAGACGCCGTGATCCTCGTCGTACAGCCGTCGCGCTCTCCCGGAAAGACGGCGCAGCCTGACACTCTCTTCCGCTTGCTCCAGCCCGTAAATGTACCAAGGGCGCGAGGTGATGAAGGACTCGGCGGTGCTTTGGCTGGCGTCGGGTTCCAGCCTGTGGCGCGGCGGCGGCGGCACACAGCTGGCTTCGCCGCGACGGAGCCCTTGGCGAAGACGAATGGCGCGCGAGTTGGGGTGTTGGGCAACGTGGTGGTCGAAGCCGAGAGTAGCACCACGCTCTTGTGTATCGCCCTGCCATGTCCATCTCCAACGGAAAGATTCATCTCGTGGCTTCGAGTCGACGCGGCCGGGGATGCCCCACTCGGGATTCCACACACCAAGACTTTGCCAGCGCTTCTTGATGCCATGCCTTATCAAGACGTTCAGGCGTTGGCGCCCGGCCCGCCCATTGTAGCTTTTCCTTACTTCGAGAGGGCACCCATCATAGCTCGGCATCATGGCACGCAACGTGGCATCCTTGGCTGCCTTGTCATAGAGCCGTCCAGGGTTGTATGCCGGTTGAGAAGACTCGAAGTATCTTTGCGCCTTGATGAGCTCGGTTTCTGTGAGTGGTTCGCCGATGAGATTGTCGATTTTGGCCCGGTCTTGCGCAGTCAACGATTGGAGAGGATGCAGAAGGTCGAAGCCGAGATGCTCGTAAATGTCTTGATCGTCGTCGTCTTCGTCAGCCGACGGGGAGCGATATGGCGGGGGATCGTCGCGATTGAAGCGACGGTCGAGGTGTTGTTCGAGGAGGGGCTGGTTATCGGCCATGTCTTGCAGCTCGGGCATGACGAGCTGGCTCAGCTGCTCGTGGTCCAGCTGATAGACCGAGGCATTGCCCGCTATGGGGCTATATATGGGAGACATGGGCGCGGTCATCCAAGCATGTCGTCGCCCAAGAAATCGAAAAAAAATTGGGAAGAAAAGAGCCGTGCTTGGTGCTTGGGGGATGCAACACAATGTTGTATGTTGTTCGAGGGCCGGCAATTCTCCGGCTCGCTTCTCTTGAGGGGGAAGTCGCGTACCAGTGGCGTCCCACGACGCGAAGTCATGGCCAGTGGCGTCCAACGACGCGCATGATTGGCTGCCTTGCGGGGGCATGGGGCAGGCGGCGGCTTGAACCCGGAGATGAGAGCTTCGGCTGCCCAGATCCTGGTTATGCATTTCGGTGGCAAAGGATTGACGACGAGACGCTCGGATATACAACGCCCAATCCAGCCCTTGCAAGCGGGTGGCGCAAATCAGGCGGCAGCTCATCAAGAGATCCCGCAGCGCGACCGGACAAGCGAACCAGCGGGGGCATCGACGCCTGTCCGTCAAGGGCGTACCACGCAAGTTGATGTTGCTGCTTTCAAGGCCGGATACCGAGGGGGATCGCATGCCAGTGCATCACCAGTACCGGAATCGCAAGCTGCGTCAGGCTGGAAACAACCGACCACGGCAGGCCCATCGAGGCCATCGCGACGCTGGGAAAACCCAAGCAAAGTTGCCAAGACAAAGACGCCGAAAACAAGACAACGCGAGTTGCGGAGCAGGATGCCTGGGCACTTTGATCCCGATGACATGGAATTCTGAGCTTCGTGTGTCAGGTCGCGCGTGCGCAGAGGCTTGAGCTCGGCACCAGGGGGGGTTAGGGCATTCGTGTTATCGCACTAGGTCGGTCATCTGTTATTAGTTTGGGAAATTGTCACAAATGAAGGGACAACGCACCAGGTCGCGTGGAGTGCGGTGAGTTTGGTGCCTTCCAAGAGCAGCATCCAGTCTGGGTGACGGACATCGACCCAGTAGGCGATGGGGCCAAAATCCCCCGACAGCTCGTTAACCATGCGAGTAGGCCAGAGGCTGTAGGGAATCTGGGCAATGAGAAAGGCCGACTGGATCTGTTGCAGCTTTTGCAACACCGTGTGATCGGCCCAGTGGAGCTTCCATTCCGGCTGCATGATCACCTTGTTTCGATTATTGGTGACAAACGCGTCAACCTCTCTGGCTGCCTTGGCCCTAGGCCACACGGACTTCACGAGAGCTTCTATAGCTCGATCGTGGGAAGCGTCGTGCGGGATATGGGCGGGGCAATCAATGCTCGGACGCTGGGACTCATCACATCGTCCTCGCTGTCTGACACAACTTGTTTTCCTGTGTGGCTTGGGTCAATGACGCTGTCATTGACTGGGCCCATGGCTTGGGTTAATGACGCTATCGTCAACTCGTGTGGTCATGACCCCTTTTAGTCCTTGTGTGCGCGGAGCCCTCCTGTGCTGAGGTGGCCGGGAGGTCTCCTTGCAGGTCTTCCGGGGCGGCGCCGAAGAGTCCGACTTATAGATGTCCGAGGCTAGAACGCTCCGGGTGATTCTCTTGCACGTTGTTTGTCGAGCTCCAATGGATGATGCTGCCGTCGATCTTGAACTCATCATACTGGCAGTCTTTCTTTTGTGGGTGCCAAAACTCTGACAGTGTTGGTGGGGATTCACTTGGGGATCAATCCAAACAAAGGGGGGTTTATTGGTTGTGGTTCTGTCTGGTCTCTCTAGCTAGGTAGAAAGGGGGACAAGGAACATGTACCGGCTTGGCTTCACCAAAATCTTGTCGTGTTCGTTGTTGACCTCTGTTGTTGTTGCTCCTAGCAAGCCTCCGCCTCCCCGCGGGCCATCCTGCCTACGCATGGCGCACATGGTGGCAACCTCTTTTCGTCGCTGCACGTTGGTGGCTTCCTCTTCGAGGGAGTTTTGGCCGGTGTCGGCGAGGGCGGAACCGGCGGAGTGGGTGTGCGCGCGGGAGTAGTGCTCGCCATGATGAGATTTGTTGGTTGAAGAAGGAAAGAAAAGGAAAAGAGAGCCCGGGGGAGGGGCGAAATGTGTTTGCAGCTTCTAAAGAAAACTGCCAGTGTCGGAATGTAGGATATTCGCAAGGTGCGGTTGCGGGCACGTGACCCACAGGATCACCGAGCATGAGTCCAATGAGGCCTTGATGACCGTCAATCGATCGTCCGTCGCCCCGAGCTGCTGGTGGTGGGCCAGGCTACGTCCCTTGAGGCGTTCAAGTGCCTCGTTGAATTGTGCTATCATGTCGTCGAGGGCCTCCACCTTAAGGCGTCGAAGTGTCTGGTTGAACTGTGCTATCATGTCGACGAGGGCGTCCATCAGCGAAGAAACCAGAAGGGGCCTGCCGGCTACACGGATCGACGTCTCCAAGTTCTCCTGGCGGTCTTCTCTGAGGCGCGTTTCGATTAAAACCTGGGCCGCATAAAAGACCTGGTAGTACCATTGAATGACAAGCACGAGGTGGTCGGCGGCCGTGTAGCCAGAGTGCGAGACGCGCTCCTCCATCCTCCCGCAATATGTCTTGACAAAGTCGAGAAAAGCCGTGAGCTGGTCATTCTGCCCATCCCAAAGCCACGCAGGTCCAGGTAGGTTGACCCAACCTGAACCTGCGCGGCGAGGTCCACAGATCTCTGTGATGCGGGAGCAGCATTGGGAGCAACGGTAGGGGCAGGACCTGAAGCAACTGGCGGACTTTGAACAGTTGCTGGAACAGGCGTGCTTGTCGTACGTTTTGTTTGCCACAAGAGCATTTAGCTCTTGACAGAGCTCCAAGCAGTCGGTCATTGCCTACATAGAGTTAGTACACAATTGGGTTTTGGTTGGAGAGCAATACTCACGTCGCATGCGTGCACTCCTGGCAGGATTCCTTGCCGACCTCGGTCGTGGTACTCGTGACGGCGGGAGCAGCGGCGGGAGATTGATCGTCAAGCCGACCATCCCGCGTATCCAATGTTGAATCTGAAAAGTAGGGGGACATCAAGGATCTCATCGCGGCTGTGGTTTTGCACGCGGCGACGAAGTGGTAAAGAATCGCGGCGGACATTACCATTTTTCCTCGATGTTGCCGTATCACCGAGTTCTGCGACGCGGCCTGCGATGTTGCGTCCCTCGTCTTGGTTGAACTGGGCTTGGCCGGGCATTGCTTCTGGTGTCCAGTGTGGAAAAGCTCAAGAAAGAGCTAGAAAAACTCTGCGTGTGTGCGAGAGGCTAATAAATCTCTGCACGCGAGGCTGCTGACTACGCAAGAGGGTGGTCCGTGCCCGAAATGCGACATCCGGAGTCGGAGTGAAAAGGTCGACAACCGTCGTACCATTCGTCCGAGTCGGCGAGACTACCGCATGGTTAACGCGATATACCCGCATTCCCATGACTCGGTGCGAAGCGCCATCCAAGCATGTCCGGGTAATCGCCAACACTGATCAGTCTTGGTTAGGTCAATGGAAAACAAAGGGGTCTCTGAATTGGGTGTATTGTGTCTCCAGAGAGGAGTCGGGGCCACACTTGGCTCTTGCATGCGCAACGCATCGTCGCCGTAGAGTGGGAGAAAGGCTTCTTCGAAGTTGGCATAACTAACACCGTGCCCATATGGCGCGTTCGCGCCGGGTTATTCTTGTTGAGGACTGCAAGCCTTGCATTTTGGCTGTCCGTGAACATCACGGACGGGGTCGGCTGCGGATATCCCATTTCATCGAGGAGTTCATGAATCTCACACCAGCTGATATATGAACGAGGTATGATGTTGGCTATCGACTTGTACTGTCGTGCCCAGGGTTTGTTCGTGGCCGTTGTACGAAGTATAGCAGAGAACAGTTTCTCCGCTCGGCTGCCTGGTGTCAGGATAACCTTCGACATAGCGGTCGACGATTGATACGTCGGTCCGGATGTCGCGAAGATTGAGGCCATGTCTCTCGACTGTCTTGTATGTCTCGTCCTCGATGCAGCGGCCGAAATTTTCGGCGATGGGGGTCGAAATTTCATCGACGTGGGTCAGAAGAGAAAGTGGCCGCGCTGTAACGCAGGGATGCGATACTACGGTGCTCATAACCTCTTGAAACCCACAGCAGGGCATGCAAAGGTCGTCGATCTCCTTGGTGTCCGATTCCTCCCCTTCCATGAATGGTGATGAGGGCGAAAAAGTCGTCAGTCCGAAGAAGTGTAGCCTTGGCCATGCCGGCCAGGCATCCTTGTTCGTCAACAAAGTCAGGCAGGTCTTCGGACAGGTCGATCCAATTGATCTGTTCCTGTTGCTGTTTCTCCACCCCTTCACGTTGGTCTCGGCCAAAAAAGACCTTCTCATTGAAGATGACATGAGACGTGTTGAAGAACGCGTTCCGCTGCAGGCTCGGGACCCAGATGAGATATTGGGTGCTTGAGATGTAGCCTGCGAGATACCCAATGTGGCCTCTCAAATCCAGCTTCCCAGAGGTCTTGTTGAGCATCTGTCTCGTCATCGGAAAGGCCTTGCAGCCGAAGCTGCGAATGTGCTGCTTCCGGGGCTTGACCCGGATGTGAGCCCATTCGTCCCTGTTGTCGCGGAGCCACTCTTGGATGGTAGTCGGAATTTATCGCTCTGTTCAGCGGCGAAAGTTGCCGCTACGAGTTTGAAGTGGTCTCCCCGCGTGTACGCATAAAGTACAACTCTCTGGTTCGATATCAAAACGCCCATATTGGCCGTAGGTGATATACCTACGCGATAACGGACACTGATCAGTGTTGGTAGGGATTCACTTGGTGGTTAACCAAACAAAGGGGGTTGTATTCTGTGGGTGGTTCCGTCTCGCCACTGCAGGGTGCCCAAATCGCCGATGAAGGGTCCTGATCTCGGTCTCCGTGAGAAAGGCGGTCGTCTGTTCGTTCTTGCCGAGGAAGAACCAGGGATGTCCCCATTTCCTAATGACAGGGATGTTTGCATTCAGGCCAGTAAGGGTGTTCGTGGTGTTGTTGAAAAACACGCCTAGTCGGTCCATATCTGCAAGACACAGCAGGAAGGGGGTTGGAGTCTCTAACACGTGAAAGGTGAAGCTGGTTGGTATTGGTCTATGCGTGAGCAGCGAGCTCTTTTCCATGTCGCTGTGCCCCTGGATCACGAGACGGGATTTCTCGTACGGCTTGATGTCTCGGCCCTTGACGTCCCGTACCATGCGGGAACGAAAGAGACGATGAGGCCCATGTGTGGCCTCGTTGTACTGCTCAAAGCTGAAGACTCCGCGGGCGATAAGATCGTCGATCTCGCGCTGGTCGGACTCTTCGAAGGTGAATTTGAACCTTGCGGCACGCGTTGAGGAGAGTGGTGCGAAGGGGCCGTGTCAAGGCTGGTGATTCGTCCAATCGGGGTTTCCACAGCAATTGATCCTAATGATCTCATGACTTCGCCGTGGCCGAATTTGATCGGTGTCTCCTAAGGCAGCTGGTTAGTATATATACGTCATTAGATGGTGGGCAAAGGCTAGGATGTTTTCCATACCTGTGTGATGATTGTCAATCGCCAGATGGCAAGGAGTCCCTTCATGTTACCGCCAGAGCTGGCCATGACCCGACTGCAGCTCGCGGCCATGATATCCGACCAGAATATTTGGGAAGACGATCCGAAAAGCCTATCACGCTTTACATCATTGTCCACACATAGAATCACGGTGCCCTGTGGATGCACGTAGTTCTGGTATGGGGTGTTCTCAGGTGGGCTCGCCAGATGGCAAGGAGTCCTTTCATGTTCCCGCCAGAGCTTGCCATGACCTGATTGCAGCTCGCGGCCATGATATCCGACCAGAAGATTCTCGCAGGCGATGGCAAATGCCCATCACGCGTCGCACCATTATCCATACACAGAATCACGGTGCCCTAGGGATGCACGTAGTTCTGGTATGGGGTGCAGATGTCACACTGCCGATTTCCTCCTGAAGGATGTCGAACGTAGGTGTCCACGGGATGTCCTGCCTCTCCCCGTATTGGAGACATCAACAAATACGTAGGTGTCCACGGGATGTCCTGCCTCTGTCATGGCATTTGTAGTATGTCGACTGAGAGCAGGTGGCGAATGGATGTCGAGATTTGGGCTGTCAGTGCCGTCGGTCCCCGTATTAAAGACGTCCAAAAACACGTAGGCGTATAAGAGCCAAACAGTCCTGGGACTTTGTATGGGAGGTATCGAGTATAGCAGGGCCAAGCTTCTCTCACTGATCAGTGTTGGTTGGTCAATGTAAAACAAAGGGGGTTCCGAAGCTGGGTTGTATTGGTCTATTGGGGTGTTCCACTCGCAGTTTCTTAAACGACGTAGTCGTCCAGTCCGTCCAGTAATACTGATGGTTGACTTCGGTGTCGAAGTGAGCTTTAAGAAGGTCATACGCTTGCCTGAAGGTCCAGTTCCATTCCACGTGCTGTATGTGGTATGTCTGAGCCCGGCCCGTGAGAATGCGTGGAAACAACGCATGGAAGTGCCCGGGTCTGGCTTATGGACACCGATTCCATCCGAAGAGACCATGCTGAGAAGTTGATACTTCCTTTGAGCTTGTAAAGGAGTAGTCCTTGAAAGAGCTCATCGTGGTCGGTCGAGTGGTGTTTGGGTGAGTTTTTTGTGACGGGGAGATACCCTCTCGTAGAGAGCTTCGCCAGGGTCGAGCGAAGGACCCTGTTCTTGGCTGATGCGCGCTCGACCTCATCGTGTGTCCGTGGGCGGGGCAAGTGACTTGAAGGGCGGCGGCGTCGGCGAGGTCGTTGTTAAACAAGAGGGAAGAAAAACCCAGGTGGCGTATGGATGTCGAGATTTGTCTGGTAGAGCGGTGCTAGCTCTACAATAGGGCGGTATTCGCCCGTACTCTGCTCGATGCGGCGACGATGAAGCCAGAAGTCGCCCAAGACAGACGTCGCCGTTCCATTTTGCGAGTTTGGGTTGCAGTCGATACACCAGTGAAGAGTGCAGATGTATGAGGGAGAAGGGGAAAAAGTCTGCGAGGAGGGGGGAGAAAGTTGAACACTTTATAAGGAAGGAGAGAGGGGAGGGGCTGGCTGATTTACGTTGGCATGGTTTGTTTGGTGGCGAAGCCTAATTGCGCACCTAATAATTGGGGGCAAGAGTGCGATTATTGCAACTTTGGGCGTCAGGAACTTTAGGCGTCAGGATGGTTTGGTGGCGAAGCCTAATTGCGCAGTGAATCACCACCCACCAGGCAATCAATCACGCCTACGATTACACTCACGTGATTTATTAAGCGATTGGCAACTTTCTTTACTAACTCTTAAAGGCAAGCGGCTCCACCAGCCACTCCCACATTCTCGGCCGTCTTATCTGTCTTATCTGCCTGCGTCCCGAAGAACTGGGCTCACCCCAGCCAAGGACACCAGGGACCCATGGTCCAGTCCAACCCATAAAACAACATACCGACGGGCCCGTCCCTGCGTCGCGCCCTTTGCACCAGGCAAATCTCGGTGCTTTTCGTCGAGGGTAAACAAGCCTCGCCGCCAGTTATGGGCGTGCCGACGGAGGCCGCCATGACCGCCATGATGTTGGCCGACGCGCCGGAGACAAGGCACTGACTCGACCATGTCCAAGACTCTTGCGTCTCTGATTCGGCTCTAAATACAACGTCTAAGCGTTTCTATCTTCACCCGCTCTATGCCCACCCGCCAGACAGATGGGTATATCATGTCAAGCAGTATCCCTTCTCTTCTACCCGCCCACAGAAAACATCATCTCGACTTTTGATCCCCCAAACGCCTCGCCGCTCGAAATGCTGCAGGGCTCGTTGCCTCTTGAACGCAAAAACAGAGTGGAAAGAGTGGAAAGAGTGGAAACGGAAAAAAAAAAAAAAAGGCCGCCCGTTGTACGAAGTACAGGGCGGCATCATGTGCAGGCAGTGTGCATCTTCACAGCACCTGCGCCCGTTGCCGCGCCTTTTCCTCGGCAAAGACCTTGCGGCTCATCTCGAGGACCCGCTCGAAGCCCTCCCTGCCGGTGAGGGCGTTTTCCTTGAAGCGGGTGACGATTGTGTCTTCGATGCTGTTCTTGATGCGCTGCCAGCCGCCGCACAGGGCCGTGACGCGCGCGCTCTGGATGAACTGCGTCTGGCCGTCGCCAAAGGGCTTGTAGACGACCTCTTCCTGGACGTTGACGAGGTTGCTCCACGTCAAGTTCTGGCTGACCATGGTGACGGTCTTGCTGGCCGGGTCGACGTAGCTGGCCTCGTAGACGTGGCTGACGTCTCTCGAGTTGCCCATGATGGTCTTGAGCCACTCGGGTGCCGACTGCTTGCAGGTGATGAGGCGCTCTGTCCGCAGGATGCCTGTGGCGGGGTCGACGGCGCGAGAGAGGGTGTCGACGGCGACCACGTGCTCCGATTTGTTGTTCCAGGGGCCATACTTGCGCCAGTTGGCCGTCGAGACCTCGTCCCACGAGTAATCAAAGGTGACGCTGTTGGAAAAGACCTTCATGGCTGCGGGAGAGGTCGAGAGACGCAAACGTATTGGATTGCTGGACCCCGAATGCGCTGTTGCGGCCCTTGAAGAAAGGCTCCGGTGTGCGCCCTTGGCGTTATCGCGGGGACGTGGTCATCAATTGTGGGCGGCGCTTCACGACAACTAGCCTGCTGCCCGATGAGAGCGATGCAAATAGTGCGCTTGGGAGTTCGGGCTCGGTGGTAAATGGCGCCTTCGGTCGTCGGAGTGTGGCTTTGGTTTTGAAGATGTTAGATGTGAGCGGCCGTGTCGGGGGGCGTGGTTTTCCTCTTCGGTGGCGACCAACGGGCCGAAGAGGAGCCGTCCAGGAGTAGAGGTACGTACCCTGAGGGATAAGCCGGGCTCGTGATTGGCTGGCTTGCTTGAGGAGGGGCGGATTGTGGCTGGCTGTTATTCGTATTCGTACGAAGTACTTCGTATTCGTACCCGAGCAGAGCCTCGGCCTGAACGCTCTCGCTTCGCAGACTCCCCTCTTTATTGGGGAATGACATCCTCTGTCACACCAAACGTTGCCGCAAAAAGGACGATGATTTTTGTATTCTTTGGTAGGCATACGCCATTCTGCGGCCCTAGGCCCTATATCAAATGCACCGGCACTCTGTATTCGTTGCTTGCCACCGTCCTCCTCGTAAACCTACAGCCATCAGTAGTCGTCGCCGCGACTAATCACCTCCTTTACCGTCGGACGGATGAGAATGGTCTGCGCATTGTCAGCACATCGTCACAACACCTAGACTGTTGATACTTACGTGCTCAAACTGAGCAGTGTACGAGCCCTTCTTGTCGCACAAGGGCGGGTACGCCTCGACGATGCCGTTCTGCACAAGGTTGTTCAACTGCGCGAGTCAGCACCCAGTCTCTCAGCCGATGGCAACGCGCACTAACCCCCAGTAGATACTTTTCCTGGCCGAGACGGTCCAGATACCGCCGGCAAAAGGGCAGGGTGCCAAAGTTCTTGTTGATGACGCTGAGCAGCGACTTGGCCGAGCTCAGGCGCAGGTCCACGTGCTGCGCGTCGATGCTCTTGGCGTAGTGGGACACCTCCATGTCGTCCCTGACGTAGCCATTGCCCGTGCTGCCAAACGTCTCAATGGCAAACACGTCGCCCTCCTCCATCTTGGTCTGGTCGTTGCTCTTGACAATGGGCACCGCCTTTGTGCCGTGTATGCTATACGGCAGGATGGTGTGGCCCGTTAGGTTGCGGATGCTCTTGACCGGGTACGTGGTGCCGTCAATCTCCACCTCGAAGCTCTCCATGGTCTCCTGGATGACGCCACCAATCTCGCCCACGCGCGCATCGATGCCCGCCTCGCGGATGCCTGCGTTGGTGGCCTCCTTAACGGCCTGCAAGAGGTTGTCATACTTTTGCTCAAAGGCGACGGTAAAGGCCGAGTCGACGATGCGCCCGTTGACGTGGACGCCAAAGTCGACCTTCATGACGTCGTCTTGCTGCAGCACCATCTTGTTGCCGGCGTTGGGCGTGTAGTGTGCGGCGCAGTGGTTGAGGCTGAGGCCGCAGGGGAAGCCCATGCCGGCCTTCATGGCGTCGCCCTCGGCCAGCCCATCGTGGCCAGTCAGGGCGCGCACGCCGTCCTCGATGATCTCGGCAATCTCCGTCAGCGTCTGTCCGGGCCGGACCACCTTGTGCGCGTAACTGCGGACCTGGCGGTGGATCTCGGCGGCCTCGCGGTAGTCGGTCAGGAAGTCGCTGTTCATGTTGTCCAGGTGACGCTTCTCCTCGTTTGTCGTCCGGTACCGGTTCTCGTCCTTGTACTCGACCTCTTCGCCCTTGGGGTAGCTGCCGTTGGGGAACAGCTGGCTGACCTTTACGCGAGGCGGCTCCGATTGGGCTGTCGGGCTCTTCTTCTTCTTGCGCGGCTTTCTCTTCTTCTTCTTCTTGGCCGCGCCGCCAGCCGCAGCACCGTCGGCGGCGGCGTTGTCGTCGGCATCGTCGTCGTCGGACTCTTCACCGACGCCGTCGCCGTCAACGTCGGGTGCGGGCTTTGCGCCTTTGCCGCTGGCCTGGGCGCCGTCGGCTACTGTGTGGTTCAGCCATAATGTCAGCGAAGACCAGTCTCTGCGGTGACGAACAGGGCTACCTTTGAGCTCCTCGAGAGCGTCGGTGGGAACCTGAGCTGCCATGCTGGCTGCCTATAGTGTTGCGTGGCAGGAAGTTGTCCCCGGAGCAAAGTCGGACAAAATATACATCGTCTGGGGCTCGACACGAAGTAAGCAGGCGCGGCGGTCGTTACCCCGCTACTGCGACACAGCCCCTGTAACCCGCTCCTGCCAGTTGCGGAAGCTCTCGTCATTGACGTCTTTGATGAACTATCCACTCTGTAACTACTACAGGGTAATGCAAACGGGTTATCCTTATCCAACTCGAGGACAAAAGACGGTACCCGTTGGAAACTTAGGGAGTTAGGGACGAAGCTCCCTAATAAGTTTCCCAACGGGTAAAAGGGTTGCGTTGCTTAAGTGGCACCCTCCGTTCTTGGTGGGGCCGCCACTGCCGGCCTTGTTGGCGGGGGCTTCGCCTCGGCTTGTCGTCACGGGCCAAACCTGTTTCCTCGTCGACGTAGAAGCAAGGCAGCAGACTGTGCAAAACAACATGGACGACCAGGTTCACCGGCTCGTGGACAGGGCATGGGCCAAGTACCAGGCCACGCCCGCAAACCAGCGCCTGCGTACGTGACCTGGGTTGCGGGACCTTGCAAGAGGAGAGCATGGAGACTCCAGTCTGCCGCGGGTCTGCGAGTCGAGACGGGCCAGGGACGACATCATCAAGGGCTGACCTCCTCCCTGCAGTCATCGGCATCGCCGGCATCCCGGGCTCAGGTACGCTCAACCGCCACCCAGCTTTGAGCCAAGCTTCGAGTCGGCTAACCAGGCCGCTCACAGGCAAGACGACGCTCTCCCGAATCGTCTCGCAAGCGCTCAACGACCGCGCCTCCCAAGCCTCCCCCGGCGCCTCCCACCCCCCGCCCGCCACGTTCCTGCCCATGGACGGCTTCCACCTGACGCGCGCCGCCCTCGACGCCATGCCCGATCCAGCCAGAGCCCACGCCCGCCGCGGCGCCGCCTTCACCTTTGACGCGCCCAAGTTCCTGCGTCTCGTCGAGGCCCTGCGCGCCGCCTCCCTTCCCGGCTCGGCGCCCATCCTCGCGCCCTCGTTTGACCACGCCATCAAGGACCCCAAGGAGGACGACGTCGCCGTCTTGCCCACGCACCGCATCGTCGTCCTCGAAGGCAACTACCTCGCCCTCGATGACCGTGTGTGGCGCGACGCTGCCGCCTTGCTCGACGAGCTGTGGTTTGTCCAAGTAGACTTTGACGTGGCGCGGAGGCGCCTTGGTGAGAGGCATGTGCGGGCCGGCATTGCCAAGGACCTCGACGAGGGGGATCGCCGGGCGAGGGAGAATGACCTGGTCAACGGCGAGGAAATCGTCTCGCGCCGCCTCCCAGTCCACGAGGTCGTCCAGAGCAGAGAGGACGGCAGCTGGGTACACGAGTGAGTAGGCTCGATGAGGATTGTGGCAGCGTAGACTCTGGTCACCGAACGCAGGGTGGCGTCGCCCATGTCATATTCGCATCCCATGACGCAATCGTGTAATTTTCGTAACGCGGCGTACTTTACACAAGACCGTTGCTAATGAATCAAATTCGATTTGGCCAGACCCACGCAAGCCCGCTTGCCGTGGCATGCCAAGGTCTCACTCCCCGGCCATCAGGAGGCTCTCCGGCTGGTTGCCTCGCTCAGCTCGTTCATCTGCAAGGCCAGGCTGCCCCCCGAGCCCTTGCGCACCTGCTCCGCCTTGGCCCAGCGCATCTTGTCCTTTTCGCGGAGGGACGAGGCCGGGGCCTGGCTCTTCAGGCCCAGAACGCCCATGACCTCGGGTATCTCGGCGTGGTCGCGCGTCGACTTCATGCGGTGACACCAGGTAACCCGCTTCGGCTCGATGGGGCCGCTGTCGTCGTCGCCGCGTCCGCCGTAGCGGGGGCCCATGGGATCGGGCGTCTCGTCGAGGGGCGTCACGACGGGCGTCACGACATCGACGGGCTCAAAGAGGAACTCGCCGCCGACCTGCCGGTGGTCGCCTGACTTGAGGGCCAAGCCGCTGGGGACGGAGCGGAGGCCTTGGCCAATGCTCTCGACGACGCTCATTATCATGGGCCTCCTCATGTATTCGGGCTTGGGGCCCATGGCCAGCGTCTTGACCATGCCGAGCTCGCTGTACAGGGACGCGTTCGGGTCCGTGTAGACGGGAAAGGGACACTTTGTCGCCTTTACGTACATGTCAATCAGGTTCGGGTTGCCGCAGCCGACGACGACGACGACGGTGCTGACGGGGAGCTGCAGCAGGGCTTCGGGGGTGACCGATTCGGACAGCGACCGCAGGTATTCCTGGCAGTTCTGTTGATCGTTAGTGAGTACGGCAGCCAGCGGTTTCCATGAGCACGGGAGCGATTCGTACCCCGCAGAAAAAGTGTCGCACAAAGACAAAGAGCACTCGGCGGGCGGCGTTGCGGCCGCCGTAGAGGCTCTGGAACGTGTGCGTGCGGCCATGGGCGTCGAGGACAATGTAGTCGTCAATCTTGTTGATGGTTTCGGGCGACGGCAGCTCGTTGGTCGTCGGCAGCTCGCCCTCGAAGTCGGTTGGTCTGGAATCGTCGACGGACTGCGCATGCGAGTCGTCGCCCCTTGGATGCGGCCCTGCGGCAGAGCTGCCGTTTGGCCCGTCCGTCTCAGCTGACGTCAACCCTGGTTCCGCCATGACGATGCGCTACCGCGGTGTGCTATCGAGTGCAAGCCTGGAGACGCCTGGTACGAACAGAATGGAAGGCTTCTCGACGATGCGCGATCGAGGCCTTTGCCCGTCAAGGCAGAGGAAGCACGTCCAGATCAGATATGCGCCGCCGATGGGAGACGCGTGCCCTCGAAAAGCCGTTTGAAGAAATCACCCGCCCTCGTCCTAGCGTCAGCGAACAAGGAAAAGGGTCCAGCGCTTTCCTTTTTCTAGCCTCCTGAGAAATATGCAAGAAAACTCATCTGCTGATGGAAATGGCCGTGCTGCCCCGTGGACACAGACAACCGTAGCATTCGGCCGTTCCAGACCGGCATGAAACAGGAAACAGCGAGGGGGCGCCAACAACATCATCGATCCTGGTGAGGCCCTCCAGCAGCCGCTTTGTCTAGCGCTCGCCTCCAAACCTCGACCAATGGTGAGTGAGTGCATGAAGTCACTAAAAAAGCCAGTTCCCAACGGGTACCAGTCGAGAATCATTAGGTACATGTACCTCAAATGACGTAATACTTTCAGGCCATGACTACCTAAGCTCCCAACCACCACCACCAACCCACCTTGCATCTGCATCCTAACAGCACCATCTCCCCAGACACCATTCACCATGGACGACGAGGACGGCGACATCCTCAACATCCAACTCTCCGATACAGAGGTCGACGAAAACAAGGCCGACCGCACCGGCCAGACAGAGGCCGATTTCCAAGCCGTCAAACGAGACTACCGAGCCAAGGTGGAAAACGGCCACGTAAGTGCAAAGCCCATGCAACGGCACGCAAGCGACTCCTTTACTTACTCGCCTGCCCTTCGCTCCTCGTTTGCAGATTCACAAACACATTAAACTGCCTCTCGGCCCAGCTGCCACCAAGCAGCACGTCCAACAGGTACTCCACGCCGTCGAGGAGCTCTACTTCTTCCGCCACTTTCGGGATGCTCTCAACTTGATCAAATCACTCCAGAGCGACGGCAGCCACCAGGCCCTGGACAGCCATGCTTGCAAGCTGATATTGTGCTACGAGAGAAAGTGCATACACAAATTGAATGCCTCGTCGTGACCCGTCATCTCGTCCAAGTGCCAACTTGTCTTCGCGCATCAGGCCTTGTTTGTCCGTTCGCGTCATTGCCAATTCTTTTCCACCGTCCCTTCGCCACCACACTCATTAGGCCCAACGGGACGTGCTCAGGCCTGGGCGCGGCACTTTGTGCAAGGGGCCAGGCTTGGTCGTGCCACGCTTGGTCGCGGATGTCGCGGCCGCGGGCGTTGCAAGCTTGGATGCCGGCAGCACGGCCTTGGGCGCCGGTGGCGAATCTGCGTCATTTCCAATCGTTAGTCTTCTGCAAGTCTTGCAAGTCTCGCTTTAAACCTTCCGTCTCGCTTACCAATTTCCATGGGCTCTGAGGAGGAGACGACCGCGCCATCACAGAGAGTTTCCCAACCCAGTCGGGCGGGGGGAAAGGTCGAAGAAGCCGCATCAATTGACTGCTGCGTGGGAGGGGCTGTGGTCTTGGCCAGGGGCTTGACCGCATCAATTGACTGCTGCGTATGAGTGGCTGTGGTCTTGGCTAGGGGCTTGACCGCGTCAATTGACTGCTGCGTGGGAGTGGCTGTGGTCTTGGCCAGGGGCTCGACCGCACCAATTGACTGCTGCGTGGGAGTGGCTGTGGTCTTGGCCAAGGGCTCGACCGCATCAATTGACTGCTGCGTAGGAGTGGCTATGGTCTTGGCCAGGGGCTTGACATTGGTTGAACTGCCAAACAGCCAATCGCGGCACTCGGCGAAATTTGGGAGCTGAGTTGGCGATGCCGATTTCGCTGGCGTTGCCGATTTCGCCGCCGAATTTCCCGCCATCAACGCTTTGATGGAGAGGGATTCTTGTTGCTTGGTCCGCAATGTCGCGTGCGTGTTCAAGCTCTTCATCTCGTCTAGAGTGTACCGCAGCGGGGTCGGATTCTGGCCGACCTCTAGCTCCTTGAGAGAGGCCAGACAGGAGCTAGGACTCTCGGGCTTCAACTGGCGCTCTATGCCCTCCAGCGTTTTGATCATGTTGAGATAATCGCCGTTGAACCGTTCAGCTTCCTTGTCACTCAGCTGACAGCCCGCAAACCCTGGGACCAAGCGATGAATGAGACGGTATAGACGCTCTTGCGCGTTACCCGTTGCCCCAATGGCCAGACCTGCGGTGACGGGACGTTCAGTTGCCCCAATGGCCAGACCTGCGGTGACGGGACGTTCCGTTGCCCCAATGGCCAGACCTGCGGTGACGGGACGTTCAGTTGTCCCAATGGCCAGACCTGCGGTGACGGGACGTTCCGTTGCCCCAATGGCCAGACCTACGGTGACGGGACGTTCAGTTGTCCCAATGGCCAGACCTGCGGTGACGGGACGTTCCGTTGTCCCAATGGCCAGACCTGCGGTGACGGGACGTTCCGTTGCCCCAATGGCCAGACCTGCGGTGACGGGACGTTCGACTTCCTGGGGACAAGCAGCACGCTGCGTCGTCACCTGCGTGCTGTCCGACTTCACCGGAGTACTTGGGCCTTTGGAGACGGGCGGGTTCGAGATGCCAGCCCTTGCGTTCCTCTCGTTCTGCATCATGACCAGTCTGCGCAGACACTCCAAGTATTTGTTGAATTCTCGGGTCAGTTCAATCGTCTCAAGATTCACCCGATACTTGGTGTTCCCGTCGTTGCTTGCGACGACACAGCACTGGTCGTCAGTCACCGGAACCTTGAGGTCCTGTATATCATAGACCTTCCGGTCGTTGCCCGGGAACACAAAGATGAGAGCAGCGCCGGGAGGAACGTTGTTGATCCTCATGTCAAACTGAACCATGACGGGGCTTGTGCCTGCAGCGGATTGCAGCTGACAGTTCCCGCTGCAGACGCTTTTGTGCGGCGGCACGGGGGGTTTCTTTGGAGGGCCAGCAAGAGCAGTGGGCTTTGGAGTGGCATCAAGAGCAGCGGGCTTTGAAGTGGCACCAAGAGCAGCGCGCTTTGAAGTGGCATCAAGAGCAGTGGGCTTTGCCTGGGCTGGCACGGGTTTTCGGAGTGCTGCGGGCGAGACTCTTGCATTCTCGAGGCCGTCGGGCTTGATCTGTGGGGACGAAGCCTTGGAAGGCGTTCCGGGGGGAATCAACCCGCCAAGACGCCCGACAGGGGCCTTGGACGCGACGAAGACGGGCCTCTTCGAGTTCCCCGAATGGGCCTGCAAGGGACGAGAAGCCGGACTGTTTCGAGGCATCGTCAGCTTTCTAGGGCCTCATTCGGGCTAGGGAGTCATGTCGCGTACATCTCAGGAGGCCTGATGTCGAGGCCTCTCTTGGTGGCCCAGGGCCTGGCGTCATCGTTCGCAAGCCCGTCAATCTGCGCGGCTTCTTCGTCCCGGATCTGGACTGTTTGTTGTTAGCCGACCGAGAATCAGTGGTGGACACCCTCAGTGGTGAACACAAGGACGACAAACCGCTCCACTTGGACTTCAAATTCTCTCGGTAGGCGGCGGGAATGTGCCGGGCAGTGTTGTTGCGGGTGGGCAAAAACGAAGGGCCGTGCAGCTCTCGGTTGCTCAGAGGGAGCTCGTCTTGTCGAGCCCGACCGAGGTCGGCCTGAGAGATGCAGAGTCAGTCAAATGAGGGGTCGCGAGAGAGGTGTGCAGTCTCCAAGCCCACGGAGTCACGAGGGAAACGCGCGCAGGAGAAACCACGGTTCGCCGCCGCAGCTGGGAACGCACCATGCAGGCCCTCTCGAGAGCTTCCAGGTCCAGTTGGCTCATCATCGGGCAGTCGCCGCGGGCTCGGCGTGGCCAATGTATGTGTTGGGGGGAGGTTTTTGTTCTCGTGTTCGGGAATGCGCGTGCAGGTAAAGGCAGGAGCAGCGCGGGTGATTTGGTGCCGGCCAACGGAACAGCTTGAGCCCGGCGACCTCTCCAGGCCTGAGGCGTCGATTTCCAGGGCAACACTGCTTCCCAGGCTCCGAGGCAGGCCTGGGCTCCCCGATTCAAATTCAAACGCATCCCAATCTTCGCTGGGAACCCGCCGCCGCCCCTGCCCAGCGCACTGCAAACGCCGCCTTCCACCCCGACGTTGCCTTCAATGGCTGCACCAAGACACTCGAAAGAGAGCGATTAGTGCGGATTGAGAGACGGGTTCTGGCGCCTCCTTTTCTCGTTGACGAAGCCTTCACTTTGCCTCCTTTTCTCGTCGACGAAGCCTTCACTTTGGCCCTGCGAGCTCTGGACGCAAAGTAACAGCGTCACTCACCCCAGCTCTTGGATCCCCAGCTGTGGCTCGTTCAATCTGACGTACTTGTTGACACAGGGCTGGCATTCCATCACTTCTGCCCAGCCGACTCGTGCGAAAGTCTTCTGGTCGGCGCATTGCCTTGCGCATCCGCCTCCCTTCTGCGATGAGACGGCAATTCAAACACAGGCGCTTGTCGGCCGGACACGTTGGTGACATACGCACATGTATGTTTGACAGACGAATAGAGAAGATGAATTTGCGATTCGATGACTCTCCGAGTGCGGCTCAAGATCCACGACTCGATATCTGACGGACCAGGACTGGCCACCCGGCCCTCGACTTGGCGCATTACGGCGCAAGCATACCGTCTTTGACAGGCCGGAAACCGCCATGGCATGTTGCATCGTCCCACAGCTCTCCACCGCACGCCGTCAGATCAGGCCGTCTTTTCATAGACAATTACTCCCTCGAGCACCATCTCCTCGCGATCGAATCTTGTGACCTCCAAGGCGGCCACGTTGCCGTCGGGGCCCACGGTGAATTGGGCCTTGTTGAACTCATAGGGCCCAGGAGGACGGTCTTGCGACTCGGCATACAGCGTCCAGAAGTCGCCCGAGACGTGGTAAAGGCGCATCTGGTACCTGAACTCGAAGTCGTCGCGGTCGGCGACCAGGATCGTCTCCCCGGGCTCGGATGGGTGGGGCTCTTGCCGCAGCTCAAAGGCCCCGTAGCCCTTGTTGTGATATCTGCCCTCAAAGTCGGACAGGTTCAGCGACGGGGAGAGCGCAGTGTCGGGTCTGTCGGGGAAGAGAATGCTGGTGGCGTTGGCAATGTCGCGTCTCTCTCTCTCTTCACTCTCTCTCATCCTACAGCCATGTCAGCTTGCCAGTCATGTCAAGACGTTGACCCGGATGGTGCACCGACTTGGCAGCCATGTCGTAGCGCCTGTCCTTGGGGATGCGAAGCTTGTCTTCAATCAGCCTCCACATCAGGACCTGTCTCGCCGGATTCGGAAAGTTGGTAAATATCACGACGCCGTAGTCGAGGTCGGGGAACCAGTGCACCAGCGCTCCGTGGGTGCCGACGGAGCCCGAGTGCCAGTATGCCACCTGGCCGTGGATCGTGGTCCGCCACCAAGCCAGCGAGTACAAAGCAACGTCGGTGCCCATTGCGGGCTCCGGGTTCTGTACTATGCGTGGCTTTCTGATTTCCTTGTGGACAGCCTTGGAAAGCGGCTCGCTCGCGCGCAGCAGGCACTTGATCCACTTGGCAAAGTCGACGACGGTGGAAATCATGGCGCCCGAGGCGTTCATGACGTCGGTGGGCATGAGTGGCATGGCTTTGAATTCCTGTTGTTGCCTGTGCCAGTAGTATCCCGTCGAGAGGTGCTCGGGCGCATCCTTGGCCTCTTCAAGGTCAAAGTACGAGGCAGTCATGCCCAGTGGACTCCATATCGTGTCTTTGATGACATGGCCGAGCCACTTGCCGGTGAGAGTCTCGATGACGTGGCCCAAGGCCGTGTACATGACGTTGGAGTAGTGAAACTCGAGGCGCGGCTCCAGGTGCAGCGGCAAGTTGCGCAAGTTCCTCACGGTATCGCGGACAATGTGTTGCGAGCGGTTGGCATGGTAACGCACACTGGCATCATGAGCCGTGAGCCCCGTCCCATGGCTCGCGGCATCTTCCAGGGTGACGTGCGCGGTGGACCACGGGTCCTGCAGGACAAAGTCGTCGCGGATGAGGGAGGATATCGGAGTCCGCCAGCCCCGGGACAGGGACGAGTAGTTTCTCGAGTCGATGATGTGGGCGAGGGCAGCGGCGACGTGCGCCTTGGTGGTGGACCCGACATACCAGAGGGTATCCGGGGTGGCGGGCACGTCGGGCAGTGTCGCGAAGCCATATCCCTGCGGCGCGCATGGTTATTCGGACGTCCTGCTGAGACGGTGTTGCGGTACCAACCTCGGCAAACACGTGGCCGCCGTCGACGACGGAGATGGAGAGCCCGGCCACGTGCCATTGACGCAGCGTTTCCCGGGCGAACTCGGCAAACTCGTCGGTGAAGGGGTTCGCAGTCATCGGCTTCTGCTCGACTTGGAGGCCTAGCGTGGCCCAGGCCGCGCACAGAAACGACGTGGTGTACCTCATGTTGGGCAATGGGCGATGCGGAGAGGGAGAGAGGAGAGAGGAGGAGAGAAAGAGGAAGACGAGGTCGATGATGATGGCTTACAAGTCGTCGGCCTCAAGTACCGGCTACCAAACCGCATCTTCCTACCATCCGCCGCCTGCCTAATCGTCCGTGACCGGCGTGTTGGGAAAACGTGGCCGGCAGTCATTGGCCCCGGCCGTGTGTGTCTGGCCCCGAGGACACCATCCAGGGCAGTAGACTCATGTCTCGGCTACGAACTTGCAATGTCCGTGTCGAGGCAGTACTTTGGGCACTTTCCCCGCCTGTACCGTCGCACATTAGACCGTACGGCTGCACGTTGCAGAGCCAAGTCTTTCTTCAAAGACCATCTTCTCCATGGCTCTCCATCAAATCGACCAACCAAGTGGGCGAGACGGCATCCCGCAGCCCGAGTTTGAGGACGGCACTCGCTCAGGAAGATGCCGTTGGTAAGAGTGTATAAAAATGCCACAGATGACCAGCCTGCCATGTGACAATCGTGTTCCGCTGACCCCCGCTGCAGGCGCTCGACATGCTTGATGGTTCAAGTACCAAGTTAGCTAAGAGGCCATCAGCAGCACAAGATAGTACATGATTCGGCCGAGCTGGCCCAGAGTATACCGTGCTAAAACACACACAGCCAATGACGTACATGATACGAGTTACGGCCCAAGTATATGCAGCGTACTAAAACACACGGGGCCATGCGAGCCGATGATATCACTCCAAAGCCATGTGTGCGGCTGTCTCCGAGCTCCACTTGCCACTCCAACTCCTACCAGTAGAGGAGGAGAAATCGACTCCCGCTTCTTCACCTTGCTCATCCTCGCCCAGCTTCTCCTCTTAAAGCGCCGTCGCCATGCAAGACGTACGTACCTTTAGAGCCCGGATCCTCGGATGGGCACCCACCGGCCGCGGCGCCGTCTCCGCTTCTTGCCGACTCCGGCCCGCCGGATGCCGGACCCGCTTCACCCCGGCGCGGCTGCCCGCTCCCGCCGCCAATCGGAGGACTTCCAGGCCTGGCACGAGGAATCCACAGCTCGTCATCATCTGCCTCGCATTCGACGTCATTTTCTCCCTCGCTCGCCACCGTCTCCATGACGCGGCTCGCCCCTTTTGCCGGCGACTGTGCCGACTCCATGTCCCGCCGGCCGGCCAACGTTCGATCCGGGCTCGCCTGTTCGATCAGCTGGCCTGGGTCCACCGCAGCGTCGCCGCCGCCGAGCATGTCATCGGTGGGAAAGCTGCCGCTGCTGATGGTCGTGCCGCCTCAGTCCACGGCCACGGATGGCCCTCCCTGCCTGTCCTCTTGGATTTGGATGGGAGTCCTCGTCGCCCTGCCGTACGGGGTATTGGTCGATGGCTACGACGCGGTCACGACAACGGCACGCTGGACCGCCTCGGCCGGGCCTCACGCTCATCGAACGGTACGGCATCGGCCCCAGGTGCGTCTCCGCCAGGCTCTCCCTCCTCGGCACCTAGGGCCTTGCCTCGAGCACGGCTGTCCCTTGCTTCGCACAGCACATGCCCGCTCACTGATTCCTGCCCGCGCCCGCCCTCCAGAGCATCGGCGGCGGCCAAGGTGTGCTCCTGGCCACGAACAATTCAATCGCGGGCAATGTCCTTCCCACCCCGGACAGGTATATCCTCTGCGAGGGTTGGCATCCCTCCCTATTCTTGTCTGGCCCCTTGCTTCTCAAGACGGTTGCGAGTTGTTTCTGCCGCGTCGTCACCTCGGCCATCTCCTCGCGACTCGTGAAGTCGGGGTTGGCATGGATGCCCATTATTGTTGCCTTGCTCGTCGCCCTTCCCCTCGACGCGAGTGTCATTGTTATGATTTTAGAGGCTTTGCGAGCGAAGTATCGAGCCTCGGGACGGGAGCATGAGCTTCCCGACGACGTCGTGACGCCTAGTCAGGGGTCGCCATGGTCGCGCTCCAATGCCTTGCTCGAGAATTGCCTGTTCAGCCGCGTCGGCGCCATATCATCGTCGATTCGCCATGTACTTTTCGCGTTCGTATCCGCATCGCCCGCCAGCGTGGGTGCTGTCTCTGTCGTTTAGCACGTCGGCAAGCAAGCGCTCGACCGGAGGGCTTACGCTCTGTTCGGCGACTCGGCGACATCGGGGTCTTGGTTTCTTTCGGCCCCGTGATGGGTTTCCCTGTCGCCATCGATGCCGTCTCGTCCATCCCCAGTTCAAGGACGGCTTTCTCTTGCTCGAGTCTCTGCACTCGTGACTGGAAGAGCCTGGGTACACGCCGCCATAGCTGAACAGATGGATTGTGACGCTCGGAGATGGCTTCGTACCGTTGGCCGCTAAGCCGTCACCTCCTTCGAGCATGGGCCGACCCTCGCTGACGGGCAGGGGCTTTCGTACCTGATTATCAGTACGCCATGCCGCTGTTGTTGTTCTTGGTTGAGACTCAACGAGAGCCTCAGGGGGTGGAATACCAACTCCCAGCGTCTCTTTCATCTCCCAGCTTCTCTTTCCGCGTCGAGACAAGGCATGGCGTACCAGTAGACGGTACGTAGTTTTGCTGCAAAGTTTTACCATGCCCTCGAATCTTGGCTTGGCCGAGCTCACACGTTCCATCACCTTTGCAATGCGGACCAAGGCAGCCTAGCTTGGAATCTTGAGGTATATATATTGTAGGACTTGTGCGCGGCTGCTCTCAGCCCAGCCAGTGCCCGAGATGAAAGCCTCTCTGTAATGCAACGCCCCCCCCCCCCCCCCCCTGTAACAGCGGGTGACCTGATAGTTACGGAGCCACTGGATGTTCAGGCACCGGGGAGATGAGATGGCTACGGCTGAGCAAGGCTTGCGAGCACTAATCAAAGGACAGAGTTTGTCTGTTTGCTCGATGGCAAGGAGTTTGCTCGATGGCAAGGAGAGAGCTCGATGGCAAGGAGAGAGCTCGATGGCAAGGAGAGAGCTCGATGGCAAGGAGAGAGCTCGATGGCAAGGAGAGAGCTCGATGGCAAGGAGAGAGTGTCAAGGGGCTGCGAGGTTGGGGTTTCTTCGCCCAACAAGCTTACTTTTCCCAACTCTCGTCATTCGCGTATATGACCCGTTATTCGTTATTCCCGGGATTTCTCGTCGATACCGCGGACTTGACTATACGCTCAGCCCCTGCAAGGCTGGACACGGCGAGTGGCCTCGGGCTCCTTCGCAGGGGGCACCTCGTCATGCCTGACTGAGCCCCTCCACACTCGCAAGAGACTGGTTTTTCAACGGCTCAGAGGAGCATGTTTCCTGACGGCAAAAGGCAGCGATTCCCGTAGTGTGAAATCACCGGCTGGTCCCTTGGCGTGGCTGGGGGTGCGAATAGCGTGACGGGCAACACATTTACTCGTGCCCTTGGCGGATTCGCCACTCAAATATAGATGAAAGGGGGAGCAGAGTGGTCTTTTTTTCTTTCGGTGGGATCGTCAACGACATCGGGGCTCCCCTGGCCGAGTGAAGCATGGGCCTGCAGGAGGTCGGGATGAGGGCCTGACGCTTCCTCTCTTCTTTTCAGTCGACGAGCCGGCGCGTTTCCTCCGGCCGGTACCACTGGCTACCCCATGACACGAGCACCTTGCCAGAAAGTAGTGGGCCTCTGCTGCGAGAAAGGGGGGTGAGGCGTGTGTCTACACACGTAAGGGGGAAGAGGAAAGTAACCTTGACCAACGTGTGCTGAACGATTTTAACGACGTATCTGTTGCCGACGGGCGAGGGATCCCTCCCGGGGCAAGTAGTAATAAGGGCCATCGGTCATCGGGCCGTCATCAAGCACAGCTTTTCTTGCCGATGGAATCATTGTGCTCCAGGCTCCGCCCAAGACGGTCAAGCTTGCCGACGTGCTCGATGAGAGAGAGTCAGGCAGGATTGTGTGAATCTAGTTTTAAATACTGGGCACTCGGCAGGACGAGTCTCGGTTCTCGAGATGGGCTTGAAAAAAAGGGGGGGGGGGGGGGTTTAAGTAGCTTTCCACGGCCAAGGCGAATGCGTGGGATCAAGGCAGCACGGGTCAGCGTGTCTTTGATGTTCTTGTTTGACATGATGGGTCCCAGCCACGGACGGAACCATGGACGTGTCCAAAGCCACGGCGACGCGGCAGAGGTTGGGTTTATCGTGTGCGTCGTCGGTGGTGGCTCGACGCGACTACCTCGAGCGTCGAGTCGAAACATGTAAGCCGCCATGACGGGTTACAGCGGACCCCCCCGAACAGGCGCGGGAGAAGCAGAGCCGTGGTGCAAGAAGCTTCCAGGCGGCGACTGTGGCGATTGCAGCCCCATGATGATGCTGTGAGGTATTCGCGGCAGGATTGCTTGGCCTTCGGACGTCACTCCGAGCTGGCCCCTGTGCATGGACTGATTGGACACACGACTTGTTGCCTGTCAATTAGTGGAATTAAAAACAGGGCCGCATATTTGGTCTTGCCGGCGGTTATCAATGCGGCCGGTGGTGATGGACGACCATGACTCTGGTGTCCGGAGGCGAAGGAAACCGAGCGTCTACACGCGAGCCGAGCACCGTCCCCCCGTTGATTGTGACCCGAGACGACGGAATATTCGACGGCAAGAGCGTATGCGCGGGCGGTCCCTGCCCAAGTAGATGGCCGGGCCATGGACTCGCATCAAAAGAGAAAACTGGTGCCGATTGCGCCTGCGCCGGAGGAGGACGGCGGGCACGCGCCGGAGCACGACGGCCGATACGCCGGGGCGGCCGGACCGCCGTCGGCCAAGACGAAGCGGACGACGACGCTGGTGGCGTGCGACGGGTGCCGGCGACGGCGAGTAAAGGTGAGAAGGAGATGCAAGTCCACGCTTCGTGTCCACGACGGCGTCTCTGTTTGTTTGAAAGTTGAAGACGCATCATCTTCCCCCCCCCCCGGCTGACGCCGCCGGCCCAATATAGTGCGACGGCCATCGGCCCCGGTGCGGCCAGTGCCTGCGCAAGGGCGACGAGTGCGTGTACGTGGCGGGCGAGGGCGAGACGGTGCTGCTGTCGCTCAAGAAGCGACACGGCGCGCTCGAGGGCGAGCACGGCAAGTACAAGGAGCTCCTGACGCTGCTGCGCGACAAGCCGGACAGCGAGGCCTACGAGATCCTTCGGCGCATCCGCAACGCCGACGAGCCGCTGCTGGTGCTCGACGAGATCCGCCACGCCGAGCTGCTGCTGGCCGAGCCGTCGTCGCCCGTCGCCGACCGCCTGTCCATGGACGACCGTCTGCTGCGGCTGGACCAGGAGGCGCGCGACCACAGCTTCATCGCCGTGCCGGCGCGTCCGTGGACCGTCGTCGTCGACGATGGCCTCGTGTCGGAGCTCATCACCGAGTACTTCACCTGGGACCACGCCTACCTGCTGCCGTCGGTCGACCGCGACGTCTTTGTCGACGAGATGAGGAGCCGCGATCCGCTGACGGCGCGGTGGTGCTCGCCGCTTCTGGTCAATGCCATTTGCGCCCAGAAATCCGTGAGATATCCCTTATATATCCCTTATATATCCCCTGTATTGTCGAGGGCTGACCACTGTCCAGATCGTCGTCGAGCGAGCCCGCCTCTACGGCGCCATGACGCAGCAGGACCTCACGGAGCGATTCCTCGACGAGGCCAAGAGCCTGCTCGACCGCGAACAGGGCCGCGCCTCCATCCCCACCGCCCAGGCCCTCATGATCATGTTCCTCACCATCATGTGCCTTGGCAAGGACCGCGCCGGCCGCATCTACCGCCACTACGCGCTCGAGATGATTCTGCGCCTCAAGATCGAGGCCAAGTACACGGCCCTGCTCGAGGAGGGGCGCGACGATCCGCGGGAAAGGGGGCTGCTGGCCAAGGCGCTCTGGGGGCTGTTTGTGTTTGAGTCGTGAGTTGCGTCTCTCGTCGTCGTCTCTTGCGTCTCTTGTCGTCATCGTCTCTCGTCTCGTCTCTCATCTCTCGTCTCTCGTCTCTCGTCTCTCGTCTCTCGTCTCTCGTCTCTCGTCTCTCGTCTCTCGTCTCTCGTCTCTCGTCTCTCGTCTCTCGTCTCTCGTCTCTCGTCTCTCGTCTCTCGTCTCTCGTCTCTCGTCTCTCGTCTCTCGTCTCTCGTCTCTCGTCTCTCGTCTCTCGTCTCTCGTCTCTCGTCTCTCGTCCTTCTCACTCACGGCTTACACGCATAGCCGCACCGCCTTCTTCTACTTTCAGCCCTCCCAGATCCCCCCCCCCCGCATCCCCCAGCCCTTCTCAGGGGGCGACGAGGCCTCCCACCTCCGCCCGAGCGGCAACATCGACGTCCTGGGCCGGCCCTTCGAGGAGTCGCCCTGCCTGGTGCCCCACGTGCCGGGCATCAACGCCGCCGCCTGCTCGCTGTCGGAGCTCTTCTACGAAATCATGACGCACAACGTCGACGAAAACACCGTCTGGGGCAGCGACGCCGACCTGCGCATCCAGAAGCGCCTGTACTCCAAGCTGCGGCACATGACCGAGGCGTGGCCGAGGAGATTCTACGTCGAGAACAACATCGCTCCCGGCACGTGCTTTCTCAGGTGAGACGAAGCCCTCGTGTGTTTTTGCCCGTCTCCCCGTGGCTGAGCCTTCCAGGATGCACGAAAACGAGGTGGGCTTCGGCATCGTCCAGACGCTGAGGCACGAGGCCCTCTTCGAGACGCCCGCCAGCCAGCCCGGCACCACCATCGAGGACCTCTGCCTCCGCCACTGCACCTCCGACTCCAAGACCATCGACGCCTACCTCGGCCGCTGGCCCTTTGACTCGCTGCTGTGGCGCCACCTGTACCTGTCCATGCAGCCCCTCGTCCTCATGTTCGACAACCCCCTCGCCCGCGACGTCTTCACAAAGGACTGCATGATGATGCGCTACGGCTGTCGCCTCTTTCCCATGTGCGGCCAGCTGCTCCAGGCCACCCAGGCCTTTGCCTGGGCCGTCGACCAGCCCATCCCGGACAGCGCCCTGCCCTTCCTCGAGGGCTGGACCAAGGAGGCCGCCAACTGCAGCAATCTGTCCGTCAGCTTCGCCCTGCCGCAGCAGGACGACGTCAAGGACTTGCTCGCCGCCAACGCCGCCGGCACCGAAAACGACGAGGATCAACTCGGCGCCCTGCTCACGAGATGGGCGCTCGAGTAGCCTGCTTAGCTTGCTTCAGTAGCTTGCTTCGAAGAGGTTTTGGGAGGGGGAAGGAGTAGGCATGGGATGGGGGGTGGGATAGGGGAAGGGGGGCATGGGATGGGGGGGAGCTCCAGAGACTCCGCCGGAAGCCGGACAAGCGGCCAAGTTGCGGTGCCGAGCCGTCTCTATTGTTGTAAACTACCTTCATCTTGCGACAGAACTGGCCAAATGTGCCCCTTGTCGCAAAGTCATACGAGGCGAGCCACCCCCTGACGCGTGCCCGTGTCGTGGCCCAGCCACACCCGTCGCGCTCTCTCCTGGGCCGCGGCGAGGAACAAAGTAAACGAGCTCGCGACTCTCGGCCCCAACATGCACGATACCACGACCAAGGATATTCTAAACCCGCCCCACGTCCGAGAGTGCAAAAAGGGAATCGCGCAGACCGAAAGGGACCACGACATCGAGGCCTCAGTGGTTGCCGGGCGAGAGGTCCGCGTCCTCGTCACTGTCAGTCAGGTCGACGGCAAGCTTGCGCGCCTCGTGCTCGGCCATTTCGCGGTACGTGCTCCAGCTCAGGCCAACGAAAGCCACAATGATCATGGACCCGCCAAATATGGCTGCCCAGCTCAGGGGCTGGCCCGTCAGGAACCAGTCGGCCAGGGCGACGATGAAGATGGTGAGCAGGGCCGCCACCGACGACAGCACGGGCGACGTGAGCGAGATGAGGACGAGAAAGGAGCCGCTAAAGGTGGCGTTGGCCAGGACGGCGACGAGCACGAGCCAGCCCGTCGAGGCCTCGGGCAGCTCAAACTTCTCAATGTTGAGCATGTGCAGGATGGGAAGCGGGATCCAGAGCACGGTGAGGGTGAAGAGCCCGATGCAGGCGCCAAACGTGTTGGCAAAGATGGTGCCCCGGCCCGGGGAGACGCCCTCGGGCGGGCAGGCGTAGCGCTTGTAGAGCACCTCGTACAGGCCGTAGAGCACCGAGCCCACGCCAATGACCAGGTTGCCGACGAAGCGGCTGCCGGCGCCGGGCTGCTTGCCGCCGGACCGGGCGTCGGCGTCGCCCCCGTCGCCGCCCGTGTCGCCGTAGGCCACGACGAGGACGCCGATGATGGCGATGGAGACGGCCACGGACTTGTCGAGGCGCAGCGGCTCGCGCAGGACGGGCACGGAGAAGAGGTAGGCGAAGAAGGCGGAGCAGTTGTAGATGGCCGTCAGGTCCGAGGGCGTGGTGAGGCTGACGGCCACGTACCAGCTCAGGCCGGCAATGGTCAGGGCCGAGGTGATAAAGGCCGTGGTGCGAATCAGGTACGTCGTGGGCCGCGCGCGGCGCTGGGCCGAGGGCGAAAAGACATCGAGCGTCTGCAGCTCAATCATGGCAATGGTCGACGACAGCAGCTGCCTGTGGCGCCTCCAGAAGACGGGCCACGGCTCCTTGAGCTTCTGCACGCGCAGGACGAAGAGCATGGCGGGATAGAGCACGACCCAGGAGCTGTGGGTAAAGTACATCATGCAGTAGGCCTTGTCCCAGCCGAGGTCGTGCTGGATGTGCGCGCTCAGCTCCGTCTGGATGGCAAACGTGACGAGGCTGATGGCGAGGAAGACGGCGGCGTACGAGTACTTTTTGCGTGCCGACGCGTCGGCCGCCGCCGCCAGGGGGGCCCTGCTGTGCATCGTCGACTGTCTGCTAAAGGTGGGCGGGTGCAGCGGCTCGCGAGCGTCGTCGCCGTGCTCCAAGTCGAGGCTTCTCGCGCCCGAGTCGTCGTCGTCGTCGTCGTCGTCGTCGTCTCGGGACCGCAGGAGGCCGCGGCGAGCGTCGCCATTGCCCATGTCTTCTTCGGTTTTGTAGAGCAGGGGCGTCCCGGAGCGACCGTTGCGGCGGAGGCCTGGCCGGTCAGTGGCGGCGAGCTCTGCGGCCGAGGCTGCTGCGTTTCCGCCTTGGACCCGTTCCCGCTTGGCCCCGCTGCCGGGATCCATCATGATTCCGTGAGGATCGGGGCCGTGAGGATCGGGGCCGTGAAGATCGGGACCGTGAAGATCGGGACCGTGAAGATCGGGACCGTGAGGACCGGGACCGTCAGTATCGGGACCGTGATGATCGGGACCGTCAGGTTCGGAACCGTCAGGATCGGAACCGTCGCTCCGACGGCTGGGCTCGGGGCCTCGGCCGCCAGCAGGATTCTGTACGGCGCGGGATTCGGGCCGCTCGAGGGTGCATGTGGCGGCGGTAGGATCTCGGGCTCTCTCAGGAAGCGATGGCAAGGCTTCGGTCGATCGTCCTGGTCCTTCTGTTTCTTGGAGGTGCTGCTCAGACGTTGGCCGAGGCATCCAAGGGGCGAGGGCGGCCAAATATGTACCGATGCGCAGTCGAGCAATCAAATCCCGGCCCTCTTTTCTTTACTTTTTCGTCTCTCGCGTGGCTGCGTGGCGGCGGTGAGGAATCGTGAGGTGTCTTTTTGCTTCCGTCCGGGGGCGTGACAGGGGCCGGAACTTTAACCTTGGCCATTGTCACTCTATCGTGCGTATAGCGTCGCAGCGGTGATGCCGCTGACTGACAGCCCTCGAGGCCCCTGAACGCCCTGAACGCCCTGAACGTTCTCCGCCGCCACGGGCGGGCCCTGCCATTGCGACCCACTCCAGAGGCTGAGGTGCAGCGGCGGGACCGCCTCTGATTCGCCGCCCTCCATCCCGGAGAGGGGGGCTCGTGACCTCTCAGTACGTACTGCTGAACACCATGATTCATGTCGTCTGGACACGGCACGCTTCCCACACCAACTTGCAACACGGCAGTCATTTGGTCCGTCACACAGTTGCTCCAGCACTCCATCATCTCGTTACACTGCTGCGCAAACAGCCAATCCACTTCCCATCGACTTTACACGGTACGCCTCGTGGCCCCTCCAAACAGCGCCTCTCGCGTGTCGTACCCGTACTCCAGCTCACCGTGCCAGTAGTTGGCAGACTCGGCTTTGGATATCATCCACGCCTCGTCGAGCGCCCGCACCACGTCCTCGGGCAGCGGCCCCTTTTCCAGGTTTTCGAGGTTGTCCTCGAGCTGCTCCACGCTCGACACGCCAATCAATATGCCGTCGGCCCCCTCCTTGATCTGCAGCTTCGAGTGGTGCACCATCCACCGCAGCGCCGTCTCAATCATGCTCAGCCCGTGCTTTTCCACGGCCGCCTCAATGACCTGCATCGACCGGAACGTGCCCTCGCGAAAGTACCGCTGCCGGTACATGCCTCCCATCGGTGTCTTGTCCGAGAATCGCCCGCTCTCCGGCACCATGTCCTTGGACCGCACCTTGCCCGAGAAGAGGCCGCCGGCGATGGGGTTGTAGACGACGATATCCAGCCCGTACCGCCGGCAGGCCACGAACAGCTCGGGCTCCAGGTTGCGCGTGATGACATTGTACATGCCTTGGTAGACGGTCGGACGCACCCAGCCCTTGCTCGTGCACGTCATGACCACCTCGGCAACCTCAAACGCCGCAAAGTTGCTGAGCCCGAGGCGCACAAACTTGCCCGCCTTGTGCAGCTTGTCCAAGGCCTCGAGCGTCTCGTGGAACGGCGTGGCCCGGTCAGGGCGATGCAGATACAGGAGCTGTCAACGCCGAGTCAGTCCCAGACTACGCGGCTTGGTGGTTGGAGGCCTGACTTACATCCACGCAGTCGACGCCCAGCTCCTTCAGGCTCGTCTCGACCGACTTGACCACCTTGTCCGCCGCGTTGTCGCCCGGGTTCGCCGGATACCGCACTTTGGTCGCCAGCGTGAGCCCTCTCTCCTTCCATCCGGCCTGACGGGTAAAGGCCTCTTGCTCGCCGCCAACGTAGATGCGCGCCGTGTCGACCTCGTTGTATCCCCTCGCCTGGAACACGTCGAGCGCCCTGTTGAAGGTGTCGAGGTCGGTGATGCGGGCGCCGCTCTCTGACTTGGGCCCAAAGGTCATGAGACCCAAGATGATGCGGCTTCTGGGGGATTGGGCGATGAGAGGCATGTTTGACTCTGGGGTTGCCTCTGGGTTTTCCGTGATCGTTTTGGCGCCGTACTCGGTGAGGAAGAGCGCCGGGACAGGAGCTGGTTCGTAATCTTACCGGCACGGAGTGATAAGGAGTAGTCAGGAGGCACAAAGTGATGAGTAGGGAGCATGTGTGTATTATAAGGTCGACGAAGCATCGGTGGCGACAGCGGGGAAACTAGGTTCAACTCCTTCACGTAGCTCCGAGCGCCTAACTAGAGCACTAAGAGGTTAACTCCTTTATCTCCGAGCTCCTAACTAGAGCGATGGTCGAAGAGCGCCGGGACAGTAGCTGTTTTATATTCTTACCGGCACGGAGTGAGTGAAGCAGGTCGACGAAGCCATCGGTGGCGATAGGGGGGAAACTGGGTTAACCCCGCTCTTGATGACCAATGGCCGCGGCGTTTTATCTCCGAGCGTCTGCCATGTGCCGGGACGCTCTTGCCACGGGGACGAAGCATTGACTGTGGTAGTATCCTCTGCGAAAGTACCTGCACAATGTGCGTGCTGCGTTGCCTTGATCGAGGTACAGGGTCAGCACTGCATAACTCGTACTTGACTTGGAAGGCGAGCAAGCTTCTCAGACGACTTCTCAGACACACAATCTGGCGCCCAAGCCTCCACTCCCGAGAACAGGTGGGGGCATCTCGCTCGTCCGAGCCTTGCCACGGACATGGGCAGCACAGATGTCAGCCCGCTGACAGCTTCGTCGTCGTCGTCGTCTGTCGTCGATGCACCACTTTGTCTCGCGATGTCTCGCGCCAAAGAAAGAACAGCACGCCATCATTGCGTAAGCAGGTGGGCCATTCTTTGCCTCGACGCCTGTAGCGGGAGAACCCCGGATAAGCTCTTCATGTCCTGGGGCTCAAGCTCTGCCAAGTCGACAGCCAGGTCAACATCCTGTCCGTCGCCAAAACTGCCCGCCGCAGCACACGAGAGGAATTGGCTCCAAAGATGTCACTGTACGCCTCACTGATGCCCTCACGACCGAATCTCGGCATCTAATGCGTCCCCCAAGGCGCTCGATACCCCATCACCGCCTCCACCAACCATGAGGGCCGCCTTGGCCCATCGTGGTCGACAGCTGCTCGTCCACCAGGCGCGTGCGCCGTCCTGCGCCGCATTTGCAACGCCCGCCCGCCGCCGCCCGACATTGCGTCCAAGGACCCAGGGCACCCTTCACCGAACCTTCTTCGAAGCCCTCTTCCGAAAGCCGCCGCGCCAAATCAGACAACCAGAGTACGAGCCGGGATGGATGCGCATCATGGTCTGGAGGAGTCGCATGCTCGACAAAGTCCGCCCGCCGCCAAGAAAGGAGCTCATTGACGCTTGGGAGAAGCTGATGCTTTCAAAGCTCAAGCGCAGAGTCCCGCTCAACAGCACCCAGGCGCTTCAATGCCGGCGCCTTCTCGAATACCTCGCTGAGCCCGCGGGCCCCAACGGCAAGACCTTCCCACTCGCACATATTTATATTGCTCGTGAAGTCCTCCTCGACATCGAGCCTCACGAGAGGACTCGGAATCACGTGGATTTTGCAAGGGCTTTGCACTCCGTGTCGACCTCGGGTCAGTACCTGAGCTGCTCCGCTGCGCCGGAGCTTCAATGGTGCCACTTGGTCCGGTCCCTGAGTGTCTACGGCGGATCCCAAGAAGCCCTACAGATGATGTATTCGAAATGGGACGTTCCCGCCTACGCAGCCCCCATTGTCTCGGAGGAGACCGGGCTCGTCGAGGCGGTGGCGCGCGGACTCGCGAGGGAAGGCAAGGAGAAGGAGCTGCTGGGGCTCGTCGAATATGCTCGAGCACACGGTGTGCCCTATAACCGAATGCAAGCCGTCATGGTTTCCTTCTATGCCGCGCGCGATCGAGTACCCGAGACTCAGCACTGGCTCGGGGAACCAACGGGCCAGGCCCTCTTCCAGGCCCAAGTATACAGGTCGATTGCGTCCTTTGCCTGCCGCAACGACTTGCAAAGCTGGGCAATGCAGCACTTTCTCAAGTTGGGCGAGTCGCAACCAGATAAGGCCAAATGGGACGTCTTGCTCCAGGCCGTTCTCCTTGTCGGCAAGGGACTCGGCCAAGTCAAGGAGCTCACGTCGCACATGGTGAGTTGCGAAGAGGTGCTTTCACCCGACGGAAATACCCTCAACGGCCTGCTCAGAGTTGCGGTGGAGATGCGGGATCCGACGCTGGCCTCGGATATTCTAGCCCTGGGCGCCGACAAGGGACTTGCGCCCGACGGGGAGACGCATCTCGTTATGCTGCAACTGTGCCTCGCAACGGGCAACTTGGCGGACGCACAAGAGGCCTATCAGCGGGTCAAGTACTCGGAAGTCTGGAGGAGCAAAATCAAGCCGGAGCTGCATGACGAGTACCGGCAATCGCTCAACCAATATCTTGCCCTGCTGTCGGTCCAAACGCCACCCGACTTCCCGCTGATACTCGCGCTCATCGAGGCTGTCGAGGAGGACCAAATACTCTTGCCGCCCGATACGGTTGCCGCGCTCTGTCTGCGGTTTCTTGAAAATGACCAGCATTTTGATGTCATGGACATCTTGTCGGCCCATTCCTTCTTGTTTAGCGAGGAGCAGCGCGAGGTGGTGCAAAACGCCTTCATCGCCTTCTGCCTTGACCGCAACACCAGTACCCGCCGGGCCTGGGACGCTTACCAGCTCCTCAACCAGTTCTTCCAAGACACGAGCCCCGCGCGCCGGACGAAGCTCATGGAGGCTTTTTTCGACCGGAGACGCCCAGACATGGCGTCGATGGTGTTTGGCCACATGCGCCAACACCGAAACCAATCCTTCCACCCCCGGCTGGACACGTACATCCGGTGTCTAGAAGGGCTCGCGCAGCACCCGGATCCCAAGGGACTGGGCGTGGTGCACAACATGTTGAAGATGGACACGACGGTCCAGCCGACGACGAAGCTCTACACGGCCATGATGCTGGCGTACGCGGCCTGTGACCGGCCCCTGGCTGCGCTGGACTTTTGGTCCGAGATCACGCGGTCTCGGGAGGGGCCGTCGTATGCCAGTCTAGAGGCGGTCTTCTGGACGCTGGAGAGGAAGCCAGGCGGGTGCAAGAGGGCGCGCGAAATATGGGAAAGAATAGAAGGGTTGGATCTGGAGGTGCCACCGGCCGTCTACAACGCATACGTCGGCGCCATCGCCGGCAGCGGCGAACTCGGTGCTGCTCAGCAGGCCATTATGAACATGGCGTCGACTCTTGGCTCGGAGCCGGACAAGATGACGTGAGTGGCTCTTTGGTGTAGGGTCGTGACGTTGAGCCGTTGCTAATAACGTCTCTAGGTTGGCGATTGCGCACAATGCCCTACCCGGGCAGAAACTGCAGCAAGATTTTCGACAATGGGCCAAGGAGCAGTATCACGAGGCCTGGACGGAACTGGACAAGGTGGACCGGCGGCTGAACGAGTCTTCGCTGTGCCATTTCAAGATCAACCGGGTCATCAAGGCCTGAGGCGCACGAGATGGAGAATGTGCAACTTGATATCTACATAAACATGGGGGAAGGGGGCGAGGCCACGATGCATGTAAGCGAGTTGAAGGCGGGCTGACGAGAGGCCTTTTCACCTATCCACGTTGAGGGGGGGGAAGAAGTCCGCCCTCAACATCTCGGGGTGGTCGTGGATGCTGGGGTAGATGCCCATGCCCTGGACGCGGCGAATCATCTTTGCAATCTTGCGCTGGTTGACGGGACGAAGGCCTGTGGCGGAGGAGTGCATGACTTGGCCGGATGACGAGGTGAAGTCTTGGATGAGGGAAAAGTTCTGCAGGCGGCGCGTCAGCGTTGGCGTCTTGAAAGACGGAGACCAAGTGCACGTTGCTCACCTTGTACATGTCGAGGGGACGGATGCCCAGCGTGTCGATGACATCGTAGTTGCGCGGGCCCCTCCTGCGGCGCCACTTTGCCATCTCGACGGAGCTGAGATCGTGGGGGGAGTAGACGTCTCCAGCCTCGAAGCGGCGAGGCATCTGCCGGAGATAGTCCTGCGAGTCCTTGCTCTTGTACATGAGGTCGATCTGCGCCTGCTTCCTGCGCCCGGCCGTCTCGGCGCGGTCCCGGTACCGGTCAATGAGGCGCTCGGCGGCGTCTCCGGCCCTGCGTGGGGCGGCGCCCCTCGAGAACGGGCCGTGGCGTCTGTCGAGGGAGAGGAGCTTGCTGGTGGACGAGGCTGGCGGGGGGGGCGGTCGGTTCGGGAAGTCAAAGGCTGGGCCTGGTCGGTTGTTGGGGAAGTCGAAGCCTGCGCGGGCCGTCGAGGAGAAGAGGGCGCGGGCCGAGGAGAAGAGGGCGCGGGTGAGGCACGGCGACGGCAGCGCGGGCGCGCCGAGGGTTGGTAGTCGTGGTGGCATCTGGTGAAAAGTTTGTGGTGGAAAGGCGTGTGAATAAATCTGGAGGGCTTCATCGAACGAGGTACGAAGTACATGCGCGAGGAAAGGCGGGTTCATCTTCCGTGCGCGGAGCCCCTTCCGCACTGGTCGAGAGCCCCACGTAGATTTTCTCAATCTTATCTTTGGCAAAAGGCAGAAGCAAGCGTCGCCGCTCTCGCAAACTCGTCCGTCCTGCGCGCAAGCCATAGCCGCCCATCATGGTGCGCAAGCTCAAGTATCACGAGCAAAAGCTCCTCCGCAAGACCGACTTCCTCACCTACAAGCAAGACAACGACCACCGCGACAAGGCCGTGATCCGGCGCTACATGATCCAAAAGCCCGAAGACTACCACAAGTACAACCGCATCTGCGGGGTGAGTGTTCCGCCTCCCTCTCCCTCTCCCTCTCCCTCTCACACGTGGGCTGACAAACGTCTCCAGTCCCTGCGACAGCTGGCCAAGCGCCTCTCCCTCCTGCCGCCGGAAAACGCGACGCGCCGCCGGCACGAGGAGCTGCTCCTCAACAAGCTCTACGACATGGGCGTCCTGTCGACCAGGTCCAAGCTGTCGGCCGTCGAGCACGGCGTCACCGTCAGCGCCTTTGCCCGGCGGCGCCTGCCCGTCGTCATGACGCGCCTCAAGATGGCCGAGACGGTCCAGGCCGCCACCAAGATGATCGAGCAGGGCCAGGTGCGCGTCGGCATCGAGACCGTCTCCGACCCCGCGTACCTGGTGACGCGGTCCACCGAGGACTTTGTCACCTGGGTCGTCGGCAGCAAGATCAAGCGCAACATCATGAAGTACCGCGACCAGCTCGATGACTTTGAGCTGCTGTGAGCACGGGCCCTGCGGATGTGCGTGGCACGGGACGGGCTTGGGGAGACGGGGCATGGCTATGATGGGCGTTGATCGGCGTTTTGGGGTTTGCAAGTCGGTCTTCTCGGGCTTGCGTCACGGCGATACCAACGTTTTTTGGCTTGAAAAGGGGAAATTGGAGTCCCGCGGGATGCACCGAGCTCGTGTCTTTGCAGACGGCAACGAGGTGGACTTATGACATGGACCAGATCATGTACGGATAGCCTCCTCTGCAAGCAACACGAAGCAAGTACGCGTGCCGGACACAACAGGGAGAGAGTGCAGGGCGTAAAAAGGGAGAACGTGACTGGCTATCGCCCACAACCTTGCCCCCCTGCTGACTTACATCGTATGCTATATATGAGATATGAGGGCCCGCCGCTGGCATTCCTCAGCGGCCCCTTCCCCCCCCGCTTCCCCCCGAACATCCGGACTTCTGTCCTCGGACCAACTCACACGCACAGTCGCATCGCCATCTCTCACCACCACACTCCCGACACAGCATGGCCCTCCTCAGCACCCTCCAGGACCTCGTCGTCCACCTCGTCGAGCCCTGGCTCTTGATGGCCGTCTCGCTGCGGCACGTGCCGCAGACGGTGCGCGCCCTCCTCTCCGAGGGCCAGCCCGCCGCGCTGCTCTCGCCCGCCGCCTTCTCCGAGGCGCTGTTCGGCCACTTCTGGGCCACCGTCGGCCCCGACGTCAGGCGCGCCAGCGAGGAGCACGTCGTGCCGCTGCTCGAGGGCCGCGTCGCAAACGGCCGCGTGCACCCGAGCGTCGTCGCCGTGCCCGTCCACGGCACCGTCGTCGAGATCGGCGCCGGCTCCGGCATGTGGGTCGACGTCTTTGCCCGCATCCGCGCCGGGGAGGGCCCGCCGCCGCCGGACCGTGACGACGACGACGGCTTGCGGTCGCGTGCGCGCCGGGACCGCGCCGTGCCCATCACCAACATCTACGGCGTCGAGCCGAACCCCCGCTCCGCCGCCGCCCTGCGACGCCGCGTGCGCCAAGTCGGCCTCGACGACGTCTACCACGTTGTTCCCGTCGGCATCGAGTCCGTCAGCGACCCGTTGGCCTGGGCCGGCCGGATCCCCCCCGGCTCCGTCGACTGCATCGTCGGCGTCCTGTGTCTCTGCAGCATCCCCAACCCAGAAGACAACATCCGCCGCCTGCACGGCCTGCTCAAGCCGGGCGGGCGCTGGTACGTCTATGAGCACGTAAAGGCCACTCGAGGGGGTCCGCTGTTGAGGCTCTACCAGCGTGAGCAGACTCGCCCCCCCTCTTACCTCTGTGCCACCAACTGTTGCCTAACCACTCGTCCCCTCTAGGCCTTCTCAACATCCCCTGGTCCTTCTTCGTCGGCTCGTGCCGCATCTGCCGTTCTACCGACAAGACCCTCAGAGCGGCCGGCTCATGGCAAGAGGTGGACCTTGCGCAGCCGCCGAGCGAAGCCCCGTATTCCGTATTGCCCCATGTTCTCGGAACCTTGACAAAGTAGCTCCCCGTGGTCACCATGGTATGCGGATTCAGGGCGTCAAGAGAGCCAAGGCCACGCATCTGTCCATTCAGGAAATCACATAAGCGAGAACCTGCTGCCCTCTAGAGTTCGTCGCTGTCGTCGTCGTCGTCGTCGAGGAATATCGAGGTCCGCGTCGTCGTGCCTTCAAGCTTGACCTTGCCCTTGTCATCATCCATGCCCGGCATCTCGCTCTTGACTTGCTCCGCCTTCACACCTCCGAGGTTGGTGTCCTCGAGCTTGAAGCCCTCACATTTGACTTCCTCTGCCTTCACAATTGCGACCTTGGTGTCCTCGAGCGTCAAGCCCTCACTCTCGACTTCCTCCGCCTCCACACCGCAGGCCTTGATGTCCTCGAGCTTGACACCTTCGCTCTCCTCGAGCTTCACACCCTCGCGGTTCAAATCTTCATCCCCCACGACACCAGCCTTGACTTCCTTGCCCTTGGCATGCTCGTGTTCCGACTCCTCTTCCTTCACCCGAGCCGAAGCGTGCAGAACCTCGTCCTCGTGCCCATCATTGTCGGCTTGGGCGCCCACCCTGTCCCTTTCCGCGGCGACCAGGGCCTCCGCTCGTTTCTTGTAAAAGGTGTCCAGGCATTTCCTCCGCGTCTCTTGTGACCAGCTTTCCACGACTAGGGCAAACTCTGTCGCATTGGTAAACCCCAACGTCCGAGCCATTTCGCAAAACTGCCGCAGACACACGTCTTCCGGCGGCCTGTAGATCCGGTGCAACACCTGCCCGTTGTCCTCGTCGTCCGATTCGGCGAAAAGCGCACTCTGTCCCTTCATGTCGCCGTCGGCGTACGATGCCATTGCGGCGCGGCGGGAAAGCTGCTCCTCCACTTTGGACGACCCAACGACTTCAGAGTTGTCATGGGTGTACTCAACTCCGACCGAGGTAAGGATGGCTTGGATAGCATCCGTCCTTGGCGTCGCCGTCCGCTGCGACTCGAGCAACGTCTCCTGGTTCTCGGCGGTGAGCAGCGTCGCCAAGCGGTCGAGCCCTCCGTCCTCGTCAGTCTCCTCTTTCTTCGCGACGCCGAGCTGCTCGTCCTCTTGGGCTGCCTTTTCCATGTCCACGTCCACCAGGTGTACTCCTGCCTTGGCCTCGGCAACGTTTGTCTTGTTGACAATGTCTCGAAGCAAGCCAATGTCCTTGTGGTACGTAAAGATGTTGGAGAGGCCGAATATTTCTCCCTTTCTCCCAGCGTCTTGCTGGACACCACGAAAGTATCTGCGCTCAGACGAAGCAGTGTAGCCGATATTTGCCTGCTGCTGCTTGTAGATCTGCCGCGCGTAGACAACCTCTTCCACCGTGCCAAGGGAAACAAGGCGAAAGACTTCGACGTCGCGAGTCTGACCGATGCGATACGCGCGGTCTTGGGCCTGGAGGTCGTATGACGGGTTCCAATGGGGATCGATAATGACGACCTTGTTCGCAGCGGTGATGTTGAGGCCCACGCCGCCCGCCTTGGTCGAGATGAGAAAGACAAACTGCGTCGGATCCGAGTTGAAGGTATCGACAGTCTCCTGCCGGTGCTCATAGGATAGGGAGCCGTCTAGGTAGCTGACATTGTAACTGGTGCCGATGAGCAGGTGCTGCAAGATGCGCAGCAAACGCACGCTGTGTGAGAAGACGAGGACCTTGTCCCCACTGCTATACCAGAATCTGAGCAGCTTCTTGAGAATCCTCCACTTGCCGCAGAACTCGGGGTTGACCAGGTTGCCAATCTGGTCCCGTTGCTCGTACAGCGTTTTCCAAGTCTCGGGCATGCAGGCCTGAAGCGTCATCAGCTCCGACTTGTGCTTGGGCTCCAGGTCCGTCGTTGTTGGCACCAGCAGCGTCAGATGGTTCGCCAGCTTCTGCAGCACAATGATGCTTGGAAACACAATGTGCTGCCACGAGGTCCCATTTGGGAGATATTTTTTGCAACACCAGCCCTGTTTTTTCCCGTGTGGGCAGGGATCCGAGATGGTTCGCAGGAGCTGGAGCGCTGGGCTGTCGAGGAAGTTCTCGTATGCTTCTCGCTGCAGGTCCGTGAGGGGGCAAAAGACGACTCTGTCCGTCTTCTTGGGCAGCTGGTCGGCTATCAACGTCTTCATGCGCCGGAGGAAGTAGCGGGGAAGGAGGTTCTGGACGAGTTTCTTGGCAGTCTGTCTGGCGAGGCTGAGCTGTGCAAAGGTGGCGTCGTGCGACTGGCCGACCGTCAACGGCTTGGTGATGCTCTGCGTCCATTCTGCCCGGGTGCCAAAGTGTCCGGGGTTGGTCCAATCAAACAAAGTCCAGAGCTCCTCGTACTTGTTCTGAATGGCGGTGCCGGTGAGCCCGATACGGCACAGGGCGTTGACCTCGGTCATGGCCTTTGTCGTCTCCGAGTATCTGTCCTTGAGCCTGTGGCACTCGTCGGCGACGACAAGGTCCCACTGGACCATGTTGATGGAGCTGCGGTTGTTCTTGTAGGTTTCGTAGGTGGTAATCATAATCTCAAGCAAGCCCGAGCGAGCCGTGTCCAGCACATCGTCCTTGTTGGCTCCGTGAAAGACGTCGATGTGCCACCATCCCCAACGGTTCATCTCGTTCTTCCAGTTCATGATGAGGGATCCGGGACAGATGATGAGCACCCGCGGATACCAGCGGCCGCTGCAGAAGCGAACCTCTCTCATGCGCCTGGCGTCGCGCTCATCACCCCTTTTGCCAAAGGCCGCCGTCAAGAAGGCGGCGACCTGGACCGTCTTGCCCAGGCCCATGTCGTCACCGAGGATTCCGCCCTCCTGGTAGATGAACTTTCGATGGAGGAACTTGACGCCGACTACCTGGTAGTCGCGAAGATATTGGGCAACGGGGGCCGGGATCAGACCCGCAGACTGGGGAAGCTCTATGTCTTTGTACGGTCTCGACGGTCTGATGCCACTGGACACGCTAAACTCGGGCCGCTCCTTTAGTTCTCCTAGCACCCCTGGTTCTTCAAAGGCAATGTCGGTGTAATCTGGGGGAAGCATGAGGGCGGCCTCGTGGTGCAGCTTCCTGTTGGCATCAAAGGCCCGCCGCCGCTCCTGCAGGTATTCTGGGACTCCGAGATGAGCATTATCATGGCCGCCCCCGGCCTCGTTGCGGTGCCCTTTTGGTGTCTTGTTGGGCTTGCGCTTGGCCTTTTTTTTCCTGGGCTTCACCGGCCCGGCGTCTGACTCGTCGGTCCATAGCACCTTTTCCTCGAACTGCACTTGGACCCTTTTGTCCCTGGGCTTCACGGGCCCGCCATCTGACTCGTCGGTCCATAGCACCTTTTTCTCGGACTGCACTTGGACCCTTCTCTTCCTGGGCTTCACCGGCCCGGCGTCTGACTCGTCGGTCCAAAGCACCTTTTCCTCGAACTGCACTTGGACCTTTCTCTTCCTGGGGCCGCTTTCTGCGCCGCCTTGGAGCGTGTGCCCAGTCTCTGCGGGTGCCTCGTCGTTGTCGATTATGGATCGGCCGTCGCTCGAGCCCATGGTGGGAGGTGAAGCAGTCGCGTTGGTTGTTGGTTCGTTCCATGCAAGAGGCAGAAGCGCGGTTGGATAAAGTGGAGTGGTAACTCGTACGGAGTACGCGAGATGGAGAGCGCGTCATCACGTGGTCGGGTCCACAGCTCTTCGCACGGACTCTTCTCTTCAACAATCTTCACCCCAACCAACTTCTTCACCCCAACCAACTGTTTGCCCGGCCGTGTACGGCGCGCCATGGCACCGACAACGCGAGTTCCCCCTGCCTATTCCCTCGACACATCAGACGAGGAACCCGAAACCGTGCCCCACGGCCTCTCTGCGCCGACGGCCCCTTTGACTCTCCCCCCCGCACCCGCCGCTGTCAGCTTCAAAGGCCTCGGGTTTCACATGCCATGCCCATCTATGCCGTCTTGTCCCACCACTTGCCCGTCTGACTACGAACCACATTCGTTCTGCAATGGATTTCGCCACACCCCACGAGATGCGTCAACCAGTCGTCTATATACACGTGTACATGTGACTGTGTAGGAGCATAGGCCGCAGTAATGGCCGCCACAACATATCCTGTCCGACGACAACGGCTCCCTTGGTGGTGTCAGTCACGTCGATTTTCCGTCACGGTTGCTGACTACTTTCAAGTCGTCTGCCACCACGCCCGCCGTGGCCGAACTGATGGCTGTTTCTTCGGTTCCAGGCGGGGGCGGGGGCGGGGGCGCGTCCTGCTGCCCGTCCTGCTGCCCGTCCTGCTGCTCGTCCTGCTGGAGCCATTCCTGCTGCTCGTCCTGCTCGTCCTGCTGCTCGTCCTGCTGCTCGTCCTGCTGCTCGTCCTGCTGCTCGTCCTGCTGCTCGTCCTGCTGGAGCCATTTCTGGTGCTCTTGACTACGCCACTCGCTTGTGATGGCCTGTCGTCTTTCGTTGGTCCTATCCGTCCGCACACGTGCTGGGTCATTGTCTGTCGGCAATGGGATCCGGAGTCGGTCCGCCGGATTCGCCCCGGGGCCCCTGAGGAAGAGCGCCGCTGAGAGGCAGCACGGCAGCAAGGAGAGGAGAGTGAGACGCATGTTGAGCAACGAATAAAGGAGACGGTGTGTTGGAGGTGGCAGTGGGAAAATATGCCAGTGAGAGCAAGAGGCTCTTTATATATTGTCATGGACTCGTGGTATCAGGTCTGGTTCATCTCAAGGCTGTTTGCCTCGGGTACTCATTGGCAGGTTAAGGATGCATACCGCACCGGCATTACGCATGTTGAAGCTTTCACTTTGTCCATCAATGTTCAGCCGAAACCTTGCACTACAGCGGCCCTGACTAGTTGAGTCGATGGCATAGCTGTTACGTTGCTTTGCATAGTTGCTGCCTTGGTGGTGGGGTCTGCTTGCCCCTTGGCAGAAACGAATATCTAGGCGAAGATGACACTGATTTCTTACATTCACGCTTGTATCATTCGGCAAAAGGGAGAAGCAATGGACCTCTACTGCTGCGCAACATACGTAATTATTATAATAGCCCAGACTGCAAAGTACGTAATGGGTATAGAGAGCTGACTCGACGGTGGATGGCGTCTCGGGGTTCAGCCGGTTTTTTTGTCGAGGGATCGATGGCAGCTGTTTGCTCCGCCCGAACAACGCCCTCTACGAATGCCCTCGTGTAGGAGACGTTGCTTGTTACGTAAAGGACCTACATGGCTATATGCACTGGCTAATTTGGAACACCGAATACCCACCCGACATTTGCCGCCCTGACCTTCTATCCACACTAGTCCTATCGGCGCTAAACTCAGAATAGGTATTATGTCGCATCGAGCAGCTGCCTATAAGTTGTTATAGCCCGGTACCTATACAGGCAACGTGTCTATATAAGGTGGCATGCAAGACAGCTAGACCAGACCATATCCTCGGTCTTTTCCCTTATCAACTCGTGCCCTTTTATCGTGCCGTTCAAATCATCAAACAACACGGTCACCATGACGTTATCACAACAGACTTCGACCACAGGATAACGTTTAACGTTTTCCTTTGCCAGGCGCCGGGCCGCTCAACCACAAGCTCCCTCAACCACAAGCTCAGCTACCCGTTAGCTCGCCAGGCGCCACGGGCTTCGTTCCCCCATCCGCCTACTGCGGATCGCCAAGAGGATCCAACATGATACCGTACGATAAAGGTAAAGGAAAGGCACCGACGGACCAGCAACAGCCTCGAATCAAATGGGATGCAGTCCAGGACGCCCAGCAAATCAGGTCCGACCTCACCCTTGGAGAGTCTTTAGCTCTTCAGGGACGTTCATCTGACTTGCATCGATCATTTGATCCTGCCCGACCCCAAGAGGAACACGGTATGAAACCCTGATGGATGAGTTTGATCGTCGACTGACAAACTTCCCTATAGGGACTATCGATCCAGCCGTCACCCATCCGATTCCAGTCGTGGAATCACTCGGTCGCCGCCAACACGACGCGAATACAATCTTGCCAGAATAGGTGACACGTCCCGAAGCTTCGCCAGGGACGTCGACCTTACGCCAGGATCGCCGTAACCCTCCTCCACAACCAAGAATCTCGCCTCCTAGCGACAAAGGGGCAACATGCGAAGATTCAAAAGTTGACACAGTTACAGTCCATGCGTGGAGAAGATATCTGTGCGACATGATGGACCAGGTCTCTTGGAGCCTGCAAGACCGCGTCGACCCAGACGACCCAGTCTTCGAGACCATTGAAGAGGTCAGGCTCGAGCTTGCGGCAGGCCCTCGGCCTGACACAGACGCGCTTACAACATGGACGGATACGAGTTTATGGGACTATCCTCGGCCGCCCTTATCGCCTTCGTTCCCCGCGCCATCTTCGGCGACTTCTGTAGGACCGCCATCGGAGACGTCTAACGTATTAGACCTTCTCCTTAGCTACGAGGAGACGTTTGGTCCGGAAGATAACGATCTGGACTATGCCTACGACGATAACCATATGACAAATAACGTCTGTTTGCTGACAGACGACTTGCCGGCCGGAGCCTAACGAGACCACGTTAGCGCCGCAAACCTTCGCGACCAACGCGACCAGTATGATAACTCCCTACCGTCTGCCAAGGCAGATGCAAGACTTACCATATGTTCAAATTAGGCTGGGAGGAAGAAAATCAAGGCCCCTTAGTGCACTTTTAGACACTGGGTCTAAACACTTTTAGACACTAGGTCTAAAGGTAATCTCATCAGCAAGCACTACGCACAATCCTACGGCTTAAAGATCAGCACGACGAAGGCGACGACCAAGTCATACTCCAGCGCGGCTGTCGAAATGGTTGGGGAGGTCGAGACAGAGTTGCACATGGGCTTAGCGTGGATGCCAATCACGTTCTTTGTTGCACCAAACCATGTTCTCGTTCCTCTCATTCTGGGCATGCCGTTTATCGAACGGCCCGGGCACATTTGATCACACGCCGAAGAACGGAGATATATATGTTAGGTGCCAAATGGGGACTGTCAGGATCAGCGCCCCTGCAGCCGGCGCCATCAGATGGGAAGTTTCAATACGAAGAGGTCGTCGACCTTACGCTAGGATCACGAAGAACACGATGCCGCAAGCCCACGAGAGGCCACTGCGGATACGCAATACACTCGCCTCGCAACTTGGCATCATCTTTGCCACTTTTCTTGTTTCGGCTTCGTTGCGTCGCCACGACGGCTTCGTCGCCTTCTTTCGGCCTTGTCGCCACGGCCACGGACTGGATTTCAAGGATATGTGCGGGAATACAGGGAACAAGGGAGGAACCATGGTTGGTACGGAGGACTAGGGACAACAGCCAAGGACGAGTGCATCTGCACCTTGCTGGGCGCTCGCGATAGCTTCTTCTTTAGCATGTAGCCCGGCACCTATGCAGGTCACGTGTCCACTTGCACACCTACAAGGGACAGCTAGCCTTACATCATCAGACTCTTCCCTCGTCAACTCGTGCCCTTTATCGTGCCCTCTTGACGTCATCATCCTGATCGCTGCGATATATCATCTACCATGTCTCTAAACATTATTCGCCTTTCATCATGGCGCCAATTTTGGCAGCTTATCACCAAAAGATTGGCAAGCGTGCGCTATGCTGTGATGCAATATTTCGGCGGAAAACTCCAGTCGCCATCCGAAGCCGAAGCCGGTCTGATCAAGCTTCCCGGCGAGAGGTTCCTTGGTTCAACAGCTTGTTTTTTCCGTGTCACGCCGGGAATTATCCTCAAGGCTCCAGTAACAATGTTGGAAGACCAAATCATCCGGGAACGGCCAAGTGTATCTGAGAACTTCCACGTGGAACGGCAAATCCTGGAGAGACTGGGAGAGCATCCTCTAATTGTTCGGTACGAGAACCATTCCATCCATTCTCTTCTACTTCGTAGCTGACATGTCATTAGATACCTAGGATGGCAGACAGATTTCCCAACGGGCCTGCTATTTGCGGAGGCTAGCCATGGCAGCCTCCAGCGCTTCATCGACCAACGCAACGAGGACATACTTCCCGGCCTTCGAAGAAAATTCTTCAGCCAGGCTGTCCAGGCGGTAGCCTACGCCCACAGTCGGGGTGTCATACACAGCGATTTGCGTCCTGACAACTTTCTCGTTGACGGGACGTGGCCCCTGGACTTAGACCTTTGGCTGTGCGATTTTGGAGGAGCTACATGCGAGGAACTTGGTCTATCGGCCAACAAACTCCCAGATGCTGGCTTTTTCGACCCCAATTCAACCTGGGCACCATCACCTAGTGTGGATATATTCAGTCTCGGCTCTGTTCTTTATACGATTATTACGGGTCACTGGCCATTTCGTGGACCTGGTGGCCAGTTCTCGACACTGGCAGAGATGGAGGAATACGAAAATTTGGTGGACGATCACTTTACGCGAGGTATTTTCCCCGAGGTTAGAGGACTCTGGGGAGGCAACATTATTCTCGGTTGTTGGACATGCACACTTTTGAATATGGAGGAGGTAATGACAGAAGTAAGCAGCCTTTAGTCGGACGTAAACTAGGAAGAGCTGCTTGAGAGTTTATCTCATCCTTGACTGGTTCGAGGAACTTCTACTGTTAGTTTCGCTATACCTCTCTACTTTAGCTCATTAAGCAATACATCTATTCGCCCTCCTTAAAGTTACAGTCATATATGCAAGTATGCTCCATGCCACCAACGCCAGTACGGGCCCATGCTCACTTCTCATAGTCGAGTCTCACTCTTCCACACAAGTCGGCCCAGTCATGATATCCCAACTCTGTTCGGCTCCGGTAGACGTCTAGTATGTCGTTGTCGCTCATTTCCCATGTTTGCTTGTTCGAATGGCCACGGCTCGGCTCGCTCACACATGTCCGTCGACGAGCGACTTGGCCAGAAACGGCCAGCCCAGCAAGACAGCGAAGCCCGGGAAGAAGCTACGACAGAAAACCCATTAGCACCCGGTCTTTTGCCCCGACAGGCCAAGGACGAGTCGGAGAGGACGAGCGACGTACACGAGGGCCTGGCTGCCGGCGCGCTTAAACTCTCGGGCCCAGTCCGGCCGGGCCGCCTTTTGCGATGTGGGCGGGCGCGGAAAGGGGGAGGAGCGGGCGGCGGTGCGGAGCGACGTGAGCACGGAAAAGGGTCTCCGGGCGGCGGCGCGGGCGGCGGTGGCGGCAGGGGTCATTGTCGAGGTGTTGCAAGCGCGTATGCAATATCATGTGCGAGTGTTGTATAAGAGCTTAAGAGTTGACGTCTGTGTGACGAGACACACACACACACACACACACACACCCGCCCCTATTTGTATGCGACGACAAGCCCCATTGAGCGTGCATTTTGCAGCTCTATCATCAGTCTCACAGACACCCTGCTTCTCCCGAATTACGAATATCGACTGAGGGTCAAGCCACGACTACGGACCGAGAAGAAATCGGAGCAAAGGTGAAGAAGAAGCTTGTCGTTTCTGGCAACGACGATTGGCGAATTCCGACGCGTTCCCGTATCAACAAGCCAACGAAAAACATACATGGCAATTCATGCCCGCTGAGCGCCATGACAAGCATCAGCACGCCATTGCCTTGTAAGTACGGATACGGACGAGTTACGGATACGGATACTCCGTACCGGTCACAATGTATGTATGTACAATGTACGAGTTACAAGCAAAGACATGTGCCGTCCCCCAGTCAGTCACTTCTCACTGCCTCCCCAAGCGCCCATGTGATGCAGTGCCGTGCTGTGCTGCAGCAGACAGCGTCTACAAGTGCTCACATCAATCGACAGGTATCGAGTACGAAGTACGAATACGAGTCACCCTACTCATCAAACTTGACAGGCGTCGGACGATTCCCGAGCCAACAATCATGCCGCAACGACTCACCGCGTCGGCACCGCCATTCAATAAATCACTTGGCGCCAGACCGTCGGCCAGTCACAGCATCCCGGCAGTCAACAGCGGCAAGGACCAAGACATACGAAGTACATCGGTGAGGAATTCATCGTGGATTAATGGGTATCCGCAAAACTAGGCATCTAACGAATAGGTAACGAAGAGGTCCCGACGTGTCCGCGCCTTCACCCATGGCCCTCCTTGCTGAACCATGGCCAACCGCCTTTCTCAAACATCACGCAAAGATGGAAAGAGCAGAAACAAAAATAGGACAAGAAGCGGAGCAAAACCTCGTTGCGTCACCTTGACAATCGGGCCCACCCGCGCTGACCAACGTGTTACGTCATCGCCCGGGAGCTCGACGCGGGGCCCGCGGGCCTCTAAAATCCAAATCCTCATTATCCCATCTCGTGACGCAGGCGAGCTCGAGTTGCGCAGCGCTAGCGCATAAACGACGTTGGCGCAGTGCCTCTACCTCGTCACAATGATGTAGATTGCGTGGATAATGCCAGGAATGTAGCCTGGACAAGGGTCATGTTAGACAGACATGCGCCGATTGGCAGCTGAGGGGGCGGCAATCGGCACGTCGGCTGATGGGCGGGCAGACTTACCCAGAAGGGTCAGGGCGACATTGATGAGAAGGTCGACGCCGCAGCCCGTCTCGAGGAAGACGCCCAGAGGCGGGAGGAGGACGGCGAAGATGAACTTGCAAATGTCGCTGCGACGTCATGATTAGCCTGGCTGCACCTCTTCTGGCGATTCGGGAGTCGAGGGAGAGGCCGCGACAAAATGCCATGTCAGACGCAGGAGGTGGGGACCAGTGGCGAGTCAGGACCGAGAGCAGCTTACCTTCCCGTGAGAGGCATGGTGGTAGCGAGGCTTCCGAGAGCGGCGAGAGGTTACGGGAGCGAGTCGTCGTCTTCTGCGCCGGGCGTCTTTGAATGCGGTCGCGGGATCAGCGTTGTTCGCGGTCGGCGTGATGAGCTTGTCGCAGTGCGAGACGAACGAAAGTCTAGGGTGGTGTTTGCTCGTGCTGGACAAAGAGTAGACGATATTTGGTGAGATGGGGACAAGCAGGATCAGGGAGAAGAGGGGGAAGGGGAAGGAGAGTCGGTGCAGCTGAGGGACTGGTTTATAAATGCGAGGGCTGGCGGGGTGGCGGGCTGGCGGCCACGGACGGTCCTGCCCGTCGTCTGTACGAGTTATTCGTGCTCTGTACGAATACTCTGCACTGTACGGAGGCATTGCGCGTTGCTTTGGTACGGATAGGTACTACTCCGTGCAGGTAGATGTACATTGCCGAGCCGTCTATCCGTATTCCCAGCCCAAGCGAAGGCGCCCCGTTTGGCCCCTCCCCGTTTTGTCGTCATGATTGGCCTGTTTGGGATTGGCTTCTGACGGCATCGTCACCACGGGCGACAGAGAGCTGATGGTTTGATCATCAGTGAGTCGCGGGTCCCGTCGACTTTTGCAGTCTTGCTTTCGCGGGCTGCTTCACTCGCGTCCATCACCGCCAGTCTTGACATGGGTACGGAGTACGAAGTAGTATTGCGTGCCCATGCGCAAAGCTTGGCGGGAGAAGAGACCCAACAAACTCGACAGGGCTGCTAGCCAGGGCATGCAGACAGACAGACGGCAAGGCAGAGCGTCCCGATCAATCCAAGACGAACCACTCTTCGTACCGCACTGCCCAAGCAAGCCGCACTGCACCGCCCAGCCCCCAAGTGCTTGAGAACCTGCGTCATCCATCATTGACCATCCATCATGGACTGCGCCCAGCCCCGCGTGCCATGGGCTTTGGCTTGCTTCGTACCTACGAATACCTACGAGTCGTACGAAGTACCTAGGTACGAATGCTCCGGTTGGCAACGCAAGACCTCAAAGCCACTTTGCAAGGGTAACAAAGACCAGGCTGAGGGCGTCGAGAGTCAACCGCCCAGTCTTTTTGCTGATCCCTGCAATGCCTACCAGGTATATCTTTCGTCAACGGCAACAACAACAACATCGGCAAAAGGTGGGCGGCGAAAAGCAAGGGCATTGCGCCCGTGCCTACGTCATTGCCCGTCCGTCATCAAGCTCCTACTCTCGCCTTGGAAGTTGTATCTCTACTTCCCCCGCCCTGTGTCCACGGCACGCAGATCAGGCCCCACCTCTCCTCTCCGTTCAGTGAGCTGCAGCGTGCATGAGACGGGTTGAAGCTTGGCTGCGCCACACTCGACCTCATCACAGTGCGGCGTACAGCACGATCACAGAGTACATGTACCTTAGTAGTACTCCGCACCGCAGCAAATCATGACGCGCTGTGGCGTCTGCTTCGGGGTGTCCCGCAAATCACCGCGCACAGCCCGGCCTAGGTACTCGGGGCCATCGAGATGCGAGATGATTGATGCTCGCCAAATCCTGCGAACAGAATGCCACCCGATACGGCAAGCCTCGACGCACCAGGCCCGCATTGCCGTCTTGTGCCAAGGCACACGGCTCCAGGCACGAGCAACAGTTTAGATGAGAAGCAAAGTGTTGCTTAAACATGCCCTCGGACTCCCCTCGTCCATTCATAGATCCATAGTCGGATCGCCTGGTAGTAAACGCCTCTCCGCGGCGATGAGTGAAAGCAGCCTTTCCAGTCGACGTCTCGTCCGCCTTCTTCCCCTCTCACGCCCTCCCCCCCAATCTCTTGCCGTACAGCAAAGCCCCAGAAGCCAGGCCGCCCAGTAGCGAGCCCGCGTACAAGCCAACGACAATCGTCACCGGCCACCGCTGCCACTCGCGGTCCCAGTCAAGCGGGATCGGCACCGCGCCCAGCCACGCGCCCAGCACCGCGCCCGCGAGGCCCCCAAACGTCTCGTCCAACGGTGCCGACGCCCCCGCCACGGCCACCAGCGCCTCGCTGTCGACTCCGCGCGCGTAGAAGACGGGGAACAGGCCGAGCAGCGAAAAGTGCGCCGAGCAGAGAATCGTGTGCGGGACGTGGTCGAGCAGCGGCGCGCCGAAGAGGACGAAAAGGGCGAAGACGGCGGGCGTCGCAACAAACGTTAGCACCAGCGATAGCAAGGCTGTCTGGTAGGCAAACAACCCGCGGTCAGTAAACAGCTTTTCCAGTCCAACGTGGTGGGATGGGGTAGGGGGTGCTTCTGTACCGAAATGGGATTGGGACCCGTCATGTCATTCTTCTTCCTCTCTCCTGGCCGCGGCTTCTTGGCCGACCTCGCGAGCTGCGAGCCCGCGCCTGGAAGACACAGGACCGCGTACGCGGCCTGGATCGCGGCGACGACCGGCAGCGCAGACCAAAGTGCAGACGCGGGATCGGAGACGAGGGCGTCGAATCGCGCGACCAGCAGGCCGAGGAGAAGCGCCGGCCGCGCAAGGGAGATGCCCTTGGCCAGGGGAGTGTCGAGCACGGGGATCGGATGGACGGCCGCCGCCGCTGTCTTGGCCCTGGTTTCGGCTGCCGGCGCCGACGGGCCCTTGGTGGCCGTCGACGACGACATGGACACGGGGTCTACCAGCGGCATTCGTCGCCGTGTGCGATTGACTCTTTTCGAGGTGAGGGGGAGATTGAGGGGAGGGGGAGATTGACACGGTACGCGGTTTGGTGGTTCGTATGGGTTTGCGAGATACAGCAGCGTCACGTGAGGATAAACGTCGGCCAAAGTCGACCGATGGCTAGTATAGGGTAGTTTGCCCGCAGAGCATGCAATCCGACAACGATTGCAAATAGAAGACAATGAGGAACAGGTCCGTCTGAAGACATCCAACGTCGTTAAGAGTCTATGGAGAATGCCGGCGGTACAAAGAAAACTACCACAAAAAACCTCTCAAAACACCATATAGAAGTACATATGCCTGGGACGTCTAACTAAATTCATGCAAATCAGAAAGCCTCAACGCCAGCTCTACACCACATGGCCCTCGAGCCGATCCCATATACCAGTAGCGTGCAAAGCCCCCTCGTCCAAACATTCCCGGATGAAGAACAATAGACCCAGCCCGGAATTTGCTGCCCTCAAAGCAGCTCCCCCTCGCCCTGGTCTGCCGACTCGTCCGTCTCCTCCTCCCAGTCCACGTCGGCCGACATCTCCTCGGCCCGCCGCTGCAGCTCGGCCAGTCCCGAGAGCTCGGCAACGTAGTCCTTCTCCTGCAGGGCTCTCTTGACGAAGCCCCATCCGTCCTTGCGGTACGCGCCCAGGATCTTGGGGCTGCAGGCGCTACAGCAGTCGTACGAGTGGCCGCGAATGACTAGGTTTTGAAAGGTTGACACGTAGCCGCGGATCTGATGCGGCACCAGGCCCAAAGGGTGATCGGGGGGGTCTCTTTCGGGAGTCGACCCGGACGTTGGCTGGGGGGCTGGCGCATGCTTGCCGAGAGGGTGTTGCAAGAGGCTCATGAGGAGCTCGACTAAAAGTGCCGAGGCGATGGCGGCGACACCAGGTCTCGTCACTGTACATTGCTGGTCCAGGGTCTGGTCCTTCATCGACTGTTTACTCGTCAGCATTGCCACGCCAGGGGGAACGGAGCAGATTCTCACATCAGCCGGGGCGACGACGTCGTTGCAAAAGTAGCAGCCAAGCGATGCGTCCCCTTCTTCTCCCATCCTCGTCTCTGCGCCATGTCGCATGACAACGTAAGAATCAAAGCCCAGTGCAGCGTTCATGACAATCTTGCCCATGGCCTTTCCCAGAACCGTGGGGAGCCAACGAGACTCGCGAGTGTCCATGAGCAGGAAGATGACGTCGTGGTCCCTGATTAGGCCCTCTAATTTCTCGAGGTCCGCCTTGGCCTTGGCTTCGTCCGTGAACGGATGGCCCAGCATGGGGACTGACAGGGAATGACCCTCGCTATCCACGCCCGGGTAGATCCTCTTCAGCATGGCAGCGGCGCGCGCCGCCTTGGGTCTGCCGCCGTCGACGCAGTCTTCAAACTCGAACAGAGGCTGGCGCACGGGATTCGAGTACGAGACACGGCCGTAGTCGACAAATGTGATGTTCCTGACGCCCCAGCCCAGCAGGTTTCTCGAGACGTAACCGCCCAGAGTGCCGGCCCCGAGAAGAAGGCACTTGGAGTTCTTGATACGGTCGAGGTCAAGGTCAGGCGCCAGGCGCCATTTCATGAGTTTGAGGTTCAAGTCGACGGACGAGTCGGCCAGCCTAGACGGGTCCATGTATTCGCCCAAATTTGCTAGCTGCGCTTGAAGCTTGCCGTTCCTCGACCTCTCCCAGCCCGTGACTTTGGGCATCTCGGTGAGCTCCATGTTGGCGACGGGGCCCATTTCCACGGTCAAGACGACGCTCCGGCCTTCGTGTCTCCTGGCCCACGTGTCTCTGTAACACAGGATCTGGACCCTGCGCATGCGGAAACGCTGCCGGATGAGCACCAAGAGATTCCGCAGTGGCCATCCAGGGCCCTCGGGATAGGTGGAGGGGTCGGCAAAGGCCACGTATTGATCTTCCTCGGGAACACCGTCGAAGAAGCCATCCTCGAATCGTCGCAGCGAAGCCACTTCCCACCGGAGACCCATCTTGTGAGCGACATAGCCCTCTTCGGCGAGAGCGTCTCCGCCCCGCACCTTTTTGGCGAGGAAGAATCCATGCTCGCGGTTGTCGACGCTGTAGCGCCAAGTGCCGACCTTGTCAACGAGCGCGGTGCTCTCGTCTGCGGTGATGCGCTGGCTGGGCCCGGAGCGCTTCCACTGGGGGTCCGAGTGAAGGGCGGGAAATGCAAACCAATACGTAAACTTGTACTTTTTGAGGTCGGCAAAGGAAAGGATGACGAAGGGAGCGAGCAGTGAGGGGACAGAGTAGATGGTCCCGTCGTTGATGGCGTCCCAGACCTGCCTCTGTGAGAAACATATCCCGGGCGCGGCGCAGCTTGCCACATACCTGCCGGCCTGCCGTCTGGAGCATGACCGACTTGTCGAGGTTCTTGAAGCCCTCGAGGGTATTTACGTTTTTGATGATGCCCTCGGCCCTGGCTGTGCCGAGAGGCGAGCTTGAGTCGCGCGTCAGCTCCACAGCGCCGACAGACAAGTCGACAGACAAGTCACCGTAGGCTACCGACTCACCTCTGGCTCGTCAGAGCGTTGCCCAGAATCTGCATCTTGCAGCTCGACTCGGGCTGTTCCACGCGGGGCTCATAAAGCCCCAGAACGTTGCGGGCCGAGTCGTCGAGCTTGTCATAGTCGAGCTTGGAGGCGAACAGGGCCGAGTAGAAGGGCAGCTCGATCTCCGAGGTGAAGGTGGCAAACTGAAGCGGCGCGGCCATGACGGCGGCAGGGCTGATGACGTCGCACGGGTGAATGCGGCTCGTGGCAGCGTCCGTTTCCCCGGAGTGGGACGAGTCGAGGCGCAGATTCGGGGCGGCGGCAGGTTGGATGAAATAGTTGGTTGGAGCAAAAGTCTTCAAGTCGCGGAGACCGTCACATGACAGAAAAGAGCACCACGAGTTCACAGACGAGGCGGATGATGCAGTGCGAGTCGGAGCTGCTGACGAGGTTGCAGGTTGCATGGCTTGCCCCGCCACCGCGGGGGGCAGCCAGCGCCATCACTGCCTAATTGATCCGACGCTGTGGCCGTCACAGGAGTATGACCTCATTTCGTCTCGAGGTCACAGCTAGGATAGGTCCCTGTCTTTGCACGATTCATCGAGTACGGAGTACCGATTCGTACACCTGCATCAGATCACAATGTTGTAGGGTATATATACATGTATAAGCAACGGCACTTTCATCAATCCGGTATGGTGTAGTGGCCAACATCGCTCGCTCTCATTGAAGAACCGAGCAGCCCTGGGTTCGATTCCCAGTACCGGAGAACAATTATCTTTTGCCGCTCTACATCGCTTGCTCATGTTTTTGCCTTACTGGGGTCCATCTCTCATCGCTCGCTCTCACCGAGCGTCTTATTCTTTTGCCTTACTGGATTCCAGTACGAAGTACCAGAGTGCCTTATCTTTTTGCCTCACTGGCGTCCATCTCTCTCACACCAAGGCTGCGACATCTTTATTCTACGCAGCGGTACGAAGTATACTCCGAACTTAGACGTCGGAGTGTTCCACCCGGGCGTCACCCGTTTTGGTAGAAACAAAAGACAAAAGGAAAGAGTCAGCGTCTCAGTCTCCAGTCCCGTGCACAGCGTCCTTTTTATCCGTGGCGCCGCCCTTGTCATTGTTGAAGATGAACTGACTGTGCGCTAGTGTATCTATCTATCACGCGGGCCCGTCGCGCGCGTTAAAAAATGACACCCCACAAATGACACTCGCTGCACTTCTGTTCTTTCTTCCCGTTGAACCGCCATTTCCAAGGTAGCTTTGTGAAGCAGCTCGGCCACAAAATGCTCATTGGAATTTGCGGAGGTACGAGAGGAACAAGATGCCCGTCCTTGATGCGCATCCCCCGGTCCTCTCTGTCTCAACTCTTGTAGGCACCAGGCTCACATCGAGACAACAGGCATCTGCTCCGGCAAGAAGACGGTGGCCAAGTACCTCGTCGAGCATCACGGTTTCAAGCTGCTCCATCTCACGGGGCACCGCCAGGCGTCGTTCAGCTCCGCCTCGGAGCTCGGGAGCCCGGACCCTCTGTCTCCTCGTCCTCGCTCCCCTCCACCGGCCGGCGCCTTGGGCTCGAGCGCCCTGACTACCGGCAACGACGATGGCTGGCAGTCGTCGTCGGACTCGTCGCTGGCCCTGCGCCCATCGCCTGGCGGCAGCAGTCTTTGCTTCGCCACGGCCGAGGCGCTGCTCGAGTTTGTCACGACGCGCTGGGGCGGCCGCTTTGTGACGACCAACATCCCCACCGAGGCGGCCCTCGACGTGCTGCTGCGCCGTCCCTTTTTCCTGCTGCTATCCGTCGACGCGCCGCTGACGGTCAGGTGGCGGCGCTTCCAGCAGCGCGGCGGCGACTCGGCGGCAGGCGTCAGCCTCGACGACTTTGTCGCGCGCAGCGACGCGCACCTGTACGACGCGGACCGGGGCCTGCAGCCGCTCATCTCGCGCGCGTCCGTCAGGCTGCTCAACACGTCGTCGTCGCTGGCCCACCTCTACGCCACGCTCGGCAAGCTCGACATCCCCAACCCGGACCGCCTGCGCCCAGGCTGGGACACGTACTTTATGGCACTCGCGTCGCTGGCCGCCCAGCGCTCCAACTGCATGAAGCGACGGGTCGGGTGCGTCCTCGTCGGCCGCGAGCGGCGCGTCATCAGCACGGGCTACAACGGCACGCCGCGGGGCCTCCGCAACTGCGCCGACGGCGGCTGTCCGCGCTGCAACGCCGGCCACGGCTCCGGCGTCGGGCTGGCCACGTGCCTCTGCATCCACGCCGAGGAGAACGCCCTGCTCGAGGCCGGCCGCGAGCGCATCAGAGACGGGGCCGTCCTCTACTGCGACACGTGCCCGTGCCTGACGTGCAGCATCAAGATTTGCCAGGTGGGCATCAGCGAGGTCGTCTACGCCCACGGCTACAGCATGGACAAGGAGACGGCCGCCGTCTTTAGCCAGGCGGGCGTCAAGCTGCGGCAGTTTGTGCCGGCAAGTGGCTTCCACCCCCCTGATGTCCTGGCTAACTCGGCGCCTGCAGCCGCCCAATGGTCTGATTCACCTGGAAAAGATGGACCTCTTTTGACACGCATGGCTAGCCGCCCGTGGCGTTGCATCAAAGCGGCAAACGGGCATTATCCATGTGTGATTCCATTAGTATCCGTGTGTTTGGCGTAGAGACGGCAGCTAGTTTCACTTTTAGCCCGACGTTTGTTGTGAGTCCTTGTTTTCCACCTTCCCGATTCTCTACGAATACAGACAGCGACAAACGACCCGACTCGGCGACCAGGTCTGAGCGCACCATCAGTCAATGCCATGCATGTCATGCAGCAGTCGCAGACATGCAGTCGCACTAGTCTTGCTTTTTGTCTGTCAACTGTTCGCATGGCCTTTGGGTGAGGGAGGTCCAGGGTAGCTCACGAGCTCCCAACAACTTTTACCACCATTTGCAAGTCGCCACGTTTTAACGTTTGCTGCGCGTGTGGTCATTGCGGGGCGATATCCATATGGGCGCCCATGTGGAACGGGGCGTCTGTCCAGGCATTCATGATCCATTGTGGCCACGTTTGAGTGAATCCTGAAGCTCAGGATCCACGCGATGCATGCGATGGGAAGAGGGTGGCTTTCCGAACCACACGACCCTCACTATGCCCGAGCACTCTCTTGTCGACACTACCGGGCGAACCGTTGGCTCGTCTCTTGCATGCAGCCATCAAACCGCGTGAATCCCATGCACCTGTGATCCCATGCACCTGTTTCGATTGGGTCGCCACGCAATCACTGCACTCACAAGCCTTCCGAGGTCAATGCTTCTTGTTTATTCTGCACCTTGTTTTTCCTTGGCCGCCCCCGTGCATCAAAATACGGGGTAGGCATCCCAGGAAGCTCTGGCCGCGGAGGCACGATGCGGTGGGCAGATACCTACCCCAGGATCTCACTACGATAACTTTGATTACAAGTCCGAGCAATCGGGAGGGCCTGCCGTAGCTGGCGTGCCCGCTTTGTTCCGGGGTTGGTCCCACGGCCTGCCTGTCGCCCACTGAGAAGCGAAATGAAATAGTAGAGCCCATGCGAAATAGGGGGTCGAACCGAGCATGAGCCAGCCATGTAACCCCATGGTGACGAACCTAACGAGGGTCACAAAGTAATCTCCAGCCGGCAATGCAGTGGGGAGAATGACTGATGAAGCTGACGAAAAGCTCTTTGTTTGTTGACGTCTTGCCGCCTCATGCGGGTGTCGAGACGGGCGGGAGAGAGGCAAGGGAAAACGACAGGGGGCTTCTCATGCATCCGCGGCTCGACTATCGAGATGTCGTTGTCGGGTGCCTGTCTCGTCGTGGCCAACCAGCGGGCTGTGGAGCCAGCGAGAGCCTAAGCGCCAACCACGGGTTGGTTGACCGGTGGCGCGGGAACCTACTCGGCTGCCGCACGCGCCCTTTACGCCAGCAGCCGCCCGCCCTTCCAGGAGTTTGGGTTCCAGGGATTTCGGCGGGTGGTCCCTGAACCCCTGGAGCGCGTTGGTGGAATCAACAGAGGCCTCTCTCTGGTACTCGTTACATACTTCGTACTGGCAAAAGCTCGGTCTCAGGGCACTATCGATTGGGGGTGGTCGATGGGGACTCGGAGGATGCGGGAGAGCTAGGGCGGCAATCGTCGTGGCCAAGACCATTGTTGATGTGGAAGTGTTGTGGTCCGAACATCAGGGGCCACGACACAACGGCCGCCACGGCCTGACCAGCCAGGGGAGAAATATGTAATGTCTCTGACCTCGTAATGCAAATCTTACATACTATGGGGAGGGGGGAGGAAACATGTCATGCTCTACCGGCCTACAACAAGCGTGCTGCTGTTCAGGGGGGAGACTGGACGAGGACGAGACGAGACGAAGATTGCCCAACAAGGCGCGAAACGCGTCTTGTCGCGTCGCGCTAGCTGCATCAGGCAACGCTGTAAACAAATGCGTCACCCACTCCTTGTACTTCGTACAAAGTACCTGAACCCACGCTCCGCTCACAGCACTAGCAGGCGCGACTGGCGTCCGACCTGCCCCAGCTTGACGAGAGCCAAGTTGACGCCTTCCGCCGGCAGCCACCACCACCACCATCACAACCATAATTTCTCACCACACCTTCTTTTTCACGCCAGTTTTTCACTCGCATACCAGACGACCAGCCGTCTTTTCCTGCTACGTCCTCGCCCTTGGCACAGATTCCTCATTATCCTGGACTCTTCAGGCGGACTGCTGATCGGTTCGCGCGCTATGCGCTGAGGGCCTGTCGCGCAACGAGTGAGGTGTTGTCGAGCAGGACGAGTTTCTCGGTTGTTCGCACTCGCCAACCAGTCGGTCCCTGAACAGCAACCGCACCGTTCGCTGTGGGGGAGAGCCTAGACTGAACAAAGACATGTCATAGCAGCTCTCCTGCTTGAGCCGGCATTCATTCATACAGCATCCCCATCGGCCTCGCCTGCACCTTCTGCTCGTCGCAGACCAACAACCGTACTCAAAAACGGGTCTTGCTCCCTTTGGAATCCCTCCGCCTGCCGTCGGTGGTCTAGCGCCACTTGCTCTTACTCCTCTGTTTTGGCATTCCCCAGTCATGGGCCAACGCTTTCCTGCGGCGACATAGGCTCTGCTTGGGATCCGCCCCCTTCCTCTGCGCGCTCGATAGCCTCGCATCGTGCGACACCCGCCGTGCGCAGACGCCGACTCTACGCCTCGTTTGCCGAACCCTGGTCCTTTCACCTAATTTGCAAGCGCCAGCTTGTTTGTTGCTTTCCCGGCCCTTGACAAAGACGAGACTCATAAAGAAGAGCATCTTGTATATATCACCATCGCGGCTGCGCCAACATTCCTCCCCAACCCACCCTTACTCCTCCCCGCGATAGACCGCACATGCCGACTATTGCATTCCATTCCACTCAGGTCCCCCAACTCGCCATGCCATTTTCCAACAGTGGCGGAGGCACCCTGGCTTTGCCGTCGCCCACGGCCCACCATATGGACGTGACGTCGGCCGTCCGCAGCCTGCGCCGCTCCATCTCGCGATCCCCTTCCAAGCTGCTGTCGCGCACCAGTTCACGGAGCTCCGACGGCTCCCGCCAGGCCTCGCCGCAGTCGCCTTCTCGGCGCTTTGGCCCTACCCCTTCACGACCGCAACTATCGCCATCCCATCCGCAGACGGCCCCTCCGGCCGTCACCTCGACCCACGCCGCCGCCTCTTACCCGTCTTCCGCCTTCACCCCGCTCCGCCCCAGCGTGAGGCTCTCGCTGCGATCAGCCAAGTCCGCCAAGGCGCTCTCGCCCTCGTCGCGCCCCTTCGCGCGCGCCCGCGTCTCTCCCAAGAGCCCCCTGAAGCGGGCCTTGAGCGACACGCCCGACTCGGGCAATTCCGAGCCCACCTCGTCGTCCTCGCCCGTCGCGACGAGCTCTCCGGAGCAGGAGAACCGCAACGGAACATCGATCGGGTCGACCCCCCGCAAGCACGGCGGAAAACAAACGCGGCATAGCGTGCACCTTGATGTTTCCGGGGGTGCATCGCAACTTTCGTTCTTGAACGCGCTGGACGCCTACACTGATCCCTACGTGGTTTCGACGACGGGCGCACTCAAGCGCAGTGATGCGACCATGAATCTTGACCACCCAAGCCAGGGCAGCCCGGTTGCCAAGCGGCGCAGCTTGCACGGCATCTCGAGCCTCGCCCAGACCGAGGACTTGAATGTCTTTGAAAGTAATCTCAGCGCGTCGCAGAGTTTCGACATCCACGAGGACTCGCATTCCGAGTATGAGTTGACGGGGGTATCGGACGGCGGCAGCGGCGATGCCCCCGACGAGGCCGCCCAGCGCGATCCTCTGGCATCGCCGACGCCCGCGTCAAACGTGACCAACCGGTCGTCTTCTCTCCGCAGGTCTACTTTGCAGCAGCGATATGGGGACAAGGGGTCGCTGGGCAGGAGGACCGGCGAGCGACAACTCGCGCAGATGACCGCGGAATCTTCAACTCCCGGCCGAAGCCGCCCTCGTCTATCGACGGACCATTTCTTGCCCCCACAGGTCCCCCGAGACAGCCCCTTCTCCTCGGGCGCTCCTCTGCCGAACGCATCCATACATCCCATCGACGGCAAAAACCACCAGCCTCATCCGCTCTCCAAGACTTTGACCACTTCCTCGTCGGGCAACAGCCTGGATGAGGAGGAGACGTCGGTGTACGCGCCGCCTGCAAAGGTCGCAGACAAGCCCAAGCCGTATCCGTTCTCTCGGTCACTTCCCCTCAACGCGACCCGGCCAACCGCTCGCTCTATGAATGATCATGTCAAGGCGGTCGCCACGCCGAGCCAGTCCCATCAGCTGTGGGTCGGCGCATTCCACTCGACGGGCCTCATCTCCAAAGTCAACCGGAACCCTGAAGAGGATGCTGAGAAGAAGATTGCGCCTCCTGACACGCCGTGCAAAAAACATGCGAATCCCTTTGCCACCTTTCCACCGCCGGCGGGGAGCGCAATCAAGAGGAAGAGCAACAATCGGAATTCCTTTGGAGGCATGCCTTCAACCCCCTTCAACCGCCCCGTCAGCCGTGGCCAGGACGCGTTTGGCGTTTCCGGGAAGGGGCTCTCCATCTTTCAGCGGCGTGGCTCGGCGGCGTTCAACTTGCACCGTGAAAGCGACTTTGGCCTGGAAGTCGACGACCGCATGCTCTTTGGCGAAGCTGGCGAACTCTCCAACCTGCTGGACGGAGAAGCCCCGCCCACTCCGACCAAGAACACGCTCACCCCAAGCTTGAGCAACCTCAGCGAGCACTCGCTCGAAAGTCCGAGCGCGAACCGCACCTTCATGTTGCCTCTCTCGGCCGCTAAGCCTACCCCTTCGCGAGAATCAACGTGTAAGTCGAACCCGAAGGCCTCGAGAGGGCCCAGACACGGAGACGACGAGGCGCCATTTTCTGCCGCTGCTCTCGATCGCCAGCCGTCCCCCACCCCATGCGTTTCACCGCGGTCGTCGTTGGGCCGCTCGAGGGCTTTCAGAGGGCTCAGTGCCCCATCACCTCTTGCCACCCAGCCTCCACACTTGTCTGTGCCACGCTCGAAGAACGCATTCACTAATCTTGCATCGGTCGATGCAGCGAGCCCCATCGATGGCCGGAGAACACCCCAGACTCCTCAGGAGAATCTACTCCCGATGGACACCAGCCGCTTGTCCATTTCGCAAGGGCCCGATGGCATGGGCGAGTGCAACATGCCGCCTCCCGTTACCCCGACCGCGGGTCGCGACTTCCGGTCGTCCACGAGCATCTTTGTCACGCCCGTCAATGGGCGCGCGAGCAGCGTCGACATTGACGCCAGTCTATACTCGAGGTTCGACAAGGTCGAGCAGGTCGGCAAGGGCGAATTCTCGGTGGTTTATCGCGTCATCAAGCAGGAGCACGCCAACGTATTTGCCACCGGAAGCTTTACGCCGAGCGACGACGCCGCCCACAACCCTGCCAAAGGTCAAGTCTTTGCCGTCAAGAAGAGCAAGCACTCGTACCACGGCCCCAAGGACCGGGAAGCCAAGCTCCGCGAGGTGCATATCCTCTCAGCCCTGACGCACGCCGAGCATGTGGTGCAATATGTCGACAGCTGGGAACACAATTTTCATTTGTATATACAGACAGAGTTCTGCGAGGAAGGGACTCTGGACAAGTTTTTGGGCAACGTGGGACGAGGCGGGAGGTTGGATGACTTTCGCATCTTCAAAATCTTGCAGGATCTCTGTTTGGTAAGTCGACCCCGGCCGCCGCGGATTGATACCATGCTAACAGCCGAGGTACAGGGCTTGAAGGAGATCCACGACGCCGGATTCATGCACCTAGACCTGAAGCCGGCCAACATCCTCATCAACTTTGAGGGGGCGCTCAAGATTGGAGACTTTGGACTTGCGCAGCCCTGCTCGTCAGTCGAGGGCGTCGATGTCGAGGGCGACCGCGAGTACATGGCGCCGGAGATGCTGAGAGGAAACGCCGGCCAGGCCGCAGACGTCTTCTCGCTCGGCCTCATGACGCTCGAAGCTGCGGCCAACGTGATGCTCCCGGACAACGGCCCGACGTGGATCGCTCTCAGATCGGGGGACCTTTCCGAGGTACCGAGCCTCACGTGGACGCCCTCGATTGAGGTGCAGCGGGACGCGACGGGCAACCCGTCGGCACACGGCGACGATTTCGGAGGCGACCAGGTCGATGACAATGCCGGCAGCCTATTTGGGCCACTCAAGCGATCGGAGCTGCCACAGCCCCCAGGCTTCATGGTCGAGGCCTTCCATCCAAGCTCGCTCGACTCGGTGGTGAGGTGGATGACGGCCGAGTCGGCTGCTGACCGGCCCCTGGTCGACCAGGTGCTCGATCTCGAAGGATTGCGCTGGGTGGCGGATCACCGCAACGCTCCGGCAACCGTCTACGAGGGCAACTGGGGCCCGGCCGACCCATTTTCCGTCTCGATTGCCATGGACAGCGACACGGAGATGACGGACGTGTGAGTGGTGGCTGAACACTGGACGGGATCCGGAGTCTCATTTGTCTTTTGTGTTGCCAGAAACGCAGCGAGCCGAGCCATGCAGGCGCTTCACCTGGCTGGCTTCTGTTCTATACCGGAGTACGCATGCGTCGATACATACCAAGGGCCGAGGTGGCGAGCCAAACACGGGTCACTGGTCGCCGACCTGGGTATTTCTTTTTCTTGACAAAAACAGCAAGCCGAGGGCGCGGCATGCGGAGGACAGAGCTTTCATTTGTCCCATTTCAGAGAGGCATACGTGCCTCTCCCCATGGCGCGGCTTGGGAGGAGGCGCTTCGGAAATGATATTCCTAGCATGGGTTCACCACGTCTTTGACCGACATATATCCGCGGTACGGGACCCCTTTCGTCACAAGCGGCTTTCGGATGCATGGTGTCGGTCTGAGAAACATCAAAGGGGTATGGCGTCTCATGAAACGAGACTGCGTGTATGGATTACCGGGCGAGGGGGACAAGAGAGCGGACCCCGAAATATATATGCCTAGAGCGGCTCCGGCCAGACCAAGAGTCGAAAGAGAGTGAGAGAGGGGGCCAAGGGCGGCAGAGCAAGGACTTGTAATCATGTACATACAGAGCATTGGTATCCGTAGAGAGGCGGTGGAAGTTGCATGTGGAAGGATCTTGCAGGCGGCGGCGCCGGGGCATGGATATTTGATGTCATGCTCATGATTGTAACGATGAAATGCAATGAACAAGATATGAAGAGGTGAGGGCGACGTGGTGATGTGTCAAGTTATGAATATGCGGGGTAACGTAACTCGTGTCACGAGGGAAGAAAAAAGGCTGGCTCCCCTGCCAATCAGCAGAGGGGGAACTTGGCCCACGCCCTACTTGGACATGGCGGCCGGCCCGTCGAATCTTGATCAAGGAGACTCGAGACAACCCGGCCAAGCCCGACAAAGCATGACGGGCACTACGCTCAAGGACGGACAGGCGGAGCTGCCGACGGTGGGCAGCACGCAGTCGTACTGGCACCGCGAGCCGTCGAGGCGGCTGCTGGGCCACCGGACAACGGCGCGGGTGCCGGCGGTGGCCGACGTGGTTGTCGTGGGGAGCGGCATCACGGGAGCGTTTGCGGCGCGGAGGCTGGCCGAGGGGGGGAGGGCGGTGTTGATGCTGGAGGCGAGGGAGGCGTGCTGGGGGGCGACGGGGCGGGTGAGTCTCTCTTTTTCTCCCCGTCTCTCTCTTTCTCCCCGTCTCTCTCTTTCTCCCCGTCTCTCTCTTTCTCTCCGTCTCTCTCTTTCTCTCCGTCGCGTCTCCCTCTCCCTCCCATCCTGACGGCCACATTGACTGGCAAGATAGAATGGCGGCCACTGCCAGCCCGATGTCTGGACCAGAAAGGCGGCCGTGGCACGCTTCGAGCTCGCCACGTTCCACCAGCTCGCCTCGCTCATCGCCGAAAACGACATTGCGTGCGACTGGCAGGTCGTCGGCGGCGTGCACGCCCTCTTCTCGCAGGCCGAGCTCGAGGTGGCGCGGCTGCGGCTGCGGCGGCTCCAGAAGCACAGCGACCTCCGGGACAAGGCGGTGCTGGTCGAGGGGGCCGCGGCGATGGCGACTCTGCGTGTCCCCGCGGCCGTGGGCGCCGTCTTCCAGCCCGCGGCGGCAAAGTGCTGGCCTTACAAGCTCGTGGCCTGGGTCCTGGAGAGGCTGTTGCGAGAGCATGGGGCGGATGGGAGGTTCAACCTGCAGACGGGCACGCCTGTCTTGCATCTACAGCGACTGGCCTCCTCATCGGCAGAGTCGGCCTCGTGGATGGTCCACACGGCCCGCGGCCAGGTCGCGGCCCGGCACGTGGTGCTCGCCACAAACGCCTACACTTCGCACCTGGTGCCGCGCATGACGGGCCTCATTGTGCCGGTCCGGGGCCAGGTTTGCGCGCTGGCACCGCCGCGGGGAGCCGTCCTGCTGCCGCACAGCTTCGTCTGGATAGCCAACGGCGCCGACGACTACTTGATTCAGCGCGGCGGCCCAAAGAACGACGACGACGACAAGGCGCTCATCCTGGGAGGCGAGCGCTTTGCCGTCAAGGGTGGACAAGAGGGCATCTCTCGCGATGACGAGGTCGACGCCGTGATCGGCATGAACCTGCGCCGCGCCCTGAGCTCGGCGCTCAAGCTGCGGCCGGGCACGGCAGACGAGGCCCCGGAGCTCGAGGCCACGTACGAATGGACGGGCATCATGGGTTACTCGCGGGACAGCCATGCCTGGGTTGGACGGGTGCCGGCCGCGCTGATGGGCTTCCAAGGCACCACCGCGGCCGAACTGGAGGGGGACGAGGCCGGCGGGCTGTGGATCAGCGCCGGGTACTCGGGCCACGGGATGCCGGTGGCGGCGCGGTGCGGCGTCGCCGTGGCTGACATGATCCTCGGCAAGAGGGAGGAGGACGGCGGGGTCGCCTTGCCCAAGGAGTTCGTCGTGAGCGTGGAGAGGGCTGCGAGGGCGCGGTTTATGGAGCTGCCGAGGACGCTGTGGGATGGGCTCGAGATACTTGAGGATTGACCGACTGATGATGCTGTGGGTGCAGGGCTTTTCTTTATTGGCTCATAAAATTGGGTTACTCGTCCTCTTTGTCCTCTTTGACCAACACCTCGAATAGTAATCGAATGATGCCATCGCGAAGTCATGATTGATGATTAGTTGGGCACATGCACGGCTAATGTTACCCGACCATCTACCGACTCGGCCAATCACCACCATCCGTTTTGCAAGCCATCAGCGAGCAACGTCTCATCCACCATCTCAAGCCGAAAGCTCGCCGCCCTCCCTCGAACCTCGCACGCCTCCCGCCGCCGCCGCCGCCGCCGCCAACGGCCATTGGACAACCTCTCTCTCGGCCTCGGAAAAAATGGCGAGCAAGCTCTTCCCGCCACTGCTCCGCTGCGGCATGCGGCGCCCGGCCTCGCGTGTCGCCGCCGCCGCTCGCCCACAGACGCAGATGCGCTGCCTGTCCGTCTCAGCTTGCCGGCCAAGCGACACTCTGCAAGTGGTAGGGCCGTCCTTGTCTTTCTGCTTTCCTGGACGGGCCGTGCCATGGCGGGACTCAATGGCACTCGGGGGTCGACGTGTTGCCTGCGGTGCTGGTTGACAGGGCGAGAGAGAGAGAGCCTGAGATTCTGTACTGACATGTGCGTGTCCAGCACCGCAACTCGGCAATAAACAACCCCGACATACCCTTCAAGTTCAACGAGCAAAACGAAAAGATCATCGCCGTGATCCTCAAGCGCTACCCGCCTCAGTACAAAAAGGCCGCCGTCATGCCCATCCTCGACCTCGGCCAGCGCCAGCACGGCTTCACCGCCATCAGCGTCATGAACGAGGTGGCCCGCATACTCGACATGCCGCCCATGCGCGTCTACGAGGTTGCCACTTTCTACACCATGTACAATCGCACTCCGGTCGGCAAGTTCTTTGTCCAAGCCTGCACGACGGTACGCTCGCTCCCCTGCCGCCTCGCCCACCCGCCGCAAGTGAATTGGCGGTCCTTCTGCGACTGGCCTCCGACTGCAAGCTGACGTGCGCTTCACCTCATAGACCCCCTGCCAATTAGGCGGCTGCGGCTCCGACGTCATCGTCAAGGCCATAAAGGAACACCTCGGCATCAAGCAGGGCGAGACGACGCCCGACGGCCTCTTCACCTTTATCGAGGTCGAGTGCCTCGGAGCCTGCGTCAACGCGCCAATGATCCAGATCAACGATGAATACTACGAGGACCTGACCCCCCAGTCCGTCACCGAGCTCCTCAAGGCCCTCAAGGAGAGCGCCTCCACTTCCGCCTCCCCCTCCTCGGTCAAGATGCCCGGCTCCGGCCCCCTGAGCGGCAGGCAGACGTGCGAGAACAGCAAGGGGCAGACGAATTTATTGCAGGAGCCCTGGGGCACCGAGAAGACGCGGGCGGACCTGTAGCATGATATATCATACACCATTCTGGGTCGTCGGCACGGGCGACTGACTCTCTCCCTTCGCGGCAAGAGAGGAAATGGGTCGAGGGAAAGAGCGCGCAGCAAGACTCTCTCTGTACGAGCACGGCGACTAGAGGCACTTGCTCGAGTCTTGGTCGGTGAGAGAGGGCTACACGACTGTATACAACGAGACTGGAGCGCTGAGATGAAAAACACGACGCGATACGCCGTGGTGAGAGCTAATATTATTTACTGCTCACCTCTTCCATGCTTGCTCATTGCTCGTTGACAGGGCGCTATGCCCTGGTGCGATAAAAAAAAGTAGACTAAATATACTGTACTTCGTAGCCGTAAAATGTCGTATCGCATCATCATGGTCGTCATAGCCCTCCCCCTCCTCCATGTTCAAGCCCCTCGACCCCGTTTTCAACCAGACTCAAAACATAATCGTCAATCGCCCAGCCGCAGGATCCAGCCGTCGCCCATGCACTGGTCGTCCTGGCCCAGCCCGCCCCACATGACGATGCCGCTCTCCTCGACATCGCCCATGGGCGCACTCGCCAGCCAGCCCCTCGGCGCCGGTCTCCCCCGCGCGTCGTCATCGTCGTACACGTCGGCGTCGAAGGGCCTCGTCGCGACGCGGGTCCACCTACTCTCGCCCGGCTTCCTGCTCACGGCCTGCAGGACGGCGTCGGTCAAGCTGGCGGCCGACAAGCCGAGCGGGGGGGGCACCTGATAGGCCCAGACGTCGTCGAGAAAGGCGAGGGAGGCGTCGCTGCCGTCGCCCATGGCCAGGACCAGGTACTCGCGGCCGTGGCCGCCGCCGCCGATGCCGAGGGCATGCAAGGAGGCGACGCAGCGCGGCGAGGGCCACGGCTGCTCGACCGAGGCGTCGGGGTTGTAGGGTATCATGGCTTGCCAGCCGGGGATGTGGGAGGCAATGGATCTCTCGGCCTTTGCGGCGCCGTCGTCAAACGTCCCGAGCTGCAGGGGCAGAAAGTCGAGTTGGACGCCGAGCTGCTCGCCCGTACCGTCGAAGCCGCCGAAGCGGTAGAGGCGGCTCTCGCTAATGCACATGGAGGTGCCGCCGCGGGCCGTGCCGGGGGCGTAGGGGAGCTCCGTCCACGTACGCAAGGCGACGTCAAAGGCCCACAGGTCGCCGGCGTGCTCCCCGTCGCCGAGGCAGCCCGCGTGGACGAGGAAAGTGCCGTAGCCATCGGACTCGTGGTCGACGGCCTCCTCGGCGACGTTGCCGATGATGGGGTCCTGGGGGATGCCGGTGCGCGCCGAGTCCCCAACGGCCCACTGGCGCCACGTCTGCGGCTTGCGGACCGCCGACGGGAGGTCGCGCGGGTGCTCCGTCGCGGTGGCGCAGTGGTAGCTACGGGGCACGGGGTGAGGGACGATGGCGCTGCCTCTGACGGCAGCGACGGGGTCGAGATATGTCCAGGTGCAGGAGCGCGTGTCGAAGACCCAGACGCGGCCGGCCTCGTCGAGGGGTGTCACGTCCAGGCCGCGGCCGGCGCGGCCGCCGAAGAGGAAGATGCGGGAGCCGATGACGGCGGTCGCGTGGCCGATACGAGGAGCTGGGACTGGGCCGGCGCCAGACTCGGACAGCGGCTGCCGTTGGTGCTCGACCGTGGCGGGCTCCTTGCCCTTGCTGGACGGCGGGCTTTCCTCGAGGGGGACATCTTGCAGATCCCTCTGAGCCGTCGTCTCCTCGTGCTGCAACTCCAAGTCACGGTGCCCCTCGGGCCCCCGACGCTCCTGGTCCGTCGCCGCGACTGCCTTGACCTTGTAGTAGTCGGCGCCAGCGCCGCTGTACGGCAAGCGGACGACGAGCATGTCGTTGTCGGCGAGCTCGCGGGGGCTAGTCTCGCCGCCAAACATGTACGCAGACCCGGCGACGACGTCGAGCGAGTGCGAGGAGCGCGGCAGGGGCGGGAGGCCGTCGATGGGCTGCCATGTCGCCCTCATGCCGGCGGTCTGGTGAGACCAGGGTCTGGTATGGCGCGGCATGGAGGGGAGGTTTTTGGTGGACGTGGGCGAAGATTGTGGTGTTTGTGGTGTTTTGGGGAGAGCTGGGACGGCAGAGTGGCTGCTGTCGGCTGAGCACTCGCTGCTGGTGAGGCATAAAAGGTCGACTGTGATACGAGCAGGTTTGGGAGGAAGGCCAGAGGATGACGTAACGTGATGGGCAAGTATCCGTGGATTGTGTTATCGCACAACCAGCTGCCTCTGGCTTCAGCGGTCTCTGCCCTGTAAATACAGGCTGTGCAATCGCTTCACCAAGCTGCCAACTGCTAGCTTGGTGATGACCTCACTAAACTACTCCCTAGATTTCCCTTGATCCACCGCCGTTCCTCACTCACCATTGCTTCACCACGACGGTCTGTCCACCTTGACCACGTGTTCCACCCCGAGTGCTTTTCTCTTCTCTTGGGCTTGACTAACGGGCATAGCCCTCTGACTATCGGGCATAGTTTTTTTTTGGGGAAGTGTGGCTGGTTAAGGCGTAGTGCCGATACCGCAAATTTAGGTGCGCACATTCCCCGCACCTACGTCGTAGCCTCATAGCCTCGTAGAATTTGCTAATTCGACTTAAAGCTATTCGCATCGCACCTTTAAAGCTATTTGCATTATACCTTTAAAGCCATTCGCATTATATATTTCGCTCGAAGCCGCTTACGCAATAGAGTCTATAGCAGCTCCTATTACTAACGAATTCGTCCTAGGAATACCCTCGCAGTAGCTCCTATAGTAGCTCCTATAGTAGCTCCTATAGCTAATAAATTCGTCCCGGAAATACCCTCGCAGTAGCTCCTATAGCAGCTCCTATAGCAGCTCCTATAGCAGCTCCTATAGTAGCTCCTATAGTAGCTCTTATAATAGCTCTTATAGTAGCTCTTATAGTAGCTCTTATAGTAGCTCCTATAGCTAATAAATTCGTCCTAAGAACCTCGTAGTAGCTCTTATAGCAGCTCCTATAGCTAACGAATTCGTCCCGGGAATACCCTCGTAGTAGCTCTTATAGAAGCTCTTATAGTAGCTCCTATAGCTAACGAATTCGTCCTAGGAATACCCTCGTAGTAGCTCCTACAAAAGCTCCTATAGCAGCTCCTATAGCTGACGAATTCGTCCCGGAAATACCCTCGCAGCAGCTCCTATAGCTGACGAATTCGTCCCGGGAATACCCTCGCAGCAGCTCCTATAGAAGCTCCTATAGCAGCTCCTATAGCTAACAAATTCGTCCCGGGAATACCCTCGCAGCAGCTCCTACAGCAGCTCCCACAGCTAACGAATTCGTCCCGGGACCCTCGCAGCAGCTCCTACAGCGGCTCCTACAGCGGCTCCCGCCGCCGCTCCTACTCTCGCAAGAGCTCTCGTAAGATGCAGAGCATAAGTCGATTCCCTAGGCCGAGTAGGACATCTTAGAGGCATGCATGATAAAAGAAGGCGGAGGTTATAGAGATAGACTAGTATTAGATATAAGACTAAAAGTCGGTGGCTATAAGGCCGCGGCTATAAGGCCGCTAAGGATATATATTAATATGTATGTGTGTGTATGTCCTAAAGAAGGGCCTAGGGCTTTAGTAATATAGCCTAGCAACCTATACGTAACCTTATATATAATCCTATGTGCTTGTATATCTAATACACCCCCTTAGCTTCGCTCGCAACGCGAGGGAAGCTAGACTAAATAACAGCAGGCTACGGGCTTAAATAGCTTAAATCCGAGGTCTTTGCCAATGTTTAATCTATTAATTAATCGGGGCGGATTATCGTGTTCTTTTAGGTCCTCCTTACGACGTAATTACAACTCGGCATTTTATGCCTTAACGCTGCCGTATATACTTTTAGCGGCAATAACACGCCTTATTCCTTCTATATTAGTCGATTAATCGCTTTAAATATAGCCGAGGGCTTTATGTTATAGCCGAGGGCTTTATATTGCTAAGGGCTTGTATGTGTATAGCCGAGGGCTTTGTATTGCCGAGGGCTTATATAGCCGAGGCTTGTGTATAGCCGAGGGCTTTATATTGCCGAGGGCTCTATGTGTTATAGCCGAGGGTTGTATTCTTAAGGGCTTGTGTGTATATAGCTAAAGGCTTTGTGTTGCTAAGGGCTTGTATAGCCGAGGCTTGTGTATAGCCGAGGGTTGTATTCTCGAGGGCTCGTATGTATATAGCCGAGGGCTTTGTGTTGCTAAGGGCTTGTGTAGCCGAGGCTTGTGTATAGCCGAGGGCTTCGTGTTGCCGAGGGCTTTATATGGCCGAGGCTCTATGTATGGCCGAAGGTTAATACGGACGAAGCCGCGAGAGCTATTTGCTTAAGTTATTAATTAAGTTATTATATTGCCGACGAGGGAGTCTTCCGTCTGCCGCGATGTATGCGGACGATGGAGTCTTCCGATGTCGTGATATATTATTGTTTGTTTTATTGCTATATTGCCAACGAGGGAGTCCTCCGACGCCGCGATATTATTGTTTTTCTACTACTACGATAAGGGAGTATTCCGACGCCGCGATATTGTTATTTTTCTACTGCTATAATAAGGGAGTGTTCTAACGCCGCGATATTATTGTTTTTCTACTACTACGATAAGGGAGTATTCCGACGCCGCGATATTATTGTTTTTCTACTGCTTCGACGAGGAAGTATCCGACGCCGCGATATATTGTATTTGTTTTATTGCTATAATAAGGGAGTATTCCGACGCCGCGATGTTATTGTTTTTACTACTATAACGAAGGAGAGTTCCGACGCCGCAATATTATATTTATATTATTATATTACCGGCAAGGAGTCTTCCGTCTACCGCGATATATACGGACGAGGGAGTCTTCCGACTGCCGCAATGTATACGGACGAGGGAGTCTTCTAAGGCCGTAATATGTTTGTTATTTATTTTATTAGTACGACGAGGGAGTGTTCTAACGCCGCGATGTTTGCGGACGAGGGAGTCTTCTAAGGCCGTAATATATTTACTACGACGAGAGAGTATTCCTCCCGCGATGTATTATTTTTGCCTTTACGACGATATCGTGATTTATTTATTATTAATCTTATTGTTTTTGCTTCGACGAGAGAGTGTTCCTCCCGCCGCCGCGATATATATGCTACGACGAGAGAGTGTTCCTCCCGCCGCCGCGATATATATGCTTCGACGAGAGAGTGTTCCTCCCGCCGCCGCGATGTATGTGCTACGACGAGAGAGTGTTCCTCCCGCCGCCCCGATGTATATGCTTCGACGAGAGAGTGTTCCTCCCACCGCCGCAATATATATACTACGACGAGAGAGTGTTCCTCCCGCCGCCCTAATATATATGCTTCGTGTGTACGAGGGTTATATTCTCTTCTCTCGTAGCGGAGGGATTCCCTCGACGCGGGTTATTCGCAGCGGAGGGATTCCCTTAACGCTAGTTGCTTATAGCGGAGGGGTTCCCTTAACGCTAGTTATTCGAAGCGGAGGGGTTCCCTTAACACTATATGCGAGGAAGGGTTCCTTTCTCTCGTAGCGGAGGGATTCCCTCGACGCGGGTTATTCGCAGCGGAGGGGTTCCCTTAACGCTAGTTGTTCGCAGCGGAGGGATTCCCTTAACGCTAGTTGTTTATAGCGGAGGGATTCCCTTAACGATAGTTGTTCGGCTGGCTAGCGAGGGAGTAACCCTCTCGCCTCTGCTAATAGCAGGATATGTGTTTAGCTAGCTAACGAGGGAATTACCCTCTCGCCTCTACTAGTAGCAGGATGTGTGTTTGGCTAGCTAACGAGGGAATTACCCTCTCGCCTTTGCTAATAGCAGGATATGTGTTTAGCTAGCTAACGAGGGAATTACCCTCTCGCCTCTGCTAGTAGCAGGATGTGTGTTTGGCTAGCTAACGAGGGAATTACCCTCTCGCCTCTGCTAAAAGCAGGATGTGTGTTTGGCTAGCTAACGAGGGAATTACTCTCTCGCCTCTACTAAAAGCAGGATGTGTGTTTAGCTAGCTAACGAGGGAATTACCCTCTTATCTCTACTAAAAGCAGGATGTATGTGTGTATAGCTAGCTAACGAGGGAATTACCCTCTCGCCTCTGCTAAAAGCAGGACGTGTGTTTAGATAGCTAACGAGGGAATTACCCTCTCGCCTCTGCTAAAAGCAGGATATGTGTTTGGCTAGCTAACGAGGTAATTACCCTCTCGCCTCTGCTAAAAGCAGGATATATGTGTGTGTAGCTAGCTAACGAGGGAATTACCCTCTCGCCTCTGCTAAAAGCAGGATGTGTGTTTAGCTAGCTAACGAGGGAATTACCCTCTCGCCTTAACTAAAAGCAGGATTTGTGTTTGGCTGGTATTAGATTATATAATAGAGGCCACTACATTAGGTTAGTATAACCGTTACGTGGCTTCGTAGAAAACTTCCTATAAAATAAGCCCCTTAAGAAAATAGGGGCTATATACATATCTTTATTATTATATTAATACAACCTCTTTTACTATATAACCTATTAGACCTATTTAGACCTACAATAGTGCTTATTTAGTCCGAGCCGTAGATTAAAGATCTAATAATTAAGAGTCTTATACTTTAATCCACTAGAACCGTAAACTAGAAACCGAAAAAGGCTCCCTTTAAGCCGACAATCACTATATCTACCCTTACTAAGAAAAACGAGGTTATTCTTAACGATAATACTAACTAGTCCCTTTAGGATAATAAGTTTAAGGCGCAGGCCCTCGATAGCAACCTCTAGGACTAGGTCTTTAGGACCGAAAAACTCCTTCTTACTCCGACGATGCCTATTAAGGACAACGCCCTAAGGGGATCTCGCGTTCGCACCGTAGACGAAGAAATAATCTAATAAGGCTAACCGCCTAAAGGATCCTAAAAATAGTAGGTATTCCTCTATAAGGAGAAGAAATAGGAGAGCTAGAGAAAGGATATTCTATAACAATTTCCGACTACCTTTTCTAGACTTATTGTAAGCCCGATAAAGACCTTAAGGAGTAGTACGCCACGCTTAAGAAGGAGGCAAAGGGCAAGCCGGAAGACATCCTCCGTGCTATTTAGGTTCGCTATAAAGCGGTAGTTAAGCCTTCTATAAGTTAGCCGAAGAACTAGCACCGTTGGCTCGAGAGCTAGAAGAAGGTTATATATAAAGGGATTTAAGAAAAACTCCCTAAAGCTACCTATAAGAGTATTTAGGTGTCTGATTTCCTATCCTTTATTAATCCCTACTATTATTACTAGGTTAATTCCTTTAACCTTTCGCACCTTAAGAATAACGTAGATTTTAATATCCACACAATAACTAACGAGTTTACCGTCTTTATCGATAAACTACCTGCTTAACCATCCTATACGAAGAGAGGCGCCTTTAGCCCTTCTTTCGCCGGATAGGACGATTAAAAAGACGATAAATAGGACCGCTAGTTAGAAAATAAAAACCCTAAAAACAATAAAAATAATAAAAACAATAAAAAGAGATTATAGGCTGCTACTTTAGATAAGCGAGGTATTCCTAAGTGTAGACTATATACGCTTAAGGGCTATACTCTTAAGAACTATTAGGAGATTAAGTCCGATAAAGCCCTTAAGTAGTAGCCTAAGAATAGATAGGAAGCTATTACAAAGAGTATAGAAGACCCTAAGATCGCGAAAGAAGTCTAACGACTAAAAGGGAAGAAGGTAACGTTTAAAGACGATAAGGATTAACTAGTATAGGAAAAGGGAAGATGCCCTTCGGCTTCTTTCCTTATCTCCCTCGTTAAGGCCTCTTTTAGCATTAACGTTTGTCCCTTCTACTACTCGGTAATTCTAGACTATAGAATAATACTCTATATCTTTAACGAGATCTTACGGTTTAAGAACTTTAGGATAGCTAAAGAGGGAGACTTCCTTTAGGCAGGCGTAGAAAAAGTGCCTATCCTTAGATATAGCGACGTTAACGTCCGCCTCTAAACCCCTTCCTTTAAGCCTAAAGTGCTACGGCTGCTTAATATCGCATTCTATAAGAACTTTACGTATAACCTAATCTCCTATAGGTTATTAAAACAATAGGGCATATAGTAGGACGAACGACCCTATAGACCGTCGACGCTTCAAGCAGCTAATAATACTATAGTCGGACTCGTTAAATAACACTACGGATAGTTCGTCCTAAAATATATCCCCTACGATATAATAAAGCGGGCCTTCTATACCCGCTAAAATAAGTTCGATAGCTATACTAAGAGGAAGCTATAAAAGGCAACGGTAGAACTTTAGCATCTCCGGATAGGACATCCGGGACTATAAGCGCTCGAATACCTTATTAACTGCTCCGAAGGTATTAAGATTAAGGGCATTATAACGACTTAGTGCGATAACTATAGCACCGCTAAAGCAAAGCGGATAATACGACGAGCTCCTTAAGATAAAAGCGTCGTAGGCGAGAGAATTGCAATTAACTTCTATAACTTTATGCTTAATAATAAAGGTTATAATTCACTAATGCTCTTAATAGATAGGGCGAGCGGCTTCGTATAGGATTTCTACCTATAGGACCGCCTCGTAGAAACTATTATCGCGGCCCTTAAGTCCGGCCTTAACTACCTTACGCATTAATACTAGTTCTATACTAAGACTATTAAATATAATAACGAGATTATTAGTTAGAAGCTAGTAGTAGAAGCTTTCCTTAAGGCGAGACTCCTTAAAATCGAGCCCTCGGCCCTATATATATAGGACTAAAATAGTAGCGCCGAGCGCTTAGGGGGTATAATTAAGGATAAATCGCGGGCAATACGAGGCAAACTTCTAACGCAACTTTAGCGAGAGATATATAAGTTAGTAGTATATCTCTACAACTATATACTAAAGTATAGTTATAAGTAGGAAAGCCCTTACGAAAGACTAACCGGTAGGAAGCCTACGCAATAATATCTTCGTGCCTATAGGTGTAAAGTATTCGCGATAACTACTATAGCTTAGGAAAAGAGACAACGCCTTAAGAAGCTCGACCTACGAGCTTAGGTAGGCTTTCTAGTAGGATATATATTATCTAACATCTACCGCGTATAGGTGCCTACTAAAGGAAAAGTTATTACTATACGAGACGTTGCGTTTAACAAGCGGGAGATTTTCGATAGAACCTTCGAGAGTCTTACCGATAGCGTTAAAGAGAGCGACCTTAAGGAGCTAGCCCTAGCCCTAAGGAATATCAGCCTTCCTAACAATAACCGAATTAACGCGCTATAGGTACTTAATAATTAAGTTTTTAACGATATTCTCGTTTACGAAGATATAAACCTAGCACACGCGGTAAGCTAAGAAAACGATATAGACTACGCAACGGCGCTTAAAAACGACCGAGAGAGCATAAAGCAGTATACGGAAGCTAGATTTAAGCCTCTACCTACTCCTTTAAACACTCCCCTAGCGGCCCTATTTACAGCTATAATCTAATTATATCTCGCTAATTAGTCGATAAAACTATAGAGCGAAAATTATAAACCCTCGCGAGTAGCCTTTTAAGCGGGAATACTTCCTTTACCGTATATAAACATAAGTCTATATATATAAGGAGTAAACCCCTCTATAGTATCTTTATTAAGTCTATATATCTAAGGAGTAAACCCCTCTATAGTATTATTATTAAGTCTATATAAATAAGAAGCGAACCCCTCCGTAGTACTAAAAATAAGCCTATACGAGCTAAAAGCTTAGGAATAATCCCCTCCGTAGTACGATTAAAAACACGCCTACTAGCACTCGGCATTTATAGTAGGTACTTAAGCCGCACCGACCTCGAGAGATACTAATACGCTATAATTTAAGGATAAGGCTTACCTTAACCGCTTAATCCTAAAAAGGCAGGTATATCGGCGAGACCTTCCCGCTATGCTAATATATTATAGATAGCTTAAATACTATCTACTTAGCCCTTACTTTAAGGAGGCAGAGCGATTATATCTTTAAAGCTATAAGGAAATAAGGTCGTAGACTAAAGTCGACTATAAAACACTTACGAAGAAAGGCTAAGTGCTTAACTACATATAGGTATATATATATAAGATAGACAAATATAGGAGACTCTTTAAATATAAGGCGAGACTAGTTATATAAGGAGATTAATAGCTTAGAAATAGGCAAGAGACCTACGTAGCTACTCTCGCGGGACGGAGTTTTCAGACACTTATAACAATCGCGGCAAAGTTCGATCTCGAGCTAATATAGTATAACGCTATTAACGCCTTCGTTAACGCTACCCTCGACGAGATTATCTATATAAAGATGCCTCTAGGATATAGGAAACACTCGATCGTGCTTAGGCTCGATAAAGCACTCTATAGACTACGGAAATCCCCTCTTCTATAGCATCGCGAACTTACGTTAACGCTCCGGGAGATAGGATTCTAGATAGTACTATATAAACCTTACTGCTTAGCGTTTAACGGTATTATCGTCTTCTTTTATATAGATAATATCGTTTTTATATATTATAAGAAGGATTAAAAGAGGGCTAAATCGCTTTAGAATTAGCTTAAAGGAAAGTATAAGCTTATAGGCGGTAATAGCCTATAATAGTTCTTTAGTATCGAGATTCTACGTAATTATAAATAGGGTTATATTTAGCTATTATAAGCCGCCTATATTAATAAGATCTACCGACTAGCGAAGAAACGTAGGTTATTTAATACACCGATAGGAGTAAACGACCTCTTTCCCTATAAAGGGATCGCTAAATACTACGAGATACAGTCCTACTAAGTAAACGTAGGCTCTATACTATATACGGCGGTTATCACCCGACCCGATATCGCGTTTGCTATATTAAAACTCTATAAATATAACACTAACCCTAGACTAAACTATAAAGAAGCTATCGATCGAGTTATCTACTATTTACACCGTACTTATAGACTTACGCTTTGTCTAAGGGGTAGAGACGACTTTAAGGTAGTAAGTAACGCTTCTTTCGCTAATAATACTAATCGTAAGAGCTTTTAGGCATTTGCTATAAAGCTATTTAAAGGCCTAATCGGCTAGAGGCTAATAAATAGGATACTATTATAACTTTAATAATAGAGGCGGAGCTTTTAGCTCTATTATAGGCAGTAAAGGAGTCGATCTACGTAAGCAGGCTTATTAAAGAGCTCGACGTCTCCTTTAATAACTCCCGAATTCGTATTTAATATAATAACACTTAGACTATCCGACTAGTTACGGCCGAAGTCGCGACTCTATAGACGAAGCTTCGCTATATAGATATTTACAACTACTAGCTTCGTTAGGAGGTCCTTAACGAGACTATCGAAGTTAAGTATACTCCTACCGTAAAGATAATAGCAGACGGCTTTATAAAGGCGCTTTAAGGGCCCTCCTTTAAGGCCTTTATTAAATAAATCGGCCTTTACGATATCTTATAACGCCTCGCCGATCGAGAGCTCCTTAAATCGACCGACGAAGCGATATAAACCGATAATTATATAGTATAGGAAGATTAAGAGGTATAAGGCTATAGATAGCCTCGAAGTGTGCTTTACGCCCCGCGACGACGTTAGGGAGACGACGGACCTAGGGCTTAAAGAGGCTACGTATAGCTACGTTTAAAGGCTCTATAGCTCGATTAGGCGTAGAGAGCTAAGAAGGAAAATAGTAAGGACGAGGGGTCCTCGAAGGATTAAGAAGAGGTATAAGAGCTTAAGAAGCCGTACATTCTACATTCTAAGGCGCTTAGGCGTAGGAATAAAAGGGTAAGGATTAATAATGTCCCGACCCGATAGCTTAACGATAGAACGAGGATTAAAAACTCATCGGATTTAAGCTATTTAGCGACCTCTTTACGCTAGCTTCCCTCCCGCGGATATAGGTTTAAAGCTAGGGGGGTGTGTTAGATTATATAATAAAGGCCACTACATTAGGTTAGCATAACCGTTACGTGGCTTCGTGGAAAATTTCCTATAAAACAAGCCCCTTAAGAAAATAAGGGCTATACACATATCTTTATTATTATATTAATACAACCTCTTTTGCTATACAACCTATTAGACTTATTAAGACCTATAATCGTGCTTATTTAGTCCGAGCCGTAGATTAAAGATCTAATAGCTAGCTAATAAGGGAATTACCCTCTTGCCTCTACTAAAAGCAGGATGTTATTCTTTCTAGTGCCGCGAGGTAGTCTCTTACGGGCTTTTTCGATGTATTAGTGCCGCGTATTACGGGCTTAGTTCGATGTATTAGTGCCGCGTATTGCAGGCTTAGTTCGATATATTAGTACCGTGTGTTGCGGGCTTAGTTCGATATATTAGTGCCGCGTATTACGGGCTTAGTTCGATGTATTAGTGCCGCGTGTTGCGGGCTTAGTTCGATGTATTAGTGCCGCGTGTTACGGGCTTAGTTCGATATATTAGTGCGAGAGGAATTTCCTCTTATAGAGCATAATTAGCTAGGTTTTTCTCGCGGTTAGGAGGGTGGGCTTATTTATAAGCGCGCTGCTTTTAATAAGCGGTTCCTTTTATAGCTCGTGATAGCTAGAAGACTAAGACTCTTAATTATTAGATATAAGACTAAAAGTCGGTGGCTAAAAAGCCGCGGCTATAAGGCCGCTAAGGATGTATATTAATGTGTGTGTGTGTGTGTGTCCCGAAGAGGGGCCTAGGGCTCTAGTAATATAGCCTAGCAACCTATACGTAACCCTATATATAATCCTATGTGCCTATATATCTAACAACTAGGAAACCTCTTTATTGCTTAATATAAAGTACGAATATAGGCGGCGGCTTTAGTATAAGGCTACGGCGTAGGTGTAGGGAATATACGTACCTAAATTTACGGTATCGGCACTACGCCTTAACTAGCTATACTTCCCTAAAAAAAAACTATGCCCGATAGTTAGAGGGCTATAGCGCCTTCCCTAAAAGATTGTAAATATATAAATTAAGGCCCCTTGTTTTTCTGCCCTTTTATAAAGGGTGGTGTATATTGCCGCTAAGATAAGAGATATAAGAAACAAGCGAAAAGCAGTATTAATAAAGGTACTAGAATGTCAATTAGTATCTAGTATGTCCGCCGCCCGCCTTAAGCATAGCTTAAAGCCTCCTTAGCATCGAATGCACTAACCGTAGTAGAAAATCGTTAGAAATAGCGTTCTAAGCATTAATAATAGCACCTTTAAGGGTAAGGCCTATAGGCCGCTGTTGTATATATTTATTATTAATCTATAACTTTATCTCCGACTATATATGCTTAATTAGGTTAAGATTAGGGCTATAAGGCGGCTATACGGCTAGCTTCGCATTTAGGAAGAGCCTTATAATAACCTCTTATATAGAGGCGGCTGCGTGCGTTAGGGCATTGTCTTACTAAATCTTAAATTCCTTCCGCTAAAGCCAGAAGTCCTAGAATAGAAGTAAAATATATTCGGGATAAGACTCTGCCGTTGCGTAGCCTAAAGCTGCTTTATCCTACAATAGATATATGCCTTTTTCTACGCCGGCGAAGCAGCCTTAGAATATAATACCCTTGCCCCTAAGTTTAGACTTACTAAAATCGTTTAGGTTCTCGTCTAATAAAGATTAATACGATATATAAAATATATAAAGAGACAATTAAGAAAGGACTAACCTAGAAAGAGTGTTGTCTAGCGGCGATAAGGGACGCTAGTAATATAGGTCTCGTTAGACTAGATCTATTATTCCTAATCTTCCTTAGTAAGATGCCGCTAATAAAGAGCAAACTCAATCCGTGCACGCTAGGATATTTCTAGGTTAGGCTATACCCGTTAAAGGTAGCGTCGGGCTCTAATTACGCTAAGAGCGTTGCGTATAGCCTTACTACTATAGAGGCGAAGCTTAGGAATAGCTTTACGTAGCTATATAGGTGATAGGAACCGCTTAGTCTTCCTTAGCGTGTAAATTATGCTTTTAAGACTATTTAAAAAAGGTCTCGGCACGATTAGGGGGCGCTTACTATTCCTATAGGCCGGCGTTATACTATAGCTTAATGCATAGTAAACCTGCCTTTACGAGAGACTAAGGGCTATTATAATATCCGGAACTAATATTATAGCGATTAAACGTAAGGTCTTAATCTATAGGCGTTAGTTAGCTATAGTAGGATTAGCAACCCGCCTACGTATAGGCATCTCCTCGCCCTCGTCCTCTTCCTCGTCCTCTAGCCCTAGAGCGAAGACCCCTCTTTTAGTATTAGCATTAGTATCGTCCTCTACGGGGGCGACGTTAGGGGCGAGGGCTAGGTAAGCTCTTAGGGCGGCGACGTCGGGAGCGGCGCCGTTAGGGGCGCTAATGCAGTAGGCACTAAGAATGTATGTGTAAAGAAGGATGCTTCTATTAGGTAGGCGTAAGCCCTAGGAGCTAGGAATAGCTCCCTACTATCTTATCTATAGCTAATTACATTAGCCCTAGCATATAGTATAGAGGATACTTTATATATATTAGAATGCCGGCTTAAAAAAGAAAACACTACTGCCTATAGCAGTTATAATATAATCCTAATTAGGCAATTTAGAGGAATACTCCTATTGCCTAAATCCTTCCTTTTATTCTTATAAGTTATGCTTATATATACTAGCGATCGTTTTATCCTTTAATCGATCCTTTTGCTAAGCGGCCTTCTTGCTTTATATAGCGCGTGCTAGAGGGCGACCTTAAAACTCCGCGATAGCTTTAGTAGAGACCTAGTCGGCTCGGACCTATTAGTTATGCATAGTAACCTATCCTTTCTATCGTATAAGGTATTCGGTTATAGGTGACTTCGACCGGCCGATGCGACGAATACGGATGTCTATTAGGCGCTCGACTTCGTAGTGCTAATCTCCTTCGTTAAGCGCGTGTTCGATATCGCGAGCGGCTTCTATAGGTCTAGGCTCGAGTTTAACGTAATGCCTATCGTACGCGAGCTTAAGATGCTAAATAAAGACGACCGGGTGGATTTAGACTTAGCTAAGGAGGTCGAGCTCCGCCGCGAGGTTATTAACTATACGCTTAATAACGAAAGGACCTTCTTATTGCCGCGACTATTTCTTTAGCGGCTAGCTAGGCTTATAATAGCCCGTATATAGCTTTAGGTAGACTTTATTACTAGCTTTAAGAAGAACCGGCCGGTGTTTTACGTTATACCGCTACTTAGCCTTTATAGCTGCTAGGTCTATAGCTAGGCTCGCTTATCTACGGGTGACTTCTCGTAAGTAGGGCAATTCGTCCGTAGTAGTGCTTAAGATATTATCGGCAGCTTCTAACGGTCTATATATATTAAAGCCGAAGATAGATTTATAGGTAGAGATCTTTATGCTAGCGTTAAATACCGTGTTTAGATTCTACTAGAGGGCGGGGATTATTATCTTCTAATCTAGGCTAAGATCCTCGATATAGGACATTCGTAAAGCGGTCTCTATAGTCTAGTTACGCCGTTCGGTAAGTCCGTTAGCCTATAGATAGTAGGCGGTAGTTATTATAATTTTAGTACCGAATGCGCTTTAAAGCCCTTTCTAAAAGTCGGATATAAATTTACGATCCCGGTCGCTAATAATAGTTCTTAGTATACCTTAATCGGAAAGAAGCAACTAACGGGCTAGGCTTTAGGCCTAGTCCTTTATGCTATACTTCGCGTTGCCTAAGATTAGCAAGCATTTCTTACTAGTTAGGTAAGTAACCGTAAGAAGTTAGTTAAAGATATTAAAGCCTAAGATCTACTATAGGGAGCTCGCTAAAGGTAAGGGCGGTATATCGGTTATAAAGTCTATCGTAATACTTTGTATTAGAAGTAGCGGGGGGCGAATAGGCTTATAGCTGCCGGTAAGGGTCTAACGGTCTATTTAGCTAAGGCAATAGGCTTTATAGGCCGCGATATACTTCTTTACCTAACGGGTGACTCTACGAATTAAGTATATCTCTAGGTCCTTAATTATATAGACGACGCTAAAGTAGTTCTTATCGTTATAAGCTACTAAGATTATAGATAGGAAGAAGGCGTTAGGGATATATAGCCGGGTAAAGCCGTTAGGGCCTTTATAGTATAAGAGCTTATCGACTATAAAGAACGGTATGCCGCGGCGTTTAAGCTACGCCTTTATCCTTACTATAGAGTTAGTAACTATAGCTCCTTCTAAGGGCGAGGAAAGACTCTTAATAGCGTCCTCGCTATCTGCGATTATCTAAAGTATTCGCTTATAGTAAGGGTTATTATCGTAAGCGACGGCGAATTCCTCGCGTTTCTTAAGAGCTATAATAGCTTTAGAGGCTATAAGTATATCGTTAAGCATAGTAAAGTTAAGGCGGCGACGGTTAAGTAGCTAATCGGACTCCTTAGCTAATAGGCGACTAAAAGCGTCGGGAATAAAGTTCTTCTTACTAAGGAGGTAATAAACCTCGATATCGTACTTAGAGAGATAAATTAAGGCTATAACTAGGCGACGGTTAGCTCGGTCTATGCTAGAAGTATCGAGGGTCTTTTTAGCGATAATCTGCTTAATCGTAGAGTAATCGGTTAAAACCACGAGCGGAAGGGTTAACGACTATACTATAGTGCGTATCTTCTTCGCAGCCTATATAAGATAGGCGACCTTTAGTTCTAAGGGACTATAGGACTGCTCGGCTCTTATTAGAGTACGGGAGAGGAAGCAGATAGGCATAATAGCTTTAACCGGAATAAGCTAGCCTAGCTGCTAAACGGTGCCGTCGCGGAGATAGAAAAAGACGGCTGTAAAGCCTCGTTATAAGGAGGCGTTAATCTAATATAATAGCCTCTTCTACGGGTCTATATAGTGAATTATACGGCTAGAAGTAATTTCCTTCTAAAGGGAGGCGAAGGAGGAAAGCTCGGCTAAGGTCGGCTAGAACGATGTAATTCACGCGTAGGACTTCCGCTTATTAAGGTTCCCGTTTTTAACCTTACCGATTAAGCGACCTTAAGCTAGGAGACTAGTCTTACGATCCTATAGAAGGGTAATAGAGGCGCCGTAGTACGGAATAAGATTGCGAATATACCCTATAGCGCCGATGTAGTATTTAAGAGCGGCGAGATTATCGGGGAATAGAAGCTTTATAAAGGCGGTAAGCCTATACTTTATAGTACTTATCCCGAACGCGTCGACACGAAATCTAAGTAACCCTACGGAAGGGTAGCCGATCTAGCTCTTAGCAAGGCTTATTAATAGGTTAAGCGATATAGCCTCGAGATGTTAAAAGTATTCCTCTTCCGTAGCGGAGTAAATAATAATATTATTAATAAACGCGCGGCTATAGCCCTAGTGCGGACGGAGAACTTAGTCTATATAGCGTTATACATATGCTAGGCTATTGCGAAAGCCGATAGGCGTAACTATTAGGCGCTTTAGACCTTAATGACTTATAATAGTAAACCTGCCTTAATGCTTAAGTTTAATTTAAAACTAATAGAAGAAGGCGGAAGCGTTAATAGTAGTAATAAAACAAGCGCCTAAGAGTTTAGCAATAATAGAGCTTTATAATAGTAGAGGGTAGGAATCCGGGATAGTAATACTATTAACGGCACGTAGGTTAATAACGACTCGGCCTTTAGTCTCGCCTCGGGCTATACGCTAGACCACGAAGATAGGTGCTACGAACGGCGTAGGCTCGTCGGCCTACTCTAAGCGACCCTGCTTATAAAGTAGGTTAAATATATCGTCGATAACCTTCCTATCGCGAAGTCCTTATAGGTAAGGCCTTTAAGCGACTCGTTTTTCATACTAATTGTCGATTAAGGGGATTATTAATTCCCTTCCGGGTTCTACGACGGCGGTGCTTATATCCCGCTAGAGCTAGGAGTATCTCCTAAGAAGCTTCTTAACGCGGCGTATAAAAGAGGGGCTACGGTCGAAAATATAAATACCCTCTTTAGTGTATTTCTCTTATAGCTCCGGTAGGCGCTAAACGTGCGTTTAGTATAGAATGCGGCTAGAGAAGGGATTCTTAATTCTATCCGCGGCGTCTATCTCGATAGCTACGGCAGCTGCCGTTACGTTAGTAGTAGCTACTGCGAGGTTCTAGCGAACCTTAGACTACTTAGTAGGTCTTGCCGAAGAAGCTATAACATAGGCGTAGATAGAGTCGGATAGCGAAGGCGTTAGAGAAGTGTATAAAATAGGAGCTTCTATAGGTTAAGACGGGGCGGGGGCCTATAGGCACTTAAGGACTTCCTAAGTAAGCGGAAAAGTATTCGTAACGTTAACCGATAAATTAATAAAAGAAGCAGCTATAGTAATAGCGGTTTCTATAGAGGAGGATAGTATAGCAGCGGCTCTAAGAGCAGGCGAAACTACTATAGCTAGCGTTAGAGCCTTTATAGCTAATTTCTAGGATAAAGCGGCAAAATAGCTAGACTCTTAACACTCCTATATCTAGCTAAGCTTTTGCTTACGCTTAATAACGAGGTTAACGTTCGTGCTATTAGTAATAAGGATAGTAGGAAGAGATTTAGCATCGACGATACTATAAATAGCATTAGCGTAAGAGGCGAAGAAAGTATAGGCGCGGTCCTTAGGAAGTTCTTTCTAAGAGGCAAAGACTATAAGGGTAGTGCCGGGTAGTATAATAGTCTTTCGGACGGCTTAAATATAGCGAATAACTTCGCGGGGCTATTTATAGATATCGAATAGGATTTTAAACCCGTCGAGTACTCTAATGCGAATAACCTCTTTATTATAATTAAGGGATCCTCGGTATAGCTTAAGGAAGGCATTGCCGAGAAGTACGCCGGCCTTTACTTTAGAGACCTAGGCGGAGTAGGTGAATTTAGCTATAGCTGCTTAAGCAGTTAGGCTAGCTATAGTATCGCGCGCGTAAAAGGAGAACGTAGCCTAGTCCTTGCAAAAAGAACAACCGTTAACTCCGTTAATAGTAACGGGAGGCTTCTTCTCGATAGTATAGTTAAAAGTCTAAAGAAGGTTGCGATTAATTATAGGCTTACTATAGCTAGAGTTAGGGTAAACCTAGACTTCCTATCTACTAGGTTAGGCAGAGACCTTAATCCTTATATAAGAGTATAAGTGCGGCGGGGAATCCTAATCCTACTAGGGCTCCTCGGCTTTAGCTTTTAGGACTTAATCTAGTTAAGGTGCCGTAGTTAGCGCTACGTGAAAAATAGGCTCCTTAATAATAGGTGCGGGAGGAATAGGCTTTAAGGCCGCGGGGGCATTAGGCTTAATAACGATAGGATCGGAGATATTCCCTACGGTAATAGGAGGGGATTTCTTATACCTAAGACGGAGGTAAGAGAAGAAGGCGTTATAAGAAAGAAAAAAGGTCTTATAAACCTTATAGGTTAAAGGCTTAAGCGCGCGTTCTTTACTATAGAGCTACTGCTTAGATATATAGTAATTAGCACGTATATACTCCTTAAGTATAGAGGTAAGGGCGAAGGTACGGTCGTAAGTACTATATTTAAACTTACCGGCCCGTTCGGTAAGGTAGCGGGAGTTTATATAGCCTATAAAGTTAGCCTCCGAAGAGGCGTAAAAGGACGCGTTATCTTAAGAGTCGTTTAAGTATAGCTCGTTATTAGCTTTATCGCCGCTAAGAGTAGTCTTCTTATCGCTTTAATATTTCGACTTAAAACGCACTTTCTTCTTATTATTATTACCCTTATATTTACCTTAGCGGTATTCCGTTCGGTTATCTTATTAGTCGTCCTAGCGAGGGTAACGCTTATTATAGCGTAGCGGGCGTAAGCTTAACTAATTACGGTTATTACCTCAGCTTCGTCCTTTAGGACTACGGTTGCGATTATAACCTTAGTCTTAATCCCGACGGTTACCCTAACGGTAGTTATTGCCTTAGTTACTTTAACGATAGTTATCGCGATAATTATTACGACGGCTACGATTATAGTTACCTTAACGGTAACTATTATTATAGCGACGGTTATCCTAACGGTAGTTATTATCCCAACGGGAAAAGCTACTATAGCGAGAATAGTCTTAGTCTCTAGAGATATATAGCTTAAGGGACGCTATAATAAAGGGCTTTCGTTCCTTAATAATACGAATCTATTTATCGATTAAGGTCTTTTTCGTAAGAATAGGAAGAAGCGAGGAGATCTAAACGGCAATAAGAGGATAGATAGCCTTAATAATTTAGGCATACTTGCCTATCTTAAGTTAGCGGGCGAGCGAAACCTTTCTCTAGATCTATTACGCGAGAGTAATAGAGCTAAAGGACTATATAGATATCGTATACCTTTCCCTATAAAGTTCCTTTAAGACGTCGGCGTTAAGACGCTTAAAACGCTTAGTTAAGAACTTATAGAAGGTTTTAAGAGGGGAGGAACTAAAGATATCGCGTTATTCCGCTATAAGCTTACTTATATACTATATAAAAGCTCCTCCTATTAAGAAGGAGAGGTAATATAAGCAAAGGGTGAATAAATCCTCGTCTTAATAGATCTTTAGACGCTTTATAAAAAGATAGACGTCTATATAGATATTCTTTCTATCGCTAAGAGCGATAATACCTAGGTTCTTCGGATTATGCTTATCTAAGTTAAAAGTATTAATATTATCCTATTTAAGGCGTTTAGTAATAGCCTTATCGTTATAGGCCGAGGAGGAGGTATAACTCGCCTTATAGTACCCCCGCGAGTTCGGATAGGACTTTAAGGGGCGGCGGATAAAACTATTATCGGACTTAGACGAATTATTATTATTATTATCTAAATCCTTCTATCGATAAGAGTAAAAGGCCTAAGAGTACTTAGATAACTTAGACTAAAGAGAATAATATAGAACCTAGGGTTATTCCTTAGGGTAATACTACTATTTAATAAAGTGCTGCTTAGATAAGCGAAGTATTCCTTATAGACGAAGAGGAGGCTATTCCTTTAATTAACCGTTAGAAAGGTCTCCGTCGATTATTTACGGGTTAAGAGGCACGGCTCGGACTAGCGGATATACTAAAGTTATCGTAGCGTAGAGAGGAGTCTTTATATTAGGAAGCTCGCTTATAAAACGAAGATATAAGCGAATTCCCTTTCGCTAAGTATCGGCGTACTATAGATGCTTTTCCTTTACGGACGGTAGATCTAAGATATTAAAGATAATCTCCGACTTAAAGGCTAAAGAGCCTAAGAGAATATAGGCTTACTTTATATATATTACGTCTATATTAGTAAAGGTCTTAATAACCCTTTCCGTAGGCAGTATTTTAATTAACTTAGAGTAGCGGACGGCCTATTTTAATAGGTTATTATAATCTCTATCCTTTATAGCTAGTATAGTAGATTGCTTACGTAGCACCTCGGTTTCTAAGGATAAGCGAGGACGACGGCGAGCGGGAGGAAGAGGATCTTTATAATTACTCTTAGAGTCCCTAGAGGGAGCGGCGCTATAAATACTATCCGGTAGGGCATATTCTTATATCGGCAAGCGAAGGTAGGAGTCGTCTAAGCGAGATATAGACGCTATAGCTTAACGGGCTTCTTCGTCCTTAGCTATAGTAATAATAGCTTAATAAAACGAGGGAAGAAGGCGAAAAGGTCGATAGATAGAGAAGAGGAGGGATTATAAAGAAAGAAGAGTTATAGGAGAGGAGAAAAGTCTATAGTAGGAGGTATAAGGTGTTTTAATTTAGCGTAGGAATAAGTATGCGTAGGAAATCGAAAATATAGAAAGAAAATTTTTCCTTACGGCTAATTGCATAAAGACTTAAGAATAAAGAACTAAGTAGCGGACCCTAGTTCTAATAATGCTTAGAAAGGCGAGCCTTATCGGATCGTAAGGCTTATATTAAAGGTTATATAGGCGTGCTAGCTAAGGTTATATAAGCTAGTTATACTATAGGTATCGGGAGCCTTTAGGCGGCTTCTAACGAATAGCGAGAGCTTTAAAAGCTCTTAGCGAATGTATCGTAGTAGAGCAAAGCTCTAGAGATAGGAAGGGCGTTCCTAATAGTAGCTTTAAAGGCAGAAGGTGCGGAATTACTACTAATTTAATATAGTAGGCACTAAGAATATATGTGTAAAGAAGGATGCTTCTATTAGGTAAGCGTAAGCCCTAGGAGCTAGGAATAGCTCCCTGCTATCTTATCTATAGCTGATTATATTAGCCCCGGCATATAGTATAGAGGATGCTTTATATACATTAAGCGCCGTCGGGGGCGAGGGGAATAGCGATAGTATCGTAGGCGACGGTAAGGGCGGTATTAAACGCAATATAAGCGGAGATCTCTCTCGTAAGCGTATATACCGCCTTAAATTATACTATAAGATCTGCCTTATTAGTAGCGGCGGTAGTAGTAGTATAGGCGGCGGACTTAGCTACGGCAGGCGGCGTGCTAATATTAAACGTGCCTTAATTTAATATTAAGGTAGGCAAAGGTCTTACGGGCTTAGGCTTCCTAGGATTAGGCGGCTTCCTAGGATTTAGCCTTCGAGTGGCCTTTATAGCTATTAGAGGAGTAAGAGCGCGTAGCGCTCTCGTTGTTAAACTATAAGGTCTCGCCGTTCGAGCTCTTGCTATTAGACTTAAAGCTCTCGTCGGGCTAAGGCTAAGCGGCGGATTCTAGCTTCTTCGTATTTTAGTAGGTTATAATAATAAGGATAGGTTATAGGGGGCGGCGGGAGTAGTCCTAGAGGAGTTAAAGCCTCCTTAAGGTTAGCTTAGGACTTTTAACACTCTAGAAGAAAGCTCTTAATCTATTAGAAGAAAGATAGTATATTAATAGTAGGTAATAAAGTAAAAGGCGTAAAAAGGCTTTAAAAAGGTGCTTAAAGATAGGTAAATTCTTCGTTAATTAGTAATAGTTACCTTTGCTAATTAAAAATTAATATAGGCGGGCGGGAGATAGGGGGGCGGGAGACTCTAGCATAAAAAGTAGGTCTTATAGAGTTCGACTTCTAACCCCTCTCTTACGATATAAAGTCTTCCGGGCTAAAAGGATCTTGCTATTAAAGCGTAGTAGTAATATCCTTTAGCGCTAGTAGCTAGTACTTAGCTAAGAAGGACTCGATTATAGTATAATAAAAGAGCGCTATTATATAGCCGGTAAAGAAATTAAAAACGTAGGGGAAGTAACTTAGGGAATCCGTTAGATAAACCCTTAACTTTCGCTATAATAATAAACAACCTAAGAAAAAAAATAGTATCTTTATACTTATAGAGACGCGCTCTATTTCCCTTACTGATTTTATTTCCGTTCTAAGCTTTAGCGTATTAAAAAGAAAGCAATAAAGCTGCCTATATACTTTTTTTACTTTTTAAGTGATTTTCGTGCCTTAGCTTACGTCGGTACGTACCTTAGCTCTCGTCGGTACGTACCTTAGCTCTCGTCGGTACGTACCTTAGCTAACGTCGGTACGTACCTTAGCTAACGTCGGTACGTACCTATCCTAACGTCGGTACGTACCTATCCGAGCTAATAAGATAAAAATTGACCTACAATCTTTTAGGGAAGGCGCTGTATGCCCGTTAGTCAAGCCCTTTCTCTTCCCGCTTCTCTCTTCTTCTCCATATTGTCCTGACAGGTCGTCTTTCCCCACCTCCCCACCTCCCTCCTCCCCTCATCAATCCCCCACCTCCGCTACTTGAATCCCTCACTTTGCCCGAGGGCTCGCCCACCCCAGATGGCCTCGTCCGTCGCCCAAGCCCCGGCGGCGGCAGGTACAGCCTCATCGCCCTCATGGTCAGGCGGCGGCGTCGTGCCCGCGCGGGTCGGCTTCCTGGCCATCTTCAACCCCTCACTCGGCCACACCGACGACACCGTCGACGACCAGATTGTCTACTACGCCTCCGTCACCACCCAGGCCTCGCAACACAAGCGCAGGCGCACCCGCCGCCGTCCCACCGACGCCGTCTCCCAGGAGGAGCGCCATGAGCGTCTGCGCCAGATCGGCCTCGCCCAGGGCATGGCCAACTTTAGCCGTGGCTTTGCCGGGGGCGCCTCGGTCGACGCCATCGACACCGAGACGTCACGCGTTGTGCTGCACGAGCTCGAGCCTGGGTGGTGGATTCTGGCCGTGAGGCTCTTGGACTCCCTCCGTCGTCTCCGAGTGTTGACCCGTTGTGCTAGAGCATCGACCTGACAAAGGTGCCTCTACCCCCCCGGCTGCCAACCAAGCCTGACCAGAGCCGCGAGGACAAGTTTGAGTGTACGACGCGCGAGATGAAGCCCACCTCGCTGCTCCTCAGGGATCTTTTGCGCGCGCACGAAATCTTTCTCATGCACCACGACTCGTCCCTGAGCGCCCTGTTTGTCCACACCCGCCGCTCCAAGTTTGTCGCCCTCTTGAGCCGCTACTGGGACCTCTTCCTCTCTACCTGGAGCGTCATGCTGCACGGCAACCCGGTCAGAGACATCTTTGGCGGCATCAACGTCGCTGCTTCCGGCGAGCTTGGCGTGGGCGTGGGCGAGGAGGACCGGGGCAGCGGCGAGCGCGAGGTGTTGGAGGGCCTGGTCGGGAGGATAGAGGGCCTCGTCGACCTTGCCGTCTCCAAGTTTGGCACCCACGACGACCCCCCAAACCCGCAGTCGGCAGCCGCGGGCAAGGAACCCGAGAGGGAGCACGAGCAGCACGAGCCCTGGCTTGGCACCGGCCGTGAACCGGCAGCCGACGACGGCGCCATCTTCTTAGGCACGGGCGCCTTGTCCAGAAAGTCCCTGCGCGACGTGACGCACTGGATGGAGGATTTGTACACCTGGGGCGAGCATGCCTACGGTCTCATTGAAAGTCCGACGTCGATTCGCCGTGCCAATGCTAAAAAGGCGGCCAAGTCTGCCGAGCAGGAGCATAAGCCCACGACGGCTGGGCAAACGGGCCCAGGCTCCCCGGGAGGCGCCAACCAGACGGTCCCGCAGCTGCAGCCGGAGACAGAGGGCAGTGCGGGGGACAAGGGAAAGAATCACGTCAACAAGGGCGGTGCGGGCCCGGAAAAGACCAACAACGCCGACGACGGCAAGTTGGATAAGATGCTCAGCTACATGAAGCTCGGGTACGGCTCGTACTGGACCTTGTCCGGCGGCTCCGGCGAAGCGTCGCTCTCCGCCCGGCCCCGCCCTCCCGAGGCCGGGGCCGGGGCCGGGGCAGCGCGAGAGTGGAAGCGCGAGACGCCTCGGGAGACGCCTCACGAGTCTCGGGCATCTCCCGGAGCGGGCCCGCCGCGCCTGGCGTCGTCGCGCGAGGCGGCGGGGCACTTTCTCATCGGGCTTCGGGGCGAGATTGAGGAGAGCCAAGAGGCGGACGCTGGCCTGAGCCAGACGTCGACGAGCGACGACTCGGACGCCGAGCACAACTCGCGCACCGTGCTGCGCACGTTGCACGTCGAGCTGGAGAGCGGCGCGACGGGCGAGCAGCCCGAGGCGACGGTGGTCAAGGACTTTGCCCACCCGGCCAGCGTGCACACGCAGTCGCAGGTCATGGGCAACATGCTGCCGGGCTACAACTCACATGACCTCAACAAGGCGAAGAAGCTGCGTGTCGTCGTCTACGTCAACCGACCCTTTGTCTTCGTCTTTCTTTTCCGCCTGCGTACCGACTCGCTGGCCTGGGACGCGCTGTACCGCTCGCTGCACTACCAGCTCGCTCCGCTCAAGCGACCGCTGCTCGCCTCGACGAGCTACCGCCCCGACCGTCCGGGCCTCGAGCGCGCCTCGTCGAGCATCTACAGCCTCGTCTGGGACCCCTCCTCGCTGACGGTCCACTCCACCATCCCCTGCATCCCGGACCTCGCGGTGCCGGCGGCGGCTGCCGACTTGTGGTCCCGCGCCGACGCCGTCAGCACGCACCTCCACCTGCTCAACACGCATGCCTCGACACGCTCCCTCGCCGGCGACGTCGAGCGCACGCACAAGACCAGCCGTGGGTGGTGGATCGTCTGGACCCGTCTGTTGGACCGCCACCATTATGAACCGCCGCGAGCCGGTAGCACCGCGGGCTACAACGATGACGAGGAGGAAGAGCAGCGGGGGGGGCTGCCGGCCTCGACATCGCTCTCGCTCGGCTCGGGGACGGACCGGCGCACAGCGGCGGGCGGCGGCGACGACGACAACGACCCGCGTGCCCTGGCAAAGGAGATCTTACTCGCGCGGCGGGCCAGCGATCACGCCGGGCTGCGCGGCATGACGGGCAGCGACGGGGAGAGCAGGCTGGCGCAGGGCATCGGCGTCGATACTCGGCGTTACGTCGAGGAACTGCTTAGCCTGCTGTGAGGGGGGAAACACGACACAATATGACGCCTTTTCGCCTTTTCTTTTCTTCTCCATCTACGAACACTCCGTAGTTTCTACTTTGTATGTACCTTTCCACATGGCCTGCCACGACACAGAGCCGCCTTTGGGCCTGATCCACAACGCCTCGACTGAGTCGAGGCGGACGCACGAAGAGATATGGCCTATATATTTTTTGCGGGCCGGGTCCTCTTATACCGTCGCATACCCTTATTGGCGAATTCCCTTACCGCTTTCGCGCCCCGCGTGTTTCTTGCATTCGTCATTCAGCGGCGGCAGCAGCAGCAGCGGCGGCAGGCGTGTTTCTTGCACTCGTTATTCAGCGGCAGCAGCAGCAGCGGCAGCAGCAGCGGCGGCGGCAGCAGCAGCGGCGGCAGCAGGCGTGTTTCTTACACTCGTCATTCAGCGGCAGCAGCAGCGGCGGCAGCAGCGCGAAGACGTATGTAAAGTGCACGTACTGCATTCGCTAGCCGCCTCGACTTATTCGAGGCGGCGTCGCCGCCTTAACTCAGTCGAGGCGGCCAGCGGCAGAAAAATGCGTTTTGCTTAGCGACTTTCCCTAATGTAGGCATTTACGCGACTATATACGACCCCTGCTAGCTCGGTACATTAAGAGTAGGGGTAGATATGCAAATATAGAAGGAGGAGCTATAATTCTTTCATTTACACCAAAAACATATGCTAATCGGGGTTCTAATACCCTTCTATTATATGTGTATGTCCGCCTCGACTGAGTCGAGTCGACTGAGTCGAGGCGTTATGGATTAGGCCTAAAGATTTGTCTCGGGCGGTTCGCCACGCACCGTCACCACCACCCTCTTTGCCCATCCACCTCGTGTGTTGCCAGACACCGCCCCGCTCGTAAATTGAGCACAAGTTACCTAGTGCTAGGGGGGACTGAAAATTCGTCCCTATCTTGCAGGTTTGAAACGGGCTTTTCCCCGCCAGTCGCCGGTCCGATGGAGTTGTCGGCTGCCGCCGCCAGCTCCGGTGTCCCCGGACAGGGGGTACAGAGTACTTGGTACAGCAGGCGCTAAATCATAGTGTAGCTTCGAATAGATGACCTTATGAGCCATTTTCCCCCACACCCCTGGAAGGGGGGAGGGAAAAACAAAAACGGGGCTGCTTGGCCGACCGCCCTTTTGCGAAGGGAGCTGCGCCGGCGCAATGCGGTTCCATCAAAAGAAAGGACTTGGCTTCAGGGACGGGACGTGGCACGAGGCGGACAAGCAGACAAAGAAAATAAAGGCTTTTGAAAACGGACCAGGGGGAATATCCCGGCCCATTGGAGCGAACGGAATCTCCCTCCCGCCACCCGGCCTCCTCCCACTTGCACGTGCTCGCAGTCGTGAACGAACCAAGAACGAGGCCCGCCGGGAGAACCCGGAAGTCAAAAACAGGGCTAGTTCTTGCTTGTGTCTGTTTCAACAAAAGGGTCCACGCCGCGGCATCACGTAATGGCCACGCAATGTTCCAAAGATGGTAATTCCGCGTGAGATGTCAAGCGCACAGACACGTGACAACTATGTACAGGAAGGTTAGGAAATCCCCCAGAGGAGGCCCTGAGCGCACCATGCGCCGTTGGAAAAGTTCAACGCGCGAACCATCAGATAGACCAGACCAGTCTGTTTCCACCCCCGCTCCCCCAAAGCCATATCCCTTTGACCCCATAGCCACATTCCCTCCGGCGCCGGTGATTGGGTTGACATGAATGACAAGGAAATCATCAATTCGTACTAGATTTGTGCAAAGGGCGGGCTGAGCGCACGCTGGTCTGTCGGAGCATGGTTGGCTGGCAGGCATGCTCCGACAGGAAAAGAGCATGTGGGCAAGTCCTCAACTTGAGTTGGTTATCCCAAGACCCTTTGGTGACGGGGAGGCGGGGCGTCAGTAGTTGTTGAAGGACCACTTGACGGGCATGCGGCCGCCGTCGAGGCTGCCGTAGAGCTCCATAAAGACCTTTTTGCTAACATCGATGTTGTTGGCGGCGCAGCCCATGCACTTGTCGCGGACCGTGGCCGTCGTCGTCTTGCCGTTGGCGTGGATGGTGATTTTCTGGCCACACATGGGGTTTCCGTTGGACTGGGTGCCCATCTTGTCCTTGGAGATGGCGACGATGTTATCCGAGTGGTCCTTGCCCGAGTCGTCCATTCCGCAGGAGCCCATGCCGACATCGTAGTAGGTGATCTGGCCGGCGAACTGGCCGCCACCGCCACGGCCACCCTTGCGGACCGAGGCAACCTCGGCAGCCGCCTCAGGAGCGGGAGCAGAAGGCTTGTACTCCGGGACCGGAGGCGCGGGCGCGGGCTCAGGCTCAGGCTCAGGGGCAGGGGGGGGAGGCGGGGGCGGCGATGGAACAGGGGCTTGGAACGAGGAGCTGGGCTTGGGCGCAGGCGGAGGCGGAGGGGGGGGAGGAGGAGCATAAGGAGCAGCCAAAGAGGTGACCGGGGGCGGTGGTGGTGGCGGCGGCGGCGGAGGAGGGGGGGCAGCAGCTGACGAGGAGACGGGCTCGGGCTCGGGAGCTGACGGACCGGGCTCGTAGAACTGGTCCTCGGGCGTGGGCGTGGGCGCGGGTGCCGACTGGGCGCCGGGAGTGATCCAGCGGGTGGTGGTGGCGTCGACAATCTTGGTGACATAGGCCGTGTGGGTGACCCAGTCCGTCACCGTCACCATGGCACGGGCATGGAGCTGGTTGTCGCGGCGGAAGGGGTGAGCGACGGCGACGACGGCCAAGAGGGCCGAGGCAACAGCAGCCGTCTTCATGGTTGCGGTGGTGAGTGGTAGAAAGGACAGTGGTGGTGGTTTGAGTGCTTGCTGGAGCACGGATGAACGGATCAAAGAAGGGATGGATGATGTCTTGTTGATGCTGCTGCTTCCTTTGGACTCTTTCTGTGTAGACAAGACTTTGGCTCTGCAAAGCGGAAGGAGTGTGGTTGGCGAGAGCGAGAGAGAGAGAGAGACCTGCTCGTGACGGGGATTCTGAAGGAATGAATGGACCTCGGTGGGATATGTAAGTTTTAAATAGTCGAGAGAGCGACGAGAGAGAGCGTATATATGCGGTTTGGCGAGAGCCAAAGAGAGACAGCAGGCAGACAGACGGCCCGGGTGGGGAGGGGTGGAAAGGAATGTATGGAGGTGAGAGGTGGAAGAGGAAGAAGAGAAGAGGAAAGAAAGAAAAGTAAGAATTGCTGGACAAAAAGAGAGGCGGAAGCAACAGAGGCACGGCCCAGGTTGGCTGTGCCGGGGGTTGCCAAGGTCGCTCCAAGTATCGGTACGGGCAACGAGACGAGGCACAACACGGGCGGCTTGCACACACGGCTTTTAGGGGGGTGCGGGTCGCCGGCCAGGGCACCTTGTAGGATTGCTGCAGACAGGGCCATGTTTGGTGCAACCCTGCACGATACCTACGCGCTACCGTGCCTTGCCCCTGTACGACCTGTTCAGGGACCGACCAGATAGCGTCCTAAGTACCACCCAGTATGCTGGTGCACAGAGCACTGTAGCTGCTACAGGGACTGACTGATGATCATCAGTGAGCCTCTCTTCCCCTCCGCACCGGCGGCGGCGTTTGTGGCAGCGGCGGCAGCGCACCGAGGAGGCTCTGGTGTAAGATTCCCAAGCAGGCTTCCACTCTGGCCGCTCGCTCTCTGCCGACACACGACAGAAAAGCCGTGTGCGTGTGTGTGTTGTCGTTCCGGGCAAGCAGCCGATGGGATTGCCCAACGAGGCATCGCGGGCCATTCTCGCCCGTGTCGAGCCAACAGACACTGACTGTCTCCATCGGTAACCTTACTTCGAACGGATGCTACTTACATATACCGATGATTGGCTTGCATGAGTGAGCAACGAGATGCAAGGAAAGCACGGGAAACAAGGATGAAGTAAAATCAATGGCAAAAAAAACTCTCATGCCACCACACCCAGGACGTCGAAAGGTGCAACGATAAACGATGCCGTCCGGGAGCACGTGGGGCCACGGATACAGAGTCCCCCCCCTAATTGCCCCTTTTGGCCACGGGGCGTCGCGCTGGCGTTGGCAGTAGCGGCGGCTGCGCTGGCATCCTCGAGTTGTTGGCCGTGCGACGGAATGGTTGCGCGCGCTCTCCAAGTACAGTGACTGGGCAGTTACATACCGAGCACGCACAGCAGGTAATAACGCTGTTGGTTGGCCGACTGAGGACTCGCCCAGGCACGCAGCCAATGACAGGGCCCGCGTGCCTGAGCAGCCGAGCATGGTGGTTGTGTGGTGTGGGTTGTGTGCCAGTCGACCTGTTTCTTGTTTCTTGTCATTTTCTTGCAAGTTTAATCTCCGTCAATTTTCGCCTTGGCTTCCCCAATGCTCCTCGAAATCCTCGGGACATCAGTCACATGGCCCGAGCATCAAACAAGATACGGATAATTCTTTGCAAGCCCACCAAGCCCTAAATCTTTATTTTCACCACGTACTACGAGTTATGCACGTAGTATCAGGTACCCGCCGAGCAGCATCGGAGATCGGTGGGGCGGCGGGGCCTCCATGGCTGGAAATCCCTCGGCCCCCCTTTTCCACCCTCGTCTTCTTCCTTGGCCAGTCGTCGTCTTTTCTCACGCTATTGCAGGATGGCTGTTGGGCGCTGTGCCGTGTCAGCTGTAAGGGATCGCGTTTCGCTCTCAGTGGAAAAAGGGGGATGAAACGAGCTACCTGGAGACCCCGACGAGGACGGGCCGCCGTGTTGACTTGTTAACCAACAAGTTCAAGTTCACCAGTAGTACGTACCTACGCCATCTGGTACAGTGCAAAGTACGGATTCTATACGGAGTACGTACATCGTAAGAGTCTGTGAGTCTGGGCCCTGCCGTGCCCACAAATCCTCAACGAGGGCATTTTCATTCACGCATGCCTCCATCGACGCGCGTTCATACAACTCTACAACCTCCAAGGCTTCCGACGCCAGGCCAGCCGTACTCGCCTCGTATCCCTCCTCGTATCCCTACTCCCTCCCCCCTCGTCGACATGCCCAAACCGCTCACGCTCGGCCAAGGCAGCGACCCCCTCTGTGCGCTGCAGGTACAGCAACGCACATGCTGCACGACGGGCATACAACGACGACAACAACACATCGAGGGCCGTCCATTGACCGTCCATCGACCGTCGCTCCTCGGGCACATGCAATGCGCTGCGTCACCACACAACCTCTCCACGGCTGAGGTGAGACGACATGCCGAGCCAAGCCCTCGCTCTTCCGCCTCCGGCACTTCTTGGCCCGGACCATCCCCTCTGACCTCTGACCTCTAACCTCGTCCTCCGTCCCGGCCGTCGCGGGGCCATAGGTCGAGGCCAAGGCCCGGTGAGGCCATCCGACGCCACCTTGACTTGTCCATGCCCATCGTGCATTGCAACGTCCCCCACAAACGGCCATCCCCACAAACGGCTTCCAAAGGCGGCATGCCCTCTTTGCACTTTGCACCTCTCCCACTCGTCTGTGCCGTACGTATGTGGCTTTTCGTTTACATCGCAGTGTGCCTCCACGCAAACACAGGGTCCCTTCCGCCCGTCCATCCGCTGCCGGCCACGGCATACGGCATCTCCCACTTCCACCCCTTGGTGCGACCCCAGGAGCCCCCAGGAGCCCATGTCTATCCTCAGCCTGACCAAACCTCTCTGCGCAATGGCCTCGTTCTCCATGCGGCCCGTCTGCGCACTCGGACCAACCGCCCAAGCGATTCCTCTGATTCCTCTCCCCAGGATCTTCTCCCCTTGCAAACAGGGGACCGCGGCATTGGGCCACGACCCATCTCGACCCTCGCCAGCCCTCAGGGCACACAGCGAAGCGTCCCCGAGCATCCAGTGCCTCGGCCAACACAGGCGCCCCTTGCAAACCGGGCTGCCCGCCACTGCCACCGCCACTTCCACCGCTCTGGCCTGTGCAACGTCCCCCCCGCCCTAGACCCCCGCTGTCTTATACCTCAGGCTGAAGAGGAACAGCTGTTGGCGCTCAAACACCGGCCGGTCTTCGTCCGAGACTTGGTCAACCTTGAACGCCTTCCTGGCCATCTTGATGAACTGCAGGTCGGCACGCCGGCGCCTCTTGAAGCAGAAGTAGACGACGGCCCCGTGGTTGAGCGCCAATAGATCCTTGAGCGTCTGCATGAGCAGTGGAAAGGCCGGCTCCAAGTAGACGCACTCGGCAGCCAGAATCACGTTGGGCCGCCGTTGCACCACCACATCTGGCAGCGGCTCGCCCCTGCGCCAAGGCCCCGTCAGACGACGGCACCACCATGGTAGTATCCAGGCTCGATTGCCCAAGGCATGGACTGGATAGAGAGTCCACCAAGCACACGGAGAGGCAGGCCACTTACCAGTTTAGCACCAGGGCCGTGGCCCTCGACTCGACGTCGTTGAGCTGAATGTTGTGCTGCATCAGCCCCAGCATCTCGTCCTGGTCCGTCAGCAGCAGCGAGCCCTTGGCCGTGGTGCTGCACCCCAGCGCCACGGCAAGCCCAACCAAGCCACCGCCAGCGCCGAGCTCCAGTCTGCAGGGGGGTTTCCGAGTCAGCAAACGCCCCCTTTTGCCTTGTTCTCATGTCGGCCTCCTTCGTTATTGTTGTTGATTCCCTTTCTCCTCGGGTGCCCTGTCTTGCAGTGTTGGTTGGTTCATCGAGCCAAGGCGGCAACGAATTGCCCACTTCAAGCGGGAGCTGAACGGTAGACGGGGGGCGAGGGCAAGGAGGAGCAGGAGAAGAATTCAACGCACATTGTCGCGTCCTGGATTTCTCGTCGTCGATAGCGCAGCATGTGCTTGGCCAGCACGAGGCCGGCCGGCCACATCTGCCCGCCGCAGCCCGCCCTCACATCTTGGTGGTACTTGAGCGGGCGGTCGAGCTGGCCGTCAAAGTCGATGGTGTCGCTTCCGGCCTGCTTGAGGCTCGGCAAGGGAGCCAGCTCCTCGCTCACGGCGATTGGGTCGAGCTGAGGCGAGGGCGAGCGACTCATTCGACGGATAGGTAGGGGGTGCGAGTCGGCAGCGGGGATGCGGGCGACGAGCGGATTGGATTGGCTTGGGTAGCAATGAATCTCGTATTCAAGTGTTTTCTACCCTCGTGTCCAGATTGGTTGATGCAGGCGAATTGGCGATGGCTTCGACGAGGGCTCGCAAACTGCTTTTATCAGATCTTGATATCTTGACGGGCGGTAGGGAGTGACGAGAAAATTAGCCCTTTTCTTTTTCTGGGACAGGTAGACACTACTTACGTACTTACCGCCCCGGTAGTGGGCAGCACGTGTGGCCAAGGCCAACAAACTGTTGTTGCCTTGCTCTCACGATTTGTCTCAATGGCCAGGCAAGCATAACGACATGGCCAATGAGTTTCAGCGCCCATATATATACTACATTTATTATAGGTAGGTACTTTCGGTACTCTCCCTCACACGCGAATCTTCACCCTAGAGAACACGAGCGAGTCTCCCTTCCCCCACTTCTTCGTCTCGTCCCACTGCAGCGATTATTCGTGCCTCTCCACCCGACTCCACGACCATCTTTCTCGCTGGAAACATGCCTCTGGAGAGCCGCCAGAGACCCCTAGCCGCATAGCGTGTAGTATCCGCTTCTTCTCTCCCGCGGCAGGGCATTCGATTGAGCTTATGGGCACACTGTCCGAATACGTAAAAACGCCCGTTATTGGAGCATGCGCGCCACTCTACTAATCCGCGTTCCAGGGCCTTGTCGGGACGCTCGCTCCACCATGACGGGCCCATTGTGTCAGCAACAATGCCATTCTCAGCAACAATGCCATTCACGAGAGAGCCCTGTGCTGTCCAGAATTGAGGCGAGTGGAAGGGGTCGAGGCGATTGGATGTTTATGGTCGGATAGCGGATCGCGTGCATCAACGCGGTCACCACTAGGTACTCACCGCTCATGAGTCACCCTCGCCACTCAACTCACCACTCACCACTCGTTCATCTCGCTCACTCACTCTGCGGCGTCGAGAAAGAAAAACACATTAATAACCCTCACCGTGCACCACGGCGGCAATGTCGAGTGAAAAATTGAATTCGCCATGCCACAAACACCCCACAAGTTGGACGACGCCAAGGGAGGCGAAGCTAAAATATGTTGCTTGCTCTATCGAAGTCGCAAAATGGACCTCCTCCTCTACGCGGTCGCGTCCGGCGCGTCTTGCTCGACTTCGGGTCTCAAGCCCGCCGCAGCGGCCCCGGGACGCCCCCATATCGCCCTGTCTCATTCCCCAACGTCGGAGGCGGAACCGTCGTCTGGAATGCAGCGGCCAGCCCCTTGTGCTCCTCCAGCTGTGGAATCCAAGCTCTTGCCTGTCCACCTTGGAACGTGTGCTCTCTCTAGCTGCCACAGAGTGCTTCACAATGAGTGACCCCGCGACTCGAAGCCCCGAGGAATGAAGGGGGCTACATCATCACCAGTCTCGCCGGCCAGCCATCGCCCATGGACGGGTGCCGCTTGACTGCTTCGCGCACATCTGTCTGGTCCTTGTCGTCCTGCCTCTCTTTGTTCTCGTCCCTTTCCGTCGTCTTTCCAACCTCCCCTCACGATAGTCTCTGGATGGCAACCTGACCCGTCCTCCGGTGCCCTCACGAACAGCGCCTCCTTGCGAGTCGCGAGTCGTTGGCTCATCATGACTTTGCTCCCCGTCCATCTCCTAATCCTCATCTGCGCTCAGCTAGCCAGCACCCAGCCCGCCATCTCGTTCCCCTTCAACTCGCAGCTCCCGCCCGCCGCCAGAATCGACAAGTTCTTCTCCTACTCGTTGGCGCCCTCGACCTTTACGTCGAGTCGAAGGAACATCTCGTACTCGCTCGGCGACCATCCCGACTGGCTGTCCATCGAGAGCGATGGACGTCGCTTGTATGGCACGCCAAAGGAAGCAGACGTCCCGCCGGGCGACGTCGTGGGACAGTCCGTCGACATCATCGCCAAGGACGACACGGGCGAGACGGCCATGAAGGCCACCCTGGTCGTGGCGCGGAAGCCCCCGCCCGAGATCCATATTCCCATGGCCAAGCAGATTGGCAGCTTTGGCAAGTTCTCGGCGCCCTCGTCCATTCTCTCGTACCCGATGGCCGACATCAAGTTTTCCTTTGACCCAAAGACGTTTGGGAACCAGGACCTCAACTACTACGCAACCTCGGGCGATGGCAGCCCGCTGCCGGCCTGGGTTCATTTCGACGCGCCTTCAATGACCTTTTCGGGCAAGACGCCTCCCTTCAAGTCGCTGGTTCAGCCTCCGCAGGCCTTTGACTTGAACCTCGTCGCGTCGGACATTGTCGGCTTCGCCGCCGCGTCTCTCTCCTTTTCCGTCGTCGTCGGCAGCCACAAACTGACGACGGACCTCCCCATAATTTCGCTCAACGCCAGCCGGGGCGCCGAGCTCAAGTACAGCGGCCTAGAGAACGGGATTCAAATCGACGGCAAGCCGGTTGCCCCCGGCGAGTTAAAGGTGACGACGGATGGCCTGCCCGGCTGGCTCACGTACGATCCCGATACACTCAGGCTCAAGGGGACGCCGGGCAAGGAGGACCACTCGACGAACCTGACCATCAGCTTTCACGACCCCTTTTCCGACACCCTCGACGTCCATGTCGAGATACACGTCGCCTCCAGTCTGTTCGAGTCGACGCTCGACGACATGAAGCTGCAGCCGGGGAGCTTCTTCGAGTTGGACCTGGCCAAGCATTTCCGAAACCCAGGCGATCTCAAGGTCGACGTGACGACGAGCCCGCACGAGGACTGGCTCAAGGTCGACGGGCTCAAAATGTCGGGCAATGTGCCAAAGTCGGCCAAGGGTGACATTAAGATATCCATCGATGCGCGCTCCGGCAGCTCGGGCATCAAGGAGACAGAGGCCTTCGACATCAGCTTCCTCGCCGTCGACGGCACGACTGCTGTCCCCAAGAAGCCCACGTCTCCAACGCCGACGAGCACGCCCGACTCACACGCGGCCTCGGCGGATTCCAGCGATGCCCAAACCGGCCATCTCAGCACGGGGGAGATTCTGCTGGCCACCATCATCCCCATCATTTTCATCACCATCCTGCTCATGCTGCTCATCTGCTACGTACGCCGCAGACGCGCACGCAGGACGTACCTATCCAGCAAGTACCTCGCCAAGATGGCGAATCCCATGGCGCCGAGTCTCGACGCCGACAGTTCCGAGCCGTCGATGCGAGAGATGGAGGGAGTGGGAGGCGCCGCTTATGTGGGAACGCACTCGTCGAAACCAGTCCCGTTGGCCCACCTCGAGAACATTTCTCAGTCGTCGAGAGGGCGGTCCTCGGACACGCTGAGTCGGCTGTCGGACGCAGAGATGCCGCAGTCGCTGTTGACCGACGACGCGACGACGGCGTCAATGAGGAGCATCGACGACAGCTCAGACGACAGCTCCGACGACCGGCAGTCGTGGGTCACGGTAGAAGGTGAAGACACGGGGCTGGCGGGGGGGAGCCACAACCTGGCGCGGAGGAGTCACAAGTCAGACACGACGTTTCCCGAGTCGACGCATCAGCTGCTGCCGACGCCCGACATATTTGCCGAGGCGAGAAGAACAGATTTCAGGTCCGGGCTCGACGTGACGATCCCGACGATAGAGGATCTGCCCGCCGCCCAGGAGCCCCCGAGCACCATCTACAAGCAGTCGCACTACTACCGGCCCAGCCTTGGCGCCCACTCCAACATGACGACCAGCTCCGTGGCGCTGCCGTCGGTGCTGGAGCGCAACTACAGGTGGCACGCCAGAAACGACCCGTCCATGTCCAACTGGGAGACGATAGCCGAGAGCGACACGGGGGAGAGCGTCTCCGAGGTACGGAGGCCGGACAAGGCGCTGCTCAGCCAAAAGCAGGACGACTCGAGGAACTGGTACTACAGGGGGTCGTCGACGGGGAGCAAGAGCCTGGGCACCGACATTTCGTTTGAATCGACCGAGAACTGGAGAGTCATTGGCGGGCCCCGGAGCGTCGTCGGGCCGCACCAGTCGTACAGGGACCTGATCGACGACGCGCCCTTTCACCCGTCGCAAGCGGGCACGGCGCGCGACGGAGCGCGGCCCGGCGAGCGCTCAAGTCCGAAGCCCCTGTCGCCGGGCGGGTGGAGGGACAAGGCCAACGCCACGGCGCGGCGCGGGCCCTCGGCGAGCCTGGCTACGGTGCAGAGCGGCCCGGACACCGAGGCGACCATGTCGGGGGGTCGCGGAGACGCGGGCGACGGGTCGGGACACGTCATGTCCGAGGGGAGCGATAGCTTCAAGGTGTTTTTGTGAGGAAACAAAAGCTGTTTTGCTTGTGCGATGGTGTATTGTAAGGACGCATTGGTGTTTGGTGTTGGTGGTTTGGGAGACGGCGGCAGATGGTTGCTTCTTGGCGAATGATACCAGGGCGTTTGACGGTGTAATAGCTGTAACAAGAACAGTATATGGACGAATCCGCAACGACGATGGGGAGCATCGAGGAGGAGATGAAGCTACAAACATTATCCAGGCTGAGAGTTACGGGAGAGGACTTGCGAGTGAGAGAGTGAGAGCCTTTGGTCCCAAGGAACCTTGAAGCGAGTTGGCGGGTGTCAAGGACAAAGGTCGCCGCGATCCGTCAATAGTTGACGGGGCGAGGCCAAGACAATCTACGAAGTACCCATCTCGGAACTCTGCCGGGTCTCAGATGGCGGGGGGGGTCCATCTTCTAGATGCTAGCGGCCAGTGCAGAAGCAAGCTCCGAACGCGGCCACAAAGGCGAGATAAAAGTTTGCAGAGATAAGGGGTGAGGATTTATGTCAAGTGTAGAAGTGTAGAAGACATTTCACATTTCGTCGAGTGCACGGCAGAGAAAATCTCGACAGGGCACGCGACCTCGAGCCACGGCAGAAATTTCTGCCTGCGCTGCAACACCCGGATGGCGTTGGGGGGGGGCGGCTCCGCCGGCCAACCGTTGGCTGTGTACGAAGTATGTGGGTACTGTACTCCGTACTCGTACCGGTACATACTCCGTATGGCTGACATAACAGGGTCTGCCGGTCATGTGCTCTGCCGGGCTGCAATCTGTCCAAGAGCACCTCTCCCCTGTCCGTGGCTTGTAGATACCATGGCGCGTTTGTTTGCCTTGTGCCTTGTGCCCTATCTGTGCATAACCCGCCGTGTTTCGGTCCCCGAAGCTGCTTTAGGTCCGGGACTGCCTCTGTGTATGTAGTATGTATTCGTACATATATACAGTGAAGCCCGTGTCTGAAAGACTCCAAATTGCCTTGGCTCATAACCGTAGAATGGTGCCAAGAGGTACCTACCTGTAGGTAAGATGGTACCCAAGGCCGTAGGTGTCTTTCAAGGCAAGTCGCCGTGAGCACGTCAGGCACTGGCACCCAAGTTCGGAGAGGTACTTGGCAGTTCAGCCGGAGCTCTCGTGCCGTCGAGAGTCACGGATCGCTGAGCTAGAGGTACCTAGGTACCTCGTGGTCAAGGAATCTGGAACGCGCCCCAGGTACCTATACCCCGCTTCCCATTTTTTCCGCCCCTTCACCGCGCAGCAAGGGCCCTCGTCATCACTCACCAGCCGGTACGTACTGAAAAGGTACCTCGCCTTTTGCTTGCTTGGTAAAACCTCATTTTGCCTGCCTCGTTCACCACATCCGTCAGTCAACACCATCATCACCTCCATCACCGCCACCGCAGACGCCGACGCAACAGCCCCCGCTTCCCCAGCAGCGAGCGCACCGCTGCACGCACCACCGTATCGCGGACCCGTCCCTGCCTCGTCGTCCTCTCTCCCGCCACACAGGCCCTCTTCTCCGGTCCTGAGTGTGCCGCTACTTCTTTCTCTCTTCTCTCCTCCAACCGACGCATTGCCCGCCCAAACCGACCCTGGCCGCCACCACGGCCTCGTCTCTGCTCTTGCCGCTCTCGCCTCTATCTCTGGACCGCGCCCTCGGCCTAGTCCTCGCCTTCTTCTCCCTCCTCAATCCCCTCCAGACATCCGCGCGGTGGCTGCGCTCAGCTGCCGAACGTCTGGTCGCCATGGGCCAAACTCTTTCGGAGCCCGTCGTCGAAAAGGCGCGTCCCCGCATCCCCTTTTCTGGGGTTGGAGCTTCACCAAGCCCGCCCTACGATTCCATCATTCCAACCCCTTCTTCTCACTGTTGTTGGCCTTGACCAATCCCTACCCCTCGGCTCGCTCTGTGCTTTTAACCTCCGCTCTCTCTCTCGCCTTCATTCCATTATCCCATCAAACCATTTTGTCTCTCCTGTTCTCTCTTCTCGATTTTCGAAGCCCCCCGTTGAGGGCACCTTTTCCACCTCATCCGCTTCTCTTCTGCCTCCCCGCCTTCCCTGGTCATGTCGTCATCGCCTCGAATCTCACGCCCTCGTGGGGTGTCGCTCGCGCGCCATGCCCGCCCGTCTGAATCCGTGTGCGCAGCTCGCTGACTCTTCTTCCTGCTGCTACAGACTTCCGACAAGGGCGAGGATGACAGACTTCTCTACGGGCTGTCCGCCATGCAGGGCTGGCGCATCAGCATGGAGGACGCCCACACGGCTGTTCTCGACCTCGGCAAACTCTCCGGCGACGACTCCAAGGCGAAGTCTGTCAGACTGTCCTTTTTTGGCGTTTTCGACGGCCACGGGGGAGAAAAGGTCGCACTTTTTGCTGGCGACAATATACATGGCATCATCATGAACCAGGATGGCTTCAAGACTGGTGACTACGCTCAGGGGCTCAGGGACGGCTTTCTCGCAACAGACAGGGCCATCCTCAACGGTACGCCTTTTGCCTCTCCTCCGTTGCTCCTCCTTACGCTGCGCGCTCGCGTTTGGCTTGGCCCTCGGCGCTCTGTCAAGGCTAACCTTCCAAAGACCCCAAGTACGAAGACGAGGTCTCGGGTTGCACCGCTTGCGTCTGTCTGATTGCCGACAAAACGCTCTACGTCGTAAGTCATGGCCTTTGGAGCTTCTCTGCCCGGCCAAATGCCGGCACTGCGAGCCCATCTTTCCTCGACTTGCTCGTTAACCACAGTATGCTAGGCCAACGCGGGTGATTCAAGAGGTGTGCTGGGCATCAAGGGACGCGCGAAACCGCTCTCCCAGGATCACAAACCCCAACTCGAAAGTTTGTCCGCTCCGATCCGATTTCTCAGCTCCCCAGCCTCGATAACAACCACTGACTCGTGTCCCTTACGCGTAATCTACAGGCGAGAAAAAACGCATCACGGCGGCCGGCGGGTTTGTCGATTTCGGCCGAGTCAATGGCAACCTAGCCCTGTCTCGTGCCATTGGCGACTTCGAATTCAAGAAGAGCGCCGAAATGTCCCCCGAGAACCAGATTGTCACCGCCTTTCCCGACGTGACGGTCCATGACATTACGGATGAGGACGAATTCCTGGTTCTGGCCTGCGACGGTAAGAGGAGTTGCGAATGCCACTGCCGAAGAGGCCGGGATACGTCAGCATGCCGAGGAAGAAGGCGTCGAGGGCTGACGACGTTGTTTACACAGGCATCTGGGACTGCCAGTCTTCTCAAGCCGTTGTCGAGTTTGTCCGACGAGGCATCGCCGCCAAGCAGGAGCTTGAAAAGATCTGCGAGAACATGATGGACAACTGCCTCGCATCAAACTCGGAGACGGGCGGCGTCGGCTGCGACAACATGACCATGGTCATCGTGGGCCTCCTGAACGGAAAGACGAAGGACGAGTGGTACGAGGAGATCGCGAGGAGAGTCGCCAACGGAGATGGCCCCTGCGCCCCCCCGGAATACGGTACGACCCCGAGCTAGCTCTGCTGAACGGCGTTGCCCGCCCAGTCGAGCCTGCACCCCGTCACTGGCGCAGACCCCATGAGCTGACCACGTGCCTTCACCTCTCTTCCCCAGCCGAATTCCGTGGTCCCGGGGTTCATCACAACTACGAGGATAGCGACAGTGGTTTCGAGATGGATGCGGAGAAGCAGGGCAAGAGCTTTGGAGTTGGTGGGTACCGAGGCCGGATTATCTTTCTCGGCGATGGCACTGAGGTGCTTACGGATTCAGATGACACCGAAATGTTCGACAATGCCGACGAGGACAATGACCTCGAGAGCCAAGTGTCCAAGAGCTCGTCGACCGACAAGGACGGCTTCCCGACCCCCAAGACCAAGACGACCGGCGAGGCCGCCAGCGGCACCGAATCGAAAGCGAAGGGGGATGCTGCCCAAGCCAAGTCGGGCAAGGGGCCACAGTCAGCGTCCTCGACCGGGCTCGACGGAGTTTTTGTGAAAGACGAGTCGAAACCCTCCAAAGAGCACGGGGATTAGGTGTTCCTTTCGACTCACAAGGAACTCGGACTGAAGAAGTGCTTCTTCACGAACCAATGAATGGGCTCAGACTTGTTCCCCCATTCTAATGCCCTCCCCCTTTGTCCCCATGTTCTCTTTTTTTTGACCGTACTATGCTCGATGCAGTCGAGGGGAGGGAAATGAGGGGTCGTGAAGCTGATGGGCAGGAAACGGCGGCTAGACATGATGTGCTCCTTGTTGTGTGTCAGGTCGTGCGGTGTACCGGCGGTCGAAACTGGATGACAAGGAAGAGAGGAGACACGAATGCCTCGCCTATGCACCAGCCAGCCAGCCAATCAATCATCCTGTGCGTCCATGACCGTCGTTCGCCCCTGTCTGCTGGACCTGGTGCACGTTGCACAGGCACCTGAATCACTCGGTGCTGGACCGATTCCAGCCCGGCTCACCGCGGGAATGTGTGTGCGTGTGCGTATGTGCGTGGGGTGGAACTCGAAGCCGTTGCACAGGGAAGGGCGTGGCGAGACGGCATGGAGGCGGCTTGGCCTGGATAGACGGCGTGATGGATCTGCACGGAAGCGAGGGCATGGGGAAGGTTGGAGAAACCCTTTAAATCTGTGTGATTGTAGCCTTGGCTTCCTTGGGAGGCTGCGTGGCAAACGCGGTGTTGAGTAGTATACAAGGAAGAACACGTTGATGAGCTCCCTTTCTCTGGCCCCTCTCCCCCAGATGCCGAGATTTGGCTGCGCCTTGCCTGCCTTTTGTCTTTTTTGTAAGCTGGCCAACGTCCCATAGCTTTCCATCCTTAAGCAAATCCTACGGGCGACGACCGCATCTACTTGATGTGCGGACGGAAGCGCCGCGCAGCTCGGCGTGCTCGGGCATCGAAGATGCTTCCCGGGGAGGCGCCTTTGTTTGCTGGGGGAGGGCGCTCGTCCTCGGCTTCTTCCCAGTTAGCCCCAGCTTCGGCCTTGTTTCCGTCGACGTCGGCCTCGGCCTTGTTTCCGTCGACGTCGGCCTCGGCCTTGTTTCCGTCGACGTCAGCGTCGGCCTCGTGTCCGTCGACGTCAGCCTTGGCCTCGTTCCCGTCAACGTCAGCCCCCGTCTCGGCGGGCGGGGCGTCGTCGTCGGGATTGTCGGGCTTGTCGGGCTTTGGCACGAAATACCGCATCATCGTCTCCGGCCGGAAGTACGAGTCGAGGTGCACCACCATTGTGGCGCGGCGCTTCCGCAAGTCGAACATTTTGATGGCGTAGTCCTTGGGACGCCGGATGGTGGCGGGGTGTTCGCCCAAGACGTACAGTTTCTGGTGCACTGGCCCGTCCAAGGTGCGGATGGCGGTGCCGAGCGAGCCGCAGAGCGATTGCACGGGCGTGTAGCCCTCGCACTCATTAAGGATGGCCCACTCGGCGCCGGCCGACGGGCTGGTGTTGGGCGCCAGCTTGCTCGCCTCGAGGGCGCGCGCCATGGCGTTGTTGAAGATGCGTGGCTGCATGTACCGAAAGAAGCGGATAGACGTCTCGCCCAGCAGCACCTCGTCGGCAATCTGCCGCGCCGTCGTCCGCAGCCGGCGCCCCAGCACTGCGTAGAAGAAGATGATGCCAAAGGCGCTCGCAGAGCGCGTGTTGCGCGCGAGAAGCAGCAGCATCTGGTACGTGTAGGGGTCTGGCTCGAGGTTGGCGTCCCGCACCCGCCCAATCGCCCAGAGGGCCGTCGCCCAGTCCCGGTTGTTGGCGCAGTAGTCGAAAATGATGTTGTATGTGTCGATGCCGAGGGCGAGGTCCGGTGGCAGCTTCTTATCCATCATGTCGCGGAACTCGGCGATGCTGCGGTGGCCTTTTTGCCAGAAGCGCAAAAACTCACTCAGCATACCGTTCAAGGCCCCGGGCGTAAGCCAGTCCTCGCCGTAGCGCGCAGCCTGGTTCGCCATGAAGGGCTCCAGCATCGTGTTGGCCTTGAATGCAGTGTACGCGTCTTGGCCGGTCATGACCTCGGCAATGCCCCGCCGTGTCGCCGGGTCATCGAAGAAGCCGAGCTCGTACATGGCCGCGACGATCTGTCTCCTCTTGTCGTCTTTCTGGACCAGCTTGAGGTAGAGCAGCCACGTCCGCACGTTTGGCTGGAAGAAGCGAGACACCATCTTGCGCAGAGTCTTGAAGAAGAGAGCGACGTCGTTGTTGGAAACATATCCCTCGAGCATGATGTTGAAGAACTCGGTGTCCATGGGTATGCCCCAATCCTCGGCCATGGCGAAGAGACGCTCGGCCGAGGCGCGGTGGCCTCCGCATTGGGCCATAAAGGCCAGAGCCATCTTGACGATGCAAGGAGTGATGCAGTCTCTGGCGGCAGGGTCCTCAAAGGCGGCAAGGACGAGGCCGATTCTCACGCCTTCCGTGTCGACGAGTCTGCCTTTTCGAGGCTCCCCATAGAAGGCCAGGGCCATGTGAGGGCGCAGGCGACCGCAGACAAGCGTCGTGACGTATTTATCAAACGATTCCTTTGTCCAAAACAAGGGCCTTGGGGTTTTCTCGTAGCGCCTGGCGATCCAGTACTTGGTATGCTCCCGATGAATCCACATGTTGTCGAGCTTGTCGGCGGGAATCACCAAGCCGCCATTCAAGGCATCCGTGATGGCCGGCCACAGCTGCTTCGTTTCGTAGTCGTAGGCTGCAGTGTCGCCCAACTTGAATATTTGTATGTCCTTGCAGGCGGCGATGAGCTCGTCGGCGGCCCTGGCCAGTACCGGAGCCTGGCCGCGGAGGAAAAAGGACGAGGGGCCCATGTGGTCGACGGCCATGCGCAGCCTGGAGACGAGGCAGGTTTGGGCGTCGATGAACTCGACCTTTCTGTTATCAATGGCCATGTCCAAGTTGTCGGGCATGACGATGCGGAGGGCGGCCATGCTGGGCGTCTCGCCGATCTTTGGCGTGGCGCGCTTGAGAGTGTCAAAGATGTCGACCCAGTCGGGGATGCGGCAGGTCTCGTCGCGCGACGTCATCAAGTCGAAGCCAACATGGACCCTCGCCAGCTTGAGGGCCTGCTCCATGCTTTTCTGCGTGGAAGAGGGCACAGGATAGTCTCGCGCGGGGGGCACAAAGGGCGAGCTGAGCTTGTGCTTGACGTCTTCCCGGATGGCGGGAGTGTCATCTCGGAAAGCAAGCCGCAGCATCTCGTTGCGGGCATGGTTCGAGTGTGCAAAGGCACCTCGCATGCGCGGCCTCGGGTCGCCGCCGGTGTATGGAGACTGAAAGGTGTGCGTCGTTGTCGTTGGCGTCGTTGGGGGCTCAGGCTCGGGCTCGGAAGCTTGCGTCGAATGCAGCCGCGGCGAGCGTCGCAGGTGCGCTCCTCGAGCGGCGGGGACGCATCGGAACCGAGGCCTCCATGCTGACTTGATCCCTAGGAGCATTGGTCATGAGGTGCGCATAGTTGGCGTCGCCCTGCGTCTGTGTCGTGAAGTGGTGGATGGCGGCGGCAGATGAAGACTCGGCGTCACGATTTTCAGCGGGTCCCGGAAGACCGGCTGCGACAAATTTGCCCTCCCCACTATCGCGTTGCTGGGTTACCGGCAATCTACTTGTGGAGTAAATAACAACACGCCGCCTCTCCAGGTCTCTCCATCAGCCCAGCAGGCTCCCTCGCCAGCGACATTGAAAATGCTCCATCTTCCGACGTTGAACAACTCTCGAATTCATTCTGCACTACGCACCCTCGCTCCCTCACCAGCATCCAGCATCGGCCGCTGACCCAAGCACCTCACTGCAGACGAGCTCATTGCCGCAAGGACAATCGTCATGGACGAGTTGGAGCAGCTGAAACGACAACTCCGAGAGGAGCAACGACAGCGCCAAGAGGATCAACGACAACTCCGAGAGGAGCAACGAAAGCGCCAAGAGGATCAACGACAACTCCGAGAGGATCAACGACAACTCCGAGAGGAGAAACGTCTCCGGGAAGCGGCCGAAGAAATCTCGCGGCCCAAGACCCTCGTCCAATACCTCGAGGCCTGCCACTCCCTCCAGCTCAACGTCGAGGTCGTCACCAAAACGTCCCAGACGACCAAGGGCATCACGACAGATCCGACAGGCCGCATCTACCCTAAGCGCATCGTCCCGTGGGACGACTTTAACGCCCGCCAGCAACGTGTGTGGACCCTCATCTCCAGCAGTGACTCGTTTACCACGGCGGCCACCCTCCCGTCGCAATACATAATGAAATACATCGGGGAGAATCTCCAACCCATTACCAGTGAGGATGGTCTACGCAACATTGAGCGCGACGTGCTGGAGAACCCTATCCGGCTGCTCGTCAACCAAGTTTATAGGGATCCGCTGCTGTGTCAGACTTTTGGCCTGAACGGACCCATCCGGCTTGATAGACATACCAACCTCGATAACGACACGTCTCTGTCGGAAGCAGTCGAGCATCTGTCCCTCGACGGTGGCCCCGTCACGCCAAAGCCGAGACCACAGCCCAGAGTTCAACGCGCAGCAAGGGGCAAGGGAAATCGCGCTGACCAGTTCTGCATCTACAAGACCTCGGGCGGCACCGAGGATGCGGTCCTCGCCGTCGAGTATAAGCCACCCCATAAGCTGCCCGTTGATGAGATCCTTACGGGCCTTGAGATGGAGATTCAGCCTGACCGCGACATCATCAACCAGGATGGCTTTTCGTCGACGAGACTGGCCGCCTCTGTCGTCACCCAGCTCTTCTCGTACATGATTGGCAAGGGCATTCAGTACGGCTACGTGTGCACGGGACGGGCCTTTATCTTTTTGCATATTGCCGACGACCCCTCAACGGTCTACTACTCTGTCTGCGTCCCAGCCCAAGACGTGGCCGAAGCCGGCAGCGACGATGACGGGAAGAGACTTTACGGCTCGGCCGTCGCCCAGGTCTTGGCCTTTGTCCTCCAGGCTCTGAGCGGCGACCCGCCCGCCGCGAAATGGCACGACGATGCCTCGAAGCTGAAGTTATGGCCTGTTGAAGTCGACGACATCCTGAGCAGGATCCCCGTCACCGAACCCAAGAAGCGCAAGGGGCGTCCTGTTTCGCCCTTTAAAATCCCGACCTCGAAGCCCTTTGCCAGATCGCCGATCCGGACTCGCGCCCGGTGTAAGGAACAGGGCCCCGGCGACATGGTGCGGAAATCGGACAAGGACGACGAGGGGCCGGTACACGAGCCGTCGAGGGCCGGCGGGAGCACAGCCGTGGTGCCGTCGGCGGCCGGGGGAGGGGAGACGGCCGAGGGAGGGGAGACCGGTGCGGCCGAGGGAGGCCAGACTGGTGCCAAGGAACGACGACAGGGAACCGTGCTGGAGCGGTGGGGGGAGCAGAGGCGGAAGAAGCGAAAGCAACTCCAGCAAATGCCGCCCGACGAGAAGCTGCAGCAGCTCTTCCTCCCAGCGCCCAAGCCCAAAATCGTATCCTGGCCCTTCTGCACCCAGGCCTGTCTCCTCGGCCTGGTCCAGGGCAGACCCGTCGACGGCAAGTGCCCCAACGCCCGGGACCACGGCCCGGCGCACATCGGCCTCCTGGACTTCCTCCAGCTGATCCGGCAGCAACTCGCCACCGACCGCGACCGCGACGCCGACTGCACACCGGTTCACCTCTTCGGCTCGCGCGGGGCGCTCTTCAAGGTTCGCCTCTCATCGCACGGCTATACGCTCGTCGCCAAGGGGGTTCAAGGCCTCGATCAGCCCCATCTAGACCACGAGCTAGAGATATACGGCCGACTGGCTCCTATACAGGGCAAGCACGTGCCCGTGTGTCTCGGCACCGTCAACCTGGTGCTGCCCTGGTACTGGAACTCTGGCGTTTACCTGCACTTTCTGTTTCTCAGCTGGGGCGGACTTCCGCTCCACCGCGACCAGCAGAAGCTCGTCAAGTCAGACCTCGAAGCCGCCGTCGGCACTATCTTCAAGGCGCTGCATCGGCACCGCGTTCTCCACCGAGACGCCGAACCGCGCAATATGGTATACAACGCCGATAGCGGCGCGCTCATGCTTATCGACTTTGAGCGGTCCGAATACCTCGGGCGCCAACCTCTGGGCTCCATCGTGGCCAACGTGCAGGGCCTCAGGAGGAAGCGTGCCGGGCGAGAGAAGCCCAAGCAGCAGAGTGACGAGTTTTCGCGGGAGCTGGCCTATGCCGTGCGGAAAATCCCGAGCTGTGTCACCGATCTGGCCCGCAAACCCGTGCAGGGGTTGCGGGCATGCTAGGGAGACGAGCTTGGAGGAACCGGCCTGAATTCACTCAATTTCAGGCGCGGCAGCTGCCTGAACGTGTTAGATCCGCGGGTCAAGGTGTCAGATCTTCGATCTGCGGCCCACCAAATAAGGATGCGAGAGATGTGTGTTATAGCGGCCGTCAGGGCGCTGCAGCGGCTGTGAGGCCGCTGAAAGCAGTGTATTTAATGTATGTGATGATAATGCTTGTGTTGCTTAAAGAGGGGAAGCCTCGAGACCTTATTTAAGGGGCCTCTTAGCCGAATTTCCCGTCTGTGATCCCGCACGTGATCCTGCATGTGATCCTGCATGTGATCCCTTAACCCGCGGATCTAACACACCCCTTTAGCTTCGATCGCAATGCGAGGGAAGCTAGACTAAAGAGCTTAAATAGCTTAAATCCGGGGTCTTTGCTAATGTTTAATCTATTAATCAGGGCGGATTATCGTATTCTTCCGGGTCCTCCTCGCGACCGTAGTGGTAATTGCAACTCGGCATTTTATGCCTTTACGCTGCCGTATGTGCCTTTAGTAGCAATAACACGCCTTATTCCTCCTATATTATATTAGTCGATTATTATATATAGCCGAGGTGTTAGATCTTTAATCTACGGCTCGGACTAAATAGGCAAGATTATAGGTCTTAATAGGTCTAATAGGTTGTATAGTAAAAGAGGTTATATTAATATAATAATAAAGATATATGTATAGCCCTTATTTTCTTAAGAGGCTAGTTTTATAGGAAATTTTCTACGAAGCTATATAACGGTTATGCTAACCTAATGTAGTGGCCTCTATTATATAATCTAATACACCCCCCTAGCTTTAAACCTATATCCGCGGGAGGGAAGCTAGCGTAAAAGAGGTCGCTAAATAGCTTAAATCCGATGAGTTTTTAATCCTCGTTCTATCGTTAAGCCATCGGGTCGGGATATTATTAATCCCTGCCCTTTTATTCCTACGCTTAAGCGCTTTAGAGAGTACGGCTTCTCGAGCTCTTATACCTCTTCTTAATCTTTCGAGGACCTCTCGTCCTTACTATTTTCCTTCTTAGCTCTCTACGCCTAATCGAGCTATAGAGCCTTTAAGCGCAGCTATACGCAGCCTCTTTAAGCCCTAGGTCCGTTGTCTCCCTAACGTCGTCGCGGGGCGTAAAGCATACTTATATTTTAAGGCTATCTATAGCCTTATACCTCTTAATCTTCCTATACTATATAATTATCGGTTTATATCGCTTCGTCGGTCGATTTAAGGAGCTCTCGATCGGCGAGGCGTTATAAGATATCGTAAAGGCCGATTTATTTAATAAAGGCCTTAAAGGAAGGCCCTTAAAGCGCCTTTATAAGGCCGTCTGCTATTATCTTCGCGGTAGGAGTATATTTAACTTCGATAGTCTCGTTAAGGACCTCCTAACGAAGCTAGTAGTTGTAAATGTCTATATAGCGAAGCTTCGTCTATAGAGTCGCGACTTCGGCCGTAATTAGTCGGATAGTCTAAGTGTTATTATATTAAATACGAATTTAGGAGTTATTAAGGGAGACATTAAGCTCTTTAATAAGCCTGCTTACGTAGATCGACTCCTTTACTGCCTATAATAAAGCTAGAAGCTCTGCCTCTATCGTTAAAGTTATAATAATATCCTATTTATTAGCTCTTTAGCCGATTAGGCCTTTAAATAGCTTTATAGCAAATGCCTAAGAGCTCTTACGATTAGTATTATTAGTAAAAGAGGCGTTACTTACTACCTTAAAGTCGTCGCTACCCTTTAGACGAAGCGTAAGCCTACGAGTACGGTGTAAATAGTAGATAACTCGATCGATAGCTTCTTTATAGTTCGGTCTAAGGTTAGTATTATATTTATAGAGTTTTAATATAGCAAACGCGATATTAGGTTAGGTAATAACCGCCGCGTATAGTATAAAGCCTACGTTTACCTAGTAGGATTATATCTTATAGTGTTTAGCGATCCTTTTATAAGGAGAGAGGTCGTTCGCTCCTATCGGTGTATTAAATAACCTACGTTTCTTCGCTAGTCGGTAGATCTTATTAATATAGGCGGCTTATAATAGCTAAATATAGCCCTATTTGCGATTATATAGAATCTCGATACTAAGGAACTATTATAGGCTATTACCGCCTATAAGCTTATACTTTCCTTAGAGCTAATTCTATAGCGATTTAGCCCTCTCTTAATCCTTCTTATAATATATAAATACGATGTTATTTATATAGAAGAAGACGATAATGCCGTTAAACGTTAAGCAGTAAGGTTCGTGCGGTACTATCTAGAATCCTATCTCTTAGAGCGATAACGTAAGTTCGCGATACTATAGAAGAAGGGATTTCCGTAGTCCGTAGAGTGCCTTATCGAGCCTAAGCACGATCGAGTGTTTCTTATATCCTAAAGGCATCTTTATATAGATAATCTCGTTGAGGGTAGGGTTAACGAAGGCGTTAATAGCGTTATACTATATTAGCTTAAGATTAAACCTTACCGCGATCGTTATAAGTGTCTGAAAACTCCGTCCTACGAGAGTAGCTGCGTAGGTCTTTTGCCTATTTTTAAGCTATTAATCTCCTTATATAACTAATCTCGCTTTATATTTAGAGAGTCTCCTATATTTATCTATCTTATATACGTATACCTATATATAGTTAAGCACTTAGCCTTTCTTTGTAAGTGTTTTATAGTCGACTTTAGTCTACGACCTTATTTCCTTATAGCTCTAAAGATATAATCGCTCCGCCTCCTTAAAGTAAGGGCCGAGTAGATAGTATTTAAGCTATCTATAATATATTAGCATAGCGGGAAGGTCTCGCCGATATACCTGCCTTTTTAGGATTAAGCGGTCGAGGTAAGCCTTATCCTTAAATCGTAGCGTGTTAGTATCTCTTAAGGTCGGTGCGGCTTAAGTGCCTACTATAAATGCCGAGTGCTAGTAGGCGTGTCTTTAATCGTGCTACGGAGGGGATTATTCCTAAGCTTTTAGCTTATATAGGCTTATTTTTAGTGCTATAGAAGGGTTCGCTCCTTATTTATATAGACTTAATAATAATGCTACGGAGGGGTTTACTCCTTATATATATAGACTTAATAAAGATACTACGGAAGGGTTTACTCCTTATATATATAGACTTATGTTTATATATAGTAAAGGAAGTATTCCCGCCTAAAAGGCTGCTCGCGAGGGTTTATAATTTTTGCTCTATAGTTTTATCGATTAGTTAGCGAGTTGTGATTAGATTATAGCTATAAATAAAGCCGCTAGGGGAGTGTTTAAAGGAGTAGGTAGAGGCTTAAATCTAGCTTCCGTATACTACTTTATGCTCTCTTAGTCGTTCTTAAGCGCTATTGCGTAGTCTATACCGTCTTTTTAGCTCGCCGCGTATACTAGGTTTATATCTTCGTAGACGAGAATATCGTTAAAAACTTAATTATTAAGTACCTATAGCGCGTTAATTCGGTTATTATCGGGAAGGCTAATATTCCTTAGGGCTAGGGCTAGCTCCTTAAGGTTGCTCTCCTTAACGCTATCGGTAAGACTCTCGAAGGTTCTATTAAAGATCTCCCGCTCGTTAAATATAATATCTTATATAGTGATTACTTTTCCTTTAGTAGGCACTTACATACGGTAGATGTTTAATAATATATATCCTATTAGAAAGCCTACCTAGGCTTATAGGTCGAGCTTCTTAAGGCGTTATCTCTTTTCCTAAGCTATAGTAGTTATCGCGAATACTTTATACCCGTAGGCACGAAGATGTTATTGCGTAGGCTTCCTGCCGGTTAGTCTTTCGTAAGGGCTTTCCTACTTATAACTATACTTTAGTATACGGTTATAGAGATATACTACTAACTTATATATCTCTCGCTAAAGTTACGTTAGAAGTTTGCCTTATATTGCCTGTGATTTATCCTTAATTACACCCCCTAAGCGCTCGGCGCTACTATTTTAGTCCTATATATATAGGGCCGAGGGCTCGATTTTAAAGAGTCTCGTCTTAAGGAAAGCTTCTACTATTAGCTTTTAATTAGTAATCTCGTTGTTATATTCGATAGTCTTAGTATAGAACTAGTATTAATGCGTAAGGTAGTTAAGGCCGGACTTAAAGGCCGCGATAATAGTTTCTATAAGGCGGTCCTATAGGTAGAAATCCTATATAAATCCGCTCGCCCTATCTATTAAAAGCATTAGTAAATTATAGCCTTTGTTATTAGGCACGAAGTTATAGAAGTTAATTATAATTCTCTCGCCTATAACTCCTTTATCTTAAGGAGCTCGTTGTATTATCCGCTTTGCTTTAGCGGTGCCGTAGTTATCGCACTAGGTCGTTGTAATGCCCTTAATCTTAATACCTTTAGAGTAGTTAATAAAGTGTTTAAGCGCTTATAGTCCCGGATGTCCTATCCAGAGATGCTAAAGTTCTACCGTTGCCTTTTATAGCTTCCTTTTAGTATAGCTATCGAACTTATTTCGGCGGGTATAGAAGGCCCGCTTTATCGTATCGTAGGGGATGTATTCTAGGACGAACTATCCGTAGTATTATTCGACGAGTCCGATAATAGTATTATTAGCTGCTCGAAGCGTCGACGGTCTATAGGATTGTTCGTCCTACTATATGCCCTATTGTTTTAATAACCTATAAGAGATTAGGTTATACGTAAAGTTCTTATAGAATGCGATATTAAGCAGCCGTAGCACTTAAGGCTTAAAGGAAGGGGTTTAGAGGCGGACGTTAACGTCGCTATATCTAAGGATAGGCACTTTTTCTACGCCTGCCTAAAGGAAGTCTCCCTCTTTAGCTATCCTAAAGTTATTAAACCGTAAGATCTCGTTAAAGATATAGAGTATTATTCTATAGTCTAGAATTACCGAGTAGTAGAAGGGATAAACGTTAATGCTAAAAGAGGCCTTAACGAGGGAGATAAGGAAAGAAGCCGAAGGGCATCTTCCCTTTTCCTATACTAGTTAATCCTTATCGTCTTTAAACGTTACCTTCTTCCCTTTTAGTCGTTAGACTTCTTTCGCGATCTTAGGGTCTTTTATGCTCTTTGTAATAGCTTCCTATCTATTCTTACGCTACTACTTAAGGGCCTTATCGGACTTAATCTCCTAATAGTTCTTAAGAGTATAGCCCTTAAGCGTATATAGCCTATACTTAGGAATACCTCGCTTATCTAAAGTAGTAGCCTATAATCTCTTTTTATTGTTTTTATTGTTTTTAGTGTTTTTATTTTCTAACTAGCCGTCCTATTTATCGTCCTTTTAATCGTCCTATCCGGCGAAAGAAGGGCTAAAAGCGCCTCTCTTCGTATAGGATAGTTAAGCAGGTAGTTTATCGATAAAGACGGTAAACTCGTTAGTTATTATATAGATATTAAAATCTACGTTATTCTTAAGGTGCGAAAGGTTAAAGGAATTAACCTAGTAATAATAGTAGGGATTAATAAAGGATAGGAAGTCAGACACTTAAATACTCTTATAGGTAGCTTTAGGGAGTTTTTCTTAAATTCCCTTATATATAACCTTCTTCTAGCTCTCGAGCCAACGGTGCTAGTTCTTTAGTTAACTCGTAGAAGGCTTAACTACCGCTTTATAGCGAACTTAAATAGCGCGGAGGATGTCTTCCGGCTTGCCCTTTGCCTGCTTCTTAAGCGTAGCGTACTACTCCTTAAGGTCTTTGTCCGGCTTGCAATAGGTTTAGAAAAGGTAGTCGGAAATTATTATAGCAATCTACGTACGTAGCTCTTTAATGTCCTTTCTCTAGCTCTCCTATTTCTTCTCCTTATAGAGGAATACCTGCTATTTCTAAAATCCTTTAGGCGGTTGGCCTTATTAGATTATTTCTTCGTCTATAGTACGCACGCGAGATCCCCGCGTGGCGTTATCTTCGATAGGTATCGTCGGAGTAGGAAGGAGTTTTTCGGTCTTAAAAACCTAGTCCTAGAGGTTGCTATCGAGGGCCTACGCCTTAAACTTATTATCCTAAAGGGACTAGTTAGCATTATCGTTAAGAATAACCTTGTTTTTCTTAGTAAGGGTAGATATAGTAATTGTCGGCCTAAAGGGAGCCTTTTTCGGTTTCTAGTTTACGGTTCTAGTAGATTAAAGTATAAGACTCTTAATTATTAGATCTTTAATCTACGGCTCGGACTAAATAGGCAAGATTATAGGTCTTAATAGGTCTAATAGGTTATATAGTAAAAGAGGTTGTATTAATATAATAATAAAGATGTGTGTATAGCCCTTATTTTCTTAAGAGGCTAGTTTTATAGGAAATTTTCCACGAAGCTATATAACGGTTATACTAACCTAATATAGTAGCCTCTATTATATAATCTAACACGAGGGTTATATTCCCGAGGGCTTATATTGCTAAGGGCTTGTATAGCCGTAAGCTTATATAAAGTCGAGGCTCGTATAGCCGAGGCTTATAGATAAATTTAAGGCTCGTATAGCCGAGGCTCGTAGATATATTTAAGGCTCGTATAGCCGAGGGTTATATTCCCGAGGGCTTATATTACCGAGGGCTTTATATAGCCGAGGGCTTATGTATATACGTTGCTGCTTAAGCGAGTGTTACTGCTTAAGCGAGTGCTACTACTTAAGCGAGTGTTACTGCTTAAGCGAGTACGGACGAATGCCGTAATAGGTGCGGACGAGGGAATCTTCCGTCGCCGCGAGAGCTATTTATTCGAGTAAGTAAGTATATACGAAGGAGAGGGACTCTACCGCTCGCTGCGATAAGGGACTCTACCGCTTGCCGTAATATACGTATTACTCGAATAATTATTTATAACGAGGGTAGTCTTTTTCGTCTTACTATAACGAGGGACTCTACCGCTCGCTACGACGAGGGATTCTACCGCTTGCTATAAGAGTATTATAGTATTAGGTTATATTATATATTATCCTACGTAACCTCTATATCGTATATATAGACATTTAGACTTAGTCTATACCTATATCCCTTCGTAGATTAATAATAATTATATACCCCCCTTAAGCTCGTTCTCTTATAGTTTAATCTACTATTTTATCCTATTGCCTTTAATTAATAATCTCGCTATCTTACCCCTTTCTTTTCTAATCTCCCCTCTTCGTAACGCGAGTCCGCCTCCTCGCCGGACCCCTTTAACTAAGTTTTCCTCGATTATTAGAATTTTCCCGGTATAGATACGCCGTCTTAACGCGAATTATATAGATTTCCCCTCCTTACCCTTCCCCTACCCTTACCCTAAATTGCCCTATAATCTACGATAACCGACCGTATAAAGGCCGATCCTCCGTCCGCTACCCTAGCCGTTACCCCGCCGGCTCCTACCGACCTAAAGCCCTAAACTAAGTACGTTTCCTACTACCCTCGCCTCGCCGCCCTTCTTCGAGCTTAACGGCCTATATTCGGCACGTTCGCCTATATTTAGGCTAACGCTACTTACGACTTCCGCGCCCTTTAGATCGAGGCCCTCGCTTGCCTTAATAATGCTTACGTTAAATTAGATATAGGAGTGCTCGCCGCTTAAAAGCATATAGCTATTGCTTAAAAGTACGCTACCGATCTCTAGCATTAGCTTAACCGCGCTACGTCCTCTCTCCTCGTCTTAACTAAACGCGATACGGCTTAGGACTAAGCCTCTACCCCCGCCCCCGCCTTTACCCTTGCCCGTTCCCGTATAGCCGACTTTAAGAGGTTCGCCGGCGACTCTAGCACTTAAAAGCAACGTTAGGAGGCTTTCCGGACCTAGCGCAACGGCCTTACTATTAAACTCCGTTAAGACGCCGCTTTATACCCTATAGAGTAGGATCGCATTCTCTACGCGGCTAGCCGACTTACCGGCCGGGCCGCCTCTATTATCGCTAGCGTTCCTTAAGACGTCCTTAATAATAAGTCTTTCGCTAATTAGCAGTATACTATTATTAAAGCCCTTACCGACGACCTTAGCCTTATCTTTAGTGCTAATTTTACCCGCGCTTAGTTAGAGGCCGACTTTAACGCCTTATCGATAAAGAATATCTCTTAGCTAGACTTCTATTCGAAGTTTACCTAGCTTTAAGCCGACCTATCGTTCGACGGCACCGCTTACGTCGCCTACCTTTATTTAAAGGTCTTTATCGAGCTTACTAACGCCGCCGCTTTATAAGTCGAGTGCTTAGCCTATAACGACTTTACGGCCTAGGCTAAGATATATTCTACGCTTTAGGATAACTAGCAGCGTATTAAGGCCCGTTTTTAACTCTAGCCGCCTTATAACCCCGCCCGCACTAGCCTTGCCTTACCCGCCCTACCCGCGCCTCTTGCTAATAACCTAATATAGCTTAATGCATTCCGGGCCCGGCTTACTAACGCTAAAAAGCAACGGCGGTTTAAAAACCGTCTTTGCCTCTACTATACTTAGCCGGCTACCGCTACCTACACCGCCTAGACCTACCTTAATAAAGATATCAGTGCTAATCCTAGCGCTAACCCTAGCGCCGGTCCTAGCGCCGGTTCCGGCTTTAGCCGCGGCCGTAGCCGTAGTAGCGGTACGTCTGCCCCGCGCCTACTTAAACCCCCTCCCCCCCGCTACTAGGTTCGCGCTATTAAGCAGGGCTTTATCGAGGGTAAGGTAGACGACCTCCTTACCTCTTCCCCGTCCTTAGGAAATACGTAGCTCCCTCGCCTTATCGTGCGATAAAGCTCTTAGTATCTAAGTTTATAGCTTCGTTCGATACTAAGGAGGATCTTAGCCTCCCCGCGGGAATACAACCGCGTGCTTTACTTATGCCTTTATCCCTTATATCCGCCGATATTATTGTAAGTGCTTTAGTCGACTCCGGCTATTCCGGATACGCTTTTATACACGCTTAGACTACGCACCGCCTTACCCTTCCTATCCGCTAGCTTTAATTCCTACGCCGGCTTTCTCTCGCTAATAGTAGCAACTATAAGTCTAGCTCTATTACTTATTGCGCTTTTTTAGTCTCCCGGATTAGCGCCTATACTAAGTCTATCTACTTCTTTCTTATAAAGCTTAGCTATAAGGTTATTCTTAGCCTCCTTTAGCTACGCTAGTATAACCCTATTATTAGCTAGTGCGGTAACTCCCTTTCCTTTTAGTCCCCTTTTTATCTAGCCTTTTACCTCTTAGACTACTAGCCTTATCTTATCTTAGGCCTTTCGGCTACCTTTGCCCGCCTTACCCGCCCTATCTTAGCTCCCCCCGCCCTTATCTCTAAGGGAATATAATTAATAAATATAATTCGGTTTCCCCCCGCCCCCTCCGTCGACGACTCTAACGACGAGGGCGAACCCTTTACTACCCCCTCCGTCGAAGACTTTAACGATAAGGGCGAACCCCCTACCGCTATAATCCTTATTCCCGCCCGTCCGGCCCTAGCCCGTCCTCCGGCCTTTATCCGTTCCGTCCGCTTTAGCGACGTTCTTAAGTTTATTCCCCTATCCTTTAGCCCGTCCCTCTCTACGTTTTTTAAGGATACTCCCGACGTAGGTAAACCCGCCTATCCGGACTCCTCCCGCTAGGTTAACGACGCCGACTCTAACTCCGGCTATAACTCTAACTCCCCGGCTACCCTTTACCCTTACCGCTACGTTCGACCTCCCCGCCCTTATCCCGTTTATAAGACCGCTAGCTACCGCCGGCCTATATTACGGCCGAGTCGTAAGACTATTAGACCTTAGCCCCTCTATTTCTCGTCCCTTAACGACTTAGCGTTTAACGTCCGGATGCTTAACGTTAATGCGATAGTAATATTCTACCGGCAGCTTAAAGTCTAGACCTCTTAGACCTCGATTAAAGCCTTTACCGCCGAGCCTTTACCTACCGAGCCCCTACTACCTATTGACTAAGATATCCCTAAAGACCTCTACTAGGCCGTTTTAATTAGCTATATAAATGCTAAAGACGTAAAAGCCTGCTTTAACCCTTACTTTTACGACTTTATCGACGATTACCTTAATAAGATCTACCTTAATAAGATCTACCTTAATAAGATCTCCCCCGACGATATCGCTAAGTTCTTTAAGAAGTAAGAGAAAGTCTTTTATACGCTCGACGAGCTTTAGGCTAAGGTCCTTAAAGAGCTCTACTATATAATTTATATATAGCTTAAGAGCGAGGCCGATAAGCTCGCCCTTTACTATACCGTTAATACTTAAATTAACCTTAAAGAGGGGATATAACCTCCTTATACCCGCCTTTACCCCTTTAGCGAAGCCGAGAACCGGATTGTCTACGCATACGTTAATAAATAGCTTAAGAAGGGCTTTATCCGCCGCTTTACCTCCCCCGCTACTGCTTTTATTATACTCGCCTATAAGCTAAGCGGGGGCGTCCGTTTTTGCGTTAACTATTGCGGCTTAAATAAGGCTATAATTAAGAACCGTTTCCCTTTACCCTTTATCTACGATACTCTCGCCTATATCCGGAAGGCGAAGTTTTTTACTAAGATTAACGTTATCGCGGCGTTTAATCGCCTTTATATTACTAAAAGGCATAAGTAAAAGACCGCGTTCGCTATATAATATAGGCTTTTCGAGTATTATATTACCCCTTTTAGCCTTACCGCCGCTTTATCCTACTTCTAGAGTTTTATTAATATAGCCTTTTATAGTATCCTTAATAAGTTCTACTCTATCTATCTAAACGACGTCTTAATCTTCTTAAAGACGCGGGAGGAGTATTAAGCCTACGTTAACGCGGTTCTTAAGCGCTTTAATACCGCCGGCCTTTAGCTTAACGTAGATAAGTATAACTTTTACGTTACTAAGACTAAGTACCTTAGCCTAATTATCTTAGATAAAGGCATTCGTATAGACTTTAATAAGGTTCGTACGGTCTTAGACTAGCTTGCCCCCTCCTTTATTAAAGACCTCCGGCGCTTCTTAGGATTCGCTAATTTTTATTAGCGTTTTATTCGCGGCTTTTTTAAGCTTACGAACCCTTTAAACGCCCTTACTAAGAACTCTACCCCCTAGATCTAGTCTCCTACCTACGCCTACGTCTTTAAAGCCCTTAAGCACGCCTTTACTACCGCCTTAGTCCTCGTATACTTCGACCCCTATCGTAAGACTATAGTCTAGATAGATGCTTTTAACTAAGCCGCCGGGGGTATGCTAATATAGCTCCTCGACGATAGTCGTTACTATCCGGTTGCCTTCTTTTCGTTAAAGCACTCCGCTTAAAAGTATAATTACGAGATCTATAATAAAGAGCTCCTCGCGATTATAAAATCTCTTAAAGAGTAGCGCCCTAAGCTTAAGGGCCTGCCTAAGTTTAAGATAGCCTTAGACTATAAGAATCTTTAGTATTTTATAACTACGAAGCTCTTTAACTAGCGATAGGCCCGCTAGGCCGAATTCCTTAGTCGTTTTAATTTTAAAATCGTCTTTTAGCCCGGCTTTTAAGCTATTCTCCTTAACGCCTTTAGCCGCTTACCTAGCTCCCGCCTTCTCTCCCTTACCGACCGAGCCGACGAGAGGATTAACTACCGATATTAGGTTATCCTCCCTAAGTCTAAGGTTAATGCCTCCTTCTACACTAATACTACTACTACCCCTAACACCGTTAAGGAGTCCGATTCGTTTATAAATATAATTTATAAATATAATTCCGCCTGCTTTAACCTCTACGCCCTCGATGACTTTAAGCCGATCGATGACCTTATCGACCGGGCTTATTCCTCCTCCCCGCTTATCTCCGCTATTCGCGTAGCTCTTTAGTCCCCTTAGCCCCGCTAGCCTTACCTCCTTCGCGCCCCCCTCCGCTCGATCCCTAAGACCGCTCTCTCCGAAGTCTAGGGCCGGTTCTATTTCTAAGGCCGGCTCTTCGTTCCCTTTAACGACGCCCTAATTCTTTAGATCCTCGTCCGCGTTTATACCTCCTCTTTTACCGGCTACCCTAGACGTACGAAGACCGCTAGCCTCTACCGCCGGTCTTATATCTAGCCCGATATATATAAGTCTATTTCTAGTTTCGTATAGAACTATTATATATGCCTATATGCTAAATCCCTTCGTTCCTCCCCTTAAGGCCTACTCTAGCCCTTAAGTATTCCCTTCGCCCTATAGACCGATATATCCGTCGATTTTATTACCGACCTCCCTATCTGCCGTCGTAATAGCGTTAAGTTTTCTAATATCCTCGTTATCGTCGACCGCTTTACGAAGATATGCTACTACGTCCTAATACCTTTAATAACCGTTAAAGACGTTATTAACACGTTCGTTTCCTACGTTTAGTCCCTCTACGGCACCCCGGCCTTTATTATTAGCGATTATAGTACTTAGTTTATTTCGGCTTTCTAATAGTAGCTTAGTTATCGCCTTAGTTACCGCTTCTACCTTAGCTCCGCCTACTACCTTTAGACCGACGGTTAGACTAAGATCACGAACGCTTAGATAAAGGTTTACCTTCGTTATTATACTACCTACCTTTAGGACGATTAAGTCGACCTCCTCCCCTTCGCTAAGTTTACTACTAATAATTAAGTCTTTAAATCTACCGGCCTTTCCCTTTTCTTCGCTAACTATAGCTTCTACCTAAAGCTTAGCACTAAGCCTTTTAGTCTCCCCTTACTTAGTATAACCCTTTAGCAGCGGAAGGAATACCTCTACGGTAACGCGCTTGCTTCCTATCTCTAGCGTATCTCTAACTTCCTCCGCGATACGATCGAGGATGCTTAAGCTATTTAGGCTCGCTACGCAAACGCCCGGCGGACTCCCGCCCTAGCGTACCGGCCCGGCGATATAGTATTCCTTAGCACCCGCTAGATCTAGACCCTCCGCCTTATAAAGAAGCTCGACTATAAGCGGGAGGGCCTATATAAGGTCCTTAAGGTGTATAAGACGGCGTGCCTTCTTCGCCTCCCTAAGGGCAGCCGCCTTTACCTTATTTTTTATTACTCCCTTTTTACTAAGACCTAAAAGCCCCCTTTGCCCGGCTAGTCGGAGCTTAACGTCCGGCCCGCCGATAACAGCGTTCTCCTTTCCCCCGGCGATAACGACGGCGATAATACGTATCTTAAGTAAGAGTTTTCTTCTATCCTTGCGTAACGCTAGTACGCCTCCGGGAAGATTAAGTATCGCGTTTAATAGCGTTATAGCCCCCTTATATAAGAGGACTCCTCTTGCCTTAACGGCTACTAGGACGACCTTAAGGCTTTTTACGCCTTTAACCCGACTAAGCCTAAACCGGCCTTTTATACGGCCTTCTTTATATCTTCCCCTTCGCCTAAGTAATAATAAGTATAATTTATTAATATAATTTATATTGCGACGGTATGCGTTAGATTCTTTATTTTACCCTTTATTTCTCCTTATTCTTTTATCGTTCTATATTAGGCCCGCTTTTAGGACTAGTTAACATAGATTTCCTTTATTATTATTAGCCTATCGCCCCTTTTAAGCGTTTAAGTCGAACGCCGATTTAAGGGGGATATACTATTATAGTATTAGGTTATATTATATATTATCCTACGTAACCTCTATATCGTATATATAGACATTTAGACTTAGTCTATAGCTATATCCCTTCGTGGATTAATAATAATTATATACCCCCCTTAAGCTCGTTCTCTTATAAAGAGCTACTTGCTCGAATAAGTACGATAAAGGACTCTACCGCTCGCCGTAAGAGCTGTTTGCTCGAGTGTTAGATTATATAGATAAGGGGGTCTTCCGCTCGCCGTAAGAGCTGCTTGCTCGAGAGCTGTTTGCTCGAGAGCTGCTTGCTCGGATAAGTATACGGACGAGGGAGTCTTCCGACGCCGCGAGGGCTGCTCGCTCGAGAGCTGTTTTACTCGAATTTTAGAGTATTCGTAACGAGGGAAAGGGACTTTTCCTTCTTTCCGCCGCCGCGAGCTATTAGCTCGTCGAGAGCTATTAGCTCGTATGTTAAATAAGTACGCGGACGAGAGAGTCTTCTCTTCTCTTCCCGCCGCCGTAAGCGCTTACCGTAACGCCGCCGCGATTGCTACGTACTACGACGAGAGAGTCTTCCTCCCGCCGCGGTGAAATATGTATGCTACGACGAGAGAGTTCTCCTCCCGCCGCCGCGAGTGTTTATAGTACTAGGGGGGCCGTAAAGTTAGCTCCCCCTCCTAGCTCCGCTAGGAGGGGGGGTGCGTCGACTAAATAAAACAGCAATAGAGGTACCTATTTTTTAGGTATATTTCCTTAGTAAAATAAAGTAGACTAGTTTAGTTGAATTTTCGCTATAACTTTATATTCGTCCCTAATAATAACATCGCGATATATTACACGCTGCGTATATAGTGCCGCGCAATCGCTCTAAAGGCTAACGGCTTTAAGGTTACGGGTGCTAGCCTTGCTAATAGTCTAGGCGATAAGTTAAAGATCTTATAGGTGCTAGCCTTACTAAGGGTCACCTAGGTTAACGATGTCCGCTTAGATTAACGATATACGAAGTATCTACTAATAGTATAGGTAAAAGTTTATATACTTAAAAGAGGAATTTATATATATAGGACTATATACGTTTTAGGCAAAATTAGCGGGGTGCTTATATACTATTTTTTTATTAAGTTAGGGCTCTTTTATATAGTCGGCGCACCCCCCCTCCTAGCTCCGCTAGGAGGGGGAGCTAACTTTACGGCCCCCTTAGTAACGGTATTTGCTACGACGACGAAAGAGTCTTTTTCTCTCTTCCGCCGCCGCGAGCTATTTGCTCGTGATTTAAATAAGTGCGTAGACGAGGGAGTCTTCTCCCTCCCGCCGCCGCGATGTATATACTGCGACGAGAGTCTTCTTCCCGCCGGGAGTATTTATTTGCTATAACGACGAAAGAGTCTTCCTCCCGCCGCCGCGAAATATATATGCTGCGACGAGAGAGTCTTCCTCTCTTCCTCCCTATCTGCTAAATAAATAGCAGGCAGATATATTTCCCGACTATATAAGATAACTACTAAATAGTAGGCAGATATATTTCCCGACTGCATAAGATAACTACTATAAATAGTAGGCAGACATATTTCCCGACTATATAAGATAACTACTAAATAGTAGGCAGATATATTTCCCGACTATATAAGATAAGTACTATAAATAGTAGGCAGATATATTTTTCGACTGTATAAGATAAAATGCCACGGAGGGGTTAACTCCTAATTATATAGACTTTTTACTATAGAGGGGTTTACTCCTTAGTTATATAGGCTTGTGTTTATCTACGGAGGGGTTAACTCCTAATTATATAGACTTTTTGCTATAGAAGGGTTTACTCCTTAGTTATATAGGCTTATATTTGTCTACGGAGGGGTTAACTCCTAATTATATAGACTTACTATAGAGGGGTTAACTCCTAATCGTATAGACTTTTTAATGCCGCGGAGGGGTTTACTCCTAATCGTGCGGAATAATGCCACGGAGGGGTTTACTCCTAATCGTATAGACTTTTAATGCCGCGGAGGGGTTTACTCCTAATCGTGCGGAATAATGCTATAGAGTGGTTTACTCCTAATCGTATAGACTTGTTTTTGGCTTAGCTAGCTAACGAGGGAATTACCCTCTCGCCTCTGCTAGTAGCAGTATATATATTTAGCTAGCTAACGAGGGAATTACCCTCTCGCCTCTACTAGTAGTAGTATATGTATTTAACTAGCTAACGAGGGAATTACCCTCTCGCCTCTACTAGTAGTAGGATATATATTTAGCTCTAACGAGGGAATTACCCTCTCGCCTCTGCTAAAAGCAGGATATTATTCTTTCTAGTGCCGTAAGTCTTACGGGCTTTTTCGATATATTTGTGCCGCGTATTACGGGCTTTTCTTTCGATGTATTAGTGCCGCTTAGTCTTACAGGCTTTTTCGATATATTAGTGCCGCTTAGTCTTATAGGCTTTTTCTTTCGATATATTAGTGCCGCTTAGTCTTACGGGCTTTTTCGATGTATTAGTGCCGCGTGTTACAGGCTTTTCTTTCGATGTATTAGTGCCGCGAGTCTTACGGGCTTTTTCGATATAAGAGGAATCTAGTCCTCTTGCCGAGCATAATTAGCTAGGCTTTTCTCGCGGTTTAAAAGGGGCCTAATAGTTATATAAATAATAGTAGCTTCTCTTAGTAGCTTTAGCTAGAAGACTAAGACTCTTAATTATTAGATCTTCGATCTACGGCCTACTAAATAATAATGCGAGAGATATGTGTTATAGCGGCCGTTAGGGCGCTATAGCGGCTGTAAGGCCGCTAAAAGTAGTGTATTTAATATATATAATAATAATCCTTATATTACTTAAAGAGGGGAAGCCTTAAGACCTTATTTAAGGGGCCTCTTAGCCGAATTTCCTATCTATAATCCCGCACGTAATCCTATATATAATCCTATATGTAATCCCTTAACCCGTAGATCTAATATAAGGGATTATATATAGGATTATATACGGGATTACGTACGGGATTACGGACGGGAAATTCGGCTAAAAGGCCCTTTAAATAAGGTCTTAAGGCTTCCCCTCTTTAAGCATTATTATAAGCATTATTAATATACTGCTTTTAGCGGCATTACAGCCGCTATAGCGCCCTTACGGCCGCTATAATACTTATCTCTCGTATCTTTATTTAATAGGCCGTAGATCGAAGATCTAATAATTAAGAGTCTTAGTCTTCTAGCTACTGCTACTAAGAGAAGCTACTATTTAACTATTAGGCCCCTTTTAAACCGCGAGAAAAGCCTAGCTAATTATGCTCGGCAAGAGGATTAGATTCCTCTCGTATTAAACAAAAGCCTACGAGAACTACCTCGCGGTATTATATCGAAAAAGCCTATAAGACTCGCGGTATTATATCGAATTAAGCCCGTAAACACACGGTATTATCGAAAGAAAGCCTATAAGACTTACGGCACTAATATATCGAAAAAGCCCGTAAGACTAAGCGGCACTAATATATCGAAAGAAAGCCTATACTAAGTAGCACTAATATATCGAAAGAAAGCCTATACTAAGTAGCACTAATATATTAAAAGAAAGCCTATAAGAGACTACCTTACGGCACTAGAAAGAATAATATATACTACTATTAGTAAAGGCGAGAGGGTAATTCCTTTATTAGCTAGCTAAATATATATCCTACTATTAGCTATTAGATCTTCGATCTACGGCCTATTAAATAAGGATACGAGAGATATATATTATAGCGGCCGTAAGGGCGCTATAGCGGCTATAAGGCCGCTAAAAGCAGTATACTTTTATATATAATAATAATGCTTATTCTGCCTAAAAAGGGGCTACCTTAAGACCTTATTTAAGGGGTCTTTTAGCCTAATTTCCCGTCTATAATCCCGTACGTGATTTATCCCTTTACCTACGGATCTAATATACCCTTTTAGCTTCGATCGCAATATAAAAGAAGCTAGACTAAAGAGCTTAAATAGCTTAAATCCGGGGTCTTTGCTAATAAATCTATTAATTAAAGCGGATTATTATATTCTTTTAAGTCCTCCTTACAACCGACTATTATTATAGCAATTATAACTCGTTATTTTATGCCTTTACGCTACTATATGCGCTTTTAGCGGCAATAATACGCTTTATTCCTCCTATATTAGTCGATTAGTCGATTAGTCGATCGCTTCGGACGGTTTATATAGTTTATTAAAGTATACGGGCGGACGAGGGCTTTATATAGCCGAGGCTTATATATAGCCGAGGGTTATATTCCTAAGGGCTTATATATATATAGCCGAGGGTTATATTGCTAAGGGCTTATATATATATAGCCGAGGGTTATATTGCCGAGGCTTATAGATAAAGTCGAGGCTTATATAGCCTACTTAATACAGACGGATGCCGTAATAAGTATAGACGAGGGAGTCTTTCTTCGCCGCGAGAGCTACTTACTTAAGTTATTAATTAAGTAATATAGATAAAGCTGCGAGAGCTGCTTAAGTAAGTATTACTACTTAAGTAAGTATTACTACTTAAGCGTTACGGACGAATGCTATAATAGGTATAGACGAGGGAGTCTTCGATCGCCGCAAGAGCTATTTACTTACGTAAGTAAGTATATACGAGGGAGAAAGACTCTACCGCTCGCTGCGATAAGGGACTCTACCGCTCGCCGTAATATACGTATTGCTTAAATAAGTATACGTAATAAGGGAGTTTTCCGACGAAGTCATAAAAGCGCTCGCTATAAGAGCTACTTACTTAAGAGCCGTTTGCTTAAGAGCTGCTTACTTAAATAAGTACGATAAAAGACTCTACCGCTCGCTATAAGAGCTGCTTAATTAAGAGCCGTTTGCTTAAGAGCTATTTGCTTAAGAGCTACTTACTTAAGAGCTACTTACTTAAGAGCTGCTTGCTTAAAAGCTACTTACTACGATAAGGGACTTTTTCCTTCTTTCCGCCGCCGTAAGCTATTAGCTTATCGAAAGCTATTAGCTTATATAATACTATGATAAAAGAGTCTTCTAATACCGCAAGAGCTATTCGCTATAACGAAGGACTCTCTCGCCGTAATATATATTTATTATAACGATAAAAGAGTTTTTTTCTTCCCGCTACCGTAAGCTATTAGCTTAGTCGAAAGCTATTAGCTTATATATTAGATAAATACGCGGATAAAGGAGTCTTCCTCCTATCGCCGCGATTATATTTTTGCTATAATAATAAAAAAGTCGTTTTTTTCTCTTTCCGCTGCAGTAAGCGCTTCCCGTAACGACGAAAGAGTCTTCTTCTCTTCCCGCCGCCGCGACTATTATATACTACGGCGAGAGAGTCTTTCTCTTCTCCCCTCGCCGCCGCGAATATATATTTACTAGCGACGACGAAAGAGTCTTTTTCTCTTTTCTTCCACCGCTACGAGCTATTAGCTCGTCGAGAGCTATTAGCTTATATAAGTGTTTACGATAAGGGAGTCTTCCTCCCGCCGCCGCGATATATATACTACGATAAGAGAGTCTTCCTCCCACCGCCGCGAACTATATATACTACGACGAGAGAGTCTTCTTTTCTTCCGCCGCTGCGAAATATATCTTTTACGATAAGAGAGTCTTCTTCTCTTCCCTAATATACATGTCCCTATGCAATAGAAATAGGATCTCTATAAGGGCAGACATAGACTAGATACCGGTCGTTTATAGGAATAAGCATAAGGTAAAACTAATTGATATAGGTAAATACCTAATTATAAAAAGCTTATCCCCTTTTCCTAGTCTAGGGAACCTATCGTTTAAATACTATAGTCCTTATACAGTGGATTTCTAATATCTTCTACGGTAAAATTCTAATATCTTCTATAGTAGATTTCTAATGTCTTCTATAGTAGAATTCTAATATCTTCTATAGTAGAATTCTAATATCTTCTACGGTGGAATTCTAATGTCTTCTATAGTAGAATTCTAATATCTTCTATAGTAGAATTCTAAATGTCTTCTACGGTAGAAATTTAAATGTCTTCTATAGTAGAAATATCTTCTAAGGTAGAATTCTAAATGTCTTCTACGGTAGAATTCTAAATGTCTTCTATAGTAGAATTCTAAATGTCTTCTACCGTAGAATAAATAAGTAGTATCGCTAGTTGTATATAGCGTGCTTATAGAGGTATTCTGCCTAGAATAGATGTCTAGGCAGATCCCGTAACAATTGCCCTAACTTAAAGATTCGCAATGCCCTTATTGTATTAGTTTAAGGGATTTAAAAACATATCGTCGTATCTAAGCGGGTAATAACACAGCCTATAGTCGTGTTAGGCGATAGATTAAATCAATTTTATTGTCTGCATCTGCTTGACTATAGTAGGCAATAAAGAAAAAATAAAAAATAGAAAAAAATTAGGTCGAGAGCTATAGCGCTTAAAGGGTCGTAGTAGAAGGCGTGAATAAAAAATTAAAAAACAAAACTTTTGCGTAGTTATAAGAGACTTATCTCGCTTAATCTATGTGTGCCGTAGTAGAAGGGAATCCGAATGGATTATCCTTATTATCCTCCTCGACTATATTAGCCTCTATTATTGCCTTTAAGTCGGTTGATTTTATAAGTCGAATTCTAGCGGGGTTAAATACCGTCGGTTCGCGTTTTCTAGTAAACGCTACGTTAAGAGGTTACTAGACGGGAACTGCTGTTCTACGAAGTTGTGTGTTAGGGTTGGTTATATTAGCATTATATAGGCGCGCTAACGATGAGTTAAGCGTATTAAAGTATTTATATACGCTTGCCGAGTGTTCTACTGCTTTATTTAGCAAACGGAAGGGGTCGACCTTCGTAGTCTAATATATTATATAGCTAAGGCTTATTCCTAACAGCACGTATACGAATAGGTTAAACTTAATAATCTATTATACTAGGACGCCGTATAGCCACGCGTATATTAATATCGGCAGCGGCGTATTAGTATTAGTCTATATTTCGGCGAAACGTACGGCTTAAATAGTAGCGATATCTGCTGTTTTAAAGACTATAGCTTCGTGCTTACCGTATAATATAAAGCAATTAGATAGGGTCGTATGTTCTACGATAAAGAACGCGGTTAGCTCGCGCTTTAGGAGCAATATATTAAACGTGTCCGGCTAGGCAATACTAGCTGCTAGGGCGGACGCGAATTACGCTCTTAGCGAGCTTTATTTAGTTAGAGTAACGAAGGTCTGCTTATAATCGATCGCTAGAGATATAGCCTAACGTTTAAGGTTTCGCTTAAATCGCGGTCCGGTAGGAGTCTTAGTGTCCGTAACTATATCTTCGAATGCTTTAAGATAAGCTAGTAGGCATTTCTATTGCTTAATAGTAGCTAAGATGCCTTTAATCTCTTCTAAGTCGCCTAGGGTAACGTCTCCGACGGCTAATGTATCGACTGCTTCGAGAAGGACGGTAAGCATTAAGGCGAGGCTTAAGCTATTCTTTACGACGTCGCCGGGGATATAGTAGATATTTCCCTCTAATCCCGTTAGGGATATAGGAAGCTTAGAGGGTTATTATACGATAAATTTGCCGGCTAGCGTTCGTGGCTTAGTAGGCATAATGATTGAATAGGAATCGTCGTCTTCGTCGTCCTCTAGAAGTTTAACGCTTAGCGAGTCTAAGACCGGTGTCGTAAGAGCTAAGAGGGGGGCGACTTATAGCGGTGCGTCCGGAGGTATATAGTAGAGGGTTCCGTCGCTTAAGCCGTTTACGATATTAAAGCCTTAATATTAAAGTATACGTATCTAGTCACTAAAGTCTTACCTATAGCCGGCCTTCTAAGCTAAGTATTTTAGGGCTAGGGACCGTAGGTTTTACAGAAGATTATGCTCCGACCCGTATAGCTCGATTGCCTTTTTAAACCCTCGGAAGGTTAGTCGAGGCGGATTTCGTAATAGCGGAATCGAAAAGTCTAGTCGTAAGCGCTAGTCCCTACTTTAGAACTATGTATATAGGCCTTCTGCTAAGGCTATAATAGTTATAGATAAACAAGCGGTGTTAGGGCAAAGGCAGACGTATATAGTAGGTCGAAGAAAATTTTAGGTGCTAATAGGGTATTAACTAGTTGTAGAAGCTTTTAAAAGAGTCTATAGAAGCCTATAGAAGCGCTACGCGTTGTTATAGAATTAGCCGGGGAACCGCGAGGCAGTAGTAGTAAATTATTAGGGTAGAGGAAACTAATTGTAGGGGGATCGGCGTAGAGTTAGTTTCGATTTTTCCCCTAGTTGCAAAGGTCTATATTCTTCTAATACGTCTTGCCTATCCTTTTAAGTTTTAGTAATACGTATAGTAAGACTTTCCTTATAGGCGTTAAATTCGGCTATTAGATCCGGGGAGTCTATTTCCGTTGCTATAAGCTAGGAATTATAACTGCTTAGCTATCCTTTCTAAGACATAAGGTACTCTTGCCTTGCCTTCCCGCGACCGTATTTTCGTTAACGTAAATCTAGGATACGGTCTACTTCCTAATGTGAAATTTCTTCGGACACCGGACCTAAGCGTAAGTCCGGTTTCTTAGCTAGGCGAAGTTAAACTACGGAAATAATAAGGTAAATATTTATTAAGTTATCTATATCTAGTCGATAGGCTAAGTGCCCGATGCGCTCTACGATTTCGAAAGGACTTATTCTTCGTTCGGTAAGCTTAGCTACGCATCTATCGGCGACGGAGTAGCCTTTACTAAGTTATAGTTAAGCCTAGTCTCTTAGTTTAAACTCTAGTTTGTGATATTTACCGTCGTAGCGGCGCTTTATTACTGCTTAAGCATATGCGATAGAGATAGACGCTTAATCGCGTAGAAACGCTTTCGACTTTCCTAATAATTAGTCGCTAAGGTAGCGTATCCCGTCGTCTATCCTAAATCCTATGACTAGTTTACTTAGTAATATCTTAATCACCGAGGAGTAGGAATTATTTAAGGAGAATTATAGCGCTAATAGAGCGTCTAACTATCGTTTGTCTAGAAAGTCTAACGTAAAGAAACGTAGAGCGATTTCTACTATCTAGTTCCGTCGCTTTAAAAGACCGTCGGTTTAAGGGTGCTAGGCTATTAAGACGAGTAGTTTAAAGCCGAACGCTATCTAAAGGGATTTCTAAAAGGCGGATAAAATTTTTAGGTTACGGTCGGAGATAATATGCTTTAGAATACCCTAATTTAAGCGGAGGAGTTCTTAGTATAACCTTTACGCTTAATCTTCCGCGGTAAAGGCATCGTGCCTAGGAATTAGTATATATATCTTAGAGAATTTGTCTAAAACTATAAGGAGATAGTTATAGAATTCTCTAACTAGCGGAGACTATAGGGAATTTTCCGATATAACGGGAGGCAATCTAGTTACGAAGTCTATAGCTATCGTATAGAAGGGAATAGCTAGGGAAGTAATAGGAATAAGATTACCGGGTGGTAGTAAGCGGTCGGTCTAGTTGCGTGCGTAAGTATCGCATTTTAATACTAGGTTATCACAAAGTTTTTTTAAGTATGTAATAACGAAGCTAGAAGAGAGGTCTTCCTAAAGACGTCTTCTTCCCGCGTGAAATTTTCGCGTATGTTTATCCGCGATGATTTCTTCCGCGTATATATCGGGAATACACAATCGTCTTCTATTATTAGGGTCTTAAAGGTATAATAGACCGTCGATATAGAAGAAGGATAATCCCTCGATAGAGTCTTTTTCGCTAAGCTAGGCTATAATATCTAACTATCGTAGATCGTTATCGTAGCCGTCCTTGATTTTTTAGCGTAAATTAGGTTAGATTAGGGACTTAGTAAAGACGTTAATATAGTCTATAGAGGTTTTATCCTCCTAGATTTAGTTAAGTTCCCTAGGTCCTAGTTCTACTACGGCTTATAATAGTAGCCGGGAAAGTAAGTCTGCTAAAATGTTTATAGTGCCCGGAATATAGTAAACCTTAAGCGGGAACTAGCTAAGATACTATAAGGCTAGCATAAGCCTAGTGTTCGCTCTTAAGGCCGAGGTGTATATAGAGGTTTGCTTAAGAATAGCAGTAGTAGCGGCGTAGTTAGTAAGCACGATAATTAAAGGAACCGTTATAGCGATTAAGTAGGAACGTAACTTTCGATAAGCCTATATAAGGTAGGCTACTTCTAATTTAGTAGGCTAGTACCTTAGTTCGCCGCCCTTTAGTTTACGGCTTAAGTATACGATAGGTTTAATGTTATTGCGAGGTAGTCTTTTAGAGGGTAACTAATTAGATTTACCGTTAATATAGAATAAGACGGCTAAAAAGCCGTTGTTATAACTCGCGTTAACTTATAGGAATAGTTGCTAGTTAGGGAAAAATTAGTAGATAGCGGAATCCGAATATAGCGCGTCGGTAATATCTTAGAAGCAATATCTTTTAATCGCTATAGGTTCGAAGACCGTTTTTAACGTAAAGCGAGAACGGGCGTAGCCTTTAGGGATCGAGCCCGTAAGGCGGCCTTCTTTTAGCAACGCCGTTTTACGGACTTAGAGTAGTTCGATCCGCGCCGCGAATCGTAGAACTAAACTTCGCATCTACCCGACTAGTATAATCTATTGTTTTAGGGCTTAGAAGGTATCGGGGAATTTAATATCCCGTAGGGCTTACACTCGTTCGGCTGTGTTTATAAGTTTCGTGCTATTAACGTAATACCTAAGCAATTCTACGGAAGAGTAGGCTAGGAATAATTTAGGGCTAAAGAAGGAGAGGTTATAGTTAACGAATACTTAAAACACAGTCGCGAGGTGTTATACGTATTTATTAGCGGTATCGGAGAAGATAATAATATCGTTAATATACGCCGCCGCGTAGGCTGCGTAGTCGCGTAGAATCTTATCTATAAAACGTTAAGCGTACGCTAGTAAGTTCTTATAGCCTATTAAGACTACCGTAGAACGTTTAAGCCCTTTATAGCTTACTATAGTAAAGCGTTCTTAGTAGTCTTTATAGATAAGGAACTAGTAGAAGAAGTTCCTTACGTCGACCGTAAAGATATACTTTTTCCTAGCGAGCTTATAGATTATATTAGACTAGATAGGCATAGGGTATACGTCGGGAACTATAACGCTATTAAACGCGCGTAAGTCTACTACTATGCGTAGTTTCTTAATCCTGTAAACCATTCGCTAGGCGACGAAGATAGGGCAAGCGAAAAAGGAGGCTTTAGATACTTATTTAAGACGCCCTTATTTATAGAGGAGATTATATTTCTCGTCTAAGTAGGCTTTATCTCGCTATAAAGCTAGGTAGGCTCTAAAGCCTAGCTTCTTCTAGTGCTAGTTCTTAATTAAAGGGATTTTTATATAGTTAGTTAGATCTACGTAGACGGTGCCCCGATCTTCCTATAGCGTAAGGAAGCCGTCGGCGATGCTACGGATATATAGCGCGAGGTCTAGTTCGAGGTTATAGATTTTTATATTATACTTAGTCTCGATTTCGGGAATATCTTTAATTCGGCCGATACCGAGCCGAAAGGCTTAACCCGGATCTAGTAGAAACTTAGGCGCTATATCGTCCTCTTAAGGAGTAAAAGGTAGAGAGTTCTCCGCGGCTTTTAATATTAGAATATAATAGCCGTAGGAAAAGGTTAGCGGGCTGCCTATAGAGATATTAAAAGCTAAAGTTAGTAGTTTAGCGGTAGAGTTAGTAGTTCCTATTGCCGTTCGGATTATATTATTATCTCCTACTATATAAGGGGGGATAAAGCCCGCGGGTTAGCGCCCGTCGGCTAATATAAAGTAAATATCGTCGTTAAGGTCGACGAGTATACCTAAGAAATAGTTTTTTAGGAAAGTAAGGGTACGCGAACTTAAATTAAATATAGTAACTAAAGAAAAATCCTGTAATAATAAGCCACTAAGGTTTACGTTATCTAAGAAAAACACTAAGTCTTAATCCTACGGAGGACTTTTAATTACCGTTTTAACTATAACCGTAGTTAATAGTAGGATCTTAGTAAGACTAATAGTACGAATACGTCGTCGGATAGCGGGTCCGCGGCTAGTAGTTCGGCATTCGACTATAAGACCGCTATAGGCTTCGATCGTAATAGACTATTTAGTGTTTAAGACGTCTACTCCGTAGGGAACCGCCTATACCTAACCTAATAGGAGGCCGGCTAAGAGATCTTCTACTACCTAAGCGCCTACGCGTACCTTTACTACCGCGAACTTTCTATCTCGTTTTCTAAGGATAAAAATAGTAAACGTAGCCTACCCGAGGGTCTTTGCCTAGCCGATGCTAGAGAGATCTACCTTCCGGGATATATCGTAGGTAACCTAGAGGAATCTATCTAGTAGATCCTTACGGATAACGCATTGTCTAGCGCCGTAGTTAACGCAAATTTCGATTATATCCGTAGGTCTAAGTTATCTATACGCTATAATTCTAGCGTAGGTGTATTAAGATAGTTAAGTTAGAGGATTATCCTCTATCTATAGAGCGGCGTCGATAACGGGAATACTATTAACGAGTTCGTCTACGTGTGTATCGATCGGTAATTCGTCCTCTTCGGTAGCTACGGTATCGGGGACGAAGAAGGCTTCTAATATTACGTAGAAGTAGTCTTTATTACTAAAAGAGGAAGAGAAGGAATCGTCCGAGTAGTCGACGTTTAGTAATTCTACGGCTAGCAAAATTTAATCTTATAAGGAGGATAAAATCGTTATACTCCTTTGCTTATCTAACGGGGCGTCGGCGAGTTAATAAGCTAAGTTAACTATAATAGGGTTTAACTTATAGCCTTCGGGCGGTAGAGACCTAGAGGATTTATTCTACGGCCGGGTAGAAGAGGTAAAAGCAGGTATAGAAGGTGTTTAGAAGGCTACCTTCTTACCTTTATCTACTAAGGAAGGAATAGTATTAGTAGGTCTAGGTTTATTCTATAGGTTAGAACGGCCGTATAGGCGTAACGTAGAAGGACCGCTAGAAGTTTATTTACGTAGTTCTCGTAAGGCTAGACGGTCGGTCCGTAGGCGGCCTTAGACCGCATTTTAGAGACGTCCTTAAGTGCCGATAGTTAGTTTCGTATTAAGCTAGGGAATAATTCGCTCGCACTCTATAACCTATTCGTCGATTTTATCGTCTCCTACTAGGCGACGGAAAGATTCCTAAAGCAGCGTATCTAATTGTTAATATACAATTAGGGTTAGATTATTCTCTAAGTAGCCCGCTGCCTTAGCTTTTCGCTTTTATTTTAATATCTATCTACGGAAGTCTATTCCGTCGATAATATCCTACGCCGTAAACCTCTTACGTTATAGCGAACGAGACGCGATTTTTAAGCGTATAAAGAAGCGCTTAGAGAGTCTATCGCACTAAATGCGAAAGCCTAGGCTTAGCTAGTAAAGAGAGGCTCGTTCCTCGTCTAAAAGATCGCTTAAGTACTACTTAATAGCGGTTCCTTAAAGGAGTAATAGGATTATTAGGGCGAGGGCGTCGGCGTGTTCTATACTCTATATAGCCACCCGTTTTAAAGCATCGATAAAGCGATCTACGCTTCTATAAATTATAGTTTTCTCTATCTCTTTTAAGATATTAAACGAGATATCTTATAGAGATGCTAGGTTAAAACGGCCGATATCCTCGGCCTAAAGTCTTACTTAAGAACGTAAGGAAGATCCGCGATACTCGTCCTTAGATCGGGGAGGATTAAAAAGTAAACGTAAAGAAATCCTTTTAATAAGGCGTGTTAATGCCTCTTCGGATATTACTACTTATATAACTGCCGGAGCTAGTTAAGGGGTAGGGGAAATTTACGCAGTAGCGGGAAAGAATATAGCCGAAGGCGGAGGTAATACAATAGCCTGCCTAAGGAGGGCGGTCGTTAACGTAGGCTAGAAAATCGGTAATTAGCTAGCTATAGGGTCGTCCTAAAATAAGGGACTAGGAAAGGGATTATTCTCGGATAATAGACCGGGAAGGGGTTTATCCTCGATATCCTTTTCGAAACTAAGAGCTAGACGTTTTCCTTCCGCTATATTAGATCGCAACTAATATTAAATTAAGTCTAGTTAACGGTTAAAGTCGATATTCGGTCGATATAGCTAATAGGATTCCGTATACTAAAGAGCGTTAACTTTTAAAAAGAGTTAATTACGCTTATCCTAAAAAGCAAGGGAAGAAAATGTTTATAGTATAGCTTGAAGGTCGCTTAGATAATTAATCTAACGGGCCGGGAATTTTATAGGTCCGGCGTATTTCCCGTATATCGTAGGTTTAAAGGATCCGTCGAAGGGGTAAGGCTTGCCTTAAGACGTATAGAAGTTATAGGCAATAGCTTCTTCGAATCGGGCGTGCGATTTAGCCCTAAGCTCTTTAAGGATAGCTATAGGGAAGAGATCGCGTATAGTCGGTTGTTTTAGGTAAGCTCGTAAGAGCTTTCTTCTTAAGAAGGTATCTATAGACATCCGCGGAGGAAATCGATTGTGCTACCGTAGCGACCCGCTTAGCAACGGACGGGAAGCTAGGGTAAAGACTTACTACGATTAATCGTAGACAACTATAGAAGCGAGGTTGCCGACGATAGATCGCTAGGAAGACCTTCTACTTATCGTAGTTTAGTACGACTCTAAAAGGGGTCCGTAAAGCGTGGCCTTTAATAATACGGTTGAAGGTAAAAATAAGAGGAGTCTAGCTATGCTAGAATTACTACTATTTAATATATATATCCTTATGCAATAGAAATAGGATCTCTACGGGGGCAGATATAGACTAAATACCGGTCGTTTATAGGAATAAGCATAAGGTAAACCTAAATAATATAGGTAAATACCTAATTATAAAAAGCTTATCCCCTTTTCTTAGTCTAGGGAACCTATCGTCTAAATACTATAGTCCTTATATAGTGAATTTCTAATATCTTCTATAGTAGAATTCTAATGTCTTCTATAGTAGATTTCTAATGTCTTCTACGGTAGAATTCTAATGTCTTCTACGGTAGAATTCTAATGTCTTCTATAGTAGAATTCTAATATCTTCTATAGTAGAATTCTAATATCTTCTACGATAGAATTCTAAATGTCTTTTATAGTAGAAATCCAAATGTCTTCTATAGTAGAAATGTCTTCTAAGGTGGAATTCTAAATGTCTTTTATAGTAGAATTCTAAATATCTTTTATAGTGGAATTCTAAATGTCTTCTACCGTAGAATAAATAAGTAGTATCACTAGTTGTATATAGCGTGCTTGTAGAAGTATTCTGCCTAGAATAGATGTCTAGGCAGATCCCGTAACATTCCCGCCGCGATGTGTGTGTTGCGATAACGAAAGAGTCTTCTTCTTCCCGCCGCCGCGAGCTATTAGCTTATGTAAGTATACGCGATAAGGGAGTCTTCCTCCCGCCGCCGCGAATAGCTTATATAGTCTTATTTATTTAATACTACGGAGGGGTTAACTGCTTAATATAGGCTTATTTAATACTACGGAGGGGTTTACTCTTTAATATAGGCTTAGTGTTTAATGCTATAGAGGGGTTAACTCCTTAATGTAGGCTTATTGTTTAATGCTATAGAAGAGTTTGCTCCTTAATATAGGCTTATTGTTTTTAGCTTAGCTAGCTAATAAGGGAATTACCCTCTCGCCTCTGCTAAAAGCAGTATATATGTTTAGCTAGCTAACGAGGGAATTACCCTCTCGCCTTTACTAAAAGCAGTATATGTATTTAGCTAGCTAACGAGGGAATTACCCTCTCGCCTCTACTAGTAGCAGTATGTGTGTTTAGCTAGCTAACGAGGGAATTACCCTCTCGCCTCTACTAGTAGCAGTATGTGTGTTTAGCTAGCTAACGAGGGAATTACCCTCTCGCCTCTGCTAAAAGCAGGATGTATGTTATTCTTTCTAGTACCGCGAGGTAGTCTTTTGCGGGCTTTAGGCTTTTTCGATGTATTAGTGCCGTGAGTCTTACGGGCTTTTTCGATGTATTAGTGCCGCGAGTCTTATAGGCTTTCTTTCGATAATACCGTGTGTTTACGGGCTTAATTTAATATATTAGTGCCGCTTAGTGCGGGCTTTCTTTCGATAATGCCGCGTGTTTACGGGCTTTCTTTCGATGTATTAGTGCCGTAAGGATAGTTCTCGCGGGCTTAGTTCGATTATATTAGTGCCGTATGTTTTACGGGCTTTATTCGATATAGTGCCGCGTATTGCGGGCTTTGTTTAATATAGTGCCGCGAGGATAGTTCTCGCGGGCTTATTTCGATAAGGTGCCGCGAGGTAGTTCTCGCGGGCTTTCTTTCGATAATGCCGCGTGTTTACGGGCTTTCTTTCGATGTAATGCCGCGAGGTTGTCTCTCGCAGGCTTATTTCCCTCTTTTTTATTAAAGGATAATTAGCTAGGCTATCTCGCGGTTTAAAGGGGGCCTAATAGTTAAATAGTGGCTTCTCTTAGTAGCTTAGCTAGAAGACTAAGACTCTTAATTATTAGATCTTTAATCTACGGCCTACTAAATAAGGATGCGAGAGATATATGTTATAGCGGCCGTAAGGGCGCTGCAGCGGCTGTAAGGCCGCTAAAAGCAGTATATTTTTAGAGTCTTACTATTTGTCCCGTAGTAAATCTCTATTCGTCCCGGAGGTACCGAAGTACTATATATCCCCGCACCTCCCTGTATCTCCCCGCGCCGACCCGCGCCGACACGCAGTAAGGCATACAGCCGGGCAAGTAAAGCACGCAGCCGGGCAAGTAGAGCATAAAGCATACATTAAGGAGCCATACACGCACGAAAGGGCACGTAGTAGAGGACATACAGTAGGGCATATAGCCGAGCGTAAAGCATACATTAAGGAGCCGTATATATAGTAGAGGGCACGTAGTAGAGCACGCAGTAGAGGGCACGCAGCCGGGCATAAAGCATACATTAAGGAGCTACACACATAGCAGAAGGCACGCAGTAGGGCACGCAGTAGAGCACGCAGCAGAAGGCACGCAGTAGAGCACGCAGTAGAAGGCACGCAGTAGAGGGCACGCAGCAGAAGGCACGCAGTAGGGAGCCGGGCATAAAGTATATATTAAAGAGCCGCACACATAGTAGAGGGCACGCAGTAGAGGGCACGCAGTAGGGCACGCAGTAGAGGGCGCGCAGCCGGGAGCCGGGCACGAAGCAAACATTAAGGAGCCGCACACACAGTAGAGGGCACGTAGTAGAAGGCACGTATATAGCCTGCTAGGTACGAAGCATGCGCACGCAATTTAGGTTAGCGGGTATAAGTGCGGGGAGGCGCGGGGAGGTGCGGGGATATATAGTACTTCGGTACCTCCGGGACGAATAGAGATTTACTATAGGACAAATAGTAAGACTCTATTTTTGTATGTAATAATAATACTTATTCTGCTTAAAAAGGGGCTGCCTTAAGACCTTATTTAAGGGGTCTCTTAGCCTAATTTCCCGTCCGTAATCCCGCACGTAATTTATCCCTTTACCCGCGGATCTAATACTAGTAGAGGCGAGAGGGTAATTCCCTCGTTAGCTAGCTAAACATATATCCTACTACTAGTAGAGGCGAGAGGGTAATTCCCTCGTTAGCTAGCTAAGCTAAAAATAAGTCTATACATCCGGGGCATCGAGCCGTATAAATAAAGAGTAAACCCCTCCTCGGCTCGTCCGTACGATTAGGAGTAAACCCCTCCGCGGCATTAAAAAGTCTATACGATTAGGAGTTAACCCCTCCGTAGCCTATAAATAAGGAGTTAACCCCTCCGTAGCATTCTTATATAGTCGGGAAATATATCTGCCTACTATTTATAGTAGTTATCTTATATAGTCGGGAAATATATCTGCCTACTATTTATAGTAGTTATTGTTAGTAGGTATCTCCTGCATTTACATTCGTAAAAACTCGTTCTATTGTGTTCTATATGTCTTGTCTAGCTAGGAAGAAGGGGAAAAGGGGCCCTTTTATAAGTAACGTAGCCTTATTACACGCACGTAATCACGTGGGATCACGTGGCTGCAATTGACTTATACATATCCCTTATCCCTTATTCCTATACTAGCAGTTTTTATAAGATCGTAGAAATAGCAGCCTAAACGAACGTAGCAATAAGGGTTAAATAGGGATCTATAGTCCGGTTAAACAGGCCGTATTATTATTATAGATCCGGCTTTTCCAACCTTACAATAGCCTTGCAAACAGCCGTATAACGTATAGGAAAAAGAGTGTGAAAACTGCATATTAAGTCACAATGCCTAATAAATATAATTCGTAAATATAAATCGCAAAAGGGGAAAAAGAGAGCGTTAGGAAGCATTAAGCTTCGGGGTAAAGCAGAGGGGCGAAGTAGAGCAAGAGACAGAGTTATCTTCGGGCCGGGAAAAGAGCGTGAAACAGAGCGTGTGTTCGGGCCGGGAAAGAACGTTGCCGGAGCTAGAGCGTAGTAGGGTCGGCACATAACGTTGCCGGGGCGAAATAGGGCTTATTTCGGTGCTTATTTTAAGGCACTAAAAGGGGAAGCAAAAGAGGGAACGAGGCGCCGAAAAGGGGAAGAATAAATCGTCGAAAAGGGGGAAAATAAAGCAGGAAAAAACAAAGCAGAAAAAATAAAGCAGGAAAAACAAACGCGAATAAAGACGAATATAAATAAAGGCAAATAAAGGCGAAAGACGTTATCTCGGAAAAATAAAGAGTAAAGGACGAAGGCGTCTATCGGGGCAAAGACGGTCTTGCCGGGTTTAGCGGAGCGTTTAACTATAGCTGCGGACTTCGGTTGTTGTATTAACGGAGCGTTTAACTACGGCTGCGGATTCGGCTGGCGGAGCATTTGACTAGTCGTCTCGGCCGGCTTGGCGGAGCGTGTGAGTCGTTTGCGGAGCGGCGGAAAAACAACTGCGGGAGCTTGTTCGGAGCCGCTGTTATTGCTATTGCTAAGACTGCCGGAAACGACTGCCGGAAACGTCCTCTTTAGCGTTAGGGCCGGATTTAGCGTTGCCGAAAGCGTTATCCTAAGCGTTGCCGAAAGCGTTGTCTTAAGCGTTGCCGAAAGCGTTGTCTTAAGCCTTGGCGAGAGAGCTAGCTTTGTGGTGCCGGGTGCCGATAGAGCCGTCGTTCTATTCTCGGGGGGGGGCTTGAAGCAGCAAGCGGACTGTGTTTTCTCGGGGGGGGGGGGGGGGGGGGGGTAGGGCTTAAAGCAGCAAGCGGACTATGTTTTCGGGGGGCTTTAAAGCAGTAAGCGGACTGTGTTTTCGGGGGCTTTAAAGCAGCAAGCGGACTGTGTTTTCTTAGGGGGGGGGGCTTAAAGCAGTAAGCGGACTGTATTCTCGATGGGGGGGGCTTAAAGCAGCAAGCGGACTATATTCTCGATCGTGGCTTAAGGCAGCAAGCGGACTGTATTCTCGTGCCGGGTCGGAAGACGGCGGGGTGTTTATCGTACGCGAGGGTCTTTACGCGATAATCTTATCGGAAGCAGGCGGCGGGCTTTTTGTTTATTACGTAAGGGTTTTCACGCGTCTAGTCGTATAATTAAATAGCTCGTGTGTTAATCGAATGTCCCGTGGATTCGGGAGTGTTTGTCGGGTTCGCGAGGGTCTTAAGGGTCGGGCTCGTGGTTATCTTTTAGTGCCGTTAGAAGAGCTTTTCTCGAGGAAGCGTTTAGAAGAGCTCTTTCGGCGGTTGGTAGGTTGTTTTCTTAAACTAGCTAATAAAGGGATCGAGTTTATCGTTATCGCGAGGTTCTTCGCGAAGCGGTCGGCGTTAATAGACGCACTTCCTGCTAGTGCTACTCTTCTTCTTCTAAAGCGGTAATCGGTTAGCGGGAAGCTTAAAGAAGATCTATACGCAACCCCTAGAGGCGAGCTAGACTTAGAAGGTAAAGTCTTCTTATTCTTAGCGTAGATAACCCTCTCTAAGTGTATAAAACAGGATTATTAGGCCGGAGCCGGTTTAATAAAGATTTATAATACGTTTAAAGATCGAGATCTGCCTCTTCTGCCTTACTATTAGTGTTTAAGCCTTACGAACACTAATTAGTGTTAGTAGGTATCTCCTGCATTTACATTCGCAAAAACTCGTTCTATTGTATTCTATATGTCTTATCTAGCTAGGAAGAAGGGGAAAGGGGGCCCCTTTATAAGTAACGTGGCCTTATTGCACGCACGTGATTACGTAGGATTACGTGGCTGTAATTGACTTATATATATCCCTTATCCCTTATTCCTATAGTTATCTTATATAGTCGGGAAATAAATCTACCTACTATTTAGTAGTTATCTTATATAGTCGGGAAATATATCTGCCTACTATTTACTTCGTAGTTATCTTATATAGTCGGGAAATATATCTGCCTACTATTTATAGTAGTTATCTTATATAGTCGGGAAATATATCTGCCTACTATTTATAGTAGTTATCTTATATAGTCGGGAAATATATCTACCTACTATTTATAATAGTTATCTTATATAGTCGGGAAATATATCTGCCTACTATTTATTTAATAGTTATCTTATATAGTCGGGAAATATATCTGCCTACTATTTAGTTAGCAGAATAAATAAAAACACTCGCGGCGGCGGGAGGAAGACTCTCTCGTCGTAGCATAAACACATTTCGTTATAGTAAATAGCTCGCGGCGGCGGGAAGAGAAGAAGAGTCTTTCGTCGTTGCGGTAAACACATTTCGCGGCGGCGGGAGGAAAAAGACTCTCGTCGTAGCACAAACAACGCGGCGGCGAGAGGAAGAGAAGACTCTTTCGTCGTCGCGGTAAAGATAACATCGCGGCGGGAGGAATACTCTCATCGTAGTATGCATATCGCGGCGGAAGAGAAAAAAAGACTCTTTCGTCGTCCCGGCATACACGCCGCGGCAAGCACTCGCGGCGGCGGCGGAAGAGAGAAAAAGACTCTTTCGTCGTCGCGGCACACACGTCGCGGTAAACACCGTTATAATAAACGCATTTCGCGGCGGCGGGAGGAAGACTCTCTCGCAGCAGCAAAAACATAAACACAACGCGGCGGCGGGAGGAAGACTCCCTCGTCCGCGTACTTATTTAATACACGAGCTAATAGCTCTCGATAAGCTAATAGCTCGCGGCGGCGGGAAGAGAAGAGAAGACTCTTTCATCGTCTTATCGCGGCAAATATACCTATTTAAGCAATACGCATATTACGGCGAGCGGTAGAGTCTCTCGTTACGGCGAATAGCAAAGTCCCTCGTTATAGCGAGCGGTAGAGTCCCTCGTCGTAAGGAAAGAAGGAAAAGTCCCTCTCCCTCGTGTATACTTACTTACTTAAGCAAATAGCTCTCGCGGCGTCGGAAGACTCCCTCGTCCGTATACTTATCCGAGCAAGCAGCTCTCGAGCAAACGGCTCTTAAGCAAGCAGCTAGCGCGGCGTCGGAAGACTCCCTCGTCCGTATACTCTAACATTCGGGCAAGCAGCTCTTACGGCGAATAGCAGAGTCCCTCGTTATAGCGAGCGGTAGAGTCTATCGTCGCAACGAGCGGCAAAGTCCTTCGTTATAGCGAGCGGCAGAGTCCCTTATCGTAGTAAGACGAAAGACTACCCTCGTTACGAATACTTATTTAAGCAATACGTATATCGCAGCGAGCGGTAGAGTCCTTTGTTATAGCGAGCGGTAGAGTCCCTCGCCGCAGCGAGTATAAGACGAAAGACCACCCTCGTTATAAACACTTATTCGAGCAAGCAGCTCTCGCGGCAAGCGGTAGAGTCCTTCGTCGTAGCGAGCGGTAGAGTCCCTCTCCCTCGTATATACTTACTTACTCGAGCAAATAGCTCTCGCGGCGACGGAAGACTTCTTCGTCCGCACCTATTATAGCATTCGTCCGCACTCGCTTAAGCAGCAACACGCACTTAATTAACAACTCGAGCAAGCAGCTCTCGTGACTTTATCTACGAGCCTCGGCTATACGAGCCTCGACTTTATCCACGAGCCTCGGCCATATATAGGCCTCGGCAACACACAAGCCTTAGCTATACGAGCCTTAACTCTATCTAAAAGCCTCGGCTATATAAAGCCTCGGCTATACGAGCCTACGGCTATATAAAGCCTCGGCTATATAAGCCTACGGCTATATAAAGCCTCGACTTTAACTAAGCCTCGGCTATATAAAGCCTTAGGAACACAATACTCTAATAAACCATATACAAACCGTCTAAAGCGATCGACTAATCGACTAATCGACTAATATAGGAGGAATAAGGCGTGTTATTGCCGCTAAAAGCACATACGGCAGCGTAAAGGCATAAAATGCCGAGTTGCAATTACTACTACGGTCGTAAGGAGGACCCGGAAGAATACGATAATCCGCCCTAATTGATAGGTTTATTAGCAAAGACCCCGGATTTAAGCTATTTAAGCTCTTTAGTCTAGCTTCCCTCGCATTGCGATCGAAGCTAAAGGGGTGTGTTAGATCCGCGGGTTAAGAGATTACATATAGGATTATATACGGGATTACGTGCGGGATTACGGACGGGAAATTCGGCTAAGAGGCCCTTTAAATAAGGTCTTAAGGCTTCCCCTCTTTAAGCATTATTATAAGCATTATTAATATACTGCTTTCAGCGGCATTACAGCCGCTGCAGCGCCCTTACGGCCGCTATAAAACTTATCTCTCGCATCCTTATTTAGTAGGCCGTAGATCGAAGATCTAATAGAATAGGATATTGCTCCGATAAGAGGGGCAAAGCTATATATATATATATATGTATATGCTATAATAGCGTATATTATTAGGGCCTAAAGCCGGCCCCTTATTATTAGATCTTCGATCTACGGCCTACTAAATAAGGATGCGAGAGATATAGGTTATAGCGGCTATAATACCGCTAAAAGCAGTATATTAATATATATAATAAGAGTATTACTATTTGCATAGGTAAGAATCTCTATTTGCATAGAAAATACATTTTTTCTGCGCTAACCCCGCGCACCTAGCCTACGCTACCTAATTTAGGTATAGCGCTATAGCAATTAATAGAGCAGGCACAAAGCATACATCGAGAAGCCGCACACATAGTAGAAGGCACGTAGCAAAGGGCACGTAGTAGAGGGCACGCAGCCGGGCACAAAGCATACATTAAGGAGCCATACATACGGTAGAGGGCACGCAGTAGAGGGCATATAGTAGAGGGCACGTAGGAGGGCACGCAGTAGGGCACGCAGTAGGGAGCCGGGCATAAAGCATACATCGAGAAGCCGCTAAGCCGCACACACAGTAGAGGGCACGCAGTAGGCCACGCAGCCGGGCATAAAGCATACATTAAGGAGCCGCACACACGGTAGAGGGCACGTAGTAGAGGCACGCAGCCGGGCACGAAGCATACATTAAGGAGCCACACATACGGTAGAGGGCACGTAGTAGAGGGCATATAGTAGAGGGCACGTAGGAGGGCACGCAGTAGGGCACGTAGTAGGGAGCCGGGCATAAAGCATACATCGAGAAGCCGCTAAGCCACACACATAGTAGAGGGCACGCAGTAGGCCACGCAGCCGGGCATAAAGCATACATTAAGGAGCCGCACATATAGCAGAGGGCACGTAGTAGAGGCATGCAGCAGGGCACGCAGCAGGGAGCCGGGCACGAAGCATACATCGAGAAGCCGCCGAGCCGCACATATAGTAGAGGGCACGCAGCAGGCCACGCAGCCGGGCACGAAGCATATATTAAGGAGCCGCACATACGGCAGAGGGCACGCAGCAGAGGGCATATAGCAGAGGGCACGCAGTAGGGCACGCAGTAGAGCACGCAGTAGAGCACGTAGTAGGGCACGCAGCCGGGCACGAAGCATACATTAAGGAGCCGCACACACAGCAGAGGGCACGTAGTAGAGGCACGCAGTAGGGCACGCAGTAGGGAGCCGGGCACGAAGCATACATCGAGAAGCCGCCGAGCCGCACACACAGCAGAGGGCACGCAGTAGGCTACGCAGCCGGACACAAAGCATACATTAAGGAGCCGCACATATAGTAGAGGGCACGTAGCAGAGGCACGCAGTAGGGCACGCAGTAGAGGGCGCGCAGTAGGGCACGTAGCCGGGAGCCGGGCATAAAGCATACATTAAGGAGCCGTACACATAGTAGAAGGCATATAGTAGAGCACGTAGTAGGGCACGTAGTAGGGCACGTAGTAGAGCACGTAGTAGAGTACGCAGTAGGGCAAGTAGAGCATATAGCAGAGAGCTATTCGTAGGCACGCCGAATTAAGATACGAATCTAGATATTGCGCAAGCCTTTTAATTGCTATAGCGCTACACTAGGTAGCGCGGGCTAGGTGCGCGGGGTTAAATGTATTTCCTATGCAAATAGAGATTCTTACCTATGCAAATAGTAATACTCTATAATAATAATGCTTGTTGTGCCTAAAAAGGGGCTGCCTTAAGACCTTATTTAAGGGGTCTCTTAGCCTAATTTCCCGTCCGTAATCCCGCACGTAATCCTATATATAATCCCTTTACCTACGGATCTAATACACCCCTTTAGCTTCGATCGCAATGCGAGGGAAGCTAGACTAAAGAGCTTAAATAGCTTAAATCCGGGGTCTTTGCTAATAAATCTATTAATCGGGGCGGATTATCGTGTTCTTCCGGGTCCTCCTTACGACCGACTATTATAGCAATTGCAACTCGGCATTTTATGCCTTTACGCTGCCGTGTGCGCCTTTAGCGGCAATAACACGCCTTATTCCTCCTGTATTAGTCGATTAGTCGATCGCTTTAGAAGGTTCGTATATATAGTTTATTAGAGTATACGGGCGGACGAGGGCTTTGTATAGCCGAGGCTTATATATATAGCCGAGGGTTATATCCCCGAGGGCTCGTGTGTGTGGCCGAGGGTTGTATTCCTAAGGGCTCGTGTATATAGCTAAGGGTTGTATTCCCGAGGGCTTGTGTATTGCCGAGGGCTTTGTATTGCCGAGGGCTTAGATAAAGTCGAGGCTTATATATTGCCGAGTGTTACTGCTTAAGCGAGTGTTGCTGCTTAAGCGAGTGTTACTGCTTAAGCGAGTGTTACTGCTTAAGCGAGTGTTACTGCTTAAGCGAGTGTTGCTGCTTAAGCGAGTGTTACTGCTTAAGCGAGTGTTGCTGCTTAAGCGAGTGTTGCTGCTTAAGCGAGTGTTGCTGCTTAAGCGAGTGCGGACGAATGCCGTAATAGGTGCGGACGAGGGAGTCTTCCGTCGCTGCGAGAGCTGCTTGCTCGAGTTATTAATTAAGTAATACAGACGAAGCCGCGAGAGCTATTTGCTTAAGTAAGTAAGTATATACGAGGGAGAGGGATTCTACCGCTCGCTGCGACGAAGGACTCTGCCGCTCGCTGCGATAAGGGACTCTGCCGCTCGCTGCGATAAGGGACTCTACCGCTCGCTGCGATAAGGGACTCTGCTATTCGTACGATAAGGGACTCTACCGCTCGCCGTAAGAGCTGCTTGCTCGAGAGCCGTTTGCTCGAAAGCTGCTTGCTTAAATAAGTATACGGACGAGGAAGTCTTTCGTTACCGCGAGAGCTATTTGCTTAAGTAAGTAAGTATGCACGAGGGAGAAGGACTCTACTACTCGCTGCGACGAGGGACTCTACCGCTCGCCGTAAGAGCTGCTTGCTTAAATAAGTACGACGAGGGACTCTACCGCTCGCTGTAAGAGCTGCTTGCTCGAGAGCCGTTTGCTTAAGAGCTGCTTGCTTAAATAAGTGCTTGCTCGAGAGCTGCTTGCTTAAGAGCTATGTTACGGCACTAGGTGATAGCTAGATAACCTTATTATTCTATAAAGAGGAGAAGAACTATAGAGGCTAAGGGCTCGTTTATATATAGGACTATATATTACGTAGTATATTACTATAAACTATGTTATATAATATAGTACTATAATAGTACTCCCCCTCTAAAGACGATTTAGTCCTTAAATCGCTAAGAAATATCATTTTCGCTAGAAATCCGTATATAATAAAAAAATCTTTTATAGGCGGGCTTAATCTAAAGGGCCCGGCTTATCTAGGTTATATCTATAGAAGCGTTAAATAGCTTTAAGGCAACCTCTTAGGTTATCTTTAGGCTACTATATCGGTTCTTAGTAATGTTTCTATTTGATTAGATAAGTTAAGATCGGGGCTTTATTATCGTATACGTTAAGGATCTTCTTAAATTCCTATATTTCTTCGATATTGCCGTCGTTATCGCGTTCCGTAATACGGCCTACGACGTTGCGTCGTTTCTTTCGATTAATCTATGCTTAGCCCGGTATTATTTCCGTTGTCTAAAGCCGCACCTTTAACGTATAGAAAGACTTATTGACTTAGATATGCTTTAGGAGGTCGATAACTATAGCGCTACGGTAGACCTCGAGAATAGGATAAGGACCGTCCTATTTATCGTCCTATTTTTTCTTCGGGCGATTAGTAGTTATGTTCTCTAATAAAACTATAACTATATCGCCGGGTTAAAAGAGAAAGCCTTCGTCCCGCTTTATATTAGCATTATTGTTAGTAGGTATCTCCTGCATTTATATTCGTAAATAACTCGTTCTATTATGTGTTTTATATGTCTTATCTAGCTAGGAAGAAGGGGAAAGGGGGCCTCTTTATAAGTAACGTAGCCTTATTGCACGCACGTAATCACGTGGGATTACGTAGCTGTAATTAACTCGTACGTATCCCTTATCCCTTATTCCTATACTAGTAGTCTTTATACGATCGTAGAAACAGCCTAAACGAACGTAGCTTAAACGAACGTAGTAATAAGGATCGCAATAAGGGTCGCAATAAGGGTCGCAATAAGGGTCGCAATAAGGGTCGAAATAGGGATCTATAGCCCGGTTAAACAGGGCTATGTTATTATCGTAGATCCGGCTTTTTAACCTTATAATAGGGATCTTATAATAACAGCCTTACAAACAGCCGTACAACGTACGGGAAAAGAGCGTTAGGAAGCAATCAAGCTTTAGGGCAAAGCAGAGCAAGAGATAGAGTCAGCTTCGTCGGGCCGGGAAAAGAGCGTAAAACAGAGCGTGTGTTCGGGCCGGGAAAAAACGTTGCCGGAGCTAGAACGTAGTAGGGTCGGCATATAACGTTGCCGGGGCGAAACAGGGCTTATTTCGGTGCTTGTTTCAGGGCACTAAAAGGGGAAGTAAAAGAGGGAACGAGGCGCTGAAAAAGGGGAAGAATAAGGCGTCGAAAAGGGGAAAAATAAAGGAGGAAAAATAAAGCAGGAAAAACGAAGTAGGAAAAACAAACGCGAATAAAAGCGAATATAAATAAAGGCGAAAGGCGAATATAAATAAGGGCGAAAGACGTTATCTCGGAAAAACAAAGAGTAAAGGACGAAGGCGTCTATCGGGGCAAAGGCGGTCTTGCCGGGTGACTCTAACTAGCTAGGGTTGTCTCGGAACGTTCGAACGGGAAGTCGTCTCGGCCGGCTTGGCGGAGCGTTTGACTGCGGGAAGTCGTCTCGGCCGGCTTGGCGGAGCGTTTGACTATAGCTGCGGACTTCGGCTGTTAGATTAACGGAGCGTTTGACTGCGGCTGCGGATTCGGCTGGCGGAGCATTTGACTGCGGCTGCGAACTTCGGTTGCGGACTTCGGCTGGCGGAGCATTTTGACTGGCGGAGCATTTGACTGCGTTTGTGGACGGCGGAATAATAACTGCGGGAGCTTGTTCGGAGCCGCTATTATTGCTATTGCCGAAGGCAAGAAATATGCCGTTTTCGATGCTGCCGAGACTTGCCGGAAACGTCCTCCCGGATTCGGCGTTGCCGAAAGCGTTGTCTTAAGCGTTGCCGAAAGCGTTGTCTTAAGCGTTGCCGAAAGCGTTGGCTTAAGCGTTGCCGCGTTGTCTTGAGCGTTGCCGAAAGCGTTGTCTTAAGCGTTGGCGAGAGAGCTGGCTTTGTGGTGCCGGGTGCCGATAGAGCCGTCGTTGTATTCTCGGGGGGGGGGCTTGAAGCAGCAAGCGGACTGTGTTTTCGATCGTGGCTTGAGGCAGCAAGCGGACTGTATTCTCGGGGCTTGGGGGCTTGAGGCAGCAAGCGGACTGTATTCTCGATCGTGGCTTGAGGCAGCAAGCGGACTGTATTCTCGGGGCTTGAGGCAGCAAGCGGACTGTGTTTTTCTCGTGCCGGGTCGGAAGACGGCGGGGTGTTTGTCGTACGCGAGGGTCTTCGCGATGCTTTTGTCGGAAGCAGGCGGCGGGCTTTTTGTTATTGCGTGAGGGTTTTCACGCGATAGTCGTGATCAAATGGCTCGTGTGTTAATCGAATGTCCCGTAGATTCGGGAGTGTTTATCGGGTTCGCGAGGGTCTTAAGGGTCGGGCTCGTGGTTGTCTTTTAGTGCCGTTAGAAGAGCTTTTCTCGAGGAAGCGTTTGGAAGAGCTTTTCGGCGGTTGATAGGTCTTAAACTAGCTAATAAAGGAATCGACGTTATCGTCGCGAGGTTCTTCGCGAAGCGGTCGGCGTTAATAGACGCACTTCCTGCTAGTGCTACTCTTCTTCTTCTAAAGCGGTAATCGGTTAGCGGGAAGCTTAAATAAGATCTATACATAACCCCTAAAGGCGAGCTAGACTCGGAAGGTAAAGTCTTCTTATTCTTAGCGTAGATAACCCTCTCTAAGTATATAAAATAGGATTATTAGGCCGGAGCCGGTTTAATAAAGATTTATAACACGTTCGAAGATCGAGATCTACCTCTTCTACCTTACTATTAGTGTTCGAGCCTTACGAACACTAATTAGTATTAGTAGGTATCTCCTGCATTTGCATTCGCAAATAACTCTTTCTATTATATGTTCTATATGTCTTGTCTAGCTAGGAAGAAGGGGAAAGGGGGCCTCTTTATAGGTAACGTAGCCTCGTTACACACACGTAATTACGTAGGATTACGTGGCTGTAATTAACTCGTACGTATCCCTTATCCCTTATTCCTATAATTATCCTTATATTTCTATTATAAGGCTCGTGCGAGAGCTTAAAGCTAAATAAGGATGCGGTTAAAACGACTAGCTATTGCGTCCGCGCAAAGGAATTCCTTCTTTACTTATAATAAGAGCGTCGGGGGTTAAGGGCCTATAGGTTCGATGCCGAGACGAGGATTAAAGCCGTAGTTAGCGAAGAACGGAGAAATACCGGTTGTTTTATTTACTTAATTATTCGTTGCGAACTTCGCAAGCGGGAGCTAGTCGACCTAGTTATCTTAGGTAAAGCTAATATAGGCTCGAATATATTTATTTATCGTAGCGTTAACGATTTTAGTTTAACTGTTAGTCTCTAAGTGCTATACTAAGCTTAGTTTTAACGTTATTCTTAAACGAGTGCTAAGCTATCGCTAAAAATTAGAGATAAACTAAGTGCTTTAATCGGAGATAATAGTATTAAGTGCTCTATATAAGCGATAGACTACGTAGATAAAAGAGTTAATTAGTTCTTCTATAGAAAGGCCGGTAATAGGGATAAAATATCTTATCTTCGGAAGCCTATTAACTATTGTAAGTATATTCTTATAAGTCTTCCCGTTTTAGGTATACTTAAGGAGTATTATAATATAATTAATTAATATATCGGCCTATAGTCGGACCGGTAGAGCGAGGGGTTTTAGGAATCTAAGGGAGATAAGCGGGGGGTCTTAGTCTAAAGATAAAAAGCATAATCTTTAATAAACGTAGCGGCGAAGTAAGAAATCCTTAGCTATTAGTATATTCGGTTTAATAGATTAAGGGTTTTTACCCTCCTTAGGTATCCTACTAAGCTACTGCTATAAGATCGATAAACGACTTTAAGGCGGAGATCCGGAGTATTAGGAACGAAGAGCCGGTCGCGGAAAAAGATACGTCCGTTAATTAACTAATATTCGGATATATCGTAACGCAAAAGCTTTCGGATATACTTTAGCTAACGTTAGGCGTATAGATTCCGGAGTATTACTACTATATCCTAGGCAAGATTATCTTATTAATATGCTTTATAGATAAGCTTATCGAGTGATTTACTAGCTACGTTTAGTCTAAGGGCGGCGACTATATTAAGGTCCTCCTTTAAGGCCTAAGAATCGGTTAAGAGTTCTTTTAAAATAGTCGGGTCGACTTTCTCTTTAAGGATAACTACCTAATTTTAATAGAGGAGTCTATCGTCGTCTACGGTAGCTAGTCTATCGCCGGGGAGCCTACTAAAAGCGTCGGGGAGAATTGCCTTATTACTTAAGCGGTATATAATTATAAAGTTAAACTAGGAAAGGAACTTAGCCTAGCGCACTTATTGTTAGTTAAGTTGCTTTATAGATATAAACGTCTAAAGATTCTTATAGTCTATAATAACGTCGAACGCCTTAGTAGTCCCTTAGAGTTCTAAGCGCTATTCCTTAAGCGCCTTAATAATTGCTAATAGCTTTTTATTATAGATCTCGTAGTTGTACTTAAGGGCAGTATGCTTTAACGAAAAAAACGCAATAGGGTAAAGATATCTATCGTCTCTAGTCTATAAAAGGACTCCTCCTAAGGCCTAATTCGAGGCGTTAGTTTTAATAACTATTTTCTTCGAGTAGTTAAAATAGGCTAAGACTAGGGTAATAGTAAAAGCAAGTTTAAGGGCCTTAAACGCGGCAGCTTATTTAGGTCCTTAAGACTAACGGGAATCCTTTCGAAGTAGCGTAATTATCGGGGAGATAATACTAAAGTATCCTTTAATAAAACGACGGTAGAAGTTTATAAACCTAATAAACTACTAGAGTTCTTTTACTAAAGTTAGGGTATTCTAAGCCGTGATTATACGCACCTTCTCGGGGTCTATGCTTATGCCCGATATCGAAATAATTAATCTAAGGTACTTAGTCTTCGTCGTATAAAACTCTAACTTCCCTATGTCGATTTAAAGCCCTACGTTGCCTAAGCGTTAGATAACTATTCGTATATAGTTCTCGTATTCCGCCCTAGTCTTTAAAAAGACTAATACGTTATTAAGATATACTATATATAAGTCATTAAGGGCATTATAAAGCACGTGATTAATATAGTTCTAAAAGGTCGACGGTGCGTTATAAAGGCCGAAAGGGGTAACTAGCATCTCGAATAGTCCGAAGCGTGTGATAAATGCTTTAAGCTACTTATAACCCTCGGCGATTTGAATATAGTTAAATATAGCAATTACGTCTAGCTTCGTATAAAACTTAGCGTTGTAGAGAGAATCTAGTATTTCGCGGATTAAAAGTAAGGGATATTAATTCTTAACTATAACCTAATTTAAACCTTAGTAGTTATAATAAATGCGGATACTACCGCCCGGTTTATAAGCGAGGATTAATAGCGCCGCGGCTAGAGAAGACGACTCTTAAATAAAGCCTTTATTAAGCATATCGTTAATCTACTTCTTAATACAGCGGTTTATTAAGCATATCGTTAATCTACTTCTTAATACAGCGGAGTTCTATAGGTAATATAGGCCGATTTCTATAGTATAGAGCTTATTTACTAAGTGTAAGTTCGATCTTATAATCCTAAGGGCGGTATAAGGGGAGCTCGTTCGTATTCTTTAGAAGGAAATAAGGAAGCTTATCTTAGAACTCTTTTACGAGTTTCTTTAGGATATCTGCCTCTATAACTTCCGGTTTTACTTAGAAGAATTTTTCTACGTCGGCCTCGTCGACCCTCTAAAATAGAGATTTAGAATTAGCTATATCCTAGAGGTTTGTCTAAAGGAAATTATAAAAACGTTTAGGGAAAGCGGCTTAAGCTACCTCTATTATATAGTCCTTAGTAATAACGCGTTAGAAAGAGGTTTTAGATAGTTCTAAGACCTTAATTAAGCCTACTAAAAGTTCGTTAAGGAGTTATAGATTTTCTCCCTCTTCGACTAGCTTAGCTAATTTAGATATACTAATTCGTATCGCCTAAATACTATCTTATTTATAGAATTAAACGAAGTTAACTACTTATACGTAGTGGATATCGTTTATATCTAAGGGTATTTAATCTTCCTATCGTATACGCCGGCGGGGGCGTCTCGTCCGGCCCTATCGGGCGGGAACGTAGCGGCGGCCGGCGGTAAGGCGAATAAGGAGTAGGCGAGCTACTAAAGTAGTCTACGGCGGAATAGCCTTAAAGGCTTAAGTCTTAAGGGAATCCGGAGGGCTAATCGGGGATATTAAGCGGGCGGTTTCCTAAGCGAATAGCTATATCCTATATAAGGGATATCGAATCGGTTAGCCGGGGTTTAAGGGGTACGACGCTTACTTAAGTAGATATTCCTTAGTAGACGAGTCTATAGATATATAACTTCCCGGTAGGATAGTCTAGTCTTTAGGATATTAGTCTCTTCCTATCGAAAAGGGATTTCCAGCACTTCTTCTATCGTTATAAAGACCCTTTATTTTAGAGTAAACGTCGGAGTTATCTAAATCTCTACGACGTTAGAAAAATATACTTTCCGACGTAACTAATGCCCTTTAGGCGCGGGAGTAATAGGAGTCCTAAGAGCTATCCTATCCTTAGCTATTATGCTTAAAGGTAGGCAGTATCTTATATAGTAATCGGAATTAAAGCGGACTTAGAAAGATTTCTAAAGTATAGTTAGTTTGTGTTCCTAAAGCTAGGGGATGCCTAGGATAATCGGGGTAGAAGGTAATAGGTTTATAACGAAGAAGAGTATAAGTTCTATATACTTACTAATAGTTATTCAGGCTATAAAGTAGTCCGTTATCTATATTAAGGGTAAACCATCGGCTAGTCGAAGCGGTCGAGGTTTAAGGAGCTTCTTCGTAATAACGTTATATTTCCGTACGATAGCGTAAAGATCGGCGAACGCTACGGTAGTATAGCTAGAATCTATAAAGGATAACGTATTAACGTAGTAGGGGGACTAAAGGTTACGCGTAGAGGAAAGATAAGTATAGAGAAGGATTAACTTTTTATTACTATTCGATAAACTAATCCGAAGATCCGTTCTATCTAAAAGCAACGACCTAATCCTCTTATCCTCCCCTATATATAACCCTTAGGAGCGACTTATTCTAGGGGTATATCTTTTAGCAGTAGCTTTAACGCCGGCCACTCGCCTTATAAATCTATATCCTCTTCCCTAAGGATACAGCCTTATTTATAGTCGGCCGTACGGACGAGCTAGCCTTAGCTATACCCGCCGCCGCGGGTGCCTTAAGATCCTCGGCCGAAGCCGGGGGAAGGGGCGCCCCGGCCTTAAAACTAAGGACTACCCTAACGTAAGGGCATTAGAAGCGGATTCGCTATCTTAGCTAGGTCGTAAGCCTCCTTTTAGTATTTAGGTTCTCCGTAGGCTATATAGAGTTTATTATCGATCCTAAATTATCGTTTAGTATCGGAAAGCCGGTCGAGGTCTATAAGGTTACTATATAAGGGTTAGGCTAAGGCGGTTAGGGTAAGGGTAGGTATAAGCGTCGGTAGTAATTACGAATAAGAGGTAGCCTTCTTCTCGAGCTTCTAACGATTAGTATAGTTAGCGAGATTCTTCGTAAAGATATCTATCTACGCTAACTACTTCTCGTAGTCGGTGTTAGGAATCTTAATCGGTATATTCTTAACGAGATCGCTTATATCCTTCGATATAAACTTCTAGAGGAGGTCGACTTACTATTCCTTTATCTTCCTTGCCTTACGTATATAGGCGTTAAGGTCTACTTTCTAGATCTAATAGTTCTTATCGCCTTAAGGGAAATTATCGAGGATATTCTTAGCGGCTTGCGTTAAGTCTAAAACCTTATACTGCCTGCCTAAAGCTATAAGAAGCGTCGTTATAGTAGGCTATTCCTACTTCTCTCTCTTAGATAGGTTAGCTATAATAGTAGCTATCCTATCTTTAATAAAGTCGTAGGCATATTTACTAAGCCTATCGCTAATATAAAGGAGGCGGGCGCTATTTAAGTCGAACTATATGCTATCGCGGAGGAAGATACCCTATATCTTAAGTTCCTAGGCCTTATACTTACGTTAACGGTCGGAGGTAGACCCCTTTTTAGTAAAGATCGGAGGGTCTACTATCTTTCGTTTTCCGGACGACGATTATACTAGGGTTATCGTCTAAGACTATAATATCTTTATAGTTAAGATCGTAAGGTCTTTAGCCTCGAGAAGTTACTCCTTTATAGCTAAGAGCTAATCCTTTATAGCTAAGAGCTAATCTCGTATAGTTATACGTTCCTTTAACCTAGCATTTCGGTTAACTTAAGAGGCCTCCGCTACGCGAAGGGAGCGAAGACTCTCCTCGATATATATAAGAATATATCGGGTATCCGGGCTCTAAAGGTTTTCCTAGGTCTCCTACGCATTAGCGACTAAGACTACGTTATTAAACCTTTTAATCGCCTAAGCGATCTAAGGAAATTTACTAATAAACTCTTTAGCAAAGGCCTTTAGACCGTCGCCTATAGCGTTAGAGGCTATAAGTGTGTCTGCTATAAGGAGGAAAGAGGAGTATCTAATCTAAGGTGTTTGTTAGGGATTATAAAAAAAATCTATAGGCTATATAGGTTTCTATAGGCTAAGGAAAAAATTCTTCGGGGCTTAGGGGCTTAAGGGAATGATTTCTTAGGGGTTACGCTCGGGTCGCGACGACTAAGGGGATAAGGTAATAGAGCTACTAAGACTGTATTTATAGAGCTAGGGATCGCGATAAGGCGTAATAGGAGATAGAATAAACTATTACGGCACTAAGTAATAGCTAGATAACCTTATTATTCTATAAAGAGGAGAAGAACTATAGAGGCTAAGGGCTCGTTTATATATAGGACTATATATCACGTGGTATATTACTATATACTATGTTATGTAATATAGTACTATAATAAGCTGCTTGCTTAAGTGTTTAGATTATTTATAACGAGGGAAAAGGACTTTTCCTTCTTTCCGCCGCCGCGAGCTATTAGCTCGTCGAGAGCTATTAGCTCGTGCGTTAGATAAATGTGCGGACGAGAGAGTCTTCCTCCCGCCGCCGCGATCGTGTTTTTACTATAACGACGAAAGAGTCTTCTTCTTCTCTTCCCGCCGCCGCGAGCGCTTGCCGCAACGACGAAAGAGTCTTCTTCTCTTCCCGCCGCCGCGACTACTACGTGCTACGACGAAAGAGTCTTTCTCTTCTCCTCTCGCTATCGCGAAATATATGTGCTGCGATAAGAGAGTCTTCCTCCCGCCGCCGCGATGTGTTATTGCTACTGCGACGAGAGAGTCTTCCTCCCGCCGCCGCGAGTGTTAGCTTATGTAAGTGTACGCGACGAGGGAGTCTTCCTCCCGCCGCCGCGATGTATTTGCCGTAACGACGAAAGAGTCTTCTTCTCTTCCGCCGCCGCGAGCTATTAGCTTATAAGCTAATAGCTTATGTCTTATCTAAGTGTTTTGTCTAAGTGTGCGGACGAGGGGTCTCTACCGCTCGCCGCGAATAGCTTATATAGTCTTATTTATTTAATACTACGGAGGGGTTAACTCCTTAATTATAGGCTTATTTAATACTACGGAGGGGTTAACTCCTTAATATAGGCTTATTGTTTAATGCCACGGAGGGGTTAACTCCTTAATATAGGCTTGTTTAATACTACGGAGGGGTTTACTCTTTGTTTATAGGCTACGGAGGGGTTAACTCCTAATCGTATAGACTTTTTAATACCGCGGAGGGGTTTACTCCTAATCGTGCGGAATAATGCTACGGAGGGGTTTACTCCTAATCGTATAGACTTTTTTAATACCGCGGAGGGGTTTACTCTTAATCGTATAGAATAATGCTACGGAGGGGTTTACTCCTAATCGTATAGACTTTTTAATACCGCGGAGGGGTTTACTCCTAATCGTACGGACTTAGTGCTACGGAGGGGTTTACTCCTTGTTTATATAGACTTGTTTTTAGCTTAGCTAGCTAACGAGGGAATTACCCTCTCGCCTCTGCTAGTAGTAGGATATATGTTTAGCTAGCTAACGAGGGAATTACCCTCTCGCCTCTACTTGTAGTAGGATGTGTGTTTAGCTAGCTAACGAGGGAATTACCCTCTCGCCTTTGCTTATAGCAGGATGTGTGTTGGCTAGCTAACGAAGGAGTCACCCTCTCGCCTCTGCTAGCAGCAGTAGGATGTGTTTTTAGCTAGGGAATTACCCCTTTTCGCCTCTGCTAAAAGCAGTATATTGTTCTTTCTAGTGCCGTAAGGTGGTATCTTACGGGCTTTCTTTCGATGTATTAGTGCCGCGAGTCTTCCGGGCTTTTTCGATGTATTAGTGCCGCGAGTCTTACGGGCTTTTTCGATATATTAGTGCCGCGAGTCTTACGGGCTTTCTTTCGATATAGTGCTGCGAGGATAGTTCTCGCGGGCTTATTTCGATGTATTACCGCGTGTTGCGGGCTTTATTCGATAAGGTGCCGCGAGGATAGTTCTCGCGGGCTTGTTTCGATATATTGCCGTGTGTTGCGGGCTTTATTCGATAAGGTGCCGCGACGTAGTTCTCGTAGGCTTTATTCGATATAGTGCCGCGAGGTTGTCTCTCGCGGGCTTATTTCCCTCTTCTTTATTAAAGGATAATTAGCTAGGCTGTCTCGCGGTTTAAAGAGGGCCTAATAGTTAAATAGTAGTGGCTTCTCTTAGTAGTAGTAGCTAGAAGACTAAGACTCTTAATTATTAGATCTTCGATCTACGGCCTACTAAATAAGGATGCGAGAGATATAGGTTGTAGCGGCTATAATGCCGCTAAAAGCAGTATATTGATATATATAATGATAATGCTTATTGTGCCCGAAAAGGGGCTGCCTTAAGACCTTATTTAAGGGGTCTCTTAGCCTAATTTCCCGGCCGTAATCCCGCACGTAATCCTATATGTAATCCCTTTACCCGCGGATCTAACACTTATAAGCCCTTATTGCGACGTCGGGGCTATGCTTATAAGGGCGATTAAGTCAATGACTTAATTATCGCAAGGGCGGCTAAGTCAGTAACGCTATCACCGGGGTCCCCGATGCGTGATAGCGCATCCGTGTGGGCGTTGCCCGCACGTGATCCAATGGATCACGTGGATTGCAATCGTGGCTTTGAGAATTTATGGACCTCGCTTAATCCCTGCGTTGGCTTATGCAATATGCACATAGGCAGCTCAACGAGAACCTATGTATATAAGCCAATGGCAATTTCGGCAGACGCTGATTTTTTTTCTTAACCTTGCATCCACACAGCTCACCATGCGCGAAGCGACGGCGGCTGCTCTGCCGCCATTGCTTCTTTCCTGAAGCACTTTCTTGAGTCTCTTCCCCCCCTTTATTGGCCATGCGTCTCTTCCTCATCCGCCACGGCGAGAGCGTAGACAACGTCGCTGGCGTCTACGCCGGCTCCCGCGACTCGAGCCTGACTGCCCACGGAGCCCTGCAGGCCCGTCGCTTGGCCTCGAGCCTCGCACAGTCGTGTGCCTTGACGCACATCTTGTCGTCTCCGCTTCGACGCGCGGCCAAGACGGCAGAAGCTGTCTGCGACGCCCAGGGGCCCAGGGCGTTGGACCTAGGTGTCACGCTTGTGCCTGAGCTGCGAGAAAAGGACTTTGGCAGCTTGGAAGGTGTCAGTTTCCGTCACGGGAAGCCCGCCAGTCACGACGCCGAGTCGGCGCAGTCCATGAGGGAGCGTGTCGATCGCTTCTGGCACGAGCATATGTTGCCGCTGCTGCACGGCGAGGCCGCGGCCAAGACGGACACGGCTTGCGCAGTTGTGGCCCACGGCGTCCTTCTCCGCGCCCTTGCCTCGCTGCTGTTTGACAAAGTGCCGCCAAGCGACAAGACCTTGGCGTCGGGCTTCCATGGCAATGCATCTGCCACAGACGGCTCGGTCCCCTGGCTTCCCTCGTGGTCAAACACGGGCTACCTCGAGGTCCACTTGTCCGCTGTATCGTCGCAGGCCGAGGCCGCTCCTGGCTCTTGGCACCTGCGCATAGAGCGCGTCAACTGCACATCGCACCTTGACAGCCTCAAAAAGACGCGCGGCGGCATCGGCAGTGCGCCCTTTGACGAGAGCCAGCGAACCATGAAACACTTCTTCTCTCCGAAGCCGAAGCCCCCGACTGATGCCGGCTGAACTGGCCGTTGGTGGGGGCTCTCGAAACAGACATGGTGAGTCGAGACGCTCTTTGCTTTCGCCTTTTGCACCTTTCAACGTGATGAGAATCCACTATTCACAGACCTGTTCCGAACTATCATGTGGAAACAACGTTCAACCGCTATCTGACACTTCCCCTTCATCCGTCACCGCTTCCTTTGCACTCGGGTTCAAACAAGGATGCTAACATGCGCGTCTCCCAAGGTTCAGGTCGACGCCACTCCTGGGCGCAGCGACAACTGTCCTATGGATCCTTCCATGCCGTGATCCACCAGTCAGTCCCCTTTCCTCATTGACGCCCTGATCATCAAACATCCGTGCTCAATTCATCACGCCCGGTAAAGACCTTATACAGCCTGCGGCTGACGGCCTGTCCGATGACGCGATCCGAGAGCTGGCCATCCTTGTTTGCGCTCTTCCTGACGCTCTCGAGCCTCTCGGGGCCGTTGGCCTCGAGGCCTCGCACCAGTCGGCTCAGAGAGTCAAACTCATTGGCCACCCCGTAGGCAATTGGGGCCGTGACCCTGACAATCTCCTGGAGCATCCTGACGTATATGTCTTTGGGCCCGTCACCTGTCCTGACCTGACCGCTCTCCATGCAGAAGCTAGCAGTCGATGTTGCGTGATCCTTTTGCTTCCTGTACGGTATTGTCGAGATGTGCTGCGTAAACGTAACCACCCACTTGGCCGTCTCTATGGGTGTCGTGGTATTATGGATGAAGACGTCGTGTCCCACCTGTAGTCGGAGCAAGGCGTCCTCGACCTGGTCCTCAGGAATGTACTCGGCTGTGTCGCGTTGTCGACGACGGCCTTGGATGGGATTGGGCACATTCTCAGCGCGGACACCAGAGGTGAATTGGCGGTTGCGAAGGTTGCGGTTCTTTCGAATCCAGGGTTCCATACCCTGCAGGAGATAGATGATTTGGTAACCGGCAAAGTGCTCCCGGATGGCTCGAGCATGAATCTCAAACTCTGCATTCAGCACAGACTCGACAAACTCGTCGGCAGTGAAAATCGCCAGGGCGTGACTCTCCTCGTGGATGCGTGGGGGAATGGGTTCCCAGCGTGCGAGGTCCATGTCGAAGCGACTGGTGACTTTTCGGCGCCACTTGACGATGCCCTGGACGGGGCTCTCCCACACGGCGTGGTCGGCACCGACCGCTGTGAGGAGTGTCTGCACCTGCTCCCTGTGCTCCGCGCCAAGGCTCGAAGGAATATTGACAATCATTTCGGGTGTCGACACCTTTTTGTCGGTGCGAAGCTTGTTGGCTTCGGCCATAGCAGCAGCGCGCTCCTTTTCCTTGGCCCTGGCCCCCTTGGCTTGCTCCCGTTCGAGACGCTTTCGCTCCTTTTCGGCCGCTTTCTCCGCGGCCCGCTTCTTCTTATCATCGGCGTTGCGAGTGCCACCGAGCCGGGCAGGAGCGGGTTTGGACCGAGTGGCTGAGCTGATGTTGTCGCTTCGCGATCGCCGGATCGGAGAGCGAGGCTTGAACGAGCGACGGGGGATGTCTATGTCGCAGACGTCGGGAAAGTCGCTGTCGTTGGTGTCATCTGACGAGCCCGAGTCAATGCTGATGACATCGAAGTGTTTCCCTCCGGTCGCAAGTCTAGGAGGCGGCGATGCCGCACCATGGCGTCGGCCATAGTCGAGGTCGGGCACGCGCTGAGCGGCGGGGGAAGCCTGTTTCCGGGCCGCGGGACGCTTGGGCGACAAGCTGATGGAGCCCATTGGGGAGCTGGCGCCGACAAAGGGGTCGAGAGACACGGCGCGTCGAGCAGGCGGTCCCACGCGAGTGCTTTGTTGAAGACGGGGTGGCTCGGGCGAGCTCGCAAAAGGGTCCGAGTCGAAGTGTGCTGCTGCAACTAGAGAGGGCGCAGTGGTGGAGGCGGTCATCCGCGACTGCTCCGAAGCGACGGGCGGCCGGCACTTGGGCGAGGCGCGTTCCATGGAGCTGGAGACGTCAATGGGGTCGTAGGCCCTCGGATGAAGCGGAGCATTCCGACCAATCACAAGCGGGGGCCGAGATGGGAGACTCGGGCCCAGAGTGAGGGGGTTCGTCTTCCGTCGTTTTCTGCTGGATCCGTCCAAATCAAGGTCGTCAAAGTCTGAGTCGGAAAGCGGGAGCAGGTCCGAGTCGATTGGGGGGGGTGCCTGGGGCACATGGTGAGCCGAATGGCATGCCTCGGTCGAGGTGGGAGGAGAGGGGCTGGAGGAGACGAGATCGATGACGTTGGGCGGCATGGAAGCGACGAGTGCGTGGTGCTTGGGCGGTTTGTTTGGTGGACGACGCGAAGCTTCCGAGGCGATGTCTAGCAGCAGCAGATGCAAGCGTCACGTGAGCGTGTGCTCTCGCCGGGGCGATTACTACCGGGAACCAGGGCATGGCTTATATAAGCGGTAAAGCAGGGGCCGCGGCAGTGCTTATGTAAGCGGCAAAGCAAGGGCCGCGGCAGTGGGGCAGACAGAGCTTGCATTTTGCATTGCATTGCATATCTCAACTCGTACAGTACGGATACCTATAGAGTTTTGTCAAGCCAAACGGGCAAGCGGCCCCCGTCCAATAAAGGCTTGCGCGCGTGCGGGGCAAGACGGACAAAGGTCGCGTGTCGTGGTTTTGGCTGTAAGGTGAGGGCAGCGCTGGATCGACGCAGGGAGGGGACGACTCTGTGCGGGAGAGTTGATTCAGATTTGCTTCTGGAGTCTAGACAAGCCTCGTAGCGGACGACAGGTAGTATTCGAACCTGCTATCGTACGGTTTCACCCGCAACGCATCACTCTCGAGGTCCCCGTTCTGGTGCTGGGCAAAGGGGCTCCGGTAAGACTCGGGCTGCGTGCCGAAGGGAGCACCGCGTCCGTGGCAGAGAGTTGTAATTTGTTGGACGGCAGCCGGTGTCGTTATTGGCCGCCGAGGCACACTGTGAGAGGAGAGGAGAGCTGAGCTGTGGATGTCAAAAGCCGCGAACAAGTGGAGCCATGTTGTTGATTGGCTTGCCCGACAGTGCATTGGACGTTGTGAGCATGCATGCATGTCACCGTTGTATCGTACACTACTTCGTACCACAACTAGTGGTTGGCAGAGACCAACGACTCATTTCCCAGCACTTTGCGGTAGTAGTAGTAGCAACGGCAAAACACTTGACGAGACCCCTTTCTCGAGAGTGATGAATGAATGTTGAGTTTCCACCACCATCGTCTGCCGGTGTTTGCGTACGAAGTAGGTGAGTACATATATGTACGAGTCGCACAAGTTACGAATACCCAAGTGTGTAATACAATGCAGAGCCAACAGGGTCGACCCGGCTTCCCGCGCGGGTCATGGATTTTAGCGTGACGAGGCCCCAGCGCTGCTGTGCTAGGTACCGTCTGTCTTTCAGTTGTTCTGATAACATAGAGGCCCCTTTGCCATACACACCAACCTGTGCCTCGGATCGACTCCGACGCCGTCTTTGGTCTTGGACCGAGATTTCCTTCACTGCCTCGTCTCTCTCCACTCCGTAGTTAGATACATGCTGTACCGAGTAATCATGATTTGATGCGCGTGATTTCATTCCCATGATTTGATGAATGATTCGTCAACACGACCGTCAGTGACATGCGTGGTGGCGCCTTGGTTGCCTGCGCCCGCTCCTGTCCGTCGTCGTCCCTCTCGCCATCAGCTGCGGGCACTCACGGGCGCCCAACTTTCCTTTTTCGCTTTCTTTTTTCTTTGCAGGTTTTTCCTTTTGAGAAACGGAGGCCCAGACTGGCTGAGTGCCGGCCTGTTAGTATGGTATCGGCGGCCGGCCGTGTCCCGCCCGGTAGACGCTGTAAGCCTTTGTATGTAGGTACTACCTACTATTAGTAGTGGACCCTGGAGACGGCGGGCTCTGATGACGAGTACGCCGTAAAGCGCCCAGCATTTGACGCCCGGATATCCCCCCTCCTCTCCTCTGCCCATCATCTTTTTTTTTTCGTGATACACGCCCCCCCCTTTCTTCTTCTCGGCCGTCGTCTTGTTCCATGAGGATTCCATTGCCTCTACGCGAGCCTCGTTGGCAGACGGTGTGACTACCTTGGCAGTTTGATTACTCGCCTACCGAGGAGTCATCTCCAGGCTCGCTTAACCCCCTGGTCGCGTCCTCGAGCAAGATCCTTTCTCCCCCCTCGGTCGAGCAGCGCGTGAGACCCGTCGACGACAAGGCGACAAGGCCAGCCAAGACGCAGGCGCCACGACGCAACATCATCAAGCCGCCTGCTACCTCATCTCCCCCGTAGCTCGACGCGACTCGCAAATTGGCGTCACCGTCCCCCGAGCCTCGACAACCTCAGGCGCCTTGGCCTTGGGCTCGCCGGCCATGGCACATTCGCCGCCCGCCTCCCCGATAAACCTGCCTCAACGGCCCCTGAGCGCCATCGCCAGACCTCCGCCAAGGTGTCCCAGCAGGATGAGCATCAGCAGCAAGCCCGGCAGCGGCAGCCGCGCCTCGGACGACGACAGCCGCACCGCTGTCAAAGTTGGTGCGACTAGCCACCCACGCCCTCTTCCCCTTCAAGCACCTCGCTCATTGTCATAACCAGCTGTCCGCATACGCCCGCCTCTCCACTCCTCGGACCCCGGCTACGACCTGATTCCCCAACGCTTCCAGCGCTCCATGGTCCAGACCACGTCCAACACGAGCCTGTCCATCGACTCCCCCCAGGGCCGGAAGCTCTTCGTCTTCGACCGAGTCTTCAGCCCCGACGTCATGCAGAATGGCATCTGGGACTACCTCGCCGACTCGGTCAATGCCTTCACCCAGGGCTACAACGTCTCTCTCCTCGCCTATGGCCAGTCGGGCGCCGGCAAGTCGTATACCATGGGCACCTCGGGCCCCGCCGAGCAGCAGGATGCCGAGATGATGGGTACGCGCCCGCACATGTCCTGTCCTGTCCTGTTCTGCCTTGCCCTGCCCTGCCTTGCCGTCTTGCCTGCGCCCCCCTCCCCCAGCTGACACTCGCAGGCGTCATCCCTCGAGCCGCCGCCGCCCTCTTTGACAAGCTCAACATGTCTCGCGGCGGAACGAATCCCAGCAAAGCATCCGTGTCCATGTCTCAGCTCCGCGCACCACGTGGTTATGGCCATCAGAATATGCTGGGCGACCGCAATTGGTCCCTCAAGGCCACCTACGTCGAAATCTACAATGAGCAGCTGCGCGACCTCCTCGCCCCAGACACCTCTGTTGCTCCCGAGCGCGGCAATGTCGCCATTCGCGAGGACGCAAAGGGAAACATCATCCTCACCGGCCTGCACCAGGTCGACATCGACTCGGTAGACGACTTGATGAATGCCCTCAACTTTGGCTCCACCATTCGCCAGACCGACGCCACCGCCATCAACGCAAAGTCGTCTCGCTCCCACGCCATCTTCTCCCTCAACCTCGTCCAGCGCAGGAGCCAGCTTCACGCGTCAAACGGCGCAGAGAAGCGCTTCTCGGTGCCCTGGGAGACCATGACGGGCCAGGACGTGTCTGTGACGACGGACAGCAAGCTGCACTTTGTCGACCTAGCCGGCAGCGAGCGCCTCAAAAACACGGGGGCGCAGGGCGAGCGCGCCAAGGAGGGCATCTCCATCAACGCTGGCCTGGCCTCGCTGGGCAAGGTCATCAGCCAGCTCTCGTCACGACAGCCCGGCTCCCACGTCTCGTACCGTGACTCCAAGCTCACCCGTCTCCTCCAGGACTCGCTCGGCGGCAACGCCATCACCTACATGATTGCCTGCGTCACCCCTGCCGAGTTTCACCTGAGCGAGACGCTCAATACGGTCCAGTACGCGCAGCGGGCCCGCGCCATTCAGTCCAAGCCGCGCATCCAACAAGTCGAAGAGGGCGACAAGCAGGCCATCATCGATCGACTGCGGGCCGAGGTCTCCTTTCTCCGCGAGCAAATACGAAGCGCCTCCGTCGGCGGCGGCAGTCCGCGCCGCGTGTCCGGGGCCACGAATGACCGATCAGACCGACAAACCGAGCGAGACATGGAGCTGCAGAACCAGCTCCTCGACGTGCAAGAAAACTACAGTGCCCTGAGCCAGCGACACGCCATGCTCATCACCGAGATGGCCAAGGCCAGGGAGCACGAGTCGGAGGAGATGCGCAGCCACGGAGACAGTGCCACGGACCGCCTCAACCGCTCCAATTACTTTGCCCAAGCCGTTGAGCAGGTTGTTCTCGAGTACGAAAAGACGATTCAGTCCCTGGAACAGTCGCTGTCCAACACGCGCGCCATCCTCTCCAACACGGAGACGAGTCTGCTCGAAAAGGAGACCAAATGCGCCTACGTCGAGACCATCAACAACCAGCTCCAGTCTCGCCTGCAGAAGCTCATGGACCGCGAGGCGAGCACGGAAAACTACCTTCACGACCTCGAGGCCAAGCTAGACGGTCACACGAGTGGGGAGGAGAAGAACGCCACCATTATCCTGGAGCTCCGGAAAGAGATTGCTCGAGCGCGCGAGAGCGAGGCCTCGTGCGAGGACTACATTTCCACCCTGGAGGAGCGCCTAGCCGAGGCAGATCAGGACGCGGAGCTCATGCAGCGGGAAATGGATCGTCTGGAGCAGGTGGTTGAGCGACAACGAAGCCTCGGGAAACTTGACGCACTCCTTCATGAGCTTGATCACGTCGATGGCCCAGGCAAGGCGGAGCTGGGCGGCACAAACGGCTTCTCGCTCGCCAGCCGACAGCCCGGTCCCCCGCAAGGTCAGTCGCATGTCGGTCATCAGGGCCAAGTAGGTAGCCCGATCCCTGAAGACGATGAGCGCGGAGGCGACGGCGCCGAGTCCAAGTCCGGCTCGACCCAGGAAGACGCCACCGACGTGGAGAGCCAGGCGACCGAGAGAGCCGACATTGGCGGCCAATTTGATGGCGACGATGCAGCGCAAAGCCCGGCCCAGAGCAGGCTGGTGGCGGACAAGCTGGAGAGCGTCACCCAGGAGCTCATTGGTCTTCGGGTCGAGCATGAGACGACCATGAACGACCTTCACGAGTTGCATGTCAAGTACGATGGGGCGATGCGGAGCCTCGCCGATCTTCGGCAGGACGCGGCCGACGAGGCTCGCCATCCGCCCCGCGTCCGAGACTCGGTGCTGTCGGCCGGCTCCGAAGCGCATGCCCACGCTGGAGCGCTGGCGTCCCCCCAAAAGTCGTTGAGCGGGGCGGACGGGCCCCGATCCTCGGCCTCGCGGTCCCTATCGTCGGAGCTGTCGTCGGCTGTGGAGTCGTCGGTCTCTGCCGATACGGATGCGACGTCGGAAGACGACACGGCCACGACCAGGCCTGCGCCCTCAACCGAAGGCCTGACGCAGCCACACGACGACGCGCTCAAGGCGGAGGTGCAACGGCTGCGATCGCTGGCTGGGGAAAAGGAAGCGGCAGAGAAGGCGCTGGCGAGCAAGTACGCCCAGCTCGAATCGCAGCACAGCGAGACGCTGGACATGATTGAGGAGCTCAAGACGGAGGTGATGAGGGCCAGGGCCGTTGAAGCAACTTCCCCGAGGCAATCGACGCCCGTTATCCGCCGAAAGTCGAGCCAAAACGTCACCATCATCGACCGCGCCCACCGATCCTTTGCGTCGCTGCGGAACATTGCGACGGAGAATTTCGAGGCGCAGTCCGATGTCATGCAAAACTTTGAGCTGAACCTCAACGCCGCCATACACGAGCTTCACTCGCGGAGCGAACGGATCCAGGAGCTCGAGGCAAACGTGGCATCGGCCAGGAAGGAGATGGATACTAAGATGACCATCATCTCGGGGCTCACACGCGAGCGATCCAGCCTGAAGGCCACGCCAATGGACATGTCCATTGTCGCGACCCTGCGAGAGCAACTGGAAAAGAACGAAATGCAGCTGCGCGACATGCGCGACGCCCATGCTGTCCGAGAAAACGAGCTCAAGGCGGAGCTCGAGGCGCTGCGCAAGTCTCTGGGGGAAGCCTCGGCCACAGACAAGAAGAGCGACGAGGCGCCCGCCCGAGCTCTCGAGGGATCCGGGCCGGAATACGACAACAAGATTGACGAGCTCCAGTCGGAACTGACGGGCTGGGAAGACAAGCACCGAGCGATTCTCAACTCGATGCAGGCAACCGAGACGGAGCTCCGTCGCACGGTGCAACAGCTCGAGGCGCAGGTTGTGACGCTGAACGCCAATCTCGTCGATTCGCAGGCCAGGGCCAACTTGGACGGCAGCGAGGCGTCCAAGGAGGTGGAGCAGAAGCACCACAACCTGGTCAACTTTTTGCGCAGCGAAATCGACGAGTACAAGGCCGTCATGAGCCGCAACGCAGCCAAGGTAGCCGAGCTCGAGAGCTCCCACGCGGCTGCCCGGGGCAAGGCGGAGGAGATGACCAAGGCGCACGGGGAAGCCACCGAGGAGGCTGGCCGATATCGGGAGCTGGTGGCCGAACTCGAAGCCAAGGTCGCCTCGCATGTCGAAGCGACACGGGCTCACCACGAGGCCTTGGAGCAGCTCAAGTCGGACCACGCCAAGGAGCTGGCCGAGGTCCAGTCTCGCGAGCAAAAGGGCTACGAGGCGCAAGTCGAAGTTCTCCTGTCGGAGCACGCCGAGTCTGTGCACAGACTCGAGTCGGAACTGTCTGGAGCCAGGGACCAGCTCATGCAAATGGCCACAAAGATGGCTCTCGCCCTGGGAGTCGAGGTCAGTGTCGAGACTCTGACGGAGCAGATTGAGCGTCTGGTCGCAGCCCGCAACTCGGACGCCGACGAGCAGCGCAAGACGGGCGAGATTCAGGACCGGGTGAAGCGCCTGACGCAAGTCAACGAGAGCACCGCGCGCGATCTCGAGACGGCCAAGACGGTCCTGAGCGACATGCTCGCCGAGGGGGACGACTCTGGCGCAGCGTCGTCGATTGCGGATCAGCTGTCGGCCGTCAAGGGCAGGATGTCGGACCTCGAGTTCAAGAACAAGAAGAACAGCCGTCTGGTGGAGGAGCTCGAGGAGCAGCTGCAAAACAACTTTGACGAGGTGCAATTGACGAACAATCGGCTGAGCACGCTCCAGACGGAACGCAACGTGCAGCTCGACGAGGTGACGGCAGCGCGCGCAAAGCTCCAGGGGGAATTGGACTCTGTCCGAGACGAGTACAATTCGCTGCAGGTAAGTCGAGGCGGCCGTTTCCGAGGAGGCGGTCGACTGACTCTCATCAACAGGCAAAGTACCACGAGGCACTCGACTCTGCAGATGTCAACAGATCAAACTCCAACTCGACGATCCGCAAGAGCGCCTCCCACACGGCTCTGCCGTCGCCACCGCCAGCCATCCCTCTGCCGCCACTGCCCATTTCGGCGAGGAGCGGCTCGCCGACCAGCGGCCCCCCCATGTCGCCGACGACGGGTCGCACGCCCAGCAAGGAGGGCGTCAGCATTGCTCAGGTGACGGAGGACCAAGAGGCGCGCATCCGCACAATCGAAAAGCACCTCTACGCAGAACGGCAGCTGACGCGGACGCTGGAGGAAGCCCTGACGGACCTGGAGAAGCAGTCGAAAAAGTCAAAGACGGACTGCGACGCGTGGAAGAAGCGGGCGCACGAGCTCGAGGGCGAGGTCAAGGAGCTGAAGGAGCGGCCCGCGGAGCCTCCGCAGGACAACCGGTGGAGCCTGCACGCGGTGGAGGAGGAGCGCAAGAAACGGCAGGCGGCCGAGGCGGCGCGCAGACAGCTCGAGGAGAGGATGAATGCCATCAACAAGGGCAAGAAGAAGAAGGGCAGCCTCAACTGCTTCTAGAGGGGGGGATGAGCGGCTTCTGGAAGACATGGCCACGTACTGCAGCCGGGCTGGATGGTGCCCTGGGAGGATGGCGGCGCAGAGGCTCCTCGCACGGGAAGACGAGGGCCCCGGGCGTCTGAGGGGCGCGTTGGAAGGGGACATGGATACTGCGACGGCCGAAGGAAAGCGTGTTTGGAACTGGAGCCGAGGCCTGTATATCAATCATGACGACGTTGATGTTTCAAGCGCCGGCTGGGATTGTGGGCGTCTAGGATATTTGTTTACCATTCTGACATTGGACGCGGGAGAATACCATTGGATGACTCTAACTCTCATGATGATTGTCATGATGATTGTCATGATTGTCATGATGATTGTCATGATTGTCATGATGATTGTCATGATGATTCTCATGATGCATCTCCTGCGACGGGAGTCGACTGGGAAACCAGCCGTACTCGGCGAGATGGACCGTGAGCTCGCCCAGGGGACCCGTGGCGACGTCGACGCCCTCTGCGCGCAAGGCGGCGGCCTGGTTCTGGGCGCCCTCGGGCTGGGACCTGGGCGAGATGAGGCCCTTTGCGTTGACGACGCGCTGCCACGGCACGTTGTGGGTGTTGAAGCGGGCGGCCGGGTCCGACGAGAGGTGCTTCATGCAGAGGCCGACCTGGCGAGGGCGCTGGGCTTTTGAGGGAGACGTCTTTAGATTCGGCGAGTGTGGCCGAGGGAGGATGAGGCTTACGGGTGCCGACGAGCATGGCAATGTGGCCGTACGACGACACGCGGGCGTGGGGGATCTCCTGGACGGCGGCGTAGACGGCGTGGAAAAAGGCCTCGGCCTCATCGGAGCGGGGCATGGCTGATGGCGGGTGTGTGTGTGGAAGAGGAAGAGGATGGGAGAGACGGTGACCCCGAGACCGGGGGCAAGTGCGGGGGGCTCCGGACCGCCTCGGCCCCGCCCCCGCCTCGGGCCCCGTCTCCGTCGCCGCCGCCGGGCCAAAGGGACCAAGGAAACACAAAGGCCCAATAGGAAAGCTCTAGGCCGTGGAATGTTCAAGACTCGTGACGGCAAAAGGTGACGGCGACAAGCTCGAATCAGACTAGGGTGGCATTCGTGTCACTCTCCTACTGGATGGCGGATGAATGCGATGACGGATGAATGGCTTGTACGAGCCTTTTAACGGCACGGGCCGACTAATAAACGTTGGTCTGTTGTTTACCCTGATGGGCGAGCCGACTATTAAACGTTTGTCTGTTCTTTACACTAATGGGCGAGCAATCGACGACAATGGGCGAGCAAATCACGACAATGTGCGAGCAATCCACGACAATGCCTCACCAGTCGGCCAGCTACCCAAGCCTCCGCGGCAAGACGGTCTTGATCTCCGGGGGCGCCGAGGGCATCGGGGCGGCGGCGGTGGAGCTCTTCTGCCGGCAGGGCTCCCGCGTCGTCTTCCTCGACTACGCAACCGGGCCGGCCGGACGGCTGTGCGAGCGGATGGCGGGCATCCCGGGCGCGACGCAGCCGACCTTTATGTACTGCGACTTGACGGAGCTCGAGCAGGTGCGGCGGTGCGCCCATGGCACGCTGGAGCGGTTCGGGGGCGTCGACGTGCTCATCAACAACGCCGGGGCGGGCGGGCCCGAGGCGCGGGTGGCGACGTCGGAGCTGACGGCCGAGTCGTTCGAGGCGGCCATCAACGCCAACCTGCGGCACCAGGTGTTCCTGACGCAGGCCGTGGCGCCGTCCATGATGGGCCGCGGCTCCGGGTCCATCATCAACATGGGCTCCATCAGCTGGCGCATCCCCGCCGCGGGCCTGCCCGTGTACGCGGCGGCCAAGGCGGCCGTCATGGGCCTGACGCGCGCGCACGCCCACGAGTTCGGCCCGCGCGGCGTCCGCGTCAACAGCATCATGCCGGGCGCCATCGCCACGCAGCGCCAGCTCGACACGGTCATGACCGACGAGTACCGCGCCCAGTGCCTGCGCGCCCAGGCGCTCAAGCGCGTGCTGATGCCCGTCGAGGTGGCGCGCCTGATGCTGTTTCTGGCCTCGGACGATGCCAGCGCCATGACGGGCGGCAGCCACGTCGTCGACGGCGGCTGGGTGGGCGATACCTGAGGATGAGATTCAGGGGGGCGAGATTCAGGGGGGCGAGATTCAGGGGGGCGAGATTAAGGTGGACGAGAGTTCAAAATGCCTCAAGACACCCACTCGGCTGCAGAATAAAAACTAGCTCGTGCAGAGTTGGCCGTTAGAGTTGTAGCTCGTGCAGAGTTGACCGTTAGAGTTGTCCACCGACTAATGTCCGACTTGCATGTCCAAACCCTCTCGCAGCACCTTTAATTTGAGCTGCCAACCAGTCAAGATGGCCGCTCGTGTAGTTAATGCCTCGCATCGCGGCGCCCAGCCTTGCCCTGGCCAGCGGGAGCCAATGCCTGCAACGAGCTGCCCATGAAAACGCAAACCTGGCCCCGACAGTGTGGACTCTCTGTCCAGGCTCTGCATTGGAAGCAAGAGATATAAAACCTTGATTTCCATCTCGACACTTGGCCCACCTTGGGGGCACGGCGACTGGCCTTTTTCGGTATATAGACTCCACCCTAGATGTTGATTTTGTCCGGCTTCTTGCGCGTCTGACTCGCCATGGCATTCCCGACTGTAATTATGTGATTGCTCTATAGTACCGTGTACCGAGATAGTACCGTGTACCAGATTCTGCAACTCCAGTCGCCCCCTATCCGCGTGATTCGTATCGTATCTCCCACTTGTGCGTCTTCCATATGATGGCCTTGTCGCTGCCAAAGCTGTCGATGCTCCTCCGCGTCCCGCCGGGCGAGGCATTCTGCCGGTCCGCCGTGGCCGAGCTCGTGATTTCGGCCGTGGGGTCTGGCCGCAGCTTGGCGTGTTGTTGCTGTCTTTCCGTCGACTGCAGCGCGTATCCACCGCGGGACCGGCTGCCGGTGCCCCGCCCCGTCGGGAGGCTGCCGGTGCCCAGCTCCGTCCCGATCTTCGTCGTGGCGCCGAGGCCGCTGTCAAAGGCCTGCAAGAACTGCCGGAGGCACGGAAACGTGGCGGCCATGACGGACAGGTGCAGGACCACCTGGGTGGTGATGGCGGCGTTGGTCGTGTCAAAGGTGGCGTCGCTCCCGGACACGCGCTCGCCGAGGAAGCCGAGGCGGAAGACGATGGGGATGACGACGAGGAGCTGGGCGGAAAAGGCGCACACCACCATGACCTTTGTCCCCCTGGCCATGGACAGGTTCCACACCAAGACGACGGCCATGCTGGAGATGAGGAGCTCGATGAGCACGCTAAAGGCCTCGATGACGGCCCAGCGAGTAATCTGCGGCGGGAATCAGCGCAGTCGACGTCTCACACACGACCTTCGTACAAACGACGGGCACCGCGAGAGGTCCAGCGTGTTCCACGGCCGCGGCCCGGAGCACTGGAAGCCCAGGACAAGGACGGCGGCGAGGGCCCACAGCACGGCGAGGCAGCTGATGCCGTGGCTGGCAATGCGCGAGTGAGTGTAGCGGGTGAGGCGGGCCATGAGCAGGGACATGGAGCACTTGGCGCTGCAGATGGCCACGATGTAGACGAGGTTGGCCGCGAAGTTGTACTGAGGGGGCGCCCCTTTTAGCATGTGTGTTACGCACAATGTGTTACGCACGACGACCATGGCCGTACCTTCATGGCCGTGTCGAGCTGGTCAGGGGACAGCAACTCTCGCCGCTTGCCGAGCCCGTAGTGCACGGCGCTGAGCGTCAACGACGTCTGGCAGATACCGGCGACCTGCGACGACGCAAAGTGGTCAGCCCGAATCACGCCCAGTGTCGTCGTACTTACGGTCCCGAATGAGGCGGCCGCGTCGTCTGGTCCAAAGGGGCCGTTGAGGTGGAAGCGGATGTACAGGCGGATGGCCAGGACGAGGACGGACCAGGTGACGCCCAGGACGGCGGCAATGACAATATACGCTCCATGGTCACTGGCGGTGACGGCCAAGTTGCCTGCCGAGGCGGGAATAGAAGGCATGGCGCTCGATGTGTAGACAAGCGCGGCTCAGGGGGAGTCGAAAGGGGGGGACACGAGGAGGCCAAGAAGAATAACAAGGGGAATGCTGGAAACACCGGGAGGCGCCATGGAGAGCTACATGAATATCCCGGGAGCTTCCCGTGAGGCAGACAGAGTGGAAACGCCGTACCCGTGATGCGGCCGGTTTTCTGATGTCGAGGCCCAAGAGGGCAGCCAGCTCCGCGATTGGGGTTTTTAACCTCGACCGGGTTTATTAACCTTGACCGGGTTTATTAACCTTCACCGTCTCCTCGGTCCAAGGGAGAAAACTCACATGGAGATATAACATGCACCTCCAGCTCGGCAGGGCCCCGATTTATCCTCGGGGGACCCCCAGCCGCCCCCTCTCCGGCCCAGGCCTTGGCAAGTTGAACCTCATTTCGCCCTGCTGGACAGAGTTTGCCCTGTCGTCGTCTCGTCGTACATACATACAAGATCCCCTCGCTCTCCGCTGCTGCTGGACGGCTGCGTTCTTGTGTTGCCTTGATTTGCCTTCTGTCCTCCCCCCCCTTTTCTCTCTCTCTCGCTGCCCAACTCGCTCGCTGCTCTTCTGTTGGTCGACATGGCGGCCCCCAAGGTTTGCGACGGCCTTGAAATGGCCACAATGGGCCAGGGCAAGCTCGCCCGGCTCTCGACGGGCGAGGCCGAGGCGTGGCCCGAGTCCTCCCGGGGCGACTCGAGCGACCTGCCCGACCACCTCCGCGACGGCCACACGGCAAACGACCGCCGCGACATGCAGCGCATGGGCAAGAAGCAGGAGTTTCGGGTAGGCATATGCTGGCCCTCGGTGTGAGTCCTTTTGGCTGACGGCTCCAGAGAAACTTTCGCCTCATCTCCACCATTGGCTTCACGACCTGTGTCATGGGGACGTGGGAAATCCTGCTCGCGTGAGTGGCCTCTAGACGGAAATGTGTATCTGCGCCGACATGCTCACCACGAGGCCTCGACGCAGATCCAACACGCAGGGCCTCACCGCCGGCGGCATGTCGGGCCTCTTCTGGTCCCTGTGCTGGGCCTACACGGGCCAGCTCTTCATCGTCCTCTCCCTCGCCGACATGGCCTCGATGGCTCCCACCGCGGGCGGGCAGTACCACTGGGTCTCGGAGTTTGCGCCGCCCCAATACCAGAAGATGCTGAGCTACCTTTCCGGCATGTCCTCGCGCGCCCAGGCAAGCGCTGGCCTCGTGCTGACCGGGCCCCCTAGGCTGGCTCTCCGCCGTCTCGTGGCAGAGCATCGTGGCCCTCGACGCCTTTCTCATCGGCGACATCATCCAGGGCATCATCACGCTCAACGACGACTCGTACTCGCCCGCCAGGTGGCAGGGCACGCTGCTCGTCTTTGCCTCGGTCATTGGCGTCTCGCTCTTCAACGTCTTTGCCGCAAAGCACCTCCCGCTGGCCGAGGGCATCTTCGTCACCATCCACATCTTTGCCTTTTTCCCCGTCGTCATCACGCTGCTCGTCCTCGCCCCCAAGCAGTCGGCCGGCGCCGTCTTCACGCAGTTTACCGACAACGGCGCGGGCTGGCCTTCGGTGGCCCTGACCGTCATGGTGGGCCAGGTCTCGACCATGTTTGTCGTCTTGGGTATGTGCCGGCCGTGTCTGCGTCTTGTTCGTGGGCTGACTGGCGCATATACACCCAGGCTCTGATTCCGTCGCCCACATGTCCGAGGAGATCAAGGACGCCAGCATCATCGTGCCCAGGAGCATGATCTGGTCCTTTCTCATCAACATGCCCTTTACCTTTGGCCTTCTCCTGACGTACCTGTTTTGCATCGGCGACGTGGCCGAGGCCCTGGCCTCTCCCACGGGCTACCCCTTCATCTACGTCTTCCTCAACGCCACGGGCTCCGTCGGGGCGGCCACGGGCCTGACCATTGTGGTGCTGGCACTGCTCATCATGATTACCATTAGCTCTCTGGCCTCGACGTCGCGCCAGACGTTTGCCTTTGCCCGAGACAATGGGCTTCCGTTTTCCAAATGGCTGGGGGCAGTGAGTTGGCCTCGTCCGATGTCATGTATAGGTTTAACGTGTCGACCAGGTCCATCCCACCTGGCACGTCCCCGTCAACGCCGTCGTCTTCACATGCGTCTTCTCCATGGCCCTCGCCCTCATCAACATTGGCTCGACCGTGGCCTTCAACGCCATGCTCTCGCTGTCGACCGTGGCCCTCATGGCCACGTACGTCATCACCATCGGGTGCATCACGCTCAAGCGCATCCGCCGAGAGCAGCTTCCCTACTCGCGCTGGAGCCTGGGCCGCTACGGCCTCGCCATCAACATCCTGGCGCTCCTGTACGCCTGCTGGTCCTTTTTCTGGAGCTTCTGGCCCAACAGCCGCGACATTACGGCCGAGAACTTCAACTGGGCCTGCGTCCTGTTCCTCGGGCTCATGGGCCTGTCGGCGGTCCTGTACCTTGTGCAGGCGAGGCATGTTTACGAGGGGCCGGTGGTCAAGGTCGAGGGGCACAAGTCGAGGGGCACAAGTCGAGCTGAGAGTCGAGCTGAGAGTCGAGCTGAGAGGCGAGCTGAGAGGCGAGCTGATTAGACGGTGGATGATTGTCAAAGCAGCCAGATAGGGTAATAGAAAGGATCGGTTTGCGCTGCGCTCATGACCATCTGGCGTCTGGTGTCATGACTGTGCAAGCCGTGGGCATCTCCGAGTCAGCTAGACCAGTCAGTCTGTGCAGATAGAAACGCAGTACGAAGTAGTCGGTTCTGAAATGCCTCAAAATTAGAAAAGAAGTGAGTCAGACGACTGTGGGCGCTGCAAAACACACGGAATTTCTTCTTCGTGGCACCGCTCCAGGCGGAACACACAATGAAAACAGGTGGGATAATCAAAAATTCCGCCCCCCATGGCCCCGAAGGACAATGGAGTAAGAGAACGACTCCGCGATGTGCAATGCAGGCCTCCCTCACTGAATCCCCCGGATCTTGAGCTGGGGAATTCGGAACAAGGTAAGTATGAAGAGGAAAGGAAAAAAGGGCAAAGGACGGCGCCGCGACGAGAATTTATAGCCCACGGGCCCTGCGTGGATGCCTGAGGCACCAACGGCTGAGGTAAGCCTCCACGTGATAACTATGGTTAGTTCTGCCATGGCCGACCGCCTGCGCTCCAAGGTCAGCAAAGCCACGTGATGTTTGCTGAGTCCGTCATCAACACGTTCAGCCAAACCACCCAAATCACCATCAAAACCACTGACTCGCGGCACCTCCACCTTGATGCGCAGGTGGCATGAATCCCTGCGACCCCTGCGCCAGACTTGCTCTCACTGCCAGAGAGGAGGGTTCGGGTCGGGTAATGCAAAGGCTGACCTAATCCGCCGCCCCAAGCTCTTCTTCTCCCACGCCTCCTCCAGACAAAGGCAACTCATGGAGCCGCAGCAGAAGCGCATCAAATTAACAAAAAACATGGCCGCCGAGCCGAGAGACGACATGCTCCTGGCGCCAGCGCCGTCGCGCGTGCGCCCCATGACGAGGAAAAACGAAGCCATCGCCCTGTCGCCCGCCGAATGCCTGCTGCGCTCGCTGCTGCTCGAGTGCCGCCTCCACATGCGCAAGTCGCGCGTCGCCGCTGCCGAGCATCTCGAAATTTGGTTCACGGGCGGCTGGGTCCGCGATCGCCTCCTCGACATTCCCTGCTCCGACATCGACATTGCCCTCAGCACCATGACGGGCCAGACGTTTGGCGACGCCCTCGCAGACTTCTTCCAGCAAAACGAGGGTCGCTACCAGCAGCGCGCGCGGGACCTCGGCGTCGAGGACGTGACAATGAGCGGCTTGCACACCACCAAGCAGAACCTCCGAAAGTCCAAGCAGCTCGAGACAACCATTGGCAAGGTCTTTGGCCTCGACGTCGACATTGTCAACCTGCGCAAGGAAGTCTACGACGACGACAGCCGCACCCCCGAGATGGAGTTTGGCACCGCAGAGGAGGACGTCTTTCGCCGCGATGCCACGGTCAACTCGCTCTTCTTCAACCTCGACTCGCAGCACGTCGTTGACCTAACCGGCAAGGGCCTCGACGACATGGCTGCCGGCATCATCAGGACGCCCCTCGAGCCTCGGCAGACCTTTATGGACGACCCGCTCAGAGTCTTGCGCCTCATTCGAATCGGCAGCAAGCTCGGATACACGATTGACGACGAGACCAAGAAGTGGATGGGGGATCGCGACATCCACCAAGCCCTGACTCTCAAGGTCAGTCGCGAGCGAGTCGGCATCGAGGTGTTTAAGATCATGAAGCAGCCCAACCCGCAGCTGGCCTTTGACCTCATCTTCGAGGCAAACCTCTACGCCCCCGTCTTCCTCCAGCTCGACCCCGCACTCGGCCAAGCCTTGCAAGACAGGCTTCCCGCCCATGAGGCCCATCAGCAGTGGCCCGCCACCTGGCCGCGCGCATACCACCTCCTCGCCGCGCTCATCGACGACGGCTCCAGCCGACTCGGCAAGCTCATCAAGGCCAGGGACATGGCCGAAAGCCTCTGGGTCATGGCCGCCTATGCTCCCATTGCCGGACTGCGACACGACATGCTGCAGCACGCAGTCGCGACGGCCGCAGATGCCATCAAGGCGACGGTCAAGACGTCCAAGCTCCTCGACATGTCGCTGCGCAACGCCGACTCGATCCGCGCCCTCGTCACCCGCACCAGCAATCAGCCCGAGTCCCCGCCGGCGAGGAGCACCGTCGGCATGGCGATCCGAGCGTGGGGCGCGACCTGGAGGCTGCAGCTCATATACTCGCTGCTGGCCGAATTAGTCTACGACGAGAGGACAAGACCGGCTCCATCCCCTACGCCCGCGGGCGACGACGCCTTGACGAAGCTTTTGCAGCGGTACAATGGATTTCTCGACTTTGTGGTGCGGGGGGGTCTAGAGGATGCACACCAAGTGCGGCCATTGCTGGATGGAAACGTCATCATGGAGCTGTTTGGAGTGTCCAGGGGCGGGAGCTTCATCAAGAAGGCCATGGACGAGCTGGTGGCGTGGCAATTCGACAATGAGGGCCAGGGGGTCCCAGAGGCCAAAGAGTGGCTTCGGCAGCAGCAGGCCAGGCTGGGCATTCCGCCACGCGCCGCGTCGTCTTGACGAGGAGGGAGTGCGGATTCACGTCGTGTCATGTAGCGCTTTGACTCTCAATCGGGCCTCGAGCTTGGGCTCCGTCAGCAGGGTCCGATTTCGCTCTGTTCATGGACGTCATGGGCTGTCTTGAAGGTTGCAAAATACCCAACTTCTGTCCTCTACTTCAGTCGACCCATTCGTGCTCTCGTTCTTTGGCGGCATGGACGGCCTCGACGGCTGCCGCCTCACCGGCAAGCCTCCTCGGCTCTCGAGCCCTACTGCCGGCTCGACACCTCCGACACGGCAGTGAGCCCGGGCTCTATTCGCCGTGTCCTATTACGTGTACGGTCAGGGCAACCGGCGTCAGTCCTCCGATACTCAAGCCCACCTGCCGAGTCCCGGAGGCTCAGCGCGCGATTGTGCGGAACAACGGCAGGGTCTGGTGACGAGAGGGCGCCGGGCTAGTCTCGATGGTATTGTCGGCTCCGCAGTTCCCCACGCCCGTGCCGGAGCTATTAGCAACGACAAGGTGGAGATTCGAGTCATGTGTCTGTGTTGTTGATTGACATGGCTTGCCGAATTCCGCGATGCGAACCGACCTATCCGTCCAATATAGGACGAGCCAACTGCCACTCGGGTAGATGGTCTTGGACATGGACATGAATAGCAGCCATGATTTCGCATAAGAAAGGAAGCTCGTCCGTCCAAGTCTTCTCAACTAAATCATCCCTCTTCCACATCTTTGCTCCAAGCAATATAAACCATCTCAACCTCCACCTCGCCCAAACCTCTCCCGTCTCGACAAGATGAAGTCCATGCTCGCCCTCGCCGCCATCATCGCCGCCGTCAACGCTCTACCCCCGGCGGCTCCCGCGGGCCCAGACTCGCAGTCGGCCATGCTCGACGTCGGGAGCCACAATCTTGCCGCCAACAAGGCCTTGGTCGCCCGCCTGTCCTTGACCACGGATCTCACCGCAAACATCGGATCGAGCGCCTGCATCAAGGTCTGCGAGGGCATCGTGGGGGGCTGCACCGTCGCCTGCTTCCTCGGTGGCCCGCTCGACCCCTTCTGCGACGCCTGTGTCGCACCTGCCATTGGCACATGCGCAGCCGTGAGTCCGCCCGCTCACGTCCAGCCCAGAGTCTTCCTCTTGGCGCTAACGCGGTTGTTGTAGTGTGCGTCCAGGTAGTTTCCATCCTGTCCAGACTGCCAGGGCGAGTTGATAAAAAGTTGGAGAGCAGTGTGACATGGTTTCATTGCCTTTATCCAAGTCTACCTTGATGTACATAGTCGTATCATCTCTAGGAAGTTATGTATCATGCCTCTTTTAGTTACACGCAAATAACCCCCCAAGCACGCAAAGGTCCGGGGGTTAGTGCCTCGCGTTCCTGTCGGCCTTGATTCCGTCTAGAATTCCATGAATTGTCTGACACTGACGGTCCAGCCGAAGAAGCTGACTTTCGACGTGCATTCGATTCCTGTCGTATGTGTAGAACCGAACGCAGTTTCCGACGGCGACGGCACCCCACATCCTCTCTGATAGTCGTAACGGTAACAGTTCACTCAGGTACCCCTCCAGTTGCAAGGCGGCATTATACCAAACTAAATCTTGTCCGTCGAGAGCGGGTGCTTTGCACTCGACGACCAGAAACTTGAATTCGACTCCGGTGTTGTTGCCTGTCAGGACAAGATGAGAGGAGAAAAGATCAACCCTTCCGGTTCCGACCTGCATTTCGAGCCCGACCGAAAAGCCTTCGGTGGTGGAGAAAATGTAATGTAGGATGTCGTTCCAAACTCGGGAGACCTCCCACTCTTGGGAGCCGCTTCTGAGTCGATTGTCAATGCAAAATCTTATCATTTCTTGCGCATAGTACTTGTATTTTAACGTCAGCTCGCGGTGGGCACAGATTGGGATCGAACGACTCCCACGATGAATTCGGTAACGCACAGTGTCCGTGGCATCTTCCTGTGGAGCAAGACGAGAAGACATGTTGGTTGACAGAAGATGTTCAAGGTGTAGATGTTGAAAGAGTCGAAGCGACAAGTTCCGTGAAACTGGCCACGATAGCTCCCTTTATATGTAGGCCATGAGACATGAGACGCCAGCATCAGTCCTCGTCCTCACGGGCTGGTGCTAGGCGCAGCTACATGCATGCATTATGCATTCCGTATTCGTAGTGCTCCCCGATGCACCACAATCTGGAACCAATAACCGCCCTAGAACAACGGCTGGAAGTGCAACTTAGGCCTTGAGAAAGGGTCACACCGCATGACGGGCGGCTAAGCCATCACGTTCAGTTGAAGAAGATTGCCGGGCGCTTGGCGAAACGTATTGACCCTTGACGATAAACGTCAGGGGTTGGCTGGTATATCCGTACAGCCGCCATAGAAGGCACCGATACTGGCCGCGGCCATAGGCGCGGTTGGGTCATGTGGAAAAAGCTCTGATGAATTGGTTATAGCCCATCAAGTAGCTTTCGCCATTTCGGCAAGGGGACCAATCCCTTTTAGTGGTCTTTGTCGCTTGGCTGCTCATCTCGAGCAGGCTTTATCTTGGTGCGCTTCCGTTATGGAAAGATGTCGTTGATTTGCATCCGCTGCGCAAAATTGCTGGCTGGTTGGGTGGCTGAAAATTTTCTCAAGGAGGGTTTTGTCGGGAGGTTTCGCGCCGAATGGCGGGCCGACACGCCGAATGGCGGACTGATTGGCGTATGCGATCAAGAAGCGCCAAAAGGCAGCTTCTTTTTCTTCTTCTTTCGCATCGCGTGATGATGATGATCAAAAAAGCGTGCGCTGGAAAAAAGCGTGCGCGAGGGCCATAACCTGTGGAAAAAACTCTGCGCGCGAGGCTGCTGACTAACGCAATGAGGTCCGTGCACGAATTGCAACAGGTCAATTGGGCATTGGGCGGGCACGAGGATCGGAAAAGTCTGCGCGCCTGGCAAATGTACCCGTTGGCCGTTGGCTCTCTTCATGTTAGCTCCGCATTAAAATAGGTTGCCGGGGCCTGGATTGTGATGATCCGGGGCGCTGGGCCACACGTGACATGCTCCAGGCAAACCTCTCTCTCTCTGTCTCCCTCAAGGCATGACGATTGAGCCACGCAGATCCGCCAGAGTCTGAGAGCATCAAGGCCGACTTCAGTCCTCCTCGTTCCGATACCATCACCCACCACGAGCAGGAATGTCGACCGCGTGCTGCGTCCTATGCGGCGCCACCATTGGCCACGAGCTCGATGGCCTTGAACCCTGGATGCGCCAATTCCGAGCGGGTAATGTCGGCCCCGTCCCCGCTCGTGATTGCTTCATCTCACTGTGCTCTGCTCTAGTCTTCACCCGAGAGAACGATTGGGACCAAGTTCAACTCTCAGGCATCGGCCTACGCCAGATGTCGGAGAACAGAGCGCCGACTGATGCAGATGCCCGATACGACCAACGAGGTCTGAGCCCTGATGACACGGTTGATATCGATCTCGTCAACTTTGGCCTCGACGTCTTTACCAATCCTGATCCTGATCCGCATATCTACTCGCGGCCAATCTGGGGCTATGGCTTCCACGCCGCCTGTTGGCAGCTCCTCGTCATGGCGTTTAAACCTTCCCTCCGCCATCTGTTCCATGCTTGCCTGTCTACGCCCCTCGGCTTTGACGGCCTTCTAGACTGGGGACACGATTATGGCGGAGCTGCCGAGTACCAGGTCAAGCCATGCGACTGCATACTCGTCTCTCGAGTCAAAACAGCATGCTCATCTTACGGCCTCAGATCGAACCCCGTCGACATTCCGCTTCTTCTTCGACTGTTCAACACGCCAGACTCTGTTACTCGTTACGGCGAGCTCGACCGTGAATCCCATCTTAGCTTCGCCAACATCTACAGCGGGAGGGACCCATTTAGGTTGCTCCCCCTAGAGATTCTTCAATTTATCCTCACTCAGCTGCCCTCGGACAGTGTTTGCGCCGCGAGACATTCGTCTCGCGTGCTTGCCACTACTTGGCTCCCGGAATCCTTTTGGGCATCTCGATTCGCCATGGACAACGAATTTCCATTCGTCTACGAAACGAGGCGCACGAAACCGAGCTCGTGGAGATGCTTGTACCTTGGCGTCAAAGAAGCCATGTCGGGTTGCCCTAATCTCAAGAATCGGCGGCGCATCTGGAAGCTCGCGGGTTCGTTGCAAAAGTTGCTCGCCAACATGTCGCTTGACGAGTGCGCAGGTCATCCCCTCTTCTGCTACTACGATTCCGCGACGACACAGAGCAGCTTGCCGTGGCTGACGGCATATCGTTGCCTGCGCGGTCCACAAGAGTACTTGACCCGCGGATGCAGAGCTCTGCGATGTCGGATGGCCAACCTAAGGCCATCTTCTTGCATCATCAGGGTGACTGTGTCTTTTGTTGAGCTGCCTGACGGAACCTACGTGTCGGGAATCCGCCTCGAGCATGACAATGGTCATGACATATGCCTTGGCTACGTCGACTCGCCCTCCTCGACCGTGTCCTCGATATGCCTACGCCATCCGACTTTGGGCGTGCGAGGATTTCACCTCGCGCTCGAGCCTACAGGAGTCAAAGGAATAGCTGCCCTCATGGGAGATGGCGCTTTGTCCAATTGGGTTGGCGAGCACGACGGTATCCCCAAGTGGTGCCTGGCAGATGGCCGAGGCGGCACCGTCTCGTCCATCAAGGCCGAATTCGACGTGAGCAAACCCCTTTCAAAGTGATGCCGCCCTCACCCCGCCTGATACGTTGTGCTTGCTAGAGAGGTGCAGGCAAGGGACTCTCCTCTCTGTCTGATGGACGCGCACGGTACCCATCTAACTATATTCAAGGCTTTTAAACTGGTTTCTCTTGGCATTTCCACCGACGCCCTGACACACGTCGAGCTGGGCCAGAAAGCCGCGCTACGTAACACCTGCATATGGAGCCCGGACATCCCCCCCGAGCATCTTCTCTCGGATGGAACTGGAGACGACTACCCCACCTCCTGGTACAATGGGGACTCTCTGCCTCTTTCGACTGTTATTTTCGGGGGCTCGACTGGACAAGACCTCTCCCATGTCGCAGGAGTCGTGGTGTGGATATTTGACGTTGACGCAATCACCGGGATGGAATTCCAGTACGCAGACGGCCGCCAGTCCCAGGCCTTTGGACACGTCGGACCCTATCCGGACGAGTCGCCCATCTTCCGGCGAGAATGGGTACCATCTCACGACGACCGGATCCCCTTTCCCATCGACGGTCCTGGCGGCGAGAGAATTGTCAGCGCAGAGGCTCAAGAACGCAATCACCACGTTATTGGTCTCAAGGCGAGTCTGTGCGGTGGGCGGTGGGCGCTATCGCGCATGGTGTTGGGCTGACGTGCTCGTAGATTCAAACCAACCGGGGCCGAACAGGAGTGTTTCGTACACCGCTATATAATCAGGATACGGGCTGGACGACAATAACTGCTTCGGGAGATGCAGTTGTCGGCTTCTACTCTGTCTTGGTGGTGCCATTCGGGATGAATCTGTTTGGCTTGCTATCAACCAAGCCTACGCTAGGCATACGCTAGGCATGGCGGACGGGGGGGAGAAAGAGCCTAAAGGGTGAAGGAGCCTAAATGCAACCCCAGTGCCTGTGAGGGTACACAAGAGGAGTCTTACAGGTACTACAGAGCGCAATCGTGGCTCAACAAGGATGGCCGTGGTCATCCGGGCAGGTCAACATCCGCGAGGAGCAGCCAACCGCGTCATTCACAGCACTCTACCCGGGCGGACACGGATGCTCGTAGCCGAGTTGTGTCGCAGTGTGCCACGCGTGTCGCAGTGCCACGCGGTGAGGGTGTGGTAAGCAGCCAACGGCCAAAGCAAAGTCTCGCGCCACCAGGCGACGTTTTACAGCGATAACACTACCTTTTCATACTATCTACGGGTGAATGCCAGTATGTGTGTACACACACAAGCTTTTTACTGCGAGCTACTGCGGAGGTTACCGTGGAAACTCATAAAATTGGAACAGTTTGGCAGCGGGGATAAGTGCCTTGTTTCATTTGTCCCCCGCGCCGTCATCGGATCGCCAAGACCGTTCCAATTCTATGAGTTTGTATGTACGAGTTATGGTATCGTGAGAGCTGGCCAAAGAAAAGTGTCGGCAACTAACCAACCAGACTGGCGACAACAACAAACAGCGTGGAGAGCACGCAGGCCAAGTACCATTACGTCCTAACTTGCTGTCTCGTAAATAGCACGCATGATTATAATCTCCGTGCCTGGTCAGGTCAGGTGCATCATCCACTTTCACGACCTTGCTCTGCCATGTATCCTTTTCAGCTTCACACTTGCAGAGGGTATAATCCCACAGTAAGAAGAGGCCCATCGACATACTCACGGCCTCGTCTGTTGCCATGTACATGCATGCCTCGGGCGTCAGCACATGGTAGTACGAGTGACTGCACTCTCGTAGCACAACCTGCAAGGCCCCTTGCAAGCGCATCAGCAAGCCGAATGCGTCTGCCTGGGAAACGAGATTACTTTGAAGAGAGGAGTGGAGTCGTCTCTTGCTCACCTGATGATGCAGCAAGAGATATAAGAGTGTCTGGTCGGCTCCGTCTCGTCCCAGACCTCGACTCGTGTCGCCACAGCACCAAGTTTCCCTCACCAGAAGCCTCGATAATTCGACAATGCATCCCTCGACGGTTCTCCTCGCCCTCGTCGGGACTGCGGCTTCGGCCAACCTCGCCAACCAACTCGCCAACCAATTCACAGCCCTACTCATGTCGCCGCCCTTTCCCGTGGCGGCCGTCGTGCAACGCATCGTCACCTTCCAAGTCCCGGCGGCGGACCGGAACCTGGGCCGCCGAAGCGACGAGTCGTGCACCGACGCGGCCAAGGAGGTGCTTTCCAAGATGTCGCGCGGCCTGAGCCCCATTGTGAAGCCGACGTTGGTCTCCAAGCTGTCGTCGTATCTGGACGACCACCCCGAGATCACCAAGACGGCGGCGGGGAGCGACCGGTGCGATCCCACCGCCGGGCCGAGCGTCTCGGGCACGTTGGGATCCGAGGTGACGAGGGCCAAGGAGTCGTTGGCGTCTTTCTGGTCGAGCCTCACGCCCGATCTGCAATCCATGTGGTCCCAATGCTCCACCATTGACTCGGTTTCGTCGGCGTTTGTGTCCAGCATCGGCGTCTGCCCGTCCATCTTGGCCGACATAACGGGCAGGCCAACGGGCAAGCCGGGCCAGCCGACGGGCGCGGCGCAGACGCAAAAGGCTGCTGCGCCAAGGGAGACGGGCGTCGCCATGGCTGCGCTGGGCGTCGCCGCCATGGCCGTTGCCGCCCTCAACTGAACTGACTTGTTGAGTCACTGAGCCCAACCGACCGTCGTGTTGAAATGGCCGTGTTTATATACTGTGTTGGAGGTACATTATAGTTTAGCCATGCTACAAAGGAGGTCCAAGTCATGCATATCCGCCATGCTACGAAAGAGGTTCCAAGTTCTGTACATTCCGACCCCCAAGCTCACGCCCATACACAATGGCATCAACCAGCACCCCCGGGTGGCTCTTCAGCCTCCCGCAGCCCTTGACGCGGCCGATCTGCTGGAAGCCGAGCCGGTCCCAGATCCTGCACGACGCCACATTCGTCTCGTAGACCAAGTTAAAGACGGAGTACACGTAGCCCAGCCTCGGAGCCCAGTCGACGTAGCTCTCTCCCAGCAGACGCCCCACGCCGCGGCCGCGGGCCGTCTCGGTCACGAGGAAGCCGGCGTTGCACACGTGGCTGCTGCGCCCCGGATAGTTGGGCTTGACGTAGTAGCTGCCCAGACACACGTCAGACCAGTCTGCGTCACGGGCCAGGTCGGCGTCGAGGTCCAACGCGCCCACGAGCATGACGGCCGCAAAGTTCTGGAACCAATACGCCCCGAAAGCCTCGGGCTGCATGGCGTCCACCATTGGGTACGTGTCGCCGGCTTCGATCTCCCGGTTCAACTGCCCACATAGAAAGTGCAGCAGGGACGAGGGGATCTGGCCCTTGGAGGCAAACGGCAATATCGTCGCCCTTGTCTCGCCGTCGCGAAGGGTCACGCGCCGTGGCCGCACGTCGGCTGGGAGCCCTGTGGTAGCTCGGGACGGCCACCGCTGTATTGGTGGACTGCTTGGATCGTCGAGCATTGCTGGCATCGGGGACTCGGAACAAGGCGGGCGAGTCTGTTGCGTAAAGTTGTCGGGGGTGAAGTCAAGGACGAAATTCGCTCACGGGTTTCTCGGCCTTCCGCTATCGGCATGGCAAGGGCGCCGATGGCGTGTTTAGTGGGGCCGGCCCCGGCGTTATGCGGGACGCCCTACCGAGAGACGTGTCAGACTTTGGACGCACAAGATAGCGGCGTCCGGCCATTATAGTCTAATCTGGGTCATGCATGTTTGCTCGATCTTGTGTTTTTGTCTTCATTGTACCCGTTGGCTCCCTTAGGCCAACTTAAAGTCAGCTACTACCACACAGCCTCTGCAGCCCCAAAACACGTCAAAAATAGTCGGCAAAATTCCGGCCACAAGCGCAATGACGATGACAACACTCATGGTGTCGTTCTTGAACCACCATATCCCGTTACCAACGACGGTCATCAGGACCGAGACACCCACCCACGCGGGGAGCGCAAGGGCCATGGCGGTGTCCTAACCCCCCGTGGGCACCTGACTAGGTGCCCGCCTTTGGCGCATCAAGCCCCAAAACACGTCAAAAATGGTTGGCAAAATTCCGGCCACAAGCGCAATGACGATGACAATACTCATGGTGTCGTTTTCGAACCACCGTGGCACCTGCAGCCGCTGCTGCAACTTCGTCTGCTCCATCGTCGGCGGAGTATGCGGCTGGCCGGGTCTGCCGGCGCGGGGCGATGCTCTAGGGAGAGGAGTCGTGGTGAGGAGAGTCGTGCGGCGTGGTGAGGGTTTGCTCATAGCGGCCCTCATTCTCGGTTGTTTGCTGCTATCGCAGGCGGGCTGGCAGGCTGGGCGGAAATATTTCCAACACTCGGACGCAGCGGAATCTGGGGCTTGGTGCCGGGTCTGGCGGCGCGGGGCGATGCTCTGGGGAGAGCACTGGCAGGCTGGGGGCGAATATTTCCAATACTCCGGAACACCCTTGGAGGCAGAATCTGCCAGGGTCTGCCGGCGCGGGGCGATGCTATGGGGAGACGGCTGAGACGGCTGGCAGGCCGGGGGGGGATTATCTCCAAGCAACCTCGATACCCCACAACCCACGACGGTCATTAGCTTCACCCTCTTCGCCCTTGCTTGCACCGCAGTTGAAAAGACAACTGCCATTCCTCCGACCACGGTGCTTAAGTGAATTATGGCATAGCCGATCCTCCATCGGCCTCCGAGGTCCATTCGATGCTCCGGGGTTGGTTGGAATACCAACGCGCAAAGGTTTGCAGCCACCATGCCCACGGCCAATGGAGCCATTGCGGCGGCGACTCCGTAAAGGGGGTTCCGACGTGGAACTGGCCGCGGAGGAGGAGGAGCTATGGGCGTGGCTGAGAGGGTTTGGAGCCGCTGCCAGTTACTCGGATCCGGCTGGTTCAGCTGCGGCGTCTGGAGCTGGGCTTTAGGGTGCGGCTGCTTGTCCTAGGGCTGCAGCGGCTCGTTGTCCATGGTCGCCGTTGTTGCCGTCGACGTTATCACCATGGTCGTATGAACCACCATAAAAGACAGCCAATCAGAGCCGACAGAATGCCAGCGGCAAGCCAGAACAAGAGGGCCGGGCCAGCCAGGGCGTCCTAACCCTTGGCCATGGCGGCGATAGCGGGCCTCTTCCTGGCAGTCCGGGGCTCGTTGTCTCCATAATCGCCGTTGTCACCGTCGTTGTCGAGGGACGTCTCTTCGTCTGATGTTTGCCGTGAGTCTCCTTCTTGCTCGAAGGTACCCCAGCTCATTATCCAGCCGCCGTCTACTTGACGCCTTTCCTCTTCGGCCAAGCCTAGTTGCTCTGCGCTTACCCAGGCCACATGGGGGAGAACTTCACCGCCAGCTCGGTATGCTTCGTCCATCTCACCATGGTCGTCTTGATGCTGCGGCTCGCTGTCTCCATAGTCGCCGTTGTCACCGTCGACGTTGTCTCCATGGTCGTCTTGATGCTGCGGCTCGTTGTCTCCATGGTCGTCACCCTCGTGGTCTTCCGCGGCGCCTTGAGGTTGATCCGGCTGCGGAGGAGGAGGATGAGACCACGAGAGGTTTGGCACAAGACTGGTGTCGGCCATTTCGACGGAGAAAGTCTGCGGGCGAGCCGAAGGGATGTGGGTGAGAGATGCACGCAACCCGGCGAGGATAAAGAGGCACGCAGCCCGGCGAGGAAGAAGAGGCACGCAGCCCGGCGAGGAAGAAGAGGCACGCAGCCCGGCGAGACTGAAGAGACGCGGCGGCGAGACGGCGGCGAGACGGCGGCAAGACGGCGGCAAGACGGCGGCGAGACGGCGGCGAGACTAAAGAGACGCGGCGGCGAGACTAAAGAAACGCGGCACCAGACGAGGATAACGAGGCACGAAAGCCCGGCGAGGATAACGAGGCACGCAGCCTAGCGAGGAAGATACACGTAACCAGGCGAGGATAAAGATATACGCAACCCGGCGTAGATAAAAAGAGTGAAGAAGAGTAGGCGAGGATAAAGAGGCACGCAGCCCGGCGAGGAAGAAGATGCACGCAACCAGGCGAGGATGAAGAGGGTGAAGAAGAGCGGGCGAGGGTAAAGAGGGTAAAGAAGAGCGGGCGAGAGGAAGAGAAATTTTCAGGGCAAGTTAATGGCAGTCGGTGAGGGGTACTAGTATACATGAATACATGACGGGCACCTTCCTCCTCGCTGACCCCCCCCCCGCCCCGTACGCACTGAAGCTGTCATGCATTCCTGCGTGCAACAATAACCGATGATTATCTGGTAGAGGATGATGGCGATGAAAAGTTTTAAAGTTAGATGCGTCCAAGTTTAAAACAACACGTGCCATATAAAGCAAGCCTTGTCTACTCATTAGGTTCAAGCCTCTCTTCTCCGCTTCTTGTTCCCAGCGCGTTTTTCCAGGCACATACTTAAAGTCCCATTGAGACTTGTCGTTCATCATGACTCTTTTTTTTCCCATCTAAATTCTTGCCATGTTTTCTTCACGCTCGTCAGCTTGGCGCGACAAAGTCCTCGGTTTATTTTCGAAAGGTCCTAGGCGCTACTCAAAACTCGAGGAACTCGATTGGCCATCATCCAACAGCCAGATCTTGGAGATTTTACCGACAGGAGTCCTTCTCGCCATAGCAGCATACTTAACGCCGACGGACCGAGCCGCACTCGCCCTCACTAGTCGAACAGCCTTGCAAAGATTAGGCGTTGCAGCCCTAGCACTTCAAGCCACCCTACGCTGGGACCTTCTTATTCGTCTCGAGCAAGACGGTGTAAGGGAGGGGGACATTCTCTGCTCGGGTTGTCAGGTCTTTCATCCGCCTCAACTATCCCTTAAGACAGGCTCGTTTTGGGAATGTACCCGAACATTCCGGCCCTGTGGCGTGAATTGCAACTTCGAGACTTGGATATCACCATATCTTATAGCCCAGATACATTTCAACGTCTTGGCTGCGGTAATGAGAAGTTATCGCCATGGGTGGACCGTATACCCTATAGAAACGCTATTATCGAGCTATCGACTATATAACCAGGATGGTGTAATGCACAACCGGCAATATCAGTCTCAATATCCGAAGGTTCACTGTCATATGAGCTGCAAAATTGTCAATGGGCGACTAATCCTAAAAACGGAAAAGTTGATTTTGCCGTCTAAGGAGGTCGGAATGGGGTGGCCTCTAAGTACTCCCAACGCTCTAAAAACCTACCTTCAAGAAGGACCATGGTTATTGAGAAGAAGCTGTCGTCATCGTTCGTGGATAGACGATTACGACTTTATATTCGACGAGACGGCCGCGTCTAATAAGGGCAAGCTCGACCTATTTCGCCGTATCTGGAGTACCCGTCGTCTGGACAAGACTGGCCTAGGCCAGGCGATGAGCTGTTTCTGGTGCTATACAGACATTGCCTTTGGTATTACCGATCTGGATCGGCCCCTTGCCAAGACTTTTCAACGCGTCTTTGTCTTGACTGCGTGGAAAGATCTAGGCAGCGGCGTGAGTCGCGATGACGCGAGATGGATGTCGCATCTCTTCGACAAATATACTACGCCACGACCTCACACGGGGGAGCCGTTGAATGGCGTCATTTGTCAGGCATTTGAGCAGCTCCAGAGGAGAGGCGGCGTTGTCGCTTACACGGACGCTCCGCCTATTGACCCTGCCAGCGTGAAGCGCTTTGGCACATAGATACCAATGCTAGATGTGACATAAATGCCACGGTAGATTAATTGAAGCGTTTGACGAATAATGGATTTATCAGCGGCTCCATGTCTGTCACTCCTGGCTACCACATGGGGATTCAACTTCACATTAGACGGAAGACTTATTGCATCACCAAAGAGAAGCGCGAAATCCATTACGAGTCAGCTACCACATAGCCTCTACAGCCCTAAATTACGTCAAAGATAGTCGGGAGATGAGACGAGGCGCCTAGATGGACTCACGGGGCGGCACCATCTTGTCTCAGCGATGCGTTGTGATTGAGACAATGTCTTTATATTTTCTTACTTGGTGACGGGTGCTGGAGAGCAAGTGGTGGCGAAACATGAAGGGCATGAGATGGGCCGTCAAGTCCATCGTGTCCGACACTGCCAAATACTCCTTCCACTCATCTCTGCCATGCTTGATGACATCAGTCTGATCGAGGACCAGTTGTCGGTGCCTCGGGCCCGAGTATCACACGGACTTGGTCTCCTGTTTGCTCGTCGTGGCCGCTCTCCACGGGCGTTGAATTGAACCAATGGCCAACTTGACGGATTGCGGTGGTTTGTGACCGTAGCAGCAGTGACCCAGTCCCGACTTGAAGGCTTCCGGGTGCACCAGGGCATTTCCCCAGCTGGAAGCAGGCCCTGTAAGCGACTCTTCCCCTCGAGTCGCAATATCAAGGACCCAATTTCAAGGCCCCCATATCGAGGAAGGGGGCCGCCTTTGACTCGAGGATGAGAGGCACACGGTGGCTTCGTCGACGTTTCAATGCATGCTTCCCGGGACGGCGAGAGCAGTGTCGGGGGCTATGGATGGCGAAGATGAGCGTCTAGTTTGAGGACGGGGCTCAAGGTCGATATCATTGGTAAGTGGCCGGCATTGGTAGGCGGCCCGTATTCGCCATGGCCAACGGGTGAGTGGTCAGATGGAGGCCGCGTCCACTACGGCCGTGCTTTCACGGCCCGGCAGACTGTCGATACGACTGTTCCCAAAGATGGAGGTGATGATGAACGTGGCAGATTTAATTGGGGGTCAAAAGCGGGAAAGGGAGTCTGGGGACAAGGCAGGTATTAGTTCTGCTTCAATCACATGCCTCGGTGACAGACGACGGAAGCATACCCATGCAGGCAGTTGGCGGTATAAACGGCAAACGATAAGGAAGCCAACAGGGCCAATGGACAGGAGTGACAGGTACTTCGTATGTAAGTTACATATCAGCCAGTAACGGACGGAGTAGAGTACCTAGTACCTGCATGCACAACAGATGGAGGATCTGCAGGGCCGTATTGCACGTAACCTCGCCCCTTATCGGGACCCGGGAATACGAGGCGGCACATCTGCTGGTCGCTGGTCGTATTAAAGACGGCGAGGTGGCACGAGCAGTGCTTATCCATCACATTGCGTCGACTTGACGACAAGACGCCGCAGATGATTCGTCAAAAGACATGTGCCCGGGGAGATTGGCCGGACAAGTACTCCCCGGTACGAACAGTGTCGTTTTGCCGTCGGCTCAGGAAACGAGAGTTGGCGGCTAAAGCATGTGTGTAAGTTGGCAGACGGAAGAATTGGCAGAGTCCATGTCTCGGGTTCGCCGCCACCGAGGTGAAGCGTAGGGGTGAATTGCAGGCTGCACACCAGCCCGGTAAAAAATGTTGTGGATGAAGATTGAAAAAAAAGAGGCTGCGTTGTGTGCGTTGCACACGTTGCGCCAAGCCACCAGCCGATAGGGTTAGACGATGGGCGGTTACATGCGGCCGGGTACTTCGCACAAAAGTACCATCTTGTACTTCGTACCTGGAAAAGAAAGCTGATCTCTAGACGTGCCCTAGGACGAGCACTAGTAAGAACTCGAGTCTTGGCGTAATGGAGAACGATTAAAGTTGACGTCGAGGTTGGGAGGCGCGCACGTGTCGGTTGGTTACCCCTCCACGCCCCCGAATTCCACGCCGTCTCGGTATTGAAAACCCCAGTGCCTGAATTGGCCCGTCTCGGCCGCGTAATCCTCTCCCAGGCTCATCTTATATAGGTAGTACCTAAGGGGGAGCTATCCGTAATCCTGCCCAAGTGGCCCGCCCCCCCTTGTTTCATTAGTAGAAGCACAAGAGTATAAGTAAGCTTGCGGCTCCAGCTGGTTATTTTTAAAGCAACAGCACCCTCCAGCCTCCAGGGAACCACTAGGTGCACGTGCAGCTGACCGCTACAGTCCTTGGCCACCTCGTTTAGCCGTCGTCATGGAAGCCCCGTGTCATACTCCGTAGATAGTGGTACCTCGTGGTAGAACAAAAGTAAAAAGGTGACGGACAGGACGGATGATTGGCACGTGCGGGAAAGAATCTGGCGTTGCGCCAATCTCTCATCTACCTACACCCAGTGCAGAGCCACTCAAAACCACGGGGCACTCACCGGACCGCCCCCCCCCCCCTCCACCAAGCCGTCACTAGTCGCCCCGCCAATCACCCAATTTCGGGCTTCCCCTTAATCGGTTTTTTTTTCCTTTCCCCTTTCTACGGAGTATGCTTCCAACACTTTTTACGAAGTATATTCACCCGAGCTGGAGACAAGGGCGTGGACTGCTCTACCGTGCGAGTACGCATCATTGCCTTGCCGGTAGATGTCATGTACATACTACCGCCTGAATGGATACAGAGATTGACAGAGTACCGCCTGAATGAATACAGAGATTGACATCCCTAACAACTGCTCCCGTCATCTCGCTGCCTCAGCCGCCGTCTTTTTTTTCTTTCGGGCCAGTTTCTTCTCTCCCTCCCCTCCCGAGCATCTTCCCTCGTCCTCGTCCTCCTCCAGGTTAGGGTGTCACCCCCCCCCCCCCCCCCCCCCCCCTCCCTCACCCCCTCCTTCCTCCTCTCACTTTCGTTGCCCCCCCGCTCAACCGCTTCGTCTGTCTGTTCGACGCTCCGGCAATATTTTCCGTCATTCTCCTCCCTGGTAAACAAAGTCCAACCCACGACGACCCTCGACTCGCATACACACCGGCTGTGCATCCGGCCTGCTCCTCGCTCGTGGGCCTTCGATTCGTCGCGTCACTCGCTTGTCTCCCACCTCGGTCGCTCAACCAAGCCTCTCCTGTGCTCTCTCGACGCGAGTGCATGTTTGCCCGCTCGTCACACCCTCGCTCTCCTCTGCTCGCCGACAGCAGAAGCCGACCCGCGACGGCCCTCCATCACGTCGTCTCTCAGCTTGGATTGCCTCGGCCCTACCCCAGGGCCTTGCCTCCGCGTTGAAGCTGGCTTCTCCCGCATCTGCCTCGAGGCAGCTCGACAGTGGACCACTGTCCGCTCCCCGCGAGGTACTGGCCTTCCAGGCTGTGCCGCCGTCCCCCCCTCGAAGCATGATAGGAGTCAAGCTGCCGGGCTCAAAACGAGCAATGGTCATGCGGAGTCCCTTCTCCAAGGCTCTCTTGGCCGCCTTGTGCATGCTGCTCGCCCTCATGGCCATGATGCACACGGAAACCGTCGTCCCCGTCCGCGCCCACCTCTTCACCAAGGCTGCCATCAGGTCTTCCCTCACCCAGCAGCAGCGGCCCCTCGAGGCTCACAGGCCTCCCTTTCCTCAGGGTCCCGCCGACGCTGCCGAAAATGCCCCCGACCCCAGTCACGTCATGAACTGCAGCGTCGACACGCCCCATCTCTCCGAGATCAAGCAGCGCTACGGCCTCAACGACAAGTTCAACTACATGAAGCGCTACGTCCGCTTCACCCGCAAGCAGGGCCTTGGCCGCAAGAGCATCACCAAGCTGCCCCAGAATCTACTGCCCCCGACGCCCCTCAAGACGGTCGATGTCAACCGACAGTACCCCGGCGACGTCTGCGCCGAGCCCCTCGAGGTCCAAGTCCCCGTGTCCGGCCTGCCCTCGACCGTCAACGCCTCCGACTTCATGTTTGGCGTCTCCACCACGTACCAGCGCTTCATGGACTCGGCCACGACGCCCATCAACGAGTGGATGTTCTGGCTCACCGACGGTCGCGGCCACTCCAACGGCGGCAAGCTGCTGCTCATGCTCCTCGACGCTAGCGACAACGAGCTCCAGGAGGTGGCCAATCTCCTCGGCGACGTGGGCATCGATGTCGACGTCTACCACTCCGACTCGGCCGTTGAAATGGCCGTGCGCTACTTGACTCTGGTGCCCACTCTGTACACGCACGCCGACGTCCACAAGAAGAAGTGGCTCGTGACGTGCGACGACGACACCTTTTTCCCGAGCATGCACGCCCTCATCAACAGAATCAATGGCTACGACCACACGAGGGAAATGTACATTGGCACCCTCTCCGAGGACGTCGGCGCCGTCGAGCGCCATGGATCCCAGGCCTTTGGCGGCGCTGGCGTCTTCTTGTCGGTTCCATTGGCCAAGAAGATTACCGAGCGCTACACTAGCTGCAGCACCGAGCAAAAGGTGCTCGAGTCCAACTCGGGCTGGGGCCCGCAAGGCGACATCCTCCTCCGCAAATGCATATACGAAAACACGGAGACGCGCCTAACCACAATCTGGGACCTCTGGCAGCTCGACTTTTACGGCGGCCCGTCGGGCTTCTACGAGTGGGGGATCAAGCCCTTGTCCTTGCACCACTATCGAGGCGGCGGCTGGCACCAGGCTAAGCCCGGCCAGTTCACCAAGATTGCCCACACGTGCGGCGAGGACTGTACCTTGCAAAGGTTTCAGACGGCCGACAACTTCATCATCTCGGGCTACTCCATCGCCCACTATCCGCAGGGAGTCACGTTTGACACGAATCAGATGGAGTCGACGCTCTGGGCCGCGCCGGAAAACAAGGGCTGGAACCTCGACTTCATGTTTGGCCCGCAGCGGCCGACGCTCGAGAAGACGGGCCGCAAAATCGCCTGGGAGCTGCAGGAGTCGGAAGTCCGCTCTGACGGCTCCGTGCTGCAGACGTACACGCGCAAAAAGGACGACCCTCGCTGGGTCAACAAGGACGGCCGTCCGATGAGCAACGTTGACGGCGTCTTTGAATTGGTCTGGATCCCTTCATAGGCGTCTGAATTGCGGCGTGGCCTGGCACACCGATGATGAAACCAACCCGGTCCCTTCCTCTTCGGCCAGGAAGCATGCTACAGTCTACCTTGGGGATGAAGAGAAACGGTCTTGGGCACGGAGCAAGCTTCGGCTTGGTTGCCATTGCTTCATCCCTCGCCATCACATTTTTGGTCCACGGCACAAGAATCGGCGACACACAACACATTGGCCCAGGGCCTTGCGATAACCACCGAGACCGGGCTCGGCAGGTCGGGGTCAGTCTTTGAGCGAACACAGTTATGCATGGGGCGACGATACGTAGTGGACTCTACTGTACTTCGTACGAGTCGCCCATCTTCACATTGGGAACAAGGCGTTCTGGACACTCGCCATATCCCCTCGATGCCGCCTTGTTGGCCAAGGTGATCGATTCTTTTTGTTTGGAGTCTCAGTGAGTCGTGGGGGCGTCCCATTTTGACGACTACTTTGCATCGACCTGCTTGGCGGAAGCAGCAATCGCTTGTGGGGTTATTCTCCTTTTTGCCCTCGCATCGGGGCCTGTGGCCATTCGCCCGAGGGATTATGGGAGAGCCGGTGTACATGCAGATCTAATATATCGATCTATATGAGGCAGCGGGCTATTGTTTTTTCTACCTTGTCTCATTTGGACGCGGGACACTGAGCAGCCGGGGAGGCAGATCGAGCATCGGGCACTCGGGAGGCGGGGTTAGACACGACGAAAGCAAGGGTTTGGCGAGCCTCGAAGCGCCTGGGATCCGGGCTGGCACTGGTGAGCAACCAGGGGCTTCTTGAATGACTGGCAGGGCCTGAACACAGCAATGCCTCCCACGCGTACATACATATATACAGAGATGGAGGGACAATGGGCAACACGCCCCCATTCTCATCAAGAACATGATGGCATCCTCGTGGTTCCTGGACTTGACATGGATCCATGTCGTCTATCACTTTCAAACAGCCACGAAGGCGCTGAATACTGCTTCCTCATGCTCGACAAGTCAGGTAGGTACAACGGCAGGCATCATCCCCCCTTTGAAAGGAGTTGAGTCGTGAAAGTACCATGTCTAAACAGGGAAACCAGTAAACCACTATCGTAAGGAATTCTACGAACCTCCCTGCCATATATAGGGCAGTGCACTGCTTCGCTGTCACCTTGAGCCTCAGAGCTCTATATCCCTCTTCTTATATCAACGCCGTGTGAATAAATTAGCAGGGCCAAGCCACCATGTCACTGGTAAAACTATGAGCGTCAGAAGAGTGATGGGAAGGGCCAGTTTGTCATTCTTTTAAGGGGAATGCGGACACAGATCGCACTAATTAGTTCAATCAAGTGAAGAGATGGGTGGCAGAATTGCCGTTTTCCTTGATATCCTGAGATAGTTCATCGACAGTTTCGTAGTGTTGACCCCAGCATTTGGCAATGACACTCCCAAGTGCAGGAAGTGATTCTAGGCTTGGGTAACGGCCATCTTTAAAAGACTCTTGAATCATCAATTCGTCTAATCCGTCAAAAGGCCGTTTGCCTAGAAGCATCTCGTAAAAGGTGGAGCCGAGAGCAAACAGTTCACTCTTAGGCGACGGATCCACCATGTCAGGATGAGAATGGCTCGTCTCATACCAACTTAAACATTGAGCTCCGTCGAGAGTCGATCCGGCAAAGTCGCCAACCATGGCATTGAGATTTTGGTCGAGAAAGATGTTATTGCAAGAAATGTCGCAATGAAACACGTTCTTTGAGTGGATAAAAGCAATCGCGGCCGTGGCCTGCTCTACCCAGCGAAGCTTGGTCGAGAGAGGAACGCGCTGGCATCGCGAGGGCTGGTCGAGATATTGTCTGATGGAGCCGTGACGTGCAAATTGGAGAACCACACATTGGTCGTCCAAGATGCCATAGAAGCGCAAGATTCCTTGGGCAGCGGGCCCGAGACGTTGGTAAACAGCAACTTCCCTGGATCTCGCCTTCTTCTCGGTAGAGCTGTAACACTTGGCTACAGCGTCGAGCCGATGTACCCATGATGAAAGGCCAGCGCCGACTGTCTCGTTATCCCGTATGTGATCTGGCACTTCTATCTTGGATTCGGAGTAGGCCATTGCGTTGCGCGAATTGGGATTCGATTGCGGACGTAATGCTCTATGTGTCAGGTTGGTTATTGCAAAAGCATCGCCGACTGATAGCTGTAGGTAAAATAGCTTGGTGCCGCGGGCACAACTATAAGCAAAGCTTTGCTGTGCCGGCGGCACCAAGCTATTTTTTTTCCTATAGCCAGGGCAGCCAATAGCCGTGAAGGATTTCGGGATAAACCCCACCGGACGGGTTACCAATAGGAAGCGAGTATTTTTTGGCCGGTTAAACCCCGGGGGAAATGTAGCCAATTAGCGCACTGGATTTTTAGACTCTGGCCAATCATAGCGTGTCATTTGGGGCCAGCCAATGGCCGCACTTCGTTGATACAGGGGACCCCTGCAATAAAAGAGCTCACTACACATATTAAGTAAGCAAAGCGGCTTGCCGCAACTTGCACACATTCTGTGTTCTTCGTAGCGCAAAGCAAGCTTTGCTTAACTAAGGGGGCCGTAAAGTTGGCTCCTAGGAGGGGGGGTGCGTCGACCGCATAAAAGAGCACTAACTCAATAAAAAACTGGTACATAGGCACCCCGCCAGATTTGCGCTAAACACATGTAGTCTCATGTACATGAATTCCTCGTTTAAGTGCACAAACTTTTAACCGTACCATCAGTAGATACATCGTCAATCTAGGCGAACATCGGCAACGTGAACCTAGGGGTTAGTATCAGCCTCGTCCTTAAGGATCTCAAACTCATCGGCTTCGCCACCCTCAGCAAGGCTAGCACCCGTTAGAAGAGCGATTGCGCGGCACTATATACGCGGCGCGTGATATGTCGCGATGTTATTGTTAGGGACGGATATGAAGTTATGGCGAAAATTCAACTAAACTAGTCTACTTAATTTTACAAGGGGAATATACCTAAAAAATAGGTACCTCCATTCATTTTATTGAGTTGGTGCTCTTTTATGCGGTCGACGCACCCCCCCTCCTAGCGGAGCTAGGAGGGGGAGCCAACTTTACGGCCCCCCTAGTATATATTGCTAGTGTTATAGCGACTGGCGTGTAGCGAATAGCGACCGAGTATTTGCTTTGTAATACTCAACGGCACCCGTGTGTAAGTACGAAGTACCCGTGCCCCCCTTCAAGCTTCATCCTCAACATTCGCTTTTTTCCTCGCCCTCGACCGCCACCCAGACGCCGCGAGGTGCAACTCGTGCCGAGGTCCCAGGTCCCAGGATTTAGGTCTGCGTCAGGTCTGTCTGCCTCAGACGACGAGCGTCAGCCCACGGCATCCCGCCCGATCGTGTCCCCCCTCGGGCATTGACCTACCTCTACCATGTCGACGACGTAAGGTCCAACGACGGACGAGTCGCTGTCCAGTCCCCAAGCTGACGCATTTGACGCCGCAGAACCAGCAGCATCCTCTCGCTGCCCTTCCGCAGGTCCGCGCACATCTCCCTCTCGTCGACGATCCGGCAGTACATCAACACCAAGTATGACCAGCACCCCGACATGTTCAAGCAGGACCTCGAGGTGGTCGATGCGCTGCGCAGAGATGCCGTCAACGTCCGCGAGCCGCACTCGAGCGGCGTCAAGAAGCTGCAAGCCTATGCCGGCCAGCTGGCCTGGGTCGGCGGCAAGTTCCCCATTGATGTGCGTTGCCCCGACTCGGCCACAGGGCCGCTCCTCGACTGACGACGGCAAGCAGATCGGCGCCGAGTTCACCTGGTATCCCGCCCTCGGCTACAATACCGAACGGCCCGTGGTCCGCAACAACCTCAAGTACGAGCTCATGAACATACTCTACAACCTCGCCGCCCTCTACTCGCAGCTGGCCTCCAGCAGCTCCCGCGCAAACCCCGAGAGCCTCAAAGTCGCCGCCCACCACTTCAACCTCGCCGCCGGCGTCTTGTCGCACATGAGGAACGAGGTGCTACCCGAGTTGAGAATGTCGGACCCGCCCGAGGACATGGACGCCGACACCCTCGAGGCTCTGGTGCAGCTGCTGCTGGCGCAAAGCCAGGAGTGCTCTTGGCAGAGCGGCGTCGTGAACGGGCTCAAGGATCTCAGCATCGCCAAGCTCGCCACCCGCGTCGCGGATCTATACAACCTAGCTGCCGAGGCGGCCGTGAGGAGCGAAGCCATCAGCAGCGCCTGGATACACCACATGACGGCCAAGCACCATCACTTTGCCGCCGCCGCCCAGTTCCGCGCCGCCCGCGACTGCCTCGAAAAGAGGAAATACGGCGAGGAGGTGGCGCGCCTGAGGGACGCCGTGGCGTGCGTCACCGAGGGCCTCAAGGAGACGAGGGGGGGCTACTTGAACAAGCTCATCCTCGACGACCTCAACGGCCTGAAGCGCAAGGCCGAGGACGACTTGAAGCGAGCCGAAAAGGACAATGACATGATCTTCCTCAGTACGTTGGCCGTGTCAGTCGCACGCACCCGTCCAGGGCTAACAAGACAGATCCGGTGCCGCCCAAATCCGAGCTCAAGATCCTGGATCGCTTCAACATGGCCGAGGTCAAGGTGCCGCTCCAGGTGGCCAACCCATACGATTATCTAGGGGACAAGGCAGAGTTTGGACCCGCCCTGTTTTCCCGGCTCGTCCCCTTTTCCGTCCACATGGCCATTTCCATCTACGAGGAACGCAGAGACCGCATGGTGAATCAAAACATCATCCAGGAGCTCGAGGCATTGACGGAAAAGGTCCACGTGCTGCTCTCGTCCATCGGCCTGCCGGGGTCACTCCAGGCCTTGGAAAAGCCCCTCGGGCTCCCGCCGAGCCTGGTGCAGCACGCCGAAGAGCTTCGTCAAGGCGACGCCATTGGCAGGGTCCACAAGAGCCTCGCAGACATCGACAAGTTGCGAGCGGCAGACCTGGCCATTTTTGAGGCGGGGAAAGCGGCGCTGACGGCCGAGCGTGACGAGGACGAGAGGTTAAAGGCAAAGTACGGAACAGACCGGTGGACGCGGCCAGACAGCCTCGCGGACCCTCAGGGGGCCATGCTGTGGAGCCACGCGGGCGAAATCGAGGGCTACTTCCAAAGCAGCGTCAGCAGCGACAGCATCGTGAGGGACAAGTTTGCCGCCAACGAGGACCTGCTGCGCGTCATGTGCGGGTCGGATCGCGGGCTGATGGACTTTGTGCCGTCGAGCACGCAGCGGGAAACGAGCGACGAGCTCAAGTCGGCAGTGGGCAGACTGCGCAGCGCGTACAACGACGTCCTCCGGCTCGAGAGCAAGAGACGGAAAAAGGTGGAGCGGCTGCGAGAAAATGCACGCCGAGACGACATCAAGCCGGACATTCTGCGGGAGGCGGCGCGGCTCGAGAGGAGCTACCCGACCACGGCCATTGTCCCTGCGCACTTTGAGGATTTCTTCGAGAAGCGGCTCGACGGGCTGTACGAGGCAGAGCTGGACAATATTGGCAAAGAGGCCGAGGAGCAGGAAAGGCTGCTGGCTCCAGTGGAGAGGGCCAACCGTGAGTTTGACGCGCAGAGGCGCAAGGTGGGCGACCGAGGGCTTCGCGAGCGCGAACAGGCCCTGCAGCGGCTGGACAGCGCGTACTTCAAGTACAAGGAGATTGTCAACAACCTCGAGGTCGGGAGGAAGTTTTACAACGACCTGAGCAAGATTGTTGGGCAGGGGTTTCGAGACGTGGCCAAGGGGTGGGTAGCGCAACGGCAGATGGATGCGCGAGCCCTCGAGGAGTGAGTCGTCTCTCGCTCCCACGCGTAGGCTTCCGAGGATGCTAACGAAGACGTGTCTGTAGGGAGCTGAGCATGCCGCCCCTCTCGAGCCTCAACCTGTCTCGCGACCACAGTGCCGCACACGGCACCCAGGCAGCGTCCACGCCAGCGTACGAGCCGCCCCAACCGCCGCGATTCGCTCCCGGGCCAATGTCGCCGCGGCAGGCGTCGTCTATGCAGCGGCCCGTGCAAAGCCTCGCGGAAACGACGATACAGTCCTGGGCGGCCGGAGGGGTCCAGCAGCCCCAGCCGATGGCGGTGCCTCCAAACCCAATGGGTGGGGGCATCTGGAGTCCAACGGCGGGCATCAAGTTTGGCAGCGGCCCGGCGGCGACGCAAGGACAGGGGCAGGGGCAGCCCAGCAAGGGAGGGCCTCGGGGCGGTACGTGGGACCCCAGTACAGGCATCAGGTTTGGTTGAGTCCCGAGGTGGGCGGGCATGGATGAGGGCGATAAGCGCGACGCGGGACGGCCTCCATGGCCCAGGAAGAAGAGAGATGGCCCCTTTCGACACAACTGCCATCTCTCTCACCCAAGGCTACCGTCGAAACGGCCAGGCTTCGACGTGTTCACTCGAAGACATACACGACGGCGAGAAGTAAGTCCAGCCCGATTTAAACAGCAATGTATTCTCGAAACATCAGAAGTACAGGAGGAAAATTCAAGCTCGGACAGGGAGAGAAGATGAGTCTGAAGTGAGCTCGTGGGGGTATCAATTGCAGGTGCCTAACGACGGGGAGCAGGGCCATTCGTCGAGGCGCAGGGCTCTTCAACGATGGACAAGAGAGAGGCTCGGAAATGGCCTGGACTCGGAATCCGCTGGACGTCTTGCCCATCACGACCCGGCTCGGTCGACGGCATTCACCTTTGAGCCGGCGCCTTTTTCATCGCTCATGGCCTTTTGCTGGGCATTGATGCGGCCAAACTGCCACTCGGGCAGGGTGATGCCCGTCTGGTCGTGGATGGTGGTCATGAGGGGCGGCAGCATCTGGTAGAGGTTGCGCATGGCGTCGAGGCTGTCACCGCCAGCAGGGTTGCTCGCGGCGCCCGTGTTCCAGAGGCTGATCTTGGGCTCGAGGCCGCGGACGGCGTCTGCGTTTGCCTTGGCCAGATGGACATAGGTTTCGCTTTCAATCATGAGGTACTGCAGCAGGCCCTGGGGCCCGCCCAAGGCGTGGCCGAGCTTGGCGTAGGCATCGGCCATGCAGGCGAGGGCCTCGGCGTCCTGTTTCCTGCCCCAGGCGAGGGCCTCGGCTTCCTTTTGCTTGGCCAAGGCGTCGGCGGAGGAGCCCTTTTCGACGGCGTAGGCGTCGGCGTCGGCCTTGGCGCGGCCCTGATAGGCGGCGGCATCGGCCTTGGTGCGGACCTGGTAGGCGTCGGCGTCGGCGTTTTGCTTGCTACTCTCGCGGACCTGTCCGACGGCGTAGGCGTCGGCGTCGGCCTTGGCGCGGCCCTGATAGGCGACAGCATCGGCCTTGGCGCGGACCTGATACGCATCGGCGTCGGCGTTTTGCTGGCCACTCTCGCGGGCGACAGTGGCAGCGACGACTTCGGAGGCGCGCCGACGCTCGAGCTCGGCGGCGGCGCGCTTGAGCTCGACTTCTCTCTTGAGGTCCTGGTCTCGCGACTCGAGGGCGCGCTTGGCCACGGCGCAGGCGATGTCGACGTCGCGCGCGAGCCCGGCCTTGGTCGTCATGAGCCGGGCCTCTGCCTCGGCGCACTCGCGATCGCGCACCGTCTTCTGGATGGCCGTCTCGGCGGTGATCTTTGCCAGCTCGCGGTCCTGCTGGCCTCGGCGCTGGGCCTCGCCGACGGTGCCGCGCAGCTGGGCCTCGGCCACGTCGATGCGGGCCTGGTTGGTGGCGCCCTCGTGGGCCTTGCGCGAGAGCGACCCGAAGTAGACGGACCCGGGCGCGTCCTTGAGCTCCTTGACGTTGGCGTTGTAGATCTTGAGGCCGAACTGGTCCAGCTCGGACTGGATGTTGCGAAAGATGCGGCGCTTGAAGACTTCACGCTCCGAGAAGATTTCCTCCATGGTCAGGCTGGAGACGAGGACGCGCGTCTCGCCCTCGATGATGCCCTTGATGATGTTTGCGACGTGGGCGGCGCGCTGGGTGGTGTCGGGGGGGCGCTGGGCGGTGTCGTGGCCGCGCTGGGCGGTGTCGTCGCTGATGCCCGTCGGGGCCACGGCCCGGCTGTGATGGTCGCCGTCGTTGGCGAGGAGCATGACGTACTTGACGAGGGCGTCGCCGCCGTCCTCGATGTCGTCGAGGGGCGTTGCCTTGCCGACGACGACGCTGCTCTTCGTCTTATTGCTGCCATGGTTGGGGAAGTCGTTGGCGCCGCCCTCGCCACCGGCGCCGAGGGCATTCGCGCCGCGACGGTTGACGTCGGGCCCGACGGTGAAGACGACGGGCAGGGAGAACTGCAGCTTCTCCTTGGTCATGGCCTGCAGGTCCATGGCGTAGTCGTGGGGCTGGACGCTGAAGCGGGTGCAGCGCTGAAAGGGCCACACCCAGGCGGCCTTTGTGATGCGCACGCTGCGGACGCCCATGCCAGTGATGGCCATGTACTCGTCCGGGTTCGAGATGCGGTACCTCATGGCTGCGGTTTGGAGGAGGCGGTAATGATGGGTGTGGTATGTGGTATGTGGTGATGACGATGGATATGGTTTGCTTGGTGTATTGGCCTAGCGAGACTGACGGTAGAGAAGGGATGTGGTGACGATGGATATGGTTTGCTTGGTGTATTGGCCTGGCGAGACTGACGGGAGAAACAGGGTAGGAGCTGTCATATGTTGAAATGGTGGGATCTTGTACGATTTTTATACATGGCCGCTCTTGTTCGACTCTTCTCTGCGCAAGGCTTCAAACTGTGCGTTGTGGCTGACGCTACTTCGTAGTTGAGATTAACTCTAAACATTAAACAAGGGAGTTACGAGACCATGTTGCTTTGCGGCGGCGGCGGCGGCGGCGGCGGCGGCCCCAAGGCGAGGCTATTCCCTCAACCCGCCACGCCATGGCAATCGTCGTCACTGGCGCCGCCTCGCCTCGCCTCGCCTCGTCCCGTGACGAGGTTGAGCCTCGGGCCAGCGAACCGTCCAACGTCTCCTCGAGCGCCGCCATTCCCAGCATCGCGGCGTCGGACCTGGAGTCGCGTGCCGATGCTGGTGTTGTCGTCTTCCGCGTCCATGACTCGTCCAAGACGGTGCGCGAGCTGGGCTGGCAACCCGAGTACACGTTTCCGCGGGCCGTGGAGATGCTGGCGCGGGGCGACGAGTGGCGGGGCGAGCTCACGGCCAGAGTGGGCAAATGGGGCTGGCATCTACACCGAGCTCCGAGGACGCAGCCAGCTTGGCAAAGAAAGGACTCAAGGCGCTGTAGTTGATGACGTGGACAGCTTCCAAGGACCGTAATCTAGATGTCTGTATTCGTAAACCACGCGAAAATGTCAAGTCCTGGTTTAGTATCGTCTCCGCCATGCCGCTTCATTTCAGCATCTCATCGTGGCCCTGCTGCCGCAAAACCTCGTGGACCGCCTCCAAGACGCGGCTGTGAAGCTTCTCTGGCGCCGCGACGAAGCCAAAGTTGGCACTCATCTTTCTCCCCGCCGAAAGATCAATCGGCTTGCCGTGCACGTCGGTAATCTTGCCGCCCGTCTCCTCAAACAGCAGCATGGCGCCCGCGTGGTCCCACGTCTTGCCGAACCGGTCCCGCCGCTTGTACACCCAGACCGTCGCGTTGCCCAGGCCCAGCGCCAGGACGGCCCAGCGCAGCACCCAGGGGACGAGGTCGCATCCTGGAAAGACGGCACCCAGGCGTTTGGCCACCGCCTCGTGCACGCCGTCGAGGGCGGAGTCGACGAGGCTCACGCAGCTGACGAACCGAATGTCGTCGGAGCTGGACAAGTGCGGGAGCCGCCGTGGCTGTACGTCGTCCACGGCCCCCCGCAGCGGCCGCACGTGGGCACCGTGGCCCTTGACGGCAAAGACGATGCAGCCCTCACCAGCAGCGTCAATGTCCTCGTTGCGGATGGGCCCGACGGCATCCATCGGCAGGTTGGGACAGCCAACGGCCCCGAGTGTCTGCTTTCCGTCGACCAGCAGCGCGACATTGATGGCATAGAGCTCGCCCCTGACGTACGTCTTGGTGCCGTCGATGGGATCAAAGACCCAGGTCCGGCCTGACCCGTCACCTCCGGGGCTGCTCGTGCCGGCCTCGTCAATCAGGTCGCACATTTGCTCCCTCGTTGTCGCCAGACTCTCGCGTTCCAGGAGGCCCCAGACGCGACCGAGTAGAGCCTCGTTTGCCCGCAGGCTCGAGGCGTCCTCCTCTCCGACAAAACGGTCGCTGGGAAAGGCATCTTTAAAGGTGGCTATGAGCAGGGCCTGGATGGCAAAGTCGGCGACGGTGACGGGGCTGAGGTCCTCCTTTTCGATGACGCCCTTGTCGTCGGACGAGATGATTGATTGGCTGAGCTGCGCCGCCTTTTGCAGCGCCGCAAAGGCGACCGTCAGCTCGCGTCTGTACGGGCTGTCCATGGTTTTGGTGAGAGGCGTGAGGTTGGTTGGGGACGACGCGGAAGGCCCCGAATTATGCAAAGTACCGTATATGTGCATACCCTCATACGTGCATACCCTCATACGTGCATGCCCTCGCGACGACATGCGTCCACCGCTCCTCTCATTTTCTATCCTTCTCCCTTCTACGCTTTGCACTCCCTCGAGTCCCTCAACCCAGCCTCGAATCCGTTGGCGCAGCATGGTGCTTCGCGCGCGCTCTTCGCGATGGCGGGTCTCGATCCTACCGCCGTGACCTTTGCCCCCGGCACCGAGCCCTTTGCTCTGACGCCCGTCATCCAAGACATGGTGCGGACGCGCTTCTGCGTCCCGGGCTCCGTCTTTCTGGTCGAGGGTGTCGATGCTGTCCCCGTGACAAGGACTGGACGGTGGCAGGCCATTCGCATCCTCCTCGGCGACGGCGAGCTCTGCGTCCAGGCCCTGGTGGACGGCGCGCTGCATCGCTTCGTCCAGACGGGAGAGGTGGCCGTCGGCTGCTACGTGCGCCTTCAGCAGTTTGAGCTTCGGTGGCGGAACGCGGCGGGTGAGCCCGAGGCTGACGCGGGGAGGGACGGGCGCAACATGGCCTATCTCGTGCTTCGAGACTTGGTCACGATTGGGTGGAACGAGACGGTTGCCGCGTTGCACCTGAGCGAGGCTCCCCCAAAGTCTGTGTCGTCAGAGGACAGTGAGCCCACGGGAAACGTGGGACGTGAGGAGGCCATGGTACTTGATGAGTCCAAGACGGAGACGGAGACTCTTGGACAGAAGAATCCGGAGACTCTTGGACAGAAGAATCCGGAGACTCTTGGACAGAAGAATCCGGAGACTCTTGAACAGACGAATCCGGAGACGCCAAAAACTGACCACGGCAATGTGGAAGCCGACGAGACCGAAGACGCCGACCTGGCCGATGCCTTTGATACGTTCGAGGCCCTCACGTTTCCCGTCAAGGCTTGGACACGGCAGCCGCCAAAACCTTCTCGGGCCCAAAGCAAGCCCACGCTGCCCGTCGCCCTGCCCCGGGACTGGCACGACCCGCAGACGCCCCTCAAGCTCACGACGCTCCGCTCCATCCCACACCTGCCCTATGCGCAGAACTGGTCGTGCAACGTGCTCGCCATTGTGGCCTCGCTGTCGCCCGTGGAGCCGTCACATCTGCCGCCGTACAAGCAGCGGTCGGCGCGCATCGTGGACCCGTCGACGGTCAAGCAGGTCCACCTGACCGTCTTCCTCGACCCGGACGAGTTTGCGCCCGCCGTGGGCAGCGCCGTGCTTCTGACGGGCGTCAAGAACCATCGCTTCGATGGCGGGAGCCTCAAAAAGTACGCCAGCGATGGGCGTCGAGGCGCCAGGTGGTGGTTCGAGGATCCCTGGGAGCTGACGTGGTGCCATGTCGCCGACATCAAGCAATGGTGGGCCGACATGGAGCCTGCGCTGGCTCCGTAGGGGCAACGAAGCAGCTTGACTCGCACTCACTCGTAGCTTCAGGCAACAGTGGCTGTTTTGACGGTTCAAGCTTTGATACTGCCGTCCCACCATTCAAGGTTAGGTGTTAAATTTCTGCTCGCCACCTGGGAACGCCTCTTCGTTTCTGGAAGCCAAACGCAGAAATGTCTTTGTTCCCTCCTTCTCTCTCTCCGCCTTTTTCTTTATTTACTCGGGGGGCCTTGAGGTCGGTCTCCCCGTGAGCGCTCCGAACACTGCATCGTGTGCTGTATCGTAATGATAAGTGATATATGCGCTTACAGGAATAAATGTCGCCGACAATGGGCATCGGAACGGAGCTAGAATAACGCCGACACGGTGTCCTCTGCCACGCCTATTTAAGCATCTCCTAGCCCCCGCAAAAGACTCACAACAGAGTTTTCACACCTTGATTTAAGCCTTTTCCCCGTGCCTAGTGCCGCGAGCCTCCGCGGGCTGATGAGGATGCCTGCATGCCTGCCTATATAAAGACAGCATCTCCCACATCATCACAGCCATGTCAATAAGTCACGACAATTCGGCAACTCTTTCGATAATGGACCCTGCAAGGAAGGCATTTATCGACAAGTTCCTCGCCACTCTATCGTCGCGGGAAACGTCGTACCTGCAACGTCAGCTACGCAAAGGCCTCCCTTGCTTGACCGACCTGCCCTCCGAATTGGTCTGCCTCGTCAGCGAGCACCTGGATATCGAAGACGTGCTAAGCTGCCGTCTTGTCTCGCGGAGTTGGAACCGAGCCTGGGACGCCGAGTCCGTCGCCTCGAGCCTTTGCCGCCACTTCTTTCTCGGCCTATTGCAGACTCAACCTTCCGAATCCCAGACTCCAGCTCGTGAGCTGTTTTTGCAAGCAGCCCGACGCTTTTTGCGCAGACATTGGGCGCCACCCACTCAATGGGTTTTCCTCCCGTGGAGCAAGGGAGAGACTTCGACATTTGTGCGGTTCAAGGACATTACGCAACTTGACAAGTTCCGTCACCGTCACAGTGATAATTTCGACAATATCGAGCCGCCATCAAGACTCGTATATGGAGATGGCAAGTTGGCCTGGGAGATATCGTATAGTTCTTGCGTCTACGTTGATGACTTGCGCGCTTGCACACGAAAAATTTGCTCATCGTCCCCGCCTGGCGTGTACACGGATTCGAAGCTTCGAGCGGTCACAAAAGACTTGCTGATATTATGCGCCGACCCTCATATAATGAGTAAGGAACTCGACCAGATGTAAGTCACTTCCTTTGCCATGGAACGTGGGACCCAGACCGTCAAGACCTTGCAAGACGCAGAAGGGTACGTGCCGAATCTTCATAATGCTGACTTGACGCGATAGCTTTGTCTGGCATCTAGGACTCCAAGAATGGGAAATACTGACCCTTCCTGGACGGTTCTCCAAGTGCTTCGCCGAGAACGAGAGGGCCGCCTTTGTTACTGACGAGAACCGTGTGATTGCTTGGAGTTGGGGGGGGGAAGCAATCGAGATCAGCGCCAATAGCGACTTCGATCCACCATCAGACACGCCACTCGCCCAGCCTGGTGTTATTTGGCATCCCTTTTGTCAAGACGTCTTGTTTGTCGTCAGGGTTTTGACTCAAGGTAAGTAAACTTGCCCGCCTCTTCTACATCAAAGACACTGACTAACTTGTTTTCCTGAAGCGACGGTTAGCGAAATCGAGGTTCTCAAATACAAAGGCGGAAAGCTGGTTAGTCGGCTTACGAAACTCATGTCGGGCTTGATTCCATCGTGGGATTGGGATTGGGAATCGGCACGCATCGTCCCCTTCTGCCAGAAGATCAACAACCATGGTCTTCACTGGGTCCGCGCCATCGATGAGAGCGAGTTCCAGGGAAAAACAGATGATGCAGACAAGTGGTTGGTTGGCTTTGGCTTCAACGTCTTGACCGAAACCTTTGTTCAGCGACGCTACATGAGTGCCCAGGGATTTAGAGGCAGGTGGAGACAGGCCGGGCATGACCGCCGGAGTGGCATGGCATGGGACCATCAAGTCATCACTGCGCCGGGTCCGGGACAGGCGATTGAATGGTTGCAGGTCGAACGCGATCTGGCAGGATGCCCCAAGCACACGGACCTGGCTCGGCTCCGGCTCGGACTGACCAAGCTGATCCACAAGAGTTTTTGGGCGTTTGGCGACCAAGACTTTCTCGTCTTGGCTGGACGTAGGGGCGTCTCGGTGTGGACATTCTGCCAAGTGCCCGGGCTACTTGAAGCTGAGGAGCCGGAGACAGAGATCATCACAGAGATGATCGGGGGGAGATCATGGCGCGCGTTTGGTTATCGGCACGACGACGAAACTTGGCTCTTGACTGACGAGGAGAGCGAACACTACCACTCGTCTTAGCCATAGTGCGAGTCAGGCAGGCATGCTGACATTAGATTGTTGTCAGAACAGAGGTCCTGCGGCCCTGGCCTTATAAGCAGGATAGAGGTAAATAGCGATATAGAAGCTTTATTAGACTCGCCTATGCCGCTCGGCCCTAAATTAATAGGTATTATCATCTATTACCCGTTGGGAAGTTAGGGAACGGGCAAGTACGGAGTACGAAGTAGTTACTTCGTATTCGTAGGCCCGGCAGCCTGTCGCATCGGAACGGAGCTAGAATAACGCGGTGGTGTACGAAGTACACGGTGTCCTCTGCCACGCCTATTCGATCAGCCCCCGCAGAACAACACACAGAACAACCGAGTTTTCAAACCGATTTGAGCCCTTTTCCCCGTGCCTGGTGCCGCGAGCCCCCGCGGGCTGATGCAACACAGCCTCTAGCAAGGCTGAAAGGGTGCTTACCAGGTTCGGCCACCCACTGGCACCTGCAGGCCATGCCGTCATCCCTCCCTTGATGATCTCCAACTTGGCAGGGGAGCAGGCGTTTTTTGCCTCGGCCAAGTAGCCAGGGATCATGGGCTATGCTGACGTTGCACGTAGCCAGCCCCAAGGTGGCTTAACCTACGTGATGGCATTGGCTCGTGTTTCTGCGCAAAGGGGCGGGGAATGGGCGGAGTGAGCAAGGATACAAAGTCTCAGCAATGATGCTCCTTCAAGACCAATGGCTCGGCCCAACTGGCTGAACGAGTGTCTTGTCTTGACATTGTCGTCAAAGTCTGTCACGATATCAACCAGCAAGCATGTCTGATCCAAACGACTACACTGTTGCATGGATCTGCGCCATCACCACCGAGTATGTGGCCGCCCAGGCCATGCTCGACGAAAGACACCAAGGCCCGGCATCTGTGGCCACGCACGATAACAACGACTACACGCTGGGCAGCATTGGCCAACACAAGGTCGTCATGGCCGTCCTGCCCCTCGGCGAGTACGGGATAGCCTCCGCCGCCGCCGTCGCGCGAGACCTGCTCCATAGTTTCGCCAACGTCAGAGTCGGCCTCATGGTTGGCATCGGCGGTGGCGCACCGAGTCCGAAGCACGACATCCGGCTTGGGGACATTGTGGTCAGCACCTCTGGTGGCGGCCAGGGCGGCGTGTTCCAGTACGACTTTGGACGAGCCGTACAAGATGGCGAGTTCCAGGAGACGGGGTTTCTGAACCAACCTCCCCAGCTCCTCCGAACAGCCGTGGGCGGCCTTAAAGCCCAGTACATAGGCGATGGTCACCAACTCCAAGAGACTGTCCACAGCCTCATCGACAAGAAGCCAAGACTGCGGAAAACATACAGCCGGCCGGGGCCATCCACTGATCGACTGTACAAGCCAGGCGTGCTCCACCCCCAAGACGATGAGTCTGACTGTGCAACGACCTGTGGCGATGATCCGTCTAACCTTGTACCACGGCATGAGCGGACCGAGGACGAAGATAACCCGGCAATTCACTATGGTCTAATCGCTTCGGCCAATCGACTCATGGGGGACGCTTCGATCCGGGATTCGCTTGCAGCGAGCAGGCAAGTTTTGTGCATCGAAATGGAGGCAGCCGGCTTGATGAACCATTTCCCGTGTCTAGTCATCCGCGGCATCTGCGACTACTCCGACACGCATATAAACAAGCGCTGGCAGGGTTATGCAGCCATGACGGCCGCGGCATATGCCAAGGACTTGCTGCGTCGCATTCCTCGGAACAAGATCGAGGCCGAGAGGAAGCTTGGCGAGGTGCTCGACGGTTAGTCAAGGTGCTACATAGGTCGTTACCGTAACCAGTAATAACACTTGATTTGCGACAGGACTTCAACAGGGCGTCGGCCACCTGGTCCGCAGGCAACGCCATCGCGACTCCGAGGCCGTTCTTGAGTGGCTGACCCCGGTTGACTACGCCCCTCAGCAGAGCGACTATCACGGGCGAAGACAGCCCGGAACTGGCCAGTGGCTCCTCGACTCGCCACAGTACCTGGAGTGGCTAGGCACCAAGGGGCAGACGTTGTTCTGTCCGGGTATTCCGGGAGCCGGAAAGACGATTCTCACATCGATTGTCATCGACAACCTCCATCGAAAATTCGACAAGACTGATGTTGGAGTCTGTTACGTCTACTGCAACTTCCGGCGCCAGGCTGAGCAAGGAATCACCGACTTGCTAGCGAGTCTACTGAAACAGCTGGCCGAGAACCAACCTGTGTTACCAGAAGGCGTGATGGACCTTTACACACGCCACAAGGCGAGGCGGACGCGACCATCGATGGACGAGGTCCGTCAGGCGCTGCACTCTTTGACGGTGAACATGTCGAGCACGAGACTCTTCATCGTCATTGACGCGCTTGACGAGTGTCACGCATCTAATGGCTCCCGATTGCGATTCCTCGAAGCCGTCTTCCAAGTTCAGGCTACCTCGGGGGCAAACGTCTTTGCGACTTCGAGGAACATCCCGGAGATTACGGACATGTTCCAAAAATGCATTTCGTTGGAGATTTACGCCAGCGACCATGACGTGCGACGGTACCTCGACGGGCACATGGATCGACTGCCGAGCTTCGTCAGACGTAATCGAGAGCTGCAGGAAGAAGTCAAGACGGGAATCGTGGTGGCGGTAAAGGGAATGTGCGTGTGTCTTCCTCGGGACCTGGGACGAGTCGCTAAACTATCATCAGGTTTCTCCTCGCACAGCTCCATCTGGACGCCCTCATCGGAAAGAAGTCGCCCTACGCTGTCCGAATTGCTCTTGACAATCTATACAGCGGCTCGAATGCATACGACTACGCATATCGGGACGCAATGAAGCGCATTCAAGGACAGGTAGCGGACCAAAAGGTGCTTGCGATGGATGTTATATCATGGATCACCTATGCCAAGAGACCGTTGACCACACCGGAACTCCAGCACGCTCTTGCCACCGAAGTCGGACACCAAGACCTTGTAAGAGACAACATCTCAGACGTTGAAGATATGGTGTCAGCATGCGCCGGGTTGGTCACAGTCGATAAAGAAAGTGACATTGTCCGGCTGGTGCACTACACGACACAGCAATACTTTGAGCGAGAGCAGAAAACCTGGTTTCCAAATGCAGAGTCCACGATGACGACGACTTGCGTCACATATCTTTCATTCAGTGTGTTTGAAAGTGGACCTTGCCGGACAGATGAGGAGTTGAATGACCGGCTGCGGTTATATCAGTTCTACCACTACGCTGCCAGCCGCTGGGGCGATCATGCTCGTGCGTCTTCAACTTTACCGCAGGGAGTCCTGGACTTTCTCAAGTGTAGTTCAAAGGCGGGAGGGTCTCACCAAGCCAATTACCCTGGACACATACACTTACCCAGACCGGGTTCATGCAGGCATCGGGGTACGACAGGACTGCACTTGGCCGCCAACTGGGGACTTTCGGAAGCAGCATATCTCCTCATCGAGAGCGGACATGATCTAGATTCGAGGGATCATAATTGCGATAAGCCGCTTTACCTTGCCTCCAGGCGAGGACACGAGGCCGTTGTGCGGCTGCTTCTCGAAAAGGGCGCCGATATTAAGTCTACGGAACATGATGTCGATATGCTGCTTTCTCTTGCCGCCGGGCGAGGGCACGAGGGCGTTACACGGCTACTTCTCGATAGGGGCGCCGACATTGAGTCAACGCAGGATCATCGCCCCCCCCTATGTTGCGCCGCTGCAAACGGCCACGAGGCCGTTGTACAGCTACTTCTCGATAGGGGCGCCGACGTTGAGGCCAATAGTAGTCAGAAGTGTTGGTCGACGCCGCTATGTTACGCCGCCAAGGGAGGCCACGCGGCCGTTGCACGGCTGCTTCTAGACAATGGCGCCAACGTTGAGCCAAGGAGCATTAATTACCAGACGCCGCTATTTTGGGCTGCCGAGAGAGGGCATGAGGCCATCATGTAGTTGTCTCTTGAGAAAGGCGCCGGCGTCGAGTCAAGCAGTGAGAGTGGCAAGACGCCGTTATTCCCGGCCGCCATGGAAGGGAACGAGGCCGCCGTGCGGTTGCTGCTCGACAAGGGCGCCGGCGTCCAGTCAAGCAGTGAGAGTGGCAAGATGCCGTTATTGAACCAGGCCGCCGTACGTTTGCTGCTCGACAAGGGCGCCTACATGGAGTCGGTAGATGAAGATCGTAACTGGACGCGGCTATTCTGGGCCGCCGAGGAAGGGCATGAGGCCGTTATGCGACTGCTTCTCGATAAGGGCGCCAACGTGGAGCCAAGGAGCGAAAGTGGCCAGACGCCGCTATTCCTGGCCGTTAAAGAGGGGCATGAGCCCGTTGTGCGACTGCTTCTCGAAAAAGGGGCCAACGCCAAGCCAAAGGATGAGAATGGAGTGACGCCGCACTTCTGGGCTACTCCAGTCATCATGCAGTTACTTACTAAGAAATGCGAGTTATATAGTGAGGCGCCGTTATTCTCGGCCGCTCAGAAAGGGGACGAGGCCGCGGTGCGGCTGCTCCTCGACAAGGGCGCCAATGCCGAGTCATGGGACGTTTCCGGCGAGACGCCGCTATCAATGGCTGCTAGTAGAGGGTACGAGGCCATCGCACGGCTACTTCTCGACAAGGGCGCTAATGTCGAATATCGTGATTACGGCGAGACGCCGCTAGCAATAGCTGCCACTAGTGGGCACGAGGCCGTCGCACGGCTTCTTCTTGAGAAGGGCGCCCTTATCGAATCTCGAGATTATTACGGTAAAACGCCACTATCCCGAGCCACTTGCAAAGGGCACGAGGCCGTCGTACGACTGCTTCTCGAGAAGGGCGCTAATGCCGAGGCACGGGATATTTACGGCGAGACGTCGCTATTAACGGCTGCCAGTAGAGGACACGAGGCCGTCGCACGGCTACTTCTCGAGAAGGGCGCCGATCTCGAATCTGGAGATGAGTACGGCGATGGAACGCCGCTATTCCAGGCCACTTTCGAAGGGCAAGACGCCGTCGTGCAGCTGTTGTTGGAGGCACGTGCCAGCTTCCCGATGGAGGCTGCTGCACGCCTCCCGTTGCTTAGCACGGCTGCCAGTAGAGGGCACAAGGCCATCGTGTGGCTGCTGCTGGAAACGCGCGAGTTCGACGACTGGGACAAGACGTATGCCTGGGAGCTTGCGGCATTCAGAGGACATGAACAGGTGGCGTCGCTGCTGCAGTCCAGGGGAGCGACCGAGACTCAGGATGTCTTTGGCCTCGCGGCGCTTTTCTCTCATTGTTGATTTTATAATATACGCTGTTTGAAACCTTTGACGTTGAAAGCCCGAAGCATTGAGGGCGGCCCATCATCGGGGCGTTGCCGGAGCGGTGCTAGTAATAGGCGAAGGGTAGAATAACGTGAGAGAAGTTGAGAGGAGCATATACCTTATGACAACGACAGCAGCACCCTGACAGCAGTACCCTGACAGCAGCAACGGCGGACACTTCTGACCAGGGGGCCGAGCCCCTTTCGTAGACGTTTACTTCTTCGGACGACTGCGTCTTGAACTGTCTTGGCTGGAAAAGGGTTTGATAGAGCTGCGAGCTCGACGGAGCAGTCGTAATACTCTGAGAGATGTTGGAATGTAGGCAGTCCAGCAAGCCCGCCAACTGCTCGGCTCCCGTATGCCGCCTTATTTAGCGGCCACCCGTGACGTTTTATGATAAGCCGGTGGTGTATTGCCAACTCGAATACGTAATGATGATGCAAGTGCGACTCTATCCGCCCCGGGACGGATACTTAAGGCAGCTCGTGCCGCCAGGATGTAGCTTGATCTTCTGCCGTGGCCATCGATTCACCCGCTTCACTGCAGACGGCAAAGCAAGCATCACCATGTCTCTCGTAACTCTTCAAGTCCGTCAACTCACGTGGTCACAGATGGCGAGCAAGCTGACACGAGACCAAGACCAGCCAGCACCCTCACCTCCCCTCGAGCTCGCAGCTCCTCTTCGGGGCAAAGCAGTCCCGCGGCCTCACGTTTGAGCAGATTGCGCAGCACATTGGACGCAGCGAAGTCGGCGCCGCGGCCATCTTCTACGGCCAGGCCAAGGCCTCGGACGACGACGTGCAGAAGCTCGCGGGCCTGCTCGAGGTGCCGCGGGAGCAGCTGGCGGCGTCGCTGGCCGGCTTCCCGGACCGCGGGCGCTCCGTCGACATGCCGCCCAAGGACCCGCTCGTGTACCGGCTGTACGAGATTGTGCAAAACTACGGCTACGCGTACAAGGCCGTGCTCAACGAGAAGTTTGGCGACGGCATCATGAGCGGCGTGTCGTTTTCGACGAGCGTCGACAAGGAGACGGACGCCCAGGGCAACGACTGGGCCGTCATTACCCTGCGGGGGAAGTGGTGAGTGGGACACGCCGTGGCCGGAGGGTGCGTGCTGATGACTCTGCTAGGCTTCCATTCTTGCGGTTCTAGAGAGGACATGTGAGAGAGAGGTCTTGGTCAAGGGTTGGGTTGCGGAAAGGGGCCACTTGTCGGAGGACGAGAATCTGCTGCTGCTACAGTCGTCTTCTTGGTACCGTCTCCTCAAGACGACGATTAAACAGCCTCGTCCGACTGAGATGTGAAGCTTGTGTGACGGCTTGAGCACAGAAAGGCCTCGAAGTCGAGGCCTTGAGAGTCGGCGCCCCCGCACATCTGACGGGACCAAAGATGGTGGGATGATGACTGCACGTGGCCCTCGGTCTCGGCACCGAGCCTTGATTCGCCTTGGTCGGTGACACGGGCGAATGATGTCGGTGCTGATGCGGGTGAGGGGGGACCAGAATTGATGCACGAGGACAGGGAAAAAGACTTGACGATGCCAAATGCCCAGTACTGTGCGTCTGTGACTGTAGAAACAAGCAGATGACGTGCTGGCTAGGTAACTCGTACAGCTCCTGCATGCACTGTAAGCGCAGCAACGGCCGCCACCGCCCCCATGGCGTTAGCTCGGTTCTAGTACCTCCATTCCTGCAGCAAACGACAGGTACCGAGCGTACAGTGCGTGCAATGACTGGTTGCGTGTTTGTTTCAATCCATCCATCATGGCCCTCCCCGTCCCCGTGCCCTTGAGCAGAGCTGCCCCTTCCTCACCAGCTCCCTCTCTCTCTGCAGCTTCACCATGTCGACACCCTGACGACCGCCTCCCCGACGACCGCTCCTCAAGCCCGTCCGCTCGCAGCCACGATGCCTCACGCTCCCTCCGACCATCGGGCCTCTCCAGAGTCGCCCGCCCTGAGCTTCTCCGACCTCGACCAAGACTCCAGCCTCGACGGCGACGAGCACCTCCAGTCGCGCGGTAAACGCACCGTCAGAATAGTCTCCCTCGTCTCCGCCACCGTCGCCGCCCTCTGCGCCGGCTCCATCGTCGTCTTTTCGCTCTACGCCCCCAAGTTCCAGTCTCGCCTCCACTACACCCAGTTCCAGGTCAATGGCGTCGCCATCGGCGGCTCTCTGGCCCTGTACTTGCCCATCTCCGCCATGGGCTACGTCTGCGACCGCAGCGGCGTCGCCCCGCTGGCCCTGCTGTCCTCGGTCCTCTTCGCCTTCGGCTACGGCCTGGCCGCCGCCATCTATCGCAACCTCGACTTCGAATACAACGTCCGCGGCAGGCCCCATGGCGAGGCCGACGACTGGTCATACCCGCTCATGATCTTCGCCTTTGTCTGCGTTGGCTCCGGCACCTGCGCCATGTACATTGCCTCGGTCTCGACGTGCGCAAAGAACTTTGGCAAGGGCAAGTACCGCGGCCTCGCCCTCGCCATGCCCGTCACCGGCTTCGGCCTCAGCGGCATGTGGCTCAGCCAGGTCGGCAGCCGCTTCCTGTACGAGACCCGCCCCGACGGCTCCAAGGGCGACGTCGACGTCTTTCGCTTCTTCGTCTTCCTCGCCATCCTGCTCTTCGTCGTCGGCATCGTCGCCACTTTTACCCTGCGCGTTGTCGACGAGCAGGACCTCATCGAGGACGCCATCGAGGAGCTCGAGCAGAGCGGCTTGCTCGACGGGAGCGCCCTGCTCGGCCGCGCAGACAGGGGCTATGGCTCGGCTGGTCCGGCCGCTTCCACGGGCCATGTCGAGAGCGACGCGCTGCTGGACCCCTTCAAGGACGACGACGCCAGGTGGAAAAAGAACTGGGTTCTCAACGCCGAGACACGCCGCTTCCTCACCGATCACACCATGTGGCCCTTTGCCCTGGCCTTTCTGCTCATGGTTGGGCCCGGCGAGGCCTTTGTCAACAATCTGGGCACCGTCATCGGCACACTAACGCCCCCGGCCGCGGGCTTCTCGGCACAGCCGACTTCGGTAGCCACCCACGTCTCCATCTTCGGTGTCACCAGCACCATTGCTCGCCTGCTCATCGGCACCTTGACCGACCTCGTTGCTCCCGCTCCCGAGACGCAGCACGTGCAGGTCGGCCCCCATCGAGGGCACCACCGGCCGTTGTCGCCGGGCCGCATCACCGTCTCGCGCGTCGTCTTCATGCTCTTTTTCGCCGTCATCATGTCCATCGGACTCGTCTTTCTCGCCTCGGGCGCCGTCCAGGACCATGCCGAGCGCTTCTGGGTCGTCTCGGGGCTCGTTGGGGCGGGCTACGGCGCCGTCTTTAGCCTGACGCCGCTCATCGTGGCCATCATCTGGGGCGTCGAGAACTTTGCCACAAACTTTGGCATCATCGCCATGTTGCCCGCCCTGGGGTCCACGTTTTGGGGCTTGGTCTACTCCGGCGTCTACCAGGCCGGGGCCAAGGCGCCAGCGTCTGCAGGGGGGGGCTCCGACGACGAGAACCTTTGCTACGGCGTGCAGTGTTACTCGGCCGCCTTTTGGGCCGAGGGCATCTCCGTGTGGGTCGCGTGCGTGCTTCTCTTTTGGGCGTGGAAGGGCAAGGGCGGCTGGCAGCGGCGGGGAATCGTGATTTAGACGTGTGGCCCTTGTAGGTTTCCTTTGTCATGTTTTTTGGGCTTCTCGGTGCATGTATCATAGCCGGGACAGATTCATTAGATGGACTCGCAAGCGATGTTGTTTACGAATATAGGCCTGCTTATTGTCTCGAGACCATGGCCGTGGCTGGACATGCGAGTACTCGGATTCATACTTGAAGCGAGGGGATATTTTCGTCGCACCTTGTGAGGGTTCAATGGATTGATATTCCAGCCTTCTCTTAATTATTTTTCTTAATAGGGTGCCCGTCAGGCCAACGAGTATGCAATCTTGGTGGTTGCTGGTGGGAGAGGGCTAAGGGGCATCACGTGACATCGCACCATCTCGCGTGACGTGCGCGTCCGTCCTTGACCCCACCCGCGTCTCTCGGCTCTCACAAACCGACTGTCTGTCCATGGTGGCCCGATCACGACCCGCTTGCGTCTTGCACTCGGCATGACTGAATTCACGGGTGAGAATGCTCAAAGCCCCCCGCAGCACCTGACCACCATGCTAATCGGCTTCAGAGGCGGACACGATCCGCATCCTCGTCGCGACGGACAACCATGTCGGCTTCGAGGAGCGAGACGCCATCCGCAAGGACGACAGCTGGCGGACCTTTGACGAGATTCTGAACGTTGCTCGGCTGCAAGACGTACGCTTGCACCAGAGACTCCAGCCACGTGTGCCCTGTCCGGCTAACCTCTCCGCCACAGGTGGACATGGTGCTCCTCGCCGGCGACCTCTTCCACGACAACAAGCCGTCTCGCAAGTCGCTCTACCAAGTCATGCGGACCCTGCGCCAAAACTGCCTCGGCCTGAAGCCCTGTGCTCTCGAGTTCCTCTCGGACGCTGCCGAGGTCTTCGAGGGCGCCTTTACCCACGTCAACTACGAGGACCCGGACATCAACATCTCCATGCCCGTCTTTTCCATCCATGGCAATCACGACGACCCCTCGGGCGACGGCAACTTTTGCTCCCTCGACCTCCTGCAGGCCAGCGGGCTGCTCAACTACTTTGGGCGCGTGGCCGAGGCGGACAACATCGAGGCCAAGCCCATCTTGCTGCAAAAGGGCCTCACAAAGCTGGCCCTGTTTGGACTGAGCAACGTCCGCGACGAGCGCATGTTCCGCACCTTTCGGGACCACAAGGTCAAGTGGTTCCGTCCCAATGTCCAGACCAGCGACTGGTTCAACTTGCTGGCCGTCCATCAGAACCACCACGCACACACCGCCACGTCTTACCTGCCCGAGAACGTGTTGCCCGACTGGCTCGATCTCGTCGTTTGGGGCCATGAGCATGAGTGCGTCATTGATCCCACGCAGAATGCCGAGACGGGCTTTCACGTCATGCAGCCCGGCTCGTCCGTCGCCACCTCGTTGGTTCCTGGAGAGGCGGTCCAGAAGCACGTGGCCATTTTGAGCGTCACGGGCAAGGACTTTTCCGTCGACAAGATACCCCTCAAGACTGTCCGGCCCTTTGTCACCCGTGAGCTTGTCCTGGCCCAAGACAAGCGTTTCAAGGGCCTAGACAAGAAAAAGGAAAACAGGCAAGACGTGACGCGGCGCCTGATGGAGGTTGTCGAGGACATGATTCAAGAGGCCAACGCCGAGTGGGAGACGATCCAAACCGACCATGAGGCCCTCGAGGAGCCGCCCTTGCCGCTCGTCCGCCTCAAGGTCGAGTACAGCGCTCCCGAGGGCGGCCAATTCGAGTGCGAGAACCCGCAGCGCTTCTCCAACCGCTTCGTCGGAAAGGTGGCCAACATCAACGACGTCGTCTACTTTTATCGCAAAAAGTCGTCGCAGCGTAAGCTTCTCTCTCGTCACCTACTACTCCTCGTCAGACGTCACCCACTACTCCCCGACAGATGCTGACAATGTCCCAGGAAAGGCTACCGCTGCTACGCCAGAAGATGCCCTGGAAGCCATGACGGATGGCAGCGACATGGTCAAGGTCGAGTTGCTCGTCCAAGAGTTCCTCTCCGCCCAGTCCCTCAAGGTGCTCCCGCAGGGCCCCTTTGGCGACGCGGTCAACCAGTTTGTGTCCAAGGACGACAAGCACGCCATGGAGCTGTTTGTCTCGGAGCACCTCACCGGGCAGGTGAAGCAGCTGCTGGGCCTCGAGTCGGACGACGAGGACCTAAACAGCGCCATGGACATTTACCGCTCGAGAATCGAGCAGCAGGGGACGAGCGCGCCGCAGAGACCGCGTGGCGAACGGAATCGCGTGCTGAAGCCCAAGCCCGACACCTGGGACAGCGACTTTGATGGCAACTGGGAAGACGAGGCAGACGCGTGGACATACGAGGAGCCCACTCAGGCCGCCACGCCGGTAGGCCAGGGGCAATCATCGCGGGGACAGGGACGGGGGCGAAAACGGCAACTGAACGACGAGGAGATGCCTGATGCGGACGAAGACGATATTCCCGCCTCCCGGGCTACAACAAAACCCCGCGGAGCCAAGTCAAAGGCGGCGACGAAGACGCCAGCCAAGAAACCGCCGGCAAAGAAACCACCGGCCCGACCCACCCGGGGTCGCGGGCGTAGAGCCGCCGAGAGCGAGGAGGAAGAGGAAGAGGAAGACGTCATCGTGGAGTCGGACGAGGAACCGCCAGCGCCCAAGCCCGCGCCCAAGTCTCGGCGAGGGCAGGCTGCCAAGCCCACGCCCGCAACCAGGAGACAGGCCCCGGCGGCTGCAAGAGGCTCGGCGCGGACGCGGCAGACGACACTCGACTTGCCGCAGGGGACGGGGACGCAGAGGCAGCCGCCGGAGATGAGCCAAGATGAGATTTCGGATGACGAGGATGCGTTTGAACCGCCGCCCGTGGCGACTCGGACAAGGAGACGGTGAGGGGCCGGAGACGTGTGCGTCGTGGATTGCGCATTGGTCTCGCATTAGCAACGAGACGGATATCCGGGCGTCAAGGATGCCAACGTCGAGGTGGCCAGGAACTCGTGGACATTAAAGGCCAGACTGCCTTGGGGTCTCTTCCTTGAACCAACACCTGAGGAATTTGTTTGTATCAAGTGCGAGTGGAATGGCATGGTACTACCTACATGCTTATGATGGTCTTTTATCTAGTCCGCCTCAGCCTGCTCACCCACGGTCCCTTATTGCAAGCCAACCAACTTCCTCGACATCTCCCACAGCTTTTTGGCCTTGTCCACGTCATACGCATACGGAGCATACCCCGGGGAAAACTGCCCGTTGGACGGCTCATAAGGCCCGATGATCTGACAATTCTCAAGATACTTGCCCCCTTTGCCCTCGAGCGCGGCGGCCGTGGCGGCCCAGACACTAGTTGCAGCCCCTTGCTCCGGGTTCTTCATGATGCTGCGTAGATAGTCGTCTTGATGGTCCTTTATTTCGGCCTCGGACATGTGCCGCATCAATTCGGTTTGCACGGCGCCGGGCTGCACGCTCCAGGCGTGGATGCCCTGGCTCGCGTATCGGCGCTCAATCTCATTGGCCGTCCAAAGGTTGGCCGTCTTGCTCTGCGCGTAGGTGGCCCAGGTGTCGTAGCAGCCGTCAAAGTTGAAGTTGTCAAACTTGACCTCGCCCCAGCGGTGGGCGAGCGAGGAGAGGACGACGACGCGCGAGGCCCGCGCCGACGAGGCGGCGCCGGCAGCGAGGGCGGGCTGGAGGAGGTTGAAGAGGAGAAAGTGCGCCAGATGGTTTGTTCCGAACTGCGTCTCGAAGCCGTCCTCGGTACGGCCCTCGGGGGGCATCATGACGCCGGCGTTGCAGACGAGCAGGTTGAGCGTCGAGCTCCGGGACAGGAACTCGGCCGCGCACGCCCGCACGCTCTTTAGGGAATCGAGATGGAGCTCCAGCAGATGGACGCGCTTGTCGTCGACCATGTCTCCCAGCGCGGCGCGGGCCTTGTCGAGCCCTCGGGCCGTCAGGTACAGGGTCGCGCCGGCGGCGTAGAGGACCTTGGCCGTCTCGACGCCGATGCCGGCGGAGCAGCCGGTGATGAAGGCGGTCTGGCCGGCGAGCGTCCCGGCGCCGAGGCCCTCGTCGGCCATGATCTGGGCGGCGGTCGGGCGGGCGTCTCCGGGGCCGTTGGCGTCTTGGTGGACGGCGGCGTAGCGGTCCGTCATGGTGGGTGGTGTTTGATGATTCTTGTTGAAGGTTGTCCTTGTTGTTGAAGATTGTTCTTATTCGTGACTGGTGGTTTGATGGTCAAGTCCAAGAGTCGAGTCTATAGGTCAAGCCTCAGCAACAGGAGCAGGCGACTGGATTCTTATACTTGCTCGTCGACAAGCCAAGGGCCTCGAGCGTCGACTTTCACCGGTTATGTCCGGCGAAGAAATAGCATTTTCGGAATTATCGGGCGTAGCAGGCTGCCGCTTCCACGGGTGCGTAATCGTCGTGCGCTACGCTGGTGTCAGAAAATAGTAGGGATATCCCATGGGCTGCTCAGAGCTGTTAGGGGCACGCACCAAGGGAAACAGAAGACGAATTTAGACTAGATGGTCCCAAGGTCACTTTAGATCTAGCCATCTCTCTCCTAGTATGTAGTTTGTATTATGCAAGCGTTAATATCGCGGAGGCATCCTTGTATTTGCAAGCAGAAAGTTGCATATACATGATAAAGTTCAAGCTGAACGAGGCGCGAATCGGGGCCGGTATTATATCCAATGTACGTATGCGTGTACATGTTAATCATGGCTGGCCCCCGATATCTCCGGCTTCGAGGGTCTACTAGGGGTCATGTCTGTCTGTCCCACACACACTTTCTGGACACGAGTCAAGAAGCGTATCGAAGCACGCGCGGGAGGCTGCCGATCGAAAATGGGTAGAGAGCCGGCACCTGTATTGTGGGTTGAAGCCGACTTGGAGTTCAGTGCAGCCCTGTCGTGTCGAGGCTTTCAGTCACCCCATGGAGGGCATCTGCCGTCGGTAGCCGGTGGAACGACGCAAGTTTGAAGAGCAAGTCACGTTGGGAAACCAAACACGGCGTGGATACCAGGGCTTGTCGATGGATCTGAGGCCTGTATTACCGCCATGGCGGTCCATCTTTTCCAGCACCTACTTACAGCAAGGACTTGTGGTCCCAGGGATAAGAGCGGCTTGTATAGGAGTTAAATCCCCTGCTTCTCCAACATGCCCTCGATGAAGCTGTCCGGGTCCTCCACGCTCACTGTTTGGACGTCCACGTCCGAGCCCCCCGGGCCGCCTGGAGGAGAAATCGTTGGGGGATTTTCCTGGATTTTGGGCATGCTTTGAGTTCTCGGCGGCTGGGGACCCTGCTGGGTCTTTGGGCCGCCCTGTGGTCTTGGGCCAGGCTGGGGAGTGGTCGGGTTTGCGGAGTCTCCTGGAAAGTCATTCTCGGGAGTGCCCTTGTTCCTAGTGAGGGGACCATTGGGAGTAAAGGGGCGATTGGGTGTAAAGGGGCCTTTGGGAGTCAAGGGGCCATTGGGAGTAAAGGGGCCACTGGGAGTAAAGGGACCTTCGGGGGTGTCCGGGCCTCCGGTGCGGTCATTTGGGAAGCCAGCAACCCTAGGGCTACTCTCTTCTCCCCCTCGGTTCTCCGTGCCATCCGTCGAGTTTCCTTTTCGAAGGCGCTTCTTCGCCATCAGCCGCATGGTGGGACATTGCGAGGGATCGAAGCGATAGGTGCTGCCAACGCTGAATTGCACGAATTAGAACCAAGTACACGAATTAAAAGGGACTCTTACTGTTGCACGGCGTCCATGACGTTGCCGCTTCCGCCTCGCTGCCTCCGGCGCAGCTTATCCCCCCCCACGTGTTGAAGACTGAGAAAGTGACCGCACTCGTGAACCGTGGTGATGTCGGCGCCGACGGGACACGTCGCCGTCTTGGCAGCCGGCCGAGGCGGCGACTCTTGTTGCCGTGCGCCGCCGGTGGTGGCTCCCTTGACGCCGGGGAGCGTGTTCATGGCGACGACGCAAGAGTCCACGAAGCCCAAGTTCTTGGGGGGCGCTGGGCTGCCTGGCTTGGGGGCGATGCACTCGCCCTTCTTGCCGGCGGCTTGGTTGGATGGCAGGTAGAGCACGTTGCAGACTTCAGATCCCCCGTCGCGGCTCTTGAGCTTGAGACCTTCCAGCTGATCCTTGTTTCGGTCCAGAGACGTTGTCCTGCAGCGCACATCGTCGGTAATCTTGGTGGAGTTGAGGAGCGTCCACTTGATGTTGCAAGCCGAGTAGCACTCGTTCATGATGCGAAGCTCCTCGTTGCCCTTTGCCACCGCGTCCTACCAAGGCACCTACTATTAGGCCCGGTGCTGGTTTGCTTGGCCGAGGGGAACCACTCACAAACTCGCACTCGCCTTGCGAGGGGCAGCAGAAGGAAAAGGACACCTTCATCGTCAGTTCCTCGTTGTTGTCGTTTTGCCCCAGCTGGCGCGCCCAGAGCTTGCTCTCCTCGGGGGAAGGGTCCGAGTTGCCGCAGGTAGAGTATCCGCCCTCTTCCTCGGGGTCGATTGGGCTGGCCATGGAAGCCGCAGCCATCAGGCCGGCCATGAAGATGGGAAGCATGGTGAATGAATGAAAAGACTCGACAAGCGTCGAGACGAATGGAAACAAGAAAAGTCGAAACACGCAAAGCGGGAGGGAATGAATGGAATCTCGTGTGAACCAGACGAGAAGGGAAAGGGTCTGCCGGGACTAGCCTACGGTGAAGTAAAGACGAAGTGCGATGCTTGTTTGGACGATTTCGACGGGTAGAGGCGCCGATTATTTATACCGGATGCAAAATTAGGGGTTGCTTGATGCTTGCCCCCCCCCTTTCCCAAGGGCCGACTCATGATTCACAGAAGCCAAGCTGACGTGGATCGACCTCAACGTCAACCGGTGCTTCGTGAGCAGTCCTATAATGACCGCTGATGAGTCTGCCAAGACGGACGAGATTCGAGGGGTCAGACGAAGGACCCCGGCTTCAAGGGTAGACCCGGTAAACCGAATCAAGAGTCGAACGCCCGACAGCCACTGCATGTAGTATTAGAGTACTATTCCTGCCTTGTTTGACCCCCTAGAAGGCGGGGACCGTTGTTTGACTGTTGCGGATACGGGCCTGTTTGGATGTCTACGTAAATTGAAGAACATGAACGCCTCCACTAGGTGTGTCACGGTGTGCCAGACTAGGCGGAGACGGTCCATGGAAGGGGGATGGGGATTTCGACACGGCGTCGGCCCAACTCACAACCAGCCCGGGAGCCGGGGTCGGGGTCGGGCCGGGACCGGAGCCGGAGCCGGGGACGGCGTCAGCGGCACCTCATGGCAGCTCGAGGACCAGACTCCCCATCAACCGAGCAGTCACTCTGGATGAGAAAAGGCAGCCGGTTTTGGTCGCGCACATGAAGCCAAGGTAGCCAAGGCTCCCGTCTGTAGACTCGGTCCACCCGGGCCGTCTGAGACAGCTCAACCCTGTCCGTCCTCGTCCAAGCGCCTCCGTCGACGATGAGTGTCCCGTTTTACAGTGGGCCGTCTTGTCTCACCGACGCAAGTCACCGCGCGGCGACGTAGTACGACGACATGACACGGAGGCCGGTCATCAATGTGGCCCCCGGCGCGAACGCAACCTTCAGCTCAGGCACGCAAGGAAACATTGGCAGCGCCGTCTCATGTCGGTGGGTTACCTGCCTCTCGCCGTCAAGCTGCTCTGTACAAAGCGCTGGCCACCACTCATCGTCGTCCTCGGCATGGTGGTGCCAGATCAGTCGCTCATTTCCTGGATTAAAGCTGTTTTGCATTCTCTGCTCTCCTGTTCAAATCTTGGCCCTTTATCCTCGGCTGGTCTCGACCCTGGGCTTCTCAAACACGGGCATGGAAACCGGGTACGTAATGCCAACCCTTACCAACTACTCCCTACCCTACCCGTGGCTTAGGACCGCCCCCGACCCTGTGGCATTGGTTTTCGAGTTCTGATGAGCGCGGTTCGTTTCCCGTCAAGTTTATGCTCTTGATTCTCGCTAGGGTGGATTTGCCGTTCAGCTTCCGTGCCTTGAAAGAGCTCCTTTCGTTAATCGACGTATAGGTTGAATCCGGGGAAGCATGTATCTATCAACTGGTATAAGCGGTTCAAGCATTGCTCATGGCATGGCTTGACAGCTTGACATGTAGAGGACGGCAACACCTGAATATAGATCGATGAATTGGCAAAAAGTATGAGTATTGCTATTTGCATAGCACGAAATTGCTATTTGCACAGCAAGAATATCTAAATCCCCACTTTTCTATACGTACCCCGCGCGCCTATGTCCCGCCACTAAAATCTAATGCCGGTATATGGCAATTAAGAGAGCCGCGCAAATCGTGCGAATTAACGCGAAAAACACCACCGACACGCAGTAGGGCACGCAGCAGAGGGCACGCAGCTAAGGGCACGCAGCAGGGCACTTAGCAAGGCACGAAGCATACATTAAGGAGCCGCACACATAGCAGAGGGCACGCAGCTAAGGGCACGCAGTAGGGCACGCAGTAGGGCACGCAGCAAGGCACGAAGCATACATTAAGGAGCCGCACGCAGCAGAAGGCACGCAGCCGCACACACAGTAGAGGGCACGCAGTAAAGGGCACGCAGTAGGGCACGCAGTAGAGGGCACCTGCTATAGCTGTTAAATTAACTAAATTAAGGCTATACACGATTTGCGCGGCCCTCTCAATTGCTATGTACCTCTACCTAATTTTAGTGGCGGGATATAGGCGCGCGGGGTACGTGCAGAAAGAGTGGGGATTTAGGTATCTTACTGTGCAAATAGCAATATCATGCTGTGCAAATAGCAATATCGTGCTGTGCAAATAGCAATATCGTGCTATGCAAATAGCAATATCGTGCTGTGCAAATAGCAATATCGTGCTGTGCAAATAGCAATACTCAAAAGTATTGGCCAAAATTAATTTTCCCGGGGGTTTGCTCGTATAAGAGTGAATGGGACCTGGGCAAAAGTTCTCTCCCGCCGGGAATTGAACCCGGGTCTCAAGCGTGACAAGCTTGCATACTGACCACTATACTACGGAAGATGTGCAGGCGTGTTTGCGCCTGCCGTAGCTGGATCGGTTGGATGCAATTCGGCGTCCCATTTGGTATTATATACTTCGTACGTACCCTCATCATGAAAAGCTGGCGTATTGCTGCATGATCCTATGTCATGATGTATTCGTTATGTATTCGTATTCGTACATACATACATATGTATACTCATTGACTTGCCGTTGAGTTTAGCGGTCGCTATAATTGCTAAAGATATAGCCCAGCCCAATTCACACTTCCTAGATCATGCCACTTTGGAAACGGCCTCCCTCCCGTCGCATTCACCACAGACACACACGAGAGCAGTGACAGCACCAACAGCTCTCCCCTAATTGCAAAATTGCAAATGTCGACAACAACCATCCGCGTGGGAACGGCCTCGCCGGCCACGGGGCCCACCACGACGGCCACGCTGACGCAGCTCGCCGGCCTGGCCCGGCGCGCCGCCGGCCACGGCATGGACCTGCTCGTCCTGCCCGAGGCCTACCTGGGCGGCTACCCGCGCGGGACGTCGTTTGGGTGCGTCGTCGGCGAGCGCACCGCGCAGGGCCGCGACGAGTTTGCGCGCTACTTTGACGCGGCCGTCGACCTCGGCGACACGGTCGGCAACGGCGCCGGCGCGGGGGCCCGGTGGCTCCGGCGCGAGCTCGGCGACGGCGGCGACGCGGTGCGCGGCGACGGCACGCGCGAGGCCCTCGAGGCCATTGCCGCCGACACGGGCGTCTTCCTCGTCGCCGGCTGCGTCGAAAAGGCCGGCGGCAGCCTCTACTGCGCCGCCGTCTACGTGTGTCCCCGCGAGGGCGTCATTGGGAAGCGCCGCAAGGTCATGCCGGTACGTCGCGCCCCGGGTCCGAGCCGCCCGTCTCTCCGGTTGAACCCTCTGGTTGAACCCCGAGTCCGTAGACGGGCACCGAGCGCCTCGTCTGGGCCCAGGGCTGCCCCAGCACCCTCCGCGCCGTGTCCACCACCATCCGCGGCACGCGCGTCAACCTCGCCGCCGCCATCTGCTGGGAGAGCTACATGCCGCTGCTGCGCCAGAGCCTGTACGCCCAGAACATCAACCTCTACCTCGCCCCCACCGCCGACGGCCGCGATGCCTGGCTCGGCCTCATGCGCACCATAGCCGTCGAGGGCCGCTGCTTCGTCGTCAGCAGCAACATGTGCGTCGCCCGTGACGCCCAGCCCTCGACCACCACCACCGCCAAGCCCCGTCGCAAGTCCGTCGTCATCGACGACGACGGCAATGAGATTGTCCTGTGCCGACAACAAGTCGACACCGACGCCGACAGCGCCGTCGATGCCCGGCCGACGACGGCGGCCAAGGACTTTGTCTCGCGTGGAGGCTCGTGCATCGTGTCGCCGTTTGGGGACGTCCTGGCCGGGCCGCAGTGGGAAGACAGCCACGGCCTCATCTGCGCCGACATTGACATGCGGGACTGCATCCGCGGCAGGCTGGACATGGACACGGCGGGGAGCTACTCGAGAAACGATGCCTTTCAGCTCACGGTGCAGGGGCTCGACATGGATCCGCTGCCTTACTAACAGTCCGTCTTGGAGAAAGGTGTACACTATATCGTAATGTCGTAAAAGATATTGAATAACTTGATAAACACACTCCGCTTCACCACCTGGCTCGCAGCCCGACATCGCTATGCATATGAATCAGTCAATCGTATAGCCGAGGCTCAATTCCAAACAGACGCCAAGGGGGAAAGCACGCTCCTTATTCATCGTCTCCGGATGCTGTTTCGTGTGGATGCCGCTGTTGTTGCGGCTGCTGCTGCTCATCGGCAAGAGCGGCGCCCATACAATCACTCCGTCCCGTCACTCTGCTGTGACCGCTGGCACGGCCGCCAACCTTTCTCGGCGGCGTCGCAGGCCTTGCGTTCGGCCCCGGCCTCCTTCTTCTGCCGCTCCAGGGCGGCCTGCGCCAAAATCTCCCTGCGACTCATGCCGGCCTTTTGGTCCGCGACGCCGCCGCCGAGGACAAACTCTCCGCCGGTCCAGCCGCCGTCGTCCTCGTGTGTATCGTCGTCGCCCTGGCCCGAGATGATGTAGCGCGACGTCTCGCCAATGGTGCGGCCCGACGTCTTCCAGTCTGCGCCGTCCACCTCGCGCTCAATCTGGTGGCAGAGGTCCCAAAATTTGCCGTCGTGCGGGCCGTGGACGTTGTGCGCGAGCTCGTGGCACAGCGTCTTGCGGATCGTCTTGTAGTCGCGGTACCCGTCGTGCGCGTCGGTCCGCAGGCGCAGCTCGACGACTTCGCCTTGGTTGCGATTCAACCCGAGAATGCGCGACGTGCCTTGGTGCGTCGTCTGCGTGTGCGACAGAGGCTCCATCTCGGTCAGGAGGGCGACGGTGAACTTGTGCTTCCTCATGGCGGCCCTGATGCCCGGGTCCTCCTTGAGCCGCGTCAGCAGCGCCTGGCTGCGCTCGGGGTGCGGCAGCCCCTGCAGCGGCCGCACTTGGAGGAATGTGTACTTTTCGTCGTCGGCGGACCTGGCTTGGCTCTTGCGGCTCGTCGTCCTCGTCTTGGCCCTCTGGGCTAGCCGGGCGGCGTTTCTCTGCGCCACCCTTTCGACCATGCCGTCGACGGCCTGCACCTCGGCAGCGCCCGAGCCCATGAGGGTCAGCGTCTTGTCCTGCAGGGTGCGGAGAGACATGTTGGGGTCCTTGAAGGGCGCCTTGAGAAGCGGCCCCTTGGGCACCAGCATCTTTTGGTTGGCGACGGGGATATCGAGGACGGCCTCGACCTCGTCAAAGAGGTCGGCGACGGTGGCATCGTCGGGCAGCTCGAGGCTGTAGTTGTGTTTGCGGTGGCTTATGGTGATGGTAATGTAGCCCGACTCGGAGCCAGAAAGCTCGGCCGGAAAAGGGACGTCGCTCATATCGTCGGCCCCGATGAGGTTTTCGTCTCGGGCCCGAGAATCGACCGAGGCGTACGAAGTAGCGTGAATCGTGATGCAAGGGTACCGAGTGCAGGATACGGCTCCTTGAGAGCGTCGGATGGTTAGGAATGGCAGAATCAAAAGTCGAGTTCCAAGACGAAGCCCGACGGCGACGGACAGAGGCGCCTTGATATGGTAATCAAGGCGGAACGGACATTCGAGCAACTTCGGCGATGCTTTGTAATCTACGTCACCGGTGACGGCCGTGCTCCACTATTTGGGTTCGCCTGCGCCACAAGGCCATGGCGCGGAATGTCTGTGATTCGTCCCGTGTCACGGCTCTGCAGCAACTCCTCGGCAATTGATACAATCTGTCCTTTGGCATTTCATCATCGGATGCCCTGTAGTCCATCGCCAAGACGAGGCCTCTCAATTCGTTGGGTTTCTGTTTCTTGTTGGTTTGCCCATCCTTGGCCCCGTGTACTCTCGACCAGCGCTCGCACACAAAATTGCCAAGCCATCCATGTAGATACTACTAGTACTCCACCCTTTACGGCCGCTAGTCCCAAGCGGGACAGCACTCTAGCTGTCGGGTTGATCCAGACAAAGTCGCGATCGTGTCCTTTTCCCTCGCCAGCCATTCATCTGTCCGCGACGCCAATCCTCACCGCGCCCCCGGCAACTCTCCCAGCCTTCCAGCGCGCGCACCCGGAACTGTCACCAAACTGCCGCCTGCTGCCTTTGCAGCTGTACCCCAGCTCGCCTGCACCCAGCCTTACCACCGCCCGCGACTTGCGACACCGGCCGCTCTGATTCAACATGACGCTCAACATCTTCCGCGTCGCCGGTAGGTCTTGTCGCCGCTCCTGGCCCGGCACCTACCCCAGCTGACTCCAATCTTCATCATCGCAGGCGACTTTTCGCATCTGGCGAGCATCTTCATCCTGCTGCACAAAATGGTGCAGCTCAATGTACAGACCACCCTCCCTTCACCCCCTCCGGCTGCCTGGGCCCGCGAGTTGCTGACTGCCTGGCGCAGAGCTGTTCCGGCATCTCCTTCAAGTCGCAAGCCCTCTATCTCTTTGTCTACGTCACTCGGTACCTTGGTAAGTGTCTGAAACGCCCAGCATGCTTGCCCAGAGCTCCATGCTTCCATGCTCTAACCCATTCGCAGACCTCTTCTCGACCGAAAGCATCTACAATCTCATCTTCAAGGTCCTCTTCATCGGCTCCCAGGGCTACATCATCTACCTCATGACCAACGCGTACAAGCCGACCAACGACCCCAATGTCGACACATTCCGCGTCCAATACCTGCTCGCAGGCGCTGCCGTCTTGGCCGTCTTGCTCCCCTACAAGTACACCCTCTCCGAGATTCTCTGGGCCTTTTCCATCTGGCTCGAGTCTGTGGCCATCCTGCCCCAGCTCTTCATGCTCCAGAGGACGGGCGAGGCCGAGACCATCACCACGCACTACCTGTTCGCCCTTGGCAGCTACCGAGCCCTCTACATCCCCAACTGGATCTACCGATACTTTGCCGAGCCCACGCACAAGCCCGATTGGATCGCCATTGTTGCCGGCCTCGTCCAGACCATTCTCTACAGCGACTTCTTCTATATATACTACAACAAGGTGCTCAAGGGCCAGAAGTTCAAGCTTCCGGTATAAGGGCAATGGCCACAGCGGCCAGCCAGCGACTGCCGACATGTGCGTTGCGGCAATCCGAAAACCCCACCGGCCCATGAATCGTTGCACTCGGGTTTCGGTGCAAGGCAATTTGTTGGAACCCACAGATGCTGAGTCTGTATCATCAGTAAGATAGAGGGAGCCCACCGGGAAAAGGGCGGCATGGCTGGCGTTGGTGATGATTTTCGATCTCGGTAGAACAACGAGGCTTGAACCCACTGGTCGTCATGGAAAGGTTGGCATGTTATGAGAGTTTCCGCCATGGACTATGTATGCCATGTGCTTCATCTCGACATTGGGTGGGTTCCTACTATATGACACACCGTCGGGTATTCGTACAATGAGAGCAAAAGCGGGCTGTTTCTTGGTCGACATTAATAACTCGTAGTAAATGAAAAGATGTCGGATTTATTAAGCGATGCGACTGAGAACGCTCGACTTGCCGAGCGAAGTGAGGACTGGGCATTTCGTACGTCATCTAGAGTCACGTGCCTCGTGTGGCCAAGTCCGCCAACTCACACTGACTTAATGCGGGTCAAGTGAACTACTTCGTACTTCGTACATACAAGTCTATCGTTACGCAGCTTCTTCAACCCAACTCATCGCCCAGACCCTCTCGATCATTGGCAAAAATGGCGAGCGAAGCGCCCGATAACCCCGAACAACGCCCTCCCACACAAAATGGGCAGAGCGAGCCCCGCGCCGCCGCCCCAGCCGACGCGCCCAACCCGGCCAACCCGCCCGCGAATGCGGCTCCAGAGTCGAGACTGCCCACGCGAAAAGACATTTCGCTACGCGAGTTTATGCACAAGATTGAAGACTGTGCCCCCATAGTATGCTTCTCCGTCTGTAGTTGTCTGCGACTTTGGACCAAAACAATCACTAACGCGATTCCACTCCTTCGTCCAGATTCCCGACGCAGTCACAAACTACTACATGACCAAAGCCGGACTCCCCCCCCCACCGCAGACGGATGCCCGAATGGCGCGGCTGCTGGCGCTCGCGACGCAAAAGTTCATTGCCGACATTGCCGCCGACGCGTACCAATACAGCCGCATCCGCGCCAGCAATACAAATGCAAACAACCCGATGGGGTCGCTCGGCGCGGCAGCCGGGTTCCCCGTCCCCGGGCAGCAGGCTGGACAACCCGGCAACAAGGACCAGGGCAAGGGGCCTCCACTCGGCATCCAGCGGTCTGGCTACGGGGGCGGCGGCCAGGGCGGCAGCCAGAACAGGACCGTGCTTACCATGGAGGACCTGGGCATGGCTGTGGGCGAGTATGGCGTCAATGTCAAGCGGAGCGAGTTCTATCGGTAAATTGTGGGGGACCGCCTATGCGCGGCATTTATCAGGGAGCTGGGGGGGGGATCATGGGATGGATTTGGCATCGCGCATGGCGTCGAATGATTATTTGCTTTGGTCCCATGGACAGTCACGGCGTTTTGGGGAAAGGGCAGGGAAGTGGCACGGGCTACATGGGCAATATCGAAGGCATTGACCTTGACTGGAAAGAAATGATGTGCTCGTCGGGCAATAACAGGCCTCCAATCATCTTGACCATTCGATGGCGGTCACTCTGTTGATACAGCTTCTCGTACGGGGTATAAGTGCGACGGCAGTTGCATGACCTGTCTTTCTCAAACAGTCGTTGCTCTCGCTCGGTAATGGTCGCTCATTTCTTCGGCCTGGTCCAGATGTTGGGTTTCCGCGTCCTGCTCTGCCGCATCAGTACACAGCCGTAGACGTGACAAGCCACGGCCTTTGTTGCCTTTGGCGCACATACGGGGCAAATTCTCCTAGCTTGTGGCCGACCATGTCCTCGGAAATGGACACGGGGAGATAGTCCCTGCCGTTGTGGACCTCGAAGTCGAGGCCGACAAAGTTGGGCAGGATGGTGGCGGCGCGGGCTTGGGTGCGGACGGGAGGGGCACGTCCGCCCTCTCTCTTGGGCAAGGCGATGGATATGCTGAATGCGCAGCGGCGGCGAGAGGAGAGGGTCAGATGATGCGGAGACGCGTTGCGCATGCGACGACGGCCATGGGAGATGGAAGCTTACGGGACAAGGTGCGGGCCTGGCAAGAGTCAAGTCGATTAGCAAAGGTGGCTCGAGGAGGGAAGACGAGGTAGGCGGGTCGCGTACCTTTCCACACGGAGCGTTTCAGCAGCAGGCGAGTGGGCTGCATTGTCGCGTTGCGGGTTGTCGCCGGGGAGGTCTTGGTGATGGAGGATGGGGATTTGAAGAAATGGGTGTAGCGTAGCGTCTGGGTGAGCGTCACGTGACCTAGCTTAGATATGTCGCGATCAAATAGTATCGCCTGCCACAGCCTTCCTATTCAAGTACGTAGTACGAATAGTACCTGCGGGTTCATTCGTTTCAATACTTTCATTTAATTCTTTCCCCCTTTGGTCATGATTAGTGAGAACCGGTTGTGCAGCACACGTCAAGCCGGGGGTTGCCGATTCGCTACAAGGCAGCGCTGTTGTCGCACAGCACACGATACATAAGTCGAGAAGCAAAAATCAATTGCAAATTGTCCTTTGCCAATCGCTGTGAAAAGAAGAAGCGAGCATCGAGACTCGAAGCCCTGAACCAAATACCACCCAGTGGCATTTCTTCTTCATGTCAGATTTCACGAGGTACAGGGTAGCGATTCTCTGTCAGCGTCACGTGGTATAGCGAGGGGCGAGTTGCAGGACTCGGACCCTTTCCTTCCCGTGACCAGAACACTCGTGGCTGTGGGCGAGGCTTCAACCTCCCAACTTACGCGCTTTTGCCCTTTGCAACGACTTGCTCGCTGCCTTACCTTGGCCATCTCTACCCCCCTTTGATCCCTTGGCCCTTGCGGCGGGCCCATCTTGTGGCGACGGCGGCTCCATCCAACGCCACGACTTCCCTCCTCGAGAAGCCACCTTGTTCCCTCCGACCGAGCTCGACCACGCCATCCGTCATCGACCACCAGAGGCCTATTTTCCATCTTGCATCTGCTGCGCTGTCCCCCCGTCACCCTGAGTCGTGACCTTTGCATGCCCCCTCCTTGCTAGCAGCTCCGACCCTCGACGCTCTTCGATGCCGAGCGCAACAGCATCCGGCGCCAGCACGGGCGACTCGTCGGCTCGGTCCCGCGATCACAAACAGGGGAACCAGGGACGTGCCTACACAGTCGAGCAAAAGGCGGCCGTCCTGCGCATCCGGAGATGCGACGCAACCGCCTTTTACGACGTCCTCGGCCTCGAGACGGTCAAGACCACGTGTACAGACTCGGACATCAAAAAGGCCTATCGAAAGCAGTCGCTGCTCACCCACCCCGACAAGAATGGCCACGAGCACGCAGACGAGGCCTTCAAGATGGTCAGCCACGCCTTTGGCGTCCTGGGCGACAAGGAGAAGCGGGAAAAGTTTGACAAGTTCGGCACCGACCCCGACAGCAGGTTCGCCAGCGCCCAGGCACAGAACCCCTTTGCCGGCTTCGCTTCCCGGCAACCATCAGGCGGCGGAGGCGGCGGCGGCGGCATGTGGGAGGAACAGTTGAGCCCGGAGGAGATGTTTGCGCGCTTCTTTGGCGGAGGCGGCGGCGGCGGCGGCGGCCCTTTTGGCGGTGAGCAGACCACGGCACCTTGATGCCCGCCGACGCAGATTGACTGACTGTATGCTTCTGATACAGGCCCGCAGTTTGTCTTCGACTTTGGAGGCGGTCCCGGCATTCGCGTGCACCAGTTTGGCGGCGCACGGCCAAGGCGACGACCGCGGGAGGCGCAGCCTGGCCAAGAACAGCGACAAGGCGGCTTGCAAACCCTCATCGGCCTCCTGCCCATTATCCTCTTCTTCATCCTCCCTCTGCTCTCGTCACTCTTCTCCGGCGACTCTTCGTCATCAACCCCCGGCATCGTCTACGATCAACCGGAGCACCCATATACGCAGGGTCGCACAACGCCCAGTCTCAAGATCCACTACTTTGTCGACCCGGCCGACGTCAGGTCCTACAGCCAATCCAAACTGAGCCAGCTCGACCGGTCCGCCGAGATTAACCTGGTGCGGCGTCTGCGCGGCGAGTGCGAGAACGAAGTCATGTACCAGCAGCAGATGCGGAGCGATGCGGTCGGCTGGTTCTACCAGGACGTGGACAAGATGGCGCAGGCAGACGCACTGAGGATGCCGTCGTGTGAAAGGATGAGGACTCTTGGCATCAGCCGGTGAGGAGTCATGTACGCAACGGAGAGAGAGAGCCTGGAGTTGGCGTTTTCTTTCATGATTCGGGGGGGGGGGAGCTGCGGGGCAAGGCAACGTAGCTTTGCAATGGCTGGACAAAGGCAACTCCCTAGGTAGGCTGATTTGGCTTGAACGGACTCGAGCCATACTACTAGGATGACAAGGGGAGGAAACCGGAACGGGCGTTGTGATTACAGGGGCAAGCAGCCTCCTGAGCCTGAATGCACATCGAATGGACATTTTTGCTTCAAACCGAGCCCTCTCCGTTTGTGGCCCGTGAAGGATGAACTACGAAGTAGGGGCGTCGACTACTACCCGTTGGCTGTCTTTATGCCAACTTATGCGGAGCTAATTAAGTTGGCATAAAGACAGCCAACGGGTAAAGCGGTTGGGGTCGGGCTGCACCGCCATGCTGCACCGCCACGGCGTATCCGTACTTCCCCACTCGGCCGCGACCCGCTTACATCATCGGTCGGCTTGCCTACAGTCACACACATGGGAGAGTGCATTCATCGTGGCTGTGCCTCTTCGTTCGACAACTCGTCCTCTACAAGACGTGGCCAATTCGAATCGAAAAATCAACCACGATATCCCAACTTTGACGGTCTCGGCCAGACAACGGCGTCCCGTCGCATCCTCGAGCCGAACATGGCTGCCCAAGAGCTGCCCGGCGACAGGCACCCAGCGTCAGCCCCCCCCCGTCCGCCGCCGGACGCTCTCAGGCAGCCCCTGGGCGATGAGCCGAGCGAGAGCGTATGGGAGGACGCGGCGACTCGAACGAACATGGCAGCTGCCCCGGCATCTGATGGACCAGGCCAAGACGGTGTCCCCGCTGCTTTGAGGCCTGGCCAAGCACCTCTGAGTTTCGGCGACGAAGACGACAGCAACGTCTGGGACGAGGCGAGAAGGCAGCCAAACGACATGGAGAGGCTCGGTCAAGTCCCCGACGCCCTCAAGCCGGCCGGAAACAAGTGGCAAACCAACCCCTTCTTGAAACGAAAGCCGCTGCCTCAACGGGCCGACGCCGTGCCTTTCGAGTCCTCGTTCGCCAGGCTGGACCTGGACGAGGCTGGTCAGGGCAGCAATCCGTGGCAGGCACCCGGCGATGCTCCGAGCGCGCAACCACGGCACATGCAAAAGACGCTCCTCGACGATGCCGACGGCGATCCTTGGGCAGGCAACCAAGTCCCGGCCCCGCCGGCAAAAGTACCGCCTGCCGCTGCATCGCCGGCGTTGATATCTCTACCTTCAGAGGACGAGCCGACGTGGGAGGACGATGCGCGGCCCGACCATGGCAAGAATTTGCCCGAGGCGACCCCGGCCACAGCCATGTCGGACGAGCTCATGGAGGACCAGCATGTCTGGGACGACCTCGGGGCTCTGGACAGGGGCAAAGGCAAGGTCCTGGATCTGCCCCCGGCGCAGCAGGCCCAGCTCGACGACTGGTCTCTCATAGACGTGGACTCGTCGTCGAGCCCCCCGAAGCCGCCCCCCGACGCGGAAGCCGAGGCAAATGAGAGGCCTCCCCTGCCTCCTAGGGGGGACAGTAGCCGACCGAAGTGGGTGCCCTCCAGACGACCCATCGATGGTCAATCCGAGACGTACCAGGTCAAGAACATTCGCTGGCACGACGACACATGGACGAGCAACCCGCGCACCTCCCCGATCCTGATACAAAACGAAAACGGCCCGTGTCCGCTGGTGGCGCTGGTCAACGCCCTGACGCTGACGACACCGGCCGACATGCCCGACACTGCCCTTGTGCAGGTTCTCCGGTCGCGAGAGCAGGTCAGCCTCAACCTCGTCCTCGACGCCGTATTCGACGAGCTCATGTCACCGCGGCGCACAAACTCGGACGACGCCTTGCCCGACGTGTCCGACCTCTACTCGTTTCTCCAGAGCCTCCACACCGGCATGAACGTCAACCCGCGCTTCGTGCCCACTCCGGAGATGGTGACGGCCTACAGGCGCACATCGCTGACACACCTGGACCCAGCCGAGCGCGGCGACTGCATCCCGGGCACGTTTGAAAACACCATGGAGATGAGTTTATATGCCACGTTTTCCATTCCTCTGATTCATGGATGGCTCCCGTCTCGGTCGGACGCGGCGTACGAGGCACTGGAACGGCGGGCCGCCTCGTACGAAGAGGTGCAAAACCTCTTGTTTCACGAAGAGGAGCTCGAGGACAAGTTGTCCAAACCCAACGGCGGGCTGTCGGACATGGAGGCGCAGCTCTACCAGGACATTATGACAATCAAGATGTTCTTGCGACAATCGGCGACGCAGCTCACGCCGTGGGGCATCGGGGTCATTGCCAAGGCAATGCGCCCCGGGACCTTTGCCATTCTCTTCCGAAACGATCACTTTAGCACGCTGTACTGTCACCCGCGGACGACGAAGCTGCTCAGCCTGGTGACGGATGCCGGGTATGGGAGTCACGAGGAGGTGGTGTGGGAGAGCCTCGCCGACGTCAACGGCGAGCTCACCGAGTACCTGTCGGGAGACTTTAGGGTCGTGGGCGCGGGTGGCGCGGCGCGCGCAGGCAACGGGGATGGCGTCGGGACCTCGTCGGGCGGCGGCGAGTGGACGACGGCGCAAGGGAAGCGCGGCAAGAGGCGAGGGCAGGAAGAGGCGGGGCCGACGAGTCCGAAGCACGAGCAGGAGGATCGGGACCTGGCGCTGGCGCTGCAGCTGCAGGAGGAGGAGGAACAGCGACACCAGGAAGAGCAGGCCCGGCGGCGACAAGAGAGCATACTCTCGGAGCAGTACATTGAGCAGCAAGGTCAACGCCCGACGCCCGTGGTCAGGAACCCCAGGAGGGCCACGTCTAGCGAGGGCGCCGGGCCGGAGCGTGGGGGCAGCTCCAACGGCGTCGGGCTCGGCATCGGCACGGCGGGGAGCCCGCTCACGCGGCAGCCGAGCGAGCCGACGCCCCAGGCGACAGCACAGACGCAACAGGTGCGTCCGCTGGTGCCCCCTCGCAGGGCGGGCGTGAACCGGCGGGCCGAGGTCGGGGGAGGGGACGCGCCGCCGTCGTACGAGCAGGCAGCACACGACCCGGCGTTTGTGCCGCCGGCCGGACATCCCAGCCACGCGGGGAGCAACCAGGGGAGCGACCAGGGGAGCGACCAGGCGACGCCGAGGACGAGTGGCGGCGCCAACAACCAAGGCCCCCAAAGGCCGCTGCGACCAGCCGGCCCGTCTGCTCCCGGGGCGGCACTGGGGCCCACGGGCGGAGGCGCGTATACGAGGGAGCGAGAGTGCGTGGTGATGTGAGAGCACAGGGGGCGTTTGAAGTGACGAGGGGTGAGCGAGGCTGGACGTGGAGCTTCTCTTGCCTATGCCCGGGCGGCGTCTTTTGCCGCCGGGCTTCCATTCTCTGTAACTTGCTTGGATTATTGGCATGGCTTTCGGTTGGCACCAACATAAAGGCATGGGTATAGTATACGTATACGGTCAGTTGACGAGTTGCAGCAGTAGCAGCAGCAGTGAGGGACGGCGTTTGGGACTCTGATTATAGGGGCTACCATGTATTTGTTTGCCCCTTGAATGCTCATTGTTGATTAACAGGCGCGGAACGACCCGTGGCTGGATTATCGGTTCAACCGCAACACACTAATATGGCCACCGACTCTGACGGGATCGAGATGCTTGCCATGAATGGCCAATGGCATTGGAGGCTTGCCGAGACATGTCAGCGCCGCCCGGCTCGTGAAGCTCAGCTTCATGGAGTTTACATGTCAGCCGACCTAACCCCCTTAATAAGACTTGTCGCAAACCGCTTACGAGTTATAAGAAGCGCTCCTCGTGCAATGCCAGTGCTTTTCGGGGCACCCGCATCCCATCCAGCCAACATACAATCAGATGCTCCTACACCGCCTATACGCGACATTCGCGGCACTCTCGATGCTCGTTAGAGGAAATCTCGCCGCCAAGCCCGTGGCCCAGCGCAGTGCGCAAGAGATGGTCCAGCAGCTCAAACTGGTGCTAAACACGGAAAAGGGCTACTTTGCGCAGACATTCGAGGACCCGGCTACGGTCAACAACCGTTCCGTCAGCACTCTCATCTACTACCTGCTCGAGGGATCCGCCGGCAAGTCCAAATGGCACCGCGTCGATGCCGCCGAGGTATGGCACTTTTACGCCGGCGCACCGCTCACGCTTTCCTTGTCGCTCGACCATGGCGCCCCCGTCGCAGAGCACGTCCTAGGACCGGACGTGTTCAACGAGCAGGCGCCGCAGGTCGTCGTGCCAAGGGGCACGTGGCAAAGCGCACGCTCTCTTGGTCCGTGGACCTTGGTGGGCACCACGGGTGAGTTGGGGGATAGCTTTATGACGAGTAGCAGACGGCTAACGCGAGCGTTCTAGTTGCGCCGGGCTTTGTCGCGAGTGGGTTTGAGCTCGCGCCGCCGGGTTGGGAGCCGTGGGTGTAAGTCGGAATCGGTGTAAGTGAAATAGATGGTTTTTACAACTCGACGGTTACCGTGAAAAGACTTTAATCGACCCCAGCACATTGTCTCTCCTAACCACCCGTCTGAACAAGCCGACTAGGTGCCCTTGTACCGGGCGCACCTACACGCGCGGCACCCAACGGGCCTCTTGGCGCGCTTCGGCTCCCTGAAGGCGCACCGGCCCTTGCTGCTGGGCCGGCAGTGCTCGCGTGGGACGCACGTGGCGGCGGAGCACGAGTTCGGGCGAGACTTGCGATTGCCCGTCACGTAGCAGGAGCCGCGCGCGGCCTGGGCGTCCCTGGCAAGCACCTCGAGCACCGAGTCGGCGTCGGGTTCAACAAAGGGGGCGGCGGCTGCGACTGGCGTCAGTGCAGTCACGGCCACCGCCGGGCATGCAAAGACGTACCGTCACGCTGCTGCAGCGGAGACACGGCCAGGGAAAGGGGGGCCACGGCGAGGACGAGGACGAGGCTAAAGAGGGAGAGCATGTTGTTGATGGTTGCGATGGATTGTGGATGGATGGCTTTGGCTCTCGTCGACTGCCATTCCCGCCTTTATATGCCGCTCTGCCCGACGACGGCTGACAGACTCGGCGTGCCGTGATCATGCTTGCTTACAAGGTGTGTAGCATCTGTGTCTTGTCGTCTTGCCCGGCTTACAAGGAGTGTAGGACGCTCCCGGCCAGCAGTAGAAGCCGAGCCCGACTGATTGACAGTGACGCCCCCCGAGTAGGCAGTCGCCGAGACCGGGTCAGCTGACTGCTCCCGCTCCTGCTTGTCCGCCCTTTCCCCATCTTTGCCTTGACACGCATCTTGCCCGACGGCGTCGACGACATGGAAAATGTCCAGGGCCATGTCGAACCTTTCCCTGGCTTTGGAAAGACTCCCTGGCTTTGGAAAGACGTGGTTTGGTCAAGGTAACCCGGGGAGCGTGATATCAAGCGCAACCAGGTCGATGATGATGGTCGGGAAAACACAAAAATATGACGACGAAATGAATAGCTGACTTTCCCTATGCCACTTCATGTCACCTGACGTCACCAATTTACGAGGTCTGTGCAGCTCCCTTGACCTGGCTTAATAATATTTATACAGTACGTCACTCCTCCAATCCAACGACAACTCACGACTTTACCGACGCGCAACAAACGGCTCAGGCGCGCCCATCATGGCCCTCCTGGACGGATGGCTGCCCCCGTCGCGGGCGCACTACAGCCTCATTCTCAAGCTCTGGCAGTTTGCCTACCCTGCCGTACGTTGACAGCCGACGCGCAATGAAGCCGGGCTCGTGATGCTGACCAAGAGGGCGGTTGACAGATCGGGTCGCTGCAGTGGGTGATTCGGTGGTACGGCATGGGCAAGACGTCGACGCCTAGCCGGCTCAACCTGCCGGGCCGCCTTGCCTGGATGACCATGGAGGCGCCGGGCTTTCTGACGCTGCTCTACGTCATGCGCACGCTGCCGGCCGATCATGGCATTGACGACTTGCCGTGGCAGAACAGGGTGCTGGCTGGACTATTTGTGCGTGCCTGCCACTCCGGGCTCACCAGAAGCACAGACAAATGGCTGACAAACACCCGTCAGGTCATCCATTACACGTACCGCGCCCTCGCCTTCCCCCTGCTGCAACCGTCCATGGCCCCCATCCACGTCGCCGTCTGGGCCATGGCCCTCGGCTTCCAGCTCCTCAACGCGACCTGCCTCGGCGCCTGGCTCGCCGCCTACGGGCCCGTCACCGCCGACGCATGGGCCACGCAGTCGCCGCTGCCCCAGTTTGTCCTGGGCCTCGCCGTCTTCTACGCGGGGCTGTCTGCAAACTTCTTCCACGACGAGGAGCTGCGCGAGATTCGGCGGCGCCGGCAGCGGCGTCAGCGGAGCGGCCACGACCAGGCCAACGCCGGGGCCGAGGGGCCAAGCTACTACGAGATCCCCCAGGCGGGCCTCTTCCGCTACATGCTCTTCCCGCACTACTTTTGCGAGTGGGTCGAGTGGGCGGGCTTCCTCATGGCCGCCGGCTGGTCGTGCGCGCCCGCGTGGGCCTTTTTGACCAACGAGGTGTGCTCGATGCTGCCGCGGGCTGTGCGCGGCAAGGCTTGGTATGTCGAACGCTTTGGACCCGACAAGGTTGGCCGCAAGTGGGCGGTGATTCCGGGGGTTTGGTGAGCGTCGACATACCTGTTAGTAGCGCCGCGGCGCGAGCAGAGTCGAGAGTCTCGTCTTAGTGTTTTCGAATCCCGGTCTAATCAAATTAATACGTCTCCGACCGAGGTTCTTCACGCTTCTCTCTGCTGCCACCTCGGTGCCATGGATCGGTACAGATTGTTTATTATTCTCGACGTGAGAGCGCCCTTTTAAAGCGCCCTTTTCAAGGAGTTGTTGGACGACGGGCTTTCGAGCATGTTTAACGGCCATGGAAAGTGGCGTCATGTCCTGATAACCTCTTCCGTTGATATCGGCACCGTTTTCGAGCAGTACCTGGACGACAGCCGTCTTGCCGTGCTCGGCCGCGTACAACAGCGGTGTCCAGTCATCCTTATCACGACTGTCGACATGGGCGCCCCTTTCAAGGAGCAGCGGGCGATGGTGGCGGCCTCTGCGTCGCCTTCCCAGCCGCGCCCGCAGCATAGATGTAGAGGCGTACACTGATACTTGCTGCGACTGTTGGCATCGGCACCCTTTTCGAGAAGGAGCTGGATGACAGCCTTGTTGCGATTCCGGATGGCAACGGAAAGCGGCGTCATCTAACTAATGCAGCGCTGTCTTGCCGGCCCCGTCTTGGGAGTTGATGTCGACGTCCCCACGATTGAGGACAGCTCTCACCTAGGGGCCCCGTCATTACATGGCCGCGCTGTGCAGCTCTTTTAAGCTCGGATAAGGCGTCGTGCTCGCTTTGCATGCCCCTCGCTGCTCAGCTATGCCCCGGAGTACGACTCCCCCCGGACTGAAACGACAAACATTTCATAGGATGGGGGAGATGCTGATCAACTCCAAATGAATAAGCCTACGCCAGTTTCTTGATCGAGTTCCTAACGATAACATACCCCGGACGGGGCTAGGAACAACACACTGGGCCTTGTCGGTCGCCTTTGGCAGAGTAGATCGAAATTGGAGTGAAACTCGGCAAGCAAGACTGCTAAATCGTCTGGGTGCAAATGGCTGTTTCATGACTGCGCAAAGAAACTGTTCACGCCGTCATTTGACCTGCCCACCAGCTCGAGAAAGGGTAAAATCATCGCATTTCTTGTCTTGTGGGTCGTGTTCGTCTCGAAAGACGAGCTGATTGCGTTGTCAAGACTGTAGTACGTAACCACGGCTGACAAGCGTTGAGCGATGGCAATAGTGGCCTCAAGATGTGGGAGAGGATTTTTTCAGGCCCAGGAAACGAATCGGTCCTACGAATAGACAGGCTGCAAAGTGAGATGCAAGGGTGCAGGGGGTGGTTGGTTGGATTAATATTCGTAAGTCCTAGTAAGCCCAGCCTGCTCCGAGGCAGCCGAGTCGATCTATGGTCCATCCGCCCACCCCCAACATGCAACAGGTCGTGGCAGGCAGCCCATCTGCCAAACGAGGCAATTGCGGCCTGAAGCTCGTACCACCTACCCGCCTATTGACCGGGTGATGCCTCAGCCGGTGCTCTGTCAAATCGGCGCTTTGACGGTCATGACTAGATTTCCTACGACGGAAATAAGAGCTGGCCGACGTAAATTAAGTGCGAAAATCCCTCCAAGACCTACATGGTTGTCAACTTCGGAATGCTTGATTTCTGCCAGCGGATAAGAGGAGGATTGCTCTCGACAAATATACTTGGCAACGCCACGAAAAATCCCTAGTTATTGCGCTCGCTCCAAGCCATCCGTTCGTGAGCAAGTTGGGGATACCCGTGGTCTTCCAACTCTCCCTGAACTCGCGCCCTCCATTCTCCTTTCGTGGCCTCGTCTGCTTCCAGGTCGAAGTTCAAGCCACTTGAAACGCAGAACTTGGTTCTAATCCACTCCTTGGGAACAAAGCCAGCCGTCTCCCAGTCGATAACGCCCACTATCCGTTGGGCATCGGCATCCACAAAGATATTCCCAGGGCCCAAGTCGCAGTGGTAGAAGTGAAAAGTAGAACAATCCATCCCGACCTCCTCGCAGTTTTTCTTTAGAGTCTCATGACTAAAGTCCTTGCTATCCCGAAACACGAGGTATTGGTCCGATAAGTGCCTTCCGTCGATACCGGTAATGCGATCCGCCTGCCATATAGCTAGCTCCTTACAAATGTCAACCATTTGGGAGGCGTAGCCTTGTTTTATATCCTCGTTAGCCTTATGCCAGGCTTCCATAAGGGTCTCGCCGGGCATTTTGCGGAGGAATAGGTAATATCGGCCGTCGCACTCAGTATAATAGTATATCTCCGGAATCATAAAGCTTAAAGGCCGTTTACTTAGGGCATATAAGGTATCGTATTCTCGTGTCTCGTCGGGGTCATATATAAGCTTCACCTTACAAACGGCGTCCCCAAAGATCCAAACAGCCGTCGCGTCGCCGGCATCGTAGACCTTCTTAAAAGGGGACGTATCCGAAAGCGGGCGAGATAATGGGAGTGGATGCTGGGCTTTGACGATATAGTAGGAACCGGTGGCATCAGTCCACGTCGCCTCGGGACAGGGCGCCTCGGGAACGGGTAAGCTTCGTCGTGAGAGGAGGAGGATATCTCCAATAAGCCAAGAGTTATCGTCAATCTCTCGGATGGAGTCTCTGACAGGACAGGACATGGTAAAGGGGAAGGTGAAGAATTGCAAATCTTGGTGGTTGTTAAGAAGAGAAAATGTAGACGGACTGTGCGACGGTGAGAAGATATATATAGTACAAGAGGGCTGCTGAGTCACCCCTATTACGCGTGTCAATGATGGAAAGCACTGACCTCTAAACAAAACCTCGGCGAATACCAGCCCGGCCAACGTGTCTTCGTCCCGACCAGCATGTCTCTCGATCGAGATGCCCATTACCTTGACTAACAGATCATTAAGCCACCCGGTGAAGGATTCTCTTCCGCACTCCCATCTAACGAGGATACACGACATTATTAGCAGTTAATGCATGATATAGGTAGTTGCAAGATTCCGGCCTAAATGGAAACACGGCCAAGACATGCATGTATCTGCGCCACCGGTTTGCTCCCTCACCGCTCAGGTCGACTTGCCCGATGTCCATGCGTCTAAAAGCCTCCCGTCCTCCCCCCTTTCAACCTGCAGGTTTGCCGTCAAAAGGCCAGAGGGTTCCGGGTGCCACTCGGAACGCTGCCAAGCACATCGCGGCTGGCCAAGGTTTGAATGCGTTGGCAAAGCTCTTAAGCACCGGGACATCCCTCTATAGCTGCGAGATACGCGCCTAGGCCCGTCATGTGGCCGGCCGACATGGACGACCCAGACAGCGTTTTCTAGATTCCGGCGTCCGGTTGTCAGTACTGGTCTTGGAAGCAAGCAAATGACTCTGGGGTGAACCTACCGTCCCGCCCTTGATTTGATGGGCTCGATGCGAGCCAGGCCCCAGGTGCCCAAGGCTGTGCAAACCTCCTGATGCTGGCCACGGCGTCCTGCTCGATAAAGTCGACCTAGCCCCGTTAGTAAAAGCTCGAGGATCCAAGCCCGGGCACGGGATAGACGTCGGTAGTCAGGCTCACTTCGGGTTGGCGCCGCAGACGTTAAAGCGCAGCGCCATCTAGCTTCGTAGAAAAGCCCTGGAAGACGTGACTATACACCTTGATGCCGACAGGGCAGACGTTTCTGCGGCACCCGCGGGTCCGTCGTCTACTCGACGAGCGCTTTCTCTCATGGCACTGGACCACGCCAACACGGAGCACCTAAACCTGTTCCACAAGTGGCAGAACGCCCCCCGAGTCACCCAAGGCGAGTCATGCACGAGGACGCCCACGCAATGGTCGTCCTTGACGGCTTCGGCGGCGCCCCTTTTGCCTACTTGGAGGTCTACTAGGCCAAGGAGGACAAGATGGGCGCGCACTACGCCCTGGACTTTGACCGTCGCTCGTGGGCGACACGGCCTCTACCGGGTCGAGGGCCGACTATGATGCACTACTACCTCGTCCTCCGTCTCGCACGCGCTCAGGCTGTGTTGTCTGAGTCCGGCACATTGTTGTTGGATCACATAATGGCAGGCACCTAATCAGCCATATCACTTGAAAGGAAAGCATATACTAATCTCCCTAAGAAGGAAAAGGGGCGAGAATATAATATAGCTCCCTCGCCACAATTTCGTCTTCGTTGCGTCGCCACGACGGCTTCGACCCCTCTTTCGGCCTTATCGCCACGATGGCCTCGACAGCCCCCTTTTTCCTGACTGGATTTACAGGATATATGCAGGTAAATACAGGAATAAAGGAAGGAACCACGGTCAGTACAGAGGACTAGGGATAACTATATAAGAACGAGTGTATCTACACCTCTAGGCGCTCTCGATAGCTTCTTCTAGTATTTAACGCTAGGGGGTGTGTCCGACTATCGAGCAGTGATAGATATTGTCGATTTCCGTGTACTTCGTACTTGTACGGTTCTTCCTAAGCCACCAAGTCGGGGCTTAGCCTGCTTCTATTCTTATGGCGCTTAGCTTATTTATGAGCTGCGTGAGCGGCTGAGACGAGCCCCCAACAGATTGCTTAAATCTCACCTTGCTGCGCCATCAGCCAGGATGCCTGGCACTTGGCACCAATCAAATATTAAAGATGCGAGACCAAAACTTAGGCAGGCTGCGGCCGACTTGCCAAGAAAGGTCTACGAATAGAGTCTTTCTTGAAATCGCGCAGTGAGTCGTCTGCGCATATAATTCGCCAAGCTGCCCAAGCTCGCCTCTTGATGCTGCGTCTCTTTAACCTCACCCCTTGTTCCGTGAAATGATTCATGACCCGTCGTGTTTAGACCCGCGCTCCGATAGACAACCCGCCATGGATGCACTCGAAGAGCACGAGGCACACCCGGAGGCAATGGAAAGGAAAGCAGTCGCAGAGGGCGGCGGCCAACTCGGAAAGAGCGACGACAGTAAGTCTGTCTATATATCGTAACTTCCTGCCACGGCACGCCCGAAACATGGCTTACACTCGCAGCGGAGCACCGCGGCTGGAAACCACGGTCGATGCAGGCGCCGGTCCTAGGCTCGTTAGCCGGGCTCTCGCTCCTTCTGGCCCTCGTCATCGAGGTGCTCGCGCAGCGCAGCCGGGCTCTGGGCGGTCTGGCCCTCGCCCCGTCCGCCCGTCAGATTCCCGAGTACGCCGTCGCGGCGTTTCGGTACGTGCCCAACATCGTGGCCGCCGTCTATGGCCTGCTATGGAGCTGGGTCGACGTCGACATCAGGCGCATGCAGCCGTGGCTGGAGCTCTCGCGCGAGAGCGGCGCCAGTGGCCGTGATAGCCTCTTTCTGGACTATTCGTCGCACTTCCTGGCCTTTGTCCCGTGGACATCGGCGACAAGACGGTACGCACCCTCCCGCTTGTCTTGTTCCTTGACTTTTACTTCCTTTGACTTTTACTTCTGACTTTACTTCTAACTCCATCTAGACACTGGCCCGTCTTTACGTCTAGCATAATAATGATCCTCGTCCTCTGGATCCTGACACCCCTACAGGGCACCCTCTTCACCAGCGGCATCGTGCCCCGTAACGAGACCATCAACATTGGGCAGAGGTCGCGCCTCCTCCCCCTCACGGCCGACCCGCTTGCGGCCGAGGGGCAGATGCGTAACTTGGACGTCCAGATTCTGCACACCAGCTTCGGCGTGGCATGGCTCGGGCAGGCCCTTCCGCCCTTTACGACACCCGAATACGCCCTCCTCCCCTTCTACGTCCAACAGGATCCCGCGCCGGACACGTCCCGGGCGAAGCGGACGGCGACGATGACGAAGCTCTGGACCGAGCTGGACTGCTCCCAGGTCAAGGCAGTGCGAGAAAGGGGGAGCAACAGCTATTTCCTCCCGATTAGTGATTCGTGCCAGGTGACGGGCAATCTTTCGATGCCTGGTTCGCCCGGTCCCCCCAATCATATGTTCGGCCTGATTCCCTTTGATGGCCTCGCCGAGGTTCAGGGAATCAGGTCAACGCCTGGATGCTTTAGGGCTCCAGGCTCACCTGGTATCCTCATTGCAATGTGGGCCAAGTCCGACCCGGGCGATAACTCGACTGATTCGAGAAACATGACGGCTCTTGCCTGCCGCCCCCGATACTACAAGCAAGACGTCCGGGCCACCATTCAAGCGTCGAGCGCCAAACCGGACCCCGATTCCCTCCGGCCCTGGTCAGACAGGCAGCTCCTGGATGGGGCCGACTTCAACATGACGGCTTTCGAGTATCTCGTCAGCTCGGGCCAGCAGGATTCATATGCCATGCGCGACATGACCAGCACTACGCACCGTCCTCGTATCTCGGCTGTGCATAACTACAAGCTGTCCCGGTGGAATATCGACACCTCTTATCGTTTCGAGAGCATGGCGTCCATGGCTCTCAGCGGGCAGTACCTGCCGTTCGAAGCCTACCAGGATCCCGATGCGCTTGCAGCGGCATTCAGCCGGGCGTACAAGCTCCTCTTCGCCCTTGGCATCAATCGGATACTGATAAACGACACGGCCTCTCCTGACCGCTCCGACATGGCGCAATCCACGTATGCGCTGCACGGCATACTTGCTAGCAGACTCTTCTCCGCCATTGTCGAGGGCCTCTTCGTCCTGATAGCCCTACTGTCCATATGCCTCTCGTGCTTCTGCAGCCGGGCCCCCAGTCATCTTCTTTCCAATCCAAACTCCATCTCCCGGCTCATCGACGTCTTCCGCAACAGCCCCGGCATGCTCGACGCCTTTGGAAATGTCGATGCCGTCGACGACGAGAAGCTGGCTCTGGTATTCGGCGACGAGATATTCCGCATGCCATTTGCGGGCACCGACGAGCCGCAGATCGAGAGGGTGCTTGCCGGCGATGATTACGAAGTAGGCGCGCAAAACAGGCCCGAGGAGCAGATACGGCACTTCAACCCGGTCCGCCCCTTGGCTCTGACTCGTGAATTCGGTATGCTGTTTATTGCCGCCTTGGCAACAACTGTTGTCATTCTGTCCTGGCTCAAGTCCCGAGAACTTCGTCAAAACGGTAGGTTCCCTGAATGGACGTTGGGGCAACGGGCCGAACTGGCTGGCTTACGCGTATATCAAGGACTGGCCCGGCCCGTGACGCAGCGCGAGGTCCGTCTTCTGATTGAAAAGTATATCCCAACAGTCTTCGCCACCCTCCTCAAGCCCATCTGGGCCCTTATAAACAGACTGCTCTGCACTATCCAGCCATTTCGGGAGCTATTGTCGGGCAACGGGCTCCCGGCCCGAAGCATCGGGGCCACGTACTCGGCCGTGCCTCCCGCGCTGGCCTTGTGGCGCGCTGTTAAGGCGCACCATTTCCTACTCGCCCTCGTCTGCCTGACGGCTCTCACGGGCGATCTTTTCGGCATCGGCATGGCCGCTCTCTTTTCCGAGCGTGAGACGACAGCCAAGTATCCCCATAGCTTCGTGCCCGTCAGGGCGGCCCGGATAGCCAACCAGACGCGCGACTGGTTCAGCTTTCCTTTGGGAAATGACTACGAGTTCCTCTATGCCGAGGCCAACTTTTCGCGCGAGACCCCCTTGCAGCCGTGGGTGAGCCCGGGCTACTTCTTTCTGCCGCACCGCATCGTTGGAGACAGGCCCAAGGATGCGTATGCCCTTCAGACACGAGGGTTCGGCGCAGACCTCAATTGCAGGCCCGTGCCTTCCCTCTCCCTGCCCTTGGTTCCAGACAAAAAAGCCCCGTGGACCCCCGTGGATGCTAACTGTAGCAACTTCCTCCCCGATCCCATCGCCATGGCCGGCGCCATCATCCGAGAATATTGGTACGGAGCAAAGAACATGCTAAGCGGGCCCCTGGGCTTCGACTCGCAGCATTTACTCGAAGAGAAGCATAGAAAAAATCACTCGGCTGAAATCGAGTGTCAGAACAAATTCGCCCTTATCTGGGGCAGGGTCTCCGACCAAAGGGACAACGATACAACCTTCGACCTGAGTTTGGCCATCTGCAGGCCCATCTTCGAGACTGCTCTGTTCGACGTGACCGTTGACTCACTAGGCAATATTTTGTCGTATCAAAACGCGAGCGCCATTGAGTCGTCCATGGACTTTGCAAATAGCCACGCCATCATCGAACACGTACAGTTTCTAAGCGTATTGCGCTACTGGAGGTATATGGGGTTTTACAACACCACCGAGGCAAAGACCTGGATGAGCTATCTCCAGCTTGTATTAACGCGGTCTGACAAATTCCTCGATCCGAGGAAACCCCTTCCCGACGCTGCGGAACGAATACCCATCGTCCGAGACGTCTTTCGCCGCGTGTTCGCGATTACCCTCGACCTGTTACAGGAGACATTGTTCGAAAACGCCACCTCGGCTGAATCGACGCCTGTTGCCGGCACGAGGCTGGCCAAGGAGACGAGGATATTCGTCGACGCCTTCGCCTTCAAGCTCTCATTGACCGTCCTGGCGTTCGACATCATGGTTGCGATCCTGGTCTACGCCCTCGGTGCCGTGTTTGTCTTGCCGCGCCTGCCCACCAGCATAGGCTCTATCCTGGCTTACGTCGCACCGAGCAGCATCGTCACCAAGCCGATTGAGCATGGCACGACGTTGAGTTTCGGGCAGTACACCGGGGCCGACGGATCGGCTCACATCGGCGTCGAAGTGGATTACCTTGTCGTGCCTATCGACTCTGCGTCTTTAAAGGCAAAGAAAGGTGTCTAGACTCTAGAGTCAGTCTGCTCCGGCCCTATGCTTAGCGTAATAAAACCTGTCAAGTGTCTGTCCGAATTACCATCTATCCGAAGCCATCTCGTCGTCCGTAGGCACTACTAACCTCTACCTCCGTCTCTATAGCCGTATTTAACGGCCTTATAGCGTGTTTAGCCTACTAGCTAGTTAAGTAGTATAGGGATATACGGCTGTGCCTCCCCTAAAACGAGCTATTAGATCTACGGGTAAAGGGATTACATACGGGATCACGTGTACGGGCGACTATAAGAGAGTTAGAGTTAAAACCTAAATCGTGTTTTTTATATGGGTTAGGGTTAGGGTTAGGGTTAGGGTTAGGGTTAGGGTTAGGGTTAGGGTTAGGGTTAGGGTTAGGGTTAGGGTTAGGGTTAGGGTTAGGGTTAGGGTTAGGGTTAGGGT